>CAMZMU010000027.1:73850859-75244561 GCA_947311845.1 Poa pratensis | reverse complement strand
TTATAGTTCCGGTGCATACGCTGGGTATCCTCACACAACGATTGACATTATTGCCTTTAATAGATTTATAATAATGGTGCATACTCGAGTATCCTCACACAACTATCGACATCATTGCTTTCGACGGAACAGCAGCATACTAGAGCAACTGCTTCAAAACAATAGATATGAATAGCATGAAAGAGTGGCAACACCTGTCTCCGAAAGCTAAAACTTCATCCTTCCTTTCACCTTTTCGGCAGGGATCTGAAAGAACATCAACAGCTCATCACTCCGTAAATACAATCACATACTTGCACATTGCATACACTACTAGCAGTACAGGGGTCAAGACTTGGTAAAAAAAAGGGGGGGGGGGGGGGGGGGGGGGGGGGGGGGGCTAGCCATCTTATCGAATCCCCTGAACAAGTAGCAAGCAGTCTACCTTACCATCGTCCCTACTACCGGACCATTTCCTCCGGCAGCGGCCGCCAAGCAGGCGGCGCCTCCGATCCCAAATCCGATCCCACCGAGCTTCATCGTGCGAGCTCCTGCTGCTTCGGCGAGAAGGCGACCTCGACTGAGACCGGCCGCGTGACTCCACGCCCCCCTCTCCGGCTCTCCCCATCGACCTCAACTCAGGCCGGCATCTCCGCTTCTCCGACCGAGACACCTTGACCAGAGCCAACGCAAGCAAGACGGACTGACGGAGACCTCGACCAGGGCCGGGCCTAAAAAAAGATAAAACACAACCAAGAGACCAACTTATCGAGTCTCTTTGGAGCCCGTCCAATTTGACAAAAAACAGCCCAGAGAAGAATTGACAAAGCCCAGTAAAAATATCGACATAGTACAGCCCAACAAATTCCACCATTCGTATCATCTAGCCACAACTAAGTAACACTCTAACAACTGACAAAAAATAAATCTACATGACATCAAACACAAAACAAAAAATCAACAAAAAGAAACAAATTTACCTGCAAACAAAACCTACGGGGCGCGGCGTGCGCCGCGCCGAAGCCTACTAGTAATCTCTTATGAATGCGGACTTATGAGACCAATGGATTTTTTGCCATTAAACGATGGCGTTGTTTTCGCTCATAGGACTAGATACTCCATAATAAAAAAGACAAAAAAGACTCGGTCATTCATCTGAAGTGAATAGATCTGAAGTTCACGCACAAAATTTTGCTACATAGCCTTCCTGATGATTGCTGAGCTAAAGAAGGAAGGGCAAGCCCAGATTGCTGTTGGTGCTACGGATTTTAGACGCTTTTTGGGACGGGTGTACCCATGAGTCTCGATGTAATGCAGTGATGTAATAGCTTAGCTTTGTGTCTTCGGCCTTTCGTGGTCTTTGACCTCCTTCTTAATCTCCACTAATATTAAAAGAGCTAGTCAGGCAGATACAGACGATCTTAGCCATACACTGGGGAGATCGAACGGTCGGAAACCACACGATGTGTCAACGCGTTTAACACATCTCCACTTAGAAAAACCGCCCAGAGTGTGCGGTGTGCAAATCATGCTCTCCACGAACGGACGCCCTCCACGACTTCTCCTGCAGTTCCCTGATACGTGCAAGGCACACGTTCGTTGGGAGACTCCAAGAGGAAGGTATGATGAGTGTTAGCAGCAAGTTTTCCCTCAGTTGAAACTGAGGTTATCGAACCAGTAGGAGATGAAGACACTTCTGAAGGTGTCAACGGCGCCAGGAAAGTGTTGTTGCAGGGAGATAGAAGTTTCTGAACAGAGGTGCTTTTCCCTGGCAATGATGCCAGAAAGAGTGCTTGCGTTGAAAGGGAGGTCCTGACGGTTGACTTGGAACCTGCACACAACACAATCAAAATACTTTGCCCCAACTTAACAGTGAGGTTGTCAATCTCACCGGCTTGCTGAAAACAAAGGATTAGACGTATAGTGTGGAAAATGATGTTTGTTTGCAGAGAATGTAAAAGAACAGTGTTTCAACAGGTTGTATTATCAGTGTAAAAGAATGGATCGGGGTCCATAGTTCACTAGTGGTGTCTCTCCATAATAAATAACTAACATGTTGGGTAAACAAATTACAGCTGGATAATTGAAAAATAGAGAAGTGCATAACAATGCATGTACAAGTCATGATGGCTACTATGAGATTTCATTGGGCACTACAACATGATTCATAGACCGTAATCCAACTGCATCTATGACTAATAATCCACCTTCAGGTTAGCATCCGCACCCCTTTCAGTATTAAGTTGCAAGTAACAGATTATTGCATTAAGTAAAGTGCATAATGTAAGCAATACAATTATCCTTAGACAAAGCATCGGTGTTTTACCCCTAGTGGCAACAGCACATCCACAACTTAGAGGTTGTTGTCACTCCCCCAGATTAAATGGAGACTGAACCCACTATCTAGCATAAATACTCCTCTTGGAGTTACAAGCATCAACTTGGCCAGAGCATCTACTAGTAACGGAGAGCATGCAAGATCATAAATAACATACACATGATATTTCAATAATCAACTTGACATAGTACTCAATATTCATCGGATCCCAGCAAACACAACATGTAGCATTACAATAATATGATCTTGATCATGATAGGCAGCTCAAGATCTAAACATGATGGCACAAGAGGAGAAGACAACCATCTAGCTACTGCTATGGACCCATAGTCCAAGGATGAACTACTCACGCATCACTCCGGAGGCAGGCATGGCGATGTAGAGCCCTCCGGTGATGATTCCCCTCTCCGGCAGGGTGCCGGGAAGAGATTCAGAACCTCCGAGTTAGGGTTGATGGCGGCGGCGGCTCTGGACTTTTCGTGGAATATGACGGGTGTCTTATTTTCCCGAACAGATGAATATATAGGCGAAGGGCGACGTCGGTGGGCACCCGGGCCCCTCACCACGTCACGGCGCGACAGAAGGGGGGCCGCGCCGCACGTGGTGAGGCCGCCTCGGTGCCCGTCTTCGTTCTCTTCCGGACTCCGTGTACGTGATAGAAAAAAGGGACTGGGCTTTTGTTTCGTCCAATTCCGAGAATATTTCAGAACACTTTTCTGGAATACAAAAACAGCAGAAAACAGGAACTGACACTGTGGCATCTTGTTAATAGGTTAGTCCCAGAAAATGCATAAAAATGCTATAAAGTGTAAATAAAACATGTAGCAATTGGTATAATATAAGCATGGAACATCAGAAATTATGGATACGTTGTGGAGACGTATCAAGCATCCCCAAGCTTAGTTCTACTCGTCCTCGAGTAGGTAAAACGATACAACAAAATAATTTCTGAGGTGACATGCTACCACACAATCTTGATCAAATAATATTGCAAGGCTCATGTTATGAATGAAGTGACTCAAGGCAATGGTCTATAGTTTGCTAACAGATAGATAAAGAGTAAACAACTGAATCATATAAGCAAACTTTTCATGAATAGTACTTTCAAGACAAGCATCAAAAAGTTTTGCATAAGAGTTAACTCATAAAGCAATAGATTCTAAGTAAAAGGCATTGAAGCAACACATAGGAAGATTTAAGTTTCAGCAATTGCTTTCAACTTTCAACATGTATATCTCATGGATAATTGTCAACACAAAGAAATATAATAAGTGCAATAAGCAAGCATATAAGAATTGTTGCACACAAAGTTGACACAAGTGTTTGCTTCTGAGATAGAAAGAAGTAGGTAAACTGACTCAACATAAAAGTAAAAGAAAGCCCTTCGCAGAGGGAAGCAGGGATTAAATCATGTGCTAGAGCTTTTTAAGTTTTTGAAATCATATAGAGAGCATAAAGTAAGTTTTTGAGAGGTGTTTGTTGTTGTCAACGAATGGCAGTGGGCACTCTACCCCCTTGTCAACCAGACTTTCAAGAGCGGCTCCCATGAAGGACGTTATTTCTACCCAAGGTAGATCATCCTCTTGTTCTCTTTTGTTTACACATGCAGTTATTCACTGGTATCATTGCTTATCTGATTGTGATTAGGGCAAAAGTGTAAATTAATTGGGACTGGGCACCCCATTTGCCAGCTCTTTTTGCAAAATTATTGGATAAGCGGATGTATATGCCACTAGTCCATTGGTGAAAGTCTGTCAAAAGTAAATGACAAGGTTGATAGAGAAAACTCCACATAACTTCCTCATGAGCTATAAAACATTGACACAAATAAGAGATAATATTTTGAATAGTTTAAAGGTAGCACATGAAGTATTTACTTGGAATGGCAGGAAATACCACATAATAGGTAGTTATGGTGGACACAAATGGCATGGGTTTTGGCTCAAGGTTTGGATGCACGAGAAGCATTCCCTCTCAGTAAGAGTTTAGGCTAGCAAGGTTGTTTGAAGCAAAACAAGATATCAACTGGTACAGCAAGACTTACATGAAAACATATTGCAAGCATTATAAGACTCTACACTGTCTTCCTTGTTACTCAAACACTTTTACCAGAAAATATCTAGACCTTAGAGATACCAAACATGCAAACCAAATTTCAACAAGCTCTACGGTAGTTCTTCACTAATAGGTTTTAACTACATGATGCAAGAGCTTAAACATGATCTACTTGAGAGCTCAAAACAATTGCAAGCATCAAATTATCCAAGACAATGATCTACAAGAATAAGTATGTCTTTTCAATATACCATCTACCACATGTAGCATTTTCTGTTTCCAACCAAACACCAATCAATTTATTTCAACACAAAACTCTCCAAATAATTTAACAATGAAACAAGAGAGTACTTCTCTACAAGAACTAACAGCTCTGAACAAGAGATGCATGAAAAACAGGAGCTAAAAGCATTGCAGTAGCTAGACAAGAATACTCAACAAATATAAGTGAAGAATACGAGTATTCATATGAAAAAGCGGAGTGTCTCTCTCCCACACAAGAATGCTAGGATCCAATTTATTCAGAAAATGAAAATAACAAAGCAAAAATAAAAGCACACAGACGCTCCAAGTAAAGCACATAAGATGTGAAAGAATTAAAATATAGTTTCACTAGAGATGACCTGATAAGTTGTTGATGAAGAAGGGGATGCCTTGGGCATCCCCAAGCTTAGACGCTTGAGTCTTCTTGAAATATGCTTGGGTGACCCACGGGGGCATCCCCAAGCTTAGGCTTTTCACTCTTCTTGATCACATTATATCATTCTCCTCTCTTGATCCTTGAAAACTTCCTTCACACCAAACTCAGAGTAATTCTCATTAGAGGGTTAGTGCATAATCAAAAATTCACATTCTGTAAGGACACAATCATCACCAATACTTCTGGACATTAGCTACAGCCACTGATGTTTTGTGGAGCAAAGAAATCCACTCAAACACAGTAAAAGAGAATGCAAAATAAAAGGCAGAATCTGTCAAAAACAGAACAGTCCGTAAAGACGAATTTTTTCGAGGCACTTAAGTTGCTCAGATCAGAAAACTCAAAACTAATGAAAGTTGCGTACATATCTGAGGATCACGCACGAGTTTTTCAGAATTTTTCAATTTTTCTGGATTTTAAAGCTCAAAACGTGGACAGCAAAAATCTGTCCCTGTGCAGAAATCCAAATCTAGCATCAACTTTCTATTAGAGACTTTACTTGGCACAACAATGCGTAAAATAAAGATACAAAGGAGTTGTTACAGAAGTAAGCAAGCTCCTTGACTCAAATAAAAAAAAAAATACAGAAATAAACAATGGGTTGTCTCCCATAAGCGCTTTTCTTTAACGCCTTTCAGCTAGGCGCAGAAAGTGAAAATCAAGTGTTTCCAAGTGAAGAAGCATCAACAGAATAATTTTTCTAATAATAGAATCAAAAGGTAGCTTCATTCTCTTTCTAGGGAAGTGTTCCATACCTTTCTTGAGTGGGAATTGGTACCTAATGTTTCCTTCCTTCATATCAATAATGGCACCAACAGTTTAAGAAAAGGTCTTCCCAAAACAATAGGACAAGATGCATTGCATTCAATGTCCAAAACAAAAAATCAACGGGGACAAGGTTATTGTTAACCATAATGTGAACATTATCAATTCTCCCCAAAGGTTTCTTCATAGCATTATCAGCAAGATAAACATCCAAATAACAGTGTTCCAAAGGTGGCAAATCAAGCATATCATAGAGTTTCTTAGGCATAACAGAGATGCTAGCACCAAGATCACATAAAGCATTACAATCAAAATCATTCACCTTCATCTTAATGATGGGCTCCCAACCATCTTCTAACTTCCTAGGGATAGAAGCTTCATGTTTAATTTCTCTTCCCTAACTTGCATGAGAGCATTTGTAATATGTTTTGTAAAAGCCATATTTATAGCACTAGCATTAGGACTTCTAGCTAGCTTTTGCAAGAACATAATTACTTCAGAAATATTACAATCATCAAAATCAAAATCATTATGATCAATGGTAATGGAACCATTGTCTCCCATATTTCGAAAAATTTCAGCACTTTTATCAGGAACAGTTTCAGTGGTTTTAGGCAATTTCAAACGTTTTGCAGAGGTAGTAAAACATTGCCAACACCAATTATGTTACCATTGATAGTAGGAGGTTTACTAGCATGTGAAACTTCAGCATTACTAGTGGTGGTATAGTACAAACTCTAGCTATACTATTCTCTTTATCAATTTTATCTTCTCTTTCCCACCTAGCATGCAATTCAGCCAACATCCTAATATTGTTGTCAATTTTAACTTGGATAGCATTGGCAGTAGCAAAAGTCTTGTTCTCTTTAACATCATTAGGCATAACTTTTTTTTCAAAAGATCAACATCAAGAGCAAGGCTATCAACTTTAGAAGCAAGAACATCAATTTTACCAAGCTTTTCCTCAACAGATTTATTAAAAGCAGTTTGTGTACTAATAAAATCCTTAAGCATGGCTTCAAGATCAGAGGGTACACTTCTATTATTGCTGTAGGAATTACCATAGGAATTGACATAACCATTACCACTATTAGAAGGATAAGGCTTATAATTGTTATTACCAAAATTATTCCTATAAGCATTGTTGTTGAAATTATTGTTTTTAATGAAGTTCACATCAACATGCTCTTCTTGGCAACCAATGAAGCTAAAGGAACATTATTTGGATCAACATGAGATTTACCATTCACAAGCATAGACATAATAACATCAATCTTATCACTCAAGGAAGAGGTTTCTTCAACAGAATTTACCTTCTTACCTTGGGAGTCCTCTCGGTGTGCCATTCAGAATAATTAATCATCATATCATCAAGAAGCTTTGTTGCAGCACCCAAAGTGATGGACATAAAGGTACCTCCAGCAGCTGAATCAAGAAGGTTCTTGAAGAAAAATTCAGTCCTGCATAAAAGGTTTGGATGATCATCCAAGCAGTCAGTCCATGGGTGGACAATTCTTTACCAATGATTTCATTTCTCCCATGCTTGGGCAACATGCTCATTATCAAATTGTTTGAAATTCATAATGCTACTTCTCAAAGATATAATCTTAGCAGGAGGATAATATTTTCCAATGAAAGCATCTTTGCATTTAGTCCATGAATCAATACTATTTCTAGGCAAAGATAGCAACCATTCTTTAGCTTCCTCTCAAAGAGAAAGGAAATAATTTCAGTTTAATAATATCTCCATCTATATCCTTATACTTTTGCATCTCACAAAGTTCAACAAAATTATTAAGGTGAGCAGCAGCATCATCAGTACTAACACCAGAAATTGCTCTTTCATAACAAGATTTAACAGAGCAGTTTAATTTCATAAAAGTCTGCTTTAGAAGCAGGTGGAGCAATAGGAGTGCATATGAAATCATTATTATTTGTGCTAGTGAAGTCACACAACTTGGTGTTCTCAGGAGTACTCATTTTAGCAAAATAAGACAAAACGAAATATAAAATAAATGCAAGTAATTTTTTTTGTGTTTTTGATAAAAAGAAGCAAACAAGACAAAATAAAAATAAACTAAGCAAGACAATAACAAAGTAAAGAGATTGGAAGTGAGAGACTCCCCTTGCAGAAGGCTTGACCTCCCCGGCAAAGGCGCCAGAAAAAGTGCTTGATACGTGCAAGGCACACGTTCGTTGGGAGACCCCAAGAGGAAGGTATGATGAGTGTAGCAGCAAGTTTTCCCTCAGTATGAAACCGAGGTTATCAAACCAGTAGGAGATGAAGACACTTCTGAAGGTGTCAACGGCGCCAGCAAAAGTGTTGTTGCAGGGAGATGGAAGTTTGTTGAACAGAGGTGCTTCTTCTCCCTGGCAATGATGCTAGAAAGAGTGCTTGCATTGAAAGGGAGGTCCTGACGGTTGACTTGGAACCTGCACACAACACAACCAAAATATTTTGCCCCAACTTAACATTGAGGTTGTCAATTTCACCGGCTTGCTGAAAACAAAGGATTAGACATATAGTGTGGAAAATGATGTTTGTTTGCAGAGAATGTAAAAGAACTTGTTTGCAGTAGGTTGTATTATCAGTGTGCCTTGCACGTATCAACTGCATCTATAACTAATAATCCACCTTCAGATTAGCATACACCCCTCTCAGTATTAAGTTGCAATCAACAGATTATTGCATTAAGTAAAGTGCATAATGTAAGCAATACAATTATCCTTAGACAAAGCATCGCTGTTTTACCCCTAGTGGTAACAGCACATCCACAACCTTAGAGGTTGCTGTCACTCCCCCAGATTAAATGGAGACTGAACCCACTATCTAGCATAAATACTCCCTCTTGGAGTTACAAGCATCAACTTGGCCAGAGAATCTACTATTAACGGAGAGCATGCAAGATCATAAATAACATACACATGATATTTCAATAATCAATTTGACATAGTGCTCAATAGTCATCGGATCGCAGCAAACACAACATGTAGCACTACAATAATATGATCTTGATCATGATAGGCAGCTCACAAGATCTAAACATGATGGCACAAGAGAAGAAGACAACCATCTAGCTACTGCTATGGACCCATAGTCCAAGGATGAACCACTCACGCATCACTCCGGAGGCAGGCATGGCGATGTAGAGCCCTCCGGTGATGATTCCCCTCTCCGGCAGGGTGCCGGGAAGAGCTTCAGAACCCTCCCGAGTTAGGGTTGACGGCGGCGGCGGCTCTGAGACTTTTCGTGGAATATGACTCGGGTGTCTAGGGTTTTCCGAACAGATGAATATATAGGCGAAGGGGTGACGTCGGTGGGCACCCGTGGGCCCCTCACCACGTCACGGCGCGACAGAAGGTGGGGCCGCGCCGCCACGTGGTGAGGCCACCTCGGTGCCCGTCTTCGTTTCTCCTCCGGACTCCGTGTACGTGACAGAAAAATAGGGCACTGGGCTTTTGTTTCGTCCAATTCCGAGAATATTTCCAGATCAACTTTTCTGGAATACAAAAACAGCAGAAAACAGGAACTGGCACTGTGGCATCCTGTTAATAGGTTAGTCCCAAAAAATGCATAAAAATGCTATAAAGTGTAAATAAAACATGTAGTAATTGGTATAATATAAGCATGGAACATCAGAAATTATGGATATATTGGAGACGTGTCATTCCTCATCCTATGAGCCCTCGCCTTTCATCTCCAAGCTCGCCGCTGCCCCGGATCGTTGTTGGTCTCCTGCTCCCACGTCCCTGGCCGATGCGCCCTCGCCTCAATACAGCCGCACCCGGCCACCATCGCCGCCCTCGACGCCCTACAGCCGCATCATGCTGCCCTCGACGCCCTACCGCAGTCCGTCCACCGTCGCCGCCCATCAGTTCTGCCTCCCTCGATGCCCTACCCTGCCATGCCCGGACCACGACGCCGCCACCCACCGGGAGACGCCACCGTCGCTACCGTCGCACTGGCCAGGAGAGGACGCGACATCCGCACTGCCACGGCCGCTGCCTCCGTCGTACACTCACACTGCCTGGGCCAGGACCCTCCAAGGTATTTGAATTGCTCACTGGAATTGAACTTCTATCTGAATCTGAATTGCACGTATATTCTAAATTTGAAGTGCCCCTGCCGTCCTGCTTCCTCAAGCACCAGCTCGACGAACGATGCGGTTCTGTCCAGATCGCGATGAGACGGATAGGTAACCTTCATCTACTCCATATGGCTTCCATGGCCGTTCTTCAGCATCCCTGTCCGACCCGAGCTGCCATCCCACTGCTCTCCCGCACCAGCGCTAAGCACCATTGCGCCTGCCACTTTAGTCAAAGGGAGGATGACAAGGTATTGAAGGTGAACAACATAATAATTGTTCTAATAATTTCAATCCCCTCTAATTTTCAATTTGATCTGCATGTAACTATAACGGCATCTTTGAAACGGCCTTACCTTGACGCTCTGTAGCCAAAGTCGCACTACCAACAGCCGAATCGCCTTGTCTTTGTCTACATCAGGGTAGAAATTGGATGCTTTTTTAATGCTCGATGCCTTTCCATTCATAAGCTTTTAAATCATTTTTTGTGTCAATATTTGTTTTTCTAAAACTCTGATATTAGATAGCTGCTTGTGTTTGTGAAAATTGCATTACAACTGCTGACTTAGTATGCTTGCCCTGGTTCAAATTGGTTGCCTTTGCATCTTCTGGCAGTACAAGATTATTTGCACCAGTGAAATTAAGATCCGTAGCTGATAATGCATATTTTATCGTGCCAAGTAATGGACTGCTGTTATTCTAAAAAAAAGTAATGGACTGCTATATTAAATTAACTAAATGCCACCGCTATATATCAGTCTGCACAATGTTTTACATAGAAAACAAGATACCGCGCTTTCAGTTAAGGTACGCTCAACTGTTTGCTTTCACTACAATGGGTCAAGTTTCTGAGACATCAAGCTTTTGCGCTATAATAAGTATCCCAGTATTTTTTACCTTCCATTGAAGATTCTACCTGGTATATGTTTTTCTCAACTTTCACTAACTGAACAAAATCAGTCACACCCATCATAATTTCCTCGACTCTTTAAGCACATATGAAACAAATCAGATCCTTGCTTCATCAACTAACCACTCTCAAATTCAATGCATCTAATTTCAACATTTTGAAGTAGCTTGCCCATGTTAGTTTCCAAATTCTTTACTGCAGTTAATTGGATCATTGGCTGGGCCCTTGTACCTGGTTTTGTTAGTAAGATAAGTCTACTCCATAGTTCTGACATTATATTTCTTGTTCTTTCAAAATTACAGCTTGTACATGGAGTCTGAAGAATGAAGATGAAGCATAATAAAACTAATATACTCTATCATCATCTTATGGACCTTCTTAGCATCTGTACCATTTGACAAGGACACAAGGGTGTGATTTTTGACAACTTCATGTCCAAACAAATTCCGCACCTGCTCTCATTTCTTCCATGAGGTATTGATTTTGAGAAGGTGTGGACTTGCAATTTGAATATTAATAAACAGAATTGGAAATCCCTTCATTCTTATGTCACTGTGAAGTAGTAATACTTATTCCACTCCATTTCTTGAATGGAAAATGTGTTTCACCAAAGAAAGAATATTATGTTTATTGGATGACAGATGTTGTTTCAGCAAAGAAAGAATATATAATGTCTATAATGATTGTTTTCCGACATAATAGTTTTACCTTCTATATTTCATGTTTTGAGGGAAGGAGGATCGTGACCACAATCGCAGGGGTCAAAAAGATGAGGTGTAGATCTACTTACAGAACTGTTGTTTCAGGGAAAAGGTATGGTTTGGTAGGATAATTAGTAAGTGTTCATGATCAAATGGTAAGGTTATGTGTGTTCTATTTTTCTACCATAAAGGTGCATTCCGAAATTAGATAAGAAGGATGAATTCGATCGGAGGTGATGGTCTTACAAAACCTCAACTTCATGTCGATTAAATTGTTAACATGTTGCATACAAGAAATAGTACAGCAAACATCATGATGCACCAGGTCGATTTTGTGTTCTCAGGCATACTCGCATCCTATTTTATTTCCATGGAAATCGTAGGAGTTGTGTGTTACGCCATGAATTGGATGGTAGTACTGTTCTATTTACAAAATTTCCCATGGTTTTTTATTAGACCACGGATCAAAAATTGCCCATGGTTTTTTATTTGACCACGTAGTCGCTTCTTTGCTAATTGGCAAGTCTGTGTATCCTTAAATTTCCTGCCCTGAATAGTTTGTACTCATATAGTTTGTCTATATTACACTGTCTGCCATGTTTAACTTGGCTGTTAGTGATATATGAATAACCTTCCACCAGGTTACTAGACTTTATCAGATGTTTCTATGTTAAGTGACTTTGCTTTATAAATTCTGTCATATATAATCTTTATACTAACGGTGGGGATGAGTTATTGATAAGAAGTTTATTGAAGTCTCAACCTTCTCAGTACTCTAATTTGTGACTGAAAACTGAAATCTTCCTGAAACTGTGTTCCTTCAGATAAGTTTTATTTTTCAGTTAATTAGTACATAGTATATTTCGATATTTTACTCCCAATCTATACGAAAATGTTGTCTGTATTTCTAATCCTGTAAGGATTCTTAACTATTTTACATGACTTATGATTAGGAGATGTGTACAGAATGCTCAGATATGTCAGTTGTAATTTATCAGTTGCTAATGCATTTTTGGTATTTTGAGAGTTACAACGTTTTCTACAGTCGGTAGACCAACGATACATATGGTATATAGACTTCAACATCTTCTTCAATAAAAGTTCCAGCTGATAATAACTCCTAGATGGGCCATGTAATCATGATTTATGGGTTTAATTGCCTCATGTACCATAGGTGCAGCACCACGAGTACTGAACATCAATTGCAAGGTCGAATAGTGGAAAGCAATAACAAAATTGGGAGGGTTGGTATGCCAGATTATCAAAAACAAGAAAGTGAACATGGGAAGAAACTCTGAATTTCCTGACTGCAAAGGAGGAAATATATTTGGTTACATTGTAATTATAACTCGATCTGTTGTTCATGTGAAATCATATATTATAAGTTTATTTGGATAAAGTTCTGTTGTAATAATGTATGTTGTTCATATGAAATCAGATATCAGATTATTTTTCGCCATGTCCTTAGCTAAATCTAGTGTAGATTCTAAAAGGAAATCATATCATTATATTTTTTGGTTGACACGGGCATGGCACGTGCACGATTACTAGTCAATGAAGAAGGCAGAACTCCTGCCCCGTTTAAAAAAAAACAAGTTGTGACTTGGCCAAAAAGGACAAAAAGAACAGATCGTTTGTCATTAAAGTGTTTGTGCGAGCATAATACGTAGGGATGTACATCTTCAACTGTTTGTTTCTTTGGACAATTTTTAAGTGTGATTTTGAACGGTGAAACATATGCTCGCAAAGGGATACGGATTTCTGCCGATCCATACAAGAACCTCGCGTACATAGATTGGGCATCCGTCCGTTCCATACATCCTTGTAGCACAGCCGTATTTGCAGGATTCGGCGTCGGTGCAGTTAATAAAGACCTACGCTCGCGGGTGCATCCGGTGCGAGAACTGCAGTGGCCAGTGGCAGCCCAGTCTGCGACGACTTGACCCCATCAATCCAATCCAGGAAGAAGCTGCTCCGAAGCCGCGCCGGGCCCGTGTCCCGAGATCCGGCCTGCTGACGCTGTCCCCAGCGGGCCCACATCAGACCGTGCGGGCCCAGACGGGCCCGAGCTTTCGTCAAGCACCGTAACAGCCTTCGATCCTTTTTTTTTTTTCGTCGCTCGTGTGACGTGTATACTCCCGTTTGAAACGCATAGCCCGCCCGCCGCAACGCCCCTGCCGTTTCGCACCTGCTCCTTGGACCGTTTCTTTATCTGAACGTAGTACGCTTGTCTCCTTGCCTGATAAAGGCACCCCAAAAAGCTTTGCTTAGCCTCATTTAATCCTTCTCCAGCGTTTCCAAAATTTGAATTCGTAGCTGAAACCGATGGTCTCACACACACATGCAAAGACCAGCAATGCTTCTTCGAGTAGTATGTGCAATGAGTACACAGAGAACCTTCCTTGGTTTACAAATTTCAGGCAACGTGAACCCGGCCATATATGGAACTTGCTTGGTTCAACACACAGAGCAGCCTGGCTCGTACTAGCTCATCAGTCACCCATGGCGGTGAAACTAAGACGGTACAGTAGCCTTCTTCATGTTTTTACTTACACCTGCTACCCTTCCCGTTACACGAAAGTGGTTGCTACAAACAACAGCAAGTAAAAGTACGTACGCAGTGGAGCAAGTGAAACAGTGGAGTAGCATTCATGTCACTGAACTCGGAGCTTCCATTAACCCGGTCCCCGATGCTTTCCATTCCATTGGCAGCTTCCCTCCTCTCGCAATTCAAAACCGACATTCCCCTCTCCTCTTCACCCAATGCCCAGCCGGACCAAGCCTTGAGTCTTGGCCGTGTACCGCGCCACGCTCGCTACCATGGCGAAGCTCGCGCACTCCTCCTTCGCGCTCGACCTCCTGCGACGCCTCCTCTGCGCGCACACCGCCGGCGGCACAAGCAATGCGCAGCCGCGCTGCAACGATGCCGTCGTCACCGCGGCGCTGCGGCAGAATGTGGAGGAGGGGGCGTCGCCGGCGAGGAGCCCCTGCATCGTGGCCAGGCTCATGGGCCTCGACGCGATGCCGGAGCCGCTGCAGCTGCGGCGGAGCCGGTCGGCGAGCTCCGCGGAGGGCCTGTCGCCGCCGCCGCCCACGCCGTGCGGCTCGCCAAGGCCGAGGGTGGACAGGACGACGTCGGCGTCCTTCACCGACAGGCCCACCTACCTCAGGCGGGAGAACGACGAGTTCTTGCTCCTCAGCTTCAGCCCCGACGACGGCGCAGGCGACGGCGGCGACGCGGGGAGGAAATAGAGGCGGGAGCGCCGGAGGCGGCGGCAGCACGGCGAGCATGGCAGAAGACAGGCGGAGGAGTGCGGCCTGGAGAACTCGAGCCCGGTGTCGGTGCTGGAGGCGCAGGAGGAGGAGTCGACCACCACCACCACTTCGTCGTCTTCCATGGAAGAGGTGGAGCAAGCGGAGCACTGCTCGCCTAGCTCAGGTTCGTCCTGCTCACTCCCTGCACCGCATTAATGCTGTCTTCTGTCTCTCTCACTGCACAAGCTCACTCCACTAGCGAGCCGTGTCAAGCAAACTGTATCGAATTTTAAAATTGGGGGTGCGGTTCACCTACAGGGGAAAAAAAGAGCTGAAATTTCCATGTTAAAATTGGATTGGAGTTCACTCTTCAGAATAAGAAAACTATGACCTTCTGAACAGAAGAAATAAAACACCTTAAGACAAAAAAAAAGACAGACACGAGTTAAAATCAGAGTGGAATTCACCTTCACCTTCAGAAAAAGAAAACCAACTTTAGAAAGGTAAACAAAATCAGGTAAAATGCTGTGACAGTTCAGGCGACTGCACTGCTAGGTGCGAACTTCACGCGGACAACGGCTCACTTCCTCCCCTGTTTGCGAACAAGGAACCAAAAAGAAGTGATTGTTGCTGAGAGTTCTGATAATCCAAGGGTTTCGTGAAAAGTATCGCGAGATTGTGTGGTGCTTGTCTAACGCATAGTTATGCAAACGTACTGACTGTTTTGAAGTCTTAGCTAGTGTTCTGAGCTTCTGAAACACTGTCCCTCTCAACAGTCGACACTGCAAACTGCACGGAGCCGATTGTAACATCACCAGCTCCAGGACGACTATGCAGATAAGACACCAGCTGAAAGCCAATGTTTTTGAAAATTTATAGACTACTCCCTCCGTGGAATAATCTCATAATGTAAGATGTTTTAGGTGAAATGATGTGACAAATCTGGTAATTGCACTGCTAAGTACTATCTTCATCAGAGCAACAGCTCATTTCCTTCCGTGTTTGCGAACAAGGCACCGATAAGAGGTGATTATTGCGGAGAGTCATGCAAACGCACTGACTTAAAAGTCTGGGCTAGAGTTCTGAGCTTCTGAAACACTTGTCCCTCTCAACAGTCAACACCGCAAACTGTACAAGCTCTGGAGCCGACTGTAACACATCACCGAGACAGTTAGATGCACATAAACCTACAGAAAAAAAGACAGCTGAATTTGCAATAAGCATAAAGGAAAATTCAGGTGGCTGCACTGCAAACTTCACGACAACTTTGCAGATAAGACACCAGCTGAAAGCCATTGTTTCTGATAACTTGCTACTCCCTCTCTTCCAAAATATAAGATGTTTTAGATATTTCAATATGAATTACATACATATCAAAACGAGTGAACCTTCACACCTAAACATGTCTAGATATGTGCGAATCAGGAAAAAGCTAAAATATCTTATAATTCGGAACGGAGGGAGTAGCATATACCAGGGTGGAAATCAGTTTGATGCATCAACGACAATTTTGTGGTCTATGTCTAAAGCTTGGTTATGCAAGTAACCTATTTCATTGTCCTTTTATTGTTTGGACCATCAGCGGGGCATAATCCAAGAAAAGAGGGTGTAATCCTAGCATCTGAAGTACAAAATGGCTGCACCTGCATAGATCTTAAGAGATTTTAAGCTTGGAGCTCAGGCGGGGGAGGAACTGGTGCGGTCAGAGCACTCCTATACAAAATAGCACACTCCATTCCCAGCCGAAGTGTAGTGTAGCTCTTAGGACCCGACCAGACATCCTGGCAAAAGGAATGCACCTTCTCCAGAAGCATATCCTCGAGCAGAATCCTCCACTTCTTGGCTGTCCTTAAGATCAGATCAGCCACCAGCTTAATGTCCAACTATCAGAAATGCTCGTAGATTATTCCTGGTTTTCCAAATGCACCACATAGCACAAGCACAAATGGAATTTAACACACGACATACTTTTGTTTGAAATCAAGAATCTCGATATAGATTCATAGCAATCACCCAAACCGCGGCTGAAAAAGAAAAGAGATGGAATAGATGGTGAGCAGGTTCCTTTTCAGAACAAAATAGACAGTCTTCAAGCTATTTCATATTTCTTTTTCTTAAATTGTCTCTGGTCTGAAAGCTCGTCCTCTTGTGGCGCAATCACACGTCCCTATCAACTCTGGAAACTGCACTAGCTCTAGTACCAGATCTTGATTGCAACAGAACACTGAGACCTCTAGAACTTGCTGTAGCTAACAGTCATTTGACTTGGTCATCAAACTCATTTCGGGCACCGCAGAAAGGAATGAAAAGAAAATCCAGCTACCATTCCATGGAAGCAGTGCTCACCTAGCTCAGGATCGTCCTGCTCACATCATGCCCATTACTTTTTTATTCAGTTGCTCACTGCACAGGCTCACTGAATATTTGATCATAGTATTGGAATGGAGTTCACCTTCAGAAAAGGAAACTACCTTCAGAAAAAAGATAGACATCAGTTGAAAATTGGAGTGGAATGAAACTTCAGAAAAAACATTAGGTGAAAATATTACTCCAGTTCAGACAATTGCACTGCTAACTTCGCGAGTGCGGCAATGGTTATTTCCGAGAGTTTATATACTAATAATAAACTCATTTCCAAGGAAAAGTATTTCTTTCAGTTCTGGGCATCGATAGTTTCAACAAGGATAACTGTGGTCCATGCCTAAACCTTTGGTTATGCAAGTGTACTAGCTGTATAACAGTCTTTAATTGCCATTTTGAGATTCTTTTTTTTTTTTTGCGAGATAGATCCGGTGAAAACACCAGGAAACTTACAGAACAGCCCAAAGATCAAAGAAAATTACACAAAGGTCCTGCAAGTCCTCGAGGACGCCGTCGTCGAAGAAGACGTACCGCGGCGTGCCGCCGCCACTCCTCCTCATCAACCTTGGATCGGCAGGAGTCCCCAGGCGGACGGGAAGTCGACAGAACTCGGCTCGACAGAGCCTCCACCTCGCATCGTCGCCGTCGCCCTCACCCTGGTCGTCATCACCATCACCATCGAGTCGTTCGAACCGAAGCCGCCGCTCCACGAACTCCGGTGCGGGGAAGAGGCACAACACAGCTCTACCGAGCTGCGAGCACCCCGGAAGAGGCAGATCCATGGCCGCGCTCCGCGGAGCACCACCATCGGAGAGGATCTCCGCCTCCACAAAACGCCGGACCGACCGCGCCATCCTCTCCCCGACGCCGCCGGCAGGCCAACCCCTTAACCCTAGACTATGTACAGGCGAGATCCAGGGTTTCCCCACCCTCCCGCCGCCAGAGTGGCCTGCGGAGGGAGGGGAAACCGGCAGATCGACGCCGGCGAGCTGGATCAAGCGGTGGGGTGAAAAAAGTCTCCTCTCCTTACTGTAGCGGGGGAGAGAGCCGGGTCCAAGGTCCCTTCTGAATTCTTTCTTGTGCCCTAATCACTTGTCCATCCCCAGCCTGCAAACTGCACTGTTGCCAGCTCTCTGATTGTAACCTTACTTATGCAGCTAGATGCACATGCTGTAGATAATAGCCACTTTGACTTATTCATCAAACTCATTTCGGACACACTGGGAAGAAAGAAATGTCCAAATTACATGTTACTTAATTTGTTTGTTCATGTTTACTGACAAGGCAGCATTGTCACTGCATGTAACAGATGGAGGAGAAATCCAGCTGGCACCGAGTCAACCGCAAGGCTCAAGGAGGAAACTGCTACAACCCCCCTTCGACGATCTTCGTGGCGGCCTGCCGCCTGAGGAAGCAACCACCTCTCGTGTCTTGAATTGTTCAAGCAGGAGAGGAGAGACAGGAGGGTGGCGGACAATGCCAACACGACCGCCCCAGCTGCGACCGGCATGTGGCGAATCATCTGCAGACTAGTTGAGGACGAGATTTGTGGCATGAAATGGGGAGCCAGGGATGGTGGCAACATTGCCCCCGAGATAGAGTCGGAGATCCTTGATCAGCTTTTATCTGATGAAATAGATGAACTGATGCAGCTAACTGTGGTCTGAAAAACTGTACATGGTTTAATGGTTACCACCCATTTCTGTTCCATCTGCAAGAAGTTGTGGAAATGTTCAGAATACTGAAGAGGGATGAAGCGATCGCGTGTGCCAGATACAAAAGAAATCTTGTTGAAGATGAAGATGATCCCAACATGAGGTGAATATCCAAGGATTACAGTGGAGACTTATATATGTTCAGAAATTCTTGAGCCTCACAGTCTCAGAAATCTGAATTTTGTTCCTCTCCATACAGATGGTAGGAAAATTGTACAGGCAGAATTGTCCTCCTTATTTCAGCTCCATGTGTAGCTACCTGAATAACCTAACAATATATTATGAGTTAGTTCACATAATCTTGTGTAAAGCTTGCCTCAGGTGCTTATTACTCACATCAGTAAACCCAGTCTTGAATTCTTGTTCAGGTAACCAAGAAATCTATTTCTTAATACTGTGAGATTTGTCGGAGACTGTGTCGATCAGAGAAGATCAGAATCAACAAACAGGCTCTTCATAAGATGCTGGGCGTTGTTGGAAGGAAACTTTCTGGAGGTTGGACGGTCTGATTTTTTCTTCTTCAGACAAACAAAAACTTAAAAAATGATTTGTTGGAAAGTTTCCGCAAAGATGAGGTCAATGATGTAGCCATTTCACAAGAAAGGTCTCACCACGTCAACATCGACGACAATGGCGATGCCCCTATGATCAGTCTCGTGAGCAGGAAATCTTGAGTTTTCTAACTCGGGGGAGGAAAGATGGTCCATTTCTTAATCAGGGTTTGGGGATAAGAACTCTACGTTAGATGGGACATCGTGTGCCAATCCTCCGAAACCTATCTGGAACAGGATTTGTCGCCGTTCGTCGAACCTATAATATATATTAGTTTCGGTAGCTTTCGGAGGAAGGTTTGAATGTCTCACATGGAAAAGAAGACCAAATTACAGCCAACCAGAACCAATCCTCCTTGTGACGCAAATAGTTTTAGTTTATCCAAATATTTATTATCTGATCATGTTACCCAAGCTGCTGCCTTAGTCTTGCAGAATGGTTTGACTGCATCCACATTAACCCCTTAAGCAAGCATGGTCAGAACAGATCGTGTAAATTATTTGGATGATTAAAATATAGAGATTACTTGAATCGTTAACTCGTTGCCAAGTTCCATCTGTATTATCTTCCTGGTTACAATGTAAATTGTACCTTCAGAGAGAGGTGAAAAAAAAGCACTCGGGTTTTAAAGGAAGCTACAGTAAATAAGAAACTTAATTTAGAAATAGAGTAGATACAAGACAATATATCAAAAAGCAAAAGCTAATACATTCTAAGACTTCTGTTGTTTATTATTCAATTGTATAGAAAAAATTATTGCAAGTTTGTCAATCCGTGGGTAAGTAGAATTACATGTAAAAGTTGTCGTTAAATGATTGTTGTCCCACCTTCCATTCCATATGTTTTGTATAAATATAACTGTTTTGCAAGTTGTTTAAGGATAAGAAGATATCAAAATAACATATTATCTTAGAGCATCTTTTAATATAATGTTTTTAGTGGCTTAAAAGGATCATTACAATATACTAAAATGCCAAATTAAACCTAAACACACAGATGCACATTCATTATTTTAACCTCTGCACCTTGCACACAGCCATACAGATATGAACACGACAAAAGAATGGATGAATAAAATGAGCACCATGCAGAGAGAGGCGGAAGATTACATTGTTAATGGCTTAAATATCTGGATGGCCAGTAGTCCAAATTCTGCTCCAACTGCAAGAACAATGCTTAGCATGGTTAGGAATTGACTGATGAATACAATACAGCTGCAATAATTGGAAATACCCAAACACAACAGCTACACTCGGCATACAAAAATAAAAAAAGAGACAGCATGGACATTAATACTTGTTTCATCATATCACCCAAAAAGACAAAAAACAAAGAAAGAAAAGGAATGCTCCAGGTCCAATGTTCTAGAAGAAAATGTTCTTGTCAAGGAAAAAATCAACATTGGCAACATTAATAAAAGGAGTAGATAATTGAGGATTATCTTATGCCCAGAATTTTGGGCCTAATTTATGTTTTCTGTGCCTAGCCCATAACCAGAATAACTAATTAGCTACTCTATGTGCTTGCTTTTGGCGCATGTCTCTTTCCATTCTGATATAATATAGACTGCACTAATGAATAATTGGTGCATGACGCCTCCATCTCCACTAAACTAACCTGCGATTGCTCTGCACTTTACATCCTATGACCCACCAACCACTTCGGAAGAAGCTATATCAAATTGTGCAAATGGTTTATGATCCACCCATTTGGAGCATGGAATCAAATAAAGGCATATGTGCTCATGGAAGAACCAAGAATATATATACTCATAAAAAAACATCAAGTGATGTACATGGATTGAGAAGAGTACAACTTTCATAGTTTGATGTTGAGACAGGTAGAACATCATGAAACAGATCTTGCTGGTCACAGAATATGTATAAATATCAAGTAAATAAACTCTCGTTGGAATTTTTGTATACAGCTATTTATAAACCGAAGGGGAAAAAAGTAATATCGGCTGCTCTTCATCAATCTAAGGCTCCCTTTGGGCATCCATGCTTGTTGTTGATGAACAACGTTATTTTTGGGTGAACAGCCTATATGTGCTAAAGAACCATCTCATATGAATCAAATTAAGCAAATAAAAAGGGAAAACAATTGAAGGAAAGAACTTTGGTCAGCTAGGTGCTATGAACCAGTGATCATCAACGGCAATTAGGCCACCATCTGCTCCTGCTCCAGCCACTGCGGAAAATGGTCGCCGGCGTGGCCATCCTTGACAAGAGAGTTCACCCACGACACATCCGCTCGGCCTGGGTGGCCGGAGAGGTCACCGCATGGCGGATTGTCCACGGAATCCAAAAGACGCGGACTTGCGGAACTTGTGCAGCTCTTCCCCCTGCACGCCCCAGTCGAGCTTGCCGCTGGGCGAGCCCCAGTCCAGGTTGCCACTGGAGAGCCCCAGTCTGTGAGCATAGATGGCTCACCAATCGTGGCCGGCGACATGAGGGAGCGTGTTGCCGGCCGCGGGCACCACGATCGATGAAGCTCTGGCTACGCTTAGCGAAAGCCGAGGCGCGGAGGTCATGATGGCCTTCGCCATGGAGTGGTCGAGGCCGAATGAGTTGTTCGCGCCCACCATCGGCGAGGTCGGCATGTGCTGCAGCTGTGAGTCCGGCAGTGAGTTGTAGGCCGACATGTCGCCGGCCTGCTTCAGCGATAGAGCGTGGAGCTGGGACAGCATGGCCGTGTCCATGGAGCCGAGCAGGTCGGTGTAGTCCGGCATGTTTCGAGAGGGCGACGAGGCGGCGTGCGGCGAGCCGAGGCCACCGTTGGGCGCCCCCCAGCTCGCCCTGGGCGAGTGCGCGCCGTTGGACACCTTGTCGAACAGCTTCTGCTGGTACTGGTCGAGCGCGAGCATCTCGAGGTCGAAGTCGAGCTCCCGCGCCGTCTTGAGCCGGCTGGCCGGCGACGAGGGCCACCCCGCAGCCTGGTTGAGCATCCCCATGCCGTCCATCCCGTTGGGAGGCGAGGAGCGCGGGGACACGGGCTGCATCATGCCGACGGAGATGGCGGAGGGGTTGACTGCGCGGAGCTCGTCGCGCCTGTGGGCGAAGAAGCAGATGCGGCGCGCGCAGCCGACCTCGTCCTTGCAGAGGCGCGTCCGGTACTGCGCCGGGTGGAGCCAGCACTCGAACACCCCGTGCGCGTACTCGCAGCCGTCGCCCTTGCGGCACGCCCCGCCCTTGCGGAACTCCGGGCAGGGCACGCAGCTGTAGGAGTAGCGACGCGGGTCGCGGCGGCGCGCGTTCTCGCCCGGGTGCACGAAGGGGCACTCGGTCCAGTCGTGGGAGTAGGCGCGCGAGCAGGGCTTCACCTTGAAGCTGTACATGCGGAACTCGTCGGTGCTGAAGAGCCCGCTCTTGAGGTCCGGCAGCGTCAGGTCCGGCGGGTACTCCTTCCTGTGCTCCTGCGCCGCGGCCATCGCGGAGGCGGACTTCTTGGGCGAGGACGACGGCGACGCGGCGGGGACTTGAGCAGGAGCCGGAGTGGCTTCTCCGTGGCGGCGGCGCGCGGGGGAGCAGGTCTCCGGCGCGGAGCCCGGACGCCGACAGCGCCTCCGTGGACGCGCCGGCCGCGAGCAGCAGGCGCGCCGCCGCGACGGCGTTCGCGGCCCCGCCCGCCGCGGCTAGGTGCAGCGGCGTGGCGCCGTCCGTGGGCGACGCGCGGTGGCCTCGCGAGGGTCCACGGACAGCGCGTAGGCCAGCACGGCCGTGGACCCGTACAGCGCGGCCACCATGGCCGGCGTCCGGCCCTCCGTCGCCAGCCGTCCCTGGCCCACCGCCGAGGGTCCATACCAAACACTCGCGGCTTCCAAGCACGCCTTTTCTTCCTCTACGGCCCGCCTGAACCTCGCAACGTCGTCCTCCGCCGCCAGCTCGAGAAGAAGCGAGGTCATCACCGCCAAGTCGTCCTTGGCCGGGGGCGGCGGGGTCGACGGCTTGCGCGGGCCGGAGCACATGACGGCGCGAGCTATCCAAGATTCAAAGACTTTTTTATCGTTAGGAGGGAGGGCCGGACAGGATTCTCTTCTTCTTCTTCGGCCAGTACGTTCGTTCTTGATTGGGACAAGAGGAGGAGGGAGTGGGTGAGGTGGTGGGGAGTGGGGAAGCGGGGCGGAGGAGTATATGTAGAGAAGGATGGGACGCGAGGTGGAGAGAGGAATAATGGAGGAGATGGTGGGGATCGATCGGGAGGGAGAGATAAGCGGGCGGCGAGTAGTCCGTCGGAGACGAAGCAGCTGTGATGGTCGGCCTCCCTCTCAGCTCTCTCTCTCTCTAGGTGGCTTTCGCTCTCGTGTGTTTTCTGCCCAATAGTTTACACAGAAAATGTTTATTAAATTTTCTGCTTTCGATTGTTTTTGTGTCGCTGCGGCCGCGTGGTCAAAAGGAGGAACGCGCACAGGTCGTAGCTTCTCCCTCCGTTCCTTTTCTTTAAGTCTTTTTGTTTTTGTTTTTGTTTTAATTCTTATGGACGAAAAGGTGTGGAGATGTGGGTTCAAGGGATTGCATACACATGTTTCTTCCACACGAACACTATGGATGGTGTGGTTATCCGGAGGGGATGTAATTCTCGATTTATTACCTTGTGGTCGATTTTGGGGATGAAGACGTATGCGAGGTCGTGTTTGGAACCGGTCGATCTCGGACGTGTTGGTGTTTGATTCGTAGGGGGAAGATTGTGAACCTGATTCCATGCCATCGAAGTTGCGACTAAAGTTGTGGTTGTCCGTTATTAGATGAATGAGATCCTTTAGGCGGAGATCGTGCCCGCTCGATCTCGGTGAATAATCAACATGAAGAGAAGAGGACACATGATAAGGTATGATGGACATCAATTGTCTTGCATAAACATATGTTCAGATGAGTTGAGATTTTACTCGGAGACAACCCCACACATTAACGACGGAGACCACAATTTCTTCATAAGAGACGAATAACAAAATTGACTTAAATGTTTGTAAACATATCAAAATCTGTAAAATCCATGCGCATTAAGGTCTTATGATAGGAATTTCCTGTTGAAAGGTGGGTGTTCAATACAAAGAAACACCATTGGAGTGGAAATTGTATGTTTGGCATAGATTTAAACATAAATTGAAGCCATGCCTTTTCTTATACTCTATTTGAGAATTTCATCGCAATCGCAATCAATGTCTCTCATACTCTCTGTTACATGATCATATATTCTGAAGAGGTGGTCACGGCTTGTTTTGGACGTATATATTTATATTAACATTTCAATTTCCACGCAAATACCAAATGAACCATGCCTAAGCTGAGATTTGTATGTAGTCCTTGCAAACTCAAATCTAGAGTTTTTACACTCTTCTAATAGAGAAATTTCAAAGCATCAATTATTAATTGTACGCAGCACTATCTTACGAGTAGTTAGAAACGCCATGTAGAAATTTCAACCCAACCCTTTGAATATTTCCACGGAAAGAAAACTCCAAGGAGAAGAAAACCAAATTACACAAGAATCGGAAATCCCTTGACGAAATATCGCAAATCACTTGACGATGACTTACTCAAATCTAATATACTTCAACACCCAGAAAAATAGTTTAATGCGAGCACTCCAACCCTCCACGATGCACCTACCAACGATCAAGCCATATGCCCAAATACCTGACATAGTGACATCTACTTGCTATGTCATAGCCACGATTTAGATTGACATACACAACTATATTACATGAACTACTCAACCGTAAAAAAGTGGCAATGTCTTCAATTAAACTTGCCCTTTCACTTGCTCTTTCTTAATCAATGAAAAGCAGATCTCATGCCACGTTAAAACAAGCACAAATGGTCCCTCATCTACCGAGTGAAGCAACGGATAATGCCTACACAATCATTCTTGCTTATTGAGCAGATTAATCTCTTATAGATTCCTATTCCACCTCGACCATACATGAAAGTTAAACATTGCTGGTTAGTCGGGATCACATTAGAGTGTGTCGTATTGGATTGCAGATTTGCTGGCCTTCCTAGTTAGGAAAGGGAGAGACAATAGCGCTGACATTAACCATGTTGTTCATATGGTAATTTTTTGGACGCATAGCTAGTTCCTGGTGCCTTCTATGCCTAGTGATATGGAAGTGAAATTCCTAGTATGTAGAGAATAACACCACACGGTGGGATTGTAGTGAAGTGACGAGTAATATATCCAACTTTTGCTTATGGAAGCCTTGCTACTTATAGAAGACTTGGTGGGTAGCTAGGCAGTGAACTATAGTCACATAATATGTGGTAGGTCGATAGACAAGAATATCTTTGGTTATGAACTTGTCCTTTCTAAGGTGTTCCTCAACAAAAAAAACTGGTCCTTTTGGAAGGTGAGATGATATGAATCCTTTAAAGAACTAAGCTCTCTAGGAATAGAGCTCTCTTGTTGATCCATGTGTCAACCTTTAATTGGTTTAGGCAAAGGTAAAAAAATACTATTTCCCATCAAAGTACTAAGCTCTCTCCACATGTGAACCTTCCGTTGTATTTAGACAAAGGTAAAATATAATATTATTTTATACAAAACTTATTTTCCATCTACTGCATATAAAACTACGGTATTTCCAAGTGCAGTGTTTCGTAGCCCGGACTAAATGTAGCCCTTTATTTTGAAGAGTCTCAAAAAAAAATCTTTAAAATATGTGTGTATATCCACGGATATATTATACAAGTGTGCAAAATCTTAATCCGAAATACGTTGTATTCTACGCTACAAAAAAGACAAAAATATAAACCGCGTGTGTGAACTGGACACCCCCAAATTCTGTCAATTTTTTTTATAACCCAAAATATGAAGAATTTTGGATTGAAAATTTGTACAATTGTAGGATAGGTATAAGCTACATCCAGATTTATTTTTAGATATTTTTAACTATTAAATATGGTTTGAAAAATTAAATATAGGGATACATATAGCTCAGGCTACAAAGGCCTTTTTCGTGGTGTTTCCCCTCCGTTAGAGCATATCAATAGCTGCCATAACTATTTTAGGTAATTTGACGACAAAATCTTGCTCCAATTGTTGCATTTAATGTAAATTTTATCATTTTTGTCCAAAAACACCATTTTTTGCAGATATAAAACATTTGGGCTGATGCTATATAACAAAAGGCCAACACGTACACACTAAATATCAATCGGCAGTCTCATGTCCCCCTCACAACTCTTCTACGGTGACCACCACCGTCTCTTCTCACAATGATTTGATCTCAACTCCGGCAGTTCGACCACAATTTATCGATTCGGCTGCGAATCCACCAGCACTGTAACAAGGGCACCACAGACCGGAGGGATTCAACATCGAGGGATTTCGGCTCTCGCCCCCCCCCCCCCCCCCCCCCCCACACGCGGCTACCATCGACTCTTGCATGCATTAGGTCATTGGACCAAAAAACTTGCTCTTTAAACTTTCAGTTTTTTTGTCAAACAAAAAAAGACAACAAGTGCTGTAAAATTAAACATTTGGGTCGCGGTTATAAATAAACATGTGAACTTGTGCGGGATAACTACCAATCGAAATTTTCATGTTTCACTCACACCTCTCCTCCAGTGACCGCTGCTAGCTCTTCTCCCATCAATTAAGGCTTGAATCCGCAGCTCGGCCACAACTCTGCCGATTCGACCGTGAATTCACCACCAATGCTCAAGGGCACAACAGATCGGGAGGATTCGGCCTCGAGTGTTGACCTTGACCTTGCTCTCTTCCCTTGCGCGGCCACCAATGAAAGCCCTTTTGCAGCTTCGGCAAACGAGCCACCCGAGCGGGCCTCCTCCCCTCCACTTTTTAACTATGCCTCCTCCTTCCCTGCCAACACGAGCACAAGTGACACACAACAGCTTTGCCACTGTATGCACCTCGAATATCTCCGCCTTGCGGGCTCCTCCGCCTCTACACACCAGTCGTCGGGCTCGCATCGTTAAGTGATTAACAAATCTAAAGTTGTTACTTTTGTAGTACATAGTTTATATTGCAGGTGCTAGACCAATACATACAATATTTTTCTAAAAAGGATATGAATTAGTACATGATCATGTATGAGACACTAATCTTTACTCAGACCAGTACGTCATCTATTGATATCTACAATATACCCACGAGCGCAGCAAAGCGCGCCAACCCCTTCTAGTTTTGAGTTGAAAGGTGTATGCATTCCATGCATTCTATATCAACCTCTTTCATTATGTCTTTTACATAACATCTTGTATTATTTCATCCTTATTACATCCCAAAGAAACAAAACAAAAAATAAAATTTTATGAGTTTAGTATCATGTGACATCCATTAAGCCATGAAACTTGAGTCACGAGTTCCACTCTCTTACATTTCAAAGAGGTTGTCACGGCTTGTTTTGGGCATACAGATTTCATTTAAACATCTCAATTTTCACGCCATAAGCAGTAAATATGTGAACCTTTACTTAAGTAGAGTTTTGATATGTAGCCTTGCGAGCCCAAACCTAGAGCTCGCAACACTCTTTATGAAAAAGAACAAAAAAATCATCCATGACTAACTGTATTCGTATCTGACGAGTACGTAGAAACACCAAAAGGAAGCAGCTTACTAAATATTTCCGCGAAAAGAAGACTAGAAGGAGTAGCAAATCAAATTACAGAAGCATTACAAATTCCTTGACAAAGTATCACGCATCGCGATGACTTACTCAGATATAATATACTTCAGCACCCACAAAAATGTACTATAATGCAAGCGAGCGCTTTGCCTCTCCCTGATGCCACCCACCAACGACCGATCAAGCGATCAACCCAAATACCTGACATAGTGACATCTACTTGCTATCTCTCCTGATAGCGAGAAACAATCAATTCCATGTCATAGCCACAATTTAAATCGTGCATACGAGACTATATATGACATGAACTACTCAACCACAAAAGTGGGGGTCCCCTCCTTGGTCTCTCCTCTCTGTTAGTGTTGAGAGTCGCCTCTCTCCGCCCGCCCTCTTCCTCGGCTCGCTCCTCTCTCCTCGCCGTCGGCGCAGCCGGCCACTGCGGAAGAGGATGCGCAGCTCGAGCTGTAGATAGTAGGTTTAGGTCCAGATCTAGGTTTCTTACTGTTGTTTTCTGTCTTCTTGCGGCGGATGCCCGTTTCTTGTTCTCCGTCCTTCTTCTAGGCTGGTCTCAGGCGACCCACAGCGACGCCAGAGCCAGATCTTCCTCGCTCTGCTTGCTGGATCCATGGCGGATCTCTGGCGGAGTTGAAGAGGGTCAAGGCCTTCTGAATAATATCGCTCGCCTTATCTTCTACTTTGCAGATCGACGGAAGATTCAGTGTTGTTTTCCTCCGGCCGGTCGTGGCAGCGAGGGGAGGAGATCGTGCTTCTGCTCTTCCTCTCGAGAGGTGAAGTGGATCTGGAGCTATTTCGTCCTGGCGTTCGAGCGCGGCGCGGGGCGGAGACTGAGTTGCATCTCCGGCAGGCTGACATGGTGGAAGCCGAAGCAGGAGATGCACAAGGTCAACTTCTTCATCAAGCGTTGTCTCCTCTTTCTCGAGCATGGATGGTGGTGTCTTGATCTTCCTCTGACCGGCCGTGGCGGCAAGGGGTGGAAGAGGAGATGCTGCTCCGTCCTTGCTTCGGTGGAGAGGATCCTGCTGCATCAACGAGCTCCTCACGTGGTGGCCTTGCTTGCCACCGCGATTCATGGCCAAAAGGGTGGCCGTCTTTCAACCTCCATGGCGGAGGCCTCTTCAACCAGGCGCCAGTGCTCGGCGGTGAGAAGCAGTCAAGTGGTTCGTCCCTGGTTGCCTCTTGTTTGCTGGCGGCTGTGTTCGATCGCCAGAAGGGAGAGATCGAGCGCTATGTGCTCCGATGATCTTGGTGGTTCGTCCTCCTGGAGATCGCCGGCGATAGGTGACAGAGACGCTCTTGGATTTGATTGCTTTTTATTCTTTGTGTCCAGGGTGTTTTATGTAAAAGTGAAGGTCCTTTATTCGAATAGTAGGTCTTTTAGGGCAATAGATGAAAAGGACCTTTATGTAAAATGTACATGCCACGTGTTTAATTGAAATGCAGCACCGGGGTCTTCGGTCCCCACCCCTTGTTAAAAAAAACCACAAAAGTGTCATTTTTTCTATATTACAACTGAATTGACTCGCCACATTCCACAAGCATACCAAGTTACCAACCATATGCATCTTTCAAAGAACTAAGGCCCAGTTCTTTTGAGCTTTGGCTTATTGAAAGGACATGTCTCTCTAAATGTTTTTGGGGTTTGATTACAACAATAAGTTGCACACTAATGTGGGTTGATTGATTTTAGGTTTTATCATCTCTTTGACAGCATGAAAGATTGCTTACATAAAGTGTTTACATAATATTTTGTAATCTGCTTTGAATTCTGGAAACAGCAAAATGCGGAAGTTCCGCTCGGATTTGCGGAAGTTCCGGGCGTCGGAAGTTCCGAGTGAACTTCCGCTCCTTGTTCCGCTTAACAAATTTGCTCTCGGGTGTTTTCACTTTCATAAGCGGAAGTTGGCCCGGAAGTTCCGGTGGTGCGGAACTTCCGCTGTTTGGCCCGGAAGTTCCGGCCCTGCGCGTTTGCGGCCCCACTGAGAAGACTGGAGATTCCTGCGCTCCGGAAGTTCCGCCCATTTCACCGGAAGTTCCGGCCATGCGCAGAAAGCTCCCCAACGGCCAGAATCTGGAGAGTATAAAAAGGGGTCTTCTTCCTAGAAACGAAGCTTGATTCCTCACTCTCTCTCCACCATTGTTGCAAGCTTCAATCTACTAGTGCTCCCACTCCAACCACTCAAACTCGTTGATACTTTGAGGAGTGAAGAGGAGCCCTAGATCCGCATCTCCACCGAGCCGATTTGTCTACATCGACCTAGTCACTTGTAGATCTTGTGTAACTTGATACATTGGATACCTAGAAGATACTTGTGATTCTTGTGGCTTTGGTAGCCACAAGGATTAGCCGGGAGCCTCCAATTAAGTTGTGGAGACGCGACCCGGCCTTGTGATTCTTGTGGCTTTGGGAGCCGCGGGAATTTGGTGAGAGCCTCCAATTCGGTTGTGGAGTGTGCCTCATCCTTGTAAAGGTTTGTTGCCGACCTCGAGGGCATCATATAGTGGCTCGTGGATCTCCTCATCGGAGGATAACACGAGGGAGATACGGTGTGCCATATCAAGGCTATTCGGTGTTCACTTTGTGACTCCGCACCGCTCCAACGGAGACGTAGCTTCCATTGGGAAGTGAACTTCGGTAGAACATCTCCGCGTCACCGTGTGGTTATCTCTTAACCTTCCTTTACTTGTATTGCTAGCTATCTTGTGTAGAATATCTTGCTAGCTTGTTTATTGCTCATCATATAGGATTGTTCATCTAGTTGCATATCTAGAGAACTTATATTTGAGCAATTCCCTAATTTGTATTAAAAGAAAAAGAAAATTTGTAGTTGCCTATTCACCCCCCCCCTCTAGTCAACCTACTCGATCCTTTCAATTGGTATCAGAGCAAGGTCTCTTTATTAAGGGCTTAATCGCCTAAAGAGGAGGATGGCTAGTGCGGAGGATGTACAACGTGCTAAAGATGAGGAGTTAAGACTTGCTAAGGAACAAGAAAAACTTGATAGAGAACAACTTGACAAAGAACTAATCGAAGCGGGAATAATCCCTCCCGAGGGTGATGCCCCAATCACCATGAAGTCCATGATTGAACTTTTTGGGTTCATGAAAGGCAAAATGGTGGATGAGGTGTATACTCGGGTATCTAATCAAAATGGCTCCTCATCAACCGCTAGCCCTATTAAGGGAGCTAGTGACAAGGATAAAAATGATAAACCTATTGAGAAGCCTTCTCTTAACTTTGCTCCACCTAGCTCTTATCTCACTCAAGTTGCACCCACTCAACCTCATATAACCAACCTTGGTAGACCCCCTCCTAAGCTTGATAATACTCGTTATTTCACTTGGAAGAAATCTATGGAGTCTTATTTTCGCAGCTCATCGGTGCATCTTTGGAGGGTGGTTCTACATGGTTTCAACCCGTTGATCCCAACAACTTGACCAAGCAAGAAGAGATTGATGAGCAACTTGATGCAAATGCCAAGTACATTCTTGAGAGTGCTATGACCGCAAATGATGAAGATCATGTGCGGAATCTCAAAACTTGCAATGAGGCTTGGCTCTATCTTGAAACCGTGTATGAAGGAAATGAGGGCATTCAACGCTCCAATGCGGCCGTCCTTCAACATCAAGTTGACAACTTCATCATGCTAGACGAAGAGACTCCGACCGAACTTTACCGAAGACTCTACAAGCTTGTGGTGACATGTAGGGAAAATGGAAAGAAGGATATGGATGATGAATGGGTCAAGGCCAAGTTCCTTCAAGCAATTATGCCATATAGTGAAACTATGGTGATGAACCTCCATGCAAGAGCGGATTACACAACAATGACTCCCAATGACATCTTGGCTCAATTTGTCACCTATGATACATTGAAGTCCACATCCAAGTCTTTCAACCAAGTCCGTGGCCCAAAGACTCTTGCTTTGAAGGCCGTGTGGTAGACCATCCAAGATATGAAGAAAGCCCGGTCTATGAAGGTGAAGAAGACTTGGAGGGTGAGCTCAATGAAGTTCTTGCACTTGCCGCCACCCGGTTTTGGAACAAGAAGAACAAGAGCATCAACCCTCCACCAATAAAAAGAATGTGCTTCAATTGTGGAAAGGACACTCATCTTGTGAAGGATTGCCCCTATGAAAGAAGAGAGGATAATGGTGGTCAACTCATTCTAAAGAAGAACAAGTACCACCCCAAGCCTACCTACATGAAGAGATCACCTCAAAAGGCTCTTGTGGCATCCCATCAAGAGGAATACGAGTCCGGAGGTGAGGAGGATAAAGAACCAAGTGAAGAAGTAGGAATGGCGGCTCTTGCAATGGGCACCCTTCCTCCATCATTGGCCAACCTCTTCTCATCTCCAAACGACGACAAGATCTCCAAGCCTATGTGCCTCATGGCCAAGGAAACAAAGGTGAATTCCCCACCAAAAATTACTATCTCCTCTAACCCATCACTATTGGATTGTGTTGAGGATGTAGGGAAAATTGAAGAAGAGGATAAAATTTCTATCTTCATTAGCAAGCTCCAAGGTCCAACCAAGAAAATGGTTGAGGCCCTCATGTATCAATATGGAGAAGCCAAGCATCTTCTTAATGAGAAGGATGTTAGGATTTGTGAGCTCGAAGGGCATGCATGTGATCATGCCGACAAAATTGGTGAGCTAGAAGATCAACTTGTTGAGGAACAATTGCTCCGTGAGCAACTTGAGGAGACACATGCCATGGATCTTTCCAAGGCAAAAGAAACTCGTGAAACCTCTATTCAAATTGCTATTGATCTAAAAAGTAAAAATGAGGAACTTGTAGAGAGTCATAACAAACTCTTTGAGGGTTTTGAGCAACTTAGGGAAACCCACAAGGTGACCTCAAGTGAGCTCACTACACTCAAGGAGTCATATGCCAAACTACAAGCTCAATTTATCTATGCTAGCTTCACCACTTCTCATAATGATAAAGATGCAAATCTTGTACCACTAACCCTTTATGTGTCAAGGCATCTCTTATTGAGGAAAACACTAGGTTGAAGGCCCAACTTGAGAAGGGCCTAGCCACTTGTATCCAAGGGGAAAAGAACCTCAATGATCTTTTGAGCAATCAAAAGGGAGTGGTTGGCAAAGAAGGAATTGGGTTCACACCCAACTCTAAGAAGGTCAACAACAAAAGAAGAAGCGACTCCCCCTTCCAAAGATATTGTTTTTGTGAAGGAGGGGGAGTTAGCCAAAGCAAATGACAACTCTATTGGGAGTGGTAATGTCACTAGGGGCAATGCCACTCACAATAACTTTGCGGGAAAATACAACCCCTCATATGTTCTTTTGAAATCTACAAATGGTTGTGTTTTTGCTAAATATGTTGGCTCTTCATATGGAGATGATTATCACTATGCTATTTGGGTTCCAAAGACCCTTGTGACTAACAAAAGAGGACCCATTCCAAAATGGGTACCTAAATCAAAGACTTGATTATTGTAGGGTTTCTCTTCCGGTGGATCTTCATGGCTCATTGATAGTGGATGCTCATCCCATATGACCGGAAGCAAAGAACTAGTAAAGGACTTATTGAAACAACTACTCTCATTCTCTCATGTCACCGTTGGCAACAATGCAAGACTCAAGGTAGTGGGAGTTGGTAAGGTGGTGATCACTCCGGAGTTATCCATTGAGAAGGTCCTTCTTGTTGAATCTCTTTCATACAATTTACTTTCCGTTGGTCAATTATGCAATGCCGGTTACACCGTTATTTTTAATAAATACCACGTGACCATCCTTTTCACTCAAACACTCAATGTCGCCTTTGTTGGATTTCGTGAAAACGGTTTGTATGTGGTTGATTTCTCAAAGAGACCACTCAAATCGCTACATGTTTAATGGCTAAAGGCGACAAGGGGTGGCTTTGGCATCGCCGACTTGGCCATGTCGGTATGAGAAATTTACAAACTCTTGTAAAGGGTGGACACGTGGTAGGACTAACCGATGTTAATTTTTCCAAAGATCGTCCTTGTAGTGCTTGCATAGCCGGAAAGATGCATGAAAAGAATCACCCCAAGAAGACCATTATCTCCACTAAGAGGCCTTTGGAGCTCCTTCATATGGATCTTTTTGGGCCTCCCACATATGATAGTCTTGGTGGCAAGAAATATTGTTTGGTGATTGTGGATGATTATTCAAGATATTGTTGGACTTTCTACATCAAGAAGAAGAGTGAAACTCAAAAGATATTCATTGACTTTGCAACCCTAGTTCAACGCCAATATGACTCCAAGATTTTGGCAATTAGAAGTGACAATGGTACGGAGTTCAAGAATTACACTATGGATGATTTCCTAAGTGGGGAGGGCATTCAACACCAATATTCCGCTGCATATACTCCCCAACAAAATGGTGTTGCCGAAAGGAAGAACCGCACTCTTATTGATATGGCAAGAACTATGATGGCCGAATTTAATTCCCCATACAACTTTTGGGCCGAAGCCATCAACACCGCTTGTCATTACTCAAACCGGCTCTTCTTCCGTCCTCTCAAGACATGACACCATATGAACTCCTCACCGGTAAAAAGCCAAATGTATCTTACTTTCGAGTCTTTGGATGCAAATGCCATGTTTACATTAAAGGTTGCAAAATTGCTAAATTTGAATCTAGATCTTTTGATGGTATATTTGTTGGATATGCCGCAAAGTCTCATGCTTATAGGGTCTACAACATATCCACCGGGTGTGTTGAAGAATCTATGAACGTGGAGTTTGTCGAGGATAATGGCTCCCAAGCGGAGCATATTGATCATGATGATGTAGGTGATGATGCTCCATCTCAAGCCATAAGAACTATGGGGATTGGAGAACTAATTCCTATTGAAGGACCTATTGATGATACTCAAGAAGAAGGAACAAGTTCTACTCAAGTTGAGCCATCCACCTCAACAATTGATCAAGAAACTATCAAGAACAAGAACATGATACATTATGATCAAGAAATGGTCAAGACCCACCCAACTCTAGTGGTGAACAAGAACATAATGAACCCACAACTCCAAGAACTCCACTTCGGGTTGACCATGAGCAAGATGAAGGCAATGATGAAGATATTTGTGTTGGTGAAACAATTGGTCAAGCCTTGGAACGCCGGGTCATCCGGCGTGCATCAAATTGGATTACCAACAACACTTCAAAGAAAATATCCTTGGGAGTATCCGTAGAGGTGTGTCCACACGCAATCAATTATCTAACTTTTGTGGTCATGTCTCTTGTTTGTCTAGCTTAGAACCTCTCAAGGTATATGATGCTCTTGAAGACATGGATTGGGTTGCGGCTATGCATGAAGAGTTGAACAACTTCGAGCGCAACAAAGTATGGTCATTAGTGAAAACCCAAAGACACATCCATAATGTCATTGGAACCAAGTGGATATTTAAGAACAAGCAAGACTCACATGGTCAAGTCATCCGCAACAAAGCAAGATTGGTTGCACAAGGCTACACCCAAATCGAAGGAGTCGACTACGGTGAAACCTATGCCCCCGTTGCTAGACTTGAATCCATTCGCTTACTAATTGCTTATGCATCTACTCATAATATTGTCTTATATCAAATGGATGTTAAAAGTGCTTTCTAAATGGTCCACTAAATGAGTTGGTGTATGTTAAACAACCACCGGGTTTCGAAGACCCTAAATTTCCTAACCACGTCTACTTACTACATAAGGCTCTTTATGGGCTCAAGCAAGCTCCACGTGCTTGGTATGATCATCTCAAGGAGTTCTTAGTAGACCGTGGCTTTGAAATTGGGGTAATAGATCCCACTCTTTTTACAAAAAGGGTAAATGGAGATTTTTTCGTATGCCAAATATATGTTGATGATATTATCTTTGGTTCCACTAACCGTGAATTTAGTGATCAATTTGGCAAGCTAATGACCAAGGAATTTGAGATGTCCATGATGGGAAAATTGAATTATTTTCTTGGCTTTGAAATCCACCAATTTCGAGAAGGAACATTCTTATGTCAAGCCAAGTATATTAAGGACATGCTCAAGAAATTTGATATGAACAATGCCAAGCCATATAAGTTTCCCATGGACTCCAAGGCGGATCTTCACTTAGATCCGGATGGTAAGGAAGTTGATCAAAAGCTTTATCGTTCTATGATTGGATCTTTGCTTTACCTTTGTGCATCTAGACCGGATATTATGTTTAGTGTGGGTATGTGTGCAAGATTCCAATCAAGTCCTAGGGAAAGTCATGAAACCGCGGTCAAAAGGATTCTAAGATATTTGTTGGATACTCCCAACTATGGTCTTTGGTATCCCCATGGTACAAGCTTTGATCTTGTTGGTTATTCGGATGCGGATTGGGCGGGTTGCAAAATGGATAGAAAATCAACTTCGGGTACATGCCAATTCCTTGGTAGGTCCCTTGTGAGTTGGTCTTCCAAGAAGCAAAATTGTGTGGCCTCGTCATCCACCGAAGCCGAATACATCGCCGCCGGTAGTTGTTGTGCACAATTATTATGGATGAGGCAAACTTTAAAGGATTATGGTGTCATTTGTGACAAAGTGCCTCTTTTATGTGACAATGAAAGTGCTATTAAAATTGCACACAACCCGGTTCTTCATGGCAAGACCAAGCACATTGAGATTCGGTATCATTTTATTCGAGACCATGTTGAGAAGGGTGATATTGCAATCAAGTATGTCAACACCAAGCATCAACTCGCCGATATGTTCACGAAGCCTCTTGGTGAAGCAAGATTCAAGGAGTTGAGAGGAGAACTAAATGTGGTGGACATATCCAATTGGATTTAGTGGACTTCTTGCATACCTACCCATATTAGACGATATTCATTTGGTTTGGATGTAGGCATGGACATAGGGGGAGTGCGGTCCTAATCCATTGGACTATCCCTCCCCCCATTATGCCGATAGTAAGAACTCATTTTGTCTCTATATTTTCAATTCATGAATTGTGAGCTTAAATGACGAGTAGTGGCCGTGAACCCAAGATACATCTTCGCGGTGTCACACCACAAACTCATACATGGTGGCCTTGGCCACCGCCCTCTTCTTATGAAGAGTTGGTTCTTTTCGGATTTAATTGGATTTATTCGGGTATTTATAGACCTTATGTTAGTTTGGGAGAAACACTTGGAATTGGCATTTATTCTTTGCATCTTGCAATTCCTAAGTGTGTATCCACTTATCAGTGACCATGTTCTGAACCTAAGCGTGCACTCCTTATCTCATTAAACATGCTATCAATCCATATGCACATACAAAATTCTATGTTTATTGTCTATTTTTCAAAAAAAATCCTGCCTTCTCTGGCGGAACTTCCGCTGAGAAGTGCGGAACTTCCGGAGCGCTTTCTATCGAAAAAATTTCCGCACGGCGGAACTTCCGGAGCGATCTCTGACGAATTTTTTCCGCACGCTCGGAACTTCCGGCCCGTCGGGAAAAATTTGCCTCTTATCCCACGGGGGATACCTTCTTCCTCTCACTTCCTCTTCTTCCTCCCGTGGTTGACCTCCAAGACCGGCGCCGCCATTGAAGTTCCCCTCCACCGCTGGGGGCCCTCCCGCCGTCTCCCTGCAGATCTGCTCCGTGGGGAGCTCTCCCCTGTCAATCTCATCCATGGCCTCTGGTATTTTGCCCCTTCCCCTCTTGTTCTATGGTTTAAATCTCAAACCTAGACTCCACTCATGGGCATGAACTAGTTGGCTCGATTTATGGTTAAAATCTTTTGAATGGATAGATTGAATCCACACTTGACACCTCTTCCATGTAGTAACATTGTACCCTAGTTTTAAAAACATCTAGATTTGGGAATCGATCCGCTCATGTGGTTGGACACTTTGGTCCCGGTTGGAACTTCCAATTGGTTTTTGACCGAAACTTCCTATCTCTTTGTCGGAACTTCTGAAACCTAGGAGTTTATGAATCTATGTTACCATGCTTTGCTATTTGGATATTTTTTTGGTATGTGCACTTACCTCATGCTTTCCTTCTATGCATATCCTATATCTCAGGGTCGAGTTCGCAGGCTGCCCATTCCCGCAAGAAGTTCGCCCCAATGAGGAGATTGAGTCAGAGAGGAAGAAATCCTTCCCACCACAAGGACAGCTAGGCAGCAGCAGCTGGATAAGCAGAAACTTCCAAAGGGCACAGCAAAGAAAGTGGTAAAGACACCGGTCAGAAAGCCTCAACCTCGGAAACCACCTCCACCGATAACATTTGACAAGATGAAGAGTCACCTCTACCGTGAGTATAGAAATCTGAATCCTTATTCAACTCCTCGAAATCCTCATGTGCAAAACCCCTTCTTCTACACCTCGGATCAAGAGAGGGTATACAATGACATCTATTTAAATCAAAAGACCAAGGTCACAAAGCAACACTCCCTCGACATTGATCACATGAAGCTTGAGAAACACCATGGGTATTTTGATGAAGCTCTCTCCTTATGTGAAGAATATGGGTTAATTAATATCATGGTTCTCAACCAACGGTATGATGAGTTCCTTATTGCTCAGTTCTTCTCCACCGTGCATTTTGACAATGATGAAAAGAGAACCCTCGCTGGATGACAAAGGATACCGTTCTGGAGGCTACACTTGAAGAGTTCGGGAATTCTCTTGGATATACTCTTGGTGGCTGGACATGCCATGGGGGAGGCCGCCCTATGAGCTCTGATGTTCTGGCTCCAATCACTTTGGAGGATGGCACCCCGGGGAAACTGATGATCTCATTCCTACCTATGAAATCATGCACCGCATTTACCGAGAGACCCTTGCTCCCCGTGTGGGTAATACTGATCAGGTCCATGCCTTTATCATCGATCTGATGTACTGGACTTTTGCCAAACAGGGATCCCATGAGGAGTTGGATGTTATGAACTTCATCTACAATGAACTCCATCTTGCAGTCATAGATAAGCGGGCTCCTGTGTTTGGTCCGTATGTGATGAGGCTGATTCGTGATTGCTGGGCTCGAGCTAAAAATGGTGAACGAATTGACCTTGGTGTTCCACTTACAGATCATCCGGTGAAGCAACTTCGGGTTAAGAAACCGAAGTCCCCTAAGAAGAAAACTGCTGCAGCTGGCCCTAGTGCACCTATTGAGGAACCATCTTGGCTCAAGAAGCTCAACATCAAACTCAAGAAGTCTTTTTGCCTCAAATTGGACATAGAGGAGCACATGTATGATGCTCATTGCTATCACAAGAAAGCTGCCCGCCGCCAAAAGAAGATGATGGAGCATATGGGGATTGAAGTGTCCTCTGGATCAGAAGGTACTATCACTCCAAAGGAGCAGTGGCTGTCCAAGCATCGCAACTGGGATGATGATGATGAAGCTGGATCTGTTCCTCCGCCGGGCTCCGACACTCATCCTGCCGCCTAGGGACGTTACCATCGCTTTTCTCCCTTTTTGGTGTCTTGGTGCCAAAGGGGGAGAATTGTTCTATTTAGGTTATGCGGGATTTGCATGGGTTGGAGTCACAAGCTTGCCTTTTCCGATGATTTTTATTGCTTGTACTCCTGGGTTTCTAAACTTGTATGAGAACTATGCTTTCTACATGGTGTAAGACATGTGAACCTATCTATCTATCTATCTACTATGTGTGCTAAAACCCTCTAGCTATATTTCATATGTCTTGTGCAAGTTATCAATGATATATACTACTTGGTGTATAAAATGTAGGGGGAGCCCCATTGCTATGGATTGTGTGTATTCTCTACATTTTATGCCATACTCACCGAGATACATCTATCTAATCTGGGCTCTGTCTATATTTTATAAACCACCTTGTTGCAAATTATTGTTGTCATCAAACACCAAAAAGGGGGAGATTGAAAGGACATGTCTCTCTAAATGTTTTTGGGGTTTGATTACAACAATAAGTTGCACACTAATGTGCGTTGATTGATTTCAGGTTTTATCATCTCTTTGACAGCATGAAAGATTGCTTATATAAAGTGTTTACATAATATCCTGTAATCTGCTTTGAATTCTGGAAACAGCAAAATGCGGAAGTTCCGCTCGGATTTGCGGAAGTTCCGGGCGTCGGAAGTTCCGAGTGAACTTCCGCTCCTTGTTCCGCTTAACAAATTTGCTCTCGGGTGTTTTCACTTTCATAAGCGGAAGTTGGCCCGGAAGTTCCGGTGGTGCGGAACTTCCGCTGTTTGGCCCGGAAGTTCCGGCCCTGCGCGTTTGCGGCCCCTCACTGAGAAGACTGGAGATTCCTGCGCTCCGGAAGTTTTGCCCATTTCACCGGAAGTTCCGGCCATGCGCAGAAAGCTCCCCAACGGCCAGAATCTGGAGAGTATAAAAAGGGGTCTTCTTCCTAGAAGACAAGCTTGATTCCTCACTCTCTCTCCACCATTGTTGCAAGCTTCAATCTACTAGTGCTCCCACTCCAACCACTCAAACTCGTTGATACTTTGAGGAGTGAAAGAGGAGCCCTAGATCCGCATCTCCACCGAGCCGATTTGTCTACATCGACCTAGTCACTTGTAGATCTTGTGTAACTTGATACATTGGATACCTAGAAGATACTTGTGATTCTTGTGGCTTTGGTAGCCACAAGGATTAGCCGGGAGCCTCCAATTAAGTTGTGGAGACACGACTCGGCCTTGTGATTCTTGTGGCTTTGGGAACCACGGGAATTTGGTGAGAGCCTCCAATTCGGTTGTGGAGTGTGCCTCATCCTTGTAAAGGTTTGTTGCCGACCTCGAGGGCATCATATAGTGGCTCGTGGATCTCCTCATCGGAGGATAACACGAGGGAGATACGGTGTGCCATATCAAGGCTATTCGGTGTTCACTTTGTGACTCCGCACCGCTCCAACGGAGACGTTGCTTCCATTGGGAAGTGAACTTCGGTAGAACATCTCCGCGTCACCGTGTGGTTATCTCTTAACCTTCATTTACTTGTATTGCTAGCCTATCTTGTGTAGAATATCTTGCTAGCTTGTTTATTGCTCATCATATAGGATTGTTCATCTAGTTGCATATCTAGAGAACTTATATTTGAGCAATTCCCAAATTTGTATTAAAAGAAAAAGAAAATTTGTAGTTGCCTATTCACCCCCCCCCCCTCTAGTCAACCTACTCGATCCTTTCACTTATGCTTAAGCCACCCTGAGTAGAGCTGTCCAAATAAGCAGCTGTGGATTTAAGCCAACTACAAATTGCAGTCCAGTTCTTTTGGGCTTCTACTGTCCTGGCTTATTTTCTGAGTTGTATGATGGAAAGTCTGTAACGCCCTTTTAATTGATTTATGCTCAAACTTAACAGATTTTGAGTTCATTTATACTTTTTTCGCATGTATGATCACAATATAATATTTCAAACATCAAATAAATTGCCAAATAAGAAAATAAATAGGATATTCATTATTAGTTCATTACAACCCTAAAATATACTCTAATAATTCTAAGGGAACACACTCATAGCAATATCGTTACAGATCCCTTTCATGTAAGTACCATCATCTTCAGGTGGAGCACTAGGATATGAAGCACTCTCCTCTTGAACATATCCTCCACCATCAAACATGTCGAAATGTTGATCACGTAGGTTGCTATCACGAATGTAGTTGTGTAGACACATGCAAGCGGTAATTATCATCTTTTGTCGCTCAGGTGGTCGACGAGGTATGCCTTGGAGTATTCGAAATTTCATTTTGAGACAACCAAATCCTCGTTCAACTGAGTTTCGTGCTGCTGAATGACGATGATTGAAATTCTCTTCTCTTCCCCTTGGAGGATTATGTTGGAAGTCTGGTACATGGTACCGAGTAGTTTTGTATGCCGCTAGATATCCTATTCTGTTCGGGTATCCCGAATCAACAAGATAATATTTTCCTGCAGTGATATGACAAATAACATATTAGTTAACATATTAGCTACGAGGAAACATTGTAGAAAATGTGTACAAAAAAGATTACCTGGCGGTGGGTGGGGATAGTGGGGATATGATACTTGAGCATCGGTCCATACACGTGTGTCATGAACCGAGCCGGGCCAGCCAGCAACAACAAAAGTGAACCTCAAATCAAAATCACAAATTGCCATCACATTTTGACTTGTATAACCGTGCCTGTTCCTGTGTTGTACCCACTAGTACAGAACGACACATCGGAAATGGGACAAAACCCCCTTCGGCAATGGAGAAAGGGTTCGTGTCCCCGCCTCTGTCACTGATGTGAAGGCTCACAATGGCAACGGAGGAGATAAACCGTTTCTGATGTATTTAACATTAGACATGGAGGTTTGCTAATAACTGTTTCTAATAAGGGTTACAGGAAAACAAAAAAAACACGGTGACGAGCTGTGCCGTCGATGGAGCCCTGCTCCATGCGACTAGACGGCCGCCCGGTCGTCACCGTATTCCTGTACGCCCTGCTTTACAAAAGTTCATCAGTGCGCGTGGCTGGAGCTCTGCTCCTATGTCTTCACGGCCGCCAGATGATCATCTATTATCTTTCCTGCTGCGCAAAATGTACTGCTCCTGGTGACGGCACCGTGTATGGAGCCCCGCTCCTAGGTCTTCACGGCAGCAGCATCGTCACCAAGCATCCACCAAGCCCTTGAAACAACGAATATTCTTTGTTAAAAACAGGAAACAAAGCTAATAAACAGAGCCAATAAGCAGTAAACAAAGCAAACCGAGCTAAATACATAGCTGAAGAGCTAACTAACAGAGAAAACCAAGCTAAATAAGTAGCTAACATAGCAAATACATAGCTGAACAGAGCTAACTAACAGAGCAACCTGAGCTAAATAAGTAGCTAACATAGCAAATACAAAGCTGAACAGAGCAAACCGAGCTAAATAAGTAGCTAACATAGCAAATACATAGCTGAACAGAGCTAACTAACAGAGCAAACTAAGCTAAATAAGTAGCTAACATAGCAAATACATAGCTAACAAAGCAAACCGAGCTAAATAAGTAGCTAACATAGCAAATACATAGCTGAACAAAGCAAACTGAGCTAAATAAGTAGCTAACATAGCAAATACATAGCTAAACACAACAAACCAAGCTAAATAAGTAGCTAACATAGCAAATACATAGCTGAAGAGAGCTAACTAACAGAGCAAACCGAGCTAAATAAGTAGCTAACATAGCAAATACATAGCTAAACAAAGCAAACTGGGCTAAATAAGTAGCTAACATAGCAAATACATAGCTAAACAAAGTAAACCGAGCTAAATAAGTAGCTAACATAGCAAATACATAGCTGAAGAGAGCTAACTAACAGAGCAAACCGAGCTAAATAAGTAGCTAACATAGCAAATACATAGCTAAACAAAGCAAACCGAGCTAAATAAGTAGCTAACGTAGCAAATACATAGCTGAACAGAGCTAACTAACAGAGCAAACCGAGCTAAATAAGTAACTAACAGAGCGGTCATTTACCTTAGGCGAGGCGGGGTCGCTTTCCGTCGCGGATTGCGTCCCAGGCGTCGGTGCCGGAGCCACTGCCAGAGGAGACGTCAGAGGAGACCTCATCCTGCTCGAACACCGGAGCGTCCTCCTCCTCCTCCTCATCCTCCTCCTCCGCCGCCGCCACCGCTGCCGCCGCCGCATCTGGCCCAGGGCCCTGGCCAGGGAGAAGAGAGTGGTCTATGGCCGCCCGGAGCCGTGTCTGGAACAACGCCTCCTCGGCGGCTTCTATCGCATGCTCGGCGGCGGAGATGCGGATACCTCTCTGCATCGCAGACGCCCAAATGACACCCTCGGCGCGCTCGCGCTCAAAGGAGGCGCGAGAGAGGAGGAGACCGACCTCCAGATCCTCGTCCTCATCGTCCGAGGAAGACGATGAGGACGAGATCCGGGTGTCGGTGGCCGCCGCCGCCGTGGATCCGGATGGGATTTGATGGCTCAGAATGAACTCGCGACCGCAGTCGCCGGGGATCTCGCTCTAGTTGTAGGGGAGATCCGGGCTGCGCCTCGGAGGGTGAGAGGAGGAAGATGCTCCATCTTGACTTCCGTCGGCGCTGGAGGGGTTCGCCATCGATGGATGAAGTAGGAGGAGAGCGTGTGCGGCTAGGGTTAGGAACTGGGGAGAGTGAGACTGAGAGTGAGATACAGTACTGGAGTGGGAGATATTAATACCGGCACCGCTTAATGTGCCTTCACATGGGAAACGGAGATAGACCGATCTCCGTTTCTGATGTGGAAATATCCGCAACGGAGATATTCTTTCCTCCGTTGCCTATATATGAGCAACGGAGATCTTTTCAGCCTCCGTTACCATTGTGTCGGGCCCATCGACCGACTAGCGCGCGCGCACTCGCGGAAGCGTGTGGAGCTCATTTTTCCGTCGCCTAACTCTTGCCGTTGCCATAGAGGGGTATCCGATGTGTCGTTCTGTACTAGTGACCTCAAGTTTGCTTGGCACAATTACTTTAATGTGTGTTCCATCTATAGCCCCAATGGCATTCTTGAAATGTGGCCAGAATCTTGTAGTTTGCATTTTAGGATGTACTTCGGTGAAATTTCTGTCTTTTGGCCTAATGTAATCACCAGCCATGAGGTCTACACAGTCTAGAACCTCATAAAACTTCTTGCTAATTGTAGACCGACTATGTTCAAATCAATCAACAACATTACTAGTTGTTTGACATGTCCCACGGTCCATAAAAAGAGTGCCAATGCTTCTTTAGCGGACATGTTGCAACTTGATTTAAAACCATATGTTCCAACCAATAGATCAAGCAATGGGTAAAACACAGACCTCCTCATCCTGAACATAGAATAGAAATCTTGTGCATGTGCTACTTTTTTTTCCACCCATTGAATACCTGTTACCTCCGGATTTCTTCGCGGTCCATAAGGCAATTTCTCTGTAGATAGGCTAGCATATGCAGCAACTGCAATCATGAACATATCATATTCATCATCGTCATCATCACCTGGAATATCCATCTAACACATAAACAACACAATTAATTACCAACATATACAACAAGGCACAATAGAAATATAAATAGCTAGCAAATAGATAGCATGGAAGATTACCAACATATACAACAAGGCAACATACACATAAACAACACAATTAATTACCAACACATAAACAACACAATTACTAGGTTCATCAAATAAATAGGTTCCAAGCTAATTACAAATACATAGCATGGCAGATTACAAATATGTTTCAATCTTCTCGGGTTCAAAGCAAATAGATGGCAGATTACAAAAAGCTAGCTTATAGGTTCAATACAAATTTCTAAGCAAATAGATAGCAAATTACAATCTCTACTGATTTTTCCTCTCCTCCCATGCCATGCGGATCCACTCAAGCCTCACATCACTTGCAGCCTGCATATAACAATTGAATGCAGTACGGTATTCAGCCTTCATAAACAATTGTGAAGCATAGAAATGTTCACGGGTAGCAGGTCCACATCCATCCTCAACCACCTTGGCCATCATATCCAGAAACTCCTGCCTCCCTGGATCAACTCTCGCATGTGAGGGCTCCGAGTTCTGTGAAGTGGTGGAGTTTTTGCTTTCTTCCCTCTTCTCAAATATGTCACATATACGGCGCAAACAACTTTTTTCAGCACTATCTCTTGCCATCTTTTCAACTACGGCAACACTAGGTGAATAAGGGCATGCTCTCTTTTTTCCATGTCCTGGGACAGTTGGTGTAACTTGTGTGTCCAATTGTGTCCCTGAAAGTTCATCATCATCATCAACATCAACAGAAGAGGGAAAACCTTGAGAGGGACCAGCCATAGATGTTGGCAGTGGCACCCTCGCATGTTCATTGGTAACACAGTTCGCATCAAATATCTGGCACATTTTATCCTCATTAGCAAGTGGAGCTCGTCGAAACTTGGTCGCATCTGGGCATCTCTGCAAAACATTGAGCTCAACTTCAGTAAACCAATTGGATTAGAAAATAATGCATAGAGCTGAAATAAAAACTGCCATATACCTTGATCTCAAGCTCCCACCATTCATCACTAGAATCAATGGTCTTGGTGACAGGATCTCTTCCAAGACCTGATGCACTTTGAGTGAGTGTCTTCCACATGATGTACTCTTTTTTAAGTGTCTCCCACCTATTGTTCATTTGCTTTCTGTCATACTTCCTCTTAGTGCGTTCATTAAAACTTTTTATCAAATTGGTATAGCCATTTGTGTTCAGATGACCTTCATGACGGTTTCTCTTTCCTACTTCCTCTATGCAAATATCCAAAAATACTTCAGTTGCAAACTGATCCCACACGGCCTTCTCACTACTTGCAGATTTCGCAGATTTCGCAGATTTGGCTTTCTCCATCTACTGATTATGTGTATAACAACATTGCTCAATAAGGTGCTGGCCACTAATAAAAAACATGCGAATAAAAATGCACAAGATTTGGCATGCTATTTAGCTCTCAAACCAGGGATACATTAGGTGCTGGCCACAAATACTACACAGCAGAAAATTGACAGCAGTACTACACATATATACATTGAGGAGAAGCAGTACTCAAATTAACAGCAGTACTCAAATCGACAGCACAAGTGGAGGGAGCAGAGCAGTACCTTGAGGGGAAGATGGGTGGAGTTGAGGTATGTGGCGGCGGGAGAAGAAGCTCGGCCGGAGATGAGGTCAGTGGCGGCGGACGTCAGATGGCCGCCGCACGCGAGTCCAGCCGGGTCGGGGAGAGACGCGGCGAGAAGAGATGCAGCGAGGGCGAGGAGACACGCGGCGAGAGCGGGGATGGACGCGGCGAGGGAGGGGGAGAAACGCGGCGAGGGCGACGGGCTGTGGCGGCGAGGGGGGCGGGCGGCGGAGAGAGATGCGGCGGGCGGCAGAGAGAGATGCGGCGAGGGCGAGGAGAGACGCGGCGACGTCGGGGATGGACGCGGCGAGGGAGGGGAGAGACGCGGCGAGGCCGGCGTGCTGCGGCGGCGAGGGGGCGGGCGGCGGTGGCGAGGGGACGGGCGGCGGCGGGGGCTGGGGGCAGAGCAACCCTAGTTCGCTTGGGGGCACGGGAGGTCACTCCGGAGATAGGCTAGCGAGAGAGAGGAAAAGAAAGAAAAGAAAAAAAAACTGGCTGGTTCGCTCAGTGTTGCGCGGTAGCATTCCTCCGTAAAATCGATGTCCAAGAAGGGCAACTGCAGATAACCGTTCGATTCACTCGCGGGAAGGAGGGGGTACCCAGCTTTTCTCCACTGTGAAGGAATCAGAGAAGCCGACTGCCCCAGGAAACGGCTTAAAATCGAGTTCTTTTGCGATTGTGCTTATTTTCACAGAGAATCCACTGAGAAGCACCAAAAGAACTGGGCCTCAGCTCCCTGGATTTGGAGAGCTGTGGTGCGTTTGGCCATTTGGTGGGCCCACATGTGTTGGTTGTTTATTCGCACTAGACTTCTCTGTAGCTGGCTGGTTCTCACATTGCGTTCGATGAATAAATAATCCTCTCTATTCTATATAACCGTGTTTTGTTTTAAGTTGAAATGTACACGAAATATATGTGGATGGATGAGTAGGTTCCATTCCCTTGATCAGTTTTAAATTTTGTCAAATGTAAGTTGTTAATTTTGGACCAAAGTTCGTAACATTTTTAGACATTTGTTTTGTCAAATTCAACGCACTCATTCAACCGTTTAAAATTTTCCTCGATGAGTACATCCATCTCGTCGTTCCCCACAACTCTTTTTATTTTCGACTGACATATTGTATGTATGTATGTATGTATGTATGTATGTATGTATGTATGTATGTATGTATGTATGTAGGTGTATATGCTCTCTAAACTTCACCGGTGCACGTGCTCCTCCTGCCGGTGCACTACTAACGGGTCACGCCATTATCATGTTAACCGCTCCTCATGTGGCTGTCAGATAGAATAATTGTTCAAATGTGTTGGCTTAAAATAAGTTCATCGCTTAGCCAAGTGGGGAGATTACCAAAACACAATATCCAATGAAATGTTTGTGTGTGTCGTCTCTCCAGATACATGTCAAAATCAATACGGTCAAAGAAAACGTAGTGCAAAATATGGCACGGATCACGTTTCTGTTTAGCTAGCCTCTAGTGAGCGGTAGATTTAACACATACGAGTTAGCAGACACGTCTTTGAATGTGTCTGGTTGATCATCTTTGTGGCGATGACTTAGGTAACACCTAGGCATAGAGTTTCGCAAAAAAAAAAATGTATAAATTGTTGAGGTTATAATGAAACCTGTTAAAACTGCATATTTCAACTTGCAACTATAAGAGCTGTTTTGAGGTTGCTTTCTATAACAACGATTAGCTTTCGTAGGGAAATACATGACATTTTATTTGAATAGTTAATCCTTTCGAACGATAGCAGAGAAATACATGACATCTCAGTTGAATAGGTAATCCTTTCCAATGATACAAGAAGTTATCATGAAAAAAAATCAACGGACTAACCTTTTAAAATGTTTTACTACTTTGGTTGCTATCTCGTGTGTTTTAGATTTCTGCTTTAGATTCTTTTGATTACGTTCCCAATCCATTCACACGTACTACATTCTTTTCGTGTTGCAAAATAATCTATACCTTCAATGCCATCCAAATTAGAAAGGTAGGTAAATATGACGTGCCATTCATGGAGGTGACCATGCAAAAGGCACATGTTGTTATAAAAAAACATTGATGTTAATATAGCATTTAAATCCATAGTTTCATGCAAATGTCAGGATATATCCCAGATTGTTATCATTTTTATCGTAGTATACTGAATTTGTTTGGAATTGTTTTGTAGATGAAACTTATATTGTACTACCATTTTTGAGCAATTATTGTTCTACACTATGAGTTTAGAATAGCCTCATAGCAGTCACAATTCTTGTTGTAATGAAGATAAATATCATATTATCTCTATCTGTCAAATTGAAGAACACAAAAAATGTTTAAACCGCACCATTTAAAGCCACAAAAACAAAACAAAAATAATAAACAAACCAACTAAGTGAAAACAACTAAATTAGGCGCAACAAAGCGCGCCCTTACCTTCTAGTCATGTCCTATGTCCCCTACCGTGTGTGGCTATACCAGATTCTTACCAGATGGGAACAATCTGCAACTGGCAGAGATGCCCCACGGACGGACGGCAGACGCGAGGAGGAGCATATTTTGGCTTCTCGCCCCTGCGGCGTGGGCCCCACCGGGAGCCGAAAGGCAACGAGGTTCACGCGTGCGTGTACTCTCGTGTGACGCGCGAATCCAACCGGAGCGACGTCGTTAACTCTCTCCGTTAAGGGATGACGTGTCCTCGAGGACTTATTCAAAGCAACAGCGGCTGTGGGGCCCACGTCGGATGATGCCCGAGTCGCAGACGTCACCGTCCCGGCTGCCGGAAAGATCGGGCGACACGTGGCGGGCGGGCGCCTCGTGCCTTGACTTGGACACACCGGACGCCGTAGCACTCGCGCTCCCTGTGCCCACTCTAACAACATCGTCACTGACATGTGGACCCTTTTTTCCCTCGGCCCCTTTGTCAGTGACATCTTCTCGAGAAGTGCATTGTGTGAATGTCAGACTGTGAGTTAACTATGAGTGGTGGGCCCGGCTGGTTTGAGGCTTTCCGAGTCAGTGTTCCACCCTGCGTGCTTGGGTTTCTGCCAGCGGGACGACCAGGTCCACGCCTTCTTTTCTGGGTTCGACGACGACGACCCAGGAGCAGATGACATTAGATTAGATTAAGCAAAGTGGTAGGAGTGGTATATTCTCTTGCTAATTGTACACTTGTTTTGTGCGTAGCTTATCCGATGCTGATCGACCTCAACTGGTCGGCCTTAAACAACTGGTAATGCGCATGCATGGAGTATTATTTGCTTGGCTGTTTGGAGGCACTTAATTAGATCAAGAATTTTATGATTCTCAGTGCGCGACTTGGACGCCCCCTCTCCCTCGTCACTGTAGCAGGAGAGGAGAACTTTTGAGAGTCGCCTGTCAACCCACCTTTCTCGCCGGCGATCTGCGGATTCCTTCGCCTCCGTCGGCCGCTCCGGTGGCAGGAGGCGTAGGAATCCGTAGATCCAGGCTTGTAAATAGCGTAGGGCTTGGTAGGTCTCGGGCCGGCGGCGCCATGGAGGTGGAGGCGGCGGTGGTGCGGGTTCTGGTGTCGGCTGTTCTCCCCTCTCGCGGCGGCGCTTCCAGGAGCTTCTCCGTGCGGCGGCCGACTTCCCCGAGCTCGGCGTTCTACGGATCTGTCGAGTTCTTTGTGCCCTGGCCGGATCTGGTGTGGCGATGGATCCGGAGTTTGAAGATCGAGATGAAGGTGATGGTGAGCTCCATCGCGACGAAGATGGCGTTCCAGCGGGTAGGATCTACGGATCCGGCGATCGGCGACTTCCCGGCTGTCACGGGGCTGGCTCTTTTCCAAGGTCGAAGACGGAGCAGCGGCAGCGGCGCGCCACCGACGGCCCCAGTTCGTCGTCCGTGTCGGAACCTAGAAGATGGTTCGAGTTGTAATTTTGTGTTTCTTCTGGGTTTTTCTGTAAGAACGATGGTGTAAATCTGCCTTCATTTCCCCGCAAAAAAAAAAAGAATTTTATGATTCTATCATACTGAATTTTCGTGCACAGCTAGCTGTCGACTGATTGAGCAACTCTCGCAGCATAAAAGGGGATACCGTAGAATCTCACGGTGCGTGAGAATGGAGAACCGTTTGTGTGGAAGATGCAGCGGATGTTGGAGTATGCATCATGCGTGCATATATTGTTGGTCTTTATCCACGTGTGTCGTCACTGACTCGAATCCAACTGGTGATTCTGTAAAAAGAAATAATCATCCAAGTGGGGTTCCACGGATCCTACTGTCTATGGCTGCCTAGACCGAGTTGTGCGTGGCAGTTTTGCTGCACGAGGAAAATTCAAGTAGGGTTCAGTCTCTTCTTATATCCGGCTACCAGTACTGGTGGAATCATGGCAAACATAAGAACATCTCCACCGGGGCCTTCAAATCGGTGTCCGACACCCTCAATGGAGGCCCATTAGATCATCTCCAGTCGGGGCGCCCAAAGGCCTTTGGGGCGTGCCGGACATTTTTTTCTCCCCACTCGTGCCGCCCAAATCTGATTTCGGTCCGGCGCGGCCCAGTTTTGTGTCCGGCACGCCCAGCCCACGCCCTCAACTTGGGACGGCTTGAGGCGGCCCCGGACACTACGAAACGACCGCCTCCGACGCGCGGGCCACGCCTGGAAGTGAGATGGCCCTCGCAATAAATGTCGGCTCCTCCCAATTTTTCCACCAAAATCCCCAATCTCGCGCCAGTTCTCCCGCCAAAAAGAAAAACCCTGCCCTACGACGCGCCGGATCGGATTCCATGGCGCCGACGGCCGTGGACAAGGAGAAGGGGAAGGCCAAGAAGAAGGCGACGGCGGCGAAGAAGACGCTCGGCGTCAAGCGCAAGCCCCCGCCGCCCGCGGAGAAGCCGGAGTCGATGTCGGAGACCGATTGGGAGCTCGAACGTCTCCGACGCCGATTGGAGATGCAGAGCCGTAGCGGGCGGCGTGCGGCAGCGAGAGCTAGAAAGCTGCTCAACCCGGCCGCGCCATTGACGGCAAAGGGCCTCACCGCCATGAACAAGAAGGTGGCGGCGATGAACCAAGCTTTCGCTTTGGGGGGCAGCCAAGAAAGCGTCGCCACTCTTCGATGCAATAACGACGGCTCTCCGTCGAATTCATCTTTCTTCACCGAAAGCGCCGCCGCCGGCACTCCTCGCACCAGATTCACTCCCGAGTACGCCGATAGCCAGCACGAGAGCGGGTTCGACCCCAACATCATCTTCCCTTCTTGTGGGCTCGATCTGAACCGCCCCGTCGATCTGTCATCGCCGGCGTTGCGGAGGCACCCCGCCAAACAGACGAGCACGCAGGCCGGTCGCAGCCTTTTATTCGACGCCGGCGCCTCCCATGTGATAGACGGAATCACCGCCGATTACACGGAACCCCTGCAGGTATGAGGCCAAGTTTTCGATGGCATGGTACGTACCGTAGACGCATAGGCGAGTCGTGACTGCCGGCGTTGTTTCATGTGTGTAGGAGACCTCCGAACTCATGGCCGGCCTGATCAACGGCGACGGCCGGGCGGCGAATGTCGATCTTGACGGCCTGGAGCCGAACGGCGACGACGACGACGAGTTCGACGAGGACGAGGTGTACTACGAGGAGGACGAGGACGCCGACGAGGAGATCGAAGAGGAGGGGGGTGACCGTGGCTGTGGTCGGCGAGCACGCCGCGGCGAAGAAGAAGGGCAGTCGCGGCATCGTTTGGACGACCAAGGAGGACGAGTGCATGGTCGAGTCATGGAAGTTCATCACCACCGGCGTGCTGACCGGCGCAAACCAGTCCAGTGGCGCCTACTGGAGGCGGGTCAAGGAAGAGTTCGACGAGCGTCGGCACACCAAGGACTTTTACAAGGTGAACATGGTGCGCGGCCAAGGCGCCATCGAGCATAGGTGGCGCATTGTCCAGCGCATCGTCAACAAGTTCCACGGCTGCCATGAGAACATCGTCGATCGGCCGGAGAGTGGGAAGGGCCCGGCGGATCAGGTAACAGACGCAAGGCGCGATCCCCTCACTAGTACAGAACGACACATCAGATACCCCTCTATGGAAACGGCACAGGTTAGGCGACGGAGAATCGCGCTTTCCACGTGAGAAAACCCGCCCCGCCAGGCAAGCTAGCCCGCGTCCCGCCTTCATAGGCAACGGTCGCGAATTATTAACCGTTGCCAATATGTTGGTAACGGAGTTTATTTTTACTCCGTGTGCGATATGTTCTTCAATGGCATCGGAGATTTGTATACAACCGTTGGCGAGGTTGCGTATATAAAATTCCTTTTTAGCACTATCTTTGATATTATAAAAGACTGTCGATTCGCCCTTGTTCCTCTGCTCCAACTTGTTTTTACTCCGCACTCGTGTCCTCCATGGCCAAGAGCATGAGCTCGTCGGGGAGATCGAATGCATCATCCTCCTGCGCCGCCGGGGCCGGGTCAGATCTGCCGCTTGCGAAGTGCGTTGCTGCCGCTGTCGGAACGCGATTCGTCGAGTGTCGCGTTCGGATCTGAACCCAGGCCGGATCTACTTCAAGTGTCCAAATCACAGGGTTAGTTCAACGCTTCGACCAGTTTTGATTGAGTCTATTCTATGTGTGATGCTGATTTGCCTCTGGATTCGATTTACCATTTGGCAGGGGAGGGGCGAAGAGTATTCTGGGAGCTGTGATTATTTTTTTTGGATTGAAGATTATGTTGAGATGCTGCTTGCTAATGGCGTCGAAGTGGATGATGCAGAGCTGGAAAATGTAGCCTTGATAGTCAAGAAGGCGAACATGGAGATGAAGCCGCACACTGCAGCAGCTCTAGCTGGTCTGGCATGGAGCCCAACAAACATTTCGACTAAATCTGACCATGTTGTTGCTGTGCGCAAGGAGTGGCATAAAGGAATAGAAATAACTCAGTTAAATGTTCTTGTGAGCATTGCTAGAATGATTTTGTGTGTTTGTGTGCTGCTGTTAGGTGTGAACTTGTATGCAGCAATGAAAATCAGTAGAATGTTCTAGATTCGTATGCAGCTATGCAAATCAGTACAATGTATTAGGTTCGTATGCACTTTGAAAATCAGTAGAATGTATTAGGTTCGTATGGAGCTCCGGAAATCAATAGCACATAGTAGTTGTGAACTTGTATCCAATGGAAACGGTTATATAAATTGTCCGTTGCTAATTGGGCGCTTATAAATGTATTACCGACAGAGCAAGCCATCGGTCTCATTGTCACTCCCTCACTGTCTATCTTTCAACCCTAGCCGCCGCACACTATAGCTTTTTGCTCTCCTCACTCTCTCTGCACACTGTCCGCTAATGATGCGGCAGCGCCACCATCTGACGCCCTCCTCCTCCGGTGATGCCTGGCATCTTCTGAGCCAGGCCGATGTGGAGGAGGTCATTCATGAGGTGGTGGTGCAGCACATCCGGCGGATCTACCAGCAGATCTACCAGCAGAAACCCATCTGGAGGAGGAAGTGGCCGATCTGGAGGAGGTGGAGGAGGAAGTGGCCGATCTGTAGGTGGTGGCTGATCTGGAGAAGGAGGTGGAGGTGGATGTCGACGAAGGAGAAGGAGGAGGAGGAGGTGATTGCGTCGCAGCGCGCTGGTAGCATCGCAGCGCATCTGGCAGAGGCCTGCACCTCCTCCCCCGCCGGGTGAAAGGTATAAATCTTTTTATGACTGGCTGTGATGCCGATGAACTAGGTTCTACGTATGAGCATTTCATCACATAAACAAATTCACTCACAAACATGTGTACATATTATTACAAGTATATAAACATAGACATCCAATGCCTAGTCCAAATTCATACATACATGTTCTGATAATTACAAACACTTATTGTTAAAGCACCATCTGCACAAACTAGTTAAACACCGACAACCAAAGCCTATTGCAATTCACCTAGGGCATTCTTGCACCTAGGGCAGAGCATTTCCTGCCATGTTGGACGTAGCCTGTCCTTCAAGGTTAGGATCGTGCGATACAACTCATAGGTCACCTACCCATCTATTGCTGCGTAGTCGAGATTAACTTTGTGCAGCGGCATCGACTCCCAAAAATTGTGCTGGTTGGATGGGAATTCTTCTTCATGTTGGCGTATGATTTGTCGATGAGGTCTGCCGCTAGATCACCCATTCCGTCCCTCTCGTCTCCACCCTTGATTTTGTATACGAGTTGGATGTCCATGTAGTACTCCGGTGGAATGTGGAAGCCGGCAGAAGAAAGCACCTTGCTGTCGTTGGTGATGTCCACGCTTGCGAAGGTGATATTCTTGCGTTCAAAGAATTTGCCCAACTCTGGACAATTCTTCTTGGACTTGCACCAGTGGAACACGAGGACATGCTGGCGCATGGCGAGTTGCAGGACAGCCATGTCCCGACGATTACGGGTGTACTCGATGTCAAGGCCGATGAACCGATGCTTCTCCTCTGCTAGCCATTCCTCGTACTTGTCGAGGATCCGCTCCACGGTATGCTCCTCGTTCGTGTACACCACCTCCAAAACGGTGCCGTGGGTACGGACGGTAGTTGTCTTTGTTGTTCTGTTGCGGTCGTCCATGACGGGTGGGGGATTGGGGTGGAACGAGGAAGAAGAGAAGGAAGGAATGCGAACTGTCTGCCACCGAACAGAGCAGTTCCTGGATATTTGCCGTCGATCTTAGCAGTTTCTCGAAAATGTCAACTGAACAAACCAGTTGCTGGAAAATAGCCACCTTTTTTTTTATGCAGATGTATTTTGTACATTTCGCTAATCTTTTTTTCTTTCACGCAGAAGTTTATTTCGGCAACACTGCATAAAATTACCAATGTACCATTCCTAGAACCAGAAACCATAAGGCAAGGAAATTTCGTGGATACTGGTCTCGGAGTGGGTACAGCGACGACCGAGAGCTCATAGAAGGTGAGCTCCAAGTCAAAGATGGAACGTTGGCTTAATTAAGCCAGCCTTCCATCTTGTTAGGTTAGTTGCTTATAGGTTTAGAGTTCATGATTGTAGTCAAAGTGTAATAGGCGATATTACATTATGCCAATGTGTGATAGATATGATTGTAGTCAAATTGTAAAAATGGTGATATTATTGTATACCAATGTAATGATGGCATTTGTTCCATGTTATGAATTCAATAACGTTTTAGTGCATTGTGCAATCAGCCTTTCATGTATTATGGCATATAACCGAAATATGAGAAAAGCTCAGTGCAAACGGGTAGATGGAAAACTCCGTATTTGATGTTGGAAAACTAAAGCAACGGAGGTTGCGCACAACCGTTGCCAAATGGGGACCTCATCGGAAACGGTGTTTTGCCTCCGTTACCGATGAAGGCCTTCACATCAGTGACAGGGTCGGGGACACGGACCCTTTCTCCGTTGCCGAAGGGTTTTTTGGCCCGTTTCCGATGTGTCGTTCTGTACTAGTGCCTTGTTGTGTTCTCGGCGATCGTCCGGCTTTGTTTGTGATCGGCTGGCTTTGTTACAGCTCGTCGACACCCTTCTTTTGTACAAGTCGCTCAACAAGGAGAAAGACTTCAAGTTGATGCATTGCTACAAGCTTCTCCAAAATTGCGAGAAATGGGAGGCGCACCGCCGGACGTTGAACAAGAAGGTGATACGTCTCCAACGTATCTATAATTTCTTATGTTCCATGCTAGTTTTATACCAATAGCTACATGTTTTATTCACACTTCATAGCATTTTTATGCATTTTCTGGGACTAACCTATTAACAAGATGCCACAGTGCCAGTTCCTGTTTTCTGCTGTTTTTGGTTTCAGAAAAGTTGTTCTGGAAATATTCTCGGAATTGGACGAAACAAAACCCCAGATGCCTATTTTTCCGACACGTTCACGAAGTCCGAAGGAGAGACGAAGGGGGGCAGCAGGGCGCCGTCCCACACCGTGGCGCGGGTGGGCCCCCTGCCGCGCCACCCTATGGGGAGCGGACCCTGCGCCTCCACCGACATTGCCCCTTCGCCTATTTATTCCCCCCGACGCGAAAACCCTAAAAATATAGATCATATTCCAGAAAAACTCCCGGAGCGCCGCCGCCATCGAAACCTAGTTTCGGGGGTCAGAAGGTCCTGTTCCGGCACCCTGCCGGGACGGGGATCGACCCCCGGAGCCTTCTCCATCAACGCCACCGCCTCCATCATGCTCCGTGAGTAGTTCCCCCATGGACTACGGGTTCTAGCTGTAGCTTGTTGGTACTCTCTCTCCCATGTACTTCAATACAATGATCGCATGAGCCGCCTTACATGATTGAGATCCATCTGATGTAATCGGTGTTGTGTTTGTTGAGATCCGATGAATTGTTACATTATGATCAGTCTATCTATAAGTTTGTGAAGTTATTGTTGCTGCAATCTTGTTGTGTTTAATGCTTGTCACTAGTGCACGAGTGGCATGATCTTAGATTTAAGCTCTATAATTATTCCTTAGATTGTATCTACAAGTTGTTTGCACATGTCTCTGTCTGGAACCCGAGGCCCCGGAGTATCAGCAACTGGGATAACCGGAGGGGATGGTTTAGATATGAGGATCACATGTTTTCACTAAGTGCTAATGCTTTGCTCCGGCGCTCTATTAAAAGGAGTACCTTAATTACCAGTAGATTCCCTTGAGGCCCCGCTGCAAACGGGCAGGTAGGATAAAAGATGTTGTGCAAGTTTCTCATTGCGAGCACGTATGACTATATATGGAAAACATGCCTACGTATGATTAATAGACTAGATGTTCTGTCTTAATGCTATTTCAATTCTATCAATTGCCCAACTATAATTTGTTCACCCAACACTTGTTATTGGAGAGTTACCACTAGTGTAGATAGCTAGGAACCCCGGTCCATCAGTCATCATCATTGCTCCCCTGTCAAGAACGCCATTAGAAGTAGTATTAACTATTTTCTGGTGTCATTACCTTTGTGTTACTTCCACTGCTGCTGTGTTACTGTTACCATTGCTCTCATATTACTGCTGCTTTCACATCACCCCTGTTACTAGTGCTTTTCCAGGTGCATCTGAATTGACAACTCAGTTGTTAAGGCTTATAAGTATTATTTGTCTCCCCTTGTGTCGAATCAATAAATTTGGGTTTTACTTCCCTCTAAGACTGCTGCGATCCCCTATACTTGTGGGTTATCAAGACTATTTTCTGGCGCCGTTGCCGGGGAGCATAGCTCTACTCATAAGTTCACCTGGGGAGTACACTCTACCTCTCTCTCTGTTTTTATTTTATTTTGTCTTGTCTAGTTTACTTTTGTCTAGTTTATTTGTGCTTAGTTTATTTCTGTCTAGTATTATTTTGCTTAGTTTACTTTTGTCTAGTTTATTTTTGTCTTGTTTTATTTTTCTTATATACCCGAAAATCCATAAAAATTTGAAAAACCGAAAATCTAAAAAACTGTTGCTATGGAAGAACATGCTAGAACCTCTATGGAACTTAAAGAATTATATATGAAGTATAGAGAATCAAGAAAGGGTGAAGTCATGAGAGGCGTGTTACAAAAGTTGAATCAAATTGCTAAAATTTTGCTTAAACACCATGATATAAGATATAATTATGAGCTATCATTGTTATAACTATGCTTATCTGGGAGCTGAACAAGTAGAACAATTTGTTTTATTTGTAGGAGCTTCTGAAATAGAATCCTTCATGGCTAAAAATTATGAAACTTGTATTGCTTGTAAGGACCTTAAAGATTATGTCTCTTCTATCCATGATTATTATCTAGAAAATTTCAGCAATAATTCTTATATTATTGATTATAAAGAGAGACTCGTTCATGCACAAGAATGTACTGACCAATTGCAGGAACCTGAAGAAGAAGAAGAAACTACTGCTGAAGCTAAAAGCTCATTAGATGAAAAAGAGAAGGAGGGTGATGAACAAAAGGAGGAAGAATGGATTAGCTACCCATGCCAACCTTCTAATGAGAGTAACTCTTTATCTCTTACACTATTTGATTACCCTCCATGCTTACCAAAGGAGGATGAATGTTATGTTCCTGTGGATTCTCTTGAAATATTTCCTATGAGTAAAACTTGTGAAAATGATTATGCTACTGTTATTTATGATAATCCATGCTATTTTGATAAATCTTATGATAATCCTTTATTTGTGCTGATATCGAAATGCATGGTACTAAGAGTTTTGCTTGAAAATGTTTATGATAAAGCTCTAGATGATGGTCCTATGTTACTTGATAATATTAATTGTACTACTAATGAAAATGGGATTGGAGAGGTCTTGACTTTATCTAGGAGTCCCATATCTTTTGAGATTGATCAATCATCTTGTTATAAAATGGTTAAAAGTGGGTTTGAAAGTTTTAATCCCACTATTTTTGAGCTTGATAAAAATATGTGTTTGTAGATCATGAAAAGCATGCTTTATGTGATGGTTATATTGTTGAGTTTATTCATGATGCTACTGAAAATTATTATGAGAGAGAAAATATGGTTGTAGAAATTTTCATGGTATTAAAACACCTCTCTATATGCTGAAAGTTTTGAAGTTACTCTTGTTTTATCTTCCTATGCTTGTCACTTTGTTCTTTGTGAATTTATTTGTGTACAAGATTCCTATGCATAGGAAGTGGGTTAGACTTAAATGTGTTTTGAATTTGCTTCTTGATGCTCCTTTTGCTTCATTTTCTATTTTCATGAGAGCATCATTAAAACTATCAAGCCTAGCTAAAAGGCATTAAAGAAAAGCGCTCTTGGGAGACAACCCATGTTTTATTTCTGAAATTTTTCTTTGCTTTTTGAGTCAAGGAGCTTGCTTACTTCTGTAACAACTCCTTTGTATCTTTACTTTTTCAATTGTTGTGCCAAGAAGAGTCTCTAATGATTAGATGATGCTAGATTTGGATTTCTGTGCAGGGACAGATTTTTGCTGTCCACCGTTTTGAGCTGTACGCACTCCAGAAAAATTGAAAAATTCTGAAAAATTCACGCGTGATCCTTATATATGTACGCATCTTTCATTAGTTTCGATTTTCGATTTGAGCAACGGAAGTGCCTCGAAAAAATTCATCTTTACTGGCTGTTCTGTTTTGACAGATTCTGTCTCTTTTTTTGCATTGTCTCTTGTGGACTTTAAGTAAGGCTCTCTAGACGTGGAGGGCTGTAGCTAATGTTTTATTGAGTTCTTGCAATGTGTCACAACAGAACCAAAGTGGATTAATGTTTTTGAGTACTAACCCCTCTAATGAAGTTTATGAGAAGTTTGGTGTGGCAGAAGTTTTCAAGGGTCAAGAGAGAAGGATGATATAATGTGATCAAGAAGAGTGAAGAGCCTAAGCTTGGGGATGCCCCCGTGGGTCACCCAAGCATATTTCAAGAAGACTCAAGCGTCTAAGCTTGGGGATGCCCAAGGCATCCCCTTCTTCATCAACAACTTATCAGGTCATCTCTAGTGAAACTATATTTTAATTCTTTCACATCATATGTGCTGTTCTTGGAGCGTTGTGTGCTTTTATTTTAGTTTGTTATTTTTATTTCTGATCATATCAATGTCGGATCCTATCTATCTTGTTTGGGAGAGAGACACGCTCCGCTTTTTCATTTGAATACTCCTATTCTTCACTTATATTGTTGAGTATTCGTTTTCGCACTGTTTAGCTTCTAGCTCTTGGTTTTCATGTATCTCTTGTTCAGAGCTATTAGTTATTTTATAGAAAGTACTCTCTTACTTCACTTATATTTGTTTGGAGAGTTGCTTGGTTGATGTGTTGGTTCAGAAAATGTTGCATGTGGTAGTGGTATAATGAAAAACTTGCATAATCTTGTAGATCATTGAACTTTGATAACTGATTCTTTGCAAACGTTTTGAGGTATTTAGATGGTAAAGCTTGCTGGTTAATTAAGTTAAAATCATTAGTGGATTGTTGTCTTTAAGCTTGTACCGTACTACAAACTCTACTAAAATTGTTGAAGGTGTAGTTGGACTTGATAGCTTTCCATGTCTAAAGTAATTCGTAATAACTAAGTTGTGCTGAAGGTCGAGGGATCTAGCGGGGTACTTGTGCCGCCGTGAACGGCCCTTCTTGGAGTGAATTTTAATCATGCTCTTAATGTTGAACCTGCTAGTTGTTTGCAATAAGCTTGTGAGTTCTTTTTGACTAATGTTAAGCTACGGTTTTTGGCACTTCCACCATCCAAATTTGCTAGCCTCTTCGGTGCTGTGCATTGCCTTCTGCTCACATTGAGAGTTGTGCATACTTCGCCAGTACATCCAAACCCGTGGGAGGACTTTCTCTTGTTCTCCTACACATAAGCCCATACATCTTCCTCAAAACAGCCACCATACCTACCTACCACAGCATTTCCATAGCTGTTCCGAGATATATTGCCATGCAACTTCCATCTTACATTACATGACTTGTTGTCATTTATCATTTATATATTGCTTTGCATGATTCTATACAGCTGATGTGTGGTTTACCCATGTTACGCTAGATCATTGCACATCCTGCTACACTGGCAGAGGCATACAGTTTCATACATCATGTTTTGTTCATTATGAGTTATTTGTACCAAAAAGTGTGTTGTCATATTAGAATGTTGCCCCTAAAAGTGAAAAGAGCCATGGAGGCCATCGAAAAGAGAAACAGAAAAAGAAAAAAAATAGAAAAAAAGAGAAAAAAGAATAAAGAAAAAGGGGGCAACATTACTATCCTTTATCCACACTTGTGCTCATGTTTAGCACCTGCAGTATTCATAGTCATCATTTGTGCTCATGTTTAGCACCTATACTCCATGTGAGAGAGTTTTCATGTTTTACTAGTATAACTATGTGGGGAATTTACACTATAGAACTTGGGTTGTATATTCCAATGATGAGCTTCCTCAAAAGTGCTCTAGGTCTTCATGAGCAACCAAGTTGGATGCACCCCCACTAGTTCCATTGGAGAGCTTTCATACACATATAGCTCTATGTGCATCCGTTGCATGGCAATCACTACTCCTTACATAGCTTCGATTATAAGACTTCCTCTTGTCTAATGATCACTTATAGCTTTGTGAGACTTTCTTCCATTGGCCTTCCAAACCCCCATTAATGTTCTCTTAGCCATAACATCCTGGTGCCAATACCAAATGCTTACGCTCACCGGTTGAGTAGGCTTCGAAACAGTTGATTCATGACGTTCATGTTTATGTTTACTTGACTGAATCCTTCTATGTTATGAAAATTTGCTTGATGCTTGGAATTGAAGGATAGAACTCCTACACTGGATACTTAAAACATCTTTAATGAACCTTGTACGGTTTCATGTCTTTAAAGCAATAGTTCATGAAAACTTTTAGCTTGTTTAACTATCTTGCTTTATTATCTCTTATTTAATATCAATTATAGACATTTGCTTTGAATGATTTGATCTCAGCTCACATGCCTTACATCATTATTGGATCAAGATTATGTTGGTAGCATGTCACTTCAGAAATTATTTTGTTTTTATCGTTTACCTACTCGAGGACGAGTAGGAACTAAGCTTGGGGATGCTTGATACGTCTCCAACGTATCTATAATTTCTTATGTTCATGCTAGTTTTATACAATGCTACATGTTTTATTCACACTTCATAGCATTTTTATGCATTTTCTGGGACTAACCTATTAACAAGATGCCACAGTGCCAGTTCCTGTTTTCTGCTGTTTTTGGTTTCAGAAAAGTTGTTCTGGAAATATTCTTGGACTTGGACGAAACAAAATCCCAGATGCCTATTTTTCCGACACGTTCACGAAGTCTGAAGGAGAGACGAAGGGGGGCAGCAGGGCGCCGTCCCCACACCATGGCACGGGTGGCCCCCTGCCGCGCCACCCTATGGGGAGCGGGCCCTGCGCCTCCACCGACGTTGCCCCTTCGCCTATTTATTCCCCCCGACGCGAAAACCCTAAAAATATAGATCATATTCAAGAAGAACTCCCGGAGCGCCGCCGCCATCGAAACCTAGTTTCGAGGGTCAGAAGGTCCTGTTCCGGCACCCTGCCGGAACGGGGATCGACCCCCGGAGTCTTCTCCATCGACGCCACCGCCTCCATCATGCTCCGTGAGTAGTTCCCCCATGGACTACGGGTTCTAGCTGTAGCTTGTTGGTACTCTCTCTCCCATGTACTTCAATACAATGATCTCATGAGCTGTCTTACATGATTGAGATCCATCTGATGTAATCGGTGTTGCGTTTGTTGGATCCGATGAATTGTTACATTATGATCAGTCTATCTATAAGTTTATGAAGTTTTTGTTGCTGCAATCTTGTTGTGTTTAATGCTTGTCACTAGTGCACGAGTGGCATGATCTTAGATTTCAGCTCTATAATTATTGCTTAGATTGTATCTACAAGTTGTTTGCACATGTCTCTGTTCGGAACCCGAGACCCCGGAGTGACAGCAACTGGGATAATCGGAGGGGATGGTTTAGATATGAGGATCACATGTTTTCACTAAGTGCTAATGCTTTGCTCCGGTGCTCTATTAAAAGGAGTACCTTAATTACAGTAGATTCCCTTGAGGCCCCGATGCAAACGGGCTGGTAGGACAAAAGATGTTGTGCAAGTTTCTCATTGCGAGCACGTATGACTATATATGGAAAACATGACTACGTATGATTAATAGACTAGATGTTCTGTCTTAATGCTATTTCAATTCTATCAATTGCCCAACTGTAATTTGTTCACCCAACACTTGTTATTGGAGAGTTACCACTAGTGTAGATAGCTGGGAACCCCGGTCCATCTGTCATCATCATTGCTCCCTGTTAAGAACGCCATTAGAAGTAGTATTAACTATTTTCTGGTGCCATTGCCTCTGTGTTACTTCCACTGCTGCTGTGTTACTGTTACTATTGCTCTCATATTACTGCTGCTTTCACATCACCCCTGTTACTAGTGCTTTTCCAGGTGCAGCTGAATTGACAACTCAGTTGTTAAGGCTTATAAGTATTCTTTGTCTCCCCTTGTGTCGAATCAATAAATTTGGGTTTTACTCCCCTCGAAGACTGTTGCGATCCCCTATACTTGGGGGTTATCAAAGGGATGCGGAGACACCAACGCCGATCCGCAAAACTCAGAGGGGCGTCCAATAGGGCACAAGAAGGTGAAAGCAGCCTTGGCTGCGGCGGCGAAGACGCACCGGGTGCAGTCCTCCATCGACAAGGTCCTCGCTGACGTCTGCTCCAACTCGAGCTTGCGCCGCGATGAGAACAACGCAAGGTGGGCGACCTTGATGCAGAAGGCCGACATCAGGATCGACGTCGAGCAGAAGAAAGCCGCCGTCAAGAAGCGGAGCCAGGACTTCATGATCTTAACGGCCGACGTCTCCAACATGGATCCGCTGGCCAGGGCGGCGCACGACATGTATCGCGCCGCGATCCTGCAGGAGCTCGGGCTCGTTCAGCCGCCCCAGAACGACGAGAACGTCATGCCCGGGGCCGGCGTCGTCGACGATGAGGACCCCGACATGACCCAGCCCGGCGACGGCTACGTGCGCCAACCCGGGGACATCTAGACCTGCCGGTGGCGGCGCGGCGGCAATCGGACGCCGTGTAACGAAATCTCCCGGCGTATTTTGGCGGCATTTTTTGACGGCATTTTTTGGATCTGTAATTTGGCGGCAAAAACACTTAAATTTGTGGCCGAATGTGGCTAAAACTATGAATATCTAGCCATTTCTCATTTGAATTCGTAAAACCTCGGCGGCAGAAATGGAAAAAAAATTGGGCGGCCGTTTTGGGCGGCGCGAGTGGGGAGCGAAGGCGCTGGAGGAGTCGGAGTGCGGCTGTCCTTTGTGCCCCCCGCGGCTCTTGTGGACGCGGACCACCTCATGATCGACTGCCCTTTCGCCGCCCGCTTCTGGCGCACTGTCGGGTGCGATCTCGCAGCCACCTCTCAGGTTGCTGACTTGGTTGTCTCCGGCTTCTGCGGAGACCTCCACCGCCGCTCGTCCTCGACCTTCCTCCTGCTCTGCTACTGGCAGCTCTGGAAGCACCGCAACGGTGTCGTGTTCAACCACGAACAACCCTCGCTCCAGGCGCTTCTCCGGCGCTGCCGGGAGGACGTTGTCCTCTCGCGTATGCGCTTCCCCGTCGCCTTCCGCGATGACATGCTCGCATGGCTCGGCTGCCACATGGCTGGCTAGCCCCCCCTCTCCCCCTCTCACATGTATGCTTCGGCGAATTCTCTTTGTAAAACAAACATACTGCCTCTTGAGGTTTCCTATATATGAAAAATTCAGGTGGGGATTAACTCCCCCGGTGAAAATTCAAAAAAAATTATATATATTGCTGCTGCGAAATAGCTCATTGATGCTTTGGGCATAAATAATCAAATAGCTGATGTATTCCCATTTCAACACATAATTTCTTGAATGGCAGATCATGCATGGATCTATAGTGTTGGCAGTTTGGTCAAATTCCTTCTAACCTATGGCTTAAACAAACAAACCAATTTCTAGACCATGCATTCTCTTTTCCCGGTGTAGCTGAAGGTGGTAAAATCAAGTGTCCATGTTCCAAGTGTCTTAATTATGTTAGGCGCAGTAGGGATGATGTAGAAGAACACTTGTGTAAACACGGGTTCAGGGAAGACTACGAAAGATGGACAGAACATGGTGAATTTTGGCAATTTTTACAAATAACCTAAATTCACTTGTTGTTCAATTTTCAAGTAGTTGAAATCGGCGGAAACTCACTCAAATGGGCGAAAGTAGATAGGCGAGAAAATTCTTAATACTCGAGAATTGACCATCAAACATTGTTTACTTTGTATGAAATGGGATAGGTGTCATTTTGCACCATATTATTTGCACTTGCACAATAACCCTTTTTTGGTACTTAAAAAATAAAATAAATGAGCATGTTATTATGAAGTAAGTACCATTTTAATTATATTGACATTTCTTATCTATGCTAAGCTCATATGTCCAAAATATGGCTCGATGCCAAAAAGTTTGAATTGCTGACAAATTTAGGTATTATTTTATTTTCTATATTAAAGAGTTCTACAAAAGTGTAAATAGTTGTTTTTAGTTAAAAAAATAAAATTCAAAAGTTTGCCCGTACCTACAACTTGGAACGATGCACACGTGACAGCATCACCTTCTGAACAGGTAACTACAGGTAGCTAGAAAACAGTACCTCGGTCGTACCATGGAAGCGCTCCTCTTCATCCTCCTTCCGCTGCTGATGTCCTCCGCCGTCCCATTATGGTGACCTGCCGGCCATCCACAAACCGGCCTCTGCCGCCATCGACCTAATGTTTTTTTCCGATTCCAGGGCTGGCGAACCCTAGCTACCATCCTCACTGCCCGCCTCCGCCGTCGGCGGGGGAGGTGAGTACAGGCGTAAAGGTGGCGCCGAGGCCGGTTCCTTCCGGTCCGGGCTACATATAAGAAAAATGGGTGTGGGCTTTTCCCGCCCCGTTGGTGACAAATATTTTTTGGAAAAATTTGCTACAAGACACCGTTATTTTGTGTCCTTTTGTCCAAACACACTAAATTTTTGTATATTTGCTGAGTACCATTACAATTATATGGTCATTTGTTGTAACACACTGTTTGTACTAAAACGGAAAGATTGACCTCTTTCTTCTCTCCTCCTTCCTCAATTCGATTTCTCTCTCCTGATCTCTTTTTACCTGTGAGAACTAGACCACGTGCTCGCGCAGATGGTTATGGCGCTCGGCCGCTACACTACCCATTCTAGACGGTCGTCCGCGTAACCCTCTGGTCTCGTTCATGTCGTGCCCCGGTGACCTTTGATTGCGCTAGGGACCATGCCACCTAGCCAAAACAGCGCTGCTCGGTCGACCTCGATCGCGTCTACGATCAGGCCATCGGTCGCCCTGACACTTCGTCGCCCCACGCATGCTAACCCTGCTGCAGCGGTCGGGAGTCAATGGCTGCGTTGCCGATGATGGCCTAGGCCTGGTCTTCACGATGCACTTCCGGCGGGAGATGCTCTTAGGGGTGTCGGACATGTGTCCGCCCGAGATTTGGAGTCATTTCACAGCGGCACCCCCCAAAGCAGGCACCCCGAACATTTTTTTAAATAATTTTCATTCATTAAAACTCCGACGGAATTTAAACAAGATTTAACAAACTTACAATTTCAAATTTAAACGAGATTTAACAAACTAAATCTAGATTAGACGGAGGGAAGGAGGCTTATGCAGCTTCTCGCCAACCAATACACGCGCCGACGGAGAGAGGGATGCCGCTTCATGGCCTGCCGACGAGGAGAAAGATGCTGCCTTCGCCCGCTTCATGGTCTGCCGAAGGAGAAGAAGATGCGAACCAAGCGCCGGAATCATCAAGAGACTTGCATGCCTCAATGATCCGGCGGCGGGTTTTCATCTGCTATTCCCGTCGGCTACGGCCTTTAGAAACGTTCCCGCCGGCCTCCCATATCGTGGGCTCCGGCCTTGAGGAATGTCCCCTAGCCTCGACCGCTACGACGCGCCTCGTACTCCGTGTCCACTACGGCGTGCCAGTAGGGCGCCGAGATGGAGTACTTAGGGTCGAGCTTTTGCTCGTACGGCATCTCCATCCACTTGCGCTTGAGGAAGTCGATGTGCTCATGCCCGCTGAGCCGTGGCGCCACCGGAATGTTGGCGGCACTCCTCACCCACCCGTCCAGAAGGGTGGCGACATTGACCACCGGCACCGCGTGGCGGCTGCACAGCCGCGTGGTCTCCAGCGAGAGCACGTACGGAGGCACGTTGTCGGCCTCCTCGCACCACATCACTCGCTGGAGCGCCTTGGTTATCTCCGCCTCCTCGTTGCCACGCTGGAGTTCCTCCAGCTGCTCGTGGCGTTGCTCACCGCAACGCCCGTCGCGGCTGCCTGCCATGGTGGCCTATGTTCTTGAGGGAGAGGGAGAGAGAGGGAGAAGCGATAGTGTGAGGAGAGGAGGGATGCGCTGCGTCGGGTTTGGAAGGCGGCCGAAGGAGCGGGGTTGGGTGGCCTGCATTAACGCGACCACCGCTTCGCCTGGCCGCACATTCACGCCGATGAAGCGTCTGCAGGGCGCCGCTGCGGCCAGCCGCTGCGACTTCAGCACGCGTCGCTTCCGTCTGTGCCATGGGAAGCGGCACGGCGTTATTGCAACGCGTCGCTTCGCTCTGCGCCTGCCAGGGGAACGTGCGCGGCGTTATTGCGACGCGTGCTGACAGGCGTGCTGCCATCTCGTCCCCTCGACATTAAACGCGGCGAAACGGCCTCCTGCACGGCCAATTTAACACGGGCGCTGTCGGGGGGCTACTGATGCGTGTAAAGTCACACGTCCGTTGAGAACCCCAAGAGGAAGGTATGATGAGTGTAGCAGCAAGTTTTCTCTCAGTATGAAACCAAGGTTATCGAACCAGTAGGAAGTCGGCGATGTTCTGAAGGTGTCAACGGCGTCAGAAAAAGGTGCTTGTGGAGGAAGGTCTGACTTGTTGACTTGGAACCTGCACACAACACAACCAAACTATTTTGCCCCAACGAAACAGTGAGGATGTCAATCTCACCGGCTTGCTGAAAACAAAGGATTAGACGTATAGTGTGGAAAATGATGTTTGCTTGCAGAGAATGAAAAAGAACAATGATTGCAGTAGGTTGTATTTCAGATGTAAAAGAATGGACCGGGGTCCACAGTTCACTAGTGGTGTCTCTCCATAATAAAATACTAACATGCTGGGTAAACAAATTACAGTGGGCAATTGACAAATAGAGAGGTGCATAACAATGCATATACAAGTCATGATGATCACTATGAGATTTATTTGGGCATTACGACAAAGTACACAGACCGCCATCCAGCATGCATCTGTGCCTAAATAGTCCACCTTCAGGTTAGCATCCGCACCCCTTCCAGTATTAAGTTGCAAGCAACAGACAATTGCATTAAGTATGGTGCATAATGTAAACAACACTAATATCCTTAGACAAAGCATTTGTTTTACCCCTAGTAGCAACAGCACATCCACAACCTTAGAACTTTCTGTCACTGTCCCAGATTAAATGGAGGCATGAACCTACTATCTAGCATAAATACTCCCTCTTGGAGTTACAAGCATAAACTTGGCCAAGCCTACACTAATAACGGAGAGCATGCAAGATCATAAACAACACATATATGATAGATCAATAATCAACTTGACATAGTATTCAATATCATCGGATCCCAGCAAACACAACATGTAGCATTACAATAAGATGATCTTGATCATGATAGGCAGCTCACAAGATCTAAACATGATGGCACAAAAGGAGAAGACAACCATCTAGCTACTGTATGGACCCGTAGTCCAGAGATGAACTACTCACACATCACTCCGGAGGCAGGCATGGCGATGTAGAGCCCTCCGGTGATGATTCCCCTCTCCGGCAGGGTGCCGGAGGAGAACTTCAGAACCCCCCGAGTTAGGGTTGACGGCGGCGGCGCAGCGGATGTTTTCTGGAATAATGGCTCGGTGTTTTAGGGTTTTCGCGTCTGGGGAATAAATAGGCGAAGGGGCGATCGGTGGAGGCGCGGGCCCGCTCCCCATAGGGTGGCGCGGCAGGGGGCCCACCCGCGCCATGTGTGGGGACGCGCCCTGCTGCCCCCCTTCGTCTCTCCTTCGGACTTCTGGAACGTGTCGGGAAAAATAGGCATCTGGGATTTTGTTTCGTCCGATTCCGAGATATTTCCAGAACAGCTTTTCTGAAACCAAAAACAGCAGAAAACAGGAACTGGCACTGTGGCATCTTGTTAATAGGTTAGTCCCAGAAAATGCATAAAAATGCTATGAAGTGTGAATAAAACATGTAGCTATTGGTATAAAACTAGCATGGAACATAAGAAATTATAGATACGTTGGAGACGTATCAAGCATCCCCAAGCTTAGTTCTACTCGTCCTCGAGTAGGTAAACGATAACAACAATAATTTCTGAAGTGACATGCTACCAACATAATCTTGATCAATAATATTGTAAAGCATATGAGCTGAGATCAAATCATTCAAAGCAAAAGTCTATAATTGATATAAGAGACAACAAAACAAGTTAGTTAAACAAGCTAAAAGTTTTCATGAATGATTGCTTTAAAGACATGAAACCGTACAAGGTTCATTAAAGATGTGTTAAGTATCCAATGTAGGAGTTCTATCCTTCAATTCCAAGCATCAAGTAATCTTTCACAACATAGAAGGATTCAGCCAAGTAAAAATAAACATGAACATCATGAATCAACTGTTTCGAAGTCTACTCAACCGGTGAGCGTAAGCATTTGGTATTGGCACCAGGATGTTATGGCTAAAAGAACATTAATGGGGTTTGGAAGGCCAAAGGAAGAAAGTCTCACAAAGCTATAAGTGATCATTAGACAAGAGGAAGTCTTATAATCGAAGCTATGTAAGGAGTAGTGATTGCCATGCAACGGATGCACATAGAGCTATATGTGTATGAAAGCTCTCCAATGGAACTAGTGGGGGTGCATCCAACTTGGTTGCTCATGAAGACCTAGAGCATTTTTGAGGAAGCTCATCATTGGAATATACAACCCAAGTTCTATAGTGTAAATTCCCCACATAGTTATACTAGTAAAACATGAAAACTCTCTCACATGGAGTATAGGTGCTAAACATGAGCACAAATGATGACTATGAATAATGCAGGTGCTGAAACATGAGCACAAGTGTGGATAAAGGATAGTAATGTTGCCCCCTTTTTCTTTTTCTTTTTTTCTTTTTTCTATTTTTTTCTTTTTGTTTCTCTTTTCGATGGCCTCCATGGCTCTTTTCACTTTTAGGGGCAACACTCTAATATGACAACACACTTTTTGTACAAATAACTCACAATGAACAAAACATGATGTATGAAACTGTATGCCTCTGCCAGTGTAGCAGGATATGCAATGATCTAGCGTAACATGGGTAAACCGCACATCAGCTGTATAGAATCATGCAAAGCAATATGTATATGATGAATGACAACAAGTCATGTAATGTAAGATGGAAGTTGCATGGCAATATATCTCGGAACAGCTATGGAAATGCTGTGTAGGTAGGTATGGTGGCTGTTTTGAGGAAGATGTATGGGTTTATGTGTAGGAGAACAAGAGAAAGTTCTCCCACGGGTTTGGATGTACTGGCGAAGTATGCACAACTCTCAATGTGAGCAGAAGGCAATGCACACACCGAAGAGGCTAGCAAATATGGATGGTGGAAGTGCCAAAAACCGTAGCTCAACATTAGTCAAAAAGAACTCACAAGCTTATTGCAAACATCTAGCAGGTTCAACATTAAGAACATGATTAAAGTTTACTCCAAGAAGGGCCGTTCACGGCGGCACAAGTACCCCGTTAGATCCCTCGACCTTCAGCACAACTTAGTTATTACGAATCACTTTTAGACATGGAAAGCTATCAAGTCCAACTACACCTTCAACAATTTAAATAGAGTTTGTAGTACGGTACAAGCTTAAAGACAACTATCCACTAATAATTTTAACTTAATTAACCAGCAAGCTTTACCATCTAAATACCTCAAAACATTTGCAAAGAATCAAGTCATCAAAGTTCAATGATCTACAAGATTATGCAAGTTATTACTATACCACTACCACATGCAGCATTTTCTGAACCAACACATCAACCAAGCAACTAAACAAAAACTCTCCAAGTGATTTACAAATGAAACAAGAGAGTACTACTCCACAAGAATTAACAGCTCTAAAAGAGATGCATGAAAAACAGGAGCTAAAAGCATACAGTAGCTAGATAAGAATACTCAAAAGATATAAGTGAAGAATATGAGTATTCACATGAAAAAGCGGAGCGTGTCTCTCTCCACACAAGAATGCTAGGATCCAACTTTATTCAGAAAAATAAAAACAACAAGCAAAAATAAAAGCACACAGACGCTCCAAGTAAAATACATAAAATGTGGAAGAATTAAAATATAGTTTCACTAGAGATGACCTGATAAATTGTTGATGAAGAAGGGGATGCCTTGGGCATCCCCAAGCTTAGACGCTTGAGTCTTCTTGAATATTGCAGGGATGACCCACGGGGGCATCCCCAAGCTTAGGCTTTTCACTCTTCTTGATCACATCATATCATCCTTCTCTCTTGCTCCTTGAAAACTTCCGCCACACCAAACTCAAAGTAACTCATTAGAGGGTTAGTGCATAATCAAAAATTCTCATATTCTACTGTGACACAATCATTACCAAAGCTTCTGGACATTACTACAGCCACTGATGTTTATGGAGCAAAGAAATCCAATCAAACATAGTAAAAGAGGCAATGCAAAATAAAAGGCAGAATCTGTCAAAAACAGAACAGTCTGGAAAGACGAATTTTTTCGAGGCACTTAACTTGCTCAGATGGAAGAAACCCAAACTAATGAAAGTTGCGTACATATATAAGGATCATGCGTGATTTGTTTCAGAATTTTTCGAATTTTTGTAGCGATACAGCTCAAAACGGTGGACAGCAAAAATCTGTCACTGCGCAGAAATCCAATTTTAGCAACAACTTTCAACTAGAGACTTTACTTGGCACAACAATGCAATAAAATAAAGATACAAAGGAGTTGCTACAGAAGTAACAACACCTTGACTCAAAATAAAATAAAATGACAGAAAATAAAAAGATGGGTTGTCTCCCATAAGCGCTTTTCTTTAACGCCTTTCAGCTAGGCGCAGAAAGTGAAAATCAAGTGTTCTTAAGAGATAAATCATCCAAATCATCAAAAGCTTCCTCAAAAACATAACTTGTCACAATAGGTAACTTAGGTGTTCCTGAAGATGTTTCATTATTTAAATTTCCCATAGTTGTACTAAGAGTTTTATCAATTTTAAGCTCATAATGAGTCTTCGGCTTTGGCATCTTAGGAACATACATGAACTTTTGCTCTTTTCCCACATAAGCCTTCTCCTTAAACTTAAGAGAAGAAAATGTTGAACTCAAGGTCCCATAGCTTCTTCTAGTTCGCCAATCCTATGGTTTTGATTATCAAGAGCATGTCTAGCCTCTAAAGCAGTGATTCTTTCATTAGTGCTTACTACTGATTCAATTAGTGTTGGATTTTTTCCATAGAATCTAGTTTGTTTATAACATCCTCCAAAGTAATCTCAGTTTTAATATTGTTAGTAGGTGGTGTTCCTACTAAACTTTCAATTAAATTACAAGCTTCCAAAGCAGTAGTACCTAGGAAATTACCTCCTGTAAGAGTATCCAGAACATACCTATACAACTAGTGATACCAACATAGAAATTCCTAAGAAGGATCATGGTAGAATGTTTTTTAGTACATCTATGATGAGCATCACTAATTCTATACCAAGCATTTTTCAAACTTTCTCCCCTTGTTGCCTAAAGGAACGAACCTCAACTTCAGGAGTACTCATTTTAGCAAAATAAAAACTAGGCCGAAATAACAAAAGTAAAACAAGTAACTTTTTTTTTGTTGTGTTTTTGATATAAAGAAAGCAAACAAGACAAAATAAAAATAAATTAAGCAAGACAAAAACAAAGTAAAGTGATTGGAAGTGAGAGACTCCCCTTGCAGAAGCAATTCGGCCTCCCAGCAACAGAAAAAGTGGCACGTTGAAGGGGAAGCAAACTTCTGAGCAGAAACACCTCGACCTCCCAGGCAACGGCGCCAGAAAAAGTGGCACGTTGAAGGGAAAGCAAACTTCTGAGCATAAACACCTCGACCTCCCCGGCAATGGCGCCAGAAAAAGTGGCACGTTGAAGGGGAAGCAAACTTCTGAGCAGAAACACCTCGACCTCCCCGGCAACGGCGCCAGAAAAAGTGCTTGATGCGTGTAAAGTCACACGTCCGTTGAGAACCCCAAGAGGAAGGTATGATGAGTGCAGCAGCAAGTTTTCCCTCAGTATGAAACCAAGGTTATCGAACCAGTAGGAAGTCGGCGATGTTCTGAAGGTGTCAACGGCGTCAGAAAAAGGTGCTTGTGGAGGAAGGTCTGACTTGTTGACTTGGAACCTGCACATAACACAACCAAACTATTTTGCCCCAACGAAACAGTGAGGGTGTCAATCTCACCGGCTTGCTGAAGGCAAATGATTAGACGTATAGTGTGGAAAATGATGTTTGCTTGCAGAGAATGAAAAAGAACAATGATTGCAGTAGGTTGAATTTCAGATGTAAAGGAATGAACCGGGGTCCACAGTTCACTAGTGGTGTCTCTCCATAATAAAATACTAACATGCTGGGTAAACAAATTACAGCTGGGCAATTGACAAAATAGAGAGGTGCATAACAATGCATATACAAGACATGATGATCACTATGAGATTTACTTGGGCATTACGACAAAGTACACAGACCGCCATCCAGCATGCATCTGTGCCTAAATAGTCCACCTTCAGGTTAGCATCCGCACCCCTTCTAGTATTAAGTTGTAAGCAACAGACAATTGCATTAAGTATGGTGCATAATGTAAATAACACTAATATCCTTAGACAAAATATTGTTGTTTTACCCCTAGTAGCAACAGCACATTCACAAACTTAGAACTTTCTGTCACTGTCCCAGATTAAATGGAGGCATGAACCTACTATCTAGCATAAATACTCCCTCTTGGAGTTACAAGCATAAACTTGGCCAGAGCCTACACTAATAACGGAGAGCATGCAAGATCATAAACAACACATAAATGATAGATCAATAATCAACTTGATATAGTATTCAATATTCATTGGATCCCAGCAAACACAACATGTAACATTACAATAATATGATCTTGATCATGATAGGCAGCTCACAAGATCTAAACATGATGGCACAAAAGGAGAAGACAACCATCTAGCTACTGTATGGACCCGTAGTTCAGAGATGAACTATTCACACATCACTCCGGAGGCATGCATGGCGATGTAGAGCCCTCCGGTGATGATTCCTCTCTCCGGCAGGGTGCCGAAGGAGAACTTCAGAACCCCCCGAGTTAGGGTTTACGGCGGCGGCGGCAGCGGATGTTTTCTGGAATAATGGCTCGGCGTTTTAGGGTTTTTGCGTCGGGGGGAATAAATAGGCGAAAGGCCGACAGCGCAGGGCCCGCTCCCCATAGGGTGGCGCGGCAGGGGGCCCACCCGCGCCACTGTGTGGGGACGGCGCCCTGCTGCCCCCCTTCGTCTCTCCTTCGGACTTCTGGAACGTGTCGGAAAAAATAGGCATCTGGGATTTTGTTTCGTCCAATTCCGAGAATATTTGCAGAACAGCTTTTCTGAAACCAAAAACAGCAGAAAACAGGAACTGACACTGTGGCATCTTATTAATAGGTTAGTCCCAGAAAATGCATAAAAATGCTATGAAGTGTGAATAAAACATGTAGCTATTGGTATAAAACTAGCATGGAACATAAGAAATTATAGATACGTTGGAGACGTATCAGCTACCCCCGGGTAGGTTCATGGCATGGCATAAGTTAAGTCCAAGAGTGGACTGAGTTGCACCAAAAGCCGACATAACTAAGTCCGGAAGGGGCCGAGGTATAATGTTGGGGCAGACCGACATATATTGACCGAGGTACCCGGGCCCAGGAGGGGCCGAGGTATAATGACAGTGCAGGCCGAGATAAGGAGGCCCAGAGGGGACCGACATAACCAAACCGACATATGTATGTCGGTGTCTTCATGTTTTCTCTTATGTGCAGGGGAGAGCAACGAGTGAAGGGGAATCCGGCATACTCCTGCCGGATTAGAGAGAAGAGACACCGTGTGCCGGTCGAAGTCAATGGTTCTGTCACCTCCCACCTGGCACGGGGGCGTGGCAGAACGTAATGATGCAGAGGGCACGTCCCGCCTGACACGGGAGCGTGTCAGGGGGCGGGCTGTGGGTACGAGGTGACTGCTCACACCTACCCGCTGACCACAGACGAGCGTGGGACCAGGGTACAAGGTATGGGCATGCCATGTCCTGTCCAGTGCAGAGGGTACAACTATGACATACCGTTGCGCATGGCTACAGTGTTGTGCGTGCATCTCACCGTTAGGTTTTACCTATAAATAGGGCCATCCCCCCTCCTGCGTGAGGGACGATACATTGAGACTCATTCCCCCCCATAGCTTCATCTTCTTCCTTAGGCTTATCTCCATTGTTGAGATCACACAGTTCGAGGAGCAGTTTGTACACTTGACATCGATATATACAGAGAGGCAGGCAGGAGTAGGGGTCTTACCTCCTCACGAGGGTCCCGAACCTAGGTAGATCGGTGTGTTCTAGTGTGTTTTCCGTGTGCGCTGCTTAGCACGCTAGCCCTTCCCGGATCCACAAGCGTCCATTGGCCCCACATTTATCCATCCTATGGCATCTGCCGTGATATCACCACGACAGGCGCGGCGCGTTGCACTCAACGGGCGGGCCACCGCTGTCAGGGCCATGTCCGCGGCAATGTCCGGCACCCCAGGAGGGCCTCCAAACTTGAGGCCCGATTGGAGGTGCCGGACATAAAATTGCTCGAGGCGAGCCTTTGGGGTGCTGCTGGTGGCGGATTTTGGTGTCCGAACCCCCAGTGGGATTTTGAAGGGGTCGTTTGGAGGCCTCCGGTGGAGATGCTCTAAGGTACTAGAGACAGATAACCCGTATTAGCAAACCGCTGCATGCTGGTTGCAACTTGGGAGCTACGATCTAGGCCCGCGGCATTTTGATCCCGATATTTCAGTTAATTTGCTGGCCATAAAATGCTACATACTCCTACTGTTGTTTTCGTAAACGAGGCACATAATAACTCAATTGCTGGCTTGAAGTTTATCTATTAAACTGGACACGAATGTTTGCAGATGGGTTCAGACACAATAATAGAGGCTGGTCTCGACAGGGGGATTTAAAGGCGCCCTGGACGCGCGGCAAGGGTGCTGCCGTCGCGATCACCGGCTGGATTAGCATGCATGATGAACACACTTGGATCATTGGATGAATGGTGGATGGATTAGCTAGCACGCATGCATGTAAGTCAGCGTTCGATCATAAATCGTCTCGCAGCCTGACTGACCCGGACGTGGTACTCGACCTCACCTCCTCATGTCCCCTCCCAACGATGATCCTCAATGAATGGATGATTGCAGCCGTTGGTTCCGTAGCAGTTTGAGGCGGGGAAGAAGCTAGAGAGAATTGCACGGAAACTGCAGATCATTCCGTACCTCATTCAAATCAAAACCCATGTCGTTCGCACCCTGAATTATCCATGTCTAAATTTAAGATTGGACATGCTTTCCAGAGAAATGAATAAAAATGTCCCGCGTGTCAGATTCATCTTCTTCCTCAGTAACTCACCGCAGCGCACGATCGGGTCGTACTGCTCGGCTCGGCCACGCGCAAGCTCTGCTTTGTCGCCGCCGAGGATATGATGAGGACCCGCGACCAAGTTTATGATGATACAATCGTTGAACCATGCAGCCAAGTTTATGCTGATACAATCGTTGAATGTAAAAGAATTTTGTGTCGCAAATCAACAATAAGTCCATTTTCTTTCATATGAGGCATATTAACAATAGTTAGTAAGAATATAGCGAAGATTCTGTTTGGCTCCCGAGTGCGACTGCTCTCATTATTTTTTTAAAATAAGAAATCATATTTTCAGTTTTCGGAAAAAACTGAAAAAAAAATGCTAGTTGTAGTTAATGTTGTGTCCTACAAGCATGCAAAATTGCAGCGCTGAATTATTTTAACTATAGGATACACAAAAAAGATAAATTTAATAAGTTTTGTAGTTTCAAAACTATGCATGGTTCACTATACTCTGATCTATATTTATTTTAATAAAATATATATACAAAACATTTTAAGGTGAAATTTCGCATGTCCATGGGATACATCATTGAGTGAATTTAGAATTGTTTCCATATTTTCTTAAAACTTGCAAATAGACTTTTTCTGAATTTTATAAATAGAGGAGCACAAGAGCCAAAAATCCCTAATCAGAATATAGCAATTTTATAATTGGCTAGAAAAACAAAGAACAGAAATGATTTGAGATCTATGCAGAATACTTTTGGGATGTTTCTTTCGTTATGTTGGCCTTTTCACAAATAATTTGTACTCGTTGCTTTCCTTTGAATCATTGGAAGTACTCAATAATTGACAGTTGTAGTCAGCTAGTGGCCCTACGCATAAATTGCATAAATGATTAGGATCGACCTAGACTACGCGTGGTTTTGGGCGTTTTCTATGCAAAGACATAAAAGCGAATTCTATGATCGATCCCCTTCTTCAATCATTAAGCTTGCTATCTTTTTTTTTTTTGAGATTTTAAGCTTGCTATCTTGGTGCTCCTCCACGGCTTCATTTATATATCACAAGCAAAGATAGAAGCTTAATTCGGGACATGGTGTGGATAGAAGTACACATTCAAATAAACAATTGACATAAGATAGCCAAACCAGCCTTCTCTATATGTTACCCGAACAACAAATGGTTAAAGGTAGACAAAACAACCTTCTCGTTAATTTGATTTCCACTTGCTTGAACGACTATCCATGCCACCAGAATTATTATATAAGGGCAATTTCGTGGTTAATTAACCACATAAACTGTGGAATCAAGTTAATTTTATGACTTACTAGCTAGCTTAAGCAAGATGATTTCGCGGGTGCATCAGAAAAAAATACTTCCGGCTAATGACATATCCACCGTAATCTAGCATCTTACCATCTGTCCACTGTAATCTAGATGAAGTATAAAATGTTTTAGCTAACTCACATGTTTATTAGATGCACCATATAAGTGCACATACACATTAAAACTTGACTAAATACATGTCGCATGTGACTAAACGCATTGTAAGCGGCAGCTTGGCCTCTCCTTATTGAAACCGATACGTCTGCTTGGACTTGGACGTATCTAAAAAAATGTTAACACATGCGAATGTGGACAAAATGTTTTTTTGAAACTAATGTGGATAAAAGTTAAAACATCTTATATTTATGAACTGAACAAAGGGAGACTAATTATCTGTATGCTGGTCCATTAGGCCTTAATCTAGCAGCTGTCCACAAGTAACAAACTCAAGGGCCCCACAAAGCGCAAACTGCTGATACCACTCATTATTTTGGTTGGTCTCAAACTCTCATGCATGGAATAGTTGGACTGACCGATCGTGATTTGGGTGCAGGAAAAAAGCTACTACGTCTAATCGAGAGGGGAACAAGCCAAGACATACCTAACCCAACTTGGATTTGGAGGCGGAACCGGCGCCCGTGTTGTGTTCTGCTCTGTGGCTCGGTTTACCTTTTGTTTTCTGGTCGCGTGATGATATGAGCCAAACCCACTCTGGCTACATGGTGCCGATAGTGGTGGTGGTGGATTCAGCCATGGATGATGGATCCATCGTGGTTCCGTTGGTTGTGGCTCCACATTTGCCCCATATATATTTCGAATTTCTCCTTTTGAACAACAACATAATTGTTATTGAATTATCATGATAAGCAAGTGCAAGAATCGGACTTTAAAAGCGGCCACTTATTGGCTTGGGCTGCAAATTAAATGTTTTTCGACGAAAAGGCAGTCGGAGCTGCTTTTCATCGATATATGTCAAATCTATGGAGATTTTCCAAAATATCAAAGCTTTACCCCCGTGCGCATAGGTAATGTATCAGCATTACCTCCCCTTGCTTGGAATTTAGACATTAGAACAAGAGAAATGGTATCATGTCACCACATTTCGACCATGTCTCCTTTCGTTGGCAAAGACATACAAGAGGAGCAGACCTGGTTAATCGCCAATGTGTAGCGTTTCACGAAATTTCAACCCAGGAGAGTAGGGTTTTCTTTTTTTTCATACTTTTTTGTTGGGTGTTGCTCCGAGTCTACTCTTGTTCGGAGAGAGAGGGAGGGAGGGACAGGGACGCGACTCCTCTGATGTACGTCACCGGATTGGAGAGAGGGACGGAGGGAGGGTAAGAGAAAGAGAGACTGGAAAAGAACAATGGACAACAATTCAGAAATTGTAGGACTTCTTCAAAAAATATATTATTCTCAGGGGAATCTTTTTTGTAAAGCAAATAATGATCCTGGAGCGAAACTTTGCAATGTAACAATGAATTGTTATGAAAACAAGGGAAATTATAAAATTTGCAAATACAAACTCTGATTGTTTTAAATAAATAATAAAAATAACTTTTCGGTTTTATTTTATGCCACGTTTTTTATAGGATATTTATAGACATTATGCATATCAAAAATTCCTACATGTCCAATAATATATTTGGCAAGACTTGTACAATTCTCTAGTTTCCTAATATTCATATTTGATATTGATGTGATGCGAACAAAAACAACAGCGACCTCGTCGTCAACCCTGCTTTTGACGACCGGAGAGAATAAAAATTAATATACAATATTGAAACAGGAGACAAAAAAATTCAGATTTTTTCAGTAGACTTCAATAACAAAATATTCTTAGCTAGATAGATTTTTTTTAGAATAACTCTTAGCTAGATAGTATAGGCTAATATTCACTACTCCACGAAAGTTTTTCCAGCTCCACGCTCCCATCAAATCCACGGACTTTATTCACTAGACTAGAATACTAGATCACAAGCATAGGCTAGAGCAACAACATCTGGCGAGCATAAACGAACCTGATGGCCTTCCATGCTCCTCAACTCCAAATGGATCATCGAAGAAGACACCTTTATTTTCCAAGCACATATTTACTACATTTTTCTGAAGGAATTTCTCAAAACGAAAGTGACATGCACTAGGCATCAAGCGCGTACGAACAAACCACGGCCTCACCCTCACCGCACCGGCATCTACCTAAGCTAGCGATGGACGTTCCCATCAGCTCACGTAGTTCGTACGCGTGTGGCTCCGGCGACGGCGCCGATAATTTGCGGTGCCGATTGAGCGGAGGCTCGTCAACGTCACCACCGGCCTGCCTGCCGGCGAGCGAGTGAACCGTCTCGTCCATGACTCAGTCGATCTTCACCATACAGCTAGCTAGATGCCCTGCTCCTCTGGTTGGCATCTGTGGTGTCCCAGCTGGGCTCATTCCTCACCACACTAGAAAGTAAAATTACTGGCCGATTTTATGTAGTAGATTATTTGTGGTCGATAGCGCAGTTATTTCATATTTGTTTTTACACAGTTTGGTAAACAATCTCTTCCATTATCTTAGTGAAGTGAATCCAAGTTTATGTCCCTGGCCAGGTAATCCCGTGTTTCTGGGATAGAAGCACAACTGATTCTATATTCTCCCGGTTAAAAGACATGCATCAACATGCTCAAAAAGACCAAAAGACCTATCTTGTTCAAGAACCTGTTCAGATCGAGAGCCAGAGTGATCTGGATTCGGAAGTCAAGTGCGTAAGATCGCCTGGCCTACCTATTTGTGATCGAAACATGATGGACGCGAGTGGATGGACGTACGTGGTCGGTTCTCTTTTGCTTGCTTGAAAGCAAGAAACTGAATTCTATCTTTCCTTCTCCCTTTATATATACTTTATAAATATGTGTAAGAATTGGCTGCAAGTTGATGTAATTCCGTAGCCACTCTCTCGTCAGGATATTCTAGAATGACATGGTTCTAGCCAAAAAAGCGTCGCTTTCAAGAAAGACATGTAAAAATATAGTATTGCCCTGGAGTCAAATTTCTACAACAGGTGCACACTGTTTCTGATGATTCGCCCCTATCAAATCCATGAACTTTCCTCACGAGATCACAGGCTTCCTATATTCAATATGTATTTTATATCTCTCTCTAATAAAACAGTACCTTGAATGGCTTTCGGTGATGCTGAATTGTTACTAGTATTATCTTTCTCTATCCGGTCGGCTGGTGTTTGATATAGAAGTGGAGACTGAAAGAGCTGTTGCATATTGCATTGTTGGGCGTCAGAGAGACAGAGACCGATGCTTCAGTGGAAGCTGCAGGAAACTAGATCCTGCTGCATGCATGGATGCAAGCTCATCATCCTCTGCCCAGCTACCTGCCGGCCTTACTTTGATCATGCTGCTGTTCGTGGCACCAACTGCTGGTAAGCACTTCGGTGATAAGTGGTGATGATAGTGGAGCTCAGCCTGCTTTATATGCCAATAAGACCACCGCACCACCTGTACCCAAAATGTTCTCTGTCTTTTGGTCCTATCTCCAAATTGTTTTTTTAAGAAGGCAAAAGATTTGCCTTATTAATTAAATAAGAAGGACTTTTACAACACTTTTACAACCCGGCTGAACGAGCAAGAGACGCTCGAACCGCCCCCAGAGTAGCGAGGAGAAACAACCCTCGCACGCACACAAACAAAAAGAAAAGCTACTCTCCGGGCATTATGGATCCCAAGTGTTTAGCTCCTGTGGCGCTCCACAACGCTGCCTCCGTTTTAATCCGCTCAAAAATCACCCTTGGCATGGTAGAAACATGGCGGAAAACGCGCGCATTCCTCTCATTCCAAACCTCCCAAGAAACGAGCATAATGAGGAAAGCCAAGGATTTACGCCGGGTTCCGTTGGTGTAGATGACGGATTCCCACCAAGCATGCATGGAGTCGAAGGTGTGCCACTGGCTAGTGCTGCATGTGGATAACCCGAGCCAAGAGATCATCATGTTCCAAATGCGGATGGTATAGCGGCATTTGAAAAAGAGGTGTGTGGCGGTTTCACCCTCCCTTTTGCAAAGCTGACAGAGACCGCAGTTTGGCCAACCACGACGGTGTAACCGGTCGGCCGTCCACACCCTGTTTTGGAGAACAAGCCAAGCAAAAAGCTTGCACTTGGGAGGCGCCCAGTTCTTCCAAACCATCTCCGGCATGGTGGATCTTGGCAGGCCTTCGAATTGGGCCTTGTAGGCGGAGCTCGCCGTGTATAAGCCGGAGTTGGTGAACCTTCATTGTATTTGTATAGGCGGAGTTGGTGAACCTTCACCATCTCCAAATTGTTACTCGAAACGAAGTTAGTTTAAAGATCATTTTTCACTTCTAGTTTCTGTAACAAATACAATGTGCCAAGGATTGTCAATGTGCCAAGGATATGACTCCCCTATACAAATGGAACCCGGGACCAATGCCTATAATTCAGTTTTTGGCTTCATTGCTAGGTTTGTGTGTTGTTGGTGGTGATTGTTTTGGCTGCGGAGACGACGGCTCCAGAACTTTTCTGCACGGACCATTTCAAAGTTCAGAAAATCAAGTCAAACATGTAACATGTAAGTGAGCTGGCAATGAGTTTCAGAGCTCAACTACATTGAATCAATATCAGTCTGGGTTCATGATCTGTGGTCATTTTGCTCGATCTGTCAGTTATGTTTCAGTCATAGCCCTGAAAATACACAAGTCGATCATGACGCAGTTCTTACGCCCTGAAAGAATGCATCATGTGACAACATGAAGGGCCATCAGATTCTCAGTGCACACAAAAGCCCTCAGCAAAACGGCTATCCAAGTTTCCACAGAATGATATGCTACTATAAAAGTACAGATTCTTGAAGTTAGGCAATACAAATGAAGTAGCACAAAATTAGACAACATCAGGTGCTAAATTCCTCTTCCATCAAGCATGTCCACTGAACACTGCTTGCATTGAACCAGTAATTTTGTCCAACGAAATGCATGGCATAATATGCAGGTCAGCTTGGCAGCAGATGAACACAGAGGGTTTCTAACAACAGAGAGTGGAACATTACACTTGCCAAATGTCCTTTCTTTTAAGATGCACCTGAGATTGTGAACTCAGTATCTGCATGACAGCTTACTAATTGGATTTCAAATCTCTTGTTACGGGCCAAAGTATCAATTAGGCACGTATGGGTTAAAAGTTGTACTAATGTTAGGCTTCCGTTTATGAGATACTTACTGAACATAGTGAAGTACAACATAACTTGGTAATAGATACAAAATTCTAGTTGATGTAATCTGAGATTACACAAATATGTGAGCAAGAAATAGTTGACTGGTGATATCCTGAAATATCCATACATGATAAAACAAACCTTTTATGTGGGGGGCTTCAACCCACATGATTAAACAAACTAACAGTGAAAAATTAATCAAAAACAAAACAGTGAGCATGACAATATTTTTGAAATGCTGACATGTTTGTTTTTAGATGGTGAGCATGACATGTTGATATGGGTTCTGAACTCCAGTCGCGCCAAAACCCGGGCTCTGATGCAGGCCTTTGGCCCGTTCAGGCCCATCGAAGATTCTCAGGGTTTAGCAGCCACCCAGCCCAACAGCCCAATCGTGGCTTGCAAAGAGAGAAGCCGCCGCCGAGAGACAAAAACCTCCAGACCCGAACCCTAGCTCAGAGCTCCATCCATGGCGGCCTCCCCCGACCAGCCCGCACCGCCCGCCGCCGCGGCGGCGGCGGCCGCGAACCCCCACAAGCGCAAGAACAAGGGGAAGGGCGGGGGCAACCCGAACAAGAAGAAGCAGAAGCGCAAGGGCCCCGGCGAAGACGCTGCCCGCCGCCGCCGCAGCAAGCCGAGCCCCAAGTTCCTCAAGCTGCTCGAGAGGCGCGCCCGCGACTACAACTCCGACGACGACGACGACGTCGTACAAGGACAGCAGCCACGGAGGTCGCGGCCACGGCCACCGCCGGCGAAGCAGCAGCAGCGTGACGGTGCCGTCGATGTGGACGAGGTCGCCCCCTCGTCGGAGGAGGAGGCCTCCAGCTCCGGCGGGGAGTCGGACGACGGGGAGAAGGCGGTCACCAGGTTCGAGCAGGGATGCAGGGCTTTCCGGGTCGCCTTCGCCAAGATCATGTCCAAGAAGCTCGCCGACGACCCATTGGTTGGTCACTCACTCCCCAATAATTCACAACCTCTGTACATTTCTGTCATGGTGTGTTGCGCTGAAGGGGGAGCTGACACTGTTTTTTCTTCTTGCTGTTAGGGTCCGATTCTGTCGGCCCACAAGAAATTGGTGGCCGCCAAGTTGGCCGAGGAGGCGGACGAGCACAAGTCCAAGGGAGACGCCCGCAAGGAAAAGCGCATCGTATGCTTGACACCTCCTTTGCGCGCTAGTTAATTTTCACGCCCTTAAAATGAGTTTGTGTTCAAGGCATGACCGCTTGTTTTTTGTGACAAATGTAGGCTATGGAGAAGGGCCATGTCATACCTGCAAATCATATTGACAACAAGGAGAAGTTGCTCATCAAGGTTGCAACCCAAGGGGGTAATGCTCTGTTTCCTATATGGTTCTGTTTTCTACTACTCTGTATGTCATTTTGCACGTGTCTAATTTCGAACTTCTCTAACTTATGCCTTGCGCTCCAACATCTTTTCATGAACTCGGTTGATGATTCAGTTGTCAGATTGTTCAATGAGGTAAGCACACTTATCTTAATTACTAGACATGCATATGCTGCTTTGTATGTTATGAATACGATTTATTCATTTTAGGGAGCTTCCATGGACTCCTATCCTAATGGATATTTGTGGTTCCTTCAATTGTTTTGGGCATTAAAAAATATATGCTATGGAACTGTAGTTCTTTCCTAAGCCCTGGGACAGAGCTCATTGATACCTCTGCCGTCTCTGTCTAATGAACATCACATGACAAGCTTTCTCATACATGCATACTCAGTTCGGTTGTTGTATTTATTCAACAAAGAGTTGCTTAGTTCAAGCTGCAATTTTTCTATGCCTAGTTACTTACCCACTAAGGTCTTCACTGATTCAAACAAACTCCATAAAATTTTGAGGACATGAATCCATATGAATTTGTGTAGGTGGGGTCTGATTTGCCTGATTAGACTATGTTATTCTAAGGAGTCCTTTGCATTCGATATTTTATTTACTTACGGGAAAAACTCGTGTTAGCAAATTTGTAAGTCGAGAAATTTGTTCTTCTTTTCCAGGTGAGCAAGCGACAGACTCGGAAAGGTTTGAATCCACCAAGAAGTAAAGGTGTGACTGTTTCCTTTTCATGCTATGGACTTCCTCCCTCTAATGCTTTTAATATCCCTTTACCTCTCTCGTCTAATATTTTTTGAACTTCTAATTTGTGGATGACTAAACTTTGTATTATTATCATTATCTCGAAAAGCAAAGCATCAGTTGGTGTGCTCGAACAATTTATTAACTGGATGATAATAGCATGTTTCTTGTTAGAGATGGAACAGTAGTCTAAAACACATTTTACCGTGTAAAATGCCAGTTAGTCAACAGTATTACAAATTTACAGTCCTGTTATCTTGATCTATTTAGTTTCTCTTTGAACCGGACTAGCCTTATGCTGAACTTGTAAACTTCCTGTAGAAATGGTTGTTGGTGAGTGAACAGAACAGCTTATAACTTGCAGTTAAATCACATGTGGCTTTTTCTCTTTTTTTTTGCTTGCACTCATGTTATGACACTATGACATATAAAATGACGATGTAGCCATGTAGGTCTTGTTATTTCTTAAGTCTTGTATGGGTAATTGTTGTTTTAATCAAGTTTGAAAAGAATTATATGAACACTTCTATGACTATCTACTCTATGAACACCACATCATTTCATCGGCCACTGAATGAACAAGGATTGGGATTTGAATTGGACAAGTTGATGTTTGACTGAATAGTCGAGGCACATTTGCATGAATTGTGCACACAAACTTGGAACTTAAGCAGAACTGAAAACAGCTTGAGATGTCACATGCTACAGTCTCAATGCAGCCCACCATCATATTCACAAGTGCTCCTGTGCTTTCCTGGAAGTTTTTCTGCATGAATTGTGCACACAAACTTACGTCACATTTATATTCCATGTGAATCTAATCACAGCCGTCGGTGTGCTTTAAAATTCGTGCAGAAAAAACTTCCGGAAAAGCACAGGAGCATCATGATTATTTTCTTCATTTGGTATTGATATACATAAGCATTTGTATGCTGTATCCAAATGGGCTGATCAGTTTCCTCTTCATCCTAGCAGCTTTGGCAAAAGAAGGAACACATTCTGTACCATCTAGCCAAGGACAAAAAGGCCAGGCATCTTCCAAGTACTCTAAGGTAGCTATACTTAATTCTTTCTTTACTAAACATCTTTCCGTTCAGTTTATACGCTTATGGTACTAAGTATTAATATTGTGTCTTCCGATTCAAGTCGGTGGATGGTGCATGCCATTGTTGCTAAATAGTGTAACAAGAACTCACGCTAAACTTCACAGTTCACACAGAAATCAATTTTGAAATTAGTTTAGAGAAAATAATGGATAAGATGCATTGCTGAAAGATATAAGCTAATAGATGGGAAAAACTTCCTAGTGCAACTTGACATGAAACATTAAAGCAAAGGCCATTGCGCAACCCTGCTCTTTTGCATATGATTCTTAGCCTGTAGTGGAGAGCATTTGAACACATTATCTCCCATGATCCGTAAGACAGTAAGAGCTCCAGGATATATCAAATACTTCAGGGATAAAGGGATAGATAGCAGAATTGCATAATCACCAGGTGAAGAGGGGATCCTAATAGTAGGCGTAGAAGCTGGATCATTAGTTGAACCAACTAAGGCTGTGTTTGGTTGGGATTCTACAGACAGATTCACTACCTGAAAGCTAAAATCTGAACCAAACGAGTACGTGGCCAAAATAGATTCTGAGAACGCACCAGATTCTCGTAGTGCAAACGAGAATCAGCGATGTACCCAGATTTCACTGCGTTGCGTCGGCAAAAAAACTTGATATTTACCCGCCATGCCACTCCTAAGTGGAAAATGACCGGTTCGATCTCCTTTTTTTTTCTCGTCCCGTCCTCCTTTCTCCTCTCGCATGGTACATTTCCAACAACAGGAAACAGGCAGCGGACAGTTGGGCTCCGGCAGTGTTCCGGCGGCCACTCCGGCAGCCACTCCGGCGGCCTCCGGCAGCGTTCTGGTTGGGGATACAATCCTCCCAGACTTCCGGTCAGTTTCCCCTGCTTCCAGCCCGCCGCCGCCTCAAGGTACGACGACCGCCGGCCGTCCGGGAATCGAGCCCCCTTGATCTGGCTTCTCCTTTTCCCCAACTGGACCGGCACGTCGGTCGACCCGACGCCAAGCACCAGCTCACAGCGAGCTGTAGCCTTCATGGCTCTGTCCGTCGCGCCTCCGCTCCCAGGAACGACGCCCGACAGCGGCCGGCCGGCCGGAGATCTAGCGCGCCTCCTGGAGTTATGCTTCTCCCTTCCTCTCACTCTTTCACAGATCATTCCTCTTCTGTCCCGTGCCATGTATGTTTGGCCTGGCAAACATGGTTTGGAGTTTGCGTGCAAGGTGTTTGTGAAAATGCTACTAGGAAAGAAATGCTTGATATAGGAAAATATGGAAATAACAAGTTAGCATGAATTTCATCAATGATAGTTGTGTCTACAGTACTATGAGCCATGTCTAATATGTGTAATACAACACACGTCTTGTGGTAATCCTATGACATCACTATCTAAAAGAAATGTAATATTCCTTCCTAAAATGGTCATTTTCATTTCTACCAATGTATAAATAAGTGGTCTGCGATCATTTAGCATATAGATAATCTCTCAGCGCGTCGTTGCATTACAGACACTTATCGAATCCACAGTTCACAGTTGTTCCAACCAAACAACTTCCAGCTTTCCCGCAGTTGTCAACTCGCAGCTGTTTTTTCACAGCAGATCTCCCACAGCTGATTTTCAGGAATCTACAGCTCAACCAAACACACCCTAAGTTGCTAGTTCACTAGCTGAACTGGCGGTCTCTACATCTTTTACAACATTATTCTATACTCCAATGTTGCAAATTATGACTAAAACTTAACTCGTGGACTTCTGTGCATGCTGTTTCTGACAATTGATCTGCTTATTAGCCTGTTGGCAAAGATGAAGATGAGCCAGGGTGGGCACCTCTACGTGACACATATATGATTGGTTCCAAATTGAAGGACTGGGACAAAGCACAGGTAAAAACGTCGTGGTTTGCCATCATTTTTATGTCATTGCAACACAGGTACCTGTAGGAAGCAACTGATGTCTTGTTCATGGTGCAGGATTCTGATGTGGCTAAGCAAGCCGAGGTCCCTTTGGACAACTTCTCCGATGACGAATAGGAAACACAATCTATTGCTGGCAGCAGGGGGGGGGGGGGGGGGGCTACATTTGAAGGGGTGAAACGGAGGGTGGTCGATGTTTCTTGGAAGCAGGAGAAGAAGGGCGTCACTGATGTGGTTTTCAGTTACTAGGTTTTATCTCATCAGAGAGCGCAAGAATTCATGCGGAGGCCGTAGTTTTGATACTCTTTGTTTGTGACGGCTGTCGTGTATACAAACTTGTTGTTACAGCTGCTTACTGAGTACAATATTTTTCACCCAGAATTTTCTAGTTCTATTGCATCAGAACGAGTACAAGGATCCATATGGATGAAGAAGTTCTGTTTTTCTTTGGCTGCGTGATCAGCTGCTAACAACTACCACATGACACAAGTCAAGTGGCTACCAAAAACTACAGAAATTCTTTGCTGAATGAGATGATTCTTTTATGCTTAACTAATGGACCGACGTCTTAATGATTCTCAGGGATTCTCTACAGTCATACTTCTCCTTTCTCTCAAAAAAAAATATGGGCACTAGCAAGCGTGTGAACCGTCTCTTCTTGTTTGTATTACCGTACACAACTAGATAGATGTCAAGTCTTCTGGTGGCATAACGGCATCTGATATTCTAGGCTCGTTTGGGGTCACAAAGGGTGATTTTTTTTCTCAAAATTTTTCTCTCTATCTCAAATTTAGAGAGGCATGGACCAAAAGGTCATCCTCATTACCAAGCGGAGCAGGGTCTCAGGCCTACAAAATTCCCTCTCCATCATCATTTTTTTCCCGGGTGAAACAGGAACTTTATTAGACATGTAGGGTTACACAGCGATCAAGATCCATCCACCGTGGTAAATCTTCGGACCTGAACCTATTCAAGTTAGATTTTGATGCTCTACTCTACCAAGATTTGCTAGGTACTAGTGGCTAACCCAAACCTGACAACGTTCCACTTACAAGGACGCACTCTCTAGCTTGTGAAGCTAATAGTTTAATGACCGAAACCGGACGAAGTATTGGCGTTCTATCTTTACTTCCGACTTCACTGCTGTTACAAGCTGGGAGCAGTCTGATTCTGTAACAATGGGGAGCTGACACCGGCGAAGAGCCATTTCCAGGCTGAACAAGCCCCGAAATCTCTTCTTGATTTCTATTCGATCCCAAGCAAATAGGAAAGTTCAATCAAGCTGGTTACTAGAGATCGCATTAGAGTGTGTTGTATATTATGGCCAGAGCGGTACTTCTTTATAGTTAGAAAAGGGAGAGACACTAGCCAGATCAACCAGCCTGTTCATGTGGTAATTTCGCTGACCCATTGTTAATTCCCGGTGCCTTATATGCCCAGTGATATGAAATTAAAAATCCTAGTACCTAGAGAATAACAACACATAGTGGTATTGTAGTAAAGTGAAGAATAACCTATTCTTCTATTGCGTATGGAAGCCTCGCTATTTATAGAAGAGTTGGCGGATAGGTAGTGAACTGAATTCACATATCCTCTGTTAGGTCAATTGATAAGAATCTCTTGGTTACGAAATTGTCCTTGGAAAGGTCTATGGGCTATAAAAGCTTTATTCATCATTTACATACATGATGAACTTTCTTAGCCTTTTATTTAGAAGAAAGAATTTTAGTGAGCTTTCAACCTATGTACTACTCTGTACCAATATGATACATCTAGCCAACATTACTTCATGAAAAGAACAGCCAACTGCGCAACCCTGATATTTCTTAGAATTGAGGCTGAAGCCTTGCCCTTTCCATTGATATACAAGAAAAGAGTTGGCCAATTTATAAGGGAAATTGGCCGAAAACCGACACAACAAAAAAATGCACCACGCCGGGCTCGAGGCCGTGCCCCACACGAATCGACGACCAAATCGCTCAAGCAACCAAAGCCGACACCTAAACAGTTCAAAGCAGCATGGCGGAGGTGAGTCATTAGTTGTGTACGTGTATACATTGCATACAAACTTGTTACAGCTGCTTACTGAGTACTTCAGTATAATTTTGTCCCCCCATAATTTTCCATTTCTTTTCTTTGTGAGGAAGAATTTTCTAGTTCTATTGCATCAGAAAGAGCACACCAATCCATATGGATGCAGTAGTTTTGTTTCTCTCTTCGGCCGTGCACGCGTGTTATGTATACATTGTTGTCACAATCAAATTTCTTTAAATTGGCCCATAGTTCTCTGTAGTGCATTAAGCAAACAAACTTAGAGGGTTAAACCAAACCTGATGTAGTGATGCTACAACGATCTTGATTGATTACAACCAATGTACAACCTGTATATATTGGTCCTAATCACATCTTATATTATGGTGAAGCGGCAGTCGTATTTTATTCCAAGCCGTCTAGCACCAAAGTAAAATACTGTGATGATATGTTTTTTTTTTTGACAGTAATGATATGTTTATTTGAGGTTGGAAACAAAGATATATTAAAGACGGATTTGGCTGGGGAGAGTCGCATTATCCGAGACGGCAGTGATGGGTTCAGGCGACAGACATAGTACAAAGGATGGTGTGTGAGGTGAAGAAGACAAAATGTTACATGATGGCAGTGCCATGGGAAGTGTGATGGCAACACTAGTTACGAGAAACCGAGACCAAAGCGATTTACATTTACGTGGAATGAGCAACCTCCGGTGAGGAGAAACGGACCCCTGATGCACTTGATTGCTCCTCCAAAGCATCAATGCCGAACCAATGGACGTAACGAAGCACCTTGAATCCTAAATGATGATTGCGGGCATTTGTACATGTTTTCTTTTCATAGAGTTTGTGTTGGTAGTCACGAGTTGGCTAGTAGTGGGTTGTTAGCGGTCGATTATGGATGCATTATAGACTGTTTTTCTATATTGAATTAGATAATTCTTTTATGCTTAACAAATGAACCGATGTCTTTACGATTCTCAAGGAATTTCTTACTTCTCCTTTGCCGCGAAATATACGGGCACTAGTGACCGTGCGAACAAGTCACAACCACGGGTTGATTTGAGACATTGTTGATAATGGCGATGATTATTTGCGAGCGCAGCTTATGCAGGTCGGCATCGCCACATGCACCGTCTCATCTCATTTGTGATTAACTGATTACCATACACAACTAACTAGATGTTGTAGTCTTCTGGTGGCATCTGAGATTCTAGGCTAGCTTGTCGTCACAAAAGGAAATGTTTTCTCAATTTTTTTTCTCTATCTCATGCGTACAGGGCTAAAAAAAACACAAATGTTTTTTTTTTGCGAAACACAGTACAAACGCAGATACTCATATATACGTGCACACACTCACCCATATGAACGCACGCACGCACGCACACCCTACCCCTATGAGCACCTCCGAATACTGAGCCGGCGGGTCGAGTCTTGAGATTGATGAAATCACCACGGGCGACTCGCTGTCGACGGGAACGTCGTCTCTCACTGAACAATATTCTGCCTAAATGAGAAACACAAGTCTCAAACCTAGGGTTTGACTCTGGTGGGATAGGGGTACAACCACCATTCTAACCATCTTATCACAGACAAGTTCTCAAGACAAACGCACTCTCATCCTCACTATCCAGCGGAGTAGGGGGCTCAGGCCTAAAAAATTCTCTTCGTCTTCATTCTAGTCCTAGTCTGGTGACCCGTCCAATATCTTGTAGACTCCTATTCCATCCTAACCAGGAAAGAGAAGAGGCTAGCTGGTTACTAGAGGCCGAATTAGAGTGTGCGTATAGGATGGCTGGTATGGCACGAGCTCATGGTTAGAAAGGCAAGAGACACTAGCGATGCTATTAGCTTCAAAGTTCATATGGTAATATCTCGGACCCATTGTTAATTCCTGGTGCCTTCTATGCCCAGTGATATGAAATTAAAATTCCTAGTTTGTAGAAAATAACAAAACAGGGCGGGATCGTAGTACAATGAGGAATAATCTAACTAGTTTTTGCTTATCGAAGCCTCGCTACTTATAGAAGACTTGGCGGATAGGCAGTGAACTGAAGTCACATATCCGGCCTCTGGTAGGTCAATAGATAATAATCTCTTGGTTATGAACTTGTCCTTGGTAAGCCCAGAGGCCTTAAAAACTTTATTCGTCATTTAGATAAACCATGATATTTCGACCTATATACTGCTGTGTATTAAAATGATGTCCTTGTTTAATAATTATTATAGGTTCATAAACGAATAGCCCATTGCGCAACTCTGCTCTTTTGCATATGAATCTGACACTGTAATAGAGTGCAGTTGGAACATATTTTTGTCTTCGTTGTCGAAGTTAGCAGTTGAAAAAAATGATGATTTGCCATGAGGCGTAGAATAATAAGTGCTGCAGGATATATCGGATAGTTGAGGGATAAATATATTCTAGTCATCGTAGCACTGATTGGGCCACTAAGGACATTTCTAACCGCTCTCTCACAATTTTGCCCCTTGTATAACTTCATATTCTTTAGAATAGTGTATTTTCTCATCTTAAAAAGTGTCGTTTCTAACCGAACCCTTGAAACTTTAACTCCCAAATTTGTTTATAACACAAATTCAAATACATTTTTTGGAGTATGGAGTTAAACTTCGCTAATTCATTAACCGGCATCTTTGTCACATACTTCACCAATTCTTTGCTAATAGAATTGATCCAAAGAAAAATATAAGAAAAATTATACACGGAACACAACTTCTTTGATTGCTCCTACAAGTACGATCAATACTTTCTCCATCTCCTTCTGATTAAGGTATTTTATTCTACACATTTTTATCATCAAAATTAATCAGTACGATAGTTTGCCTATCTGAGGTCAGAAACAAAGATAGATTCTCTGAATGAACTGAATAGATTTTCTCCAATATAAAAGTAGAGTAAATAGTAATTGCTGCCCCTGGTAAAAAAAAAATGGTTGTGGTGTCTTCTCTCGTTTCGTACTTTTCAAATTTATACCACGGTGCTATTCTCGTCGCGATTAGCAACCAGGCATCAATCAGAGCACCCAAATCGCCTAGACCAGCTGAGAGGCCTAGAGCCACTACTGGTGAGCAGAAACGGACCCTGATGGGTTTCAGTGCATCTGGAAAGGATTGACGAACAATCCTTAGTTTTTTTTTTGAACCGTATGTTTCTTGAGGAACTTATTTCTCAGTAATTTCTCACGGTTTACTAAAAAAAAAGGCACGAAATTAAGAGACCGGGCACCAGCTAGCAAGCGCAAACGAACAAGCCACAACCATAAATTGATTACAATGAAGTTTGCCTGTCGGCGAACTGGAGACCGGGCACCAGCTAGCAAGCGCAAACGAACAAGCCACAACGATAAATTGATTACAATGAAGTTTGCCTGTCGGCGAACTGTCTAGTTTGAAATTCGCCTTCTGCGGGATTACATCTTTACCATGGAACTATGAAGATACTCTCAGGTATTCTGGGGCATATTGACAGGCGATGATATGTGTTGTCCAAGATTACTTGGAGCCACAAATAATTAACAAAGTTTTCCCTGCCTTTTTCATAACCCTCTCATGCAAACCAGGCTATCCTCTTCACCCTTACTCGACAAGCCAATAGCTAGGGATCACCCACTCCATCGAAGCCAAGCAACCAAATCCTGACTCGCTGGTTTGTCTGGATGGCATGAGATTGTGGTGTATAGGACGGCTAGAGCTACATTGTTGGGTGGTCATCATGGGAAGGATCAGGAGGAAGATCATCTAACTGGTATGGCCAGATCTGAGGCGACATAGTAGAAGGGAGATGTGGTGCAGCCGTTTGATAGAGATTGCACATGTTGTAATTCGAGGGATCCATCGGCAATTCCCGGTGCCTTCTATGCTCACATAAATTTATCTTAAATCCTTTGTGTGCAAAGACACAATAAATGATGCATGAAATGTGTTCTACGATGTGAAGAGTGAAACGTGGGAAACCATTGATCTCTATAAAGACTTGAGTGATTGGCACTGACATGAAGTTACTGTCCTTGTGTAGTTGAGAGCTTTATCCATGGTGTAGACAACGGTGAATATCCTTAGCCTTTTTCTCTTTCTAAATGAGAATAATTTTGTTGTTTTTCCAACATATGCATCTTTTTTTGCATTAATATGATGGACCTAGCCAACATACAATTATTATTTCTCATGAAAAACAAAGACCATTTTGTTTAATGTTTTAGCCTTAAAGAGAAAAAAATGGAATCAATAATGCCGTATTATGTTTGCTCATATGAGGTCGTGGAGTGATACTGGTTTTGATAATATTTTAGAGAGCCAAATTTTTTTCAACAAAATTACAATTGCTAAAATCACATAGGTGTGCACACACTTATAAGAACACATCTCTAATCAAATACTAATATTGATGAAGACCAGGCATCCATACTACGTTGATCTCAGTTCATTCCCGTCGAAGTAAGTGGGGATGTGGCGGCAAGCTTGAGTCTTATAATTTGAATTCTAGTAAGTGAAATCAAGTGACTAATGTATATATAATTCCAAAGTATTTCCCATTGGTAATTGAGAGAAATTTTAACAAGCGCACAACTTATTTTAGCCATCCATTAACTTTTGATCCAATGTTCAAGATTAAAATGGTGACCTATTATCTTATATAGGAAACTAGAAAATACCCCGCACGTTGCTGCGGAAATCTCTTTAAAACAAATATTGTGTAGATAAACGCATATAAGACCCATGAAATATCATGTGGTTTGTAGAAATATGAAATATTCAATTTATCACAATTTTCGAAAAGCTAAATTTAATTGACATGATTTTTTTGTTGTATTTGATGATTAAAATTGCTGACGTGAAAAATTGGATGGATGAAAAGTAGATGACGTGGATATGTTACATGGAAGAAAATGTTGGCTTTAATGAATGTTAGTGGGATGACGTGGACATTTGGTTGGCTAAGAGAATCAATGAGTTGGATAGCTTGCATGTTGAGATAGAAAAATAATTAATGCACTTAGTGGGGTTTTGCTTTATAAGAGGTATAGATTGCATGCTTCTTATATAGTAATTCAGCAATTAAGGACATACTCCATAATACACGAAAAGTACCACTTATGATAAGGAGGAAAATTTAATAATACAATTACTAGTTGACTCTACATAAGGAAATATCACCTCAGTGTGAGCTTTTAATTGGAATCATAGTTTCGGATACTTCGCAATAAATGGTTGTGGGCATCTATTGATGCAGAGGCCTGGGTTATGCCCCTTTTCGAGAGAGAAACAAAATGTGAATTTCACCTGTTTGGTGCTTCAGGGTTTATTATTTTCTTTCAAGGTGACTTGTCCTATTGGTTTTTTTTGGGGACACCAAATCATTCACAACAACGAGCTAGAATTTGTAGCATTTTCTAAAAAAATATATTTAAATTGATTTTGTCCACATAATACTTAGCAAAATTATTTTGGAAACAATGTGTAAACAATATTTTGCATGACCTATTTTGAACTTTCCCCAATTTAGATGCAAAATTTGGATCCAATCTTGCAAGAAAAGCAAAATGGGGCACTAATTTAACTCAATGAGGGGGATAGAAGCTTGCAGCGTGTTGGAGCCTTTTAGGAATCAGCAATGGATCAGAGTTCAGAGATACCACGGTAGAACTGACCACGGTCAACCGGTACCACGATATTTCTTCATGCTACATTTCCTTGCTCACTTGCACCAATCTTTTGGGTGCGAATTTTGTCAATTCAACCCAAGCCAAGCAACCGGATACCAGATTGCTCATTCATTAGGACAACTAGATGACCCGTTGCGCCACTGGCGCAAGTGACTGATTCAGGTCAGATTTTGAGCCATAAGTTTGCCGACATATGTTGTTGTATGACAGTATAGTGTAAGCACTTGAAGTTTATCAACGCATACCTATAAGATTCTTGAAATAAAACAATTTATACATGACAAAAACAGTACATATTGACTGTCTTTGTCAAAGAAGGCATAACTCAGCAATCACTTGAGGCGATGTTACTAATTTACGGTTTCATTCTTCGGTGGAGCACATCGGAACTAACACTGGCACACCAACAACAACCGAAATCAATATATACCCAGGCATATCTTAATAATTACTTTACTCGCTACAATATGTCTCAAGAAAATGAAGGCAAAAAGTAGCACCATATATTCACCGACAAAACATAGAGTATTGTACATACACAGAAAATAGTTCCAAACTCACACAAACTTTCTATGAAAAACACAAGATTGATCTTTTGTTGACAGAAATTTGAATGGATCTTTAAAAACATTCTATTTATGAACATCCTCGTTTGATTGATCGACTCTTCCACCATCTTGCTCTCTCAGACAGGTTTTCCTCGATTTCATCCAACTAAATGAGTGAATAACAAATACCTTGTGCGTTCATTCCCTTTGGCAGATATAAGTTAAACAAAAGAACTATATATAAACATTGCTACCTGAACGTGCAACCCAAATGATCCACACTTTTAGAAAACTTCTTGAAGTAATAAAGAATATGAATGCATAACCGAGAATTTAACTCGCATCTACATAAACATGCATATATTTAAGCTGGCTGGCTGAGACGGGTAATTTGAAGAGAAGAGGAAATCAAAACTTCATACATTTACATATACTCACCAAAAAAGGTTTGGCAGGGTTATTAAAAAACAAGGGTTGCTGGAAAGCACTTCGTGTTCCACTGAAAGCCGGTTGTGTCACCATTGTAGCAAGCAATAAACATGTGCGCTCTAGTCGCCTTTGCATGTCATAAATGATACATGTCGGTCTTTTAGATGTAAAACCTGTAGAAGATAAGCTGTTAAGCATGATGGCCATTAACTTCTTCTCCAACATATATATGCAAAATATATAAGAGTACACCAAACCATCAATACGCACATTTTATGCCTTAGACATTATTGAACAATTTTGAACGATAAATGTAAATACAAATCGTCAAGCAAGAGAAGATCATATATAATTTTTCTCCAACATATATATATATGCAAAATATATAAGAGTACACTAAACCATCAATACGTACATTTATGCCTTCCATTCATTAGACATTATTGAACAATTTTGAACGATATGAATATATATACATATCGTCAAGCAAGAGAAGATCATATATAAGGTTCAGATCTATCGATTGATAAAATGGTAATCAGATTTTATAACTGGAAACACGCTGTAAATCGTGAGCAGTAGATAAATGACCAGCCAAACAAAACGGTTGGAATGTTGGATGCAAAAGTTGTTGTCAAAACAATTAATACAAAATTACTTCTACCAATTATATGACGACCACATTAGTTGGAAAAAAGGATAATCATATATCCCAATATGCAGAGGTCTGAAACACTAAATCAACTAAGCCTTCAAAAATGACGAAAATAGCATGCCTGCAGGTAATCCAATTTTCTTAGAACATAACTAAGGTGAAGAACAAAATTAATGAGCTAGCATATAGTATATGAATTAATGCGTGTAACATGCTTATAGTTAAGCCTACTAACCGAGGTCATAGTATACAAACAGAAAACATATATACAGGCAAGTTCATTTCTAAATTTAGTCAAACAGATAAACTGGAACTGCAGAAATTTACTTGAGACCAACTTTTCACCTGACAGAAAATATGTAGCAAGTTGCTGCAGTGGCAGACCAACAACAGAAAATCCCACAAACTGGTATAGCTCATCTATTGAGTGGCGCAGCACCTTCCTGTGTGTAAGTATAACTGAAATATTCTGGTGACTCATTCTATACAAATAGAGACATGCTTATACAGTTCCTGGGGAAACACACGAAAAACATAACATTGCTGATGACTTTGGCTCAGCATTACTCAGGGAACATCCCATGCTTGTTCCAACAAAAAATTTACTGCCCCATAAAGATGCAAGACATTGACAATATAGAAACCTAGTTTATTACTGCACCTTCATGGATCAAGAGGCCACATAAAAAATTCTAAATTGAAAACTTATCAACACGAGCAATCTATGGTGGAATATGGAAGAATCGCATGTTCTGTGTATAGAGAAGACAACACAGTATAAGAGACAAAAATGAGAGTACACGCACATCAAGGAGAGAACCAAAGAACAACAAACATACCTTAGGATAAAATCCAGCAAGCTCCTTGATGATTTTCTAATACGCAAGACATGCACTATACACAATATTTTTCACAAACACACAAGCGTTCACAGTTGAATACCCATGGTGATTGGATCTGGAGATCGAGGACCATGCCAACAAGGGGGGCTGTGAGAAAGAAGGATGAACCAAAACAAACCAAAAGAATGCCCTGCACAATTAAGATAACGTAGTAATGTAGGGTTTAGATTACAACCAGAGAAGAATCCCATATAAAAATGCAGATGCTGTAATAAAAAAGTAATAAAGATTACTACCAACAGAGTCATCAAAGACTTTAACTATTATTATTAACTATTATTGCTCTGGGCCAACAGCTGTAATAAGTATGTGACGACCTTATGGATAAAAAATTAAATCATGCAACAACGACACTCAAACAACTCTTCAAAACTTCCAACAATGGACACCCAAAAGGTCAATCAAAACCTGCAACAATAGACCAGTTACTGCAATTTTGGCTAGCCGAGCCTTGATCTCTATCAATCAAACACAAAAGAGAAAATTCTGGAGCTCCAAAATAGCTTCTGATGCAATAAACATGGAACATCCACCACTCAAAATTTAATTATTATGGTTAGACAACATGGACAAAACACCGGAATAGCTAAATCAAACACAAAAGATATAGCTTAATCATTAAAGAGGCAAATACTGAAAAATGGTGATCTTATACAGTTATACTAACATGTGGTATTCTATTTCTGTGCTGAAAAGCTTTTGATTACGTCCAATATTCAGCGGAATAAACTTCCGGGCTTCTAGCAGACTCTTGTTAACAACTTTCAGGCTTTCAGTGTGCCACCAGATTCAAAGAACTCCAAATAACCACCAAAATCCTGAAAAATGTATGTCCCCTTTAAATGTACAACATAATCTGAATCCTGCAAAATGTTGTATTGTTATGAGTGATCTGTGGATGCACACCAGGAGTCATAACAATAGTAAGTATACTGCAAATTACATGGCATACTTCATCTCAGTGGCTGAACCAAGCATGAAAGTGCTAACATGATGAGCATTTACACCCATGGTAATACTTATATACAACAGAAAGTTAGGCCCACTATATTCTTTCATATCTTCAAGATAGAATGGCAGAAGAAAAATCAAATCTGAATATTCAGTTTCTAAACTTTTAGTCCAAAAAACATGAGGCATGAGTTTATTTGGTGCATATATTTAGACAGATTGAATTCAGGACTCCAAAATATTGACAAAGAATGAATCCATCACTCTTTTCAACCATTTTGTAAGTGGAAACTTAAAATTCAGAGTTCTCTCAAAAAAACAAAGGTAACTCTAAAGGATGGCCAAACTGGGCATGTTCTTGCAATGAGAAATTGGAGAGTATACTAACATTGGCAGTGTTGGTTAAGGGACAAGGGACCAGTTTGTGCCATGGCAGCATCATTATATCCTTTATCTTTTCACTCTTCTGGAGACTTCATCTTGAAGATCACACAAATTCCTACAGCAAACTGCTACTAAAATGAGCTTGCCATCCCTTCCATGAAATTCTGCAGTAAGCGGTTTCAAAGGTCACGGAATTAGTGCAGTGTGAGTGGTCTATCATTTAACAATCTTAAAAAGGATGAGCATTAAACTTTCAGATGACAAAAGAATGTTATTTTGTGCTGCTCGGGCACAAAACATTAGGTAGAAAATGACTTTTCTGCTTGATACAAAGGGAAAATGAAAGCAGCATCGGCTGTGTTGGTACACAGAAACGTGCTCTCACTTGCTTGTCAAGCATGCTAAATAGTTCGTTTGAGGAGATACACTCCACCCTATAGTAAACACTCCATGAATATGCCATTCACTGATAATCTCAGACCACAAAATTGTACCCTGTCATGTATCATACATTTACGTGCAGAGAACGGTTAAATAAAGAGAACATTTTATAGATTGGAAAAGGAATTGCTATTTACTGACAGGTGTACACTGTATACCTCTCCATTCCAATATTGGTGTCAGCTGCCGAAGACGTCACACGAACGAACACTGCATCTTTTACTTGAGGTATTAATTTTGGATAGATGATAGAGAACATCTGTGTTGAATGGAAAAGCAAAGTATTGTCAGCTCACCGCAAGCACACAAATAAACTTGATCTGGTCTATAGAATAGAACAGAAAACAAACTTGAGAGGAAAAGTAATCTTCAGTGTGGAACTGAATAAAATTAGACGGTGCCTTGTTAGTCACAAGAACGATGGGTAGTCTTTCTTTAATTACAATACGAATTGCTCTCTCAATGTTTACCTACTCATCGATGGGCAGGCCACAGAAATAAAGTTAGAAAAACCAGTGGCATCATCAATAGAGGTAAACATCTAGAACGATAATGCTTCTATCACTAAGAACCTGAAGAAAGCAACATAACAGAAGCAGTAATCATCTAATCATCCCAAAACACACATACACACCTGATCAGATGCAGTCAGGACTATACACCTCTCAATCACATCTGCCTCGCCGCTGCAAGCACTCACCATACCCATCAGAACCCCACCAAAAACGTCAACATTTGTCGTTGTCCTGTAAAACGGGGAAGAAAAGGCCATGACTTTCCAAAAGGTTACCAGTGCAACACGAGCAAACCAATTTTGTTACAGACACACCTTTCCTTAAACTGACTTCTTGGCTTAACCATGAATTATATCCGTCTTCTTGAAAAATTTCAACTTGCGCTTCCACCCAGATCAGCGGTGTCACCTGCACGACAAAGATGACACAAATGAATGAATTTCAAGTACATATAAAGTCTCTGATAGCTGTAAAGCACACTCAGGAAAACAACTGAGTGTTGATCATGTCATTAGATCAAAAGCTCCACGCTGTCCTATCATTTTCAGATCTCTATGTAAATTCTAAAGAGGGGAGCACCTTAGCTTTTGTGAAAACAGAAGAGAAGGAAAATAATGCACAGTTTAGAACAATAATGTTTCTATCACTAAGAAACTGAGAGAACACCAATTGAAATAAAATTTCAGTTATACATAACAGCAGCAAGCTTGACAGACGCAAAACTGATCACATTCTAAAACTATGAGCAATTGAAACTATGACCAGACGTACCTAAGTAAAGATGAACGCACAATCTGACCCAGCCCATGACCCCAACAAAGAAAAAATAGACCTAAAAAACCGAATAGACACATCAAGTCACAGAACCAACACAAAAATCTGCCAATAAATGGAAAATTAGAGCACACTGGACGCTCACCTTGACCTTCGACCCACCCAGCAGATCCACTGCAACCGAAAACGAACTCCAGCGCACGATGATGTTGTTCTGCGAGAAACCCTAATCCTCTCTGCTTGTACCTATAAAAACATTTGTAGGACACCAATATATAGCAAAACCTGCATAGGACGGAGAGAAATAAGGAGCTATATACGAATATGCAGTCAAGTACAGTACTGCTCCCAAATATTCTACATGCCAAGATGAGAAAAATATCCAAAAATCGAGTTATCTATTTTCTGCAAATGAAAATATGTGGGTCAGATGGATGATTCTTTTACCTTAAAATTCTAACTCACAACAAGCTGCATCTGGTCAACGGTCCAGATCAAGGAAGCGTCAATGCTACCATCTGAGGTCCAGATCGAGGAAGCTCCATGTGGTCGCCGGTCCAGATCGAGGTTGCACACCAGGCGTGTCAGGGAGTTGGTAGCACCATGGCCTGGCTGGGGCAACTTGTCGCCAGCTCTCCCGGGCAGCACGACCAAGGAGAAGGCGGATGGTGGAGCCTCGCAGCTTCTCCTGGTCCTCCCCGACCTCGTACTTAGCACGGCTGCCACCGCTCGTCGCCGGTCAGTTCCAGTTCCAGCTCCGGCGCCAATCCGGGAGAAGGGCGACCGGATTTGGGGAGCCCTGGCGTGGTCCGTCCCCAACGCTCGTGCCGTGCCCATCGCTCGACCTCCCTGCCACGGCCCTTGCAGCGGCTGAGGAGCAAGCCCGTGGGCGAGGAGAAGGAGGAGCAGGCCGTGTCGGCGGCAGTGCGTGGCGAGGAGGGAGGTGGCGGCGGGGTGAAGAGGAGGAGAGGAGAAGGAGGACGTGGGCTCAGGGGCAAATGGGGATTGGGGGCTAGGGTTTACCCTCCTCCTCGGGAAGGCACTGCCCACCAATCCAGCTAGCCAAGCACGCAGACGCCGACGAGACCAAGGGAAGCACCCAATTTCTCACCGCCAAGCGGGCCCATGCATAGTGTGCCCACTCGTCAGCGACCCTTTCAGGGAGCGAAGAAGTGTGAAAAGAAAATTCACAGCATCCGACGGCTGTGGTGAAACGTGGGATGGGAAAATTACTGTTCAGCCGAGTTGAAGGGTCAGGATAAGCTGCCTTGCCCGATGGCTGAGAGGCCAGGGAAGCTTGTGACATTTAAAGGAGTAATGTGAGAGTGTGGCATATAGGGCGGCCGGAGGATGATTTGTTCTTGTTCAGTGAAGCGATGGCGCAGAGAAGGAACACGTGAGACGACAGAGGAAGAGGGAGAGGCACATCGTCAATACCAACCAAGACGTGCATGATTTAATGCTGGTAGTCTATCTTTGATTCCTGGTGCCTTCCATGCCCAATGACATATACTTCCTTAGTATGCAGAGACACAGCAATAATATATTACACACATTCAGATTGGATCAATTGGAGTAAGATAGGGAATAAGTAATTCATCATTTGATCGAAGAAGCCTCGCTCCTTTATAGAGTACTTGAGTGGTGGGCAAATGCGTGAAGTCATATGTCATCTGGTAGGTCACGAGATAAGTATGTGCAAATGCGTGCAGTCACATGAATGTGGATAAAGGCTAAATCGTATTATATTTAGTAAGAGAGAGTATTTGCAAAAGAATATATTTATATTCCTTAATTTGTGGGGCTAATTAATAGTTTATTGACTTGAAAAAACCATATTATTCACTATACATGTTGTTGTGTACATGGTTACAATATATTAATTTTTTAGCATTAAAATTCATAACGTCCGCTAATGTGTAGGTTTATTTTGTGTTTAGTTAGCGTGAAGTTAAAATAATATTTAAGTGCATCGATAGTAACTCAGTGTCCAGCGAACATGGGCAAGCAACTTCCTCATAACCCTTATGTTACTATTCAAACTATTTTATTCTCCTTCTACGTCTAAATCAAAATATTATATGACGTATAATAGTGCATATGTGTTAAATGAATTGAGATTTTGTACCTTTTTTTTTGGGTTATTTATCAGGCTGCCCTCAGTTGGTACCAACTACTCAGTTTTACCCCTAGCGCCGAATGATGCTCAGTTTTGCCCCTAGTCTGTGCGCAAGGATTCGTTCCGTCACTCTTGCCGTCTCCGTCAGGTCTGCTGACTTGTGGGACCCTTGACTTATAGGACCCAGAAGACAACCGCGGCTTGTGGGACCCATTAGAGAACCGTTGTCGACCGTTGGGAACATTGGGCCCACCACTTATCCACGTACGCACTGCGTGGGTCCCACCTCAGGGCAGTTAGAAGAGAACCTCGCCCGTCCCCGACCTCCCGACGGCGCCATTGCTTCCCCTCCCCTTGCCGCATCCTTCTCTCCCTCTTCTCCGGCGACGAAGCGCAGATGTCTGTCTCCTCCGCCGCGCGGTCACAATGGCCGCGGTATGGTGTAGTGCCGCTGACACGGTGCCCGGACTGCAAACGCCCAGAGGCTCTCAAGCGTTGGGTCAGCAAGACCGACGAGAATGGCAATCTTGGGCGCGAGTATGTCAGCTGCTTGAGCAAGAGGCAGACCGGAAGGGATGGGCAGGTATAGATCTCAGTTCTTTCGCATCCTTTTGCTTTGATTTCACCGCAATTCGTTTTTGCTCGTCGAATTTGGGAATTTTTGAATTTAGCGTTCATGTTGCTGTTTTCAGATCCTGAAAAAATGTGGCCATTTCGAGTGGATGGATGATTATTTAGAGAGGATTGTGTTTGAGGGCTACATTGATTCGATGGGGGCCGCAAATTTGCAGCTCAGATTGGGGGGCTGCCGCCGGTGGGCGTGGAGATGGGGGAAAGCTCGGAGATGGGTGCGCCCGGTGCTGGCAGAGAGGTGAAGAGGAATGTGCGCAATGGTGAACTGCCCGGGCTGCCCTCGGAGTCCGAACTGAACCAGGAACTGAAGAAGATCAAGAAACATCTAAAGCAGATAGTTGATTTGCAGAAGCAAGCAAATATGATGGCTGGTGGATTTTACAGTTGCATTTTGTTTCTGTTTTTCGTTTACTTGTTGTTCCGTCGTTAGGGCAGAGGACGCGATCTGTGCGCCATGCCAAGTTCGTGTCACTTTAATCGAATGCATGCAACAATTTGTTAAGTTTCTGAATTTTGTTGTCAATGTGTTCTTCAGTGAACTTCAGTCGACAGTTGTGTTTTCCTTACGAAAAAAACGTACTGGGCTGCCAGAGTAGATGTTGGGCCGTGACGAGTAGATGTTGGGCCTTGACGTTTCAGAATTTTTCTTATTTCCTGTAAAATAAAAACAACCTACTGGGTTGCCAAATTTTGCACGCATAGAGGCACGCATATATTTACATGTTTTAGCTAGCACCCGTTGCCGAGCCCACATGTACTTGTTTTAGCTTGTTGTAACAAAGTTTGAATTTTGTTACTAGTTCCATTTTATTAGCCTTTGAATTTTGTTACTCCCTCCGATCCATATTGATGGACATATCTTTGTCTAGATGCATTGGTATAAATATTAAACGGGAGGCAAAAGAAATGCAAACACGAGCTATTTTATAGATATGGGGCATATATGCCCAAGTACACATATTAAACTCACGCAAATTAAACAAACCCATTACATTTAACGGTGGGCCCTAAATATAGGGGGCCCACCCAAACCCTACACAACCTAAGCGCTTGCGCCCCTTCGTCTGCGGGCGCCCTTCCGGCAGGCCAACCGCCGGGGGTTTGGCCTACTACGCCGGTGGAGGTGCCGGCGCCGTCCACTCCGCCGCCCTGAGCGCCAAAGCCCGTTTGTCACGGGCCCGGCCGTTGACCTCCCGCATCCGGTTGTCCTGTTCGTCCCAGAACTGGCGGATGCGGCGCCGCTGCCTCTTCGCCTCCCTCTCCTGCTCCTTCTTCTCCTCTTTCGCCTCCTTCCTCTCCAGGGCCTTGAGGCGGCGCTCGATGCGACGCTGCTCGTTGGCCCGCTCCGTGGGGTCGATGGGGCCGGGGTTGGGGTTGGGGCCGGGGTCGTGTCTGATGGGCGACACGCACCAAAACTGCGTCTTCTTCGGGCGAGGCCGCTTGGGAGCGACGCCCAGCTGCTCCGCGTGTAGTCCGCCACGTACCATGGCCGAGCCTTGGACTGGTTATCCTCGTCCGAGACGGACTCGGGGCTGGAAGGCATGGAGTACGTCGACCAGCACGACATGGTTGGGGAGGAGGAGGCAAAGGGGCTGGAGAGGGATGAGAAGAAGGGGAGTTGGCTTGGCACTATTTAAGGACCCGATGAGGAGTGTGAATTAATTGGGGTAGATGAAGAAGCAACGGGCGCAACTGTGTGAAAGCGTAGGATTAGGCTTCGTAGTACGTGCGCGCCCGCGCGTAGGCAGCCGCAGCTGCGTTGCCGTCAATGCGGTGACTGCAAAAATAGCTGGGCTAGGATGCGACGTGACCCTGCATGCGTGCATTAACGCAAAGAGGTGAAAGCAAGTCCAAAGTCTCACGCACACGCCTGCAGAAACCCTCTGCGTTAACTAGCTGTCCAGCAGAACGGAGACCGACCGAGGAAGCAAGAGGCACAACGGACCAAAGTCTGCCCCTCTTTGCATTAATTCTACACTCGGGGCAGGTAACATTTGATTTGTTAAAATTTCTTCCGTAGCTGCATGGCGCGCACGTACCCAAAGAGAGGGGCTGCATGGCGCGCGCGCATGCATGCATGCAAACTACGGCGGCGACGGCCTGCAGACGCTGAGACGATTGGACGATGCGACGATGCGTAATAGCCAGACTGCGACGCAGCACGGCCTGCATGAGACGATGCGACGATGCGTAATAGCCAGACTGCGACGCAGAATCAACATGCACCCGTCAACGTCATGGACCGGCCCAACCTAGCTTGGCCCTATCGATTTGGGCCCAAGAACTCATTATACTTTTTTTTTCATTTGCGCTCGTTGTCTGACGAAACTGATGAAACTGAAAGTGTCAAGAACTGATAAGAACACCAGATCGACAGAGAGAATGATGGTAAGCAATAATTAACTGACGAAACTGATGTTAAGTAACAATTAACTGATACAGACCCAGTTTAAGCAACACAAGAGCACCAGATCGACACTAATAACATCTCTAATGACTGACGACTAGTAAGTAAGCAAATCCTAGAGCAATTACACAAAAGTAAAATCCTAAAGCAATGAGATTCGACTGCTTCTTCAATTCAGTCAGCTGCCTCAAGTTCTTGTTCATCTTCTTTAGTTCCCCCTTCAGATCCGCATCCCCTGCTGTCGGAGCAACACTGTCGGGCAGATTGAGATCCCGGGTTGCGACACCATTGACAGGAATCGAGGGCTGCCCTTTAAGCCTGAGAACATAGTCATCTAGCCATTCGAAATGGTTGCATTTCGTCACAATCTGAAACGAAAAGATGAACCCTAAATCTCAGATCCAAGGAAAAAGAATTCAGAGCAAAGAGAAAAAGAAATCAGAGCAAAATCATGAGATCTAACCTGCCCCTCTGGCTTGCTCTCGCATTTCACGAACTCTCGCCCTAAGTTGCCATTCTTGTTCGACGTTGAAGTCAACCGTACCAATGGCGCGACGCGTTCGCAGTCAGGACATGGCAACATGGGCACTGGACCATGCTGGGGCCACGAGGGCCGGGATGCTGAACTAGAGAACGACATATCTCATCGCCGGAGAAGAAGAATCGCTGCTCTGCGCGTGGGTGGAGAAGAATCGCAGAAGAAAGGGGAGACAATGGTGGGCGAGCTCGAGCTTCTCTGTGCGTGGGTGGAGAAGGAGGGTGGTTGGGGCCCACAATTGGTCGGACCCGCCTGTTTTCAGCGGCCAATCAGGTGGCTGGAACCAACCTCTCGCGGATCGCCATCGGAATCCTTCTAGAAGACCGTATCTGAGGGCTGTCGTTTGGCGACAGTGTTTGATCGGACGGTTAGGGTGCGACGGTAGGGTTTGATCAGATGCTGCGCTAGGGGTTCAAATGAGCATAATTAATTAAAAAAAATCAAAAGGACATGAAACCAGCGCCCAATGTTGTCATATGTGATATAGTTGCTAGAAAAAAATATAAACATGGTTTATGGATAATTGATCGAAAATGGTTTCCACAATAGAGCTATCTTGTATAGACTTGTTTAGAGTTCACTACTAGAGCGATGGTCTCAAATGAGCATAATTAATTCAAAAAAAATCAAAATGACATGAGACCAGCGCCAAATGTTGTCATATGTGATATAGTTGCTAGAAAAAAATATAAACATGGTTTATGGATAATTGATCGAAAATGGTTTCCACAATAGAGCTATCTTGTATAGACTTGTTTAGAGTTCACTACTAGAGCGATGGTCTCAAATGAGCATAATTAATTCAAAAAAAATCAAAATGACATGAGACCAGCGCCAAATGTTGTCATATGTGATATAGTTGCTAGAAAAAAATATAAACATGGTTTATGGATAATTGATCGAAAATGGTTTCCACAATAGAGCTATCTTGTATAGACTTGTTTAGAGTTCACTACTAGAGCGATGGTCTCAAATGAGCATAATTAATTCAAAAAAAATCAAAATGACATGAGACCAGCGCCAAATGTTGTTATATGTGATATAGTTGCTAGAAAAAAATATAAACATGATTTTTATCTGTTTTACATATGATTTTCTATTAAACCATGTTATTTAAATAAAAAATAAAAAAATAGAAGAATTATTCAAAACATAATGAAACTTCAGATTTACACTATATAGGTAGAATAGATGTCTAGGAAATTAATTCGGCTGATTTAGACAAGGTGCCAAAAAAAGTTGAAGCACAAATGGGGGTATTTACCCTAGCTTCGGACCTCATTTGAAGCACATTTCTCATGAGAATAGAGCGATGGTTTCAAATGAGCATAAATAATTCAAAAAAATCAAAATGACATGAATCCAACGCACAATGTTGTTATATGTGATATAGTTGCTACTCAAATTTATTTGGATAATTTAGACAAGGTCGAATATTTCATGAAATTACAAATGGGGGTGTTTACCCTAGCTTCAGACCTCATTTGACTTGGTTCAACATCATCCAACATTATTCAAACATCATCCAAACTATGTTCTAACATAGATACATCACCAGTCAACATAAATACAACATTATTAAACAGAAATACAACATCATTTGGATCCAACTTAGTCTAAATAGCGTCGGGGCTTCTTTGTGATCCTTGGCTGTTTTGGTGGCCGTTTGCTCCTTGTGCTCATCGTGCTCACAGCTTCTTGTCTTCTCTTCTTGGTAGTCGGTACCTTCTTCTTTGAAACTACACCAGAGCTGTACAAACATAAAGGTAAGTGGGATCATGATAAATGAAAAATGAAAACTAGTGAGATCATGGCAGGATTTACATACCCATCTGAAAATGAAACTTCGACTGGATCATCCAGTGGATCATCGACTGGAGCATCCAGTGGATCATTTGAAGCATCATGGACTGGAGCATCGACTGGAGCATCCAGCGGATCATTTGAAGCATCATGGACTGGAGCATCGACTGGAGCATCCAGCGGATCATTTGAAGCATCATGGACTGGATCATCATTTGAATAATCATTTCGATCATGGACTTGATCATCATTTTCAAATGCTGCATCATCTGCATCCGGCAGCTGACCATCATTTTCAGCAGGAATACTCTCTCCAAACCCTGGATCCACTGTGTTATCACAATATTTGCCGAAATGACCAGTCCCACCACACCTTGTGCACTTACGCACCCTCGCTCCAAGTCCACCTCCTTCATTGCGACGTCGGTGTCGAGTCTTCCTCGGTCTACCTGCAGCTCTCTTCAGAAGTGGAGCACAAAGTTTGAATCCAGGGTCCACTCTATCCCATTGCTGTTTTCCCTCCAAAGCAGGCAAGGCATGTGCATATGTGGCTCTGAACATTGCAACAGAGTAGTAATCATGCACATACTGCTGTATATTCCCTGCTGGACCTGAGATAGAAGTGATGAAAAACAAGGCATGAATGCATGGCAATCCAGTTATCTGCCATTGCCTACAACTGCAAGTTTTATCTTCTAAATCCACTGGATATCTCCATTCTTTGTTAGCTTTATCAAAGACTGATACCTTGATTTGGTATCCGAGATAAATCTCATTTCCATTATCAAGCCTTCTGTTTTTTGCTTCAATACCTTCATCACAGCCGGGATAATAATGTGGCCCATGAATTTTGCATTAGCTATTCCAAGACGAAAATGAAATTTCTCGGCGTATTCTATCCTTATCCTGTCAAGCAAATCCACCAAATAAAGATCCTTTAGTTTCCGGATCGTTGAGTTGAAAGATTCTGCAAGATTATTGTGCACATAGTCAACTTTGCTCAGTTCACTGAATTGGCTTCTGGCCCATAACTTCGAGTGGTGTGTTTCCAAGTATTCCTTCACTTTATTATTTGTGTATAACTGCCTCATGTGGTAGTTGTGCTTCCTCACACTGCAAGTCAAAGATGCTCGCCATAAATTGTCGGTAAAAAACTTTCCTTTGAATTTCTTCACAAAATTTGCAGCAAGGTGACGCATGCATTCCCTATGCTCTACTCCTGGGAACACATTGTCCACGGCCACTTCTAAACCCTTGCATGCATCTGTCTGAATTACCAACCCATTGGGATGTGAAATAGCCCGGCGCACATTCTGCAAAAACCATGTCCAGCTCTCCTCAGACTCTGTCTCCAGCACACCGTAGGCAACTGGAAAAACAAAATTGTGTGCATCAACTGCACAAGCTGCTACTAACTGTCCTTTAAACCTCCCTGTGAGAAAAGTAGCATCAATAGCCAAATAAGGCCTGCAGCCTACCAAAAAACCCATTCGACAAGCTTCAAAGCACACAAAAACCCTCCTAAAGCATTCCTTCGTCCTTATCACTCCCTTCACTGTGTACTCCACGGAGTGGTGATCAATGTCAACAATACTACCTGGGCTTGTCCTCTCCACTTCAGCTTTGAATGAATACAACAATTCAAAACTTTCATTCCAATTACCATGGATAGATTCCATAGCTTTCTGTTTACCATTGAACACCCTCATGTATGGTAAATCTAGCTTGAACTTGTCTTTGATTTTTGTCTGCAATTCCTTTGTACCCACTTGATGGTTTTCTGCCACCCATCTTTTTACTTCATCCGCCACCCATCTTGACTTGGCTCTACTGATTGTTTCCTTCCTAAGGGTTGATTCTTGGCATGTGTGGGGAAAAGGGTTCACTTTGACCTGAATATTGGTGCTACCACGCATTTTAGATGCGTGCATCCTCCATTGACAATCCTCAGACCCACAGTGCACGCTGTAGCGCCTTTTATCGCTCTTGTCAACTGTAAACGCACGTTCTGCCTTAATGCAGTACGTCACAAGTGCATTTCTACACTCAGCCATGGAAGCAAAAATGCAACCTTCTGCCATATGAGGGTTCTCAGGGTCCCATTCAACAGGTGGCCGGTCTTCCTCCTCTTCAAGGTCACTGTCAGACTCATATTGGATTTCAGCCCGAGATGTCCGTCTTAAAGTCTGAAGAACATCAGAATATAGCCTCTCTTCATCATCCGCAGAAATGTAGGCATCAGACTCCACTTCAACAGGAACCCTTCTCCCAGTGCCCACACTTGTCGAGCCACAACGTCGAGTTGGTTTTGAACTGTTCTGGCTAGAGTTGGCAGTACGACGTGATGGTCCTGCCCGAGAAGATGAACCCGCCACTGCCCGAGAAGATGAACCCGCCACCGTCTGTCCAACTGCGGCACAACCACATCATTTTGCAGCTTCACATGAAAATTCTCTGCCTCCTTATGCTTAGCAAACATGGTAGCGAGCTCTTCATCATTACTAATTTGGATCCAATCTTTTCCCCCATCAAAGTATCTAAATTCCACTTCATCATGCAAACTCCAAGGATATGGGCTGCAAATTACCTCCCCAAATTGTCTGAAACTCCAATTACAATCCATTGGCACCGAATAACTGAAACCTCCTTTGAATTTCTTCTTATTGTCTGCATCGACGATGTAGCGGTCCCTTCTAATGTTCACCAAGAAAGCAAACCGCAACTCCATCCTAACCCACGAAAAACAGAGACGCAATCAGCTGCAAATCAATGGCATCCCATGTCGAATCGACAATTCAAAGCTCAGTACTTACCCAATGGGAACCCAATCGTGGACGCGGCGTGTCTCCGGACCCAGGTCGCCGCCGCTCTCCATTTCATTGCTATCCATTTCATTGCTATCCATTTCGTCGAGCAGGTGGCGGACAGAGTGGTGGAACGAGCGCCCCACCAGCGGTGTCGCAGGACGGTGGCGGTGAAGCAGGTGGCCACGCGAAACGGCCGCGGCGGTGCAGGTGGTGCTGGAGGCGGCGCAAATGGGTGCTGCTGGCTGCGACACAGGTGGTGGTGGGAGGTGGTGCTGGCGGAGGATCAGGTGGTGGTGGCGGTGGATCAGGTGGCGGTGGAGCAGGTGGTGGTGGAGCCGCAGGTGGTGGTGGTGCCGCAGGTGCTCGTGGCGCCGCGGGGGGTGGTGCGGCGGTGGCGGCGGGTCGCGGCAGCGCACGACGACGATTCAGCAAAGTCAACTCACTGCAAAGTCAGCTCCGGACGACTTCAAACACACTGGGCGGTCCCACCTGGAAGCTCTGGACCCACTTCACTAACGCCACCAGACGGAATCGACTTCAAACTCACCGTTTCGACCTCTCCATAGTTGCTGCGCACGAGGTAGGGGCAAAACTGAGCACCATGCAGCGCTAGGGGCAAAACTGAGTAGTTGGTACCCGCTGTGGGCAATTCGATAAATGACCCTTTTTTTTTAGTTATTACTATCCATGTTAATCTTACATGCCATCATAAGATTGTGCAATTGAACTCGTCCATCTTTGATAATTAAGTATAAAACTGATACATTCCGTTTTGCTTGGTAAAAGTGAAACCATTAGATTGGCCATAAAAATTAGTTTCAGAAGATATAAATTTTGCTAAAATATACATGTAAAATAGATGTCATGTTGCATCTTTAGGATTGCATTTTTTGAAAGGAGGGGTTACGGTCTAGAATTGGTATTTTATTGATAGTGTTTTTTATTGCCATGAAAAACATAAAAATGAAAGTGAAGCAAGGAACTTAGACATAATATATAAATCATGTAAATATGAAATAGAGTATGATAATATTGTACATTACTGAGTTGTGTGTACTTATGTTTTGGTAACGACTCATATCTTACAGCTTCAAATATCTGTAAAACATCATAGTAAATTTTCTGAATTAACATGTATGTCTAAAAAAATCATTAATTATCTCTGAATGACAATACCTTTACTTCTGAATTACAGTGTATCTTTAATTTTTAAAGTGTTACTTCCAAGTATCTATTTTTTTTTTAAGATTTGCATATTACTTCTGAATTACAGTATATCTTTTTATGCAGTTTGCAGGGAGAAAACAAGCTAATCTGGGGTTTCTAGTCTTGTGAAAACGACGAGCTGAGCAATGTTCAGTCAGGCCTACGGCACCACCCATTGTCTTGATGCTACCTTTCCATAATACGCTGGACCGATCTTTCCTGTTTGAATCTCGTTAATCCCAAGCAAAATGACAACAGGCTGCTCAGTCCATGAGAGAGTCGGGGTGTAGTTTAGGGCGGCCGGAGTAGGATTCCTACCTAGCAGCCTCAGGGTGCATGTTGTAATGCCTATAGTCGATCTTAAGTTCCTGGTGCCTTCCATGCCCAACGACATAATATTCAGCTACTTAGTATGCACACACACATACACAAAAAGACAGAGATTGTTTTAGAGTAAAATAGGGAACGCAATTCATCTTTTGCACGAGGAAGCCTTAACTTGCTCCTTTTATAGAGCACTTGAGTGGTAGGCAGAGGCATGTAGTCGTCACATGTCATCTGGTAGGTCAGGAGATAAGAATCTTTTTAGTTACTTGATCCTGAGGGTAGGTCAGACGTTACTATGGCTGTATTCATCATTTTTTATAAACGACGAATTTCCTTAGCTTTTTGATAGAAGAAAGAATATGAGTGGTTCTCTGACCCGGTATGATACACTTAGCAACCATGTGGCTTGTATTGCAAAGTGTAGGGCAGAGGTAGGCTAATTCATGGGTATCACAAACCCAATAATTTCTGCCAAAACTCTTTAGGGTATATGCTATACATATAAACACCCTATTGAGCACTTAGGGTCGATTTTGTATGTCTCTACGTTAAAAGGTTATGCTACGTATGTAAATATTCAGTTCATTTTCAACCATAACAAAAAATATCGGCATAAAAATGCAAAATCTGAGACATATTAACATGAAAATCGTAAAAAGAACAACACAAATATATATTTTAGTCATATTTTTGTATTGTCACGTAAAAAAATTTATGTCATGTATATATTTTCTTACGTTTCTCCCCAACTTCCGACTTGAGATAAAAAAAATTACATGATGTAAGAATCACAACGGTTGTCAAGATACATGGTGGGTGTAGAATAACTATTCATCTACCTGTGAGTCAAATAGCGCGTCCCACTATATACATGTACATGCATGTCGTATAGTGTTCTTTCCTTGTGTTACACTTATAAAACATCCTGAAAACGTGCACTCTCGAGAGCACTCCTGCGACCAGCCTTCACAACCTGGGCCAAAAGCCCAAAAGAAGATGTTGGTTTTCCAGCGGGCTAGATTTTTGTTACTCCCTGCAATACGTAATAAGTGTCGTAATTTGGAAGTAACCATAATTTGGAATTGTGACACTTATTTTGAATCGGAGCGAGTATTTGGGATGTCCCCGTCTGGCTATGCTTGTCCCGATCTACTCCCAGAGAGCCGAACACGGCGCGAATACGCCAAGGCGAGGAGGAGAAGGAACCCTTCTCCGCTCGACTCACCGTGCGTTTGTGCCGCCACCATGCTAGTCGCCCCCCTCCAGCACTCATCTACAAAACTAGCTGGTTGTTCGAGTCCCCTGATTCCCCCGCCAAAGAGGCGCATAGCAACAGGCCAACAGCTCCACTCGCGGCTCACGGTGGTGCATCCCTACTCCGACAGGAAATGTCGGCAGCGCTGCAACACCGTAACAGCAGGCAGACGGTGGCAGCAGCATTGCAGGTGTGCAACATTCACATTCAGTCCCTGATTGCAGAGTTAAGATCGTGAGTGCAGAGTGCCTTCATCTTACTTTTAATTCCTGATCTTCCCAAACGGAAAGGCTTCCTGCTTATATACTACCCCGTTCCGAAACATAAGATGTTTTATCTTTTTTCCTAAACTAGTTGGCATGTACGTGCAACGCACGTCTTCTCGATGAAAGAGATAATTTATAAGTAGTAAATACTATAGCAATGGCGACATGGATTACTACGTTTACACTTTTCCATGGGTTCTAAATTTAATGTTGTGCATCATTTTGTCATAGAGTCAAAAGGTCACTTGTGCCTGCTCTTTCGCCTAACAGTTCTTTTAGGAATCTTATAGCAATCCACTGGGTTGTTCTTTTAGTACTATTGCACTTTTAACACACGTATCAATTAATATATTAAAACTTAGCCCTTTTTTCAAAATATTCATGTGTACAAATAATATGTAAGCAAAGTTAACATTATTTCAAAACGTTTTGACATAGAAAGGATGATCGTCAATCCATCACCTGTTCGTATTGTGTACCTTGTTAAAAACACTCTTTATTTTGATCATTATTGTCATTTGTTTCTATTGTGTACCACATCTCCTACTTGTTATGCTACTTCCCCGAGATGTGTATATCACACATAAATTTATTTTAAATCTAATCATCATGAACATGATAAATGAGTCTCTATGAAAAATAAGTGTTGTCCAAAGCCGGTGTGGGAAAAGCGGAGGCAGTATATGAAGAACACCTCACTTGCTGTCTTACGATTAACACAAATATAGCGCAAAACCGTTTTTACTTGAATCCATGTCACCAACAACTGATAGAAAATAGTTCTAGTGCCTTACCAAAGCATGTCGTGAAACAAATATAGTCATGCTACAAATGCAATCAAATAGTAACAGGTATCCACTATATATCAGACACATAATCATACACCTCCCCGGTCTCGTCATACCGCAGCTTCAGAGAGACCTCTAGCACCACTTGTCCCGAGCAACAACAGCTGTGTCCAATATGAGAGCATTGTCCCCGGAATTGAGACACCGGAAAATCTGCATTTCTCAAAAGGAAAAAAAGAAACTCCTGCCTAGCAACCTCGATGTTGTTGGTGCACGATAGAATACTTGGATCTCCCAATTTTTTTGAGAGTGGATCTGTCTATTCAGGCTGTAACGCAACCTGAAATTGTTAGGCATTACACAGTTAGTTAGCGTACTCTTCACAACAGCATAAGTTCCCGTCTTTGGAAACTTGAAATCTGTAGAATAGCAGGCTTACTACAGGTAGTGCTTATATGTACCATAAAAAAATTCTACTTACAACCCGATATTTTTTACGCAAGCATTATGAAAGAAAAACCCTGAAAACTGAAGCATCATGATTAGAAAAAAAGACAACACTCAAGATTCAAACAGGCTAAAGCATAATTCTGAACTACGATAGTTTTATCTTGAAGAAAACAATGCAGTACATACATTGTTTAAATTTAATAACATCTTGAACTGCTAGGTCATCTGGTTATTAATTATATTCGCAAAAGAAGTCATCTAGTTAGTAATAAACTAACCCGACAGAATTTCCAAGATCCTTTCGAACTTGACATATGAGTATTTGCTTTTACATGGATAAAAGTATGAGCATTCGATAGCTTATATACCTGAGCTCTGTTACCTTAATCTTGAGTCAGTGTACTTCGATGTTGGAAGGAGAACTCCAGTTCCTTCATGATTGCAGAAGGGAAAAATCAATATACACTCAGCTTCTGAATCTACCATGTTATGAACAGCTACACACTAAATTATTCTGTTCGCTTATGAGACATGAGATCAAACCAGCAGAAGGAGGACACGACGTCTTTGCAAGCAGCTTGGAGGCGGTTGAGAATCTGCTTCTCACATCCGTCCCAGAACAAAACCTCACCGATAAAATAAACCAAAGTAACCTTGAAACACATGCTACTTTCAGGATTGGTGCGTGCGTGTATTAGCTGCCACATCTCAGGTGTTGAACCGTGAATTCGTGGGCTGGGGCACAGAAATAATCATCTAGCCTTGCAAGTGCACACAGATAGGATTAGCACAGTCGAACCATGATGAGCAGAGGGAAAAGAGAGGCGCTCACAGGTGGGATGTTGAGCACGACATCAAGGTTGGGATCGAATTACTGCTACGGATGCTCCCCATCCCGGACTGACCCCTTCCCAGGGTTCTCTGAACTGGGCTTCACGGCTCGTGGCCGTCTGCGCACCTGGCCCTCAGCCCACCCACCTCCAACGGCAAGGACGATCGCCCCGATGCAAGCGGAGGCGTCAGAGAGAGGAGTCTTTCCCTGTGGTCGGCTCGTGGACGCCTGCGCACCTGGCCCTCAGCCCGCCCACCTCCGATGGCAACGACGATCGCCCAGACATAGAGAGAGGAATCTTCCGCTGTGGTTCGCCGACCAGGAGAGAGGAGACAGATGAGGCCACGAGGGGAACAAAGAGATGAGGAGAAACACCTGGACGCCCCAAACAAAAATAACGTTTCGTGGAGGATGTGTTGAGTTAGCTCAACACGGACGGAACAATCTGATTCGTTGAACTATAATCGGACGCATAATATTTAATGTATCCGGTCATGTTTGCTCTTTTAATAGTAGTGTAGAAATAATGGATATAGACACGTTTTGGTGTAGATTAACTTATTTTAGTCCCTGTCTGGTCCATTGTAAAATACCTAGGAGTAAAACATTATATATTTTGATACGGAAGGATTAGTTATTTTTATTATTTTGTACTAGACTCATATTTGTCCTCGTATTTTTCTTCGAAATTTGTGTGAAAAGATATCATCCAAAGTTAGCACAATTATGACTTTTCCTTCTACCCATCTTCTTTTTGAACTTGAGCACGAATTTTCTCTTGGTGGCATCCTCTCGAATTTTTTTAAATAATATTTTTTTGAACAGAAATTTGGAAAATAGCGCGCGTTTTCCAGAAATTTGGAAAATAGCGCGGCGTTGGCAGCGGCCGTACCGAAACAAAGGTTTCGGCACGGGCCAAACCGAAACCATCATGTTTCGGCACGACCAAAGCCGAAAGTCCGGTGAACTGCATGCACTCCTACCTTTCGCGTAACGGCGGGACCGACAGGCCAGTTTCGGCACCGGCCGTGCCGAAAGTCCCTTTTCACAATTTTTTTTACCCAATTGTTGGCCCATATATTCATATTTCCCGCCTCCGCTAATGTTGTCATTATTTTCCCGCTCATATTTCCCGGCACCGCGCATATTTTGGTTTTCTCGAGTAAATTTGTTTCGCGGTCAATTTTTCCCGCTTTTTTTCTCCCGCCATTTTCTTCCCGCCATTTTCCTCCCGCCCTTCTTCTACCGCCATTTTTCTGCCGTGCCTAATTTTCCTGCCAAACTTGCTCCCGCCTTGTATTTTCCCGCCAGCCTTGCTCCCGCCTATTTCTCCTGCCAATCGGTCTGTGCTCGTCCTATAAAAACCCCGGGAGGAGATGTCGAGTTGGTAAGCATAGTCCACTCACTCGAACATGTGGAGATACAATTCAGATGGTAGTTTCCCGGCAGGAATGTCGGCACTCCTCTTGAAATTTACGGCCAAGTTCAAGGTAGACAATAAGGAGATCCCATTCAAAGATATTGGTAGTCATCCACCTCATCTCCGTGAGCTATCAGCGAAGCTAGCTAGGCATGGGTGGCCATGGAGGAATTACAAGGAAATAGAAAAAGAACTCGTGAGGCTGCATGCTAGGTGGCAGAAGAAGAAGCTAACATATCCCACTGAAGCATATATGTTGGATGCTTTTCATCATCCGAAGTTATGGGTCGATGAGAGCGAGGACGAAGATGATATCTTCATGCCCACTGAAGCGAGCAAGAGAGCTGCAGCAGCGGCGGCGGCGTCGAAGGGCAAGGGTGCAGCGTCGTCGAAACGCAAGGCTGAAGCATCGTCGAAGGGCAAGGGTGCGGCGTCGTCGAAGGGCAAGGGTGCATCATCGTCGAAGGGGAAGAGTGACGCGGGAGGCTGTGTCGATGGTAGATGACTTTTCTTTTTCAATTTATGTTGTGTTGTCGGTACTACCACTTTTCTTGCTGTCTGTGTAAGTTGCAATGTTTGTTTAATAATATGTCTCGTACAACTTATTTTCCTCTGATATGTCTCGTACATAGATAATAATATGTCTCATACATAGATAATATGTCTCATACAAACATAAATATGAATATGTCTCGTACATAGATAATATGTCTCATACAAACATAAATATGAATATGTCTCACATAGAAATAGAAATACGGATAGTAGTATCTAGATAGAAATATGTCTCACAGATAGTAGTAGATAGTAGTATCCCGTAACCTTGCGACATCGCGAACTGGTAACCAGGCAGCATGCCATACCCGTACGAAGGCGGCATCCCGAGCCCGTACATAGGTGGCGGCTGCCAGGTCGAACTACCAGGCTGGGTAGGAGCTGGCTGCTTGTGCAGAATTGGCTGTGATGGACCGGACTGGGAAGGATCTGGCTGGTGGGACGAACTACCATGCTCGTATGTAGGTCGTGGGCGAGGGCTCTGTACTACTGTATGACGTGGTCGGGGGTCCTGTCGACCTGTGGAGTGACGGGAGGGTGATACCTGTGCATCCTGAATAAGTGGAGTCCGGGAGAGTGACTGGCGCGCGGGGCGCGGTGCTGGGCCGTGTGCCGCAACGTCTGCAGCGCCGGCACAAGTAAGAACAGAGTACACACGTCGTAGCTTGTCCTCCAGACGCTTGAAACAAGACACTTGTTGCGGCAGTGGGGCAAAGTCGGCAACGTCGCTCTGAATGTCTTGTATCAAGCCCACTGAATCACGGCTTCCCTTAACTGTTGCTTCATGCTGTACTGAGCCCCGATTTGAATGTTATTCATGTGGTACTCCCAGGACGATTCATGGACATCAGGCACGGCCGTGATGGCAGAGTTGTCCTGATTCCAGTAACTGGGAATAGGCACATCTTCATCATTGTTTTCATCAGAATCATCAGAATCAATATCTTCTGCGACGCCATCCTCCTCGTCTTCCGCCAATATCTCAGCTTGTACTGTACCTTCGTGCTCATCCGCATCAGCCTCCCCAATTTGGGCAGGTCGTGCTGACAGTGCTGGTTCATAATGAAGAGGAATTTCTAACAGTGATGGTACATAGCTAACAGGAATTTGAGCATGTCCTGCTGACGGTGATGGTTCATAATGACCAGTCATTTGGGCACAATGCGAACTAGTTGCTTCACTACTCTCTCCAGTCTTAACAGCACCGCCACCTATTTCAAAATTATTCTGCTTCAGAACAAACGACACTAGTACTTTTGGTTTTGTCCCTCGGCGTTTGCATGATGCTAGCCAAGAAACCCACTGATTTGTCCGATCAAGCGGCAACAACTCCCAGTGAATATTCGACCGGGATTTGGTCCATACCAACTGAATCCTAACAGTCCAATAATTAGGATCATACCCAAAATTCATCGTAAAATACCACTGGACACCGCTGATTTTCACTTTCTCTGGCTCTGTCAACTGAATCTCCACATTTTCAAATTCACTAAGATCAACCCCTGACTCAGATGTACGGACTGTACCGGCACCGTAGTGCACAACAACATTGACCACTTCCATTACCTAAACAAATTTATTCAATCATTAAATACTCCACAGCGGATATATCTAAATATTACGACCGCCGAAAATAAATATGACGACCCCCCCCGTAAAATAAAGACTACTCAAAATATACAATACATTTAACCGACAACATACACTAATCCTGACACATCCACCGGCAAACTATATTAACATCTAACCGACAACATATACTAATATGACCACCTAAAATATCCTGACCAACTAAAATATTACCACCACCTAAAATATGACCACTAACTAAAATATATCTACACTAATCCACACATATGTCATGCATCCACCCTTAAATTATATTAACACTTAGCCTAAAAAATCTAGAGATTAGGGTTTACCCTTGACGCGTGCGTACCTCTCGCTGCCCGGCTTCAATCTAGCACCACCACTGCCGCACCACGCCTCTAGCTTCCCCAACACCGGCACACACCACCACTATCCACCATTGTTGACCACCATTGCTCCACCTCCACTCCCCCAAACGCCTCCACGAACAACTATCCCATCAGTAGATCGATGATGCACTAACCCTCCTCTACTCCATTTCTTCAATATATGGGTTTGTGGGAATTTTTTGGGGTAGGAATCGCTGCTGTTTTCCTGGAAGCGGAAGAACACAGAGAGGAGAGAAGAAAGACTGGTCGAGCGAGAGGAGGAAGAGGCGTCGAGCGAGAGGAAGATGGCCGTCTGCCTCGTTTCGGCACGGGCCGTGCCGAAAGGCGCGGGTTTCGGCGCGGGCGACGCCAAAACCACAAGTTTCGGTACGCACCACGCCAAGAGATGTGGGCCACGTCTGCCGGTGCGCAGGCCGACATGCAGGGGCTAGTTTCGGTCCTGGCCGTGCCGAAACCAGTTGTTTCGGCACGAGCCGTGCCGACGCCGCACTAGTTTTCGAATTCTTCCCCATCGCGTGCTAGATTCCGAATTTCTGTTCAAAAAAATATTATTTAAAAAAAAAATTCCATCCTCTCGCTACTGCGATGGCGATGACTAGATGGACTGATGTTTCTCATCTCTCAAGCAGCGACTTGTTTTTCGCTGAACCACCTGAAAGTTGGGGAACACCAAGACGGATCGAAGAAGTCCGTGCTACACAAATGCATGAATTGAACACCTGGAGACCGAGTCCAAAGCAACCCTTGACATGCACACACATGAATGTCCAGACAAGTTGTGACACGCCAACTCAATCCGGTACACAACACATGAGCACCTTGTGCACCTAAACACACGAGACCAACTTTTGCGCTCAGACTGTATTGGTAATTCCTGATGCCTTCTATGCCTGCATATACTAGTCAAATCTCTGGTGAAAAAAGATATGGAAAATAACGTAGGAAATAATGGTAATGAACAAATCTAAGATAGAAGATCTAAATGAGAAATAAGCTATTCATTGTATAATTTAGGTAATCCTCGGTCACTATAAAGTATCCGGCGATAGGCGGTGACTTGAACTTGTTGGTCCTTAAGTAGGTCCAGCGCTAAAAGTCTCTTGGTTATGAACTTAGTCCCCAGGTAGGTAAGAGGCTTCGAGAGGTTTTATCAGCATTGAATTTACTTAGCATTTTATTTTATTTTAAAGAAAACACTTTTTGATGTTACCACTAGGGGTGTAAACGGATAAGATAATTTCCGTACCAAATCCGTCGCCGAATCCGTTTTAAAGAATCCATATCGGGTTCCGAAGAATCTGCTGGATAAGGATATCCGATTCCGAACCGAACACCCGGATACCATATAGGATTGGTATGTAAAATAGTATCCGAATATGGATTATCCGAATATTTCGATTTTCTACCTAAATGTCTAAACTAATAGAGCACAATTGTAGTTAGTGAGTTATGAACTTTATTTGTTGAACAATGACTCACTTTATGGTCATTGTACAAGCTATGGAGTATAACTTTGTTAGATTATTACGTTGTTGAGATATTATTTTATGGTTAAATGGAGTGATGATGTACATTGCACATACCGATCTCACTAATTGTCTTTCCCCCGAACCCGTTCCGAATCTGTGATTATATCTATCCGCTCATTAATTCGCAACCGTTCATTATCCGATCCGATCTGAATCCGAGAGAAAAATATGGTAAAGGATATGGTAGAGGCAAAATTCGATCCTAATAGACATTGTATTATTACAGAGTTCTACAAGGGAATACATGGTTTTTGTATTGTCATAGGACTTCTCCGTGGTATACAAATTAAAAACGTAAATATAATTCTTACGTATTTAACTTTGAGTGCCTCTATGATACACATTATATATTTTTCATCTAAACTGTAGCATGCCATGAATAAAGAGATATAATATTATTATACTGTTTCAAGTTATAATGTATACATGTGTACACGAGTATCTAGATTGATTTTCTTCATGATTTGTGGTGAGACTGGTGCTATAATTTGAGCGAGGTAGACTTGGAATGGTTGCTCCTTCTGTAGTGTCCTTGTTGCGACAATAACCCAGTTGATGAAAAAGAATACGGAAAAAGGAGGGCGCTTTGGGGCGGAAGGGGATGGCAGTAGCGGCGGCCTGAGCGCGTGAGCGCGGCCTCTCCCATCTCCCTCCAGCGATGGCCCGGTCGGCCTCAGCTACTCCTCCCGCGCCGGAGGTGGAACTGGGCTCCATCCGTGGCCGGAGCTGGGCGGACGTCGCCGACGAGGTCGACGCCGCGGAGGAAGAGCGGCTGGAGGAGGAGCACTTTTGCTCGACTCCGGCGCTCCCGACGTTGGCGGATTTCTTGGCGGTGGCTACGCGATCCCCAGTGCGCCGGCACTCTGCGAGCGGTGGTCGGCGGTCGGCGAGCAGTGGTCGGAGGACGGCGAACAATCCTGCTGCGACGGTGGTGACGAAGTCCCTCACGGGCCTGTGCTCGCCGGCTGCGGGTGCTGGACTGGGGGGTCGGGCTGTCCTGGAGCTCCGCTCAGGGACGGCTGAGCCTCCGGCTCCGGCGCCGGCGGCTGGTGGCGCGGCGGCGCAACCCCAGGGGCGGCGTCCGGTCACCATCGGGCGGCGGGGCTCTTCGCCATCCAGGGAGCCATCCTTGCTGGGCCCTGGGCCGCATCCCGCTAACACTAGCTCGAACGGGCCGCCGTTGTTGGGCCGGCCCATTCTCGGGTGGCGCAGCCAGGACGCCCGTGCGGTGGCATCTCCGGGCCCAGCGCCGGCCCAGCGCGTGCGGCCCAATTCCTCCTGGCTTTGGATCAGACGGGGCGAGTTGGACCTCAGTCTAGGGTTAGAAGCGTCGGCTGCCCAAATCGCGAAACACAGGCACGGGCTCGTTCCGTCGCTGTCCTTCCGCCGCCGCCGCCCCTCTCCCGGTCGTTCGCCGCCGTGGTCTCCTCGCCGATGAAGCGACGCCGGGAAGATGAGCCGCCGTCCCCTCGCCGGCCCGTTAGGACCTCTCCCCGCCGTGCGATTTCTCCGCCCCGTGCTCCTGCTCCCGCGCCATACCGTGTCCCTGGCCGCCGGTCGCCGCCGCCCCGAAGGTCGCCGGACCGTGGATGTGATGGCCGTGGTGCTCCTCTGCCGCGGTCGCCGCTGCGGGGTGGGGGTCGACCAAGGTCGCCGCCGCGTCGGGGTGCCTCCCCGGAGGGCCAGCGCCGTGAGGCAAGGCTGCGGGAGGCCCTTGTGGAACGCCAGCAACCTCCGCGGGCGGGTGGCCGGCCCCTGGCTCCGGCTGGCTCGTGGCGGATGGGCAGAGACCGTTCTCCTCCTCGTAGGGATGACGCCCCTGCCCCGAGGACCTCTACTGCCGGTGGTGCTAACAAGAAAAAGAAGAAGCCAAAGAGAAAGAAGAAGGCTGGCTCGGGTGCTGCTCCTGGAGGCTCGCAGGCTGCGGGTGAGGCTGTGGCTGCGCCCCACCCGAGGCTGGATTGGGGGCGCACACCGGCAGGGAGCCTACCTTGGAGTTGCTTGGCCAGGGCATTGACGCCGGGTTTTTCTACATCGACACTGGCGGCATCAAGTTGGCGGCACCGGAGCACATGGCTCGGATCACCGTGCTTCCAGAGCAGGATCTTGCTCCCTCCGTGGTGATCTCGGTGGAGACCATTCGCACTGAGCTCCTACGGCTCGACGGAGCGGCTCCGTGGGTGGTGCGGGAGATCTCTCCCACCGAGTTCGCGGTTGCCTTCCCGTCGGCGTCGCTACTCCAGGCCGTCTCGTGGTTTGGCTCGACCACTCTTCCGGTCAACAACATCAGGGTCACCATCGAGCCGTCTTCCTCTGACCCCGACACGACTTCCACCCTCGCCTCGGTGTGGATCCGGATCCATGGGGTCCCAAGTATGCTGAAGACGGGGCCCATCGTCAAGCTGATCGCCAGGACTATTGGTGTGCTTCAGGAGGTGGATGCTGAGTCCCTGCCAGGGGAGGGGCCCCTCCGCCTTTGTGTCAGGGTTCCTGACGCCGACAGGCTGGCTGGCGTGCTCCCCCCGATCTACTTCGACGGGGCTGGCAGGCTTCTTCGCGTGGAGGTTGAGGCGGTGGTGGACCCTCCAGGGTCCCCCATCCTCTCCGCCGCGCCCCTCACCGTCTCCGCGCCACGGTTCTTCCAGGGAGGGGGATGACTCCTCGGAGGATGACCAGTCTGACGACGGCGCCGACGGTGGGGAGGACCCTCGGTCCCGTCCAGAGGGGCCCACTCCTGCTCCTCCGCAGCCCCCAGCTGGGGGGGCCCCGACCCCTGCAGGGTCCCAGGTTCAGGCATCTTCGCCTGGACGTCTCTCCTCAGCGTCGGGCGCTCTGGCTAAGAGTGCGCCGGCGAAGCTGGCTCTGGTGGATGGTCCTCGCTTCTCTCGTCCTGCTCCGCTTCAGTCCTTTGGGTTCCCGCTCGCACAGTACGGTTCCAACCTCTGTGACGGGCCGGGATCCTTGGACCTCTCAGGCCTCGTCTCGGCTCCCTTGGGTCTCCTTTCCCCACCTCAGGAGGAGGTGGAGGGAGAGGAGGACTCGTCGAGTGTCGGGATGGAGGTCTTGGCGCCTGACACTCCGCGCTCCCCGGGTGCGGTCTGGTACACCCGCTCCCCGGGCACCCTGCAGCCCCTGTCCTGGAGCCAGTCACGGTCTTCCCCGACACTCCTGTGACTGGCACCAGGGGGCGCCCCCGACGTCGTCACCAGTCTTCCCCTCCGCTGGCCACACGCCACAGCGCTCGCCTGGCCCGTGCTAGGACCGGGGGCGAGGTGGTGGAGCCGACTGTTGCGGCAGTGGCGACGCGCGGCTGGAGGCTCTCGACTCTAGGACTGGTACGTCTCAACCTTCGCATACCCCTCCCCCTCTCCCCTCTCCCCCATCTGGCTCTCGGTTCTCGGTTCTCGACACAGTGCCTCTGGATCACCTAGCCCTTGTTGCGGCGGACTGCGACGTTGTCTTCCGCGGTGAGCGGGGGCCTCGCCTTGAGCAGATTGCGGCTATCAAGGCTAAAGAGGTCTATGAGGGGGCCCTCGCGGCGGCTCGGGCTCAGGCGGAGCTCGAGCGGCAGGGCCCCCGGCTCCCGCTGGACCTGTGCAGGAGGCACAAGGGTCTGGCAGTGGAGCCCCTCCTAGGCCGGATAGTGCGGCATCTGCCGTGGCATCTTCCCAACCTGGGAAGAAGCGTGGGAGGCCCCCCAAGCCAGCGTCCCGGCCCTCGACCTCTAGTAGGGCCCGATCGGTCCCCCCTAAGGGGACCAACCCCGATAATGTTTCCCAATGAATGTCCTCACATTTATTTGGAACATGAGGGGGTTCGGGCAGGAGGGCCGCCGCCAGTTGATCGACTATCTTAGAGACGAAGATGTGGACATTGTGGGACTTCAAGAGACTATTCGGCAGGACTTCTCGATCGCTGAGCTGGAAAGCCTTAGTCGCCACAAGTTCTCGTGGCATTGGCTCCCGGCGACGGGACACTCAGGGGGTATCCTCCTTGGTGCCAAGGAGGATACCTTTGAGGTAGAGGATATGGATCGCGGGGAATTCTTTGTGAGCATGTCGCTCGCCCATAGACGATCTAACCTCCGTTGGGAGGTTATTATTGTCTATGGCCCCGCGGATCACCGGAGGTCCGCAGAATTCTTAGCGGAGCTCAAGTCAAAGGTGGAGCGCTGCCCCACCCTGTGGTGGTGGCGGGGGACTTTAACCTTATTCGCTCCCATGATGACAAGAGCTCGGATAATGTGGACCTCCCTCGGATGCGCATGTTCAACGACTGGATAGCAGACCTTGCGCTACGCGAGATCTCTCGGGTTGGGGCGAGGTATACTTGGTCTAACAACCAGGCTGACCCGATCCGGAGTGTTCTTGATCGGGTCCTAGTGTCGGTGGAATGGGAAGTTGCCTTTCCGTTGTGTTCGCTTCGCGCGCTCACTCGGATTGGCTCAGACCACTCCCCCCTCCTCCTATCGTCTGGAGGAGGGGCCCCCCCGAGGTCGAACCGCTTCCACTTTGAGGAGTTCTGGCTTGGGCAGCCGGGCTTTGTGGAAGCAGTTAGACTTAAGTGGGCATCGGCGGTCGCATCCCCTCCCCGTGCATATAATGCGGTTGATATTTGGCACCACTGTGCTAAAGTCGCTCGCCAGTTTATGCGGGGGTGGGGCGCGAATAGAGGTGCAGAGCTGCGAAGAATAAGACGGATATCCTTGCCCAAATTCAGACGCTTGACGTGGCGTCCGATACGGTGGGCCTTACCGCTGATGGTTGGCTTCAGCGGTATGCCTTGGAGACCTCCCTTATGGAGATCTACAAAGGCGAGGAGATCTTCTGGCGACAGCGTAGTCGCCAGAATTGGATACTTCACGGCGATGCTAATACGCATACTTCCACGCCATTGCTAATGGTCGGCGTCGAAGGTGCTCTATTCCGTGTTTGTTGGCGGATGGCATCCTATTAGAGGAGGCCCAAGACCTATCCGCTCACATTTATTCCTTTTATAAGGAGTTATTCACGGAGGGACCTCGCACGGGGGTATCGTTAGCTGATGGCTTCTGGCCCTTAGGGGCCTTAGTATCAGTTGATGAGAATGTGGAGCTCACTCCCATTCAGCCCTGAGGAGGTTAGTCGGGCTCTTATGGGGATGAAGGCCAACTCGGCCCGGGCCCAGATGGCCTTCCTGTCTCCTTCTTCCAGAAATTCTGGGGAAGTATTGAGGCGGTGATTATGCCGATGTTCCAGGAGTTCTATACTGGAACATTGGTTATGTCTCGCCTCAATTTTGGCGTGATTACCTTGATCCCTAAAGTAGCAGGGGCCACGGAGATACGCCAGTTTAGACCGATCACGGTGATCAACGTCATCCAGAGACTGCTTACCAAAGTTGTGCTGCACGCTTGGCCCCAGTTGTGGAGCGACTCGCACACCCATATCAGTTCGCCTTTCTTAAGGGACGATTTATCCATGACGGGATTCTAGCGCTTCATGAGGTGGTCCATGAAGTTAAGGTTAGACACCTTAAAGGTGTCTTCCTTAAGCTAGATTTCCAGAAGGCTTATGATCGTTTGGACTGGGCGTTTCTTCGCTTGGTCCTCGAGCGCCGAGGGTTCGATGATCGCTTCATAGGCTGGGTTATGCAGATTGTCATGAGTGGCAACACGGCGATCAATATTAATGGGGACATTGGTCCCTACTTTAGATCCTCGTGTGGGGTGAGACAAGGGGACCCTATTTCCCCCCTCCTCTTTGACCTTGCCGTTGACGTCCTTGCCTCTATCTTGGACAAGGCCAAGGCGGCCGGCCACATTTCTGGTGTGGTCGGACACCTTATTCCTGGGGGTGGGATCACCCACCTCCAGTATGCGGATGACACCATGATCATGGTGGAGGGCTCGGAACTTGACATTATTAATCTCAAGTTCCTGCTCCTCTGCTTTGAGGCCATGTCTGGCCTCAAGATTAACTTTGACAAGAGCGAAGTAATGATCATGGGGTACTCCTTAGAGGAGCAACAGCGGATAGCGGACAATCTTAATTGCAAGTTGTCCTCCTTCCCGGTTACTTATCTGGGATGCCGCTTAGTGACTCTAGGATCCTAATTAAGGACCTAGAGCCGGTTATTGGGCGTGTCAAAGCCAAGGCTGAACCTTGGCAAGGACGGTTTACCTCCAAGGGGAGCAAATCGGTCCTCATTGATTCTTGCATGTCTAGCTTGCCTATGTACATGATGGGAGTTTACGAATTCCCAGAAGGTGTGCATGTCGCATTTGACAGGGAACTCTCGCGTTTTTTCTGGCAGGCGGCCAATGGGCGCGAGAAGTACCATATGGTCAAATGGGCAGATGTTTGCGCCCCCAAAGACATGGGGGGCATAGGCTATTAGCGTCTCGAAAGATGAACACCGCGCTCATGCTTCGGTGGGTGTGGCGGATACTTAGAGAGGAGGGGGGACTTTGGCTTCAGCTGATCAAAGCGAAATACCTGCAGGGCCGCCCCCTCCTTGCTTGTGACCGCCGGGATGGGTCCCAATTTTGGCGATCCATCCAATCCCTTAAGCATGAGATTAGAAAGGGTGCTCGCTTCTCCATCGGTAACGGAGAGGGCACCCTTTTTTGGCTGGACCCGTGGCTTGGTGAAAGCCCCTACAGCATAGGTTCCCTTCCCTTTTTGCTATTTGTTCGGACCCGATGTTGTTGGTGGCCTCGGCAGTACTTAATGGGGTTTGGAACATCTCGTTCCGACGTACATTTGGAATTGCCGAGGCTACAGCTTGGACGGAGCTACGGGGTTTGCTCCCGGAAGCGCTGCCGGGGGGCCACGACCTTGTGTCATGGCATTTGGCGCCGTCTGGGAACTTCTCCGTAAAGACGGCCTATCGGAGTCTCTTCAGTGGCCAGTTAGAGCTTGGGCTTCCCCGTTGTGGAAGGCTCCCCTTCCCCTAAAAATCAAAATCTTCGTGTGGCAACTTCTTAGGGACCGCCTCCCTTCGGGAGTGGAGGTCCGTAAGCGGCATGGACCGGGGGATGGCCTTTGCCCTATGTGTGGGATCCCCGAGACGGGAACCCACATCTTGTTCGCTTGTCCCGCGGCCAGGTTTCTATGGAACTTCGTCCACGAGGCGCTTGGGCCTGCTTGGCAGGCCTCAGACCTCGGCGGTTTCCTGGAGAGCCAAGCGAACCGCTCCGGGGGGGGACGACGCCTCTTCTGGTTGGTGTTCGCGGTGATGGCGTGGACTCTGTGGACGATTCGTAATAAGATGGTGATAGAGCGGGTGTTTCTCCGACGTGCGTCTGACTCCATGTTTAAATTTCTGGCTTTCTTGCAGCAGTGGCACCCGCTTTCTAGACAGCGGGACAGGGGGCGGCTAGATGACTTGCTTGACAGACTCTTGGTGGCCGCACGTCGCATCTCCTCCTCTTCTAGCAGCTAGCGCCGGAGGGCCACGTTTTTTTTTTCTTTCCCCTTGCCCTACCCCTTGCTTTTCTAGCTACTTTTATCTTGTTGTTGGGCTTACTTGTGCTGTTGCCCCAGCAAACTTGTCTAGCTTTTCTTGGGTGCCTGTGACTTTGTATGGATTTGCTTGGCATGTTGCTTTATTTATAAAGCGGGGCGAAAGCCTGTTTCGAGTGTCCTTGTTGCGGGTGGGCTGCTGGACTTTTGATGGGTGCACATCTAACGAGAGCTCCTTGAGTGGCGGGCTCCGGAGTGACAGGCCAGCCCATGAACTACCCAGTTGTTCGACCGATACGGCGATACCCGTTGCCGCGCATCTCCTCGTCCGCCGTCTCCGTCCCCGGCCGGTTCTACTCAAACCTCGTCGGCGCTTCTTCTAGTAACTCTCACCGCAGCCCATCCAATGAGCAAGACCCTGGATCGCGATAAGGAGATGGACAAAACCCTAAATCCCCATGAGACGATGGAAGATACGCTAGATCCCGAGGAGGCGATGGAAGATACCCAAGATCTCCTCGTCAAATATTACATGATCGGCACTAGGTATAGACCCTTTCGCCAGTGTCGCAGACGTGAAAGCATGGTGGGGATGGTTAAGCACAGGCAGTGGCGTAGCCAGGATGGAGCCACGCCCCGGGCAAAACCTGTAAAATAGTGCCCAAACAGTGCTAATTGCTACGGTAATTAAAGTTGCTCAAAGGATTAAAGCTTCAAGCCCAGGGCCATGGCCAGGGTGGCCTGGGGCCTGGCTCCGCCCCTGAGCACAGGGTATACAACAGGGAACCTGATGAGGCCACGGAAGTGCCACCGTTGGATGTCATCCTCCACGAAGGTACGTAGTACGTGGATCTTATAGTATGTTCTGTTCTTCTTGAGGCTTGCGATCTACTGCCTGATTCATGTATTTATGGATGCTGCCTGGAGACTGTCAATCCGTAATAAATCATCCATGTTTTGTTTCCTGTATAAATCTTGGGCATCTTTTTCTGAGTGTGCCCATGCTGCATTTGCCAATCTGAGTAGTCTTTGTTTTCGTATCAAGATCTTATGCTCGTCGGATGGGGTTGGGACAGGCTGTTGCCATGGAAGACTGGTTATGTATTCTCCGAGGACTATCTTGGGTACCTCAACAAGTATCTCCGCCAAAATCCTGACAATACTTCTGCATGCGCTGCAGCCAAGCGGGTAGGATTACATACGCTTCCTCTATCAGATCAAAATTTCTTATTTGATTGATGATTGCGTTGCTAATTAACTTGTTTTCACTAACTGCTATGAAGTGTCTCGTGGAAGAGAAGAGGTTGAGCCATATCATTGAGTTGAAGTCCGTCCATATCACTCATGTCTATGATGGACTGAGCACCGAGATCAGTGAGAAAGCAACTAATGCCATCAATTCAGCGTGTGATTCTGCGCTTGCCGCTGCTTGCTTTACGGTAAATATCTTCAGAGTACAAGCCAAACAGACAGTGGTGTTTCCTACTCCAATTGTACTTTTTTTTGAAGCAACTGACTGTAGGGGAAAATCCCCACATCTTATTTTATATTAAGAATAACCAACGGCACTATTTACAAAATGTACAAAAAGGGGGAAAGATCAAGATTTAGAGAAGGTTGTAAATTCATCTTGACAGTTTTCAGTATGTACAGCCCTCACCCGATCCACATGCAGGGTGATCTCATTAATAAAAGCCCTTTTCCACGACCTAAATGTTGTCGAATTGTAGTTTTAGTTGCTCACTGTTCATTTCAAAATGATTTGCACAAATTGAGAAATGATTATTTGGTGTCAAGTGCATCGCGGAGGAGGCTGAGTTGATGTCTGAGTGGTTGACAAGGTGCACTCTGGAGGATGATAAGTCTATGGCTAAAGCGTGGAAATGGATATCAGACTTTTGTTATGACGTCCAGAAACATGCCTTCGATATCCTCACCACCTACAAAGGGAGCAATAATGACCAAGTCATAGCTTCCTTGTTGGTAAGTCTATGTTTCTACCCATAAGTGTTGTTTTCTTAATCTCTAGTATTCATGCTTCGATGGCTATGAACTTCTCTCTCACCAATTGCAAAATGATGTTTTGAAGGGCATGAAAAAGGAGGCTATTATCGCACGTGAGTTGCACAAGGGAGACTACATTGAAAACTCTGAGAAACTAGACATTTCTGAAGAACTCCGTTCGGATTTGCTGGACCTTTTGGCCCTTTCTCGAGATAGCTGTCCTTCAAAATGGTGATCCTATTGACGTAACACACAATCTTACAGATTATGATTTGAATAATATGTGTGGAAAATTACATTTCTGGTGTAAACGCCCTAACTGGCATGCATTGTTTGTTGGCTCAGGCAGTGAAGGACCCGGTTCACAGGCTGACCCTGGTATTTGAAATCTAGAGGAGGATTGTGAAATTACTGAAGTAACTTAATCTATTTGAAATTAGCATATTTCAACAGTACATTCATATTGCATCCGATGTGAAACAGGTATCTATAGCGCTCGTTAAGGAGTTAAACACCACGAAGATGAATTTTTCTTCGTGCAATCTGGTGTTCGAGGGACCGTCCTCAAATATTGAATCACACTTCCTAGCTAGATCTCCTTTATCTCTAGATGAAGACCGTCATGTACGGCTAGGTGTTTCGCATGATCTTTCTTGTATCCTATTGTTATCAATCCTGATCAATAAAGTGCTGTGGGATTCTTAAAAAAAAACTTCTGAAACTCAGAATCTGGCAGCTACAAGGTCTTGCCTCACACTCCTCTTCGCCAAATGTTTTTTCTATGGTGTACAAAAGAAAAAAAAACCATAATTAAAAAGCTATAATGCTATATCGAAATCTGCTGATGTATTATTTATATCTGATCGGTAAAAAAACAGTTATGTGTTCCCTATCATTTGTGTCGCAAGGACCAGGTGCTGGCCTTGTGGTTTGTGCTCTGGGTGTGGAGCCAGCCCACCCGGGTACTTGACGAAAAGTTGAGACTCAGCTGAGGAATCTCGAGCACCGTGTGTCTCACCTACCTACGAACATATAGCTAAGGGAGGGATCATTCCCCCGTTGGTAAACGTTTTTATCATTTGTGTCGCAAAAACAGTAAATTCAAACATAAAAAAGAACTCAGTTGGGATTTCCTAGACCTTTTGGCTCTTTTTCGAGATAGCTGTCCTTCAGAATGATCATCCTGTTGACTTTACAATTTTACAGAGTATGATCTTAATGATATGTGTGAAAAATTACATTTCTGGTGTAAACGTCCTAAGTGACATGCCTTGTTTTTTTGTTCAGGCTGAAGGACCCAGTTCATAAGCAACCCCAGTTATGCATGAGCAGTACAAATGTAGACGAGGAGTTTGTCAAATACCGAAGTACCTTAATATATCTGAAATCAGCATATTGCAACAACGCTTTCATATTGCCTCGGATGCAAAACAGGTATGGAGGATGCGACTAGTGGTTCAGAACATATTTGTAGCGCGGTCATTAAGGAGTTCAACGCTATGAAAATGGATTTTTCTGCGTGGAATCTTGGCGTTTGAAGGACGGGCCTCAGATTTTGGCGTTTCGCATTGTATTTCTTGTATCCATATGGTTGCCAATCCTGATCAGTTAACTAGCGTGATATACCAAAACAAACTTCTGGAACTCAGAATCGGAGTATGGCAGCTCAGGGGTCTCAGCCTCACACTCATCTATCTTTTTCCTGTTGTGCAAAGGAAAACAACCCATAATTAAGAAGCTACTTCTACCTCCGGAGATCAGTAAAAAAACAGTTACGCTTTCACCTTCCGGCTTCCATCATTCGTTCTGCAGTAACAGTTAACTCAAGCATCAAACAGAAGCCCAAGTAAAGATCTTTCTACTTTGTCCAAATGACTTTCTTTTCCGCCCACAAATAAAGAGTTAGAAACTAATACTCAAACGAACCTAAGATTCGATTATGATACAAAATTGCTACAACTCGCAGTGGCTAACAAATTTTGCTGCAAAACAAGAGTTTACACAGACACCATCAATGGGCTACATAGGTACTCCACTAACCCTACAATGCCCCTGTTCATCTCATGTTGCCCTCACTCAGGACATCGATCATATCATATAGTTTCTTGTTCGCACCATCCTGTATCTGCAGTAGCAAAACAAAGCAGTCAACACCAAATCCGCCTCGAGCAAAGCACTAAACAGGAAAAACAATTCAAGCAATCACGTATTATAAACAATCCTGAACCTTTTTATGGAGAAACATTGCAGCATCAACAGTTCCCTCCGCGTATATCGAACGACCACATACATTGTGCTGGAACTCAAACGACACTCTGCAGTCAAAACAAGGGTGATTTAGTTTGTTCGTCTATGCAAGATCCCCAAAGCCAAAACAGAATCTAGTGTCTTCCAAAAGGAAGAGAACTTACGTCTCATCAGGTGAAGTGAGATGGTAATTGTGAAATGCATGCCCTGCGAGATGTTCTTCTGGGACACCAACAATGGCAACCTGCTCTTCGGGATCCCTGACCAAGTTTACCTACAGCAAACCAGTGTGAGACCGCTGTGCTGCATTAGAAAGACAAGTTCCCAGTATTCTTATGAACAACCGCATTCAGTTCTACTGAACGAAACCTACAATTTAGAAGCTATGTCAATCAAGGTCTAACACATGAGAGTCAGATCATAGTAAACCTCAGCTGATAGATCAATATAATTAATCAAATAATAAAAAGATACTTTCAAGTTCACCACTTGGAAGTTAATGTGACATGAAGTATACATAAAGCATCATACTTAGGCAGGTTGTTAAATATGAATAATCCATGATTGAAATTGAATTGCAGTGTAAAGTTCCAGCTGGGACAGTGGGACAGATATCTGGTAAATAAGATCAAATGTCAAACCAGACCACTCTTGAAATGGAACTTGACGAGTGTATATAAATTTCAACTATTTTATATATCACAAATGACTACCCTAGAAAACTAGTCATAAATCTATGAAGTCCAAGTTTATAAAGCTTCCCGAGAACAAATTCAGAAAGATGTTTGATGACTGTAAAGTTCTCTTTTCGACAATACCTCGTTCATGTCGAATGGAACACCCAGCTTCTGAAAGCAAGAGATTACAGCTTTGGCAGTGCCAGAAACATCCAATTTTGATGCTTGATGAGACTCCATGACCTATGGAAGTGTGTTAGTTTGATATTTAAAAGAAGCAACATGTGACAGCAAATAGTATGAAAATAAAAACAATGTGAGCAGGCATTCAGAAAAAGAGCATCAGTATTCATATATGGAGACAAATAAGGAAAGCTCTAACCATCTAAGTTATACTTATATATTCGCTGAACATATTAGACCATTGTCCAGGACATTCTGTACTGGAGAACAGTATCCTATATTCTACTTAGTAGAAACTCTTTTTGTATGTCATACTATACTATCAAAACGTGTGAGTGTGTTGCTACAAGTAAAAATAAAAACACTACATGTTTTTGAACACTATACTATTTCTTGTGCCAAATCGAACCATAGATGAGTATTAGTTCTCATTTCAACTCTTTGTGCGCCCAACAGGTGATGTTCGAAAGATGAATGGACCACCATCATCGATTCACATACTCATGCCAATATGTACCACAGATAAGTATTAGTTCTCATTCAACTTCAAAATCTAATAGGTGGTGGTCCGAAGATGAATAAACTGCCAACACCGATTCACATCTTCACAAAAGTAATGATGTGTGCTACATGCGAACGCATGATTGAACATATTGTGGCAGAAGTTAGAAAATACACAGTTAGAAAACCTGTTGGAATCTATGTGAATGTCTGAATGATATTAAGAATCATATGTACATGCAATGGAAGCAAAATAAAACGATTGGCACATATGCTGAGAACGTAGTTTGGCCATTTATAATGTACACTTATTTATTCCGTACAGGGGGAAACAGTTCTGATGATGTACGTGTCTGGCGAAGTGATGGTGGCATTAGTCCTACATGCATATGCTCTGAGGTTGTGTCTATGTACATTTGCATTTCACAAGCTCACAGTTCAGGCTCCACTTGTGTGGTTAACCATTTTAGATGAAGCAAGAACGTAAGCCAAGTGTAGATACTGGATAGACAGACCGAACGTGGTACAACTTACAATGGCAACATACTTAATTTGCTTCAAGAGATAATTCATTAACATATTGGATATCAAAACGTATTCCAATTAATAGAAGATAGCCCCGCTTCTCATTCCAAATTTCCAGTGACCAGGTATACTAATAGCTACTATCCATCCTTATTAATGAGGCGTGTCAGATGATAGCTCCAGTTTTATTAGAATAGTTTTTCATATCTTTCTTGCTGCATTGGCTCGTACATATTTTTGTAGTTGGTACATCAACCTAACCTCTCTACACCATTCTGCACCATCGCACGAGTCTTTAATAATCTAACTAACATCATCTCTTCAAATTAGAAGAATAACTCTGCGTATTATTACAAGTAGTTAACTGAGCCCATAATGAACAAAAACCCGTATCAATCAAGTGCGGCACCAAAACTTTGTTTAAATTACAAAAGGTTTCATCATAAAGACCAAAGAATACCTCTAGTTTGTAACAGGCAAATGCACCAGGGAATTTCTCTGCCATGATTTCCATCGCAGCAAGAAAAGCAACAACCTATTAAGCAGTTACAGTGTCAAAAGGGAACTATCATGCACTTGACAAGGTGATGAAAATAATAATACCTGTTTTCCCATTTGTGGGGATATCACAGCATAAACATTCGCATCTTGCACAGTTTTGGTCAACAGTTGCCTATCCCCACCCGTTGTGCCCATTACAAATGGCAAGCCAAGTTTGCAGTAAAGTTCAGCATTGGCTACATGCCAATAGCAGCAAGAATATTGAGCAAATAATTTACAAACAAAGAACATCAAAGCATTATGCAGAACTGCTCAACTGAAGACAAATTGCTTGCCTAACCATAAATAAATAACCACTCAGTTGGCACATGACGCCGTTTTAGATACGGGCATGATAATGTGCTACTTTTTAAAAATAAGAAACATATATTATGACAATATGCCAATGAAACCATTTACGCCTAACAATAACAGATTGGGCGCTTTCTAACATATTATCTATTTTTCTACAGAGGTTGTCATTTAAACAGGCAGCAGACAACACTATCAATGATCTTTTCATGTTGTTTCCAATCTACTTCTGACAGAATAATAGTATGTAAACTAAAAAAGTTTGTACTCTAAACTTGGTATTCATGTTTCTGTTTATACAGTGGCAAATAGAAGAAATGTGTGACCAAGAACTAATGGGCATCTGGATATTGTTCTCGATGTTCTGGAAATTATTGACTGTATTATGTATTATCAATGATCGTTTCTGGAAATTATTGACAATACCTCCAAAAGAGATAGAAAATGTTCAATATGAGTAACAAAGAAAATTTTCCAATAGAAAAGGATTATGTATAAGAATTCACAACAGTAAAAATAGAATATAATTTTTACAGCGTTGTGTTTGTAATTAAGTGGATAAAACATTTAACTGTCCAGTAAATATCACTAGTATGCTTACCATTAACAGCATCAGGCACAGTGTAGTCAACAACTATCATATCTGGGTAGTCTTTAACAATGGAACCGAGAATACGTTCACTTTCAGATGGATCATGAATATGAATATCTCTGTCACAAATGTTGAGCTTTCCATCAGGAACCTCGACTGCACTGAATGACACAGGAATTAACTGAAGACCAGCAGACACAGCTGCTTCAGCAACAGACTTTCCCATTTTGCCGGTGCAACTATTCACCTAAAAATAAAAATATAGGTATACCGAGTCATGTATATAGCATATGCTTCTTGTGGAATTCAACTGAACTCTACTGAAATTAATACTAGAAGTAACTACTGATTTTCAGTTTATCTTCCAATTCATTTATTAAGGCATCTTTACGTTGGACATGATGAATTGATATATTCAGTAATGGCAGAACTTGAAGTCACTAGAGAAGATTGTAGGCAAGGAAATTCAGGCAAGCTAAACAGAAATTAGGATATTGACTATAAAGCTATAACAAAAGTTAAACAAGCAAATAATAAGATCTGTAATGCCATCGATTAGCCATAGTAATTGAAAGTGGTTTTACTCATCTATTTTTACATAGTACGATACTATGTAAATAGTTTAATAGGATGTTATTTTTATACAAAAGACACGGAAGAAAGACCATATTTTCACTAGCGCAAATCAATATGTATGTAGAGGAAATCCAAATCTATAACTGGATCCCAGCAAGCCTTGAATGTGGTTTTCTTTTTTTGCATGAAAGAATGGTCTCTTCCCATTCATTAACTGTGGCATTAACTGAATATATATATGTCAACTCAGTGTTGTCATCATGAAGTACCGGCGGTATTCAGACCAAACCTAGCTGATCTCAGGTGATTAGCTAAAGCCAGCTGTTGCAAAATGAATACAACAATTCGCATTGGTACAATATGATAGACAGGTGAGTGAGGTGTGTCGCATTGGTGAACAATCACAACTCCAGCATAAATATCGACCAATCCACAAATGCAATTGCAATTTTGAAAGAACAAAGTACTAACAAGAAGTCAAGATTTCAAGTGGACATATCCTATCCTTCACCATCAGAGTGCAGAACGTGTTTGCAATATCTCTATATACAAGAATAAGTAAACTGAATGGTTGGTATATAATCCATGTAAGCTCATTGGCAACACTAGTAAGGTTGGTGCATCGTCATACCCAAATACCAACTAATCAAATAAAAGTTTATTTCATGGCTTCACTAAAGAAAAGTAGTCATGTAGAAAACCTGTATGTCCGAACCAAAATAGCCCCATCAATCATGGTTTGACCAATTATCACTCATTCATTCCTCTCCGGTTTCAACTTTTTAATCCGAGATAATTCGAAATTTCCAATTCACGATAAATCTATATACTACAATAGATTATAGACACTAATAATAAATACGGCTTCATAAATCCTAAATCCGCAAGCACCAGGGGAACCAAGCCAAGAAAACGCACCAGTATCGGGAAAGAGAGCTTGGGAGGCGCCGGAGCGGCGCTCACGACCCTCTCGCTGGCGACGGCGTTCGTCACCGAAAGCATCGCCGGCACTGGCGTCGCCGTGCCGATTGGAGCGCAGAACTGCGGGCGCGGGCTCGGGCGGGCAGAATGCGGCCGCAGCGGGGCGGCGGTGGCGGGGTGGACGGCGAGGGCGGCGGAGAGCATCGGGGAAAGGTGGGCGGCGCACGAGCAGTGGAGAGGGGAATAGCGGCGGCGCTTTTGTTAGGGTTTTAGAGTTCGTTTGGTTGTATATCCGGTGAATATTTGCGTTTTAAGCGAGTGGAGATTTTTGGGTCTCGAGCTAGAGGGCTCGATTCGTTTTAAAAAAATCGAAAATCCTATTTAGGTGTTTTAAAATATCAAATTCGAATATATTGTACTCTCAGCTACATAAAAATAACAAAAGTGTGGATCTGAGTAAGCCTGTTTTTAAATTTCGAGGTTTTATTAGATTTTACTATTTTTTATAGACCCTAATACAAAGTATTTGAAATTCATATTTTACATGGTTGTGAGATTACATCACTGGCCACCTTTTTCTAAAAAAAAAACTTGTAAATATAATATAATTTTATTAAACATGAAGAGAGCATTGCATTTCCGAAGCAAAATACACTTCGTCAAGTATCTTCGAAAGAGTATATTCATGGGCATGGGCGGACTCAGCGTCCCGGCTGCCCGGGCGCTTGCCCGGGCTTCACTCCCCCTCGCATCGTATACGGTAGCAATTACATCGACCAAATGGAATATTGCTAGGGGCAAAACGCTCGGCTTGATGGATTCTGAGACCATGGGGTTGGACAGTGTTGGGTTGTGCTTCACAGTAGAAAAAGAGTCCGCGAGCGAGGAAATAGTCCTGGCAAAAGAAGCGACCAGCCCGATGCTCCTCGTGTTTCCCGTTCCCCAACGCACCTGACTGGCTGACTCTCGAAACTCTTGTCCAGTTGCTCGTCCGGCGAAGAGATTTTATAGTTTGTCACGTTTTACTTCGGTTCTAATTTGCCACATATTATTTCGTTTTCTATTATTTATTACACATCGTACTGATTTCTTTTTAATTTGTCTTGTTTCTCCTTTTAAATATTTATTGATTGATTTTGTTAGCTTCGAAATAAATTGTGAAATGCGCATAATTGCAGAAAGTTGTTTTGGCACCAATGATCTTGTTATTTCAAACCAAAACATCAAAAATCGGACTTTTATGTTTCAAAAAATTCCAACAAAAATATACAGGTAATATATACATATTCTCTATATGCGCCAAATTTTGGTTAGAAATATGTTATATTTTAGGCTACATAAAAAATATAAATTCGAGACAAGATAAAGGATTTTACTACTTGTTATTCAAGCACAAATTTGTTAATTTTCTTGTTAATTCCTATTGTATTAAATTTTAGTGCATGGATTGTGTTGTGAGCGTGTAATATATTATATTCATGTTTTCGCAACTAAACTGTTTTAAAAATATTGTTTGCTATGTATTGCCTACATTTGTCCGGAAAAAAATTAGTTGCATTGTGGTCCGCCCAGGCTTCGTCAAATTCCTGGGTCCGCCAATGTTCATGGCAGCCTGAAGCTTTGGAGGATCCTCAGAGAAGAGAGGGAGCGTGTCCCCAATGCAGAAAATGTCGCAGGACGACCCCAATAGAAAGTCCGACACTCCCATCCCGCTCTTTTTACTTTGGAAAGTTGATGGAACAACACCAGCAATAAACAACATGTAGGCAGAGAACCAGCATGTCACTCTCATTCTAGTGACCTCACCTTTTAAGGTGTTGTTCTTTGAGCTTCGTGGGCTAGTCACTTGGATCCGCTATGGTTCGAGATGAATTCAGTAACATTGCATCACAATTCCACTACATGATTGATTCAAAATTTACATATTATGACATAAATTGCGTAGTCAGGGGATGTAAAATGAAAATCAAAATAGAAAAGTAAATATGTAGCATGGAGTCTCTGCTATCTGACAAGGAACATGTTGAGTGGAGACTCGTGACGCTATTCATACCTTACTCATCGTTAGAGTAAACTGCAAAATTAAATGTTGTAGTAAAAATAGTCAACACATTGAATGTACTGGTGGATCCACTAAGAAGTTTTAAAACAGTTATATCCCTACATGCCACCATGGCAGCGGCGGAAAAGGAGGCGAACATGTTTGACAGAGCACCTTCACGTATGTTTTTCGAGCCGATGAACCATATGAGACTTTATGACACGTCAGCCATGATCTTCCCCATGGTAACACGGTCGAAAAAAAGGAACACCGCTGTCTGATGTCATCCACACGCCCAATTGCAAGACACCAAACACAACAAGAGCAGCAGACATGAAGGCCACAGACGAGAGGGCGGAATGCTGACCACCACAAATGAATCTAAAAAAATTCAGAGACTAGTGAGATGACCGGTCCACCTGCCCCTCGACACAACTTGTTGGAACGACACTGAGATGGAGGAAGAGCAGGCCAAAGTCGAAACACCATGGTTCCCACCCCCTCATGTCGTTGGAGTGGTCGAAGTAGGAGGTATGGACCAGTGTCTTGGCCGGTGTAGTTGGGGGCAGAAGGGTCGGGATCCAGATCCATCTTTTCTCGTGGTTTCCTAGATTGAACCCTTGCTGACTGCGTCTGGGGTAGTCCATCCTGGTATGGGGCTTTTCCCACTGCCATTAAGCACATATATGAACGTATAAGAACGTCATGCTACGGTTACGCCGTTGTAGTACAAATGATGGTGCATGCTTTCATGGTACCGAGGATTCACAAATGAGAAGCCATGCTGAGGAGCTTCTGGAGGGGTTCAATGGAAATAATGAGGAAAATGGAGGTGCAGGGGTAGCCTTGAGACAAAACACGCCGATACAGAAACGGTTATCAGACTTCTTGTTCAGGAGGATTCGAGAGGACAAAGTAGCCAACAAAGAGAAGACCTAGTCTCACCACCGCTAGCCAAATCCAAGCGTTGCGGAATATCCAGAAGGTATGCCTAGTTCACCAAATCTAAAACTTTGGTGATCTCAACCTTGAGAGTCATGCAGATGAGAGGCGAGGTATGACTATGCGCTAGCAAATTTTTGGAGTGCAAACTGACCATGATAACTTTATATGGCTTGGGTGTGACCTTGTTCGACTAAAGTCACTTTACATATGTATCATAGCCTCAAATCATGATCTTTTTCAGTCCTTATCTCATACATTGCCTCTTTTCTACCGATTCATAAGGAACCATAAATCTCTTGTTTCTCGAGCATAAACCAAAATAATAGCGATATATCCGACTGGTTCTATATAAATCAAACCATGTAAAAAAGACTGGTTACACTGTCGGATACCATGTTTTTTTGTGTGTGGGGGAGGGGGGGGGGGGGGGGGTTGTAGTCTTGGAGGGGGTTAGACGATTGCTAAATCATGACTCGAGTACTGTCATCCGTGATCAGATCAAAGTTTAATTCTCTTGCCACGTTAATTTTTAGCTTCATTCTCAAACTTTTCAAACTTTTTAAATATTTCCGACTTGTTGTTATTAAGTAGACATAACCATGCCTATTGAAATCATCAATGGAAGTTACGAACCTGGCTTGCTCAAATCAATCTAATTCCTAATGTATCCTCGGAAAAAATGTATTAACTCAGTTACATTATACATTAGATACCTTGAAGGAACATTCATCGCATCATCAGTAATAGCCAATGAGAGTATTTGAAGCAATGCCTCAACTAGATTACGTGTAGAGAAAACATTATACTTTAGATAGCTTTGATTTGGACATTAGGGAAGGAAGGTTCATTGCATCATGAGATAGTCAATGACTAGGGAAAGCAATGCCTCAACTAGACTATCAAGACCTGAATATTTTGCTGGACCAAAATTCCGTCGACAGAGATAAATTGCATATTCTGATAGCACAAGCAGCGAGTACATCGCTATCTGTATACTCCAGCTGGGTGCGAAGTGCTAAGCCGACCACATATGCATTAAAAAAGGGAGGTTTGATATATATGTCTCGAAGTTGATATTTCGTGAAGACTTGCTAGATCTAAGTCCTAAACAAACAAATTATCTAGCGGCCAGATCTACAAATCTTCTTTAGAACGAGATATAGCTGCCTTTGATTAGAGACCCAAGTAATTTATGGACTGCAGACAAGTCATGTCTTGTCACCTAGGGGTTGTTGGCCCAGTTCATCCATATTTTGTGGCCTACCTCACACGTATCACTACCCCGAAGCAGTCATATTGCGGTATTGCCAAGTGAGGTTATCGACTTGGCAAATATATATGCGGCAGTGACTAGTGTCACCGCAGAACACTATGCCACAAAAAACAATCGGCGTATACTCGGATTTGCCAGGCAAGACACTCCGGAAAAAACATACACCCGGCATAGTTTCAGACACATATCCATTTTAGCTGTCTTTACTGGTAGATGGATTTCAGAACTGATTTTGCCGTGTGTTTATTGAAAACACTCGGCAAACAAGTTGAACAAACAAGTATGCATAAATATGTTTCGATTCCGAAAAGCTAAGTAAAACAAAATAGTATGCACAAATGTTTTCAGGAGCTCTTTAATAGGGAAAATGAAATGATAGCAAAGCTTATCAATAATTCATTTTTTGTTGGCACAAGGCCATATTTTGGTTATATGAGCTTACGAAATATAGGAAAAATACACACATTTCGAAATGTACCTCCTTCATGGTGATATGCACGTGGTGGACCGGTCCCGAGAGACGGATCACCGTTCTTATGGCTTCACGTGTCCTCCCGTAGTGGGCATCAGACGAGTCAACACTTCCAGGGAGACATTGATAGCCAAATACACGTAAACATGTTGCTCCTATTATACAAGTAATTGAATTACCGTTGGTAAATAGGATCGCTAAATTAAAAAGGATGCACATGATGTGAATGGATGTGAACGCCCAATACTAAGTACCGTGAGCACGATAATTTATTTTGTTATAAATTAAAGGCGGTATGCACAATGTCAACACCCAATACTCGGTAACAGCAACAATGATTCACATCTAGATGCATGCATGCCATCCTGTTAGAACGGAGGAGTCTAATCATGTGCATCTTTCTCGCACATTTTACTGACCATATTACAATCCAAGTGTGGATCGGTTTGCACGCGGTCAAGGACTGCATCCGTTCCCATCCCCAGGGCGCCCAAGAAGGCTATTGCATAGATGATCACTCTCGTCTTCTGGAAGCTTTGGAACGAACGCAACTACATGATCTTTCGACACATTTCCAACCTCCCTAACTTAATCATCGCAGACATCAAAGAGGAGGCTAGGATGTGGGTGTTGGCGGGCGCAAAATGTATGGTGATCTTCATACCACGAGAGTAGGACTTTTTGTTTTCGCTTCATGTGCCCCTAACACACCTGTTCCGTGTTGGGGACGTGCTGGTTTCGGCCATGTAATACTCCGTATTTTTTTTCCTCTTAACTAGCAAGGTGGCCCTCGCAAATGCGAGGGCGCCATCTTTAGCATATTGAATAGGTGTATCAATTCTATTTATGGTTTCAGAGATAGTAAAGTATGGAGTTCTTAATTACATGGTTCAATGGAAAACTAAAATTGTGATAGTAAGCACAATGATGTGTCAAAAATACTTTGAACCAATTCAATTTGTGGTCAGATATATTATATTTATAGTGCGATATTCAAAATGTGATGTCACTGTTTTGTAGAGTAGTAGTGCTTTGTTGATATATTTTTTTTTCTCACTCTTCAATCCATGCAATCTACAGTCCTGTTTAGATATATTTTTATTCTGTGGATTTTATTTCGTCACGCTCATACTTTATTGCATGAAAACATGATAGTAGTTATTATAATTGATGGGCTTTTTTTTTCAATACTGTATACTATTACAGTACTTCCTACCTCCAATTTCATGGTTTTTCCTTCATCATGTTTGTTTCTTTATTGCGGGAACAATTGTCACATCAGTTGCAAGCTGGAAGTACAAACCATCACACCGCTGATGTCATCAGTGATATCATGCATCCAATACGGCCTCCTACAAATTCTGGTGTGTGCATCTAGCCGGCTATCCAATCTGGACGTCTTGGTACGCAACAATGAGCCGTGCTACGATCAGTTTTTTTCTTTAACAAACTACGATCGTCCTTGTTAATCACGTCTCAGCAAACAAATATCCCTACGTATATCTCTGACTCAGACCTTGTCCCGTATATCTAACTCAGACCTTGTTACGTAACTATTGATCATGTCTCAAAAACAAATCTACCTACGTATATCTGACTCAGACCTTGTCACGTATATCTACCTCAGAGCTTGTTACGTAACTATTAATCTTTATTAAATCGTGGCCACATATTTTAGATCTAACTATTGAAATTAATTTAGGTGACGTGGCTTAACGTGGTGGCTCGAAAAACTAACTCATTTTACTTTTAATATATAATAAATAGACTAATCAATGGAAAGGTAAGCCTTTTGCCTTGTTTCACATAAAACAATCCTAGTGTGATGTCCAAAAGTCAATGAGCTAATGCTACCGCATCATCTGATCACATAGCCTGCACCCGACAGAAACCATATTAACGGACGTAGATTGTACTAGAAGAGGTAGGCGCGCTTTGCCGCGCCCGTTTGTAGAGTGGCACAAAATAAAAAATAATGTTCATGGATAAATCGTCTGAAATGCGATACGTTCTTACATGTGGGTGGCAAACACACACTTACTATTCAATAAATTTATCTCCCAAGTCGACGCAGTCACTCCACTGCTCATCACACTGACCAGTGGAAAGTCCTCGTCTCTGGCTATAATCGGACGCATTTGTGCCTTCTTCATCTTAGCCGCTGTTGTGTGGTGTATACTGGTAGTGCAACTGAGGGTAACCTAGGGTTCACGGCAAAACTGCTGGAGGACCAAACCGTTGGAGAAGAGAACGTCGACTGTGTGCAGCGGCAACAGGATGGTCGGGAAAGGTTGGACGGCTCGCGTGCGCCATCATCGTCTCCGCGTGATGCAGGGATGCTCCCGAAGGAGGGTTTGCTAGGGAGCACGAGCGCATAGTATGTTGGCTGCTCCGACCACTTTGGTGTCGGAGGCGACACTGGAGGATGGGGAAGAACGGCGAAACCAACGTCGTCGAGGCTTGGGACTACAGTGTGGAGGAGATGTCCGAGATGAAGGGTGGTGTAGCTGCCGACTCACGAAGGTCGGAGAGGCGGTACAGGGTGGACTGAGACCAATGACATCCTTCTTAATCACACAAAATCAACCCGTAGACCCATCAAACCAGCAAAGGGGTGCTATCACCAAGTATCACCGACTCACATGTGGGGCACACATGTTTATACCTATGAGTAACCACATCCCTCTACTTTAAAGAGTTTAGTACTTTAAAGAAGAAAATCACACTCACTTCCAGGTGGGTCCACCCACGTTCACACCTAGGAGCAACCACAACCCTAAAAAAAAATAGTGCTTAGTCACTTATAGGTGGGACCGCCCATGTTCACACCTAGGATCAACCACAAGCCTCCATTTCTAGGGAGCTTAGTTTTTTACTAGAAGAATAACACGCGCGTTGCCGCGTCTATCCTAATAAGGACAATGATAGATAAACAAACATAAATTTAGCGAGACATAAATAAAATTTAGTATCAATGATAGATAGATAAAATAGTATCTCTGACTCACTACTTTATAACACGATTACTCATATATCCTCACATAAATATTGAAGAGTACAGAAACGACACATTTATTTTGTTGTAGTAAGATTAGGAGTACACCACCAAGCATAAAGACGGAGGGAGAGAAATGGTGTCACGTGGCACTGGCCGCGTGACGCTATGGTGCACGCTGGCGGCAGAGATAAGAGAGAGAGCGTTGTCGGGTACCACCAGTAGCTCTGTACTCACCGCATCTTCTTGTAAAAAAATCAAAACGACATGTTTAGGTTTCAAGTTTTTGAAACAAAACATACAACTATGTGTACGTATTGCACACACTTTAGAAGATTTTTTTGTATTTTAGTCTACCCAAAAAGAGTATTTTTGAGGGAAAATAGAGCTATTTTTCCTTTTTTTACAACCACAATTTTGTTTTTTTATAGATGAGAATCCTTTTTATTTCACCAAAAATTTAGCCGATAAGTACAAACATATGTATATGTCCAATATTTTTTTTCAAACTGAATATAGAACTATTAATTATAAATAAATAATGTGAGCTATGTGGGGTCTACCATGATGTTGACATGTGGGAGAAGGAGAGGGCTCCAATCCTAAGGAGCTTAGTATTTAGAAAGACTAGATTCAGACGCAATCCAGCCAGATCACCACATGTATAAGACTTGTACCAAGCATATGTACGCCAAGTCTTTGTGTACGTACTATATGTATGCTTGGTTTCTTAATAAGACGTTGCTTAGTTCAAAGCGCGTCCCAACAAATTTCGTGAACATGATTTGCGCTTATATAATGCTACGCACGCAAGGTACCCAGACAACAACATCCCAAATTAACCTCGATCAGCATAGAGTAGAACCCAGATCGTCGAAGAACTAGCATCATGACGATCATCCACCACCACAGCCACCCTTGCCCGTTGGTCCGGTACGAGTGCGGCGAGTTCACCTGCAACGGCTGCGGCCGTCACGGCAGGGGCTCTCGCTACCGCTGCCACAACTGCGACTTCGACCTGCACCTGTCCTGCGCGACCTACAACCTTCCCCTGCCACAGGCACGCGCTTACCTACGAGCCGCGCTGCCCCCAGGGGGTCCAGATCATCTGCGACGCCTGCAACACGCAGGTCTGCGGCGCTCACTACGGCTGCGGCGGGTGCAACTTCCAGGTTCATCCTTCCTGCGTCCAGCGCCGAATCGTCGTCCCGTCGACGCCCCGCTCCTGCGGGTACTGCCCCGCCTACAGTGTCCGCTGCAACCCCCGCCGCCGCTGCTGATAATTTCTCCCCATGGATATGTTTCTATGAATGGTTCTATCATCTGCATTACTATTGCGAATTTGTTGGATTTCATAAGGTCCTGTGTATCTGTGTTGTCATTTCTACCGTTTTATTGTGTTGATCGACTTCGGTATCTAAATGTATGCGTGAATGATTGAATATTGTGGCTTCCCAGATTATTATTGATGGCACATTTCTGCTGTCGATTGGCATCACGTGACTTCAAAACTCTAGCTACAGCGGGTTTGCCTGCATACATCAGACGTCCAAAAAGAATGACGAGCTTGTAGAGTGAAAGAAGGCTGTGATCGATCAAATATAGATCATAGATTTTTTTCATAATAAAATCCTTTCACATGTTGTCATTTTATATGTACAAGTTGGCAAGAAAACTAATAAACTTGTAATATCCCAATTTAAAAATTACCAGGGGTGCTGAAAAATTCAGTCGTCTATATGAAAAGATGGCCTGACTTTTGCACATCGTCGAAAGTACTGTTTTATTCAAGAGGACGCAAAAAATAATTTGTGATGTACATTAAGATTTATTGATATAAAACAATAAGTAATACTAGAATTTTTTAATAGTCAGAAGTAGTACTAGAAAAAAAGAATTAGCATGTTAACACGAATGTCGCCCTATACCGATATGGTCATCATAAGAAAACCTAAACATGTTTCTACTTAATTAAATGTTGGCCAAAATGGTATATCCAATAAACTTGGCACGTAATGTTCTAAAATTTTAGCGCGGCAAACAGTTATAATTTAACCTATGCGTTACAGTTTAATTGTACTCATTCGACTTTATTTCATGCCTCATGTTTCAAACATATAGTTAATAATGGGTGTTTTGCCGAAGGAGATTTGAACTTTGCCATGCATTATCTGCAACCATCAACATTGCCGCACTTCAAGAGCAACCCATCCACACCGCCACACGAAAGACGCAACGCAAGATCAAACTCGATGCACTAGCTCAGACTGCACAAGCGTCTCGTCAGCGCTAGCAGCACCTTCGAAGAGCAGGAGCATGGCCGGGAGACCACAATTCCTACTAGCGCCATCAGCATCCGCCCTACCATGACGGTGACAAAAGAAAATCGAAAATCTAAAAAAGTTAGAACTAAAACACACGCACAGACATGAACTGGAGCTCCCGTCCCCCTCGCGATCGGAGAAGGGGAGCATCATGGGTTTATTTCTCGACGAGATTTGTGTAATTTCTCTTATGTACATACATTTGATGTGTGGGGATAATGTTTTATTCTCAAAGGTATGACGAAATACATACATATATGCATTCTGGCAAATATTTCTGCCTTGAAAATACACTACACATACTATACAGACGAAATGTTTTTGGGAAATATTTCTGTTTTTGTGCTTGGACGAAATATTTCCGTTATATTAGACGCATGACAGAACACATGGGATAAATGTGAAATCTAAACATTAAAACCCTTCTCCTCAAAATATTTCCTATGTGCTGTAGCATATCTATCATGATCTTGGAAAAGAATATTTCTGGACAGCAATTATGATGATCCAAACAATTTAGTGCTATAAAAAGTCCCGCTCTCCTCCCTTCCTTTCCTCAAACAGCAAACAACAAAGAGGAGAAGAAATGGCTCGTAAGGGAAGAGAGAAAGGCCGGGTGAAGATCCAGTGGATCATGGATGCCAAGAAGCGCAGCAAGGCGCTGAAGAGCCGGCTCCCGGTGCTGGTGAAGAAGGCCCGGGAGCTAGGAGTGCTCACCGACGTCCCCGTCTGCGTAGTAGCGTACCCTCCGGGCGAGGCTGCGCCGCTGACCTGGCCTTCGCCGCGGGAGGCCGCCGCCGACGTCGTGCGGCAGTACAGAGCCATGCCGGGCTTGTGGAAGCTCAAGAACAAGCTGGACAGCACGGAGTACGTCGCGCAGATGAACGACAAGCTGAAGGCGAAGCTGGCGAAGGCCCAGGTGCAGGCACGCGAGGAGGAGAAGAAGCGCGTGATGAAGGACTTCCTCGCCGGCCGGCGCGGCAGCTTCGGCGACGTCCCGGCTGACCTGTTCGTCTCCGTGGGAGTGAAAGTGCGAGCTAAACGCCAGGCCATCCAGGCGCGTCTCCAGGAGGTCCTCTCGGCGCCGGCGCTGCTTCCGCCGCCTCCTTCTGCGCCCAATGAAGTGCAAATGGTTGAACCTTTGGCCATGCTGCCACCGGTGCCTCTTCATAATCAGATGGTGGCAGCTCCTCTTGTGCAGAAAGACGTCGCGATGACCCCAATGATGGTGGAACCTCCACCACCGCAGCACCATGGTCCTGCTCCCATGACTTTGGACGGTGAGCCACGCCATGGTAGTTACCTCTTCGAGGTCCTCGACGCCTTCGGCGACCCCGGCGATGGCAGCACCCTCCCCAGCACCGAGGAAATGCATGCCGTCTTCGTGCAGGCTGGGATATTCTCCCCGGCGCTGCCGAACCCAATATTCAATCCCTAGCATCCCGAGGGCTTCACTCGACTGCACTTCTTGGGCTACTTTGTTTTGGTTGAATAAATGTTGTTGCTGTCGAGAAGCTTAGCTTAATTCAGGTCGAGTTAGTTCCATCGAGTCATCGGGTCTATTCATCTGCATGACCGAGCATGAAATCTCCAACAAGATAGCTTGGTCATATTGTGTTTTCTCTATTTATGTATGTGTTCGTTGTGCCTGGTCAGAAAGTATTGAAAATTACATCAAGGCGAAAAAATTGAGCATTCAAAATTGTCTTACTCATGGTTAATTTTCTCATTTTGTTTCATATCCAGTCTATATATGGTATCTCTGTGTTATCAAAACAAGATATGGACATATGGTGTAGTAGTAGATTAGGTAATACATTGTTTCTAAGGCCCTGATGTATGGCTTTAGTTGCATTCTTTAGGCAATGCCTTTCCTTCCGGACATCCCGTGAGAGCAACTAAGCACATGTAATGCAGAGAAGAACCATGGTCCGTTTGCCAATATTTTGTGCAATGATGTGTATCAAGATTGCTTGACATTCTATATCAAGATCTCATGTCACTAAGATATATAAGACTAAATATTTCACCGTAATTGTTAATTTGCCTTCATGAATTATTTAATTGTATTTCATTGGGAACACATTTTCTATATGTGTACCAATGCATATCCGGTCTCCACATTGTTTTTCGAAAAGGGGAGTTACCCCAGTCTCTACATCAAAGAGATGCATACAACCCTTATTTCAATCTGGTTTCTGGATGATTGGAGCAACTAGTTTTTAGAAGTGTTTGAATATAGTATATGGTATTTCTTATTGCAGTTGGTAGCTACCTATTTCGTGAAAATAGTTTACAAACACAAATAATTCATCTGGTGCAAAGATACAATGAAAATATAATTTCAGACTCTACACAAAAATAGACACCACGGTTTGCCGACTAGTTTATGAGAATTCTTAGTAGCAATGGTGTAGCATTTCGTTTGGTTCACAAAATACATCAAATACCATTTGATTGGCCAATCGGTTGGTTTACTCGATGACACAATTACAAAATAAAACATTGGCTTGGTTGAAAATTGAGAATAGTTAATACTCAGTAAGAACTAGTGGTAAAGTATCATCATGAAAATGAATTACTATGATATGTACAAAAGATGAACAAATTTGGTTCGAGTCGATCTCAGTCAACCATTGTAGAACATTCCCTCATATTATTTTGGTATTGATTGTGCACATCCATATTTTTACTACTTGTGAAATGTTTAATTATTTGAATGTATCAAGAAAAGCTGGATGCACACATTGCTAGAGACGAAGAGGAGATCCCAAGAATAACTAGAAGAGGCAAGGGACTTATTTATTTATTATGGCTAGCAAAAATCATACATTCCATACATCTACTTCAAGTTTATTATGTTTGCAGTCATGACACCAGTATAGAATAGAGAACAAGATAGTTAGAGATAAGTTAGAAAAAACATAAATTAATCCAAGACGACATACTAATAGCATCCGCAACATCATACTGATTCCATCAAGATTTAAAGGACATCCATGTCTCTCCCAAATGGAACAATAATTAATCAAATATGATCGTGGTGCAGCTAGTGAATAAAGGTGACACAAGTGATGTTAACATGCTTTAGTAGCAGAGCAAATACTTGCACGGTTGAGGATTTATCAGATAATTTAATTATAGGATTTGGGAATAAGTTGAGCAACTACTTGCCTTGTTATCGAGACTCTATGCACTAATGGTAATATTTTATAAGAATTTCTCCTTTGAATAAATTTAAGCTCTCTTTTATAAATTTTGTATTATATTTCTCACCTGTCTCGGAACCAGACATTATAATTATGCTTCCTAATTAAATACATATCATGAGACTGAGTGTATTAGTTCAGATGATTCGTTGTCTCTGTAATTTTCATGCATTCGTTAAGATTTTTCATGGCCTGTTATACTAGTTTACACCTTGTTGTTATGGATCCTTTTGGGGCACAACTCCATATAATGCTGTTTCCACGCATTTGTACTGTTTAAGCAACTCCAAACTGCTTTTGCATGCTTCGTTTTACATAAATTACCTCATTTAACAAACAAAGCGCATAAGTTACTAAAGATTTGTAACTATGAAGTGTTTTAAATTCAACTTGCTTTGATTTTATTAATGTTGAGAATACTATAGTAACGTTCTACTAAGTTGTGGGATACCATGATATGTCATAAATTTTATATATTGTTGGCAAAAGTTACTCAGCAATCTCTTATAATTTGTCACTTACGAGTTTAATAACATACATACACATCCTAAATATAGTCTTTAGTCAACCATCAGTTTGTGCAAGCGACTGGAGGTCTATTGCAACCCATGTTTCTCATTCAATATAAGTTGCTTCTGCTGTTTATTAGCATTAGTCACTATGTTCATTAGAACTTGAAGATGCCTGAAAGTCTTAGATTGTCATGGTGGTATGAGTAAATTAGGTAAAGTCTTTTGCCTACTAAAAGATGTATCATGCCTTTTAAATATCTTTTTTTTAGTAGAAGGAATACAGATCTAATGAAAACCGAAAAAGCAGAACAACCTCAGGATACAAGAAAATTGCAAACCAGTCCTCGAGGCCCAGCTCCCACCGACGCCGCCGCACCACGGTGACCGCCAACCACGCGCTGCCGCCGAGCTCCACCCGAGCCGGCAAAACGCAGCGAACTGCGGCCAGGAAGCCGCCGACGAAGCCGCCGTCTTCAGTCAGCCGCCTGGGTCTTGGCAGTGAAGAGGGAAGCTGGAAGTCCGCCAGATCGAAGCCATCGCCATGACTAGCGCCGAAGCTCGACGCCGATGACGACCTTGAAGATCTGCATCCCCGATCTCCCGCACCCCCGCAAGCTCCGACCGGCGCCGGAGAGAGCACCGGTAGAGCAGTGACGACGCCGAGGAGGGGAAGTCGCAGGGCGACAGATCGTGACGGCGCCGCCCTTCCCGCCAAGGCACCGCCGCCCGCAGGCCCCGAGCTACTCACCGGAGCGCGGATCTGGAGATTCCCCATCCTCCCGCCGCCGGAGCGACCGACAGAGGGTGAGAAATCTCCAGATGCGCCGGCGGCTGCTGTAGCACGGGTGGTTTCCAGAAATAGAGGGGTATGCAATTTTTGCCTTTTAAATATCTTCCTCTGCAGCAAGAAGTCATATACACCCAGGTAGTACTATATGTGTCATATTGTGCAGTGCGAGCTTACTGGATGTCACAGTGAAGATTCGTACTTCAGCCATTGATTTTTGAATGCAGTCCTTGCATGAAATATTAGTTTGCAAATCAGGGCTAAATGGTTATATTCAAACTGATGGGGTATGTCTTGGATATTGTAGTTTGGGCTAAGATCCCATTCCTTAAGTGTTAAATCAAGTTCGGTGAATTTTGTAAATTTCCCCAAAAGACATATTTACCTTTTGACTTGTATAATTCAACTTCGCGTTGAATTGGTTTGTTGCATGGTACTATCATTTGTTATTTCTCCTTTAAGAGCTTACAATACAACACACGCTTAGTCTCATTTAGTATCGTACACTTCTCAGTTAGTCTCATTTGCACTGAATTTTAGTTTTATCTAACATCTTGTCTACTGTTAAACTACGCAAAGTGTTTTGAAATATTTCAGGTATTGCCACAAACACTCGAAGTGCACAAGTACAACAAACATGAGCTAGAAGAACCACAGTGAGAGATGTTAGATAAAAACTCTGAAAATGTTGGCTTTTGATTATATTTTGCAACTAGAATTTCATTGTCACTTACTCAGGAGTAAGTGTTAGTTAGTAGCTGCGCCACCTTGCTCGAAATTTCTGAAGTTTCTATTGGCTTGTTTAACTCAAAGGAAAAACTAGTTTAAAGAGCTTGCACACGGCCAAGGTTTTGATCGCGCTATGCCTGCATTTTATGTCAAACAATTCAAACAAGTCACGAAACTCATGCATTTCTACTTGTGATCTACTCCCTCCATTTTTTAATATAACATGTTTTAGATATATCACATGTTGACTAGATACGGATAGAAGTGAGTGAATATACACACTAAATAGTGTCTAGATGCATGTAAATGTGTGTGAATCTAGGAAAATGCTCAAAACGCCTTATACTCCCTCCGTTCCGAATTAATTGGCTCAGATTTAGTACAAGTTATACTAAATCTTAGTCAATTAGAACGGAGAGATATTTGCGAACAGAGCGAGTACTTTTGAATGCAAGACAAAAACATACCTGTGATCTGCACATCTTCAGAGATATCACCGATTCCTTCAGTTCTTACCAAGGTTTCGGTTACCGGCCGGAATACCGCGGTAACCGGCCGGTAACCAGATTTATCGGACTCCCCCCGAATTTGCATATATCGGATGAAAAATCTCGGATTAGTCAAATTTAAAATGAATTCATGCTCGGAAAAATTAAATTTCAATTTTTTTTCGATGTTTTAATTTCAGATCCTAAATTCTTGCCGAAATTTTGGGCCGGTTACCGGCCGGTATTTTCCCGTAACCCCGGTTACCGGAAATATCGGCCCCCTCCGGATTTGTTTTTGAACCGGTATCCAAAACCTTCGTTCTTACAGGTATGTGCAGAAAATACGGCAGAACGAGGATGGGATATAGACGGTGGAGGGAGGCGTCGCGTCGGAAAGCTCCGCCTGAAAGGAAGGATGGACCATGGGCGGGGTGTAAACTCGCCGTACAGGTCGGCCACGAGGACAGGTCGTCGCCGTGGAGTTGACAATGTTGGGTCTTCGGGACACTGCGTGTCAGCAATTGGATAAGGATCGGGGGCATGGCCGAGCGGTGGGAACTCGGACTGCAGCGGCAGCCAAAGTGGATGCATGGTGTATTGGTGTCGGTGTGTCGTTGCTGTTATCTTTGATGATGTCCGTGTCCTCCGTTTCTGCCATCTCACGATTTTGCGGTTAACATGGTTGGAGTGGTACCCCTTCCCACCATCGATGATGAAATCCTCGACAGCCATGCCATTCTTTGCAAGGAGCTTCAAGAGTCGGACCTGGAAGCAGGTGAGTTCGTCGGCGTCAAACTGTACCACCACCTTCCTCAACGAACTCTGGAGGCAATCTAGCTCGCACGCATCGACGCAGCAGGCTTACCAAGGCGTTGGCCACGTCGCCGTCGTTATGGATGTACCACCCACAGAGATCTTGAATCTCGAGCACCTCCAGGTTGTAGAAATTATACTGCACGACGCCGTGAAGATCTTAAGTCACTAGTGGAAACCACGCCTCTAGTCCCGGGTTGTAGAGCCCTTTGGGACCGGATTGCCATCCGGTACCTGGCAACCGGGACTAGAGGCCCCCCCCTCTAGTCTGGGGTGGCCTACGACCCGGGACCAGAGAGCTCCACGCGGGGGTAGCATATGGCGCATGTGAGGGGACCTCTAGTCCCCGGTTGTAATACCACCCGGGACTAGAGATGCACCCACGTGGCGGCCTGTGGCTTTTTCGCTTCGATTGTTGTATATTACGAATAATTTGCAAAAAATACGGTTAATTATTTGTAAATCAGAAAAATACATATAGCATATCAAAATATTCGTAAGAGAAAGCTTTATGAGAAAGTCGGGAAATCGGAAGTCGGAACGGAAAGTCGTGAAGTCGGGAAAGTCGACGTCACGTTTTCCCGGCTTCCCGGTTTCACGTTTTCCTGGCTTCCCGGCTTCCCGGTTTCACGGCTTCCCGGCTTCACGTTTTCCCGGCTTCCTGGATTAATTTACATATAAGATTACATGGAGATCCCATAAATAAGAGTGACTAGAACCGTCATATATTCGATTACATGGAGATCATCAAGCTAGCCACTACTAGAGCCCGTCATCTATCTTTAGACGGCGCCATTGTATTTTCCCTTCGGGTCTAAGACATAGTTCATAAAAAAGCCCGCAATTTCCTCGCAAATTGCTCGAAAGCGGTCCTTTAGTTCCAGGTTCCTCCGTTTTCGATCCATCTATAAAAGAAGGGAGATTAATATGAATATCAATCATCATAACAGAAATTATGAATGACACTCAACACAATTGATGGTTATAAAATGAAATTATGAATTTATTTGTTCACTTACTTCGAGAAATGTGTCTCGGTTCCGCTCAGAGACTATCTTGCAAATCTACTCGCAGACGTAGTATCCACACAAATTGGTCCCTTGTGGCTGCCTATCCAACCACTACACGAGAATAGATTTCAATCAAATGATAATCAAGCATCACGATGGTATTGAAATTTGAATTGAAAGGGATGCGCGAACACCTAGCTCGTACTACTTACTTTGGGGTATTTATAAGTAAGTTTCTCGGGAAATTGACCTTCTGTACACTTTCGAAAAAGTTCCCAAACCCTGCCCAGCAAACAATTGAATAAATGAGTTATAAATTAGTTACTTCATATCTCAGGAAAGAGACCGATGTAATACGATAAAGACTGAAATTACCGTGCGAGCCCTCCTTGGATATATTCGTACTTCTCTTTGGGCCAGTCCAATGAGTCCCTGATTTCAACTTCTGCTGTATCGACTTGAATGATTAACAGAATGTAATGTTCGCTGCGCACGTTTATATATGTCAGTAACTAATCAGTAACACTTAACATCGAGTAAGAAAAACCAATGTGTACAAGACAGTAATACTCTTACCTGAAGTGGTAAGGAAAAAATATCTTCCCTTTATAATGTTGGTCCCGGAGGACCCTAAACAAGGTGTCCACCATTTCCTCGTGGTGCTTTGTAAACAATCTTTGATTAACTCGGCTTGGGTCGACGAACCCAATCTCAAACGACTGCTTTCTGTCACATTCATCGCTCTTCATTCTGCATAATACCGTAGTGAGCATAATTAGAACAGGCAATGACTGAGCTAAGCTATAGACTTACAGACAATGTTCATCTTTACATAAAATAAATGAATTGAATCACTTACAGACAATAGGCAGTGAGGATGCTCAAGTCGAGGGCGTCAAGCTGGTATAACTGATAGAGTTCTTCAAATTCAATAGTTACCTCGTCTACACCGTTGAAATGTTCACTTGTAATTTTCATAATGATCATTTTTCGACCTTCCAAAATGACCTCCTTGTACCAGTTATGCAGTCTTGTCATTTGTGTTGGTAGATTCTTGAGCTCATCAGGTGACGCTAGATCCTTCCCGTATTCCCAGGTCCATCTAGCAAGTTCAAATGTAGAGGAGAGGAGATTTTCGAAATCCAGTTGAGAAACTGAGATACCAGCTTCTGCAGCAAATTGCGCGCGGTGAGCGGGATCCTTCTCAAGCGCAGAGCCCATATCAGTGGTCACCTTGAGCGGGGAGATGGACTGATTTGACTGATGTCCTAGCTGGGCAACATCTCTTCTCCTTTTCCCGCCAGAGGGAGCTTTCCTCATTTGACGTACATAGTCATCTGGCCTATTCATCGAAACCTGCGATGGCTGAGTAAGAAAACGAACAGCAAATTGTGTTTGCTCTTCCGTATACTTTTCCTTTGGCTTAGGTTTTCTTTTCTCCCTAAATTCTGCAGCCTGTCTTCTCACCTCTGTTGGTAGCCACACGCTGGCTTCCTCTGCAGTACACGGAGGTTCGTCGTAAGGTCTCGGGGGAGGAACTTTCGGTACTTTTGGGAGGGGCTCAAGTCGGCGTTTGGGTGATCGGAAACCCATGGCGGTGGTCTTCATCCCCTTTCGAGCTGGCTCAAGAGTCGGCTGACGCGGCGACTGAAGCGGCGACTGACGTGGTGACTGACACGGCGACTGACGCGGCGACGGAGATCGAGATGGACTCATGCCATGGTGGTCGTCGTAAGTGTCGTCATGTCGACTCAGAGAAGGCGATGGTGGCCTTGGCGGTGTACAGCCTGGAAACTTGATCATTTTCTTGGGCCATAGAATGAGTCCACCCTGGACATCTCCCAGTTTTCTCTCATCATCCTCTCTAGGGAAACAAAGGTCGAGTGATTCAAATCCAGGTTCAACGTGATCCACGCCGACACGAGCATAGCCAGCTGGAATCTCACTATCACGATACAGTGATGTAGATTCACAAGTTAAAGCATAGCCGACCGCCGCCTTCATGGATAAGTTTCTCATTGCCTCATGTAGCTCACAAGTTTTCTTCTCAGTGATAAAATCCATGGGGTATGTTTGGTTCGATGCCTCATCATCACCGACCGTCGTGGAAGCCACGCTGCTTTTCCGTTGAGACGGACCACCTGCTTCACTATCTTGCAGCTGCAGCTGATGAGTTGCCCCTTGACTAGCTCGCAATTCTTCTAGTTGCCTTTCCACTTTGCTCAATCGGTCGTTTTGCTCCTGCTCCTTCCTCCTCTTTGCTCTTTCTCGGCTTCTATAAGAGTCACGGTCATCGGGAAACCCTTCATGCCACGTCACACCTCCCCTGCCTTTAACAGTTCCTCCTTTTGGTTTAGCACCGAGGGCCTTCCACAGCTCATCGCGTTCTCTGTCGGGAAAAAAACCTTCCCTCATGAGCATCCTTGATTGCATCCAGAATTGTTTGCCAGGGTATAGGAGTTTATGTCGCTTCATCAACTATTACATCACCTGCTGCGTCATACTCCGCCCCATGAGCAAGCATCCAATTTCTGACCCTACGAGGCCAACTATCTGTAACTGGAATGATCCCTCAATCTTTTCCCACGTAGGCTCGGCAGCTATGTAGCCACCTCCACCCAACTTATGGTTATATATCTTCTTCGATGCATTCAACTTATTCTGTGCCGATCTGTCCTTGGCTAGTTGTGTACCCTTGTATTCCAGAAATGCCGGCCAGTGAGCCCGCTGCCTCTCTAGTGTTCCAGTGAAATCTGGAACTTTCTCTTTCTCAACCCAATCATGGTATATTTTGTTCTTCCATGTATTGAATTGTTCAGCCATCTTCTTCAGAGGCCAATGCTTGACTTTATCCGTCATGGCTTATGTCTATTCAGGACAATCAAACACCGGTAGGGTGAAATGTTCCATGAGCTTCTCCCAACATATATCTTTAGTTCTGGTGGTGACATAATAATTGCCCTCTATGTTCCTTATCTGATTCCATTCCATTAGGCTGATCGGAACATTGTTCCTAGCAACAACTCCGCATTGATGCACAAACTTAGTGCGGACGTTCCCAAGCGGTTGGCCATCTGAATCGACTGACTCAATTCTGTAATGATCTTTTTTATCCAACTCTTTGGCATGGCCTCGTTTAGTAGTTTGTTTCGATGCGGAGGAGGTCTAAAAAGAAGAAACATTTGTTAATATATATATACAAATAAAATTTTACATATGATCAAATAGAGGCTTAATATACCACGCCGGACTGCGGGGGTTCACGAACTGTGCTAGTTTGCCCTTCGACGCTTCCTTCCACCTCCATTCCCTCTCCGGACTCGTTCAAAAACTCGGAGCCATCTCCTTCTGCTCCAATGTGTTCATCACCATCCGCGGGTTGCCGGATAAAGCCGAACATCACATCTTCCCCTTCTCTGGATTAGAAGGGAGGAACATCTCCATCGTCCATTGCTTAACTATTACAAAAGAAAATAAACCGAATGATAGCATTAGCACAATAATTCAATGTAGGGAACTTTACACTTAGCAGAATAACACATTTTTTACAAGAACTAAGCAAAATGTTTAAACTAAGTAAAATGTTCCGACTTCACGACTTTCCCGACTTCCCGACTACACGACTTTCCCGACTTCACGACTTTCCGTTCCGACTTTCCCGACTTCACGACTTTCCGACTACACGACTTTCCGTTCCTACTTCCCGACTTCACGACTTTCCGACTACACGACTTCACGACTACACGACTTCACAACTACCTGACTTCACGACTTCACGACTACACGACTTTCCGACTACACGACTTCACGACTACACGACTTCCCGACTTCACGACTACACGACTTTCCGACTACACGACTACACGACTTCACGACTACACGACATCCCGACTTCACGACTACACGACTTTCCAACTACACGACTTCCCGACTTCACGACTTTCCCGACTTAACGACTTCCCGACTTTCCGACTACGCAAAATTTCTAACACTAAAATATTTCTACACTTAGCAAAATCTACCTAAGCAAATATACTAAGATAAATATACTACACTTAACAACAAAAAACTAACCTAGCTAATTAAACTATGAAACTAAAAACTAAACTCAAAACTAACCTAACTAATTTAACTTAGCTAATTTATCTAACAAATTTAACTTAGAAAAAAAAGAATCAGAAAAAACTACCTTTAGCCGGTGGAGGAGGAGGGCGCGGCGGCGGAGGAGGAGGTCGACGGCGGCGGCGGAGATGGTACGGGCACGCGGAGGCGTGGCCGGAGGCGCGGGCGGAGATGGAGCGGCGGAGGCGCGGGCGGCGCGGCCGGAAAATCCGGCAGCCTAACGGCGTGCGGAGGCGGCAGCGCGGGGGCGCTGTGGAGAAGAAGATCTCCCGGGTCATGGCTCGACCCGGGGTCAACTCCCTGGCTTATATACCAGAGGAGCTTTGGTCCCGGGCGGTGCCACGTCCCGGGACAAGAGGGCACCCTTTGGTCCCGGGTGGTGCCACGACCCGGGACCAGAGGTCTTTTCGCCCAGCGCGCGCAAAGAGACCTCTGGTCCCGGGTCATGGCACCACCCGGGACCAAAGGGTCTCTTTTTTCGTTCAAGCGCCCAAAGTTTTAAAATATTGCGCACGAATATTTGAATGTTAATTTAAATATGCATTTTAATAGCTTCTGCATACTTTCGAATCTGAAAAAAATACAACATGAAAAGTGTTTGAATTTGCAAAACTAATCAAAAGCAATTTTCTGTTTTCTAAAATAATTATTCTAACTATTCAAACTATTAACCATTTTGTCATTTTCAATTTAAATGCATTAACTAATATTGTTTAAATTTGAAAGTCATCTCTTTATTTTAAAAACATCTTTAACAACATCCCACAGACTTACATAAAATGATACATTATTACACATCACTAACAATTACGTTACTAAATAAACAGACTTGTTGGCTCGGAGGCCGTAGGATTAGGGGGAACGGCGGGAGGAGCCAGCCCGTTCTCTCGCGCACGTTGTCGACGGAGGGCACGAGCCATTGAGGATGAGTCTTTCAGCGCCCAAGCAAGCTCGGAAGCCTCCTTCGCCTTGAGCTGACAGGTCAGTGCTGAGGTGTGACCAGGGTGTCGTGGGTTTGTCACGGCAGATGTCATCGCGTAATGACTTCGTAGGTGTGGGATTTAGGCGACGTAGAATCTTCCGGGAGCGAGATTGCACACAGGAGAGCGATTTATACAGCTTCAGGCCCCGAGAAACATCATCCGGTAATAGCCCTACGTGCTGTTTGTGGCTAGGTCTTATTCTATATGCTATGGAGTCGCCGAGATGATGCGGCGGCTCCTCTTGTTTTGTTTACATTGTCTCTCTTGAGATCTAATTTTTCTCGTCCCTCAAGGGGAGTCCCTGCCTGGTTTATATAGATGGACAGGCTAGGGTTTACATGAGTTCTAGTCAAATACGTATTGGAGTCTTGGCTTGACCTCCAAGTCATCACGAGCCTTGAGTTCATCATCCGCCAGTTAAGTCTGTGCCAGATAAGTCTGCGCCAGTTAAGCATGCGCCTGTTATGCCGCACCAGATAAGCCGCGCCAGATAAGCCGCGCCAGTTAAGCTACACCAGATAAGCCGCGCCAGTTAAGCCACACCAGTTAAGCCGCGCCAGATAAGTCTACGCCAGCTTATGTCTTGATAAGTTCGCACGTCGGCTCATACTCAATTAGGTATTCCCCCGACATTAGCCCCCAAGCTTCCGGATGATTCGTAGAGTCAGGCGGAAGAACTTGACTTGATGTTGATGATTTTGCCGAATTGAGTATGTAGAGCTTGGTGACTTGCTGATGATGAGTCGCGAGCGTAGCGGCTTATTGAGCTGTTGTTATTTGAATACTTCTGTTTAGTCGCATTGAAGCTGCAGAATCGCGATAAGTTCTCCGCGAAAATTATATAAGGTGTCGGCGAAGCCTTCGAGGAAAACCACTTTGTCCTGTTGGATGTAAGACTGAGCTGAAATCATAAAAATAATAACTTATGAGTATCAAGATATATCAGCCAAATGTGTATAAGGTGCTGAGTCATAGACATCGAAGCAGAAAAGCCATAAGTATAAATAAGCTGGCCAAAAGTATAATAATTTGTCAAGTTATCATGACAAGCCATCTGAGCGCATGTTGAATCATGGCGGCTCAAGGGTATATAGCCACAGCCTGTATTTAAAGATTTCTGAGTCGCTAATTTGACTCGCAAATGAAATCTGCATATAAACATGGTATATGAATTTAGTAGAAACCACAAAATGCCGGTGGGTGGATGTGTAGCCCTCGAGAGCCGGGTTGCATGCTAGATCATGCTGCTCAGGACTCAAAAATATTTCAATTAGACAAAAACATAGTTGTCCTAGCCCCCGGGCATTAAGCATGCATGCTTTTGTCATTGTGCTTGATGTCATATCCTGCAATAACTTGAGCAAAAATGTTGCTTTCAAGATAATAATGATATTTGGAGTAGAGCGAAATCGCTTATAAAGTCCGAACTGTGAACTATTGGTTGAGCCGCTAGGAAAAAAGATAATCCCATTCAAGACTCTAGATATAAATTAAGTAATCATCCTTAAAAATTCCACTTGATGTGGCTGAAAATAAATAAATAATGGTAGCTTTATTAGCCGATATCAAGAGATAATTATCTCAATCATAAAAAATCTTGTCGCGCCAATTCATATGGCCGAGTTACAGGTTCCTGTTAAATCAAAAGGCAAAGCCCCCAAGGAAGCAAATGATGATAACTTAATGATAATATGTTAGCCTTGGTGGCTGGTAATAATTATGATAAAAAGTTAGTACTCTGCGTGATAACAAATTGTAACCTGCATGATAGCAAATGATATTCTGCATGATAGCAATAATATTTTGCATGATAACAAATGGTTGCATGATAGCAATTTGTACGATGCATGATAGCATATGGTACTTGTAACAGCCCAAAGTTGAGAACCTAAAAACCCGAGTAAAATTTTCGCTTTTTTGTGTTGCATTGCATCATGGCATCCATATTGAATTGCTAAACAAATAGAATAATTGGTTTGACAACATTGAAACACAAAATGCCAAATTGCTCTAACAAACTCCAACACAATGAAGGCACTCAAAGTTGCAAAACAAAATTTCTTGACATCTTATATTTGTCAAGGAAGTTCCAAGAGCTCAAAAAAATATTTTGCAATTGCCCTAAAATATTAAAGGAGCACATTTTGAATTTACCAAAATGCCATCAATGAACACTATGAACAAACGTTGTCAAAACTAATTTATTTTGCAACGCCAATTTTTGTGGTTCCTCTAGATGCTGTTGGGAGGCTACCCAAATTTTCTCCGATTTTAATAAAACATTTAAAGGCCTCAATTAAATTAGAGAAGTACTACTGGTTTTAAAATAAAACAGAAAAGGGCTTCTTTGTAAATAGAGGAGGACCTATCCGTGATGGTCAAAAGTTTGCAGCGGGGTTTTCGCGTTTTCGTTTTCTTCTTCGTCGCTGTAGAGACCGCAACCGGCAGCTCCCGCCGGACCACCTCGCCGCCCTGCCACCGCACGCCGCGCCCGGCCCCCCTCTGCCCTCTCCCCTGCAAGGAAGAGAGCCCCACCTCGCGCGTGCTCCCCATCCTGCACCCCATCGCTCCTCTGTCCGTGCTCCCCTCTCTCCTCTCCCACGGTGCCATGGCCGCCGAGCTGCGCCTCCGCATCGCCGGCGATTGAGGACGCCCCAAGCCGCGAGAAGACCACCAGCACCTCCGCCGTGCTTCCCTCCCCTCCTCGTGGCAGGAATCGACGCGGGGCCACCGCATGTGACCTCGCCGTCCTCGACTTCTTCCACGACCACCGCGGCATCGCCAAGCTTCGCACCGCCGCGTTCGTCGCACCTCTGCCATCCCGCTGCCCGTACGTGCGCGTGGTGAGCCTGCCGCCCTCGCTAGCCCCTTCTCCCTCCCTCTCACGCCCTAGCTCGCCATAGCCTCGCGTTCGTGCCCGTGCGTTGCTTTTCTCTTTCTCCTCGTTTTTGAGTAAAGGTTGCCAGGGAGCGGTAGTACCGCTGGAATAAGCGGTAGTACCGCTGCTCAGCACCGGTGCAGGTACCGCCGCTGGTACCGCCGAAAACTGTGTTCTGGGCGCGTGAGCGGTACCACCAGCGGTACCTCGAGCGGTACCAACTGGTACCGGGAGCGCGGGATTCGTGAAGAAAGAAAACGACCGTTGACCGGCTGGTTCGAACGTTGAAGACCCTAGCGGTACCACCGCCTGTTCCAGCGGTAGTACCGCTGGCATGGATTTCTGCCTCCCAGTTAAACTGAAAGACTCCCTTTCTCTTCAACAACTTGTTCGAGGCATTGTGTAGTATTACTATTTCTCGCTTAATCACCTAAAACCCGACTCTCTCACCTGTGCATGACATTCATATGCAAGTAAACATAGAGTTTCATTGATTCAACTTAACAAGTAAATTTGATTCACGACCTATTTTCCACGGTATATTCGTGATGCACCCGTTAAGCATCCGAACTCCGTTTAAGTTGAATAGCTTGAATCATCCTCATCTCGGGGATTTAAATTGTCATGTCATCATGTGATTGCGCATTGCATTTGCTAAAACATGTGTGGTGATTGATTTGTTCTTCCGTTGTTATGCTTCGATAGATCAAGTAGCCAGGGTGACTCCACCTTACCCCGAAGATCCGTACTACCTGCACGTTGATCAAGGCAAGCGTAATCCCCCCTCTGAGCATATCTTATCCTATGTTTCCGCAACTATTTTCTCCACTATAATATTGCATGCGGTTCCAAATGTCAATTTGATTAGATTAGAGTATCCTATAGTTGCATTAAGTTTCCGATGCCAATACCTGTTTTCCCTCCTATTATCCATAGGTTTGTATTGTTGGCCGAGTTACTTACTATGCTATGTTGATGCTTAGCCATGCTTAGTTAATTGCATAGCTATACGATGGATGGTTCATGGTGGAAACAGGTGATGATATGAGAACGATGGTGGAGAAATTGTGGTGACGGATAATAAAATGCTTAAAGGTGGGGATGAGAGGCCACTGTGGTTGTGGTGCTTTGTCTCGTTCTCGCCGCCTAGGTGCGAGTTCTATACCTCTTGAACCAAGACTGAGCGTGCAACCATGCGTGAGGCCTATGCAATTGCAGGAACCCTCATAGACTAAATAACTCGGGCGGGGCTAGCCAGGGTCCTCTAGTTCGGGCTTCCATTTGCGCGTGCGTGATGATGGTGGGATGAACTGAGATGAGGATGGTGGTGTTAGGAAAATGAGTGGCACGGGGCAGTGTGTTGGATCACTGCTCCGTCCTCACTGATGATCCTGGTTAGTCCTTAACGAGGGAGAAGTCGACACCGCTCCCACCCAGCCGGCTTTCCAAGGAAGAGAGCTAATGATCAGGTAATGGGCCGGACGGTACGCGTGGCAAACATTTGTACACCCCTGCAGGGTTAAATCTTTTCGAAAAGCCGTGTCCGCGGTTATGGACGAACTTGGGAAGTGAAGGTAAGATCATAGAATAACTTTAACGGAATGATTAAAAACTGGGTACTAGAGGTACCACTCAAGATGCAAGGTGAGCTTCCTCGAGGGTGATTCGGGGAGGTGCCTTTGATGAACAGGTACAGTGGTTGATGGTGGTTGATGAGAAAAGTGATCAAAGAAAAGAGTTACTTCTTACCTCTTTGAAAATACTCTGAATAGTCGATGCCATTGAGTTATGTTTTCATAAATAAAATCAGCTTTATGCAAAACAGCCATATAACTTTGAAAGCCTCATCGAGCTAAAGCTCTATATAATCTTGCGAGTTCGTCGAACTCAACGTCGTTTGTTTTGTTTCAGAGGAGGACTTCACCGACCTCGAAGGTGGGTTCTTTGTGGACGTCGACGAGTAGTCTGGGGTTCCCAGGTGGCAGCTTGGGACATCCCGGAACAGCTGGCGCTGATGTTTATCTGTAGGCCTCTTAGGCCATATTTGGATCTTGTTGTTTAGAACAACCTAATTTGCTTCCGCTTGTTGTAATGTTGGGTCTGTGACCTCTGGTTGTCATTTGCTATCTTTCTCTATTATAAGAGTTGAACTATATGATTTGTGTCGTAGAGTCTGTGATGTGCCAGTTGTTCCACAAGTCTTGATCTCTCTATTATGCATTGAGTTGTGCCTGTGTTAAGGCATCAATCGGGGTGTTGCGTTGCCGATGATCCATTCCGAGCAACGCCTGCCAAAGGTTTTGGCCGGGGATTGGTAAACCCGTAACCTCCGGTTGTATCGCTTAACCGGTGACACACAGCATCACTGTATAACAGTCGGGTCGGGGCGCCACAAGTTGGTATCAGAGCAGTACTGCCTGTAGGAAACCCTTCTACTGGTCGATGTTGAGTCTAGTGTTTGTGAAAATATTTTTAACCTAAAAATGAGTTGTGAAAACCATCTTAGGATTCTTTTTACTCCTTATCTGGTTACCCTCTAATCTCGGAGCAATCTTACCTCGATTTGAGTTTAAAGGTTTTACTCTCGTCTGTTACTTCAAAATGATTAGAAACGGGGTGGGTTCGACCTTTAGTGTTATGTGTCCAGTTGCTCCCGCTGCGTTGCAATCCAAATCAATCAGATGTTATTTCTACCGAGTCAAATCATTTGATCCTTTCTTTGGGTTTTAACCCACGGACTTGAACATAAGGTCCCGGATTGTGTCAACTAGAGTGTGTTAAGTTGTGATTTCTTAACTCTCACTAGTAGCACATGATGCTGATCTTTGACCCAAGTTCTATCTTGTTGTTTTCCTTCTCGCAAAGTATTATCGTCCCTAGTCTGTGTACTTGTGTAGACGCTAATGCTATTGTTCGACCATTCGGAGAAAGATACTAACTGTGTCATTGTCAAATCTCCAGAATGGCTCGAGGAGGCCGTGGAGGCCGTGGTGGTCGCGGTAACCACAATGATGATGAGGATGATCTGCCGCCACCACCCTCGATGGCTGAGGTCTTGATGGCCATTGAGGAGAACCGTGGGCGCAATGAGCGCTTGCTTGAGCAGTTGGTGCAGCAGAATGCACGGAGGAACGAGTGCAACACTCTCACTGAGTTCCTGCGCTCGCAGCCACCCACCTTTGCTGATGCTAAGGAGCCACTGGAAGCTGATGATTGGCTTCGTGCTTTGGAGCGCAAGTTCTCCGCGCTCATGTCCCAGTGGCTGAGCAAGTCAACTTTGCCACCTATCTCTTGGTTGGTGCTGCTGGCTGTTGGTGGGAAAGCCATGTGGCTTTGTTTCCAGCCAACCATGTCTTCACCTGGGCTGATTTCGCACTGCCTTCCGTGCGGAGTACATTCCCAGCCGATCATGGACTTGAAGAGGAGGGAGTTCCTGGATTTGCAACAGGGACGGATGGACCTCCGCACTTATGGTCGTGAGTTCAACCATCTCTCTCGTTACGCCCCAAGGGACGTGACCAATGATGCTGACAAGCAAGAGCTGTTCCGCAAGGGTCTACGCCGCAGCTCCGCTATGAGTTGTTGCCCTTCAGGTTCCAGACCTATCAGGAGCTGTTCAACCAGGCTTTTACTCTGAGCAAGGAAGAAAGGAACTTGAGCTTCCAAGAGGCCCGCACATGGGGACCACCAGAGTTCCTCGGGTTCTGAGAGCAAGAAGCGCAGGGTGTTTGTTCCCTACAGCGTGTACCTCGTGCTCCATTCATGCCGAGAGCCAGGATACAGGCCACCTCCTCCGCGCCCCACTACTTCGACACTTGGGGTAGGCGGGAGTGGGTACCGTCCTATGCTACCTGCTCCACCTGGAGTCACTTGCTACACCTGTGGCCAGGCTGGCCACTACTCCAGGGAGTGCCCCCAGAAGGCACCTCTCGCGATAACTCCTGCACGAGCCCCTGCCACTCCAGCTGGCAAGGCTGGACCTATGTGCGTGGTCGCCTGAACCACATCTCTGCTGAAGAAGCTGAAGAGACCCCGGCGTTCTTATGGGTGAGTTACGAATCAACGGCAATCAGCTACAGTTTTGTTTGATTCTGGAGCATCGCATTCATTCATATCCATAGCGTTTGCAAAAGACCACAAATACCGTTCGAGAAAATGAGACGTCCCTTGGTGATCGCACTCCTGGCTCCAAATGGCAAACCGATGGGGTTACTCCTGAGTCCAGATTACTATCGGTTACTCTCTTTCCTTTGCTTGGTAGCTCTGAGGTCAAGTGGCATTGATGTCATACTGGGCATGAACTGGCTAGAAATACCAGGCTAATCTCGACTGTGCTGCCAAGACCATTACGTGACCACTTCCGGTGACATTGTGAAGTATTGGTCTGCACATCAAGACCTCCATCTTCGTCATACCCAACTCACCTGAGATTCTCCTTTGCTTTATGGAAGGCGAATCCCCTCCTGAAATCCAGGACATACACGTGGTGTGTGACTTCCCGGATGTGTTCCCGGAAGAATTGCCTGGCATGCCTCCTGACCGAAGTGTGGAGTTTGTCATAGATCTACTTCCCGGTACGCTCCAATTTCCAAGAAGCCCTACCGTATGCCGGTGGAAGAGTTGGCTCTGTTGAAAGAGCAAATTGATCAGCTGTTAGCAAGGAGTTCATCCAGCCTAGCAGTTCACCTTGGGGTTGTCCGGTACTCTTTGTCAAGAAGAGGGATTCTACCGTGCCTCGTCTAGTCTCTGACTATCGACCGTTGAATGCGGTGACAATCAAGAACAAGTATCCTATTCCTCGCATCAATGATCTGTTGGATCAGTTAGCTGGTGCAACGGTATTCTCCAAGATGGATCTGAGGTCAGGCTACCATCAGATAAAAATCAGAAAGGAGGATATTCCAAAGACGGCATTTGTTACTCGTTATGGCTCATATGAGTATACCGTCATGTCCTTTGGTCTCACAAATGCTCCAGCTACTTTCATGAGGCTCATGAACTCCATCTTCATGGATTATCTTGATAAGTTTGTCGTCATTTACATTGATGACATCCTCATCTATTCCAAAACCAATGAAGAGCATGAGGAACATCTTCGTTTGGTTCTGACACGACTTCGAGAACACCGCCTCTATGCCAAGTTCTCCAAGTGTGAGTTTTGGTTGGATAATCTCATCTTCCTTGGTCATGTGATATCCGCTAATGGTGTGGCTGTCATTCCTGACAAGATTCAGTCCATTCTGGATTGGAAAACTCCAATGTCAGTCAAGGACATCCGTAGCTTTCTCGGATTGGCGGGTTACTACCGCCGATTCATCGAAGGTTTCTCCAAGATAGCCAAGGCCTGACTGACCTTCTCAAGAAGGAAAAAGTTGTATGGTGCCGAAGCTGAAGAGAGCTTCAAAACACTGAAAGCCAAACTCACGTCCGCTCCTGTGCTTGTCCTGCCGGACACAAGCAAGGATTTCGTCGTCTTCTGTGACGCCTCTCTACAAGGCTTGGGCTGTGTGCTAATGCAAGATGGCCATGTGGTGGCTATGCTTCTCGCCAATTGAAGCCGCATGAGCACAATTACCCAACTCATGATCTAGAACTTGCCGCTGTGGTCTATGCTTTGAAGCAATGGAGACCATACCTGTTTGGTAACCGTTGCGAGATCTTCTCGGATCACAAGAGTCTGAAGTACCTCTTCACCCAGCCGGATTTAAATCTCAGGCAAAGGCGTTGGTTGGAGTTAATCAGGACTATGATGTGAGTCTGAACTATCAACCCGGCAAAGCAAACGTCGTGGCTGACGCGCTAAGTCGGAAGTCCTATTGCAACAATCTGATGATTGAAGAGGCCCAACCTGCCCTCTATGAAGAGTTCTCTCGTTTGAACTAGAAATTGTTCCCTCTGGCTACCTTGCAAATCTGGAGATCAAATCTACTCTTGTGGACCAGATTAAGGATGCTCAAAGCGTGACAAGGGTATTCTAAAAATCAAGGAGAACATTGCTAGCGGGAAGGCCAAATGTTTTTCTGTCAATGAATCGGAGTTGTTTATTTTGGTGACCGCTTGGTGGTGCCAAAGAAACGAAAATTGAGGGAGTTGATCCTCCAAGAAGCTCATGAATCTCCTCTCTCTATTCATCCCGGTAGTACCAAAATGTACCAAGACCTTCGACCACAATTCTGGTGGACTCGGATGAAAGGGAAATTGCCAAGTATGTTGCTGAATGCGACACCTGTCGACGGGTAAAGGCTGAACATCAAAGGCCTGCCGGCACTCTTCACCCTATTGCTATTCCCGAGTGGAAATGGGATGAAATTGGTATGGACTTCATTACTGGTCTGCCGAAGTCTCCAAAGGGACATGATGCCATTTGGGTCATCATTGATCGACTATCAAAAGTGGCTCACTTCCTCCCCGTTCGTGGACATTACAGCTGCCAAGTTGGCAGACCTGTATACCTCTCGTATCGTCGTCCTTCACGGCATTCCCAAGAAGATAATTTCTGATCGTGGAAGCCTATTCACCTCCAAGTTTTGGACTAGTTTCCAAATGCTATGGGAACGTCTTAACTTCAGCACCGCTTTCCATCCTCAAACTGATGGTCAGACCGAAAGAGTGAACCAAGTTTGGAAGACATGCTTAGGGCATGTGTAATCTCTTTTGGCAAGGATTGGGAAAAGTATCTCCCTTTCGCGGAGTTCTCCTACAACAATAGCTATCAAGCTAGTCTGGGCATGGCTCCTTCGAGGCTCTATATGGAAGAAAATGCCGCACTCCTCTAAATTGGTCCGAGACCAGAGAGAGCACTCTTTGGTCCGGATGTGATCAATGAAGCTGAGGAGAAGGTTCGAATCATAAGAGAGAATCTGAAGATTGCTCAGTCTAGGCAGAAGAGCTACTATGATAAGCATCATCAGGATATTCACTATGAAATTGGTGATAAAGCTTATCTCCGTGTCTCTCCCCTTCGTGGCGTTCGCCGCTTCGGAATCAAAGGGAAATTGGCCCCTCGCTATGTTGGTCATTTCACCGTTCTGGAAAAGCGAGGAGATCTTTCTTATAAGTTGGAGTTACCGGTCAAATTCCCAGATGTACATGATGTGTTCCATGTCTCCCAACTTCGCCGGTGTTTTAAGGATCCTATCCATGGAGTCAATCATGAAGAGCTAGACCTCCAGGAAGATCTCACTTATCGCGAGCATCCTATCCGTGTCCTGGATGAAGCCGAAAGGAAGACCCGTAACAAGACCACCAAGTTCCTCAAAGTTCAATGGTCTCATCATTCCGAGGAAGAAGTTACTTGGGAAAGAGAGTCTAGTCTTCGTGAGGAGTATCCCGACTTCTTTCCGCAACCTTAGAATCTCGGGACGAGATTCCTGTAAGGAGGGTAGAATTGTAACAGCCCAAAGTTGAGAACCTAAAAACCCGAGTAAAATTTTCGCTTTTTGTGTTGCATTGCATCATGGCATCCATATTGAATTGCTAAACAAATAGAATAATTGGTTTGACAACATTGAAACACAAAATGCCAAATTGCTCTAACAAACTCCAACACAATGAAGGCACTCAAAGTTGCAAAACAAAATTTCTTGACATCTTATATTTGTCAAGGAAGTTCCAAGAACTCAAAACAATATTTTGCAATTGCCCTAAAATATTAAAGGAGCACATTTTGAAATTTAGCAAAATGCCATCAACGAACACTATGAACAAACGTTGTCAAAACTAATTTATTTTCAACGCCAATTTTTGTGGTGCCTCTAGATGCTGTTGGGAGGCTACCCAAATTTTCTCCGATTTTTATAAAACATTTAAAGGCCTCAATTAAATCAGAGAATACTACTGGTTTTAAAATAAAAACAGAAAAGGGCTTCTTTGTAAATAGAGGAGGACCTATCCGTGATGGTCAAAAGTTTGCAGGGGGGGTTTTCGCATTTTCGTTTTCTTCTTCGTCGATGTAGCGACCGCACCCGGCAGCTCCCGCCGGACCACCTCGCCGCCCTGCCACCGCACGCCGCGCACGGGCCCTCTCTGCCCTCTCCCCTGCAAGGAAGAGAGCCCCACCTCGCGCGTGCTCCCCATCCCGCACCCCATCGCTCCTCTGTCCGTGCTCCCTCTCTCTCCTCTCCCACGGCGCCATGGCCGCCGAGCTGCGCCTCCGCATCGCCGGCGATTGAGGACGCCCCAAGCCGCGAGAAGACCACCAGCACCTCCGCCGTGCTTCCCTCCACCTCCTCGTGGCAGGAATTGACGCGGGGCTGCCGCATGTGACCTCGCCGTCCTCGACTTCTTCCACGACCGCCGCGGCATCGCCGAGCTCTGCACCGCCGCGTTCGTCGCACCTCCGCCGTCCCCGCTGCCCGTACGTGCGCGTGGTGAGCCTGCCGCCCTCGCTAGTCCCTTCTCCCTCCCTCTCACGCCCTAGCTCGCCGTAGCCTCGCGTTTGTGCCCGTGCGTTGCTTTTCTCTTTCTCCTCGTTTTTGAGTAAAGGTTGCCAGGGAGCGGTAGTACCACTGGAATAAGCGGTAGTACTGCTGCTCAGCACCGGTGCAGGTACCGCCGCCGGTACCGCCAAAAACTGTGTTCTGGGCGCGTGAGCGGTACCACCAGCGGTACCTCGAGCGATACCTTGGTACCGGGAGCGTGGGATTCGTGAAGAAAGAAAACGACCGTTGACTGGCTGGTTCGAACGTTGAAGACCCTAGCGGTACCACCGCCTGTTCCAGCGGTAGTACCGCTAGCATGGATTTCTGCCTCCTAGTTAAACTGAAAGACTCCCTTTCTCTTCAACAACTTGTTCGAGGCATTGTGTAGTATTACTATTTCTCGCTTAATCACCTAAAACCCGACTCTCTCACATGTGCATGACATTCATATGCAAGTAAACATAGAGTTTCATTGATTCAACTTAACAAGTAAATTTGATTCACGACCTATTTTCCACGGTATATTTGTGATGCACCCGTTAAGCATACGAACTCCGTTTAAATTGAATAGCTTGAATCATCCTCATCTCGGGGATTTAAATTGTCATGTCATCATGTGATTGCGCATTGCATTTGCTAAAACATGTGTGGTGGTTGATTTGTTCTTCCGTTGTTATGCTTCGATAGATCAAGTAGCCAGGGTGACTCCACCTTACCCCGAAGATCCGTACTACCTGCACGTTGATCAAGGCAAGCGTAATCCCCCCTCTGAGTATATCTTATCCTATGTTTCCGCAACTATTTTCTCCACTATAATATTGCATGCGGTTCCAAATGTCAATTTGATTGGATTAGAGTATCCTATAGTTGCATTAAGTTTCCGATGCCAATACCTGTTTTCCCTCCTATCATCCATAGGTTTGTATTATTGGCCGAGTTACTTACTATGCTATGTTGATGCTTAGCCATGCTTAGTTAATTGCATAGCTATACGATGGATGGTTCATGGTGAAAACAGGTGATGATATGAGAACGATGGTGGAGAAATTGTGGTGATGGATAATAAAATGCTTAAAGGTGGGGATGAGAGGCCACTGTGGTTGTGGTGCTTTGTCTTGTTCTCGCCGCCTAGGTGCGAGTTCTATACCTCTTGAACCAAGACTGAGCGTGCAACCATGCGTGAGGCCTATGCAATTGCAGGAACCCTCATAGACTAAATAACTCGGGCGGGACTAGCCAGGTCCTCTAGTTTGGGCTTCCATTTGCGCGTGCGTGATGATGGTGGGATGAACTGAGATGAGGATGGTGGTGTTTAGGAAAATGAGTGGCCACGGGGCAGTGTGTTGGATCGCTGCTCCGTCCTCACTGATGATCCTGGGTTAGTCCTTAACGAGGGAGAAGTCGACACCGCTCCCACCCAGCCGGCTTTCCACGGAAGAGAGCTAATGATCAGGTAATGGGCCGGACGGTACGCGTGGCAAACATTTGTACACCCCTGCAGGGTTAAATCTTTTCGAAAAGCCGTGTCCGCGGTTATGGACGAACTTGGGAAGTGAAGGTAAGATCATAGAATAACTTAAACGGAATGATTAAAAACTGGGTACTAGAGGTACCACTCAAGATTGAAAGGTGAGCTTCCTCGAGGGTGATTCGGGGAGGTGCCTTTGATGAACAGGTACTGTGGTTGAAAATGGTGGTTGATGAGAAAAGTGGTCAAAGAAAAGAGTTACTTCTTACCTCTTTGAAAATACTCTGAATAGTCGATGCCATTGAGTTATGTTTTTCATAAATAAAATCAGCTTTATGCAAAACAGCCATATAACTTTGAAAGCCTCATCGAGCTAAAGCTCTATAAATAATCTTGCGAGTTCGTCGAACTCAACGTCGTTTGTTTTGTTTCAGAGGAGGACTTCACCGACCTCGAAGGTGGGTTCTTTGTGGACGTCGGCGAGTAGTCTGGGGTTCCCAGGTGGCAGCTTGGGACATCCCGGAACAGCTGGCGCTGAATGTTTATTTGTAGGCCTCTTAGGCCATAATTTGGATCTTGTTGTTTAGATAACCTATTTTGCTTCCGCATGTTGTACTGTTGGGTCTGTGACCTCTGGTTGTAATTTGCTATCTTTCTCTGTTATAAGAGTTGAACTATATGCTTTGTGTCGTAGAGTCTGTGATGTGCCAGTTGTTCCACAAGTCTTGATCTCTCTATTATGCATTGATAGTTGCGCCTGTGTTAAGGCATCAATCGGGGTGTTGCGTTGCCGATGATCAATTCCGAGCAACGCCTGCCAAAGGGTTTGGCCGGGGATTGGTAAACCCGTAACCTCCGGTTGTATCGCTTAACCGGTGACACGCAGCATCACTGTATAACAGTCGGGTCGGGGCGCCACAGTACTTGACTCAGTATTTCCCAAATCTAATGTGTGTTCAGGGTCGAGAACGGCCATGATAGGCATTCAGACTCGATTGACGCCACACGCGGGTACTTTAGTCCTTCTAAATTATCTCTATTACCGTTAAGTAGGTCTTCGCACGACTCAATATTTCCTAGGTAAAAACGCGTGTTCAGGGTCGAGAGCGGCCATGATAGGCAATCAAGCTCGATTGACGCCGCGCCCCAGTACTTTGGCCGCATAGTGCAAAGATACTTCTGACTTAAGGTGATTCCATGAGAATAAGCCGAGCTTATAAAGCTACAAAGCCCCATGAAACCCAGAGATTAGCGAAATAAAGGCTCAACGACTCAAATTGAGGCAAAATGACAAACCCCCGGATACCGGTGGTGCCCGCTTTATTTCACAATCCTGATGTGCGACCGCACGTAGGCGGCAGTCGACTTTTGATATAAGCAGCTGCAATAGCTGTGACGATAGCTCTGAATAGTTTTGATGATAACCAACTCTGATTAGCTGCAAATGTGATGCCACAGGTCACTAATTTGACCCAAGGATTGATACAACGAGTCACCTGTTTAACTCAAATATCGATAAGATGATGATTCGTTAGTGACTCGCAAACTGATGTAATGATGAGCTGTATGCGACTCATAAATGATATAAAGGTAAATCACTAGGTGACTCATAAAATGATATGACAATAAGTCGGTGATGATTCATAAAGTGATATAATGATAAATCATAAAATTATGTAATGGTAAGTCATGAACTGTTATAATGATAAGTCATGAAATGATATGACGAATCACCAAATATCAATGCTTGAACATGTAATGGTAATCTTGATATGTTAAGATGCCCATTTGCAGGCGCAAATAAAATTCAATACAAGCTGTAAATAGCTAGATTATGATAAATGCAAAGCGAGTTATAAAGAACTCTAATTTAATAAATGCATTGCGGGGTGTAAGAAACCCGACTTTGAGAAGTGGATGTAGCTAAATCTCAAAAACTGATATAAATTTAAGTTTGCGACATGATATAACTTAAATCACAAATACATTAATAAGAGGCATAACAATCTAGATATGGAGCCCCGAGATAAACTCAAGTGTGAACTTAATCTTATTGATAAAAATAAAGGCTGCGAAAGTTGAGCATGATAGCAACTTATCTTGTTTTTATTTTCCTGATGTTGATGGTGCGGTGTAAGCTACAGACCATAGATGTAAGCCACGGACCATAGATGTCAATTCGTCAAAAATGAAGTAGGCCGTGATGGTATTTGAAACCAACCACGGTGTGTCGGCGGAGCTGTAGATGATCACGATGTATGTGAATCAGGCCGTGGTATGGAGTTGTAATCATCGTGCGGCGGAGCCAAAGTTGGCCGCAGCGAAGTGGAGCTATCCATGGTGGAAGTGAGGTCAAAACTATCCGCAGCTGCGTCGATGACGACTGCGACGGAGCGGGGGTTGCCAGCGATGAGCTGCTGATTTTTGGAATATCCTCGCTGGTGACTAGAGCTGAGCACATCTTGAACTTTTTTTTTTCCCTTCCCGTGTGATGTTACTCCACGCAATGGCCTAGCAGCTCACGTAATATCCAGATTTTCCTTTTATATACGTGATTGCAGTGCCATTTAGCTAGCGCCTCCAAATTCCTTCCTTTATTACTTTTCTCGAAACGTGTGTAATAAATTGCAAACTGTGGTATTTGATCTGCTGGAGTCGCAAGACTGTGCGGATTGTAACCACCATTTTGCAGCCGGTCTGCGGCTTTCGAAATTCTTATCCCCTAGCAGCTCGTTTGTAAGTTGCGATTCTGATCATAAGAGAGCCTCCATGGAATGCTACCAAAAATCTTGATACCGTGAACCTGAATAGCGGGGTTGCTGGGTTGATAAAGTCGTCGCTGTAGGCGATAAAAGTGTTCAGCGTGCCGAATTGAATGACCCAGCAGTTTGCGGCTTAATCGCCGGCCGAAGTCATTTGGCTGGTGATGATCTGGAAGTCTTCACTTTGATGTGACTTGATATGATGCTGATGCCTTGGCTGAAGGTTGATTGATCCGGTCAGAACATGTTTACCAGTTTCCCTTTTTCCTTGTGCTATGTGATTGTCATGCAAAGCAGTGGCGAGCTAGCTACCATTCGAATTTTGAACTGTGCGACTTCAATCCAGCATCTAGCAGTTGCATTGCTTCTATCCATAACATTTTTCTGAATCAAAGCGACACTAGTCGCCCGGGACGTTGGATGCATGTGGATATTTGGACGCGGCTTCTTGCACTGAGTTTCTGTATCCGCGTTTGAAGTAAAGATGTTGCAGCATGCAACCTTTTAACCCAAGTCGCGGGCGTACTTGACGCTGGTCTGACGTCTTACTTGAATCTCTATTGGATGGCCTCTCACGATCTTAATCTGATCCATGCCGGTTTGTTGATCCGAGGTGTATGCTAGTTGCCGCGCGCATTTGCGACTTACCCGACGTAGAAAGAGTCTTGGGCGTCTTAATTGGCTGCGAGCCGGATCACGACGGAAGGCCGCACGCGGATGACCCGCAAAAATCCTCAATATTATATGCATCCGATTGACTGCGGAGTCACGGACCGTCGTCGGCTGATCTTTAGATGGTGCGACTCGCGCTGTCGAACCGGATGTACGTCTGGCTCCCGGTCTTCGAACCATTGAATCATGGCGATGGCTGTGATGCCCCATTGTTGAGCTGCCTCATCCTTATTATATTATGTGGGGTTTTGCCCTGATTGCATGCATGACTGCGCAACCACGGTGGGCGCTAACTGTCGTGGGTTTGTCACGGCAGATGTCATCGCGTAATGACTTCGTAGGTGTGGGATTTAGGCGACGTAGAATCTTCCGGGAGCGAGATTGCACACAGGAGAACGATTTATACAGCTTCAGGGCCCGGGAAACATCATCCGGTAATAGCCCTACGTGCTGTTTGTGGCTAGGTCTTATTCTGTATGCTATGGAGTCGCCGAGATGATGTGGCGGCCCCTCTTGTTTTGTTTACATTGTCTCTCTTGAGATCTAATTTTTCTCGTCCCTCAAGAGGAGTCCCTGCCTGGTTTATATAGATGGCCAGGCTAGGGTTTACATGAGTTCTAGTCAAATACGTATTGGAGTCTTGGCTTGACCTCCAAGTCATCACGAGTCTTGAGTTCGTCATCCGCCAGTTAAGTCTGCGCCAGATAAGTCTGCGCCAGTTAAGCCTACGCCTGTTAAGCCGCACCAGATAAGCCGCGCCAGTTAAGCCGCACCAGATAAGCCGCGCCAGTTAAGCCACACCAGTTAAGCCGCGCCAGATAAGTCTGCGCCAGTTTATGTCTTGATAAGTTCGCACGTCGGCTCATACTCAATTAGGTATTCCCCCGACACAGGGCAGCGCTGAGGTATGACACGTGTGACCAGGGCAGCGCTGGAGTTGGACACGTGGCTAGGGCAGCGCTGGGGGAGGACACGTGACTGACCCGCCTTTGGTCCCGGTTGGTAACACCAACCGGGACTATAGAATCACACGGATCGTGTGTTTCTTTCAACCGCTTGTGAGCCGTTAGATCAGAGGTGTGTTTCTTTTGAGGGCTTGTGAGCTGTTGGATCAACAATATCAGGACCACTTCGTGAGCCACATGACCCTATATATAGCCCCCCTCCCGGACATCTTCGGCACTCACTGCCTACTCATTGTAGTTCATTTTGGCTCTCACTGTCTACTCACTTTAGTCTACCAAATACTTCAGTTCATCGACCGAATACAAATCATTCGGGTTCTCGTCATACGTCCAACGGTGCATTTGATATGCAGGCACTCACGAGCCACTGTTGGGCTGTATGACGGGGAAATCGTGTGTTTTGTTTCAAACTTTCTCGAGCGCTTGAAAGCCGTTGAATTTTTAGAACCAAATATCAATGTTTAGAGTTCTCTTCTGATCCCCTACACATCCCCTTGTCCATCCCCATGCCAAGGTACTATGCCCTCTCTCCCTGATCCACTGCCTCCCCTACGTAGGTTGCATGCACCTTAGGTGTTTGATCAAATTTCCCACTAATTTTTTTAGATCTCGGGCATTTGAGTCTGCGATGTACTCCGGACCACACCTGTTGGACAATAACGGCAGTGTGCGGGATTGGGCTTCGCCGGGATGGCACTGGGAGATGCACCCCGCGGCTTAGGCAGAGGCAGAAGTTAGTTGTACTATTCGTGATGTATTAGGGTTAAATAAAAATGGACTCCAGCTATGTAACCAGATTAAATAAAGATGTATGTGTGATACTTTTGCTTATTAACAGGGACATAATTAATACAAATAATAGTTCAGATATCCATTACAGCATAATTAAAGATACACATATGAAACTGCAAACACATCGACAAACCAAGATCAGGAGACCCCAAGCACTACATAATAATATAGATAAAAGTGTTCGCCATTGCAAACACTACTCGTCCTCCGGATCAGAATTCCCCCAAGCAGGAGACCCATGGGGCACTGGTCGTGCTACTAGGTGACGTTGCCCATAGTTGACGATTCTAATCTGGCGGTACACCTCGTATGCAACGTACGCATCTATTGCTGCATACTCAATGTTGGTAGCGTCAAGTGGGGTCTTCTCCCAGAGTTTGTGCTGATCCTTGTGGAATTTTGTCTTCATATCAGCGTACTCCTCATCGATCAAGGCGAATGCCATATTAGCCATTGAAGTCTTGTCATTCTCAAGCTTGAAAATGCGTTGGAGATCAATGTGGCAGGCAGCTGGTATCTCAATACCCCAGGTGCGCCTCATCTTGATTTTGTCATTCGTTATATCAACGCTAGCAAAATGTATGCCGCTGCGAAGAAGGAACTCCATGAGTTCTGGACAGTGCTTGTCACTACTGCAACAACTAAGTGGAACACACATGTTAAATACTGATGCAACAAGTATATTTCGGCATGCACAAGTATGTATAATAAGAAGTGGAACACACATGTTAAATACTGCTGCAACAAGTATATTTCCCGGTCGTGAAGTCAGAAAGTCGTGAAGTCGTGTAGTCGGAAAGTCGTGAAGTCGGGAAAGTCGTGAAGTCGTAAAGCCGCGAAGTCGAGAATTCGGTCCGACTTTCCGACTTCACGACTAAAATGCATTAACTACACGATTTCACGACTTCCCGACTTTACGACTTCCCGACTTTACGACTATCTGACTACACGACTTCCCGACTACACGACTACACGACTTTCCGACTACACGACTTCCCGACTTAACGACTTCCCGACTTTCCCGACTTTACGACTTTCCGACTACACGACTTCCCGACTTTACGACTTTCCGACTACACGACTTCCCGACTACACGACTTTCCGACTACACGACTTCCCAACTTTCCCGACTTTCCGACTACACGACTAAAATGCTTTAACTAATATTACCTTGCCCACTGGAAGACCATGACATGTTTCTTGAAACAAAGTTGGATGACGGCAACATCTCTTTGATCGGTCGTGTACTCGAGATCAAGACCCATGAACTTCTTGTTGTTGTCTTCCTCCTCTTCAAGCCAATACTCGAAATTGGAAAGAAAATTTGGTACCTTGGCGCAGTCGTTCATGTAGACGACATTGAGATTGGTCGTGCCATGTGCGAGCACCTTCCCGTAGCGAGTGATTGGATTCATGGTGGAAGGATGGGGAAGAAGAGAGGAGAGGGAGACGAACAGAAATGGCCGCGGTTACCGTAGCAATCGCGGTTCCCGTGCGTTTTGATCGCTTAATTAGGAGCGCGGGAGGCAAACCGTTCGGACCTTTAGTCCCGGGCGGTATTACGACCCGGGACGAGAGGGTCTCGCGCCAGGCGTACAGTTGCCACCACCCTCTGGTCCCGGGTTGTAATACGACTCAGGACTAGAGCCCCCTCACGACCCGGGACTAGTCGAAAAGGTTTGACCCGGGACTAGTGCCCCCTCTAGTCCCGGGTTGTAAGCCACCCGGGACTAGAGGCAAAATCGGCCCTAGACGAAAGGTCTCGTTTCTAGTAGGGAGTGTGGCATTTAAGTGAACATGGAGCGACACACCTCCATCGCCTATGTTGAATCCAAGTACACCACCAGGTGGACCATCTCTAGGCTCAGCGTAGCTGAAGCAGCGGATGCGTGGCGCATCGAGCTTGGCATGGCACACACGGATGTAGATGTTATTCTGGAAATCGTGGATATCAGCAATGGTGATTGCGGTGGCCGCTGGGCAGTGGAGGAGGTACTCATACTGGTCATCTTCATAATACACGGCCTCAAGGCAGAGGTCGGCCAGCCTGGGCGCGGCAGAGATCATGTCCTGAAGCGTGGCAATCTTTGTGCGGCACAGCCGGAGCCGCATCGCCTCGAGGCACGGTCGTTTCGGTCTTTCAGGTGAGGCTTGAGGAGCCAACCTGTGATCTCGAGGACTCGGAGGGTGACGAATGACATCCATGTATAGTATGTGTGCCTGTAGTCCGCCGGGCTAGGCAGTCTTGCCGCTCGACCCGAACCTCCTTGAGGCCGGTGAAGCCGGTCCCCGCATGAACGTCCTCTTGCTCCTCCTCGACCGCATCGGCGTCCTCCTCTTCTTCCTCTTCCTTGTCATCGTTGGCGTGCGTGGTGTGATCGTGCATGACGAGGGTCACCTGGGGTCACTGATGCATGTAAAATACATACATGAACTTTGCACTATATCACTCATATTCCAATCATATTTGCATCATATAAGGGTTATATCACTGTTATATAATGATTTTTGGGAATAAAATATTTATTTCCTATTTTTATGGAATTAACCCTGCGCAGGCAGAAAACCCTATTTATTTTTCTTTTAAGTTTCAGGGACCCAAACGACGTCCAAATAACCTGGAAAAATACAAGCGTCATTATTTTGGAAGGAGGAAGACTTGGGAGCGAAGGAAGCAAGCAAATGGAGGCCGGAAGCCCGAAAGAGGGGGGCCCACGCGGCCTCTGTACCTAGCCACGTGGGGCCCACCCTTTTGGCCCTCGAGGCTCCACTACCGTCGATCTTTTCTCCACCGACTTCGTCTTGACCTAAAAACACCTATAAAAGAAGTCCCACGACGTTCTCGAAAACAAGCGCCGCCACACGACAGAAACACGAAAACAGAGATCTGGAGCTGCAGATTGGAGGGGGAAAACTCCGATGGGGCGCTGCCGGCGTGGTCTCCATCTTCTCCATCGACATCTCCACCGTCTCCATGATGAAGAGGGAGTAGTCCACCTCTGGACTATGGGTTTGTGGAAGTAACTTATGTATCTCTCCTCTCTTTGAGTTTCACTAATTAGTACCGTATGAGCTACTGAACATGATTACGGTCATCGTTGTAATTCCTATGTGGTGGATCTTTTTGTGAGTTAATATATGTTTGAGATTGCAATGTTTGTTTCAGTTATGAACATAGATGCATATTATGTAACCCGTTCTTGTCTACTTGTTATGATCAAGCATGTTTATGAGAGCGTGTGTGGGGTGATGTGTGCATTAGTTGGAGTAACGGGGGTGGTGAGTGCGGTAAGTTGACCACTGTAATATCGCGATCCACTTGGGTGTTTTACCTTACTTTGTTACCTCACTAGGGATAAACAAAAATACCATGCTACAAGGGTTGTGGGTGACTTGCCACTTCTCCATGACTAGATCTAGCATGTTCTTATTTTAACTTCATGTCATGATACTTAAGGCTATACTCTGAGTTATCTTAATTACTAAGGTGTATGATTTAGTTCGCATCTTGGTGGAGTATAAGTGAGATTAATAACCAAAAGATCTCTATGTTAGAACGTGATGCCCATATAATTAGTAACTTGATATCAAACCCTGTGTTGCAATCTCATATGTCAACTCTATGTGTCCATTATCTGCCACTTTATTAAAGAGAGAGTGCATTTGTGAAACCATGAACCCCGGTTCATTTTTAATCATAAGAAACACCTTTCCAACAACTTTTACCACTTTTCCATTTTCTGCAATTATGAAATCCGAAAATACAAAAACAGTTTTACATCTTACATTCATCATAAAAAAACCCAAAAATATCATTCATCATTGTTATCATCATCCTTGCACATTTATTCACCACCATCGCATATTTATTTCTTGTTTGCATTGCATAATTATCTTGATATCATTCTTACACCTTGTGCTTGACAACCACAGGTGAGGTTGAGGACCAAAACATTTAACTCTGTTTTGTAGGTGACAAAAAAGAAGGATAAGGAGATAAACTTTTCACTACTGATTCCCCGAGAGTTCGATATTAAACCCTAAGCGACACAAGCATTGCTCGAAATTGAGTATGGGAATGGGACCCACTCATGGACCCATATAATTTTCGTGTACACAACTTTCAAAGTAGTTCGAGTGTTCATAATTTTCGAGTGTTGTAAATTTAGCACGCAGATGAAGCAGGAATGAACACAGTCGCGCTTAATAATCAGTGAACCGAGTTAATGGGCCAGGCCCACTGTCGCAGCCTATGTGCCTCCTTCTTATCGTCGACCAGGTCGGTATAAAGCGCGAAACCTATACGGCGCCCGTAGGCGCCCGTGAATTCCGCGGCGCCTACACGAATTCACCGCTACGCTTTACTGCGCCGGCCCATTAGCGCTCCAGTACCGCTAAAAAGGATAAATAGTGCTGCGCAAGAATCGAACTCAGCACTCCTTCGTGCATGTGCAGGGACCTAACCATTGCGCTACGCTACTGTTTATGTACACAAATCGTTGTTCTTTCTTCTATTTCGCTCCAGTTTTGTATTTTCGAGTTTCTTTTTCTCTTTCTTTTTTGTTCCGTTTTATTCATTCTTTTTTATGTTTTCTTTTTCTGGTTTCTTTCTTTTTCCGTTTTCTTTTCCCATTTTGTTTTTATGTTTTCTTTTTCGGTTTATATTCTTTTGTTTTTCCGTTTTTCTGTCTCAATTTCATGTTTTAATTTTCGCGTATTTTGAAAATGTTCATTTTTGGAAAATAATATTTTTAAAAATGGCTCCGTTTTTTTGAAAAATTGTTTCTTTTTGACAATGGTTCTGAACCGAAAAAATGATTCCTTTTTAAATATGGTTTCGAGCCGAAAAAATGGTTCCGATTTTTTTTAAAATGGTTCAGAATTGAAAAAAATGGTTCCGATGTTTTGAAAATGTTTCCGAGCCGAAAAAAATAGTTCCTTTTGAAAATGTTTCCAAACCGAAAAATGGTTCCGATTTTTAAAAATGGTTTCAGACCAAATAATGGTTCCTTTTTGAAATTGGTACCGATTTTTAAAAATGGATCTGATTTTCGAAAACAATTCCTTTTTGAAAATGGTTCCGAACATAAAAAATAGTTCCCTTTTGAAAATGGTTCCGCGCCGAAAAATGTTCCTTTTGAAAAATGGTTCCGATTTTTAAAAATGTTTTCGATTTTTCAAAAATAAAAACGGTTCCAAATGTAAAAAGGTTCCGAATTTAAAATGGTTCCAAATGTAAAAAGCTTTCGAATTTAAAATAGTTCCAAATTTAAAAATCGGTTCCATTTTTAAAATGGTTCCGAATTTAAAATGGTTCCAAATATTGAAATGGTTCTGAATTTAAAATGGTTCCAAATTTTAAAATGGTTTCAAATATAAATGATTTCAAATTGAAAAATGATTCAATTCTGAAAACGATTCTATTAAAAATAGTTCCAAATTTAAAAATGGTTCCAAATTCGAAAAAAATATCATTTTTGAAAATGATTCCAAATTTGAAAATGATTCTAAATCTTAAAATGGTTCTAATTTCGAATATGGTTCCAAATATTAATATAACATTTTAAAAAATCTAACCATTTTTTAAATCTAATATTTTTTAGAAAATAGAAAATGTGAAAGTAAAAGAAAAACCGATAAAAACGTATATAAAATAAAGAAACAAGGAAAAATAAATATTAATGGCCTATCAAAAAGGGCGTGGATTTAAGGTGTTAGTGAACACTACCGACACAAGCATTGCTCGAAATTGAGATGGGAATGGGACCTACTCATGGACCCATCTAATTTTCGTGTACACAACTTTCAAAGTAGTTCGAGTGTTCATAATTTTCGAGTGTTTTTTAAATTTAGCACGCAGATGAAGCAGGAATGAACACAGTCGCGCTTAATAATCACTGAACCTAGTTAATGGGCCAGGCCCACTGTCGCCAGCCTATGCGACTCCTTCTTATCGCCGACCAGGTGGTATAAAGCGCGAAACCTATACGGCGCCCGTAGGCGCCCCTGAATTCCGCGGCGCCTACACGAATTCACCACGACGCTTTACTAGGCCGGCCCATTAGCGCACCAGTACCGCTAAAAAGGATAAATAGTGTTGCGCAAGAATCGAACTCAGCACTCCTTCGTGCGTGTGCAGGGCCCTAACCATTGCGCTACGCTACTGTTTATGTACACAAATCGTTGTTATTTCTTCTATTTCGCTCCAGTTTTGTATTTTCGAGTTTCTTTTTCTCTTTCTTTTTTGTTCCGTTTTATTCATTCTTTTTTATGTTTTCTTTTTATGTTTTCTTTCTTTTTCCGTTTTCTTTTCCCGTTTTGTTTTTATGTTTTCTTTTTCGGTTTATATTCTTTTGTTTTTTCATTTTTCTGTCTCATTTTTATGTTTTAATTTTTGCGTATTTTGAAAATGTTCATTTTTGGAAAAATATAATTTTTAAAAAATGGCTCCGTTTTTTGAAAATTGTTTCTTTTTGAAAATGGTTCCGAACCGAAAAAATGATTCCTTTTTAAATATGGTTTCGAGCCAAAAAAAATTGTTCCGATTTTTTTTTAAATGGTTCAGAACTGAAAAAATGGTTCTGATTTTTTGAAAATGGTTCCGAGCCAAAAAAAAATATCCTTTTGAAAATGTTTCCGAACCGAAAAATGGTTCCGATTTTAAAAAATGTTTCAGACCAAATAATGGTTCCTTTTTAAAATTGGTACCGATTTTTAAAAATGAATCTGATTTTCGAAAACAATTCCTTTTTGAAAATCGTTCCGATTTTTCCAAAATGGTTCCGAACATTAAAAAAAGTTCCCTTTTGAAAATGGGTCCGCGCCGAAAATGTTCCTTTTTAAAAATGGTTCCGATTTTTTAAAATGTTTCCAATTTAAAAAATGTTTCCCATTTTTCAAAAATAAAAACGGTTCCAAATGTAAAAAGGTTCTGAATTTAAAATGGTTCCAAATGTAAAAAGGTTCGGAATTTAAAATAGTTCCAAATTTAAAAACCGGTTCCATTTTTTAAAATGGTTCCATATTTAAAAATGGTTCCGAATTTAAAATGGTTCCAAATATTGAAATGGTTCTGAATTTAAAATGGTTCTAAATTTTAAAATGGTTTCAAATATAAAAATGATTCCAAATTGAGAAATGGTTCAATTCTGAAAATGATTCTATTAAAAATGGTTCCAAATTTAAAAATGGTTCCAAATTCGAAAAAATATTATTTTTTGAAAATGATTCCAAATTTGGAAATGATTCTAAATCATAAAATGGTTCCAATTTCGAATATGGTTCCAAATATTAATATGACATTTTAAAAAATCTAACCATTTTTTAAATCTAATATTTTTTCGAAAATAGAAAATGTGAAAGTAAAAGAAAAACCGATAAAAACGTATATAAAATAAAGAAACAAGGAAAAAGAAATATTAATGGCCTGTCAAAAAGGGCGTGGATTTAAGGTGTTAGTGAACACTAACGAGACAAGCATTGCTCGACTAGTTGGCCGGTGCAGTCAGCGTGCCTTCATGTGGTTGTGTGTTCAATTCCTATCTTAGATAATTATTTTTTTCTCGCGCGGAAATTTGTGCCGGCCCACGTAAGGAATCATGTAGGCATCGCGAACTTCAGCGGCGCTAATGGGCACCCTATAGGCGCACCCGTATAAAGGGGACCCGTTAGTTCTGCTACGCTACTAGTGACCGACTAGGTATGGGTCGCAGAGCAAAGCCCATTGAAAGTTTATGTTTTTTCAAAGGTCACATTTTTGCGACCTCAGCATAAATATCGAGACAATACCAAGAAAAAAGAGTACGTGGAGACTTTTTTATCCCGGGCACCAGTGCACCCTTCACTTTAAAAAAAATCGAAAACCATATTTATAAGATTCAATTTTTTTTAAAAAAAAATCCATGTGCAGCCAATGGTGTATCACATAACCTTGAATTTTTTAAATTCAAACACTTTGTATTGTGGGCTACACAAAAATAACAAATCTGGTAAAACTTAGAGATTTGAAAATATACATTCTCAGATCTACACATTTGTCATTTTTGTGTAGCACAGAATACAAAGTTTTTGGAGTTGAAATTTTACACGTAAGTGAGATATATCATTGGCTACATGTGGAATCTTATTCGTAATTTTTTGAAGCTTATAAATATGGATTTCGAATTTTTTAAACTGGAGGGTGCATTGGTGCCCGTGATCAAAATCCACTTTCCGATCAAATATAATTTATATTATAGATCGCCTATGTGCCATCTCGCACATGAAAGAATATGTTAGAAATTTGTGGGCCATTGGCTCATCGTGGCAGATTGACCTCTAGGTATCTCTATTCATTTCCGAAAGTTGCAAAACAAAGAACAGTTACAAAGCTTATAACCCGTGGGACACTTTAGGTTAGACGCTACAAGACACAAGCGCTGGGAACTTTTCGTCGAGCGAGATTTTCGTGTGAAGTTTACCCTGATACTTAAAAGGGTATGTAAACTACAAGGTTTTTGCCTAGTAGGTGGCTCCAACCGTTATTGGATGACGGATAGGTTTCTACGCCGGGTTTTTCATGACCAAATGCCTGCATTTTTTGTGATTGCGAATAAAAAACGCTACAACGTGTATCTTGTCGGGTTGGGTCTTCACACGAGAGATCGGGACAACCATCGTGCGTAGCTGGGGCAAAGATTATCGGGACGTCAAGGCCTGCTGGAGGGGGGTTATCCGTGTTTTGGACATTATGCAAGCACCAAAACGATATCATTCTCAACGTTGTGCGGCCTTCTACGGCATATGTTCTTCGTCCTATCTAGGAGGAGGGGACCTTTGGCAATGACCAGGCATTGGATGTGTGAATGACGCCAGAGATTTTTTATTTTAATACATATGGCATATAAATGAATTAATTCAGACAAGCATGTTGGCAAATATCTAAAGATTCGTGACCATATCTTATTTGGCAAATATTTCTGAAAATTAATGCCCTTCTTCTCAAAAAAAAAAAAAATTGGATTACACAAACGACACATCGGAGATAAACGAGCAATCTAAAAATTAATGCCCTTCTTCTCAAAAGATTTCCTCTAAGCTGGAGCTATAATATTTGGATCTTCGCAAGATATATTTGGATACAGCAATTATGAGCATCCAAATAATTCTGTGCTATAAAAGGGGCCGCTCCTTGTCCTCAGTCCTCATCACACACCAAACAGCAGATGCAATGGCTCGTCGTGAGAGGAGGGAGGGGGAGTAGGAAGATCCAGCGGACCATGGCTCGTCGTGTATCTTGTCGGGTTGGGTCTTCACACGGCGCTGAGTAGACGCCTCCCCATTCTGCTGAATAAGACGGCCGAGCTCGGCGTCATCCTCTGCGACGTGGACGTCACCGCTTGCCTTGCGCCGCACCGTCCCGACGAGGCCGAGCTGGTTGGCTTGGACAAGTTGAAGAACAAGCTGGACAACACGGAGTACGTCGCGCAGATGAACGACAAGGTGAAGGCGAAGCTGGCGAGGGCCCAGCTGCAGGCACGCGAGGAGGAGAAGAAGCGCGTGGTGAAGGACTTCCTCGCCGGCCGCCGCGACAGCTTCGACGACCTCCCGGCTGACTTGTTCGTCTCCGTAAGACTGGAAGTGCAGGGTAAACGCCAGGCCATCCAAGCGCGTCTCCAAGAGCTCCGTCCGGCACCAGCGCTGCTTCCGCCACCTCCTGCCCCCGAGGACGTGCAAATGGTTGCACCTTTGGCCAAGCAGCAGCCACTAGTGCCAAATTCTAGTGTCAAATTCTAATGCCAATTTAGAAGCGGATGGTCATTTTAGTTTGTGTATTTGTAGATGGTGTGGTTTGACTACACCACTTCCGTATTTGTTTCCGGCTTTCTATATTCGCTTCCGCTTCTGTCTAAAACAAATCATGTAAGCAAGATATATGAAAACAAATTTGGGTCACTTGGTTTCGTATAGTTTTTTCTTGAACACACGAATGCGACCGTCTCCTCCCCTTTATCCTACAGATTGTGCCGCCGCTCAAGCTCCCGCCGCCGACGACGTCGCCCGGTGCGGCGGGTCTCCAGCCGCACGCGCCGAAACGCACGCTCCCGACAGTCCGGGGTCGTGCGGCCGACACCGCCGCCTAGGCTGCTCGGAGCCTGGGAGAGATGTCGGCACGATGTCATGTCCTGGTCCTGTCGCCGCTACTCGCGGCGGATCTCAACCTTCCTGCGCCGCCACTCGTAAGCCCCTGCTCCGGCCGTCGTCACCGCTTCCGCTCCAGCTAGGCTGAGCGCCGCCCGGGCACAGTGGCTGCCGTCATGGGGAGAGGAGACGCTGTGCCGTTCTTCATGAAGGCCACGAGTGCGTCTCGATCTCAACCTTCGGGCACGGCGCTACTCCTCTGCATAACCACCGGTGAGTGCCCTCCGCCGCATAACTCCGTCAGATTTGTTGCTGTATCTTGTATTTTTTTTTGAACAAATGTTACTGTATCTTGTTTGCGTGTTTTGAGGCCCTCAGCATGTTTGACAATATTCCTCACTGAGACCAGCGCTAGTTCATAGTTCCGCTGCATAGTTTCGCTACCCGATGTTGAGTCCACGCTGGCCTTTGAAAACACATGAAGCCATATACCGCATGAAGGCACCCAAATCATACCGATTTGTTCTTCTTATGGTCTCGAATATAATGTTTGATACGTTTTTAGCATTGTTATATACAGTATGTCAGACAGATGCAATTGAATCGCACATGGTTCTGCTTGGATAACTAGATATATGTCCACGTACATGAGGAGTGAAAGAGCCCTTCCGCCGAGCCAATGTGGCCATCCACGGAAGGCCTTTGTTCACCGTCGCCGAGAAGCTGAAGCATGTTGCCGAGTCAGTGTGGCCTGTGGGTGTGCCAAGGTTGGTAGGGCAAGAAGGCTTCATCTCTGATGCGCTAGGCCAACATCACAGAAGAAGTGAAGAACATGTGGGCAGCGTCGCTAGTGGCACACAGCCATCAGCATATATGGTGGTGTCAAGGGTCGACACCGTCCGCCATGCTGTGTCGGATACTTGGATATGCAACCAATTCCCAAGCACGGACGTGGTGGCGGCACCCTCGGCTGCGCCTGCCAGTGCAGCTACCAACCTCGTGGGCTCTGCTTGATCTGTTGCCAAGGAGCCGCCACGCTGCGGCCATGGGATCTTGCCACAGGGTTTCTATACACCCAGCCCTTGCCTGCCACCATCAAAGCACGTCCCGTCACTGCTCCACCACGCCTCCACCGGGTTAGCACGACACTGCTCCACTACGCCTCCACCGGGTTAGTACTGAACCACTCTATTCCGCTCATGCCGCAGTGTAGAACACCACGCGTCATAGTTTGGATTCACATGCACCCATGGTCACCAATCCAAGGACAAACAAGTAATGTTTAGATTCTCGTAGTATAAACAATCACACAATATTTGTATGTAGAAACCACAAAACTCCAAAATCTATATTACAGAGCTATAGAGCGGCAAACTCTGTCAGCAAACTCAAATGGTATAAGCAATATATTACAGAGCTGATAGCTCATCACCAGAGGTTAAGCCTCCTATTATGTAACCTGTTTGTTCGTGTGGTACTTTATTTTTGTACTTCTACTAGACTTATCAATCTTGTTCATGAGGAAACAAATCGAGCTATAAATGGTAAGAAAGTACAGGCTTTAATATCCATGCCTTGTTATACATGTGGTTGATATCTTGTTGAAGATACATCATAAATAAGTAAGCACTCTCACCGGTCGCCACCATCAAATAGAGCTCTCATCTTCCTCCAGAAATGCTTGATACTGTGCCAATAGTAGTGGATGAAGGATATGACATGATGTATGAGTCGAACCCTTCATTTTGCATCAAGGCCAGCGCTTGGAAGCTCTGATGTGCTATTAGCTCGGGTAGTTCAACATGCCCATCTAAGTATTGGATCACTAGCTGCATGCTAGGCCTTGCAGATGCAAATGGGTGTGAGCACAGTAGTCCTAGCTTCAGCGCCAGATATGCCTCCCCAGCATTGTAGTGCCCTTTAAGCCTTGTATCTATTGCATCAGCGAGTGATCCTCGTTGCACATGCTCAAGCACCCAATCGACCAACATGACCTGCCTATCTCGTGTGCTTTGCATGATAGGTCTTTGTCCACAGGTGACCTCTAGAATGAAAGTACCAAAGGCAAATACATCGGTAAGAGGAGTAGCCTTGCCTGTGCGTGCTAGCTCTGGAGCAAGGTAGCCAATGGTGCCAACAACACGAGTAGTTTCTTGTTCGACGCCATGATCATACAACCTTGCTAGACCGAAATCACCCAGTCGTGCATTTAACTCATCATCAAGGAGTACATTGCTTGCCTTGATGTCTCGGTGAATGACTACTTTCTCCCACTCCTCGTGGAGATAAATCAGTCCAGATGCAATGCCCCTGATGATCCGAAACCTTTGGTCCCATCTTAATGTCGACTTGTCAACTTCACCATACAAGTACTTATCAAGACTTCCTTTGGGCATGTACTGGTACACTAACAGGAGCTCACCATGACGCCTGCAATACCCAAGTAACTGTACCAGATTTGGATTCTGAAGACGACCAATGCTAACAATTTCTGCGATGAACTCCTTCATGCCTTGCCTGGAGTCATGTGATACCCTTTTCACAGCTACCATCAATTTGTTCCTTGGCAGCATTCCTCTGTATACTCTTCCAAATCCTCCGGTGCCTAGGAGGTTTTTGTCATCAAATCCTTGTGTTGCACAGAACAAATCTGTATATAAAGGGGTGCTTAAATTGTCCAAGAAGGAGATTGCCGTGAAGAGGATGTCTCATGACTCAACACAAGGGATGAAGGAGTTTGTTACTGAGATTGTTAGCATCGGTAAACTGCGACATCGCGACCTAGTGCAGCTTCTTGGTTATTGCAGGCGCAAAGGGGAACTAATATTGGTGTACGAGTACCTGTCAAATGGTAGCCTTGACAAATATATACACTGTGAGCAGGACAAGCCGACCCTAAATTGGGGCCAGAGGTTTCAAGTCATCAAAGGTATTGCTACTGGCTTGCTCTACCTCCATGAGAAGTGGGAGAAAGTTGTGATCCACCGAGACATCAAGGCGAGCAATGTTCTCCTCGATGATGAGATGAATGGGCGGCTTGGTGACTTTGGCCTTGCAAGGTTATATGATCATGGCACCGATCCGCTAAGCACGCATATGGTCGGCACAATGGGATACCTTGCCCCTGAGCTAGTACGCACGGGCAAGGCATCTCCTCTGACGGATGTGTATGCCTTCGGCATGTTTCTTCTTGAAGTTGCATGTGGGCAGAAGCCAATCAAGCAGAATACAAAGGAGAAGGAATTTTTCTTGGTTGATTGGGTCTTAGAGCATTGGAACCATCGATCGCTCAGCAAAACAGTGGACACACGGCTCCGAGGCGACTGCAACATTGATGAAGTATGCCTAGTATTAAAGATAGGACTTTTATGCTTGCACCCATTTCCTAGTTCAAGGCCGAGCATGCGAGAGGTCCTGCAATATCTCAATGGTGAGATCCCACTACCCGAGCTGAGGCCGACACAGCTGAGCGTGGACATGCAAACCTTGATTCTAGACAACGGATTTAACACATCTGTCATGTCTTATCCCCAACTGATGTCAAGCTTCAGCACAATGTCCGACCTCTCTGGAGGACAATGATTTTACTTTTCTTAGCGTTTGTTCTCGTCGATCATGTCCCCATATATCACTTGCATGTTCTAGCTTTACAAATGGATATGATCGATTACATATTCACATAACTCTGCCAAATGGCCACAGTTCATATCTATTTTTTTAGTGTTTGTTCTCGTCGATCATGTCCCCATATATCACTTGCATGTTCTAGCTTTACAAATGGATATGATCGATTACATATTCACATAACTCTGCCAAATGGCCACAGTTCATATCTATTTTTTGCTAGAAATTAAATATTTTTCTATTCAATAATCATAACTTGTTCCTTAGTTTTACCATGATCAACCTTACAAATCATGAATACAGTTTTGTTATAATTCATTGGAAAGCCCACCATCATATCTACTTACCTGCCCATATCCGTGGTAAGACAAGTGTAATTGAACTAACGCTGAAAGTCAAAACAGAAATAAAAAAAGAAAACCTGTTCAAAAAGTTATTTATTTTGGTAACTGGAGAAAGGCATTATTGTTCATACATCCACTAGCTAGTGGCTATTTTCCATATATTAAACTCAAATAGTTTCAAAAAACTCAATTAGTCTTCAGAAAAAACAAATTATTACAAACTCTTTTGCTGTAGGTATGCCTGGACCCCAGGGGGCATCATTAATCTCACTGGGATACATGGCCCAATTGCCATTCTCAAATGTGCAAAGCAAAAATGCAGTGTCTCTTCTTTGTATGCCATTCAGGCACGACAACATCAGTCTACACGGTAAGCTACACGAAGGTGCACTACCGGAAGTGGAGCGACAAAGAGGTGTCCAACTGTTGGATAAAGTGATACAGATGTTAGAGCGCCGATGATCTATCCTAGGATAGTGTGTCGGCTAGCCAGTGTGTATCAACCATCAACATGTGCGAGGAATATGCTTTTCTCTTCCCGTTTTTGTATCTCTAGGGATCCCCACTCCATCCTAGCCAAGGGGGAAAGCTCTACAGCGCTTCACCGAGTGACCGAGATGGCACGAGAGCATGGTGAATACGAAGGCTAGAGCAGAGTTGATGCCAAGGAGCTCGACCGAGGTAGAAAAGCTGAGGTGCCAAAGAAGAAAGAAGAGGCACTTTGTCGGGCTGACTCTGCTGGTGAGTGTTGTAATTCCAGCGACCCACTGGTAATTCCTGGTGCCTTCCATGCCTATGCATATAAGCAACATGCATATCTAATTCAATACGTAGTATGCAGAGACACCACAAACAATGTATGATGGGAGTGGATCACAATTCTAAGACATCGGAGTAGAAGAAGATGTAGGTCATTCATCGTTTTCTTACGGAGTCTTGCTCCTTATAAACGACTTGGATGGTAGGGTGGTGACATGAAGTTACTGGTCCTCCGCTTTGGTTGATACATAAGAATGCTTGGTTATGAACTGATCCTCGGGTAGGTCAGTACTTATGAGAACTTTATCCATCTTTAAGATAAGCCATGTATTTTCTTTGGTGATGTTTCGACCTATGCACTAATATTATGTGCCTAGCCAACAAACAAATTTATCATTACAAAGCTCATAAAAAATAAAGCCCAGCATCTAATGCTTCATCCTAAAAAATAAATAAATAAACGCCCCAAGTACAATGATTTAACGATGCCTAGGTTTGTTCAGATGTGGTTTTGGTGAGAGATTTATTTTGACAAGATTTATCACACTAGACTCTATATTTATTTATTTATTTCAAGGCAAGACATACTTTACTCAAGGAAAGTCATGCTGTCTTTTTTATAAAATAAATATGTACAGACACCCACACACATGGTTTCTTGTAGTGTTCTATGGGTAGGTCGCTCCCGCGGCCGGCCCAACAGAAACCCGACACGCTGCCGACAACTCTCCTTCCCTCCACTGCCAGAGGAAGCACTAAAGGAAAGAACACACGGCTTCGGTGGTGGCGGGCTTTTTACACTCCTCATGAGTAGACATGGTGCGAGCCAGCTTACCCTCACCGAGGAGATAACGGCGCTGATGATCTTCATTTCCGGCAGTCCTTGTGTGTGGGCGTTGTGGCGTTGATATGGTCCTGCCCAGATGGATTTCCACTCGGTGCGGCGTCTCGATGGCGACAGCTGTGCGGTTTCATCATATTGGCAGCATGGCGCGGCAACAGACTTTCCGACCCCTCCACGGTGCATGAGATTGGGGATAGGGTCGGCGGCTCTGGCTTTGACGGCGGTGAAATTGTGGTTGTGTGGATGACGCGGCAATCAGATCTGGAGATGGTGATGGCCTTTTCCGAGGCGGGAGGCGATATGTGACTCCCTCGCCAACTGTAGACCGTGTTTGATCTGGCTCGTTAGGTGCTATACACGACGCCTCTGGCGGAGGAGCCAAGCCATGTTTTCATCTACGGTCCAAGCTTGTTCAACTGGGATATACCATTGTGCAAGCAATAGAATATCGACCGGTATTTCAAGCACGGCCTTCTGACACCGGATCCCGAGATCCAACCCAACCAAGGAAATAGCGACCTACACCCTGACTACACGTTGTTCGTCTCCCAAAACGAGGCGATATGATGAAATCGGACTAATACGAAAGGAGAGTCGTTGTGGAGTTCAGATCCTAGGACTAATATGGGCCTGTTAGTGCATGACGTAATACAGGCATGTTAGTGCATGACGTAATTATGGTGATGCATTGGTAATTTCTGATGTCTCCTATATCTAATTCCATGGTGTGCGAAGACACAATAAATTAAGTATGAAATGGAAGTGAAAATTTCTAATAGGCGTGAGTAAAACAAAGAATAGGCTATACACCCTTTTCTCAGGAATGTCTGGCTACTTATAAGAAACTCGGGTCGTAGCTAGTGACATAAAGTTATCGGTCCTCTGTTAGATTAAAGCTAAGAATCGATATATATGAACTTAGTCCAGCGGTAGGTCAGTATGTAAGAATCCTTGGTTATGACCTTGGTCCTCTGTTAGGTGATACTACGATGGTTTTAGTCAATTAGATTGATTCCAATCGATATATTGATTTTTTTTAGATAAAGAATCGATATATTGATATGATCGACATAGTCAACATTTTTTATTACACTGTTCCTTCTGAGAGAAATAAAATGTGGTATGTGTAGTACTAAAACCACCTAGGTTTGTTCTAGGTTGTGGAGTTTGATTCGTTTTATAAGATTTTGGAGTGCTTGGCTCCCTTGATTATATAATCATGGTAGAAAAGATCTCTTGCTTTATTACAGGTTAGTCATATTTTTTGTTTGAGAACAAGAAATAGGTGTCCGCACACTTGCGCGTTACTCTAGCGCCACTTAGACAGCCACATAGTTAATCAAATATTGACGAATACACGGGTCGCACATTGGTGAGGTGTAAGCACGTGTGTGATGATTTGAGCTCTGGCAAGAGAAATCATGTGACTCAAATCTATCTAACTCCTACCAAGATGTGGCTCCATTGGCGCTTTTATCGATAGTATCGAACACGTTAAAATATACTGAATGCATCCTTGGTTATGTGAGAATGTGACTTTATAAACAATTTGGGGTCTCAATCGTATTAAATCGTAAATCTCTAGCAAGGGGATCCATGTTTTCATCATCGATTTACTCTAATTAGTTGAGTAGAGCTATATAAGCTTTATGACCATAAATGTTCTTTGTACGCACACTTGCGCGTTATTCTAGCGCCACTTAACAACCGCATCTTCATTCAAACTAGCACGGTGCAAGGGCATCATCTTTAGTGTGTTAAAAAATGTTATGTACTCTCTCCGTCTATAAAACATTTATGAACCTAGGGAGTATTAAACTTTTTGAAGACGTTATCCTTGGTTATATAAGACATAATGTTCCCATTAGATCTCTTATTTTATTTCATATTTAAAAAATGTTATGTATCAAACTTTTTGAGACAAACACTACCGCCACTGCCGCTAGCCGTTGCCCTCTGTGCGACTCCCCTGCCGCTTCTGCCTATTTGCGACGGGTCCCATCTCCGAAGAAAGCGGGACCTCCGATCTTGAAAGGGTCCTCCGCCGGCCGTCCGTACTCATGTGGATTGGCCCACAAGAGGATGCGAGGCCAAAGCCATATCCGGCCATGGAGCGCACAGCCCACAAAAACGTGTGGTCATTCAACTTTTATCTAACTAGCACAGTGGCCCGCGTACATGCGCGGGCAACAGCTTTCGTGTTTTGGATATGCTTATGAAATTAATTATTTTCTTACATGTATGTTTTATCTTAATTTTTGCATCTTGCGATCAGCTAAATTGAAAAAGATTACGAAACTTCAATAATTTCGTACCAGAACGAAAGCAAGAGATCGTTGAATCCAAACAATATTAACCATGCATCTTGATATGATTGCATCCACTAAGTTCTTAGTTGAACCCTTCTACTCATGGGCAATCAAGACGCAATGTCAAAAATTGTTTGCATTTTCTAGATTCCATTATAACCCTACAATGGGATTAATGATATATATGAATGTCGTGAATCGTCTTTGAGGAATGATGACATTATAAAGAGGAGTGGAGTGCTTTAACCTAATATGGAAGGTCTGCCTCGATTATTAGTCAGCTGATCGATCACTGCCAGAAGGTCCGTCTCAGATTATTTTCCAGCAAGAACGAAAGAAACGCGTAGAAAAACCGTCAGGTCCTGGCATTTTATCTGCTGGTATCTTATTTTAAAATTTATATTGTGAATCTACAATCATGAAGCAACATCCGTACATGAATCTAAATAGCAATACAATATAGATACATGGAGCTACTTTTCTATAAATCAGAACAGACAAAGAAAACTAAAGTCTGTTATTTTTACCAGCATTTATTGGTCTCCAATCTTAGTATTGTGACACCTCTGCATCCTTCTCCAATTGCGACCACAGGAGAAATGCATGCATACATATGTTGCAAGACCTCAACCAACAGTTTGAGAAAAAGGTATACGTACATTGATCATTGGTTCCTGCTTACCCGTATGCAGAAATTAAGCATGGATAGTATTCCGCTTGCAGTTTTCATTAGTTAGTTCTAATAGTATGCTTATTTTCTGTAATACTCCCTCCGTTCTATTTTAATTGACTTGCTATGCATCACATGTGGATGTATCTAGACTTGTTACATGTCTATATACATCCATATTTGGTGCATAGCAAATCAATTAAATTGGAACGGAGGGAGTAGTAGTGATCAGTTCTCCTTTGACGTTGCTTCTTGCAATTATCTTCACTACATGATATGTAGTACCAGCCATATCTTGTGTTAACATCGACAACTACTGCTTCCACTTCATATATCCTTCGCTGTGGATATAGGACATTAGTATACGTTTGCCATTTAGTGAATAGAGATATTGTAACGTCCCAAATTTTGGAAGTAAGAAAAACTTTGTTATTAGTGACCCAAAATTTGGAACCAACAAAAACTTTTTCAAACCTCTAGCTTTTGGATGTGTTTTTCTTTTGATCGCCTAGTTTGACTGGTTGATTAAGTGGTTTGACCAATAACTATTAACCTAAGTAAAAATATATCAAACCTTGGTGATCATGTCACGACAAGAAAAATAATCCATATATCCCTTCCAATCTTATTTTGGCCAAGTTCCATTTCAAAGCTATTTTGATTTTAGCAGCAACCAAAAATATCTATTATTTGGAAAAGCAAAAGTTTTTCTAAAATATAAGTCTTTCTAAAAATATGGAGACATATATCTCCCTTGTACTTGTAGCTCTTATTTTAAACTCATCTTTTTTAAAACAATAAAGGTGGGAAGTATACTACCCATATATTTTAGCAACTCTTTGGAAAAATATCAAATTGTGGAGTTAAGCTTTTCCAGCATTACACTTGTCATGATAATACTTGATCACCATCCCACCACCTAAATAAGCATTTGTTAATTACTTGAAACTTATATTGTTTGCTTGTTTGACTTTATGTTTGCGTTGATTGTTTTATCTTGTTATGTTTGTTGCTTGTGTGAGTAAATATTCAAGAATTGCTTGAACATCAAATTGAAAAACACCACTTGACAACGAATTTGGATTGTGACTTGAATATAAACAAAACCTCCAAAATTATTCAAGGACTTTAATTAAAGGTTCCAATTTAAACAAATAATCTTAACAAATTATTCCCTTTACCCAACTCTCTATTTCTTCAAACAAATATTTTCTTTATGAAATAATTCCATGGATGAGATGAAATAATCCCCATCTCATTCTCATACCCGTCTCTTCTCCAAAAATATATATATTTCCCAATTAAAAAGATAATTCGATTTATAAAATCCTATTTTCTTTCTTAACTCCTAGGGTATAATAAAAACCCAATTTCTTTTCACACTAAAAATCTAGGAACAATACCCTGGTATTCTTACACTTTTATAAAACCAACCACAAGCGAAACTCATCAAGTTGCAAACTAAAAATTGGTTCAGGCATTATGTCGAACACCTTCTGCGCAGGAAACCTAGCTTTCAAAGACTAGAGCAAAACCTGTGGTAAAACAGTAGATAATCGACCCCTATCTCCATCTCTCACCCCTGCAGTGATGAACCACCCCATTCTGGCCGTTTTGGCGTCTTATCCCTGTAGCTTTCTCCCTGGACGCCCCTTTCTTCTGTCCCCTCCGGTCACCTCACTCGGGCAGGAGGAGGCCGACCACGCCGTGGCCTGTGACGGCGCCTCTGTGCTCCCCTGCACCTCCTTTGCCGATTGGGCAGCGGCCACGCACGCCGATACCCTCCTCTGCTGCGTACCGCACTTGGCCAGTCCCTGCTCCCTGTGCACGTCGACTCCGACGCCGACCACGGCCATCGCTGCATGCCAGCAAGCACCGCTCGACGTGGACGTTCCCCAGCCTCTCCTCGACACCACAGACACTCCCTCTCCCCTTCTTCTGCACTCCAGCGTCGCGGAGACAACCAACCAAGTTCCTGGCTTTTCGTCGAGCATATGACGTGCAAGGGTGACCGAATCTAGACTCCGCCCTAGTCAACGGCTCCAGGCCATGCGCGTGCGTCCAAAGCTCGCCTCTGCGTGAGAAGAACGCGAGCCACCGCCTCCCTCAACCAATCGCCGACCCGTGCACCCCACGCCCCTCTCCCGTGAACGCCGTGCACCATGGACGGCCTCCCTCTCGTTTTAGCCTCTGCGTAAAAATATTATTTTGTTTGAGCATGATAATTACTGCACTTCAACTGGTCTGAATCAAAGAATCATTATTAACTTGAGTTTTATGAATCCAAAAATGATAAATCCAATTGCTCTGGAATTCTTGTGAGTGTAGCTTTCTGTAGAAGTTAACATCATGTGTTTGCGACGCATAAATTTAAATTGGCATGTGTTTGAAGGACCAGTAGGGTTTTCTAGCATTTATCTGGTTTTCTGTGAATAAGAGTTTGGGGTAAATCCAATTGCAGTAGCTTCTAATTCATACAAAGACCCTAAACCTAGATTTTCATAAATTTTGGTTGAACATAACACACTGGACTTAATAAACTCTTAAAATGGTGTTTTCTGCCTTAAAAAAACGATAAAACAATTGTTTGGTCCTTTGTGAAAATGTTGTTTTTGTTGTTGTGAATTGTTTTGGTGCTGTAGTTCACCAAATAAAGTTAATTTTAGTATGTTAGAACTGTTAGTGGTTTATGTTAGATACGTTTGTGTGTTAAGCATGTGTGGTTTGGTAGTAGTGGGCATTATTAAAACTTGGTTTATGCATGTCTTTGTGTTGCTAGTTTTATTATGAGTTCGATAGTGTGTCTTAGCATCTAGTTGTGTAATTATCCTAGTGGTACTTAGTATTCTTTGATTGATTTTAGTCATTAAAACTATTTACTTAGTCACAACCTTAGCCTCACTTGAGAAGTTAATTGTTTTATGTAGGCCAAATATGTTCGTGCGATTAATATGTTTGCCTTGCCTGTTAAACTTGTTTGTCTTTAAGTTGAGAACTAGAATGGGTATCTTGTTTTTGTATCTACCCTAGCTTGGAGAAATCATTTATTAAATAAGTAGTAACTTAACTTTTGTCTGAAGTATTTCCTGAAACTAAAGAGATACTTTTGTCTGAAGTATTTCCTAAACTACTGTAGCCGCCTTGTTAAATGACCTAATCACCCTAAGGGGAGTTTTGCTTTAGTGTTTAGTGAAAACTACCTTTTTAACATTTAGGGTTGTTGTGTATACTTTCTTAGGTGTGTTTGATGTTTGTCTTAGCTTTATGGACTTGTTGCTGGTTGTTGTGTGACAAAGTGAATTGCTTGCTTTCGATCGTTAGCTTAGTGTCTTGTGCAATGCTTGCTGTTTGTTATGTCCTTGTGGCATTGTCTTGTATTTTGAGTGTTGTTCCTTTTCCTGTATACAACGTTAGATACGATCGGGAAGGAACTGGAAGTGAGGAGTGAACCTGAGGAACATCGGGATTAAGACCAAGGACAAATTACCAAGCCAGACAAGCCACCTCAACACCCTACTAAAATCCTATTATTTGTCCAAAGCATGTTTTGTTTTCAAAATAAAATAATGCATGTTTTATTTCTCCTGTGGCATTTTGCCACCCCAAAAATTATTTTACAAAATATTGTTTGGCCAAAGATATATCTACTAGTATATGATAGGTTTTATAAAAATAAGTTCTTACTTGAGAAGCCTTCTACTAAGGGCGTTATCAAAAAGATAATATTTTCTAGTAGTATATCTTTATATCCTTATCTCAAAACTTTAGGATGGGAGCCTGGATTTGATAAAATATTTTCAGAGGAAAAACCCGAGTTGCTGGGAGCAATCGGCGAGAAAGTGCTTTATAAAACCCGAGTTGCTGGGAGCAATCGGAGATGTTTACGAAAACCCGAGTTGCTGGGAGCAATCAGAGATGTTACGAAAACCCGAGCTGCTGGGAGCAGTCGGAAGTGGAGATGTTTTTGAAAAACAAAGTACAGCCCTAGCAGCCGCCCGAACAATTAACCCGTGCAACCACATTACCTGAGATGGGTAGGGCTTAGCCGGAAGCTTGGCCACTTTAGTACGGAGGGTCTCATACTCTATAAGGGCAAGGCCCTCGAAGCCGGGTTGTCGTCTGTACGAGGCAATACACATGTGGGGTGATCCGCGCCGGACGATTACGTTGGGTCACCTGCCGTGGCGGTGTGGCATCCCGGGAAAGACCAGGGGTCTAGTGGAGCACACGGTGCCGAGGGGAACAAACCTATCGGGAGCCCTCTGTACTAGCGTGGATATAGTGGAAAGCTTTGATCTGGTTATCCAAACGCCCGCATACTGTCGTATGGCGGGCCGTGGCTGAACACGGCGGAATGACCGTTTGGTGTGGTGAAAGTGCACCACCTCTGCAGAGTGTAAAACTATTCGAATAGCCGAGTCCTCGGTCATGGACGGTTAGAAAGGCCACCGATCTAGGCGTACGGGCAATTTTATGTTTTCAAAGGAAAAATGATTTCTCGGTGGAAACAAGGAGGCATTCAAGAAGGTACCTGGGAGGTACGGTTTTAGGAGAAGATGGTTGGTCTCGGGGAGACAATCAGTCAGATCTCATGGAAAGAAAAGGGGGTATCCCCACCCTAGTGTCTTTGAAAAGTTCTACGAAAATGGTTTAAAAACGTGGAGATAGCTCATGCTATTTCTACAATAGAGAATTCTATCTCTAAATGTTCCTTTTTCAACAAAGATATAGAGATGTCGTATTCTCTATGTCTAGAAGCATTGTTTGCGAAAACTAAGCCCTATAGTCGTAAACAACAGCTATCCCAGTTTTCGAAAAACGTTTTTATTGCATTTACCATGAAAACTTAAGCCTTGAGGTGGTTTTGCGAGTACGTAAATGTACTCATATGGCTGTGTCTCTAGATATTCAAGCGTCCAGATTACAACATGGAGATGTACGACGTGGAGGGGGAGTACGCCGATGACTACGCCAACTAAGTGTCACCGGTCAACTGCCGACGTGGGATTTCGTCAGGACGTGACGAGGGCCGATGCTTGCCGAGTGCTTCCGCTATATCGTAGTTAAACCCGCCATGTGTGGCGATGTTTGCAGACTTGGTCAGGTGACCATTATTTATGTAAGTCTTGTACTATTCGAGTTGAATGATGTAACTTTGTATACCATGTTGGTTATATGATCGTGATGCACTGATCATTGGGATCGTGATCTGTTTACATAGCGTGGGCATCTCGGACTGGTAGCTCGAGGGGTCCTTACAGACTTGGTATCAGAGCCATCGTTGACCTTAGTTAGCATGGCCGTTAGCTTAGGAAGGAAATATTTTGCTAAAACCTATTTCTACAGAAATCTATTTCCTTCTAGGTAAGCCTAGTATGGCTTCCACTCCTCACCTACTCTAAAAAATATCTTGATCTTACCTCTCTAATTTCAAGTATTTCAAAAGAGTTTTCTCTACTCTCTTTTCCCTATTCAAAACTTGTTTAGACTTGATGATGAACCCAAGTGAGACCTAAGTAGCTAGCACCTAGACGAAGAATTTCTTTATCAAGAAGTTACAATTAATGCATCAAGGAGCTCTCAGATGCACAGTCTGCAAGACCAAGATCATCGACGACAGCAAAGGCAAGACCTCCAAATACTTTGGAATGTGTAGAATGCAAGACCAGAGTACCATATCACCTTCCGTCCCTCGACTCGACCCGAACAATGTTACGCCATCGGCAACCTCAAGAATCTCAAGCTTTCCAGCAGGAGCCCCAGGCGAGGAAATGAAGACTCCAACAAGTAGGATTGACCAAGACCCATAGGACATCTAGGATATCACCCTTGATTGGATTACCCGACTATCATGATTGTTAAGTGCCCTTTTGGCACCGTAGGTGTTTGGTGTGTTGTTTTGCTGGTATGCTTTTTGTTTGTCTTGTTTGTGTGCTTGTTGTTGGTGTGTTATTTTTCTGGTATGTTTCACAAGCACGCCTTGTAGTCAACACATATTAGACACAAACTTCTCTTTTGTTTAAAACATCTTTTTTTTTGACCATGTTACCGTAGGGGAGAACCCCTACGGTGTAATTTATATATTAATGAAATGGAGAAACCAGAGGTTTTCCAATAGAGCTTGGTTCGGGGGGGTAAAAGGAAAAATAAGAGTACATGGTCAAAAATGGGGGTCCATTAGGTAAAACTATCTAGGACCCAAGCCAACAAGGGCTGAACATAAGAGGCAGGTACGCGATACTGATGGAGAAGAATATCCGCTAGGAACATGACTTTCCAGCGCTCCACCGAGGGTTGTCTGTCCTTGAAAATGAGATCGTTCCTAATCTTCCAAATATTCCACAAGCCACAGATTACGATCTCCATGAAGCAGGGGCCTGTGAAGTGAGTTCTTGCTTGATTAAATCTGTCGGAGATGGGGACCGAAAAATCCCAATGGAGGTTGATGAACTCCCAGCACTCCACAGCAAAGCAGCACGAGAAAAACAGATGATCACGTGTCTCTAAGACATCAGATGCACATAGAACACAGCTAGTACCCGAGTCGACATGCCAGTGTTTGCGAGACATTAAGTCCTTTGTGTTTAACCTGTCCATTTGGAGCAACCATGCAAAGACTCTGATCTTCGGCATACATTTGGATTTCCAAATAGCTTGCAGAGAAGTGTCCTGTCGGAGCTGAGCAAAAATGAAATCATAGAACTGCCGGGAGGAATAGGTGGTAGAGCCCCAAACAAAGCGTTTCACATCTGCAGTGGAGTCAACCAACTCATATTCGTCCAGAATCTCTTGGAGTTGTTCAATCTCTTTGAATGCCTGCTCTAAGAGTGGCAGGTGGTAGGGTGCAGTTTGGGCGGCAGCAAGCTTCATCGATGCCACTGATGTATCTTCATCTAGAACAAATGAATATAGGCGATCAAATCTGTCACAGAGGAGCTCATTGTCATGCCAACGATCCTTCCAGAACAAGGTGTTGTTGCCGTTGCCAATTTCAGATCGCGTGATGCTGCGATAAATGTCGATGAGACTGAAGATGTCTCGCCACCAGAAGGATCCTCTAGAAGTTTGAGCTTGGGGAGGAGTCCGAGGATCATAAAACTGCCACACAAGCTTGACCCAAGGTATATCAGCCTGACTGAAAAATTTATGCAGTTGTTCTAGGAGCAAGGCTTTGTTCTGAATCTCCAAGTTCAGTATACCGAGCCCACCATACTTTTTTGGCCGACAGACTAAGGACCAAGCAGCGAGGGAATGAACTGATGAACTATCTTCGTCTTTAGCCCAAAGACCATGTCTTCGAGATTTATCAAATCGATTCAAAATCGTCTTGTGGATTTTAAGAGTACAGAGGTAGTGAATCGGCAGAGAAGATAGTACAGAGTTAACGAAAGTCAGCCGACTGCCATAGTCAAGGAAACGTACACTGGCGTTCAGTTTGCGCTCCACCTGATCGACAATGGGGGAGAGATCCTGGACAGACGGACGTTTGGTACCAAGGGGTAAACCAAGATAGGTGAAAGGCAACGATCCAACAACACATCCAAAAGTCGCAGCAAGATCAGCTAGGCGAGTGGTGTCAATGTTGACAGGCATAAGACAGGACTTCGAATAGTTCACTTTCAAACCAGTGGCAGCCGAGAACATCTGAAGCAAATCTTTCAATGCTAGCAGCTGGGCAGGGCATGCTTCAAGTATAAGCAAAGTGTCGTCCGCATACTGAACAATAGGGAAGTCAGTATTAGGGATAGGCAGCGGTGGTTTGATTGTGCCCGTGGAAACAAGTTGATTCACCATTGATTGCAAAAGCTCAGCTCCTGCGACGAACAGAATGGGCGAGAATGGGTCTCCTTGACGAACACCATGACGACATGCAATTTTTTTCCAGGCACCCCGTTGAGCAGAACCGAGGAGGTACCAGTGGTGAAAATCATCCTAACCCAATTGATCCATCTATCGTCAAATCCCCAGTAACGAAGTATGTTTATGATAGCATCATGTTCAATTGTGTCGAATGCTTTAGCAAAATCAAGCTTTAGGATGACCACTTCTTTCTTTGCTTGCTTGCATTGGTGTATATATTCATAAGCCCAGACCACACAGTCATGAATCGTGCGGCTTTTCAAGAAGCCATATTGGTTGATATGCACCATGTCAAGAATTTTTTGTTGCAGCCGATTAGCAAGGATCTTTGTCAGAAGTTTGAGACTTGAGTTCAGAAGAGAGATAGGTCTGTAGTCTTCGGGGCTAGCAGGGGATTGGATCTTAGGGATCAATGTAATATAGGCATCATTGATGCTCTGAAGATTTACTGTACCTTCCCAGAACTGGTGCCATAACCAGTAAAAATCATGACGAATGACCGACCAGCAGACTTTGAAAAAAAAGGCCTGAGAAGCCATCAGGGCCCGGGGATTTATCAGTGGGGAGGTGAGCCACTACTTGATCAATCTCGTCACAGGTGAAAGTGTGGGGACCCCGGACTAGTTGTCCGAAATACCCGATTATGTTTAACACAATGATCCCGTGATCAGTCTGTCGTTGCACATAATCCGAATTGGATACCAAAGTGTACATCCATTACAATACCGAATAAAAAGTCTTACATAAATGGTCATTTAGACAAAGTCTTACATAGGTGCCTTCAGGGGCCAAACCAAAATATCAGCGGAAGCTACGGCGTAGTAGACATCATTCTAACGACGACAACCCGACAGGCAGCTGACTTGTGGAGATCCTTAGTTGGCATAGAAGTCGCCATACTCCTGCTCGGCGTAGTGCTCCTCCTCGTAGTCTGGCTAGGACAATAGCCAGGGACGAAACCAATATGAGTACATTTGAATGTACTCGCAAACTACCCCAACATGAGTATGCACTAGTTTTACCTTAGTTTACAACTTTTATTTCATTAAAACATCTCTATATCTTTATTGAAAAAGGTAAGAAGAGTTTTATAACTATCTTTTAAAGAAGTCACCATTTTTATCTGTTTCTCCAAAACTCCTCCTTTTTCCGACCATAACCCGTCATGGTCCACTTTCATCCAACCACCTCATACCGATCCGTTGGTATAGGTGTAGGAGACATTCTCCACTTCATTTTTCTTTTGAAACTCAATTCTTTTAAAAACTTGCACATGGTCAAAGCAGTTCTTTCCAACTGTCCATATCCGAGGACTCGGCTATTCGAATAGTTTTACACTCTGTAGAGTTAGCACGCTTTTCCCACATCCATCCGGCAACTCATCGTGTCCGCCACGTCTCGCCATATAGGGTGTATGCGAAGTAAGCCGCCGACCATAGCCTGTCCTTTGCTCATGCTAGTATAGGATCCTTCCCTTATGACACTTCCAACACACTTAACCCAGCCCGTCGGAATCTAAGTGTGAGGACTCATAGGTTTTGTCCGGCGGTTTATGGTGGAACCTTCAATCCTCCTCATTATCTTCTCATAGAGTTTGAGCGAGGACCCGGGTCAGGGATAGATCAACACACTATCCCCTCATGCATGACGGAGTCATCTCCGTCGATGAGGTATCCAGTACTAATATGAGCAAATTATATGACTAAGCCCTTTCCCATAGGTGGGTAAATGTGGTCGCACATGGTATTGGTTGTTCTGTAAGTACCGGGACACAATGTGCATTTTTCGTAAACATCACCATTCTCCATTTTTCCACTTCAACACCGACATCTCAGCATTCCATATCCACTCAAGTATTTTCAAAGGGGTTTGGAGTAAACAATATTTTTCCCATCCTATAGTTTGGAAAAGAAATTCCAGCTAATATCTCCATATAGGGTGTCAAAATAATATACTTGTAATTTGGAAAAAGGGTTTTCAAAATCATAACTTTAGTGGCAAACACCACATAAATCACTTTTGCTCTTTATAAGTAAAACATGTGAACCAAAATAGATGTATATAAATGCAAGCTCAGAGGATAGCTTGCCTTGCTCGGCAAAGTGACCTTGGTCTTGATCTTCGGGTTCAACAAATTCCCCTTCCTCAATAACTCCGTTCCAAAGAGCACTCCGGTGGCGTTTATATCTAGCGTCGCAAACGTGGGAATAACACAACAATCAATAAGCAAACCAAACCACAAGTGGTATACAGACAAGTAACAAACCGTAAGCATCAAACTAATCGTTCGAGCAACAACTAGGACCTACACTTACGAGGGCCTTATTTTGATCAGTAGTCTATCCCCTATACGCAGCTAGGTCCATCGAGGTAGTGGGTTGCATACAGCACTTTCTCATTTTCTCCCACAGCAGCAACTTCCAGATTGTTGTCGATGGTGCGAAGCCAATCATCGGCTTCCAGTGGGTGAAGTCCTTTGGAGTAGGTGGTGGGTTGGTTTTCTGGAAATCGCCTAAGGTGGATCGCTGGTTTCCATCGCCATTGCCATTACCACCATTGTTGTTGTTGTAAGCGGCTGCGAGTTGCTGTAGGGCAGTGAGATGAGCTTGGCGCTCTTGCCGGGCATTTTCACGTTCATCCATGATAAGCGCGAGAAGTTGGGCGGGGGTTGGGTCCGGTGGTGGTGGTGCTGATCCTGATCCTTCCACATTGCTGCGACGGGGTGGCATCCTGAAGCACACCGGGTATAAGAGGCAAGGCAAGAAAAGTTCGACTAAGGGAAAAGACTATCTCGCAAGTGGTTGATTAATTTTAAGGACGTATATGAAAAATATTTCACACAGATCAAACAAGACAAACATACTTATATTTCACAAACAACACATCAAGGAGTTCACAACAACATTAAGCTTACAATATCACCTTACATCTAAGATACATAACATCTGGTTTCCAAAAGAACCACTACTTCGACTTGACTAGCGATAGGGGTCAACCTAATCCTGCGGTAGTGATCAAGTCACTCGCCTACTGAGGTGGAACGTCCAGCTCTAACACGTCAGCATCTGACTGGTAGGGTGGCTCCTCGGGATCCTCCTCCTCGTCCTCGAGAACTGCCTCGAGTGGCTCCTCCTCCTCGTCAACTAACTCCTCCTCATCATCCTCCTCCTCACAATCCATCTCCTTCACGAAGTCATCATCGTCGCTGAGGAAAGCGTTGTTCTCCTTGCGGAGATCCTCGCCCTCCTCCATCTCGTCAGTATGGTGCTCGAGCTCCTCGATCAACTGGTCCTGCTCTGCCACTTTCTTGCGGAGCTTCACGATGGTCCTCCTCAGCTGGGCCCTCTTCGTGAGAAGAACGACCTTCTCCTCCAGCAGCTTCTCCTCATTCTCGCGAATCTCGGCAAGTGAGATGCGATCAAAGTGAAGCTGAACTCTAGTGCGCATCAGATCATCCTGGGTGTAATGAAGTAAGAGCTCCATGTCCAGGGTGTAGCTCCCAAACATCGGGTGGTAAAGGGTAGGAGTAGGGTGTCCATCGCTGTTGCGCCTCCCGTAGAACCGGAAACGGGAGTTTGCCAACTCCGTCTTGTGCTCCTCACAAAGTCGGGCTAGCAACCTCTGTGCGGCAGTACAGAGACCATCAACCTAGGTAGAAGCCTTGGTGGTGAAGGTGATCGTCCTAGAACTGGGAGACTTGATGTTCCTGCGAACCGATGACTCGATGAGCCAACTCAGCCTTCCGACTCCGTGAACGTCAACCTGAGCTCCTTGGAACTCTGGAGCGGGGCGACCTAGCAGCTTGCTCAACTCGAACAAGTCCCTCTCGAACGTCAGCTTGCTGTCCTTCTCAAGCTGAACGAACTCAGTCCAATGGAGTGCCATCTACAATTTTTAACAAAATTTTAAGTTAGTTAGGTGACAAGTGTATCAAAATTTTAAATGTAGTGAGGCAACAAGTGAGTCAAACTTTTAAGCTTAATGAGAAGGGTGCAAAATTTTAAGGATACAGGGAAAATGTATATTTAATGAGAGTAAAATTTTGCATAAGTAAGAGGATTGGAGATAAACAGTTTTTGAAAATACTTCACTCCTTTCTTTTAGAAATTAATCTTTTTGTAACATTTGTCTAACGACCATGTACCAATTTGTAACACCCCGGCCACCCCCGGGCCGGGCCTGTCACCCCTGGCAGCTCTCTAGGATCTCCAGACTGGCCCCACAGATCAACACTAGTCTTTTCTGCGCACTTTGTCCTCACTCATGCGCACCCGGGAACCAGTTCCCAGTCGGTCACCCATCCTTGGAGTGCTCCGGGCCAAGCACGCTTAATCTCGGAGTTCCTTCTAGATGAGCTTCCGGAAAAGAAGTTGCAACTTGTTGACATGAGAATCCTATCAATCCTATTGAGCCCTGAGCCATGATCTCACATCCTTCCGCCCTTAGAAGACCGACGCCCTCGTCGGTCAACCTCCAGTCCAGGAACTCCCCCCTTGGTACACGTCTGTGCGCCTAGTGCCGTCACATGCTCCACATGTCCGCGCCCCTGACCCGCACACGCCCGTGTTGCCGCGAGAGTCGGCTCTGATAGAGAGGCCTCGAGAACGCCTCCAAACCGTCATGATGGGGTATGAAAATAGAGAAATCAAAATTAGGGTCTATGGGAGTAGAAACCCCAAGCCTGTCTTTAAACGAATTCCATAGGATTCCCTCCTTTTCAGAGTGTTCAGAAGCAACCGATCCATCCAAGCGAGTCAAACTCGAGATATTATTGTTTCTGTATCTGATGGTAGCCATCGAGTGGAAGAATTTCGTATTCTCGCCACCAAATTTGGCCCACTTCACTGTGCACCTTTTTTTCCAGTACTGATGCTTGCAATCAAGAAGGTGTTGCAATTTCCGTTTAACTATATTCCTGAAATTCCATTCAGAGAGATGTAGAGTACGGAGTTCTTCAATGTCATCCAAACAAAGAATGGTGGCGTTGCAATTCTCAATCAAGTGGTCAATCACTGAAATGCTGGTACTCCATATGCGTAGAGCTTTGCGGAGCAGTTTGAGTTTGGCCGAAATACATCTAGCACTGTCCCCTGGACAGTGAATGTCCCAAATACGCTTGACAACATCTAGGAAGCCAGGCATTTTTATCCAGTGGTTTTCAAACCGAAAGAGAGAGGCTCGGGGGATGCAGGTGACAATCGAGATAACACATGGTGTATGATCAGAGGTGGGTCTAGCCAGAGGACGAACAATAGTGTTGGGGAATTTCAGAGTCCAAGCATGAGATGTGAAGAACCAATCTAACTGAACAAGCAAAGGATCTGACTGCATGTTGCTCCATGTGTAACTACGACCTTTGATTGGTAACTCAACCAGGCCTAGGTAGCTTATTATCTCATTGAAAACAGCCATATCCGTAAGGTTAGCACCCAGCTTGTTTCTGCTGTCTGTATACCGATAGAAGTTAAAATCTCCTAGGATCAGCCAAAGTGTGTCATTCGCCACATCAAGATGAAATAACCAGGCAACAAAATTTTCACGTTCCATACCATCACAAGGACCATAGACGTTGACGAGAATAAAAGTTTCAGTCGACGACATGGAACTGAATTTAATAACAATACCAAAGGTTTCAGATAGACGGACTTGCCCCGTGAATTTGCTACTCATCCAAACAACGAGTAAACCCCCTGAAGCACCATCAGCCGGGACAAACGCAAATTGATCGAATCGCTTAGGAGCAAACGATTTTAAGAACTGGTAGTCAAAAAACAGTGCGTTTAGTTTCCTGAAAGCAAAGAATGGACGCCGCACTCTCCTCAATCTTATCACGCACAAGGGGCCATTTCTCAGGACTATTAATTCCACGAATATTCCAACATGGAATGTGCCATATAAGTTTAGCAAAACGTGAACTGGACTGCAATCGAGATGACATAGGCTGACTCGACATAGATCAACAAAATAAAAAGCAGCAGAGTTTGAAAGCACACTTAAACGCAGAGGTAGAATTGCCGCAAAGCAACTCAAGCATCACGCTTCTTCATGAGCTGTGCAACTGTCAGCTCTTCGGGGTTGATGTTTCAATCTTCCACTCCAATGCGCTGCATCTCCTCAATCTGAATGACAGCCGGCGCAGGAGCTTTCTGAGCTTGTGATTTCTTGCGGGGAGCAGGAGAGTTGGGCAGCGCTTCAAGCAGATAGCCATTTGGGTTGCGACGAGGTGAACGGCGGACAACCGTGTCCACAGAAGGAGTGGCTGTCTTCCGTGGGCGCCCGCGTGGACGGGAGCTAGAAGAGGCAGTAGGCTGAACATCAGACAGAGTGGACACCACCTCGGAGATGAAAGCAGGAGCATCAGTGAGTGGAGGACCCATATTAATAGCAGAGGAGAGCAGTTCCTCTAGCCCAGACACAGTAATGGAAGCTGAGACATGTTGCACATTCACTGGGAAGATCTCGACAGAGGACCTAGCTTCGTGCTCCGGATTAGCATATGGCGGGAAAAAGACATTCAAACCACCTCCAAGACTCGGCCCAGTCACAACAAGCGGCCCAGCAGGCGCAACCCAGGAGTGGAGCACCACGTCCAGCATAGCTTCACGAAATTCAGAGAACAGCGCTAGAGTAGCAGCAGCAAGATGATACGTCTCTAACGTATCAATAATTTCTGTTGTTCCATGCTTATATTATACCATTTGCTACATGTTTTATATACACTTCATATCACTTTTATGCATTTTCTGGGACTAACCTATTAAAAAGATGCCACATTGCCAGTTCCCTGTTTTCTGCTGTTTTTGGTTTCAGAAAGTTACTTCTGGAAATATTCTCGGAATTGCACGAAAAAAAAAGGCCAAGTCCCTATTTTTCCAACACGTACACGGAGTCCGAAGGAGAGACGAAGAGGAGCCACGAGGTGGCCAAACCACAGGCCGGCGCGGCAGTGGGCCCCACCGCGCCGCCTGGTGGTTTGGGCCCCTCGGGGGTCCGCCGACATCGCCCCTTCGCCTATTTATTCCCCGAGACGTGAAAACCCTAAAGCACCGAGCCTTTCATCCAGAACATATTCGCTGCCGCCGCCGTCATCAACCCTAACTCGGGGGGTTCTGAAGCTCTTCCTGGCACCCTGTCGGAGAGGGGAATCATCACCGGAGGGCTCTACATCGCCATGCCCACCTCCAGAGTGATGCGTGAGTAGTTCATCCTTGGACTATGGGTCCATAGCAGTAGCTAGATGGTTGTCTTCTCCACTTGTGCCATCATGTTTAGATCTTGTGAGCTGCCTATCATGATCAAGATCATCTTATTGTAATGCTACATGTTGTGTTTGCTGGGATCTGACTTATATTGATACCTATGTGGAGCTGAATATTATATTATCATGTCTATGTCATTTGTGATCTTGCATGCTCTCCGTTACTTGTTGAAGCCTTGGCCAAGAGTATACTTGTGACTCCAAGAGAGGGTATTTATGCATGATAGTTGGGTTCAACCTCTATTTAACCTGGGATAGAGACATCAAGTTCTAAGGTTGTAGATGTGTTGTTGCCACTAGGGTAAAACAGCAATGCTTTATTCAAGGATGAATGTATTGTTTACATTACGCACATTACTTAATGCAATTGTCTATTGCTTGCAACTTAATACTGGAAGGGGTACGGATGTTAACCGGAAAGTGGACTATTTAGGCATAGATGCATGCTGGATAGCGGTCTATCTACTTTGTCGTAATGCCCAAATGAATCTCATAGTAGACACCACAACTCGCACATGCATGTTATATGCACTTATCAATTGTCAATTGCCCAGCTGTAATTTGTTTACCCAGCATGTTAGTTATCTTATTGGAGAGACACCACTAGTGAACTGTGGACCCCGGTCCATTCTTTTACATCTGAAATACAATCTACTGCAATCATTGTTCTCTACTGTTTTATGCAAACAAACATCATCTTCCATACGATACGTTTAACCCTTTGTTTTCAGCAAGCCGGTGAGATTGACAACCTCACTGTTAAGTTGGGGCAAAGTAATTTGATTGTCTTGTGCAGGTTCCACGTTGGCACCGGAATCCCTGGTGTTGCGCCGCACTACACTCCTTCACCAACACCTTCGAAGCAACCTCGTTTTCCTACTGGTTCGATAAAACCTTGGTTTCATACTGAGGGAAAACTTGCTGCTGCACTCATCATACCTTCCTCTTGGGGTTCCCAACTGACGTGTGACGTACAAGCATTGTTTCTGGTGCTGTTGCCGGGGAGATATTCCCTCGTCAACTTAGCGCTAGCACAAGATCAGAAATCTGAGCATGTTCCACAGACAGAATAGAGCGAGTGTATACCCTGCAAGCCATCCAACTCAAGAGGTGCATGAAAGAAGTCCACAGAGGGAGCTCAACCATCACTTGATCACCATCAGCCTGTAAAAAGGTGAAGGCAGTACCAGGCACCACAATCCCATGCATAGCATTTTCAGCAGCAAGTTCTATCTCTGCAATATGGTCATTCCTGGCACCAAATCCATCACCCACCTCATAATGCAATACAGAGGGGGAGAATGAGGGATTGGAAGCCTGCGAGGGGGTAATGCCAGGCTCAACAGCGGGCATGGAATCTTGAGAACTGGAAGGAGACGATATGTCCAATAAAGCGCGAGATTCTGTCAGGGCAGCGCAATCGACTGGAGTCATATCAGGTTCTGAAACTTCCAAACGAGAAAACTGAATCGGCGTAACTAGAGTAACCCGATCTTTCTCCTTGGTCATACTGATGGGCTTTGCGGTCCATTTAAATCTTGGAAGGGAGAAGTTAGTCATATCACAATCATCATTTCTGTGTCCCCAACATGACCAGCGTGAGCAAAATATTTTCCCAGGGCAGTTTCTAGTAGGATGGCCCAGTCCATTACAGTACGTACAATGAGCATTAGGGCCTAGAAGGGCGGTCTTGCCTTTCCGAATGCAAGCACAGGCATGGATACGGTTACGATTCTCATTGCATTTGTTGCACCTTCCAGTAATTTGGCGTGATGTCTCAATAGAAGGCAGGCCATTGATGACGTGAAAGACACACGTTCGTTGGGAACCCCAAGAGGAAGGTATGATGAGTGCAGCAGCAAGTTTTCCCTCAGTATGAAACCGAGGTTATCGAACCAGTAGGAGATGAAAACATTTCTGAAGGTGTCAACGGCGCCAGAAAAAGTGGTGTTGGTGGAGTGCTTCCTCTTCCTAGCAATGGTGCCAGAAAAAGTGCGGTGTCGAAGGGGAGGTCCTGGCGGTTGACTTGGAACTTGCACACAACACAACCAAAATACTTTGCCCCAACTTAACAGTGAGGTTGTCAATCTTACCGGCTTGCTGAAAACAAAGGATTAGACGTATAGTGTGGAAAATGATGTTTGTTTGCATAGAATGAAAAAGAACAATGATTGCAGTAGGTTGTATTTCAGATGTAAAAGAATGGACCGGGTCCACAGTTCACTAGTGGTGTCTCTCCATAATAAATAACTAACATGCTGGGTAAACAAATTACAGCTGGGCAATTGACAATATTGATAAGTGCATAACATGCATGTGCAAGTTGTAGTGTCTACTATGAGATTCATTTGGGCATTACGACAAAGTACACAGACCGCTATCCAGCATGCATCTGTGCCTAAATAGTCCACCTTCAGGTTAACATCCGTACCCCTTCCAGTATTAAGTTGCAAGCAACAGACAATTGCATTAAGTAAAGTGCATAATGTAAACAACACATTCATCCTTAGACAAAGCATCATTAGGTTACCCTAGTGGCAACAGCACATCCACAACCTTAGGGTTGCTGTCACTCCCCCAGATTAATGGAGACTGAACCCACTATCTAGCATAAATACTCCCTCTTGGAGTCACAAGCATTCACTTGGCCAGAGTTCAACAAGTAACGGAGAGCATGCAAGATCATAAAAGACATAGACATGATATTCATATTCAACTTGACATAGTATCAATATTCATCGGATCCCAGCAAACACAACATGTAGCATTACAATAAGATGATCTTGATCATGATAGGCAGCTCACAAGATCTAAACATGATGGCACAAGAGGAGAAGACAACCATCTAGCTACTGCTATGGACCCATAGTCCAAAGATGAACTACTCACACATCACTCCGGAGGCAGGCATGGCGATGTAGAGCCCTCCGGTGATGATTCCCCCTCCGGCAGGGTGCCGGGAAGAGCTTCAGAACCCTCCCGAGTTAGGGTTGACGACGGCGGCGGCGGATTTTCTGGAATATGACTCGGGTGTCTAGGGTTTTCCCGAAAGATGAATATATAGGCGAAGGGGCGGCGTCGGTGGAGGCCCGTGGGTCCTCACCACGTGGCGGCGCGGAGAGGTGGGGCCGCGCCACCACATGGTGAGGGCGGCCCACGGCCCCCCTTCGTCTCTCCTTCGGACTCCGTGTACGTGTGGAAAATAGGGACTTTGGCTTGTTTCGTCCAATTCCGAGAATATTTCCAGAACAACTTTTCTGAAACAAAAACAGCAGAAAACAGGAACTGGCACTGTGGCATCTTGTTAATAGGTTAGTCCCAGAAAATGCATAAAAATGATATAAAGTGTATAAAAACATGTAGCAATTGGTATAATATAAGCATGGAACATCAGAAATTATAGATACGTTGGAGACGTATCAAGCATCCCCAAGCTTAGTTCTACTCGTCCTCGAGTAGGTAAAACGATAACAACAAATAATTTCTGAGGAGACATGCTTCACACAATCTTGATCAAATAATATTGCAAGGCTCATGTCATGAATGAAGTGACTCAAGCAATGGTCTATAGTTTGCTAACAATAGATAAAGAGTAAACAACTGAATCATATAAGCAAAAACTTTTCATGAATAGTACTTTCAAGACAAGCATCAAAAAGCTTTGCATAAGAGTTAACTCATAAAGCAATAGATTCTAAATAAAGGCATTGAAGCAACACAAGGAGATTTAAGTTTCAGCAATTGCTTTCAACTTTCAACATGTATATCTCATGGATATTGTCAACACAAAGTAATATAACAAGTGCAATAAGTAAGCATATAAGAATTGATGCACACAAAGTTGACACAAGTGTTTGCTTCTGAGATAGAAAGAGTAGGTAAACTGACTCAACATAAAGTAAAAGAAAGGCCCTTCGCAGAGGGAAGCAGGGATTAAATCATGTGCTAGAGCTTTTTAGGTTTTTGAAATCATATAGAGAGCATAAAGTAAGTTTTTGAGAGGTGTTTGTTGTTGTCAACGAATGGCAGTGGGCACTCTATCCCCTTATCACCCAGACTTTCAAGAGCGGCTCCCATGAAGGACGTTATTTCTACCCAAGGTAGATCATCCCTCTTCTCTTTTGTTTACACATGCATATTTATAAATTGGTATGACACTCCTCCCAACCTTTGCTTACACAAGCCATGGCTAACCGAATCCTCGGGTGCCTTCCAACAATCACATACCATGGAGGAGTGCCTATTTGATAAAGTTTAACATTTTGGAATTTGCTTTGATAAATCATTGGCAAACATGTGAAGAGAATCAAATGGTTAAAGTTATAATTAATTGGGACTGGGCACCCCATTTGCCAGCTCTTTTTGCAAATTATTGGATAAGCGGATGTATATGCCACTAGTCCATTGGTGAAAGTCTGTCATGAGTAAATGACAAGGTGATAGAGAAAACGCCACATACTTCCTCATGAGCTATAAAACATTGACACAAATAAGGAGTAATAAAGTTTTGAATAGTTTAAAGGTAGCACATGAAGTATTTACTTGGAATGGCAGGAAATACCACATAATAGGTAGTTATGGTGGACACAAATGGCATGGGTTTTGGCTCAAGGTTTGGATGCACGAGAAGCATTCCCTCTCAGTACAGAGTTTAGGCTAGCAAGGTTGTTTGAAGCAAACACAAGTATCAACCGGTACACAAGACTTACATAAAAACATATTGCAAGCATTATAAGACTCTACACTGTCTTCCTTGTTGCTCAAACATTTTACCAGAAAATATCTAGACCTTAGAGATACAAACATGCAAACCAATTTCAACAAGCTCTACGGTAGTTCTCCACTAATAGGTTTAACTACATGATGCAAGAGCTTAAACATGATCTACTTGAGAGCTCAAAACAATTGCAAAGTCAAATTATCCAAGACAATGATCTACAAGAATGATATGTCTTTTCAATACCATCTACCACATGTAGCATTTTCTGTTTCCAACCAAACACCAATCAATTATTTCAACACAAACTCTCCAAATACTACAGCAATGAAACAAGAGAGTACTTCTCTACAAGAACTAACAGCTCTGAACAAGAGATGCATGAAAAACAGGAGCTAAAAGCATTGCAGTAGCTAGTTAAGAATACTCAACAAATATAAGTGAAGAATATGAGTATTCACATGAAAAAGCGGAGCGTGTCTCTCTCCCACACAAGAATGCTAGGATCCAATTATTCAGAAAATAAAACAAACAAAACAAAAATAAAAGCACACAGACGCTCCAAGTAAAGCACATAAGATGTGAAAGAATTAAAATATAGTTTCACTAGAGATGACCTGATAAGTTGTTGATGAAGAAGGGGATGCCCAAGCTTAGACGCTTGAGTCTTCTTGAAATATGCTGGGATGCACCACGGGGGCATCCCCAAGCTTAGGCTTTTCACTCTTCTTGATCATATCATATCATCCTTTCTCTTGATCCTTGAAAACTTCCTTCACACCAAACTCGAAGTAATTCTCATTAGAGGGTTAGTGCATAATCAAAAATTCACATGTTCTGTGATGACACAATCATCTCCAACACTTCTGGACATTAGCTACAGCCACTGATATTTTGTGGAGCAAAGAAATCCACTCAAACACAGTAAAAGAGAGAATGCAAATCAAAAGGCAGAATCTGTCAAAAACAGAACAGTCTGGAAAGACGAATTTTTTGAGGCACTTAAGTTGCTCAGATGCGAAAAGTCAAAATTAATGAAAGTTGCGTACATATATGAGGATCACGCCTGAATTTTTTCAGAATTTTTGGATTTTTCTGGAGTGCATACAGCTCAAAACGGTGGACAGCAAAAATCTGTCTGCGCAGAAATCCAAATCTAGCATCAAATTTCTATTAAAGGCTTTACTTGGCACAACAATGCAATAAAATAAAGATACAAATGAGTTGTTACAGAAGTAAGCAAGCTCCTTGACTGAAAACTGAAAACAAAAGATAATGGGTTGCCTCCCAATAGCGCTTTCTTTAATACCCTTTAACTAGGCTAGAAGATTTTAATGATGCTCTCCTAAAAATAAGAGTTGAAAAGAAAAGAGAGCATGAAGAGGCAAATATCAAACATATTTAAGTCTAACCCACTTCCTATGAAAAGGAATCTTGTAAGGAAACAAATTATTGAAGCATGAAGCTACTAGTATATAAAGACAAAACAAGTGCAACTTCAAAACTTTCAACATAAAGAGAGGAGACTTAATATTATTATGACATATGAAGCCATGTCTCCCTCTCTCAAAATAGTTTTCAGTAGCATCATGAACAAACTCAATAATATAACTGTCACATAAAGCATGTCTTTCATGATCTACAAGCATAAAAGTATTAATACTCTCCACATAAGTAAAATCCTTCGTATTAGTGATAGTGGGAGTAAAACATTCATAATCATCATTGTAATCATCATATATAGGAGGCATATCATAATCATAATAAAATTTATCCTCAATAGTAGGTGGACTGAAAATATCACATTCATCATTGCAATCGTCATAAATGGGAGACATAGTATCAAAATAATTTTTCTCCTCTATAGTGTAATAAGGAGAATTCAAAGACAAAGTAGGACTCTCATGAGTGAGAGTATTGTCACAAACAGCAAGTATATCATCTTTATCCCCACATAATTTAGTAACAAGTTCTAAGCATGGAGGATTATCAAGCAAAATAGGACCACCATCTAGAGTACTATCATATATAAGATTGGGGAGCACTTTTTTTACTTTCTGCAATTTTCTTTACTTGAGTCAAGGTGTTGCTTACGTAAAATTTATCAAAAGGAGATATTTCAATAGAATCATGACATTCAACAATATAGCACTCTTCCTCCTTAGACAGGCATGGAGGGTAATCAAATAATGTAAGAGTTAAAGAGTTACTATCATTATAAGGTAGATCCTCCTTTTGTTCATCATTCTCTTCCTCTTTTTCATCCAATGAGCTTTCAGTTTGAGCAATTTCTTCTTCCATAGGTTCCTGAAAGGAAGCAAGTTGTTCTGGAGAATAAATTTTCTCAAGAAATTCAGTGATATAAGGATTATCATTATAATATTCAAGGCAATAACCTAGTATAGCACAATTCTCAGTTCTACAAGGAGCATCATCATCTTGAATATAACCAGCAATTTCATAGGCACCCTTAAAAACAACAAATTCTTCAATTTGTTCAAGATTATCAAAGTCATAGTTTCCTTTAGCATAAGTAGCCAAGGTTTCATTATCATTATAATCACATTGGAAAGGGAGGTGTTTATGCCTCCTACAACAAGAAGATTCATCAAAGCAGTAGGATTCATCATAAGTAGAGCACAAGTTTCTAGCAAAGCGATTAAATTTATATATTTGTTCCCATAAATATTTCCCTTTTTCAGACAAGCGGTATTCTTTATAATAATTTTGTTGTTCCTCCGTGAACCCACTTAGCCAACAAGATTTTTTTTCAAATATAGAACCCATTCATAGCAAATAAAAAACTAGACATAACAACAAACCAAAATAAAACTAAATGCAGGGAACTAAATTTTTTCTGTTTTTGATATAAAGAAAGCAAACAAGACAAAATGAAAATAATCTAAGTAAGGCAAATAACAAAGTAAAGAGATTGGAAGTGAGAGACTCCCCTTAACAGAAGGCTTGATCTCTCCGGTGATGACGTTAGAAAAATTCTGGTGCCAAGGGGAGATAGAAACCTGCTGAACCGAAATGTCTTCACTCCCCGGCAACGGCGCCAGAAAAAGTGCTTGATGACGTGAAAGACACACGTTCGTTGGGAACCCCAAGAGGAAGGTATGATGAGTGCAGCAACAAGTTTTCCCACAGTATGAAACCGAGGTTATCGAACCAGTAGGAGATGAAAACAGTTCTGAAGGTGTCAACGGCGCCAGAAAAAGTGGTGTTGGTGGAGTGCTTCCTCTTCCTAGCAATGGTGCCAGAAAAAGTGCGGTGTCGAAGGGGAGGTCCTGGCGGTTGACTTGGAACCTGCACACAACACAACCAAAATACTTTGCCCCAACTTAACAGTGAGGTTGTCAATCTCACCGGCTTGCTGAAAACAAAGGATTAGACGTATAGTGTGGAAAATGATGTTTGTTTGCATAGAATGAAAAAGAACAATGATTGCAGTAGGTTGTATTTCAGATGTAAAAGAATGGACCGGGGTCCACAGTTCACTAGTGGTGTCTCTCCATAATAAATAACTAACATGCTGGGTAAACAAATTACAGCTGGGCAATTGACAATATTGATAAGTGCATAACATGCATGTGCAAGTTGTAGTGTCTACTATGTGATTCATTTGGGCATTACGACAAAGTACACAGACCGCTATCCAGCATGCATCTGTGCCTAAATAGTCCACCTTCAGGTTAACATCCGTACCCCTTCCAGTATTAAGTTGCAAGCAACAGACAATTGCATTAAGTAAAGTGCATAATGTAAACAACACATTCATCCTTAGACAAAGCATCATTAGGTTATCCCTAGTGGCAACATCACATCCACAACCTTAGGGGTTGCTGTCACTCCCCCAGATTCAATGCAGACTGAACCCACTATCTAGCATAAATACTCCCTCTTGGAGTCACAAGCATTCACTTGGCTAGAGTTTCAACAAGTAACGGAGAGCATGCAAGATCATAGAAGACATAGACATGATAATTCAATATTCAACATGACATTGTATCAATATTCATCGGATCCCAGCAAACACAACATGTAGCATTACAATAAGATATCTTGATCATGATAGGCAGCTCACAAGATCTAAACATGATGGCACAAGAGGAGAAGACAACCATCTAGCTACTGCTATGGACCCATAGTCCAAATATGAACTACTCACTCATCACTCCGGAGGCAGGCATGGCGATGTAGAGCCCTCCGGTGATGATTCCCCCCTCCGGCAGGGTGCCGGGGAGAGCTTCGGAACCCTCCCGAGTTAGGGTTGACGATGGCGGTGGCGGATGTTTTCTGGAATATTGGCTCGGGTGTCTAGGGTTTTCTCGAAAAGAGGAATATATAGGCGAAGGGGCGGCGTCGGTGGAGGCCCGTGGCGTCCTCACCACGTGGCGGCGCGACAGAAGGTGGGGCCGCGCCACCACTTGGTGAGGGCGGCCCACGGCCCCCCTTCGTCTCTCCTTCGGACTCCGTGTACGTGTTGGAAAAATAGGGACTTTGACTCATGTTTCGTGAAATTCCGAGAATATTTCCAGAACAACTTTTCTGAAACCAAAAACAGCAGAAAACAGGAACTGGCACTGTGGCATCTTGTTAATAGGTTAGTCCCTGAAAATGCATAAAAATGATATAAAGTGTATACAAAACATGTAGTAATTGGTATAGTATAAGCATGGAACATCAGAAATTATAGATACGTTGGAGACGTATCAGCCATGGAAATTTCAAGCAAAGGAAACTTCTTTCTCCGTATAATCCGCCTGGAGCAAATCAAGCATGCATGATAGCCAATAATGATCATAATCAGATTTGAAATTCAAACGTTGTTGCCAGAAATGAGAACCCGCAAATTTAGGGCTGAAAACATGGGGTTTCCAATCATGGGGTAATTCAGCCTGCACCTGCCCGAACTAAATTTTTAAAGATGAGAAATCCGTAGTCGGTTCTAGAGGTTTGGGGGCCATGTGCCTCGGACTGAAACTCCCGAACAAAATAACAGATTCGGATGCTGGTGTTGACGATGATCGATCAGTAGGAGCAACAACAACAGACATACCCTGAATGGACGAAGGCAACTCAGCCATGTCGTGAACAACATGCAGACCAGAACAGGAGACACCATCTTTAAGAAAATTTAAATTTGTCCGCAAAGCAATCGACCGAGGAGGAACATGATGGGTCTCTCTTGCAGCAAGCCAGGCCTCCGCGGCAGAATTAACCAGACTAGAAACATCACCTCTAAAAAGAGTGAAGTGGCAAATGAAATCCGGCCACACCCGATCTCTCAAATGATAGATGAAATGCCCAACTCGACTGGATGCAACAGAAAACCGAAAGCGACGATCACCCAGCTTGAAAACTCGAAATCCAGAAGATTCTCCACCAAGACAACATTGGAGAGCCAACGCAGCAGATTCTTCAGAGGGAAGGAGACATAGGAGAACGAGGCCACGAGGAAGAATTCCTTTGTGTTGTGGGATGGGAGGAAATGGACCGAGGTCCTGAACCGACGACGCACCTGATCCGCTAGAGAAACACCGGGGGAGAAGTCCCAGTGCAGAAGGCCCTCCATGGATGCACCTAGAGGGAAGCATGGTCACCGGCGAGGGGGTGGTGGGGTGGGCGCCGGTGAGGGGCGAGGAGGAGAGGAGCGTCATCATCATTTTGAAACACATCAATATTGCATATGTTTAAAACATCTTTTTGCCTCTACACAAAAACCTTCCTTACCTTTTGGCCGTAGACGCACCCTGTTGCACTTGTAAACCTGTTTAGGAAACCTCTTTCTAAAATGTTTTCCCTCTGAGCTAAACTTTAACACGTAAGAGCTATTAACTGCACATGATACAAAAAAGACCACCCAGAGAAAGCCCATCCCTGTGAAGTGACGGGACTTGCCTAGTTTAATTAACCTTTTCGAATTACAAGTATACCATCATTAACTTAACGTATCTAACTTTAGCGTAACACCTAACACCAATTTGTAGTGTTGCTAATCAACTAACCTACTCAAGACCTACCAAACCGAAACAAGAAAATAGGTGCCAACGGAAGTCTCTCTTATGAATGGCAATACAGAGGACTCAAAGAACGCCAAGAGCCACTACTTTTTGAAGATTTTATGAAGCCCTCAAGCCGTGACACACAAAGAAGATCAACGTCAGCAACAACGAAGACAACTAGCACTTAAGATCGTCTACATCAAGATGAACCCTGAAGCAAGAGTCATAAGTGCCTTCTATGCGCCAACCTTATTAACTCGACTTGCCCGACTTGAGACTGATAGCAATAAGTATCTTAACTACTATTCTAGGCTAATTAAGATAGAACCAACCTCTGAAGGATAGTGTGTGGCGTCATGAAGTCAACGAACCAAGTAAGTCTTCATCAACTTTGTTCGTCAGCTAAATCGAAGGTGGGCACAATAGAAGACATCATATCTAACAAGACGCCAAGAACGACGAAAGGCCCAAAGACTGTTGCTGTTGACAACACACTAAGCAAGTTAGACGCCTTTAGTAGCTTGTAGCACCCTTTGACTTTTTAGGAAAAACCGGAGAGAGTCAAGTTTACGGACCTGACACCCCTATGAGGCTTGAAAACTCTTGGCGGATAGTTAACTGCTAACCCTCAAGACGGCAATATCTGGACAAGTGTCTACATCAACCGCAAGCGCCAAGGAGCTATGACCAAGACGAAGATCGCCGTGATACCCAAGAACTACAACATATTGAAGTCGGCAACAACTTATACCTTCAATGGCTACCCTTCAAGGCCCCTTTTTAAGGGGGAAGACATACACTAGTTTTATTAGGGAGTTTTTGACAAGTTGTTCTTTGCACCCCTAGAGTATTCAAAGTCAACCCATAAAGAATGCGGATCAGCATCGCCCAACATGAAGACACCATCAGCAAAGACCAAAGCCTTCCAGAAGAAGTCAGACGCCTTACCCGTAAGGAAACCGTTGGAAATCAACAACCGCGGATGATGAAGGAGCATCACACCCTCTGTCCATGCACTCTTTTAGTACCCGCTTAGGAATCTCGGGACGAGATTCTTTTAAGGGGGGAAGTACTGTAACGTCCCAAATTTTGGAAGCAAGAAAACTTTGTTATTAGTGACCCAAAATTTGAAACCAACAAAAACATTTTCAAACCTCTAGCTTTTGGATGTGTTTTTCTTTGGATCTCCTAGTTTGACTGGTTGATTAAGTGGTTTGACCAATAACTATTAACCTAAGTAAAAATATATCAAACCTTGGTAATCATGTCACGACAAGAAAAATAATCCATATATCCCTTCCAATCTTATTTTGGCCAAGTTCCATTTCAAAGCTATTTTGATTTTAGCAGCAACCAAAAATATCTATTATTTGGAAAAGCAAAAGTTTTTCTAAACTATAAGTCTTTCTAAAAATATGGAGACATATATCCCCCTTGTACTTGTAGCTCTTAAGCATTTGTTAATTACTTGAAAACTTATATTGTTTGCTTGTTTGACTTTATGTTTGCGTTGACTGTTTTATCTTGTTATGTTTGTTGCTTGTGTGAGTAAATATTCAAGAATTACTTGAACATCAAATTGAAAAACACCACTTGACAACGAATTTGGATTGTGACTTGAATATAAAAAAACCTCCAAAATTATTCAAGGACTTTAGTTAAATGTTCCAATTTAAATAAATAATCTTAACAAATTATCCCTTTACCCAACTCTCTATTTCTTCAAACAAATATTTTCTTTATGAAATAATTCTGTGGATGAGATGAAATAATCCCCATCTCATTCTCATACCCCTCTCTTCTCCAAAAATATATATTTTTCGCAATTAAAAACATAATTCGATTTATAAAATCCTATTTTCTTTCTTAACTCCTAGGGTATAATAAAAACCCAATTTCTCTTCACACTAAAAATCCAGGAACAATACCCTGGCCTTCTTACACTTTTATAAAACCAACCACAAGCGAAACTCATCAAGTTGCAAACTAAAAATTGGTTCAGGCATTATGTCGAACACCTTCTGCACAGGAAACCTAGCTTTCAAAGACTAGAGCAAAACCTGTGGTAAAACAATAGATAATCGACACCTATCTCCATCTCTCACCTCTGCAGTGAGGAACCACCCCGTTCTGGCCGTTTTGGCATCTTATCCTTGTAGCTTTCTCCCTGGACGCCCCTTTCTTCTGTCCCCTCCGGTCACCTCACTCGGGCAGGAGGAGGCCGACCACGCCGTGGCCCGTGACGGCGCCTCTGTGCTCCCCTGCACCTCCTTTGCCGACTGGGCAGCGGCCACGCACGCTGATTCCCTCCTCTGCTGCGTACCGCGCTTGGCCAGTCCCTGCTCCCTGTGCACGTCGACTCCGACGCCGACCACGGCCATCGCTGCATGCCAGCAAGCACCGATCGACGTGGACGTTCCCTAGCCTCTCCTCGACACCAAAGACACTCCCTCTCCCCTTCTTCTGCACTCCAGTGCCGCGGAGACAACCAACCGAGTTCCTGGCTTTTCGTCGAGCATATGGCGTGCAAGGGTGACAGAATCTATACTCCGCCCTAGTCAACGGCTCTAGGCCATGCGCGTGCGTCCAAAGCTTGCCTATGCGTGAGAAGAACACGAGCCACCGCCTCCCTCAACCAATCGCCGACCCGTGCACCCCACGCCCCTCTCCCGTGAACGTCGTGCACCATGGATGGCCTCCCGCTCGTTTTAGCCTCCGAGGCCCCCTCTGCCCCTTCCCACCTTCCCATTCCTGCTTTCCTCGCTCCCTTCCATCTCCCTGTGCGCTCCCGAGAGAGCTCTTGCTCGGACTCGGCCTGGAACGGCCGAAAACCGCAGCTCGGAGCCCTTGGCTTGCATGCATGCTCGCCACTCCCTCAGTCCCTCTCGACACACCATTCTTGCATCCAACTTCTCCCCGCATATCTGCCTACCTCTGAGACATCTCTGTTTGCTTGCAGGGACACTGGAATCGCTGCGACCACGCCGTGCCCAAGAAGGACACCATCGACGCCGCCGTCAGTTGGAGCCTCTCTGACACGAACTGCTGCCACCCACGTCACTAACAAGCCCTCCGCACCTCGTATACATCTGCGCCATCCATTTTCTCGTGCCCAAGGTGAGCAGCCCGAGCTCCACGCCATGGCCGGACCTCTGTCCTTGTTCTGTGCGTCTCAGCAAAGGAGAAGAACAGCAGCCGTTGGATTCCAGATCAACGACCCTGCTTGAATCCTGTTTTTTTTAAATTTCGCGCGGGTCTGGGTGCGAATCTGGGCCAAATTCGCGCCGCACGGCCGGATCTGGCCCATGTATTATTTTTTTCCTGTAGGTTTATTGTTTTCGATGTAGATCTGTTTCTGGTCTGTTAGTTTAAATCTAAATAAAATAGGTATACTTGGAATTTGTGCAAACCAAAAATCACAGTGGTAGATGAATGAGTTTAGAACCACTTCCAACTTTCAGTTATTAAAAATATTATTTTGTTTGAGCATGATAATTACTGCACTGCCACTGGTCTGAATCAAAGAATTATTATTAACTTGAGTTTATGAATCCAAATGCTCTGGAATTCTTGTGAGTGTAGCTTTCTGTAGAAGTTAACATCATGTGTTTGCGACGCATAAATTTAAATTGGCATGTGTTTGAAGGACCAGTAGGGTTTTCTAGCATTTATCTGGTTTTCTGTGAATAAGAGTTTTGGGTAAATCCAATTGCAGTAGCTTCTAATTCATACAAAGACCCTAAACCTAGCTTTTCATAAATTTTGGTTGAACATAACACCCTGGACTTAATAAACTCTTAAAATGGTGTTTTCTGCCTTAAAAACGATAAAACAATTGTTTGGTCCTTTGTGAAAATGTTGTTTTTGTTGTTGTGAATTGTTTTGGTGCTGTAGCTCACCAAATAAAGTTAATTTTAGTATGTTAGTACTGTTATTGGTTTATGTTAGATACGTTTGTGTGTTAAGCATGTGTGGTTTGGTAGTTGTGGGCATTATTAAAACTTGGTTTATGCATGCCTTTGTGTTGCTAGTTTTATTGTGAGTTCGATAGTGTGTCTTAGCATCTAGGCATCTAGTTGTGTAATTATCCTAGTGGTACTTAGTATTCTTTGATTGATTTTAGGCATTAAAACTATTTACTTAGTCACAACCTTAGCCTCACTTGAGAAGTTAATTGTTTTATGGATGCCAAACATGTTCGTGCGATTAATATGTTTGCCTTGCTTGTTAAACTGGTTTGTCTTTAAGTTGAGAACTAGAATGGGTATCTTGTTTTTGTATCTACCCTAGCTTGGAGAAATAATTTATTAAATAAGTAGTAACTTAACTTTTGTCTGAAGTATTTCCTGAAAACTAAAGAGATACTTTTGTCTGAAGTATTTCCTGAAACTAAAGAGATACTTTTGTCTGAAGTATTTCCTAAGGGAGTTTTGCTTTAGTGTTTAGTTAAAACTACCTTTTTAACATTTAGGTTTATTGTGTATACTTTCTTAGGTGTGTTTGATGTTTGTCTTAGCTTTATGGACTTGTTGCTGGTTGTTGTGTGACAAAGTGGATTGCTTGCTTTTGATCGTTAGCTTAGTGTCTTGTGCAATGCTTGCTGTTTGTTATGTCCTTGTGGCATTGTCTTGTATTTTGAGTGTTGTTCCTTTTCCTGTTTACAACGTTAGATACGATCGGGAAGGAACTGAAAGTGAGGAGTGAACCTGAGGAACATCAAGATTAAGACCAAGGACATATTACCAAGCCAGGCAAGCCACCTCAACACCCTACTAAAATCCTATTATTTGTCCAAAGCATGTTTTGTTTTCAAAATAAAATAATGCATGTTTTATTTCTCCTGTGGCATTTTGCCACCCCAAAAATTATTTTACAAAATATTGTTTGGCCAAAGATATATCTACTAGTATATGATAGGTTTTATAAAAATAAGTTCTTACTTGAGAAACCTTCTACTGAGGGCGCTATCAAAAAGATAATATTTTCTAGTAGTATATCCTTATATCCTTATCTCAAAACTTTAGGATGGGAGCCTGGATTTGATAAAATATTTTCAGAGGAAAAACCCGAGTTGCTGGGAGCAATCGGCGAGAAAGTGCTTTATAAAACCCGAGTTGCTGGGAGCAATCGGAGATGTCACGAAAACCCGAGCTGCTGGGAGCAGTCGGAGGTGGAGATGTTTTTGAAAAACAAAGTACAGCCCTAGTGGCCGCCCGAACAATTAACCCGTGCAACCACATTACCTGAAATGGGTAGGGCTTAGCCGGAAGCTTGTCCACTTTAGTACGGAGGGTCTCATACTCTATAAGGGCGAGGCCCTTGAAGCCGGGTTGTCGTCTGTACGAGGCAATACACATGTGGGGTGATCCGCGCCGGACGATTACGTTGGGTCCCCTGCCGTGGCGGTGTGGCGTCCCGGGAGAGACCGGGTGTCTAGAGGAGCACACGGTGCCGAGGGGAACAAACCTATCGGGAGCCCTCTGTACTAGCGTGGATATAGTGGAAAGCTTTGATCTGGTTATCCAAACGCCCGCATACTGTTGTATGGCGGGCCGTGGCTGAACACGGCGGAATGACCGTTTGGTGTGGTGAAAGTGCACCACCTCTACAGAGTGTAAAACTATTCGAATAGCCGAGTCCTCGGTCATGGACGGTTAGAAAGGCCACCGATCTTGGCGTACGGGCAATTTTATGTTTTCAAAGGAAAAATGGTTTCTCTGTGGAAACAAGGAGGCATTCAAGAAGGTACCTGGGAGGTACGGTTTTAGGAGAAGATGGTTGGTCTCGGGGCGACAATCAGTCTGATCTTATGGAAAGAAAAGGGGGTATCCCCACCCTAGTGTCTTTGAAAAGTTCTACGAAAATTGTTTAAAAACGTGGAGATAGCTCATGCTATTTCTACAATAGAGAATTCTATCTCTAAATGTTTCTTTTTCAACAAAGATATAGAGATGTCGTATTCTCTATGTCTAGAAGCATTGTTTGCGAAAACTAAGCCATATAGTCGTAAACAGCAGCTATCCCAGTTTTCGAAAAACTATTTTATTGCATTTACCATGAAAACTTAAGCCTTGAGGTGGTTTTGCGAGTACGTAAATGTACTCATATGGCTGTGTCCCTGGATATTCAAACGTCCAGATTACAACATGGAGATGTACGACGTGGAGGGGGAGTACGCCGATGACTACGCCAACTAAGTGTCACCGGTCAACTGCCAACGTGGGATTTTATCAGGACGTGACGAGGGCCGATGCTTGCCGAGTGCTTCCGCTATATCGTAGTTAAACCCGCCATGTGTGGCGATGTTTGCATACTTGGCCAGGTGACCATTATTTATGTAAGTCTTGTATTATTCGAGTTGAATGATATAACTTTGTATACCATGTTGGTTATGTGATCGCGATGCACTGATCATTGGGATCGTGATCTGTTTACATAACGTGGGCATCTCGGACTGGTAGCTCGAGGGGTCCTTATAGATATAATTCTTGACAACTCCTAGATTGCAAACCTGATATGGTCGATTGAACAGGATAGCATTTAATTCTTCGAAAGTTCTCCTATTTGGTCTTCCAAAGTCCCTTTTAGAGGGTCCTCAGTATGTACTTCTTTGATAATATTTTCATAGGAAAACATCCTGTATGCGCACAAATAGACCAGGTCGAGTGCTTGTTATATAAGTTAAATAGCACGTTCTTCACTGAAACTTTTCGTACCTGGGAATTGGTAAATTTAAGTAAACTTTGGTTGCAGTATTTGATGAAAGAGAATGTCCTGCATATTATTTCGAATAAATATTTTGTTGAGTAATAACAAATGGAAAGGTGATAAAATAAATGACTGATTTTATGGCAAGACATACGGCCATATTTCCTTACTGTTGTAGATGTGACTATAATGGCACTCCCTATTGACTTGATATGAATTATTTCAGCTTTCAGAGCCTATAATCTGACTTTGACTTCTTGTTCTCTGTCGACAAATAGTAAAATAATTTTGAAGACATTACATGAGAATGTTGTGTGCACAATACAATATTTATTTTTTACTTGCTCGATTAGCAGTATAATATCACGGATTTTAGAATGCCCAAAATATTAGTTTCTTCAATTGGCCCGATGTGTGCCGCAACCCCTATAATGTCTGAAAACATGAGATCAGATGGCATATTTTGTATCTCTCATAAAAAGATTGTCTATGCATGCATGATTTAAATCTTACCGTGATTCAAGAATTTGGAATATTCTACCTGAGAGAGATAAGTGCCGACACCTTCTGTTCTACCGAGAGTACCTATGTCTGTGAAGTTGAAATAATGCTTCTCAATATATTATTCATCTTTGGATCTTAACACCTAATTACATAAAAATCTATTGGAAGCAATAATTATGAATCTAAAAAACAAGGTCTTCATGTATACCTCTCTATCCTTTCTATTTTTGTTGATCCATATATTGTAGAAAATCATGGAATTTTGACATAGTTAAACCAAACTTGATCTCTCTTGCCCAGAAAATGACATGAGTGTACCATGTCCCTCCCCATAGACAGTTTATGAACGTCCTGTCTCCGTCCATTATCGTGCATACCAGGCGCCGAAGTAGGATGAATATATAGTTGTTTAAATTGTGCTAGCAACTGGTCGTACGTGGATATGTGAAAGCTGATTGTTGACATAACTGCAGAAATAGCTTGTATCAAGAAAATACCTGTTATCTATTCCTGCTAGAAAACATAGAAAAACGAACTGGTAATCTGAAAAATACTAATTCGTACTATATGCTAGAGATGGCTGAGTCATGCATGCACAATCATCATCACTGATAAAGTATGATCTGGTAATCTGGAGAGTACTAATTCGTATCAGTGCTAGATATGGGCGAGTCATGCATGCACAATCAGTCATGTAGTGCCGGGGAGATCGTAGCAAGGTGGCCCTCGCAAATGCGAGGGCATGACTGTTTAGCATGTTGATTTTTTTTTAAAGGTGATGCTTTCAAAGATTCAAAAAAATGGAATTTGAAATCTAGAATTTTTCAGCTAATGTAGATGTAATGTTAGATAAGACATGACATTTATTTTAAATCAGTTTTTTTGTGAGGGTTACTCTGCATCACTTTAGTTTGTGGATCGATTCTGTCATAGATGGCTTGCCACATATTCTGTCTTTTAAAAGTAAGTAGTGATATATTGATCACTTTCTTCCTAGCGCTTCAATAAAGGTGTTCTAAAACTAACTATTGTACGATGTAAAAATGAACACACACTTACTTCGCCGACACACAATTTCAACCTCTTAATCAAAAATCAATTTGTTGCATGTCTTGTCACCGGCAGTCTTCATAATACGATTGCACCACCAAATTATCCACAACCGGTAATAATCATTCATAATAGCATTGCCACACTGCCCAATACTTTAGATAATTAAGTTGTTGGTTTAAAGATAAAAATCTTGATTGCAGTGACACATACACTATAATCTTTAAAAAGCATGCTCGACAAAAAAAATTAATTACATTATGGAAACTATATATGTACTCATGAAGTCATCACCAAAGATACTTATTATCTTAAATTTATATCCAACGTAAGTTATGTTTTATTTTATTGCGAATATTTTTTTGGTTAGTGGATTATTCTCATTTGAACGCACGTATAGGCGTTGATACTTCACATTAACCAAATGTTAGATACAATTAATGTATTGGTAACTCATTTTTGTCCAAATTTAGATCCAAATAAAGTCACCTCTTACAGCTGATATCTTTTGGCTGACACCAAGTATGACATTAGGTTACAATTCTACGATCAAGCACAACTACTCTATGCCCGCAAGATGATGAAACGCTCGTTGTAGGCATTGGGATTGTGTAGTGATAAAAGGAATTCAAAAGCGAGAGGGACTTTATTTTCTTAGACATTCTGGAAACTATAGATATATCCGTTTGCACATGATGCCTTTGAAAATTTTGCATATTTTAATCATAACCGCTAAAGCCTTTTATAGCGATATATAAATTTGAATTATTACCGTCACATAGAGATTTAGCTGTCAAAAATTTCAAATGTTGTGGATTACCTTGGTTTCTCGAATAGACCTGCATCAATATTTTGTAAGACATACAACTCTGGTGGTTTCAAAAAAAAACTTGAAGCATGTACTCTTTCGAGTTTGAAATTTTCATTTTATATTAGATATCCGTTATGCCGAGAAAAATCATTCAACAACTTAGTTTGTTTTAGCACTATTTTCGTTTTTAGATATTGTTGGAATGGTGGTGCCTAGAAAAGGCTATTTAGAAAACAATATGTTGTAAAACTAAGGATTTTTTGTTAGCAAATCTAAGCTCGTGAGCTAAACATGACTTCATGTAGATCTGCAATTCGTATCTGAGTATAAGCTGTAAGAGATGGAGCATGAAAAGATATCATGAAACAACTTATTACACTTTGAAATAAAATTTTGTGCCAAAAAAGCTTTCTCTCTTAATTAATACAGATAAATTAAATGCATCAATGGGCTATGTTCATGAAGCCACGATCACTACGTACCTGATCGATTCAAATTGGCTCATGTATATGTGTATGCTGCATGCATGCTTCCGCCAAAGATCAATTAATTCATCATGCAGGGGATCCACGATTTATGTAGGCGTGATGCTTACCGGCCGAACAACGACGATGGCCACGATAGGATGGCTGCCTTTTACCGACATGAGTTTTGGCGAAAGACGTGCATCCTAATTTTTTTTCTTCCATGAAGGTCGAACGTGATCAATTATGACTCTTTTGTACACGATAGGACCTGTTTGTTTCTACGTGCCAACGTTGTAGCTTTTTGTACAACCTATGGTTACGCAATTAATTATGTTTCATTAAGACCATTCAAAAAAATTATGTTTCATTAAATCAGAACCACTGATTTTAGATCTAACTGTTAAAAATAATTTAGATGATGTGGATTAACGTGGTGTCTCGAAACACTAACTCATTTTGCTTTTAGTATATAATAGATAGATTTCAAGTGGGTTTCTTTTCAAGATTTTTCATTCTTGTGCAGATCGGCAGAATCGGTTCTTCAGGTAGAAATGTTTCTTTCTTAACATACTGTTAAGTTCCTTTTGAAGAGTCTAGGGAGGTGAACGATCAGAACTCTGATTGACCAGTTTGTCTGAATCAGCTGATCAGAACAAATGATACTTTGAAGAATCTAGCTCAGCTCGTTTTCAAGAACGAGAAGCCTTGATCAGCCCCCGAAGTATGTGAAGCCCTGGCCCCTCAAGTGGTTTCGGTTTGCAGACGGACTGCCATGCAACGAGGTAGTGGCCGCCTCCTGCATCATCCTTCCCTGCCCATAGGAAGAAAGCCAAGCCTTGTTGAAGCACTGAAAAATACATGGATCGAGATCCAGCGCCATGAGCAGGTAGGTAATGAATGTCGTCATGATCAGGTGCATATACACCACTCTGCCCTCCTTCCAAAGCAATTTGCATTTGCAAAACGGCATGTTGTAATCCTGGTGATCCATGGATAATTCCTGATGTCTTCTATGCCCATTCATAACAAATACAAATTTGTAATGTGCAAAGAGACAATAAATAATTCATGAAATGTGTTTGTATAATTCTATGATTTTTTAGAAAAGGGACGGTCCCGGCCTCTGCATCGATTGATGCATGCGACCTTTATTTTTATTAAAACTTAAGATCCTTACAAACGATTACAAGACGGGTCACACAAAGTTGCGACCAAAATCAACCACAAGGAAAAGGACAACAATAGAAGACTCTGCATCAACATGTTATCCTAAGATCAGAACGCCAGCTGTACTGGAAATATAGATCCGACGCGATCGATTCCAGGCGGCTGCACCCAGAAACCATTGCGTCGCACTTCTCCGTTGATTGTAGGTAGGACCACGTACGGATCCAGTGCGTAGCCATCAGGATAACCTGCATAAATGAAGTTTTCTTCGCTCTGTCAAAGATATAGTCATTACGAATATTCCATATAGCCCAAAGTAACGCACAGACACCAACTCTAAGTTGAGTCTTCTCAGTCTTAGAAACACCCATTAACCAATTGCCAAATAAATTTGCTATGTCACTTGGGGGTTTAAGATTAAAAGTCATATGAACAATGCGGCAAGTCATTTTGCAAGCGGACAAGATATGAATAAATGTTGAATTGTTTCATCTTGATCACAAAAACAACATTTTTTTACATCCATTCCAATTACGTTTTGCCAGGTTATCCTTTGTGAGAATCACTTTACGATATAAGAACCACATAAAAATCTTAATTTTTAGAGGTACTTTCATTTTCCATAGATATTTGCGAAGAAACCTTGTATGATCACTCATGAAATCAAGATACAAAGATTTGACAGTAAACACCCCATTTTTAGTTAGACCCCATCTAAACTCGTCTTGGTCGTTCGCGAGGTTTACGTGCATTAGCCTATTAACCAAGTGTAACCATCTAGTCCACTTGTTACCCGTAAGCGCTCTACGAAAGACTAGGTTCGGTGGAGGCGCGTGGGATAAAACATCGGCCACTGAAACTTGTTTTTGGTGGACAATGTTATATAAGGATGAATATTGGCTAGCTAGTGGCTTGTCACCTAACCATGTATCCTCCCAAAAACATGTTTTCTCTCCGTTTCCCACGACAAATGAACCTCGGTCAAAAAAATTGTCTTTTACCTTCATTAGGCCCTTCCAAAAAGGTGAATCAGTTGGTTTACTCTTGACTTGGGATAATGATTTGGAACGTAAGTACTTGTTACGAATTAATTCCTGCCATACCCCACCATCGTCTGACAATATTTTAAAAAGCCATTTACTTAATAGACTTTTGTTCTTAATCTCTAAAACTTCAATGCCGAGACCACCTTGGTCTTTCGGTCTGCACATAATATTTCATTTCGTTAATCTATACTTTCGTTTATGGCCATCACTTTGCCAAAAGAAACGAGATCTAAAATAATCCAGTCTTTTCCGTACCCCTATAGGTATTTCAAAGAAGGATAGCATGAACATAGGTAGGCTTGTCAAAACTGAATTTATCAGTATGAGACAATCGCCATAGGAGAGTAATTTTCCTTCCCAACTTGCTAGTTTCTTCTCAAAACGATCCTCTATCATTTTCCATTCTCCATTTCTCAGTTTTCGGAAATGAATTGGGATACCCAAGTACTTGAAAGGGTAAGACCCAGCCTCACAACCGAAAAGTAATCTATATTGTTGCTCGTCTTCTTTGGCTTTTCCAAAGCAAAAGATCTCACTTTTGTGAAAATTGATTTTCAAGCCGGATAATTGTTCAAACATACATAGGATGAGTTTCATATTAAGTGCCTTTTCAAAATCATGAGACATAAAAAGTATCGTATCATCAGCATATTGTAAGATCGAAATCCCCCATCTACTAGGTGTGGAATAAGTCCATCGACCTGTCCATCTTCTTTGGCTCTCGCAATCATTATAGCAAGCATATCAGCCACTATGTTAAACAAAATTGGTGAGAGAGGGTCACCCTGTCTTAGGCCCTTTTGTGTTTGGAAGTAGTGACCTAAATCATCATTTATCTTAATACCCACACTCCCTTGGCTCACAAAATTTTCTATCCACTTACACCACTTAGGATCGAAGCCTTTCATTTTTAACACTTGTTGTAGAAAAGGCCATTGTACTTTATCATACGCTTTTTTGAAGTCTATTTTAAGTAGTACCCCATCCATTTTCTTCCGATGAAGTTCATGAATGGTCTCGTGTAGGATCAAAACTCCCTCTAGAATATGTCTCCCAGGCATAAACGATGTTTGGGTCGGTCTAATCACTTTGTGAGCCACCTCAGTAATCCTATTAGTTCCCACCTTGGTGAAAATCTTAAAACTAACATTGAGGAGACAAATGGGGCGGTATTGTTGAATTTGAACGGCGTTTTCTTTCTTGGGTAGTAGGATAATATTACCATAGTTTAGATGAAAAAGGGGCAACTCACCCCGCTGAAAAGCCGTGAATAGGTTCATCAAATCAAGTTTAATAATGACCCAAAATTTCTGATAAAATTCTGCTGGAAACCCGTCCGGCCCCGGAGCTTTGTATAATTCTAAGATACATGATTGAAACAAGGAATAAGATATTCTATTATTTTCATAGAGAAGAGTATTGCTCCTTATAAACTACTTGGATGGTAGACAGTGACATGAAGTTATTGCTACTCTGGTAGATACAAAAATGAATTGTTGTTACGAACTCTGGTAGTTAATTTGTTTTGAGTACTACGTGTGGTCTTGGCCTGGCATGGTCCGATGCCACCTTTAGCTCGGGACAAGGTGGTCAACCGGTGTTCTTTTCGGCCCTTTTGTTAGTGTTTTCGATGACATGCGGAGGCGATGGCGAAGCCATATCGGCCATGGAGGGCACAGATCCGAAGAAGAGTGTTTATTCAACAAAAAAAACTAGGTTGATGCGAGGTCCTGGTCTATGTCCCGCTTTTAAAAGAGAAAAAAAAAGGTATGAAGTACTATGAGACTGGGTTCTCCAGATCTGCAGAATCGGTTCTTCAGGTAGAAATCTTTCTTTCTTCACATACTGTCAAGTGTGTGCGAATGCGGTTCCAACAAATGAAATTTTGAAGAGTCTAGGGACGTGATCGATCAGACCTCTGATTGCCGAGTTTGTCACAATCAGGAGAACTGAATCGGTAAAAGTTGTCAAATTATGAGGAAGAAAAACAGAGTGGTTCACGCTCTAGCAAAGCGTGCTTTCAGGGATCGTTCTGGTCCATCTTGCTCTTTCATGTGCAAAAAACATACGACCATCTTTTCTTCGTCTCGAATCAAGCTAGCTGTGGAAAGGCTAAGACTTCGGTTTGGAATATTACAATATGTACTCTGTCTTTGGTTGCTAGTAATAACTAAAATCCTACTTTGCAGAAAAAAAAACCACACTCTTCACATATTCTAGAAGGGAGTACTCTAGACAAAAGCGTATTTTTGTAAACCAAAAAACAAATCGGTACAGTCTACCTTAAAGTCAAATGTTCCACAACAGAGGCAGACGTGCCCCATCATTTAATCCAATTATTCATGAGATCATATGCTTCCATATTTAATATTCTTGATGTCTTCTATGCCTATGCATGGCAAATAGAATTCTGTAATGTGCAAAGACACAATAAGTAAATCATGAAATGTACCTCAGAATTCTAAGATACATGATTGAAACAAGGAATAACATATTCTATCATTTTCATAGAGAAGAGAATTGCTCCTTATAAACTACTTGGATGGTAGACAGTGACATGAAGCTACTGGTACTCTCGTAGGTACAAAAATGAATTGTTGTTATGAACTTGGTCCTCGGTTAGGTCTATGGTTACAGTCGCATAGTGTCAGCCGTAAGAAACTGGTCTAAAGCTACATAGTTAATTTGTTTTGAGAACTAGTGTTCTAGAATCGGAAGCAAAGTGTATACCATTGTCTTACCTACCTCCGCATGTGATCGAAATATTATGGCGGTGAGTAGATGGGTGTATCGAGGGATGTTTTGCTCACTTTAAAGCGAGAGTTGTGGACTAAGTTTATCTTCGACCCCTAGATTGCATCCAAGCGGTTACAACTCTGTAGGCACTCTTTTCACCGGAAAGTGCAAGTGGCAACTGAGTTACCTATAGCTCGTTAAAAAAAAAGGCAGCCCCGGTGCAGTAGCTCCCGCTTGCGCAGGGTCCGGGGAAGGGTCCGACCACTTTGGGTCTTTAGTACGCAGCCTTTATTCCTGCATTTCTGCAAGAGGCTGTTTCCAGGACTTGAACCCGTGACCTCATGGTCACAAGGCATCAGCTTTTGCCGCTGCGCCAAGGCTCCTCTTCTACCTATAGCTCGTTATTTTCAGAAATTCGAAATCTTCAATTTTTATGTTTCAAACAATTCGAAACAAAAATCTTACATGTAGATACTGTCGTGATACAGAAGTGAGTGAATCTAGAATGCAAAATTCGTATTATTTTAGTCTACACAAATGACAAATATGGCAAAATTTCAATATTTAAAAATGTGAACTGTTCAGGGATCCAAATAATATACACGTTTGTCATTTTTGTACAGGCCAAATATAATGAATGTTTCATTCAGATTTTGCACAGTGGTAGATCCCCGCATTATCTACGCCGAGTAATTTGTTTCTCAATTTTAAAACAAAATCAACTATCGGTTTTAATCTTTCTCAAAACCAGGCTTCATGGAGGTCGTCCTCCAAAACGTTGTATTCCTCTCTTCACTTATTTTTGAAAAATCATATGATTCTAACCAAAAGTGTCACTTTAGAAACTAAAAGAAATTGGCATGTTATAACCTGAAGTCAAATTTCCACAACAGGTGCAAACTACTAGCTCCTTTCAGAAATATGACAGGTTTTACCTTTCTTTTGATTCAGATGTATGTAAACACGTTTTTGTTTGTAGATTCGCTAATTTCATTCATATCTAGACCGTACTGAAATATCTAAAACATCGTATAGTCTGAAACAGAGGGAGTATATCCAATGGGATTTAAACTGTCTGTGAGATCACACGTCCTATATTTAAGATATACAAAAAACATTACATTTGAATGGCTTTAGATAATGGTAAACAGTTTTTCTTTCCCTCTTCTTGAAAATTAAAATTCGAACATGCAAATGATATCTTTCTAAGTACTAAGCTCCCTAGAATTGAAGCATTCTCCTTCACTCACATGTCAACATCATAATAGGTCCCACTTGGCTCATATTATTTATTTATAGTTCATAGTTTTTTTAACATGTCAACTTCATAGTAAATCCCACTTAGCTCACATTATTTATTTATAGTTCAAAGTTTAAATTCAATTTGAAAAAATTCTATTGGATATTTACATATGTTTGTACTTATCTGCTGAATTTTTGGAGAAATAAAAAAGGATTCTCATCTATAAAAAACAAAATTGTGGTTGTAAAAAAGAAAAAAATAGCTCCATTTCTCCTAAAAATTACTCTTTTTGGGTAGACCAAAATACAAAAAAATCTTCTAGAGTGCATACAATATGTAAACGTAGTTGTATGTTTTATTTCAAAAAAATGAAATCTAAACATGTCGTTTCGATTTTTTTACAAGGAAATGCAGTGAGTTTGGAGCTACTAGCATTACCCAACAACTCTCTCTCTTATCTCCACCGCCAGCGTCCACCATAGCATCGCGCGGCCTGTGTCGCGTGACACCATTTCTCTCCCTCCGCCTCCGTCGAGCAGTATTCTAACAAAAACAGTCGTCCCTATGCAACGTTTGCCCGTCTCTCCGCACACATCTCTGACTCCGTGAAGCACCTAGGACTATAGGGCACCTCCATCTCTGATGTCTTGACTCAAGTCATTGTTAACTTGCACGCCACGTGTGCTCCTCTCTGGTGGCAATCCAACGCCAGTGAGCTGAAAGACTTTCTACAACCCCCGCAGTAGTTGCACGTGAACACTCATGTCGCCTCTCACATCGGCCTCCGTTGTCACTGTTATTGTTAGTAGTGCTCGACTCGGTGGTGGTGGCAGCTGCGGTTGATGTTGGACGCCACCTATTACTGATGCAAGATGATGTGGGTATTTATCCGTGAACTTTTTCTTACGGTATATTTGCTTATATCTCATTTGTATTCAGAGAACGAGTCATATTATGTAAGAAAATGCATGTGTCTATTTTGTAGATGGTTGATTGCATACACTAAAAAGGACTTATGTTTGTCTAGACTCAGATGCAATCATTAGAGTGTACAAAAGTCATGACCACGAGGGTATAATAATAAAATAGCATGTCGTGTTGAACCGTGTGACAAACATGACAAACTATATGTTAAGGGAAGGGCATATATGTAATTAGATATATAATTTTGGTGGTATTGATGCCAGTTTATTTTTGTTTATATTTTATTTTATACAATCTAGATCCAATGCACATATTAATATGGCATGTAAACGGTTTAGGATCTCAGTTTTCCCTATATTGTTGTGAATTATTTAGTATTTATTGGTGGAATGTTTCTCTGTTTTTATATAGTATGGATCATATTCGATGCAATTTATTTAACTTTGTAAAATACTTACGCCAACTATTATAATTATTAATTTTGGGATAATTATGTCTGAAAAGTCTACTTGATTTCATTATATTAAAATCAATAACGTTCATTGTAGGATCTCGATGGCTAATCAAATCTTGGCTAATCTATCTCTCCGAGTTTGCAATTTTCATCATATCGTACATTGTCTACAGATTGTTGGAAGTTTGATCAATTTTTTTTTGTTCGAATCATTATAGAACCATGTACACAATTTAACTTTCATGACATTTCATAATTGTCATTCTATCCTAATCATCTAATCGAGTGTAAACTTTTTTAAGGAGGTTTATGCTCTTTCTGTTGAGTGGTGTACTCTTAACCTTACTATAACTAAATAGCCGTATCCCTTCTCTACTCCTCTATGTTTATGTGAGGATGTCTGAGTAATCTTGTTTTAAAATATAGTGAGTCAGTGATACTGTTTTATCTATCTTTGATACTAACTTTTATTTATGTCTCACTAAATTTATGTGTGTTCATCTATCATTGTTCGTATTAGAACAGACGCGGCAACGCGCGTCTTTTCCTTCTAGTGATATACATATCTATTGATTATCCTCTAATAACATGGATCCAGCAATTTTACGGCCCAGTAACCCGTGTACGACCTGTCCCAGCGCACCCTAATATTTTCACCAGTTTTTTTGTCAGCACTATTTACATGGATACCCGATGTTTGATAATCCATAGTACTAGGAATAATGTAAGCACGGATATATGTATCCGATCACATGGTGTTTCTCTGATTATTTACTCTATATTCTGCTCGAAGAAATACTCTGTTATTGCCTATTGGATCTTCGATGCTATTATCAGATCAACAAGAGGAGTCTATTCTTAACTACTGCAAGTACTGTGGTCGAATGACGATCATAGTTGTGTTCAGCTTACCACCACATGTACCAACAATGTACTTTGCCTATCTCTAAGTTCAACAAGTATAAGAGAACGGTTATGCTGAACCATGAACAACTGAGCACAGATAGTTCAGCTGGATAAAAGAATCTCACCGAGTTATCTTCAGGCAAGTAGCATAGTAGTACACTAATACTGATCGACCTTCTCTCTATCATCCACCAGATAATTATGGCTAAATGAAGTCAAAATTTTGGAGCACACTGATGATTAGGCAGCCTCAAACTGTATAGTATATTCATTGTTGCAGACATGCGACCTCTAGCCTACAAGCCGGACAAAAACCAAGCGACGGTAGGACTTGCAGACTCAGGCCTGCCGAATTCTCCGCCTACTTTGTGGCTCATTACTAATCAAAAGCTGTAACTTTGTGGGTTATTGCGGGTGCCAAAAATTTGGGCGATTTGATACCGTGAGAGTAATTCTTTTGTAACTTGAACCTTTACTTTTGTAATGTCCTCTCTTAATTAATATATGGGGCAAAGCTTTTGCCCCACTTTATATTAAAAAAAAAGCTGTATCTCCATATCCCAATTCCATCCCAGCAAAGACAGAAGACGCTGATCTGCTAGTTCTTCTAAACTTCACGAGAGTGTGGCATATAGGATGGCTGGAGCAGGAGTTCTGGGTGCTCAGTGCTCACTGAAGGTAGAAGATAGGGAGAGAGTAGCTGAGGCGGCAGAGTAGGGGGAAGAGATATGGCGATGATCGCAGCCCCCATGCGCAGGTGGTAATACTGGGCATCCATCTATAGTTCCTGGTGACTTCTATTCCCATTGGTAGCAGATTAAAATTTCTGGTTGCAGACACACGATACACACGAAAGTGGATTAAATCATTCTGTAATGTATGTAAAATGAGGAAATAGTTGGTCATCATTTGATTAGGTAAGCATCTCTTTTTATAGAAGACTTGGGTGACGAGTGGTCCTCCGGTAGGTCAATCCATTAGAATCCACCGGTTATGAACTTAGTCTTCAGTAGGCAGACGCGGACCAATGGCACATGGGACAAGCTCATATAATTTTTTATAAGAAAATAAAAAATGTTCGTAAATTTTCGAAATTTGGCCACAAAATATTTTTACTTGACTTTTGAAAAAAAAAGAGACAAATCTCTGATTAATATAGCGTGTGTATAGCATCCTTTTTGGGAAATCTTTGACTCGGCTTGCAATTAATGTTATTTTCTTACAAAGATTTTTATATGTGTGCCATACTTGATAATATTTACCGGACTGAAAATTTCAGAATTTTCTGAACATTTTTTTATTTTTCTTAAAGTAAATGGTGCAAACATACCCAAGAGCCACCTCGTATTTTCATCCCGTAGCTACATGCATTGATAGCATTATCAACCATTGAGGCAATCAATGAATTGTCTTAGATTACAAATTCCCATCTCTGCATCTTTAATATTAGTAGTAGGTAAGAGCATCTCTAGCGGAACCCACAAAACGCGAACCCGCAAAACAGTTTTGCAGTTCGCGCAACTCGCATTTTTGGCTCGAAACGCCACGCGGCGGAGCAGAACCCGCAAAGCAGAACCGCAAAACAGAAACTGCATTGCGGTTCTGCTTTGCGGGATCTGCTCCGCCGTGCGGCGTTCAGAAACTGCATTTGCAAAACAGAAAGATAGTCATGAATATCATAAAAATGGAATGATAAATAAATTAGACCAAAATTATAAAGATTCATATTACAATAGTAGGATATTATGAATCCTCACAAATAGTTTATTACAATAAAAGTTTGAATCACATGAAATAAACAATAATTCAATACAAGATGTAGAATAACAATATTGTTTGAATCAAACATGGCTCAAATTAACTAAAAAATAGCTACTGCCCATGCAGCTGCCAGATGTGCTCAACCAGGTCTAGTTGCAGCTTGTTGTGTTCGTCCTTGTTCTCTATCTCATGGTAAGTCTGCAGAAAAGGTTCGACGCGATCTGGGTTTCTAGCTGGCTTCACACGGCTACCAACATTGTGATAGGACAACTCCAAGTCCAAGCCCCTTTCATCCTCTATGATCATGTTGTGAAGGATCACACAACAAGTCATGATACGTGCGAAGATAAATCTTTCCGTAGAGTTTGATAATGGTTTTAGCAAACACACGAACCCGGACTCGATCGTAGTATCTTCGCCAATACGAAGATACTCGTCGGCATAGTCAGCCGGGACGCCATAGGCAATGACTCTCATTGTGGCGGAGATCTTCTGGTACGCGCTGAAACCCATTAAACCCACGGCATTGCGTCGACGGGTAAAGTACTGACACTCCGCCTCGCAAGCTTCTACTATCTTAACGAAAAGAGAGCGGCGCATACGGTACCTTCGGAAGATGTGAGCAGGGTACGTCGGGATTTCGGCGAAGTAATCGCGTATGAGAAGCTCATTGCTGTAGAAGCGGTTTCGCGGTATGCAAAGGTGGTCAACCTTGGATCCTTGCCGCCGCTTTGCATACCGGTCCTCGAACTCCTTGACGGCGAGGACGGCGACCACCATTTGCTGCCGCCGGATTTTGAACAGCGTCTCCACATCGGAGGCGTCGGAGGAGGACGAGTCGGAGAGCACGAACTCTTCCTCCGGGCTCAACTCCATCTGAAACGGGCAAGACACACTCACTACATGCTACTCCGGCCGAAATCGAAGAGAAATCGAGCGGAAAAGGACTCACCGGCAGATCGGCGGTGGCGGCGCAGATTTGGATTCTCCACGGGCGCGGCTAGCCGGAAACCGGTGGCAGGGTACCTCCGTGGCCGGGGCAGCTCGCGTGCGGCGGGGCGCCTTCAGATGCGGCCGAGAAAGGGAGGGAATCGCAGGCGGCGGCGCTGGCGGCGGCGAGATGGGGAAGAAGAGAGGAAGAGCGCGTGGTGAAAACTCCCACCCGCCAACCGTTTTGACCAAATGCAGGGCCCCCTAGATTCGGTGCCGAAATCCGCGAAAAAGCCGTTCCGAGGCGCGGATTCACGGGGGCCTGCAAAAACTTTTGCGGGTTGGGTAAATTTGCGGATTTTGTTCTCCGGTTTTTTGCGGTTTTCAATCCGCATCGGGCGGTTATTATGCGGGTTTGACCCTTTTACGGGTTCTGCTAGAGATGCTCTAATATGCAACAATATGGAGTCCGAGTTATATGGCTCTCTTTTTTTATTTTGTTTTTTGAAATCTGCACTTTTGGTTGTCCAAAAAATCGAAACAAAAATTATGTGTTCAGTTTTCTGATTTTTGCTTGTTGTACAAGTTCATTTCTTTTGCTCAAGCATTGACTTTATTTTGCATTTTCTACTTTGACTCTTTGAGCCATTGGTGTCTATGCCTATGAGATATTGTGTGTAGTAGAGTAGGCTGCCTGCACCTACGTGACCAAGAACAACACGTGAACATCCTAGCAGCAGGGGAAGTGATCTGCCCAGAGAGAGATTGATGCTCGAGTCTACAATGCGGCAGACCAAATGGCGGCCGAGGAAACCGACCCAGCCGTTGGGTCGGTCGCTCGATATGATGCCGAAAGATTTTATGACCACATTGCGCACAGCTCGCACGAGCCAAATGGGCCAACTTTCTGTTTCAATATGATGGACCTAAATTTGCTGGCCCGCGACCTTCCCATCTGGCATGTTTCCAACGTGGTACAAGTCTGAAATCTGTTCCAACGGGATATGTGCCATTGTTCAACTACTAGTATCTAGGCAAGTATTTCCAGCGGGGCCTGCCGACACCAAATTCCAATGGAGATAACGAGCTACTTACCGTTCGTCTCCCAAAATGTTGCAATTGGATGGTGTAGGACTATTGCGGAGGAACCAGGCAAAGGGAGATTAGCTAAGGCAGCTCCGTAGATGGAAACGCCATGTAGTTCAGATCCCAGAAGTGCATGATGTAATTCCGTTGATCCATTGGCGATTCCTGGTGCCTTCTATGTCTATCCATATCAAATTCAGTTTTGTGGTGTGGAAATATACAACAAATAATGCATGAAATGGAACTGAACATTTCGGAGACACATGAGTAAAACCAAGAATAAGCTATACACCAGTGTCTTAGGAAATCCTTGCTACTTATAACCAGTGCTTAGGATGACTCCAACGGGGCGACGCAAACGGACGCGCGTTTGGTCCGCGTTTGGTCCGCTTGCATCTGCTACAGGACGTGCGTCCGGCCCAGGTCCGCCCCTTTCCGGCCACTGGCCCCAACGGGGCGACGCATCCAGTCCGGACAACTTTTTTGTTCTTCCAATATTCATTATACATTGGGAATTTTGGAGATTTACATTGGGAATTTATAATAAAATACGACCTATAATCTAGGCCTTCTCCTCGTCGTCGTCCTCCTCCGGTGGTGGTGGTGGAGTAGCCGGCGCATCGATGGCCGGGGGTGGTGGTGGAGATCCCGGCACGTACTCCGGCGCCGCTGCCGCTTCTGGTTCCGCGGCGGCCGGAGCCCACCTTGGGTCTGCCAAGGCGAGCCGAGATTCCCAGGGAGACCAGGGCTCCCAGGGATTGTACGCCGGAGCAGGTGGGCGCGGTGGAGTAGCCGGCACGGCGTCCTCCTCCTTCGGCACGGCGTCCTCCTCGGGCACGGCGTCCTCCTTCGGCACGGCGTCCTCCTCCTTCGGGGCGGCGTCCTCCTCTGGCACGACTTCCTCCTCCTTCGGCACGGCAAGCGCCGCCTGCACTATATAGCCTGCTTCGTCTTCCCGGTTTGCCATCGGTGCGATGATGAGCAGCGGACCGTGGCGAGGCAACTATATAGCCGGCCGTACGCGGTTTTGGAGTAGCCGGGCCGTCGGCCTAATGTGAACGCCGGCCGGCGATCCATCTCCCTACATTAATCTACACTATCTAATTAATAAGGTGGGAGATCAAGGGCTCCGACCTTGAGGAACGTCCAGCCAGCCGCCCGTTTGGCCATGGACTTGCTGGCTCTTCCTTCGCCACGACCGGGGCCAGCGACGGACTAGCTGGCTCCTCCTCCTCTCTTCTTTAGTCGCTACGAAACACGTAGCACCGCCGGCGTTGTACAAAATTGGCCGCACATAGGCGGCGCCGCCGGCGGGGATAGGGCATCAGTTGGAGCCTCCTGCTCCTGCCGCCTTGGCGGCATCGGCCTTGGCGGCGGCCACAACATCGCGTTGCCGCTTGCGCCTGGCTGTGCGTCTGGCTGTCTCCGCCGCGCGACGTGTTTGCTCCATCTCGGCCTCCTCTGCCGCGTCTGCGACGGCGCGCGCAGCGGACATGGCCTCCTCTGCGACTCCGGCGACTCCAGCGGCGTAGGCTTCCTCCTCGGGGTCGTAGACGTCCCCGTAGGCATCCTGCAGAGCCCTCCTCGCCTGATCCGGCAGCAGCGGCCGCGGCGGCTGCGGAATCATTCCGGCCCACGCCGGGCTCGTCACCATGCGGCGGGAGAAACTGCCGCGGTGGCGCCCTCGCGCGCTCTGACGCGCGCGCTCGACCTGGTCGACTAGATGTTGCGGCGGCGGATCCATGCCAGAGAGTGGAGGTGGTGGCCGCCGTGGTTGGGGGAGGAGAGCTAGGGTTTGTGCTCTTGGCCTCGGCCGGCCGGAGCACATTTAAAGAGCTCCACCGCTCCACTGCTCCACCGCCCACAGTTAATGTGGGGTAGGTGACCGTTGTATCACACTGACACGGTGGCCAAACGCGGGCCAGGAGCGGACTAGGGCAGGACACAAAAGCGCTCCGCTCGCGTCCGCGGCCGACGCATCGGTGGCCCAAATTTGGTTCAAGAATGGGTCGCGGCGGACCAAAAAACGGACCGCGGTCCGTTTGCGTCGCCCCGTTGGGCCGTGTTTTTGGCCCTCGCAGATACGAACGGATGCGCGCGGACTCGATGGGTCGCCCCGTTGGAGTCATCCTTATAACAGACTTGGGTGGTAGATAGTGACATTAAGTTATTGGTCTTCCGGTAGATCAATAGCTAATAATCACTGTTTATGAACTTGTCCACGTGGTAGGTCATTAGCAAAGCATTATGAACTTGGTCCTCCGATAGGTCTGGTACTGTGATAGGTGTATTCATCTTCTTGACAAAATACGAGTTTCCATAGTAGTTTTGTTTCTGAAAAATAAATAATTATCTTGATCTTCTTATCTATGCATTAATATGATTCACGTAGTTAAAAATGATTTATTCCAAAAAATCTAAAGGAAAATAAATACCAACATCTAATGGTCATCCTTAGAGAAGTTCCAAGCGAAGCAACAAAATGTTGTCGGACATGTGTGGAGGCATATAGTTCCAACACCCAGAATTTTCAGGAAAGTCCGGTGGCTAGTCTTTTTCCAGCTTTTCTTCTTTCTCAATTTCTCATTGTCCATCTTCTCGGGTTTCTGTCCCCACTTTTAGGTCAACATCAGGCTCGCATATGAACACACATCTTCTCGGGATTTGGCCTGATATCGAGTCACGGGTCCACTGGGAACTTGTAGGTCTTGAGGTGGAAACATACGAATGACATTTTCATCCGCATAAAGAGAGGTTTGGATGTAGGGGCACGTCCCCTTGGACTATGAAGATCGCCCTCGACTGTGACTATCTAAAGCATATGGTTAAGAGGGTCTATCGCTTTTATTTTTGGGTGAGAATAAGAGGGTCTATCACAATTCATAATAATCGAAGAAAAGCAGTGGCGACAATGGGTCTCCCTGGGAAGATCACGTCCGTGAATAATTGGGTCGGTGGTGAATAGAGCGGAGACCCAGACGTATAAACAGGTTGTGAAACCCAAGTGGCATAGATAGTCCACTACTAGGAGTTACGCACATCTAACAAAGTGAAATGCCTTATTGATATCGAGCTTGAGGAGGAAAGTGGGCGTGTTGGAAACATTTAGCGAGATTTCACACACAACTAGTTTGGCCAAGCGGTCCTAATCCTGAAGAAAGAGGGCTCAGGAGATTACTGCGTTTACACCAATTATTACTTTCATTCACCAATCAGCAGAATTCAATTTTTGCAACGTATGCATTGTTCATGAGGTAGCCAAATTCTGTATAGTATATTCACTGGTGCAGGTGAATGTAGATTCAGAAAGTTTTCTCATTCTATTTATACGAGAAATAAGCAGCATGGTCACATTGTGATCAGACTACTCTCTTTCTTTGATTGCTACTCTGTTAACTATTCTTGTTGAATGATAAAAAAGACAGTCTGTCGTTCTGATCTTTGATATAGTGATATCACTGTCAGAGTAACAAAAAAGTCTATTCTCATAGAGCATTTCAAACGCACATACGCGCATGCTTGGTAGCTAAACTATGCTTCCGTCGCTGCCTTTCTTCTCTTCTTTCTCTTCTTCTTCACCTTACCGTTTGCGATGGCATCACTTTCCAGTGGCGACGACGATGACGACGCCATGGACGCTGCTTCACCGGCGGCTGCCTGGTCTTCGGCGTTGGGCTCCATCCCCTTCATGATCACCGCCGGGAACACCCAGTTGGTCACGAAGTAGAAGAGCAGCATGACGGCACTGCACACATTCGTACGTAGCACCAAGAAAGTCAGAAACTGAAACAGTCTGACTGACTGAATACCGGCGGTTTACATGATGATTGATGCGTATGTGTGGTACAGAGTTTACAATTATACTCGCCTGATCGGTATGAGCGCGGACACGTCGCCGGTGTCGGCCGGCGAGCCGGGCACCAGCTTCGGGCCAGGATCTCGCTCAGCTCCGGCGGCAGGGCGTGAAGGCGCCGCACTTTCTGCCGTGGCAACTTTGCTCTGGGACACGGCGCAAACTTCGCTCTGGGACACGGCGCAATGGTCGTCCACGCCGCTCTCCCGAGGGTGTCATGCCCGGCGGCGGCGGCGAGACAGTGGGAGCCTATCGCCAGAGTAGCCGCGTCCATGGACACGTACGACGCGATATGATTTTGTTGAGACGTTTTAGCTCAGATAGCTCGCTGTTGTGGCTGGGTGGGTGATGCAAGAGGTCTTCACGCCTTCCGTTTAGGATAAGGAATTCAGTCCCCTCCCTCTGTGCTAAGCTCTGCTTTGGGTGGCTACCTGCACGTTTGCGCTCAGCTTTGAGCAGAAAATATCCGGTGCAAACCAACTTTCAGTGCAAACCTGTGAAAATCACACAAAAATCATGTTTAAATAATATAATATCCTCAACTAAAATCTTACATTGGAAAGGAAGAATTTTGTAGACATGTAAGTTTGCAAATTGAAACTCAAATTTTTCTAGCAGTTATGAAAATGAAAAATTAAGCAATGAATAGTAGCAAAATAAATAATTGTTTTGACTTTACAATTCATTGATGAATTTTATAACTTTAAACATGATTTTCACCAGTTTATAGTGAAATTGGCTTTCTACCGGATACTTTCTTTGATTCTGAAGGCTAGACATACTGAAATAATTTATTACTGTGAAACATGTAGCGAGATAGAAACAATCAAGCATGCAATAGTCTTCTCGTTCCCGTCCCCTGCTACAGTGCAGCGAGGCGGAAAAGAAGGCGACTCCGAGTTCTCCTCTTTTCGGCGGCGGATCCGCCGCTCCCCTCCGCCTCCGGTCGCCGTTTCGGCACCGTGAGGTGGGGGGGAGCTCCGGCTCCTGCTCGCGTGTGTACATAGGTCCTTCTAGGTTTAGGTTCGTGTCTGGCGGATGCCGTGTTTCGTGGCGGATGCCCGTTCTGCTTCTTCCTCGAGGTGGCCTGCTTCGATGCTTGGGTGCGGCGTCGAGCAAGTCGTGGATCTGCCCTCTGTGTTCCATGGTGGAAGATGCGCGGAGCCGAGGTTGCGGCACTCCTCTTCTGTAAGTGCTTTTGGCTCCGTGTTCTGCGGGTTCCTCGCCTGCTCCTGGCCGGCCTCGGTGGCGAGGGGGAGGAGGAGAGGGATGCAGGGTGTGCGAGTGTGTTCGTCGGTGGAGCCTCTCGATGCTTGCTTCTCTGGCCGGCCGTGGCGGCGAGGGGGGGAGCGGATCGAGATCGGCTGCTCTGTTTTGGTGCTGGGTGTGCAGGTGGTTTCCTTCTTCGCCTTGGCTTCGTCCGGCCGTGGTGGTATGGCGAGCGGCGACGGGAGGTGGGTGTGGGTGGTGGTCCTGGACGGCGCTGCACCGGCGGGAAGCTGGGTGGTGTTGGTGAAGAGAAGTTGTGGCCGTGCCCGTTCAATGCGTCAGATTCCGTCGCCTGCGGCGGATGGACTCTGCGGCTGTCTACAATGAGTGGTGGCTCCTCTTCTCCGGCGGGTGCGAGGTACGGCGGTGCCGGCGGCGACTAGGATTCAGGGGTGCGCGGCGGTGGGTTTGATCGCGTTCTTTCCAGGGTGCGCAGGGTGCTTTGTGCAAAGTTGCAGGGGTTCGGTTGTATTTTCTGTTTCTTGCTGGACCAGTTTGTAATTTGTACTGTGTATCCCTGTTTATATGGATCAGACCCTTTCCTCAATCAAGCATGCAATAGTCGATTACATAGGCAGAACTGTTCTGGAAAGAGATTCAGAAGGCAGCGGCAGTAAAGCTGTAAAGGTCCCATCTTTGCATCCAGACTCAAGGGCGTAGATACCATCGAAGGAAAACTGGTCCAAAATCAGGATGCCCATGTTATTCGATGTGGGGGCTTGGTCAGACCGGAGCTAGCGCAATGCACGTATTAAGAAATCATTCATTGGTTCAAAAATACGCTCACGAATTCAAAAAAATGTCATGGGTTTAAAAAAATATTCAGTTAATCAGGAAAGCTTTCCCGGTTCAAAATATGCATGGTAGAAAAAAATGTTTATGCTATGTTTAAAGAGAAAAGGAAAATGTAAACCACTTTTTACAGTAGTATCATTGATGAAAAGGAAAACGTGCAAGTGAGAATATAAAAGTTTCAACCGGAAGATACACATAAAACATAAAACGAAATCTAAAAAATAAAGCTGAAAATTTAAAATGGAGTGAAATGCATCTACAGTCTCTGAAGTTGTTGGCTATGTCTAAAACAGTCCTTTAACTTAGGAAATGCACTAGTACGGTCCCTAAACTCACTCCACACGACCACATACGGTCCTGAATACGGTTGACCACCGTATTCGTTGACCTGGAGCTGGGTTGAGCCCACAATGTTGTTCCTCGCCTTTTGAAATCTCTAAATGGTGATCAACATTATGGGGTTTGCGGCTGCAATGTGTTGTTGGATGTGTTTGTTCAAATCAACACACGATCCGGCCCTGAGTGCTCTCAAGGCGACTGCTTGGCGACCCGATGGCGTCCGACGAACCCCGGTGACTGGCGGTCGCCTGGGAATCTGTAGGTGCTGCCGCTGCTAATGGCGGGGCTAGCCTCCTCCCCAGGCGGGGTGATGGAGGCTGAGTCCCTCCGGGGGAGGCGGTGGGATGACGTCGCGGACGAGATCGACGAAGCCGACGCGGTAGCTGCGGAGCTGGCGGCACGCTGTGCAATTCCTCCATCCCCAACCTTCGGCTATTTCTTAGTGATGACGCGTCATGTCCCCTCGCGGTCTGCTGCTCCTCGCCGGCGGGCTAGTATCCGGGGCGCATGATCCGCGGTGGCGCCGCCATGTGTGAGAGGGCGTCGGCCACCAGAGCAGGCTGCGGCTGTTTGCAAGGGACGCGTGCCGGTGATGGCGGAGACGTCCGTGGGGAGGCGCCCCGCGGTCGTGCCTACGCCGGTGCTGCCCCAGCGCGGGGGGAGACGGATGCACAGGCGGCGCTCCGTGATACCTCGTCGCCGGCGGCGGAATCCCCAGAGGCTCATGTTCCTGCCCAGGGGGGCGAAGGTGCCAACCCTAGGCCCAGCAGGCCAGAGCGGGCTCTACGGCCCATCCTGGAGTGGCGCAGACAAGACGCGCGGTTCGCTGCCCATCTTGGGCCGCCGAAATCGACCCCGCGGCGAGCGACAATTAGCGGCCCAGCGAGGCCCATCAGCCCATGGATGTGGATTCGCAAAGGAGCCCGTGACCTAACCCTAGCAGTCCCTGCCTCGACTCGATCCGTCCGCAGACACGCCGCTGCGGCTCGTTCAATTTCCCTTACTCCACCCCCGCCGCCTCTCTCCGTCTCCTACGCCGCCGCCGTCGCCATGAAGCGCTCCCGGCCGGAGGAGGACGATGAAGACGTCCACCACCGCCGGAGGGCACGCTCCCCTTCTCCCTCTCCCCCCGCGCAGGCCACGGCGGTCGCATCTCGCGCCCGTGCATCCCCGCCGCGCCGCTACCGTCCACCGCCCCGGCGTGAGTCCCCTGGGCTGCGCCGCTCTCCGGACCGCCGGGACAGGCGCGAGACTGAGCACCGCCGATCTCCCCGCCCCTTGGCTGCCCATCGCCGTTCTCCTCGCAGGGGACCATCGCCGGACGGCCAGCGCATGGAAGCCGCGCTGCGCCGTGAGCTTGTGCAACGCCCGTCCGCGCATAGCAGGTCCCCTGAGCGACATGTAGACAAGGCACCGAGGCGCGAGTCTGGATCATGGCGGGAGGACCGGGACACTCACCCACAGGCCCGTCGTTCTCCTAGGCAACAGCAAACTTCTAACGTTGCCTCTGCTGCCACCAAGAAGAAGTCAAAGAAAAAGAAGAGGAAGAACACCCAGGGAATGGGGGAGGAGCGGGATGGAGCCAGAGTGGGCTTCCACCTGCACCGACCCCTAACATCCCACGGAAGGCTCCGAGTGACCCGTCCCAGGCGGGGATGGTCGCGCCCCGACCTCTGGCGGAGGGAGGGGAGGGCTCTCCGTCGCATGTCACGTGCTTCAACTGTGGGGTGGTTGGTCACTACCAGTCACAGTGCACTCGCCCTGAGTGTTGCGTGCGCTGTGGGGATCCTGAGCACCTTGTTGCCGCTTGCACCGTGTCTGCTGCCCAGCACCACCCCCGCCTAGAGCTCCTCGGTCACGGGGTGGACTCCATCTTCTACTACATTGACTTGGGGGGGTGCCGAGGGCGAGTCCGCAGAACCTGGCACAGGTGTCAGTTCTCCTAGACCAGCTCCCGCCTGTTGCCGCTACGCTCACTGTGGAGATCCTTAGGGACGAGCTGGCCATGGTGATGCCAGGACACGAGTGGCAGGTGCGCGAGATCTCGGCTTCCGAGTTTGCAGTGGTCTTCCCCTCGCAGGAGATGCTTCGCTTTTGCACCTTGGGTACCACGTACACGCTCCCGATCAACAAGATCCAGGTGGCCGTCAAGGCTGCGATGTCTGACCTGGGGGCGACCTACCTGTCCTCCATCTGGGTCAGGATCCACGGGGTACCACAGGAGGCGAGGAAGAAGCACATCCTCGAGCTGATTGCGCGGCCCATGGGCAGGTTCGTGGAGCTTGATGCGCGCTCTCTAGCTGGTTCCGCCGTACTTTTGGTCTGTTCGAGGCCAACCAGTGGGAGCACCTACTGGCCTCCCTTCCATACTCCCTTTCGGACGCCCCGGATAGTGTCTCTTGGTCCCTCTCGCCCTCGAAATGTTTCACAGTTCGTTCTGCTTACCGGGCCCTATTTAGAGGACCCGTGCTCTCGTGGACTTCCCACCTGTGGAAGGCCCCTATGCCACTAAAGATTAAGATCTTTACGTGGCAGTTGTTGCGTGACCGCCTCCCTTCGGGTGTGGAGGTGGTCAAGCGTTTTGGCCCAGGGGATGGTACTTGTCCCTTATGTGCGGTCCCCGAGTCGGGGACCCATATTCTTTTCTCTTGCCCCGCAGCTCGCTTCCTGTGGAGTTTTCTGGCCGAGGCGCTTGGGCCTGAGTGGCAGGCCCAATACCTTGCTGAATTCCTAGAAGTACAGGCGAACCGTACTGGTAAGAGGAGGCGCCTCTTCTGGTTAGTGTTTGCCGCGATGAGCTGTACACTTTGGACTATACGTAACAAGATGGTTATCGAGCGTGTCTTTCTGAGGCGTGCCTCTGACTCCGTTTTCAAATTCTTGACATTTTTGCAGCAGTGGCACCCGCTCTGTAGACAGCGGGACAAGGAGCGGCTGGATGGATTGATCGAGAAGCTTCTGAGGGCGGCACACCGTCTACTTGCGTCATCCAGCCACTGAGCTACTCCCTTGTGGAGTTGTATCGTCTCTTTTTACCTTTGGGCTTCTCTGTGCTGTGGCCCCAGCAGACTTGTTGCTTTTCTTTTTTGAATCTTTAACTGGATCGTTGTATGCTTGTGGGTGGTTGCTTTATTTATAAAGCGGGGCGAAAGCCTGTTTTGAGGAGGAGGAAATCTCTAAATCACCGCCCGCGACGCGAAAGTGACCAACGGCGATGTCTAAGATGACTAGGTATGCACCGGAGAATAAGGGATCCTGGTGTCGTACTGGTTCGTGACGCGGACGAACCGCTCATTCTCCAAGGCTATGGTGGAGCATGCGAGCTTGTCCACGAGCGGTGCGGCCGTGCCGGCGTCGGACCACGACCACACCACACTCTATCCGGAAAGTCCATCACGCCGATGGAGCAGTTGTTCGTTTCGGAGAATACCGACGCCACCATGAGCGCCTTGGTGGTGTCCGGCCAGTGGAGCATGTCGGCGTCGTCGTCCGGGGCCACGCGATGGCTGCTCGTAGAAAAGCCGCCTGCTCGCCGGTGGGACGCCGACGCCGTACTCATTGAACCTGCCATTGGGCCTAGCTAAGATCCTTGAGCGCCGACCGCTGAAATGCGACTTGGGCTCGCGATCCTGGTGGAGACGGCGGCCATCCCCGTCGCACCTGCAAGCCGCTCGCGCGCGGTGCCCTCGTTGATCAACATCCATGTTGTAGACGTCCGTGCGTGACGCAGTAGCCGTCCTCCAGGGCCGCGCGTATGGCCGTGTTGTCCCCTGGCGTCTAGCCGAGAATGGAGTAGGCGAGCGCGCGGTATGTACCTGAAGGTTAGGAGGCCGTACTAGAGCGTCTCCCTACTCCCAAGTAAACCAACTTCTCAAGATTGGTGCGGTGGGACTGGACGCTCTCCATGCGGAGAAGGTCCCGTAGCACCACGAAGCAGGCTCGATTGCAGTTGATGAGGTATTGAGGTTGCCTAAGCTTCAGGGGCGTTCCATGAGCATTCGAACAGCAAGATGAGCATGGAGGCTCAGGCGGCGTTGGCAAGCGTGGTGGTGATCGTCTTGAGCGCGCCTCGCAGGGTCGATTAGATAATTCAGAGGTGGGGAACGACGCCATGTGCTTTTTTTTTTTGCACTCAACCTAGGAATCTTTATTGAATAATAGACATACACTTACAATCAGCCACAAGGCTGCTCACAAGAAACGACGCCATGTGCTGGATCCGGCGCCAGGTCAACGAAATACGGTGGTCAACCATATTCAGGACCGTTTGTGGTCGTATAGAGCAAGATTAGGGACCGTGTTGATGCATTTTGTAAGTTCAAGGACCGTCTTGGACATAGCCGGCAACTTTCTCGGCCGAGTGGAATGTCACGAAAGGAAGCAGCGAAGTTTTTTTTTGTCAGTTGGGCCAAGGCCATCGTCTGCAACGAGTGCGCGTGCGCATCCTGCCGCGCCGCCAAATGCGGAAAATAGGAGCGCCCGGCCCAGCCCAGCCCCAAAGACTCGTTAAAGGCCCATAAACCTACCAACAAATCCTTTTCCGTGAAATCTGACCGACGGATAAACGTATTTGCTTGGTCAGCCTTACGCGAAGTGCAATGTAAAACCGACAGCTGAAACGATGATGCCACCCGTGCATGATGCACAACGTATGAGCTGTAAAGCTGTAATCCCGTCGTTTTCTTGTGTTGCACCACAGGATCGATCGATCTCACGCGCAAACCCAGTGTGAAGCAGTTGACCGCTCGCATGCACAAAACTGCACGGCACTTAATTGTGTCGCATGCAGCAACTCCCAAAGCGTGTCGGCGTGTCCGTTGCTGACGCCCTTTCTGGCGGAAGAAGGATCACATGTGGGACCTGCCTACAGCACTGAGCGATACGGTCACTAATCCAATTCCAATATCTTGATTTCGACCGGCTTTGCATTGTGAACCCACACTAATACAGGACCAATTAGAGTTTCAACAAAAAGTGTATCTGTAATCCCATTTTGAAGACTCACATAAATACCTAGGATAGTATCACAATCTATTCTAGGCACAATAATATGTTCATCTACTTCAGCTAGGAAAAATGACCGTTAGCCCGAGCTCTCGCGACTCGCGGGGCGACCGCCGGTGCGGCCGCCCCGCAACGGGCCGCTGTGGCCTCTCCCTTTCGTGGAGACGTCCACCACCAGCTCCCACCTCCCCCCGCGTCCCTTCCACCAAATTTCCGGCCAGCTTATTTCGGTTTGGAGCTGCCTCGTTCTGGATCGGGATCCAGCAAGGAGGTCAACGCCGACGTCGCTCGCTTCCCTGCCCGGCCGGCGCGCCGGGAGGCCACATCGGCGTCGCGCTCTTCTGCGACTCTGCGCCCCGCGCCGTTCTCCGCCTGCGAGTCCCCTGCCCGGCCGGCGCGCCGGGAGGCCACATCGGCGTCGCGCTCTTCTGCGACTCTGCGCCCCGCGCCATTCTCCGCCTGCGCGTCCCCTGTTGCGCCTCGTTCGTCTGGTCAGCGCGCGGCGGAGAACGCTGTGCTTGCCACGCCACCGGAGGGAGTCTGCCGCGGCGTTAATGCAGCTCTCTCCTCCTGGCGCTCACGCGGCTGCCCCAGCGTGCCGGCTTTCCGCGCTGGCATCCTCCGCCATCACTCGGCCTTCAATGCCGTGGCCAAGGCGCGTCCGCTCCGTTCGGTCTCCTTCTCAATCCTGCTCCGCTCATTCATGGCCCATCTGCCTCCCCTGCTCCTCAAATTCAGGGCGGGTCAAATCGCCATGCCCCTGCTAGCTCGGCGCCGCGCAGCGCTAGGTCTGCCCCTATGGAGGAGGGGTGGACGCTCGTCATTTCGCGCAAAGCGCAGCAGGAGGCCCGGCTTTCGGCCAGCTCGCTTTTACGGCGTCGTCCTTCCTCTCGGCCGGCACGCGACCGCCCTCTCCATCAACACCCCGCGCCTCGCTCCAACGGCTCTCGCCACACCACGGTTTTCTCTCCACTGAAATCAGCGCGCCGCTGCCGCCGCTGCAACGCCCGCGAGCACGCCACCGCCGCCTGCCGGGACCCTGTCAAGTGCGACCAGTGCGGGCGCTCCGGGCACTGGGCAAGGAACTGCACCGACCATCTCCGCCGCCACCTCCCCACGCCGTCGCTGCCGGCGAGCCCGCCCGCGGCCGGCATGAACTTCTGCGACGACCATGAGTCTGGCACTTCGTGTGCGGCTCGCGGGCGCAGCAGCCGGGCTTTCGACGACCGTGACCACGACCTCACGCGCGTCTCGCGCCGCAGTAGCTCTCGCAACAGGCAGCGGTGCGTTGACCACGCGCCGCGTCACGGCCGCCGCGATGATGCGGATGTTGATGAGGATCAGCGTCATCCGCATCGCGGTGCGCGGCGATGCTTCTCGCGTCGTCCCACTATCGGGAGCCATGGTCTTTCGTCTTCGCGCCGCGACGACCGCGACCGCGAGTGCTCCCCGCGGCGTCGCTCGCCAAGCCGCGGGCATGGAGGCCGCCGTCACCAACTCACCACTGCGCCGCCACCTACGAGCCTGCCTGCTCCTCGCCTGCCATCGCTCATCATCGGCACGCTGCGGATCTTCGCGCCTGTGCCTGCCTCGGTGCCCGCACCTCCAACCGTCGACGAGATCGCGGCGCAGCTCCAAAAGCTCATGAGTGCGGGCCTCTCCTCCGCGCGCGCGGTCATGCCGTCGTTCCTGGGCGTCACTCCCCCTGCTCCGAGCCTGCGCAGCCCGGCCACGCCGCCGCTCTCCCGTTCGGACACACGTGTCGCGACTGGGTGCAGCGCCTACGGGAGTCGCCGCCTGACTTCACGCTCGCGTCGTCCTTACTTGCCTCCCCGGTGTTTGGCATGGCCGCGGCAAGTGGCACGCTGATCGACGACGTGACAACAGCGGCTATCAAGGACTGCCCGAGCAGGAGCGCTTGGGGCTTGATCGGCATCAACACCGCCACTATCGAGGTTGATCGTCGCCAGAACCAGATTGAGCACGACTCGGAGCGCAAGGTGCCTGTGAGCTGGGAAGAAGAGGAGGGGCATGATGCCACGACACGGGCGGTTCGGGCCAACGAGAGGTGCTACAAAGTGGGCGTGGATGGAGCACTCTCGGAGGAGAACGAGAGGGCTGGCCTGGGGCTGCTGCTATTGCAACGAGAGGACGACGACCGCGATGAGACTGAGTTAGAGGTGCACTTGCACCTGTCACCGGCTGCGACAAAGGAAGTGCGACATGAGGTGGTCTACGAGCCCCCTTTGCTGATTGGCCATGACCCACTGCTTTCTCCGGGTGCAAGCCTCACCATGGAGCTGCTCTCGCCTGACGACGCGCTGTGCGACGGGGGATTTTCCAGTGACGATGACGAGGATGACGGGGAGATGCAGCAGCTCCTGCCATGCCTCACCGAGCTGGATCAGCAGGTGTTGCTGCTGGACGTCGAGGAGGTGGCGCACGAAGACGGCCTTGATAACGACAACGACTTGACGAGGAGCGAGTTTCAGTCTGTTGCGGACGGCATTGACGTTGACGTGGAGGCTGCTACGCTCCTCCTCGCTGCCGATACTCATGACGACGCTGACGACGATGCTGTTGCTGACGCTGGTGGTACTGCTCCCTCATCAGGCGCCGTGATACGTTGTGTTGCGGATCTGTTCAGCAGGCCGGTTGTGCCGCTGCTGCCCACGCCTTCTCCGCCAATGCCATGTGCTCCTGCGGCCCTACCCGCCCCCGACCGTCGCAGCAGCAGGCTTGCGACGAAGCCACAACTCCCAGCGGTCGACAAAGCGCAGTATGTCCTCCACAAGAAAATGGGGCTTGACTTTGGAGACATGCCCCTGGTGAAGGCTACGAAGGAATTCGCGAACATCTGCAAGTCTCGTCCGTTCTCTGCTTCGGAAATTGATGGGTTGAATACCCTCTTCAGGCTGAAATTGCCGTCCATGACGGCACTCGATGACGCTTTGATTGGCCTGGCTGGCCCAGGGGGATGCGACTTCCCGCCACCGGCGGCGCTGGACGTCTCCGTCTGATCTGCTTCCTGGTCCCAGACCACGGCACCTAGTCGCATTTTGAAGAAATGACGATTTTTCTTTCCGAGAGACTGGACGGAGTAGGATGATCTGGATTATCGTGGGGATACTTTTCTCTTGTTTAGTAGGCCCCGACCTGTGTGACTTTTTTATTTTGGCTTCGGCTATTTCATGTTTGCTTCTCCTATATCAATATAAAAGGCAAAGCTTTTGCCTTGTTTCAAAAAAAAAAAAAAAAAAAACTTCAGCTAGTCTACGTGTAAGATATCGGGTATCAAGTGTACCCTGAGGTGTTGCTTTTGAATGGCCTATTTTGTTGGTTCTTCTGATTGTTGCATTGAAACTTTTGTGGCGAGTGACTGATCAATGTGACAATGTTTTTTTTTTTCTAGACGTGTGCATCCTTTAAGTATCGACTATTCTAACATTATGTTGATGTATAAGGTCAAAGGCTATCGTGTATTTGATATCTTTCCAATACAACTGTGCAATCCCTTTGTCGAGAAAAAAAGAACTGTCTTCGGACATGACAAGGTTGTACTATAAGGAGTAGCCAGTTTCTGTACGGGTTGACAGATTAGCTGTTACCTAAGCTGGTCACATGACCAGGCATTACAATCCATTACCATCGAACAGGAGTAGTGTACGGAATACACTACTGATGATGTGCATCGATCGATTGCATCCGATTTGTCCGTTTGTCAGGTCACCATCGCTAGTGAGAAAGAATAGAAAATTAGTCCCCCGTCAGGTGGTCTCTCTCAGATTTTGGCTAAACATGGGATCCGTGACTTCACACTTGGCAAAGGAATTGACCCCTGGTGGAACATGCATGCCCATAAACTAATGGTCAATTTGAGGATCACAGATCCTTCCCATGCCAATTCTCATGCAACTGGCAATATCGTTCTTCAAATGATCTTGCCATCCGTGACTTCACACTTGAGCTGCAGTATAGATTCTCATGCATTATTAGGAATTCGGTCAACATGCATGTACGAAGCAAGATAGCACAACTGCACAACCACAAGTAATTAATTGTTCCTCGTGGAAAGTACTTCACTACTCCACCCTATCCCAAATATAAATATAATGCTACGTAGTAGCACAACATATAATGCTAGAGTATTGAGCATTTGGTCAACAGTTAGAGTTTTGACAGCTGAATATGCAAGAAAATATAGGGACTGGATATGCAAGTATAATATTGTATATATTTTCTTTATGTCACATGTGTTTTCATTAGTTTATGAACATATGAAAGGCAAACGACACTTCATATTTTAGGAATGAGTGACTATGCGTCAAATTCGTCTTGATAGAATAACACCTCAAATGTAAAAAAAACAAAAGTGGCATTGCTAGTTAAGGGAATAAACGAAATTCAAGTGGATGATTAATTTATAAAGCATGAGAATATATGATAATTTGAAGCCATGTGAAAAATCTTAATATATACTGCCTAGTAAAATAGAAGTAAAGTTTATGAAGCATGTAAACAAAATACTCATCTCAAGAAGTAAATAATCTCAATCTCGACGTGGATTGAAATAAAACCAATCACCAATTATCACTTATGTTCTTCCACAATCGATCTATTTGGTCTCCAATCTGATGTTGCCGACACCAAGGCCTAAGAAGAATTGATAACGAACACAGCGTCCTTGATCACACTTTGATTGCTTGTTGCCATTGTGAACACTCAAGATCACACTCAAGCAACAAAAGTGAACAGCGATCATGACATGACAACAGAGCTTATCGTACCAACTAGCAAGACAATTTGCTTACTTATATGCTTATTATGATGCCACTTTCTCGTTATTACATATATTTCATCATATATACATACAACTATGTCCACGAATTAAGTACCGATAATGGAGGAGAAACTGAAATGAGCATATTTATGGACCTATATACATGCATGCCAATAGTTCTAGGGCAGAATCCATTACTTCAGTTTTTTTTCTTTTCTGCTTCAACAAAAAGTACAGGATGATGTGCATAATTCTTTAAGGAAGTGTGTCCATACTAAACGTTGATGTGTTTTGCAACATAGAGTATCATGTACCAATCACGTTGAGGTTATTGGTAATCATGACCAGTAATGTTAGAAGCTACACTAACACCACATGCATGCACAAAGTTAACAACTTGCATGGAGGTTGTGCTCTACCTGAAAGTCTCACATGAACTCCCTCCATCCGAAAATAATTGTCTCAGATTGTTAAAAAATGAATGTATCTACACCTGATATATGTCTAGATACATACACTTTTGCATAAATTTGAGACACTCATTTTAGAACAGAGGGAGTAATTAATAATATCATGTGGCTTTCTTCATAGAAAGATTAACAACTTGGGTTGAGGTTGTTATGAGCTTTTAAAAGTCTGACATGTAATTATATCATCACATGCAGCTTTTGTACATATGCCATCAATATATTTTGAGGATTAGGGAACATGATTTGGTGGAAAATATATATGTACATTAGAATCCCCACAATTGTTGAATACTCCATTTGTTCCACGATTTTAACAGAATATATTAAGGAAATCCGCATCCAAATGAAAGTTTCTACACGTTTGCATTCATACTACTCTACTTTCCTATGTACACACTGTACAATCATGGGCTTTCTTTCATCTCACTAGATAGTTAGCTTTTCAGATGCAAATCTCTTTAGAGCATGGAACTGAAAAGAAAGAAAGATCTAGAGAGATATAGACCATGTTGCGCAAAAGCTACACATGCACACTGCGACATATCTCTGAAAAAGCAAATAATGCAAGCACCCACAACACACTAGATTCTACCGAGACCACCTTGTGGAATGATGAGTAGAAGGAGAAGCTATATAGGTACATCAGTCGATGAATTGATCATGCAAACTTGCAAAGTCATGCATGCATCCATGCAATTAGAAAGCTGATCTCGAGCTCATGAAGACGAGTGACAGTGAGCTTGCAGTTGCAGGTCGTCATGGGCTAAGTAAAGCTATATGCTGCATGACTTGCAAGCAAAACCCTTTTCAACAGGGCAAAGCAAGGCGCCTCCTTTGCTGACCCCTCACTGTCCAAAGAAACCCTAACAAAGGTACTAGCCATGCAATACCAATGATTTGAACTGTCGTTACAAAGGAGTACAAAGTTACAAACTGATGATCTCTAATTAAAAGAGCTTATCGGGCCGGCCGGCGCGCGCTTTGCGGCGATGGATTGACCAATTGTACGTCCTGAGCAATTTAAGGATCCAAGAATTAGGATCGATCTCGGTCAAAATGAGATCATTATATTTGTTTTACTAGCAGTACATTGTCTAGTGATCATGAGGAACGAGCTAGCTGCCTAGCTAGGAATCGATCGATGATGCAGCGAGATGATTTGATCCGTACCAGGAATGAGGTGTATGCGCATGGAAGGATTAGGAGGTGTCACCGCCGCCAAGCTTGGCGAGCAGCGCGGCGACGAGCTGGTGTCGGCGCTCCTCCCGCTCCTCGGCGCGCGCCCTCCACGCGTCCTCGCGCTCGCGCCACCGGCGCACCAGCGCGAGCCGCTCCTCCCCGAGCGCGACCATGGCGGCGCGCCACTCCTCCTCGCGCGCGCGTCGCTCGGCGTCCCGCGCCTCGGCCGCCTCCATCCACCGCTCCTCCATCTCCATCTGCCGCCGCATGAACTCCCGCAGCACCGCCTCCACCTCGCCTATCTCGATCCCCGACCCTCCCGCCGTCGCCGTCCTCGCCGGCGCCTCCTTCCTCCTCCGCTTCCTCCCCGCCGCCGCGCCCCTCGTCTCCTCGATCTCCTCGTGCTCCATTAGTTCCACGACGTCCTCGTCGTCCTCTTCGCCGCCGACATCCTCGTCGTCCGGATCGTTGCGAGCGGCGGGGTCCTTTCCCCTGGCCTTCCTCTCCTCCAATGCGCGCGCCCTCTCGACCCTCGCGTCGAAGATCCGCCGCATCTCGTCGTGGAACGGGAACGCGCCCCTGGCGCCGGAGGGATGATCTCCGGAGCCGCCACCGCCGCCTCCAGAACCCTCCGGCGGAGGATGTGAAGCGTCGCTGGCGGCGGTGCCCTTGTACCTGGTGACGAGGTTCTTCCACTTGGACTTGCACTGGTCGGGCGTGCGCGCGAAGCCGCCGTGCGCGTGGAGGCGCGCGGCGACGGCCTCCCAGAGCGCCTTGTTGCGCTTGGTGGAGAGGAAGGAGCGGTCGAGGTCGGCGCGGATGGCGAGGAAGGCGGCCGTCTCGGCGTGGGACCACTGCGGGAGGCGCTCCCGCTCGGGCGGGTCGGCGGGAGGCGGAGGCGGCGGGGGGATGGGGGGAGGGAAGTGGTGGGGGTGGTGGGGAGGGGAGGATGAGAGGAGCGGGTGGTAGGGGCTGGAGAAGGCGGTGTTGAGGTGGTGGAAGGGATCCATGGCGGTGGGCGGTGGTGGTGGACGGGAAAGCGAATTAAGCGACGATGGGAGGAGGAAGAAGAGAGAGAGTCAGAGGAGGAAGGGAAAGTCAAGAGGTGTTGGGGAGTTTCAACGCGGAAACGGCTTGCTTTCCCACGGCTTTTGAATTCAAGATCTGGATCCTCTGCGCGCCCCGCGCGTCTCTTCTGGAACATGGAGGGGATAAAGCACTTTATTCTCACAAAAAAAAAAATCATAGTACTCCCTTCCATCAATGTCATGTTTAAATTGGCAACAACTAAAATTTGGACATCGCAGGAGTGTCTAGAAAAATGATAAGAAATTATTTAAAGCAAATTCAAATGTATTGTGCTGCATAACATTGGAAGAAAATTATATAAGTGATTTCTTCTTCATCACATAACTGGCATTTACTTTTACGAGTTTTCATTCATTATATACCAGTTTGAAATTTACCTAAGATCCCTTGATACTTTGAACCCTAGTCCACATACCTCCTGAAGTGGTAATCGATTAACTTTAACCCCCTTAACAATCGTACAATTCATGAATTCTTCTAAGTTCGTTAACTAGGAAGGTTTGTTGGTTGGACTGGTTTGTTGTGAGAGTTATGAGGACCCCATTACAATATAAAATGACTTTGAATCCAAAACTTAGATCAGTCGTCTGAAAATCGCAGAATTAAAGTAGAGACGACAATGGACATTGTATGGTAACATTTCACGGGACGTGATTAGGAGGAAGAATTTCAAGAAGAAACATACCTCACTCAAGCTGAAGTGAGACAGTCCTATAATGTGTGGGGCGTGTGTGTGTTCATATGGTTGAGTGTGTATGTGCGTTCATGAAAGTATCTGTATAGAAAGAGTGTTTTCTAAAAGAAATGAGACAATGCGGTTTTACTAAACGTTCGAGATACGTACGAGAGATACGATACATGATTTTTGTTTTCTAACCCATGTATTCAAATGTTGTCAGACACTTAAACTCGACAGTGCATATGCATAAACAAAATTCCATTCTAGTTATGCGACAGAAGAACGTCATGAAAAGTGAAACAAACTTACATTATGTTGCTACAAAAACATGTATTGTACCATATTGTGAAATTCCAAATCTAAATGTCAAACTTAATAGGAGAAATATGAAGATGCGTTATTTTTTTTTTTTTTTTGAAACGTCTGTAGTTTTATTTCTCGAGCATTGAATTGTATTTTGTTGTATCCAATTAAAACATGCATGAGCATATCATGTGGATGTTGTTTAATTTTTGGAACCACTTGTTCCTCTTGTGTGCAGAAAAAACTCTCCATTGGTAGCAGGTAAGGTAGCACCTAGAGACTAGTCTATGTCCATGCAAATATAGCTTGTACGACAAGTTGACAAGGAGAGAAAAGGAGGAGAAGAAAACAGCAGTATAGTATGGTCAATCGAGGAGTAGAACCGTACGGCCGCTATCTTGTTTGCGGCTGCATGGCCATGAGCGTTCACAGGGGATCAGGGTGCGCGTGGGGCCCGGCCAGCCGAGGCGTGCGGAGTGGCGTCACGGCGACGACACCACGCCGTCAGGAGAAGGAGCACGAGCCAGCTTCTGGATCGTCTCGCAATTTCCTTCGCCACGAAGCATCTGACCGACATCGCGGCCAACAAATCTCTCCAAATGGAGTGAGCGCGCGCTGATTAATTGCCGCCGCTGGCGTTGCAGTTGACGTTTTTGTTGCGTGCAAATGCTGGTTTCAGCATGCAATGCAAATGCACGTACGTAAAGCTTGCTCGTGAACACCTAAAATATCATATACTCTCTCCGTCCAAAAATAAGTGTCTCAAGTTTGCTCAAAAGTGGAGGTATCTAGACATGTTTCATGTATAGATACCTCCACTTTTGAGCAAACTTGAGACACTTATTTTTGGACGGAGGGAGTATTTAGAAACGGAGCGAGTAATAACTCCTGCTTGACTAGCGCTGCTCGCAGCTATGTCAACATGCTCATACGTCACAAATAAATAATGAAGGAAACAAGGAACCGTCGTCACATCAGTGTCAACCATGGTTTTGGTTAGCGGTCGGGAAATCTGGTTACCGGTCGGTAACTGCCCTCGGGAAATGATCATATCGGACAAAATATTTCGAAATTTTAAATTTTAACGAAAACTTTCGATAAATGGTTAAACTAGGAACCAAAAAATTCGAGTTTTTAAATTTCAGATTTCAAATTCATCTGGTAACCGGTCGGGATTTTCCGGTCCCTCGGGATTTTTTTTTACCGGTAACCAAAACCTTGGTGTCAAACATGTGTCTTTGAGATTTCATGCGCAAAAATAAACATGAAAAAAAGGGACATTGGTACAAAGGTGATCGTGGTAGATAATGCTCAAGCGGCTCACCCGTGGACATATTTGGATGTGAACACACAGAGACACACAAAACTACTTTCGTTCAAAACCATTTTATTCGATCCAATCTTTGGTTGGTTTTTTTTTTAGGATAAAATCTTTGGTTGGTAAGGAAAGGAGACCGGTAGTAATGTCATTAAGTCCAGACCGCAAGCCCAGGCTACACAACAGGCCCAAGGGCAGAGTTGAAAGAACAGGTACGTGAAAGGGGCTTCCTGTTTGGCGCTCCTAGCGTGAGATACGGCGAGGACGCCTACATGGTCCGTTTGCTGGGCCTATCCAGGAAGGCTACTTTTCTCCGTCTGCTTTTTTCATCCTTTATCTTGCATTCTTTTTTCATTCTTTTCTATTTTCATTTTACATTTTCTGTTCTATTTTTTCTTTTTTCTTGTTTTTGCAAATCACATGAATTTTTTTCACTAAGTGAATAAGAATCTAACCTCGTTAGAATTTGATCGACGAAATTGTATTTGTCTTGATTTGTTTTGTGTAGTCAATGGTTTTTTTTTAGTTAGTGATGGTTTTTTTCTCACTGGTCGTGAGCGAAAATTTTGTTCCAGTTAGTTAATTTTTTTGTTTCGCTAATAGTCACGATTTATTACTCACGTGTCAAATTGTGTTCTGCCTACATGAAAGGATCGGTACGACACCTAGAGGGGGGTGAATAGGTGCTACTCCAAATTTTAGTCTTTTTCAATTTAGGCTTGACACAAAAGGTAAATTCTCTAGATATACAACTACGGTGAATTTACCTATATGACAAGCTAACAACTAAGCACGATATATATAAAGTAAGGCGGTAAACAAGGATAGAGGTAACCGAAGTCAAAGCACGCGGAGACACGGATGTATTCCTGAGTTCCTCCTTTTTAGGGGAGTACGTCTCGTTGGAGAGGTGTGAACCAACACAATGGTTCAACAGCCACAAAGGGTTCACCCTCTTCTCCGGTGAACCACACCACAAAGGATTGATTCACTTCAACTATCGGAAACCTTCAAGGCGCGGAGTCCGGAGGCTTTACAACAACGATTTGGGGCACAACCCACAAAGGATTAGGGGCTCACAAACAGCTACGATCTGTCACAAAGACAAGCACGTAAGTACAACAATGGGCTAGGTTTTCCTAGTGGAAACCCTAGCAAATGGTCCCTCAAGTGAATGAGGGGGAAATGAAGAACTGCTTGGTGAAGATGTAGATCGGGGCCTTCTCCTTCAATCCTCCAAAGATCAACAAGTTTGGGTGGATGAATTGAGAGATCTAGCAAATCTTGAGCTTGCAATAATGGTGGACTTCAATTCTGGTCGAGCTAAGTGGCTGGAGGTAGGTGGAGGGGTATTTATACCCCTCCCAGAATTCTAGCCGTTGCAGTCCACTTACACCGGAGACTCCGGTCTGGAAGGGCCGGAGACTCCGGCCTGGCCGAAGACTCCGGTCCCTGAGGCCGGAGACTCCGGGCTCCCTGGGCGGAGACTCCGGGGTCACTCCGGGGTCACTCCGGACCCCAATACAGAGACTGCCGCCCGTTTGCTCTCTTTTCCTCGAAAACCTGGGGACTGGAGACTCCGGCCCCTGAGCCACCTTAGGCCGGAGACTCCGGCCTGGACAGTCTCCAGCATATCTGTTATGCACCAAGATGATGCCATATGTTTATTTCTTTTGTTTTTCCTGCACCACTTAATATCACATTAGATATAACAATACTAGGGTTGTCACCTAACACACAAAACATGTGGGGATACACAAAATGTTCTTTCAATCTCCCCCTTTTTGGTGTTAGATGACAACACTAGGATTTGTAATAAAGCACAAAACAATTGATATGTTTCATAAAAGAATTGAGAAGCTCCCCCTACATGTGTGCATATAAGTAGTTTGCATTTGAGTACAAATGCTCAACATGTAGAGAAGAGGCAACTCACAAGATAAAGAACATGAAACACATGACACAAAGACATAGTAAAATAATGGATTGAGAAGAAAAGGCATACCTTGTGCATAATGAATATACCTAATGCACAATAATACATATCACAATAATAGATACCATCTCAACCATTGATAAAGAAATATCCATATGTCTCAAACTAGATAGAACATAGTCTCACAAACATAAAGCAAAACCAAATAGTTCAACAACTTAGAATAAAAAGGGACACAAGCTTTAACGAAATGATAAAAGAGCATGCTTGTGACCCACCCATGCAAATCCCACGCGAGAACCTAGTAGAACTACTTCTCCCCTTTGGCATCGAAACGCCAAAAAGGGAAAAGAGCAAATCTAACGGAACCCAAGGGATCACTCATAGTCGTCCTCTTCTTCGGCCTCGCTACCTTCATTATCATCATCTCCGCTTGCATCTGCACTTGCATCTCCACTTGATTCTTCACTTTCACTTTCACTATCTTCTTCATAGTTGATAGGAGCCTTTCCTTGTGCGCATCTTGCGAGAAGAGGAAGGCATGGAGGACACATCTTGAAAATCAGCCCAAGGGAAAACATCCTCATTCCACTCCTCAAGAGGGATAGTGCGCTCGGATGGCGGAGAAGGTGGAGCACCTTCGGGGCGAGGAGGAGTGGTGCCACCATTGTTCATTTTGCGCATATCCTTCATCATCTTGGCTTGATTGGACAAGATCCTCTTGTTAGTGACATAGGTTTGATGATTTTCCTTGTGCACCGCAATACCCATTGATGCATGTAAAATGCATACATGAACTTTGCATTATTTTACTTATATTCCAATAATATTTGCATCATATAAGGGTTATATCAATGTTTTATAATGATTTTGGGAATACTTCATAGTTTTCCCATTTATTTGGATTTAACCATGTTTTCCAGAAAACGTCTTTTTTAGTGTTTCAGACTTTCCAGGAGCTTCGGGACTCCAAAAAGGGCAAGGTCAGAGAGCACACTTCAGAATTTTCGATACGAACGCAATGGCTCAAAATGAAGGCCAGAAGTCCAACCAGATGGAAATGAGAGGGCCCCACGCGGCCTAAAATCTTGGCCACGTGGGCCTACCTATTTTGGACCTCGGAGCTCCGCCGTCGTTGATCTTTTCACCACCGACTAGGTTTTGACCTAAAAACGCCTATAAAAATAGTCCCCCGAGGAGTTTCGCGAGGAGGCGGAGGAGAAACACAGAACCATGAAACAGAGAGTCCGAAGGCTGCCGCCGGAGAAGATCGGAGGGGGGAAACGCCGCCGGAGTCACCTCCGGAGGGCTCCACCCCCCTCCGGCGTGTTCATCATCAACATCTACAGCAAGATCTTCTCCACCATCATCACCATGATGAAGGGGGAGTAGTCCACCCCCTGGACTTGGGTTTGTGGTGGTAACTTATGTATCTCTCCTCTCTCTTGAGCTTCACTAATTAGTACCTTATGAGCTGCTAAACATGATTACGGTCATCTATGTAATACCTTTGTGGTGAATATTGTGGTATGAGATTATTTGTTATGCATTTACCGTTGTGTTGGATCTTTTATGACTTGCCATACTTTGGTTGAATATTGTTCTTAAAGAAGTATGATGTATGTGGGTACGGGATGGCCGATGTGACACGACATAGGTATTGAGTGACACAGTACCACCCAACATCCTTTATCTGGGGGTAAAAAGAAAGAGTATGATGTGGGAGTGAGAGCAACCACGCTAGCCTTACGAGGGTGACCTAGCAACACAAATGAGTACTTCTTTCAACTATGTGTTTTAGGACATATAGCCGTTATAAAAGCTACCATTAAAACATGACAATTGTGTGTACTTTATCTATAACATGATAATCACAGTAGATGAGGGAGAGAGGATTAAGTGAACCCATGAACCCATGTCCATTGTTCCTATAAGAAACTCACACTTGAGCTTGTCCTCTTGCTGCATAGAGGATTGGGCTTTCTCTCTCTTTGAGAGCTTTTGCTTGCTACCATTTGTCTTGTCCTCTTGCATTGAAGAGGATTGGGACACTTTTACATTCTTGCTTGGTTACTTCCATCCATCAACCACCTTGTTCTCCAAACTTGTTTAGTGCATAATCAACTAAAACTTATGACACTTTAGTTGTAGGGAATAGATAACTTTTCCTTCTTGCTCCTGCGGATCGATACCTTACTTCCACATTGAGAGGTGCTACAGTGATCCCTTGCTCTTGGAGGTTATCACCCATACACATCATAGCCCTTTGCCACCAAGAGACATGCTTCAGCTCATTGTTACTCTTTGACGGCCACCGGAGTGCCATGAGGGTGGAGTGGCATTCTTCCTTCCTGCCCTAGGAGCTTCTTCCTCCTCAACCTCTTCATAGGTGCATTGGGGAGAAAGATGAATTTGAAGCACTTGAAGGATCCCAAGCTTGTGTTGAGTGAAGCGAGAGGGATCGAGTTGAACCTTGGTGAGAATGAGCTTCATGACATAGGGAGCATACATGGGGTTCTTCTTTTCAACGAGGGTAAGGTGCATCTCATTTTTGATAAAGTCCATCACATCAACTTCATAGCCTTGACAAGCCGGTCCGGCAAGGTAGGTTTGGTGAGCATGATACATGAGGTTGACAAGAGCCCCACGGATTGCATCCGTATTTCCGGCTTGAGGGGCAATGCTCCAACGGAACATGCGGATCAAGATGTTGTAGATGGGCTTGAGACCACGGGCGGTAGCAAGTTTGACATTCTTGGCACAAAGAGGGAGGAGAATCTTCTTATCATAGTATTGGTCTTCAACATGCATCCTTCGACCAACTGGAGTGGAAACCCCTTTGAACTCATAGCCCAAAAGCCGTCCAAAATCTGAGAAAGTGGCGGAGCATTGGACAGGCCCGGTCATCCAAGTCATCTTGGTGTCCTCCTCCGGTCCTAGAACAAGAGTAGCAAAGAATTGTTGGACCTTCTCACTGTCATAATGTTGTTGAGTGGATATGAGGTGCTCCAGTCCCATGTTCCTTGCAACCCAAATTGCTTCCACAAAGTATTGCTTCTTAGCCAATATTTCAAAGTTCAATATTTTTTAGGACAGACACGAGCTTTGGGTCCAAGTTGGCATAGATTTCCTTCATAATAAGCTCTTGCTCCTTTCTCCAAAAATAACTATCCGTTGAGTTGGTGGGCATAGCATAGAAATTATGCATCCTCATGGTCCGGTAGTCTTCCTTGTTCAAGTCTGCCAAGGTGGTCAAGTTGGCAAACATGTCCTTCTTGGCCCTTTCATCCCTACGAAGGACAGCCTCTTGCTTGAGCCTCCTTGCCTCAGCTGCCCGTTCTTGATTCAAGACATCTCGCTGCACATTTCTATCATTGACTTTATCACGGACAATATAGTCTCGGCCTTGTCTCTTTGCGGTTGTCTTCTTGATTTTGGAAGATGATGATGAGGCACTGGGATACCGCTTGTTAGCTGTGAAACAGGAGTAGATAGGTAGCACGGGGGTAAGCATACATGTCTCAGGAATCCAAAAAGAAGAAATCATGTGGCAAAGATTTTTACTCAGAATTGATCTAGACCGGAGTCTCCGGTCTCAGGGGGCGGAGTCTCCGGTCCTGGGGACCGGAGTCTCCGACCTGAGACTGGAACTTCCAATCTAGGTCGAAAATGAGTGAAAATTTGACCCCACGAATTTCGTAGAGTGTACATTGCCATCCTAAAGAGTCTACGCCACGAATTTCAGCAAGAACTACTCTCAAAACTAGATCTAGGACGAAATCCTAGAGGAAGAGAGAGAGTGGTACCCGTGTCCTTCATGGAGAGGTCAAACGATGGGGAGGAGGCGGTGACACGGCGGATTCCGGCGGCGGGGATGGCCGGAGGGGTGTCCTTGGGGTAGAGGTGGCGACAGGGGGATGTTTGGGGGTCGGGGGTGTGTGTGAGTTGTGAAAACAACTCCCACCCCGATCCCCTTTAGAACCCTGTGAAACTGCCGAGACCGGAGTCTCCGGCCTAAACACACCGGAGTCTCCGGCCTGGCCGGAGTCTCCGTGGTTTGGGGCAGAGTCTCTGGTCCGACCGGAGTCTCCGGGCTTCAACACCGGAGTCTCCGGCCCCTACGACCCAAAAACACCAGATTTTTGTGTGGAGACATGTATGTTGCAAGAAGAGCAAGTTTTGGATGAGTGAGGCTTGGGTTGAGATTTAAGGTCACTGAAACTGGTACTTCACACTCAAACTTATAAAAAGCAACAAAAACAACATTAAAAACCAACATTTGAGTGTGTTTTCCATAAAAACATTGGATAGGCAAAGAAATCCAAAAATAACTCCATAACGACCAATTCTTCACAAAGAAGATGTTGGTGGCCTAGGCCACCATGTATGAGTGTATGTGGTGTGACACCACGAAGATATATCTTGAGTTCACTGCCACTACTCATCATTTAAGCTCACAATTCATAAAATAAACAAATAGAGACAAAATGAGTTCTTACTATCGGCATAATGGGGGGGGAGGGATAGTCCAATGGATTAGGACCGCACTCCCCCTATGTCCATGCCTACACCTAAACCAAACATATAGCTAAGAAATAGGTGTGTATGCAAGATAGTCAAGCGACGCTCCCCGAATCTACGATATTTAGCTCATGCCTCAAATAAGTGAACCTTGCTTCATCAAGTGGCTTCGTGAACATATCGGCAAGTTGGATCTTCGTGGGAATATAGCCAAGATCAATGTCACCCCGGTTGATGTGATCACGAATGAAATGATAACGAATCTCAATATGCTTCGTTCTTGAGTGCTCCACCAGGTTGTGACCAATCTTGATAGCACTTTCATTGTCACATAAAAGAGGCACTTTGTCACAATGGACACCATATTCCTTTAAAGTTTGCCTCATCCATAACAATTGAGTGCAACAACTAGCGGCCGCCACATACTCGGCTTCGGTGGTGGAGAGAGATATGCAATTTTTCTTCTTAGAAGACCAACTCACCAAGGACCTACCAAGGAATTGGCATGCCCCGGAAGTTGATTTCCTATAATCCTTGCAACCGGCCTAATCCGAATCCGTGTAACCGGCAAGAGAGAATGTTGAGCCTTTAGGATACCACAAACCAAACCTTGGGGTATGAACCAAATATCGAAAGATTCGACGAACCGCAATTAAGTGGCTTTCTTTGGGAGCCGCTTGGTACCTTGCACACACTCCTACACTCAACACAATATCGGGTCTAGATGCACAAAGATAAAGCAAATAGCCAATCATAGAGCGATAGAGTTTTTGGTGTCCATAGGAAACTTCTTCTCTTTAGCATTTTGCATCTTGAACCTCTTGAGCATGTCTTGGATATATTTGGCTTGAGAGATGAAGGTCCCTCCACTCAATTGCTTGATCTCAAAACCAAGGAAGTACTTCAACTCTCCCATCATGGACATCTCGAACCTATCGGTCATAAGCTTTGAAAATTCATCATTAAAAGCTTTGTTAGATGAGCCAAATATGATATCATCAACATAAAGTTGGCATATGAAAAGCTCCCCTTTAACCCTCTTGGTAAAAAGAGTGGGATCGATTTGCCCCACTTCAAAGCCACGGTCTACAATAGCTCTCTTAGGTGCTCATACCAAGCACGAGGTGCTTGTTTGAGACCATAGAGCGCCTTATCAAGCTTGTAGACATGGTTAGGGAAGTGTGGATCCTCAAATCCCGGAGGTTGCTTAACATATACCAACTCCTTTAAAGGACCATTAAGAAAGGCACTTTTCACATCCATTTGTTGCAATTTGAAATTATGATGTGATGCATATGCAAGAAGGATACGGATGGACTCAAGGCGAGCCACGGGAGCATAGGTCTCTCCAAAATCAATGCCTTCAACTTGAGAGTACCCTTGAGCTACCAATCTTGCCTTGTTCCTCACAACCATTCCATGCTCATCTTGCTTGTTCTTGAATATCCACTTGGTGCCTATAACATTGAGGCAATCTTTTGGCTTCTCCACTAGATTCCACACTTTGTTGCGCTTGAAGTTGTTGAGCTCTTCATGCATGGCTTCCAACCAATCCGGATCTTCAAGAGCTTCAAAGACTTTCTTTGGTTCCACCATAGAGATGGGCTTGATGTTCATTGAAATTTGCCAATTGTTCTTGTGGTGACCTTGTTCTTGCATCACAAGGATATTCTAGATGAAGACTCTTTCTTCTCCAATCCTTTTTGACTCTTGCTAGACGACGGGTTTCGATATCCTCATTTGCGAGGAATTATCGCTTGATCATCTTGATCATTTGAGTCCCCGTCTTGACCGGAGTGGTGACCTTGATCATCTTGATGCACATCTTCAATAATAGAAGAGATGGTTGATCTTGGTCTTGACCTTGGCTAGTGTTGACAATAGGAGAACTTGGTTCTTGCATAGCCTCTTGGTCAACTTGAGGAGGGTCTTGAACTTGTTCTTGGGTAGGTGCATCATTTGCTTCCATAGAAGGTGCAACTTCAACTTGTGATGATGGAGTCTCCACTTGAGTGGAGCTTGGACTTGCTTGAGGAGGCTCATGATGGATTTCAATGGGGCGATAGAAACCAACCCCCATTCTTCTTATTGCATCTTGAGGTTCCTCATTATCTACATCACAAACATGAAATTGCGCCACTTGGGAGCCGTCATTCTCATCGAACCTCACACTACAAGATTCCACAACTCTCCCTAAGGATTTGTCGTAGACTCTATAAGTGTGAGAGTTCGCACCGTACCCAACAAAAACACCCTCTAAAGCTTTAGATTCAAATTTAGATAAATGAACACCTTTGATTTTGTAGAAACACTTACAACCAAACACACGGTAGTAGGAGACATTGGGCTTGTTGCCGGTAAGCATTTCATATGGAGTTTCCTTCTTTCCTTTGCGAAAGAATAACCGGTTGGAGGAGTGACACGCCGTGGAGATAGCTTCGGCCCACAAGAAGAGTGGAGACTTAAACTCCGCCAACATGGACCTAGCCATATCCATAAGAGTCCGGTTCTTCCTCTCGGCTACACCGTTTTGTTGAGGGGTATACGCAGCGGAATATTGATGACGAATTCCCTCTTCACTAAGAAACTCATTCAAGGTGTAGTTCTTGAACTCGGAGCCATTGTCACTTCTAATGGCCAATATGGGACATTGTGTTGACGTTGAACTTCATTGGAGAAGTCGATGACGGTTTGTTGAGTTTCATCCTTCGTCTTGAAGAAGAAAACCCAAGTAAATCTTGAATAGTCATCAACAATCACCAAACAATACTTCTTCCCACCAAGACTCGGTTGAGGCACGGCACCAAAGAGATCAACATGAAGAAGTTCCAATATCCTCTTTGATGAGATGATGGTGTTGCTTGGGTGGGGAGAATCATGCATCTTTCCTTCAACACAAGCCCTACAAAGACGATCTCTAGAAAAAGAAACATTCTCTTTTAGTCCAAGAATGTGGCCACCCTTGTGAAGACTTTGCAAAGTTCTCATGTTGACATGGGACAAGCGGCGATGCCACAACCACCCCACGTCGGCCTTTCCGAATAGGCATATTGCTTGAGTGTTGGTAGACCCCGAAAAGTCTACCACAAACAACTCATTTTCAACATACCCAACGAACATGACCTTTAGAGTCTTGCTCCTCAAGAGTACCACCATATCAATAGTAAAATGGACATCAAAGTTCATCTTATTAAGAGCACGAACGGACATAAGATTGTAACCTAGAGACTCAACAAGCATGACATTTACAAGGGTGATATCCCTTGCAACTACCACCTTGCCGAGACTCTTTACCTCGGCTTTTGACTTGTCACCATAAGAGACGGTTGAGTGATTTAGATTTGGTCTCAACTCCGTCATAATCTCCTTGCTTCCGGTCATATGACTAGTGCATCCACTATCAACCACCCATTTAGATCCACCGGAAGCATAGTCCTACAAGATCATTGCTTGGATTTAGGTACCCATTTCTCAATGGGTCCTCTTTGGTTAGCAACAAGGGTCTTAGGAACCCAAATAGAGTAATCAATGTAACCATCATAGGACCAACATATTGTGCATAAACATCCCCATAATAATCAACATAAAGAATATAGTTGGGGTTGTTATGCCCCGCAAAGTCACTACGAGTGGTCTTGCCCCTTGTGGCACTACCACCCGCAATGGAAGTCTTGGCTTGTGCGGGCTTGGTCTTGATCTTCTTGTTGTTGCTCACTTTCTTCTTTGGCTCGGCTACATAACCAAGACCCTCCTTCCCTTTGTGTGGTTTTTGCTCAAACAAATAAGCAATACCCTTATCTTTACCTTTGGGAATAGAGGTCTTGGCACTAGTGGCCTTGGCAAGATCACCTTCAACCTAGCATTTTCTTCAATAACATTTTCATGAACACGAGGAAGAATAGATATGCTAGTTGAGCTAGATTTAGAAAGTTGAGTTTGAAGTTGCTCATGAGACTTGACTAAAGGAGTGAGTCGTTTCCAAGGCCTTGTGAGCCTTGTCAAGCTTCTCCATATCCTCAAGAAGTCTAGCATTAGCAACCCCAAGTTCAACTTTCTCCTTTTTAAGCACTTTATATTTAGCAAAGACATGATCTCTATCCTTAATGATTTTATTAATGATATCATCATTTTTAGCATCAAGAGAATCAAGTCTTTCCTCAAGAGAACATCTTTCTTCACTCTCTTCATCAAGAGAGGCATTCAAGGATGCTATGGAAGCATTCAAAGAGGCAATGGTGAGAGAATCCTCTCTCTCAATCTTACTCTTTTCTTGAAGAAGTTCTTCGGCCGCACATAGTTGTCTCATGAGAGACTCAACATGTTCCTTAGCTTCACCTTGCAAGTTAGTCATGAAGTATCGAAAGCAACAAGTTCCTTCTTAATCACAAGACTAGATTGATCACTCATTTCATGCATAGTCTTGGGAGAAGGAGATGATACCTCGGTGACATGAGCCATGAGGCAACGAGCGTTGTTGGTGGAGAAGTTCTCATTGGGGGATTCAAAGAGAGAAGATGATGAAGTTGATACAATAGCCAATGCGGCTACCTCTTTAGTAGGTGCATCTTCATCTTCGGAATCACTTGTGGCATATTCTTCTTGTGCCACCAACACAATTCTTGGTGCCTTCTTGAAGAAAGGCTTCCTTGGTCTTGCGGGCTTCTTTTGGATCAACCTTGAGTGGTCCTTGGGATGAGCTTCCCACCATTTTGCTCTCGGTTCTCATAAGGACACTCTCTTATGTAGTGGTTCTTGTCATGACAATTGTAGCAAGTCTTTCCTTGAGGCTAGCTCTTTCTTCCCACTTGAGTTGTTCTCTTTATCAACTCGGCTTTAGCGCCGGGTCTTCCAAAACACTCTTGTGGCAAGAGCTATATGACCATTGAGAGCTTGTTCAAGATCATTGGAGCAATGTTGCTTGGGCACGCTTCAACCTCATCATCATCAGACATACCACCTTGGCCTTCAAAGCAAGTGAGGGGCCTTGTTTCATCCCATGGCCCTAGCACGGTTATCTTCGGCATTCTTGGTGGCAACCTTGGAGGCTTGCACTTCTTGCATAACTTCATTGGATGTCATTTCGTTGTAGTTGTGTCTTCCTTGAATAGACTTCAACTCAATGGGCTCGAAAGGCAAGAGAGCATTCACATACTTCCTCTTGACCCAAGCATCATCCACATAGGTTGCCCCCACATCATAGAAGGCCTTTGCAAGAGTCTTGAGTCTTCCATACATGTCTTCATGATTCTCATTGTCAAACATGTAGAAGCCTTCGGCATCATTGCTCAAAGAATCATATCTATTTCTCTTCATGCTTTCATTCCCAAGGAATGCAACCTCAAGACAATTCCAAGCTTCTTTGGCGGTGGTGGCGTGAAGAACATAATGCTTGTCACTTTCACTCAATGAAAGTTCAATCATGTGGAGTGCGGAGGCATTGAGTTGCTTTTCGGCAAACTCTCTTCTTGTCACATTGCTTGGATCCGCGACCTTGTATCCATCTTCAATGATCCTCCAAAGCTCGATAGAGGCACTGTTGATATGAGATTTCATTGAGCGTTGCCAACTAGCAAAAGCTAATGCATTAAGCTTAGGTGGAGGACCAATGGGGTTTATGCGGGTGGTGATAGGTGGGTCGATAGGGTACCATCCCGGAACGGCATGGTACTCTTCCTTCCCATCTACATGCTTGGTAGGAGGTGGAGGAGGTGGTTTAGATCCGGAGGTGGTTTCACCCCCTTTTCTTTTTCTCTTTACCCTCCTCGGAATCACCCTCATCGGAGTTAGAGACACCCTCTAGTGGGATATCTTCCGAAAGCTTGCTTTTGCAAATTTCATGAACATGTCACGAAACTCATCAAATTTGACATTCATGGACGATGTCAATGTTGTTTCCAACGCTTTGATATCGGCCATGGATGCGCGGTGGCTTTGGCCTTTTGGCTTCATTAGCCTTGGCAAGATCGGCCTCATCCTCACTTGTGTCATACTTCTCTTAGGCGGTTAAGCCCAAAACAAGAGAGCCTAGCTCTGATACCAATTGAAAGGATCGGTATGACACCTAGAGGGGGGGGGTGAATAGGTGCTACTCCAAATTTTAGTCTTTTTCAATTTAGGCTTGACACAAAAGGTAAATTCTCTAGATATGCAACTACGGTGAATTTACCTATATGACAAGCTAACAACTAAGCACGATATATATAAGTAAGGCGGTAAACAAGGATAGAGGTAACCGAAGTCAAAGCACGCGGAGACACGGATGTATTCCCGAGTTCCTCCTTTTTAGGGGAGTACGTCTCGTTGGAGAGGTGTGAACCAACACAATGGTTCAACAGCCACAAAGGCTTCACCCTCTTCTCCGGTGAACCGCACCACAAAGGATTGGTTCACTTCAACTATCGGAAACCTTCAAGGCGGAGTCCGGAGCCTTTACAACAACGATTTGGGGCACAACCCACAAAGGATTGGGGGCTCCCAAACAGCTACAATCTGTCACAAAGACAAGCAAGTAAGTACAACAATGGGCTAGGTTTTCCTAGTGGAAACCCTAGCAAATGGTCCCTCAAGTGAATGAGGGGGAAATGAAAACGGCTTGGTGAAGATGTAGATCGGGGCCTTCTCCTTCAATCCTCCAAAGATCAACAAGTTTGGGTGGATGGATTGGGAGATCTAGCAAATCTTGAGCTTGCAATAATGGTGGACTTCAATTCTGGTCGAGCTAAGTGGCTGGAGGTAGGAGGAGGGGTATTTATACCCCTCCCAGAATTCTAGTCGTTGATGTCCACTTACACCGGAGACTCCGGGGTCACTCCGGACCCCAATACAGAGACTGCCGCCCGTTTGCTCTCTTTTCCTCGAAAACCTGGGGACCGGAGACTCCGGCCCCTGAGCCACCTTAGGCCGGAGACTCCGGCCTGGACAGTCTCCAGCATATCTGTTATGCACCAAGATGATGACATATGTTTATTTCTTTTGTTTTTCCTGCACCACTTAATATCACATTAGATATAACAATACTAGGGTTGTCACCTAACACACAAAACATGTGGGGATACACAAAATGTTCTTTCACTATAGACTATAGTTGAGATGATTTCCGAGGAATTTGTTCATTTTTGTGATTTATTCCACTGCCCTAAAATTATCGCCCATTTTCTGTTATATATTTGTAGATGTTATTTGTTCGTTGGACACTAATGTTTGTTCCATATGGACCTGTATTACAACAGTAAGCACATGCTTTATTACTAGAAACTGTTGGGCAAATCGCCCTTTACATAGACAGTGATATTCGCTGGGAGATCTGATTCCCACACATTCATCATACCAGGTTCACACATGGAACCTAACTTAGCTAACTCGTGATCTTCTCTTCTACACATGTTGTGATAGAACATTTTGAGAACCACATACGAGACTGGATCTCAGACCTTCCATGATGGCTGCAGCAGGAGAGTAGTCATCACTAGGATTCTTCATAGCAAACATGAGCAATTGTGCATCGGTCTCAAAGACCACTCTTATTGCCCCCAATGAGCCAAATTAAATGCCGCTTCACGACACACACCTAGCTCACTCAATAAAAGGCAGCTGAAGCTCTCAATCTTACTTTTTTTGAGATATAACTCTCACTCCTACTGGATATATAGGTATGTGCCTGCTCTTCTTATATGGAAGCACTAATGGGCTTGCGGCCCAACCGAGAGATTTCACATCAGTTAGAAGATTAGACCCCTAAAAAAGTTAGAAGATTAGAACCAAGACCTTGTACAATTGTGCAAATGTATATGCACGTTCATCATCCCGACACTTGTTATTCCTAAGGATCCTCGATTAATCTGAGAAGCTAGAGAATTTAATAAGAGAGATCCTTAGCTAAAATGGCCGAAAAGCACAAGAGACTACTAATATGTCATCTAAGAAGCTAGAGAATTTAATAAGAGGGGTCCCATAGCTAAAATGGCCGAAAAGAACAAGGTACTACTATAATCTGTCATCTATGCACCCAACGTCCTCTCTTATAGCACCTTGCATTTGCTTTGGCCCTCAGATAAATTCAATAATGCATGAGCCATTTTATAGCCATATTTTTTCACTAAGTGAATAAGAATCTAACCTCGTTAGAATTTGATCGACCAAATTGTATTTGTCTTGATTTGTTTTGTGTAGTCAATAGTTATATTTTTTTTTAGTTAGTGATGATTTTTCACACTGGTCGTGAACGAAAATTTTGTTCAAGTTAGTTAATTTTTTTGTTTCACTAATAGTCACGATTTATTACTCACGTGTCAAATTGTGTTCTGCCTACAGACTATAGTAATGATGATTTTTCCCGGGAATTTGTTCATTGATATATTTCATATTTAGAGATGATACTTATGTTATTTTACCTATTTTGCATGTTTGATGATTATTGGAGAATTAACCACCGGAGTCAAATTTCTGCTGGAAAAATGACCGTCAAGACACCATATTTCTGAAGATCAATAATTCGAGGAAAATATCCCGAAGTTCCTATTTTGTCAGATGGCGGAGGCAGCCAAAAGGGGAGGCCAAGGTGGGCCACCATGGGCCCTCACCATGCCGTGGCGTGACCCCCCTTGCTGGCGTGCCGCCACGTGGTGAGGAGGCCCAGGCCCACCTCTGCCGGTGCCCTTTCGCGTACTTCATCCCCAGGAAACCCTAAGACACGGGGGGACGTCGAGGAAATATTCCACCGCCTCCACGAGGCGGAAAACACCAGAGAGAGAAAAGCTCTCCGGCAGGGAGAAATCTGCCGGGGAAATTCCTTCCCGGAGGGGGAAATCGTCGCCATCGTCACCGTCATCGAGCTGGACTTCACTAGGATCATCATCATCATCATCTCCACTTCCGACACCATCATCTCGACCGCTCCACTCCGTTCCGTTGTAACATCTAGGGTTGAATCTTGTCTAGTTCATAGGGGAAGCTTTCCCGGTGTTAATTACTCCTTGTGGTTAATGCTATTGAGTGAAACCGTTGAATTAAGGTTTATATCCATATTGTTATTCATCATTATATCACCTCTGATCATGTTCCATATGTAGTTCGTTTAGTTCTTGAGGACATGGGAGAAGTCTTGATGTTAGTAGTGAATTATGTTGAGTAATATTTAATGGTTTGATGCTTAAGTTGTGGTGTTATTCTTCTAGTGGTGTCATGTGAACGTCGACTACATGACACTTCACCTTTATGGGCCTAGGGGAATGCATTGTGTATTCGGTTGCCAATTGTGGGGTTGCCGGAGTGACAGAAACCTAAACCCCCGTTGGTATATCGATGCATGAGGGATAGCAGAATCTCAGAGTTTAAGGTTGTGGTTAGATTTATCATAATTACTTTCTTGTATTTGCGGATGCTTGCAAGGGGTATAATCACAAGTATGTATTAGTCCTAGGAAGGGCGGTGCATTAGCATAGGTTCACCCACACAACACTTATCAAACCAATGAAGATTAATCAACTATATGAAGCGAAAGCACTTGATGAAATTCCCGTGTGTCCTCAAGAACGTTTGGTCATCATAAATAAACCTACCGGCTTGTCCTTTGCTGTAGAAAGGATTGGGCCACTTGCTGCAATTATTATTACTGTCTTTTATTACTTGTACTTTATTTATCTGCTATATCAAAAACTTCTAAAAACTTGTCTGCTAGTATTTACAGTGAATTTCTAATCAAAACTGCTTGTCAACACTTTCTGCTCCTCGTTGGGTTCGACACTCTTATTTATCGAAAATACTACGATACACCCCCTATACTTGTGGGTCATCATTCCACTGCCCTAAAATTATCGCCCATTTTCTGTTATATTTTTGTAGATGTTATTTGTTCGTTGGACACTAATGTTTGTTCCATATGGACACGTATTACAACAGTAAGCACATGCTTTTTTTACTGGAAACTGTTAAGCAAATCGCCCTTTACATAGACAGTGATATTCGCTGGGAGATCTGATTCCCACACATTCATCATACCAGGTTCACACATGGAACCTAACTTAGCTAACTCGTGATATTCTCTTCTACACATGCTGCAGTGATTGAACATTTTGAGAACCACGTACGAGGCTGGATCTTCAGGTCCTCGATGATGGCTGAGAGTAGTCATCACTAGGATTATTCATAGCAAACATGAGTAATTGTGCATCCGTCTCAAAGACCACTCTTATTGCCCCCAATGCGCCAGATTAATTGCCGCTTCACGACACACACACCTAGCTCACTCAATAAAAAAGGAAGCTGAAACTCTCACTCCTACTGGATATATACTCCCTCCGTTCCGAATTAATTGACTCATATTTAGTACAACTTGTACTAAATCTGAGTCAATTAATTTGGAATGGAGGGAGTAGGTATGTGCCTGCTCTTCTTATATGGAAGCACTATTGGGCTTGCGGCCCAACCAGGCGATTTCACATCAGTTCGAAGATCAGAAACAATATCTTGTATAGTTGTGCAAATGTATATGCACGTTTACCATCCCGACACCTGTTATTCCGAACGATCCTCGAATCATCTAAGAAGCTAAGAGAATTTAATAAGAGAGACCCCATAGCTAAAATGGCCGAAAAACACAAGATACTACGAAACTGTTATCTATGCACCCAACGCCAACGTCCTCTCTTTATAGCACCTTGCATTTGCTTTGGCCGTCAGATAATTTTTAATAATGCATGAGCCATTTTATAACCGGCAAGCCCAACATTTCCTCCCTATGGGGCTATAGGAATGGTTGGGATGGATCATAAACATGGTCAGTATAGAGCATCAGAGTTATAAATTTCACTCTTACTAGTTTCTCCAACTTTTAGACCCACCTCTTCCCTTCGATTGATTGGCTACGTTCGCTCGCCCATGAAGCAATTGCTTACTGAGAGTCGGGCAGCAAGCCCTGGAAGTTAACTTCTTCTTTTTGTGAATTGATGAGGCAGTTCACTTCACGTATGCACCGGAGTTCGAATAAACTAGTTAGACACTAACCGGAAAACACTTTTGGCTTACCACTCCCGAGCTCCACTGCTCCCTCTGGTTAAAGAAAAAAATCAAAATCGTATTTTTAACTTCTAAAAAATTCATGCATGTTGCTAACAATGAATCCCACAAACGAGATTTTTCTATTATTTGAAATACTTTATATTTGGGGCTAAATAAATATATATATATTGGAGATTCGAAAATTTGCACATTTAGATTCACGCATTTGTCAGTTTGGCTTCAGAACGGAGTGACACGAAACTTTATTGTCTGTTGCCACCAACTCAGAACTCACCATGGGACATGTCGGTATTTTGATTCCTTTAGTGATGACAGTGAAGGAGAATGTCATGACGGCTGAGGTCTGAGGTCTAGTGATGGTGGACCGAGTCTTCAATGCGATGAAAACTTCTTTTTTGGTGATTGATGACTTGTACCAACAATATCGTCAAGTGGGGGCGAAATCATAGGAGGAGTACAAAGTATTATCATTCACGGTATAAATCTAAGATCGAAACTTAAATGGTTGTGCCTGACAATGAACTTGTTGAACGCATTGTTTTAAGAGCGCAACTACATGGTGAAAATCTAAAATCTATGATCGGGTGGCGATGGTACTTGTGCACTGTTACCTTCTTGGAAGTATCGCTTTTGTAGAATCTAGACTCCAGGTGTTGTCTTGGTGGTGGTTTGTATTGCAGCTATAAGGAATTGATCAGTGGTGCGGAATCTTTTTGTTTTTTCTTCTTCTTTTGGATATAGAACCGTGTGCATCCCTAATATTTGTAGGGCATTTCATTGTTGCAGAAGCTTAATGTATTTTGTATCTTCATGATATTAATATATTAGTTTTACGAAAAGAAACATTCAAAGTACCACGGTCCCAAAGGGACAAATTCAATCAAATTTTCGCAAGGCGATTTGTACTATGTAATTGTTTTAACATAGAATTGTGTGCCTCTTACATACTCTAGTATCGACTATAAACACGATTACTGCAATCACTATCCATTATGCACTCGGCATGTTTACAATTGTTTACTAGATAACCAGGCAGTGTCCGAATTTCCACTCCGGGCTTTGAGGCTAGAGATTCACTGGCCTCTTGCTGAGTGGGGAATTACCTTCAGCATGCCTACTTAGGCCTGCAACATTAATTGTAACCGTTGATACCTTACATAATCTTTTCCCTTCTCTCTGCAGAATTTTTAAGTGTAGCGGATTTTGGAAAACCAAAGAAAGAGGTCATGTACAACGGCATATGCGCGTTCACGATCCCAAGACCTATCATTCCAAACCATCCTCAGATGATCTACAAAGCTAGACAATTCAAGAATAGGTAAACTCAGAGCTAGAATGATCGAATAGCACAATAAACTACCAATCTGCTATGTATGCAGCCAACGTCCACTCTTTTTAACACCTTGCATTTGCTTTGGCGCGCGCCCAGGTAGTTGCAACAATGCATGTGCCATTTTATAGCCACTGGATCCGATATTTCCTTCATATGGCCATATGTGCATGGGTCGGCATCGACCTTAACTATGGTCAGGTATAGACCTACCTACCTCTTCACTTTGATTGATTGGCAACGTTTGTCCCGTGAAACAGTTGCTTAAAGAGAGTTAAACAGCTACCCCGTGCGCTTAACTTCTAGAATACGTAGCCAAGTCTCTGTATCTCTCTCTCTCACTAGAATACAAGTCTTTGTGCGCTCGTCTTACCATGGCCGGGAAAGCAAAGGCAAGAAAAAAACGCAGTCCGGGAAAGCACAGTAAGGATATGCGGTCCATTATATGCATATGTGTGTCACTGTTGGATATAAAACCAATGTAAGTCGAGAGATAACCAAAAATTCAAGATCTGTGGTAAGGAGATGGGGGAGATGTGTTTTCTCTGAGATTCCAAATCCGCCATGTGCAATCTTCTATCTAAACTAATTAATTGACTGTTTCATCTAACAATGTTTGAAGGTACCATTGTCCCTAGAAGGGCGCAATCCCTTTTTGCGGGGTCTTTGCACTTTTTAATCATTTTAACAAATAATTAAGTCCTTTTTACATACGCCAGTATTGATTACAATTTACAAACTAGAGTACTGCAATATCATCCAGTATGCACTCGGCCGGTATACAATGTCTCTATTGCAAAACCACTGCTAGTATTTCCACTCCGGGCTTTGAGGCTGGAGATTCATTGGCCTCTTGTTTAGTGGGGAATCACCTTCAGCATACAAAGTTAGTCCCGCAACAGTTCTAACTTAATTTTAACTGTTGATACCTTATTGAATGCTCAATTATGTCTGCAATATCGCTAAGTGTGCCGGATTTTAGAAAAAACAAAGAAAGGTTGTGTACAACGGCATATACACGTTCACGATCCCGAGACCTATCATTCCAAACAATCCTTGAATGAACTAAAAAGTAGATAATTCGAGAATAGATAACTCGGAGCTAGAATGAACGCATAGCGCAGTATACTATCAATCTGCTATATGCAGCCAACGTCCTCTCTTTTTAACACCTTGCATTTTCTTTAGCGCTCAGGTAACTGCAGTTATGCGTGGCCATTTTATAGCCACTGGATCCAATATTTCCTCCATATGGGCATGGTTGGGAGTTTAAAGTTCTCACGTAGGAGTTGCTCTAAAGTTTAGACCTAGTCTTCACTTTGATTAATGTTTGCTATGTTTGTCCCATGAAACCAATTGCTTACAGAGAGTTTGGCGGCTAGCCCAGGCGGTTAACTTCTAGCTACGCAGCCAAGTTCCAGAAAAACTAGTTAGACACTAATGACTCACTGTTTTGACTAAAATGAACATGGATTTGTCTTAACGTGTTTTAGAATTGAGTCCTACCACAACCTGGTACTTAAGCCACGTCAGTATTGGAATTGTAAAGACTAGATTCATTATCACGATTACGTTTTATGGAGCAACGATCCGATTTTTGTTATGGGCATGCACGCTGATTACTTAACTTTTATTCACGCACTCGTGTCGTTATTTGTTAGAACAAATGTACAAACAGCCGGGATTCCTAGCTACCAGAAGGGTCAAGTGAATAAAGCTCCTCCATCATCGTGTAAATAAGGGTCTTATATTCGGAATTTGTACATGGGATTGATCAACTTCTCATGCTTCTTGTGAAATGCTTTTCCTCTTGAGAATTGTTAATTCCTCCCAGCATTATACCATCTTGCTATTTTTTCATCCAAGCAATACATAACAAGATTTACAGTTTTGTTTCTTCACCTGTTGTACATTCTTTCGACACATCAACGCTTATGGTTGACTTCATACCTTGTTCATGTTGAGGACCTGAATCTGAATTTGTCGATGTTAACTCTACTCTGAAGTGCCTCTTTGCTTCAGTAAATTAAGAAATCAATTCCTGTAAGTGCTTTCAGCAACACGGATATTTTCGTAATGTTAATGAAAATTTTCTATTTCAGATACAGACCTTTGGAAAACTTCCATTATTATCTTTTTTATATTACAGCATGGCTTCCGTAATTTAGTACAGACAATACCTTGTGATCCCCTGATTATTCCATTTTTTTCCTCTAAAATGTATTGGTGAAGTTGAATCGAGAAATTTTTAATCCCTTCAAAAGAATAAAGTATAGTAATTCCTTCCCTACGGAGTTTGATCTTATGAAGAGATTCCGGAGATTTAAAATTCGAGTTGCAGTGACTTAACTGCAAATGTACCTAACTTTGTTATGTTCATACGAAAGAGTTTTTTTTGTTTGTTATGAACTGAAATCCTTGAGCCGTCCTCTGATTCAGCAATCTTTGAACTGTAAGATTTGAGTAACAATCACAAGACCAATACCAGTAAAGCTTTGCAGTAAGGATCACAAGATTGATACAAATCATTGTTTTCCGCAAGGTTAGGCCAGAACCTACAGCTAACGCACCTGATCATAATTCACATTGCTAATTCAGAATGTGACAATGCAATTACAATCTCTAAAAATTTCTCAAGATAAATAAGTTTCGAAACATAAGAAATTCGACCACCGCTACCTTTAAACTAGGAATTCACACACACTACATCCTGAAACTAGGACAGGTGCTGCATCCAAACTGACGATGAATGTTCCCACAAAACTGCACCTGTCTCGCTTATTCCCGGGATAAGCTAGCAGCGCCCCTACAGCAGATGCATGCGCTCGACGTACGGATTGTGCAGCCACTGATTAAGCGGCTCGCCGCATCCGACGAAGCAGCCAGTGTTGCCACGTGCAGTGAAGAGCGGGAACTGGAAGAGGTGTAGGAGCTTCTCAACCGACTGTCTGACCAAGGACGACCCCGTGACCCTGCTCCTCCTCCCCCACCCGGTGACGATGTCGATCCTTTCGGGGCAGGATCCCATAACCGTGATCTGCCTGTGGAACCATGCCAGCGTCCGGGACAGTGCGGTCACTGCGGTGCCCTCCGACATCAGGTGAAGGTTGATGAGCCAGTAGGACGAGCTCTTCTCCCTCACCGAGTCCGGGTACACGTTCCTCTGCGCCGCCACTTCCCATATCAGGCCAGCCTCCTCCTTGAGGCCTGACTTGTGCAGGAAGTCTATCACGGCATCCATTAGGCCCCTTTTGCTCTCTCGATCCTCGCTGTGCATCATGTCCAGGAAATACCTGGTGTGATCCCTCACGTTCTGGCCACCAGGCTCCGCGTCGGGCAGACACAGCAGGAACAGGGCCGTCTCCACGATTTTTGGGCCCCTGTGCGGATGTAAAATATAGCCTAATGTATGAAATTTCAGACAATCAAATCATAGTTTTAGTTAATTATATAACTTCAAAATGTCAATTGCTATTGCCTATGTTTTGTTGAATTAAGAGCTGGGTCCGCATCTTCTTGCTAGCAGCCTAGCACCACGTTGTGTAGTTTTTTTCTTTTTTGGGCACCACTAAAGATCAGTCACCCACGGCCCACGACATTTGGCCCAAAAAGCCCGATACCTCTTTGCTTCCTCCTTCTATCATCTTCTACATCGCGACCACGAACACAGGAAGCCTTCCATGGCGGCGCTGCAATTTCCGCGCCATGATCTACTCTGTATATAGAGCCGAATCAAGAAATTTAAGGTGGGATGAGCGCCCAATATCGAAGCACCGGATTAAGACTTGGGGGCCCCTAATTTTGGGGGCCCTGTGCGGTCGCACACCTCGCACGTGCTTGTCGACGGCCCTGAGCAGGAACATGTGGGCGGGATGTCCGGTGGTCGCCATGAGCTGGCAGCATAATCCCATCTGTAGCGCATGGGCATCTGCACAGCAGCTGAGCAGCAAGGTGTACGTCTGCACAGATGGAACAAGTCCCTGAGAAAGCATGTTCTGAAGCACGCTGAAGGCATCTTGAAACCTGTTTATCCTGAGGAAAGCACTCAGGAGGGAGTTCAAGGTGGGCACGTTAGGCTGCAGACCGTCTTGGAGCATCGCACGGTACCAACCTAGCGCCTTGTCGACATTGCCAGCTTTGCCCCAGAGGTCCACCAAAAGACCATATACTGGTTCATCGGGAGCCCAGTCACACCTCATCTCAAGGAAAACAGCCTCGGCCTCGTCCAGATGGCCACTGTGACCAAGAACCTCCATGACAATGCTGTACGTTATCTTGTCAGGCCGAAACCCAGCAACCCGCATGTCTCTGTACAGCTTCACGACATTGTCGTAATTTCTTGCTTTCGCCTGCAGGGCAATTATTATGTTGTAAGTAACAAGGTTAGGTGTACAGCCGTTTTGAATCATCTCGCAGAAAAGCTTATAAGCAGCTGCCAACTGACCACCTTTTCCAAGGCAATTGACCATGGCACTGTAGGTGAAAGTATCAGGTGACAGGCCAACTTCTTGCATCCTGCCATATAAATCCATTGCTACTTCAAGATAGCCTGCTTTAGCATGGATATCAATCAATGTACAATAGGTTACCCGATCAGGCTCATAGCCAGATTCCTCCATTTCCTCAAATACTTTAACAGCCTCGCTTAGATAATTTGCACGACCATATGCATGTATTATTCTGTTGTATGTTACCACAGTTGGCTTGCACTGAACTATGCTCATCTCATCAAGAAGTTTCCTCACTGTACGAAACTGCCTGGCTTGTCCAAGGATGCCTATCATGGTCGTATAGGTATGACTATCATGCTTGAATCCTGGTTGCTGCTTTAACCAATGGAAGAAACCAAGCGCAATGTTGTGGTCACGAAGCAGCTTGAGTACTTGATTAGCCTGGAACGCATCTATCTTGCAATGGAGATTATCCAGAACACGTTCCGTCATGGGTCCCCATTTCATTTGCTGCAGTGTATGGTAGTACTGTTCAACTACCCGCAATGACTTTAACGACCTTAAGTTAGACTGCGCTCCTCCACCGTGAGCTTTTATTGTTCCTATAGGACCTTGACCTGCAGGGCCCTGAGGTTTGTCACCGGGACCATTATAAAACAGCTGGAGCTGAGAAGTTTCGAGTTTGAACTCCGGTCCACCTGCCATCTGAATTAGGATTATTACAATGGTGACTTCCTTGTCCCTGACCAGGATGTGTTTGATTCCTTACTTGTGACGGTGAGCTAGAAGAAAGTACAGACGATGGCCCTGAGAAATTTTGCTTTGGCCTTGCATGTCCAGATCTTGAGACCCCCTTTCCAAAATTACTAACTATATTAAGGGAGCACAAAATGGCGCTCCCTCAGCCCCATGTTACTGTAGAGACTGTTCAAAATGAACAGTACGCTACAGTTACTCGATCGCGGCCGTCCAGTGGCGATCCAACGGCCCCAAATGAACCCACGCGCGCCATTTTACAAAAGAACCCCTCGATGCCGAGAAATTACATCACGGTCCACGAATTCCCGAGCGGAAGGACCTACACGAAAAATACGCAAACCACGGGGACCCCGTCGTAAAAACGCCCGCACTCCCTCCCTCCTTCCTTCTCTCTCTCCCGCGACCCCGCGGACACCGGCGACGCCGACGCAGCGCGCCGCCGCTGCGATCCTCCACCGTCGAATCCAAGCAGCCAGGTAGCTCCGCCGCCTTCTTCTCCACCTCCTCCCCGGAGGAATCGCTCCCGGACGGCCGCAGTCGCCGCCGCTCCGCCGAAGTTCGCCGCCGCTACTTTCCCTGTCCGTCGCCGCGGAAACGGCCGCCGGAGACGATTCCGGCGACCATCTGCCACGCCGCGCCGCCGGTTAGACGCGCCTCGGCGCGCGCCACCGGATCCGCGCCATGAAGGCCTCACACGCGTGCGCCGTGCGCGAGCGCGAGCTCGGCAGCGCCGCCGCCGTGCGCTGCGTCCCCGCCGACGGCTGACGTCACCCACGACGTCAGCAAGGGTCCACCTGTCAGCCCTGCACGAAAAAAAAAACCCACCGCCGCGTCGGAGAGCTGGGCTCCCAGCTGGGCTGGGCCGCTTTCCCCGCGGCTGGCTCGGCCCAGCGCATTCCTCTGGGGTTTTTCCTTTTTTACTTTTTTTTTAAATTATCCAGAACATTTCAATTACCAAAATGATCACAAAAAAAAAACTTCTTCCATATTGTAAATATGTTTGAAAACTCAGATTTGTTGACTATTTGCGAACAAAAAACAAAATCGAATCCTCGATTTGTTGACTATTTACGAATAAAAATAAATTCAAAACCTCTGATTACGGGTTTAAATTAACGAATCTCACAAAAAAACTATTTCTTCTTAAATATAACATATCGACACAGCAAAATATTCATAAAAATATCATCACCATGTTTGTAACAAAATCATGCATATTTAACCAACTTTAAATCACATATCTCTAAACGCTATTCATACGGACTCCAATTAAAATGATTCCGACTAACACAGTCATGTAAGGACAAAATCTACAATAGGCCATGAAAGAAAAAAAAAACATAAGTGCAAAAGCTCTTATAAGTGCGAACTTATCTAAATAGGAAGCAATTCCTACATCATATAAAAACTAATTAAACTTCCATGTTAAAAGCATGTGTGACGATATCAGAAAAAATCGACCCGTTTCAAAGTTTCATAATTACAAAAACACTAAAATTCGTAAAATTAGAATCTTCCAATCAAGTAATCACGATAGCATAAAAAATATATCGTGATTTGCGAGAAAAAGCATTTACTCAAAAAAAATCTTTCTCACCAACAATTATTCAGCATTTCTAATAAGTTTCAAAGTATATTCCAAACAAGTTTCCCTAGAATTTTTCCAAACCTATTTGCGAGCGACGTAACTTAAATCCCTCTAATTATGTACTCGCATTTAAAAAAAATTGACTCGATTAGAATTTCCACAAAATGCAAACTCACTACTTATGCTATACAACAACATTGAATATGTACATTTCATCAAAATGTGCTGATAATTCTATTGCACTTTTCCTAATTTCAATTAAGTATTGACATCAAAATAAGAACATGTCCAAACATTTCAACATTCTAAATATTGTAATTTTGTACATGATAAGACAAAAAAAAACCTCGAACAAAGATGAAAGAAAATAAAAACATGTTGCAACGTTCCGTTCTGTTTGGGCAACATTTAAACAAATATTCCAAATATAGCTTACATATTTCTAATTATGTATTCGCAAAAAAAACACATAAATATTTCCAAAAAATAAATTTGCTCCCCCTAATCACCCAATTATTCCAAAATGAATTTAAACTAAGTTGTAACATAAATAACATAACATAATTAAAAAGAATACACGCACTAACACACTAAATATTCTCATCAAAACTAACTATCTATAGCAAAACACAAAACATATTTACAAGATTCAAAATAGTCAATATTTAGATTCAATATAAATGAAATTCCCCAAATTGTGGACTCGACTTAAAAAAGAAAAAATTGCATTAGCATTGCCAACATGCTTACATTAAATATTATTTCGAAGAGAAAAGTGTATTTCGATATTCTTTTGTCCTACAATACTAAAGGTACAAAAGAATATATCTATATGCTCACTAAAATAAACAATACTTATTAATACAAAAATACAAACTTAATTACACAATTCAAATTTAATACAAAAAAAAATCACGCGAGCGCGGCGTGACGAAGCACAAAATACCACTAGTCATTTTGCATGGAAGGGGAAGTATTTGCCTCAACATAGCTATACTGATTATGTACCTTATTATTAGACTGCTGGCCACCAGATAAGTGCTTGCTTGAATAGCTGGCACCATCCTCTGGAGCTTGCTTAATGCTTCTCTTATTCGAGGAAGACCTCAAATTTACCAACTCAGTATACACACCAGCTCCTGAAATTCCAGACTGAGAAATGGTCCTGGCAGTTTGCTTAGATGGATGTACATAATCATTTCCTAGAACCTGATGATTACTAGTAGGATGGTTAATTCTGCTGCTAGATGCTGACTCCTTGTCTGGAGCCGAGCTGGAGGGACTAGCATGAGCAGCTTGAGCTGGGTGTCCAGTAGCACCGCCAATAGATCCAACAATATGCTGCGCAGGAGAAGGCTGAGCCTTCAAAGAAGATCTGCGGGGCGACTGAAACTTCTGCTCGATAGCACTCGCAGACTGCCTCTTTGAACCACCAGTGTCATCCTCAGGCATGTGCATGAAGCTCCATCAGCACTACCACACCGTGACCCACTAAGATAGATGGATCGTGCACACTGGCTTATAGTACCGAGTTGCTTTGCCCTCAACATGAACTGCAATATTTAGTTCAAAGTGTTACACAAAACTAGAACAATTCTGTATATATGGCACATAAAAGAGGTTCTGCTATCAAAATTTGGATTAAAATATACAAGGTCATGATAATATTACTTGGATAACTCTTATCATCTAAGACACAAGAATCATTAAAAAAGATAAGTTACTACTCCCTCCGATCACTAATATAAGGCATTGGACCCATCCTTTCAAATTTGACTACATACATACTAAAATGAGTGAATACATGTATAAAACAAATCTAGATACATTTGGATCAAGAAAAAGGTAGAGCGCCTTATAAAAGTGAACGGAGCGAGTATTTCTTTTCTATAATCTAACGACAAATGTGAACCGACTTAACAAAATAATATCCACAACTTCCACAACAGGGTTGATTTGAATACTGGTATACTAGAATAGACTGTAGGATAAATGGTAGCAGTGCGCAGTCGCAGCAGCAGCAGCACATGTTTACTTGCACGCAGGTGTACCAGCTCTATGTACCATTCTGACTGAGTAACATAGTGATTAACTTCGAGAATTTGATTAAGCATGGCTCGCTAAGATTGTTTGGGCAATGGAATTTTCAGGTATTTTTTCCTGCGGTTGACCCAAATTAAAATGCAAAACACCACATTATGGTGCTCCCATTTTGGAGATTAATAACTCGCTAATATTGAGCAATATATGTTCATGACAATCGAATGTTTTCCCTAACATATGATACAAGGTAGTGCTTAACTAGAAACAGTATACGAGCTAGATATGGTGTATAAATGGGCCACAAGCTTACAGTGCTACAGCCTTTTACGGTGCACTGCACACCTAGTCTTTATTTCCTCTTTTAAGAGATGTACTAATATTATGTACTCTAAAATATAAATTTATTTATTGAGCGACTGAAAGATATAAATTACTAGCATGTAAAGTAATAATATTTACCAGGAACTCGTACTATAAGCCTATCAACGTACTGGTTAATGAATAAATCAATCTGCAATTGCAATGATGCTTATCAATGTGGGACTTCACCGCAGATCTCCATGTGGCCCCTCAATGGCAGACCTGTAAAAAAATCTGTTAAAATTAGTGTATTGCTATTTGATGCTTAAGATGTATTATTAGCTGTATACAGAAGCATGAACTCGATTAGCCAAGTATATTATGTACAACAGATGGAGTGCCTTGTCTAGTTAAGGCCAACTTTTGAACACTTGTCTATTTTACCTAGCCTATTTTTCATGATCAGGTTTGTGACCATTTCTCAGATTAAACAATGAACATGTAATGAGTTCGTTTATCAAAATTCATTTCTTAGTGGAGCGACTTGAAAGAGAAAGGATAGCGAAGAGACACTGCCACCTGAAACAAAATTGTCTTTTGAGAGTCGGCTGAAACTATTATATGTGTGCTCTTAATGCACTACCCTGACCATATGACACCCTTTTATGAAACAATTTACTTCATTGTCGACTCTAACTATCATTATGAACTCCAGGGGAATCTGTCTATGCCAGTATTGTCCAAATCACAAAAGTGGAATATTAACCTTTCTTTCACCTTGTTAATGTCAATATTGGCCAAATCATAACTTGAATGGCTAAATGAGGTCAAGCTTTAGCCAGCTTAGAAAGACAAGCTACAACTGTCGTGAGGCAGCTTTTGTGACTTTCTTCAGAAATGGGGATACTTAGAGCCCATGGGTTTTCTGTTTGTTCTGTCTAGCACAGGTCAGCTTAATGGAATTTAGCTTCGAGTACAGAAAGGTGGTCTATTTACAGGCTCATTCACGAAAAGTCTCCGAATGTTTGGCCTAGTTTAGCCTATTACTAGAAGCGTTCTAGTCGGAGGAGGGCTTAATAACAAGTTCAGAAATAAGTCCCCTGTTTCACCTCTGCAACTTATATATACAGTCAAAAGCCTTATAGAGAAAACAAAATCCTAAGTAAAAGCCAAACGTAGCACCAGAAGAGCCATTGGATCTGTTGCCATTTGAATCCAAGATTGTTTTCCAAAATAATAGTACGGCATGGGGTAATTCCAGAATGGTAAACGAGAGCTGGATGCGAAGGGGAGAAAGGGACGATTTTTTTCTTGGGGACAGAGAACTGGGCCCTCTTTGTGGCCTGTGAGGATTCAATCGCCGGCGGCGGCGGGGCTGGGTTAGGGCTAACGCGGTGCGAGGGTTTGCGAGGGCGTGAAAGAAAGGTGGCGACGGACGGCGGAGGACCACCGCGACGCGTTGCCGGCCTACTACTCCCAAGAGGCCAAGACTACGAACTCCCTTCCACTGACAATGTACGCGCGGCAAGAAGAGACCTTTTCCCCTCACCTTGGGAGAGAAGAGCGTCCGAGCCCAAGATCAGAGGAGGGCGCCGCCGGCCGTGCTCCCTCCGTCAATCACTCCTGTACTGCTGCGGCGGCGGCGGCGGATGGCGGCGGGGAGAGAAGCTTGGAGAAGAAGGAAGGAAGGAAGGAGGAGGAGAGCGCGAAGGAATTGGGAGGCCGTAGACCCGAATTTGTTTGTGTGCGTGCGGCGGAATTCGGGGTCCGGCCGGAAAGATCTCTCGCGCAGGCGCAGCTCGGCAACGGCATCGTTTCCTTCCATATGAACAAATATTTTCATTTATACAGTATCTATTTAAAAATTAACTACTGCGACATTGGGCTGTTATGACGCGTCACCTTTATAGTGTTCTAACAAAATAGCGTCGATCTTAAACTATGCTATTAAACGTGCTATATATGCTATTAGCAATTGTATATTAATTTATGTAGCGATACAATTTCCATCATCCTGAGCGACGCCATAGCGTGCAGTGAAAAAAATACAATTCCCATCAAAGTGGACAAGATTGGTACCGAGAAAAACACATGTGAAGGCACCTCTTTGTACTTGGCCGAATGAACATAAGAGACAGCCCGTTTACACTTCATTAAGAGGAGGAGCTCCCAAGACATTTTTCAATCCTTGAACTATACCGAGCATAATTGCTCGAAATGGTTTTGGCTCTCGAGCATCCGTGCTCCTATAAGTTTAAAAATTCAAAAATATTATTTACAAGTTTCAAAAAATTATGAAAATTTGGATATAGACAATGTTGTATCTCATGCAAAATATAAATAATTTTTATTGTAGTATGAGCTCAAATAATGTCAAATCTGATATAATTTAGAGATTGGAAAATATGGATACTCAAATCCAGACTTTTGTCATTAATTGTGTGTAACTCAAAATACAAAGTAGTTGAAATTGAATTTTGCCATGTTTGTGGGATACACCGTTGGCTGTGTCCAAATTGTTTTCAGAATTTTTTTGAAAGTCGTGAATATGTTTTCGGGAAAATTAAACAGCAAAAGCCTGAGTTAAGAATCTCCACTCCTTTAACGCTCTCTGCGTTGGCTATCAACGAGTCTGAAGCAAGCTGGTAGGCGGGCTGGCCCACCTAGGGTCTTCAAAAAAAATCACTAATTTTTGTTACATTATGATTTCATAATATTTAATTCTTCTTTGCTTTCTTTTTTCCTTTTTGCATGTTTTTATTTTTTGATTAATTTTCTTTTCTAAATCATATGAATTTTGTTTTCGTGTGTACATTTTTCTCTTGTGACTAATTATTCTTTATCATGTAAAAAATTACCTTCATATTGACATTTCTTTAACCTCAGGAAATAATTATTTTAATTGCATGAACATTTTTCTCATATGATCGTTACTTTAACACATGGACAATGTTTTCTGAATCTGCACAAAATATTTCTGTCCTATGAACATTTAAGGATACATGTGAACAAGTTTTTCTGATAATTTAAAAGCAGTTTTTCTTTGGCTTTTTTCTAAATATCCCTTTCTATCCATATTAACTGTCGTCGAGTCGGATGTGTTTAAACATGTTTTGATACTAGATATATCTGATATAATGCCAATTAATATGGATCGGGGGGGGGGGGGTACAATTTGTTTTAAAACACTTTTTACATATGACCTTCATGTTTGATATTTTTTTAGACAATCATGGTTTGTAATACAGAAACTGGTTTTGTCGACCGCTGCAGAGACCAGGGTCTTCCACCTTTACAAAAACATAGATTTTGGCGATATCTGAGTTTTCTCAAGGGATAAAGTATAAATTTGGAACGTTTTAGGAAACGTCGAAAAAGGAGGATCAGGTATTCAGGTTGATCAAAAGAATGCTGCTCCACCCTGTTATTAGCGCACTACCGACTGCTCGTACTCGGTCAATGCCTCAAGGTACGCTGTGATCTGCCCCACGTTGGTGCATGTGAACCCTACGACTGCATAAGTATCATGGCTGGATGAATACAACAAGTGTGTTGTTGCATCTGAAATTCTGAATCCTCTTTCAACTTAACCTTGTAGAGTGTCATAGCCAGCAAGGCATAAATTAGTCTCGTTATGCTCTGTTAATACATGGATTGACGAACTACTAATTGATCACAACTGCCGCCCAGATATAAGACTTTGGCATTTTCCAGCTGAAACATAAATGCTTTACAGCAACCGCTCAGGCAGAAGCAGCCAAACATCTGGCCGGAGCAGCTGCAGATCGATCGTCCTATATAATTAACTGTACAACAGCGCCAAGCGGCATTGCGGCAGCAATCGAGGTTCTGATCGGAGCCACCAGTATGGACTCCGCAGGGTGGCCGGAGCCGGTTGTAAGGGTGCAGTCCCTGTCCGAGAGCGGCGCGGCCACCATCCCCGACCGGTACGTCAAGCCCGTGGACGATCGCCCCTCGCCGTCCGACTGCTCGTCTACCGCTGCACCGGCGGCATCCAGCAACGGCACGACGATACCGGTGGTGGACCTGTCGTCGTCGCCTGAGACGGTGGTGCGGGCGGTGTCGGAGGTGTGCCGGGAGTGGGGCTTCTTCCAGGCGGTGAACCACGGCGTCCCTCTGGACCTCCTCCGCCGTGTGCGCGCCGCGTGGCGCGGCTTCTTCCGCCTCCCCGTGGAGCTGAAGCAGCGGCACGCCAACTCGCCGGCGACGTACGAGGGGTACGGTAGCCGCCTGGGCGTGGAGCGTGGCGCCGTCCTGGACTGGGGCGACTACTACTTCCTCCACCTCCGGCCGCCCAATGTCCTCTCTTCCGCCGACAAGTGGCCGCTGCTCCCTCCCGACCTCCGGTAAATTCAAGACCGGACACAGTTACACTTGCGCAAACTAGCAGCAGCCGGGCCCGCCGGTGCAAGTACGTGTGTCGGTGTGCGTAACCTGACACTAACCTCCATACATATGTCAGGGAGGCGACGGAAGAGTACGGGAGGGAGGTGGCGCTGCTGTGCGGGCGGCTGATGGCGGCGATGTCGTCTGGCCTGGGCGTCGGCAAGGGGCGGCTGCAGGAGGAGTTCGGCGGCGCGGAGGGCGCCGGGGTGTGCGTGCGGGTGAACTACTACCCGCGGTGCCCGCAGCCGGAGCTGACGCTGGGCCTGTCGTCGCACTCGGACCCCGGCGGCATGACGGTGCTCCTCGCCGACGAGCGCGTGAGGGGCCTCCAGGTGCGCGCGCGCGGCGGCGGCGGCGGCGAGTGGGTCACCGTCGACCCCATCGCCGACTCGTTCATCGTCAACGTCGGGGATCAGATCCAGGTAACGCGCGCACGTAGTGACACACATGCATGCCCTTTTTCATCTTCCTTTATTTTTGGCGTTGTTTTTTCTCAACGGTAGCTCTGGATTCGTGTGGTTGACACGATCGAGGCTGTGTCTGGTTCATGGGATTAATTAGAAACGGACGGCACTTAATTGCCCACGTCGCCGCTACCAACGATAGGCACGTACAGTAGCTGCTAGCTTTTGCTATTCACTCGCTCCTCACTTGCTGAAATGAATTTTGGTTGCTAGCTACTGCAGATAAGTCTTGCTAGGTCACCAGGACAGCAGTACCAGGTGTCCATTTCAGCACGTGCTCCTTTTGCTCTCTCGTCCCGCCGTGCGCGCCAAAAGGGAAATAGTCCCTCGTACTCCTCTGTTCCTAGGCATGTAAATACATAGCAAGTCAATTAAATTGGAACGGAGGGAGTACTTGTCAGCAAACCATGACGTGTGAGTGGGGCTGAAATTAAAACTCGACGATATAGTTCGAAACTCGAGTCTGCTTGGCGGGAACTTGTTTCTAAGTGAACCAAGCCGAGTTTCCATTGGAAAACGTTACCTGATATTCATGTATTTCTGAACAATTGTTCCTAATTATTACAGTTTAACAACTAGACATTATTTGATCGTTGATTGTTGCGAAAATGACATCATGAAATGCCCAAAAAAATAGAAATAGTTATATATAAAATCTATGATACTGTCATGTTGACAATTTTAGTGAGCGAAACGAGCGAATTCATGAGTTTTGCGAGCCTAGCCGAGTTTCAATCTCGTTTATTAAACTAGTCGAGCCGAGCTAACTCGTTAGTTGACCGAGTTTAAACAAGTTGAACCGAGCCTCGACGACTCAAATTCCATGCCTACTGGCTACGTTACCACAAATAAATACCACAAAATTAATCTGACGTCGTAGATGTGGGGAGTATATTTTAAAATGATTAAACAATGAGATGAGCAGAGGTACGTAGGCGTGAGTGGGGATTTTGTAACTAGCTACAGGTCAACTTGTTGCGTATGTCGCGTTGCATAGGAGCATAGCTATAGATGAAGTTTTTTGGCATGCAACAGTGTGCACTCACATGCATGCCCAATAGTACAACTGCACCGATCGACTGTGCTGCAGTTTTTCCTGCCCGGGTGAACCAAAACTTAGGATGACTCCAACGGGGCGGTGCAAACGGACGCGCGTTTGGTCCGTGTTTTGTCCGTTTGGGTCGGCAAACGGACGAGCATCCGGCCCATGTCCGCGTTTTCTGGCCACTGCACCCAACGGGCCGACGCATTGTGTCTGCCCCGGTTAGGGTTTTGATCATTTTTTTCCCCCGGCTAGGGTTTGATCTATGTTTTGTTTGCCCCGGCCAGTGTTTTGAACATAATCAATCACACCATACAAATAATACAATCCAAATAGTTCAGCAAATATTTATTACAATCCAAATAATTCAGCAAATAATACAAATTATTTCACAAATAACAAATTGTTCCACTCATAATCTTACAAACCAAATAAACAAGAAATCAGTACTACTGGTTTCCGTAGTGCTGCCAGAAATGCTCCACCAAACCATTTTGGAGCCAAACATGGGCCACCTTCTCACGAACGTCACGGTGGAAGTCGAGGAACTGAGCAAATGTTGACGGTCCCTGTGGATGAATCAACTCACCCTGAAACTGCCATGCCTGATCATGCATACTCTGATCGCGTTCATCCTCCACAATCATGTTGTGCATGATCACACAAGCTGTCATCACCTCCCATAGGGTGTCCTTGTCCCATGTTCTAGCAGGGTGTCGAACAATAGCCCATCGAGACTAGAGGGCACCGAATGCACACTCCACATCTTTTCTAGCATTTTCTTGTTCCTTGGCAAACTTCTTCTTCTTCTCATCATTTGGATTGGAGATGGTCATCACAAATGTAGTTCAGGTAGGGTAAATGCCATCAGCAAGATAGTATGGCTTCTTGTACTCCCGGCCATTGATCTCATAGGTCACCTTGGGGTGCTAGGCCATTGAAGAGGAGCAGCAAACGGCGTCCCCGGAATGGCCTGCAGTGCCAAATCGAGGTGGCGATGGCGGGGAGGCGGTGGGAGGGGCGAGGGAGGAGAAGGAGATTGGGGTGGGAAATGGTCTGATACACGGGCTAGGGGAGGACAGAAGAGTGCTCCGTGCGCGTCCGCGGCCGACGCAAACCTGGCCCAAATTTGGGTCGAGGATGGGTCGCGGCGGACAGAGAAAAACAGACCTTGGTCCATTTGCGTCGCCCCGTTAGGCCGTGTTTTTGGCTCCCGTGGATAGGAACGGACGCGCGCGGACTCGATTCGTCGCCCCGTTGGAGTGCCGCACACACTGCGGGGGGCGCACCACAAGTGCCGCCGCACGCGCTGCGGATTGGCGCATCACCACCGCCGCCTCCTCTAGATGTGAAGATGGAGGTGGACGACGAGGACGCCCAGCTCGAGGTTGCGCTCGAGGCCTCCAAAAAAATCCATGGCCGAGGACGATGCCAAGCGCTGGGAGATGGTCCTGCAGGACGTCGCCCGGGAGCAGGAGGAGGCCATGCAGGCGCAGCAGGCCGCGGCCATGGAGCCACGCCAGTGGTGGGAGGCCATGGAAGTGGAACTGCCTCCGGCGCCGCCCCTAACACCAGCGCTGCTCGGGCAGAGCTGGATCTGGAATGGTGGCCATTAAGAGGTCCAGCGGCGCCACCCCTCCAGACCGCCGGCCGTCGTTCCACCGCCGCATCTCTGGAAGGCGCTAGAGTACGTTGTCCTCGACGACGGCGAGTAGATGCCCGCAACGGGCATTTTATTTATATTTTATATTTTATGTTTATATTTTATGAATGTAAAAGGCTGTTTGTGGCCCACCCCCTATATATGAGAGAAAAAAGGTACATGTACGGACTTTTTACTAAATCTTTTCAAAAAAAAATATTTCCATTTGCGATGCGTCGGGCCGTTGGATGCATTGTCAACAAGAGCGGATATGGGTGGACTGGGCCTGTCCGTTTGCCGACCCAAACAGATAAAACGCAGACCAAACACGTGTCCATGCGTGTCGAACCATGGAGTCATGGTTCGATTTCCTGTTTCTGAAACGGGATCAGCCAGACCGGACCGACCGACCGGCCGGGTGCTGCTGCCTGCTGGTCCATGCATGCCTCTGCATGGGTGCCCGAAGTGGTACCACACAGCTGACTGCATGCGTCCATCTGTTTGCGAGTGCATGCGACAGAATCGCGTGCTCTTGCTCCCTGCCTCGTGCTAGGTAGCGTGGTCACGCTGCATGCGTGTATGTATCCACGTGCTCCTTTTGATCGGCCAAGCCCCAGTTTGATCGATCAGAATCGGATCCTTCGGATTCTACAGACAAACTCAGGAAAAAAATCATCAACAGACGAAACATGGGAAGGTTTTTTTCATCTAACAAGCCAAATCATTTACAACCTCCGATCCATATTAATGGACTCAACTTTATCTAGATACGGATGTATCTAGTTAAGTGTTTAGACTAGATGCATCCGTATCTAGACAATATTGAGACCATTAATATGGATCGGAGGGAGTACCATTTTTATTACAATAGAGAAGAGAGTTTTTACAGGTTTGACTGCATAGGACATACCGTATGACTTGGACAAAAGTCTAATCTCCCGGCGTTACATAACTCCAAGAAATAGCTCCCGCCCTCCCCCAAAGTTAACAGGGAAATAACTGATGGCCGCGAACCGTCAGGAATAGCTCCGAAACCGTCAGGAATACGTATTCGTGACGGTGCCCGTCAGGAACGAGCCGTCGGGAATAGGCTGTCAGGAAAGATGATGATTCCTGACGGGTGGCGGTCACGAAAACCTTTCCCGACGGTGTTTCCTGACGGACCACGCAAGCCACGGAAGAGGATAAAGCTGATGGTTTGACCGTCAGAAAATGCCGTCAGGAAGCTGGGCCGTTAGGAACAAACAGCAAACCTGACGGTACAGTACGTTCTGTGGGCTGTTATCATGGCCGTCAGGAGCACATGATATCCGTCAGGAATGTTTGCTGAGGCATTTAGGTATTTCAAAATACAGTAGAAAATTAATTTAAAATATATATGAAAATTGACAGCAATATTTTTATTTTGCCTTTAGCAACATATCACACACTTCTGATTCAGAAACCACAATCAATATAAAAATATTCTTTAGCAAAAGATCACCAATAATCCATAGCAATCAATATTTTGACAACAGAAGTAGTATATTCACTGTAGCAACACTCAGGTTCACAAGTATTGACAAAAGAAAGGCAAACTACAACATGCTAGCTACATATATAGGCAACTCTTATGCTTATTGTTCTCCAAACATGGGCGAACGATCATCCTGTGCTCGGGTAGCAGCATGATGGCCTGATAGGGGAGAACAACTTTGGCTCTTCAACATATGTCATCAATGGAGTAGTACAAGCATGCTCTTGGGCTGGGTAAGTTCCATTCCCCTACAAGAAAATGGTACGAGTATGAAGTACTTGCATTGTACAACAAATCATGCATAAAAAAATATTACAGTACTACTAACCATTATAAGTGAAAATTAAACCTACATTTGGCTGCTCTCTGATTTCAAAGTAGCATTATTCATTTCATTTCTAAATTGTACACTTTAGTCACAAAGCTCTCATCATTTCAATTCAACTGCTATTCTATCTGTAATGACCACACAGATATGCTATGTCTACAACTAAACATGTAATATATGACCTACATACCAGATCAAGGGCATAACATTATTAACAAGGATGATAAGTATACCATATGGATCTAAAAGCGAAGGATGGCAAGATCACATTATTAACAAGGTGCAGGACGGTTCTGGACTGAACTAAGTAGATAATTTTTTATTGTCACGAGATGCTCCACACACGGCTAAATGACAGAGAACATAACTAACACACTAGTAGGACCTTATGTGCACGACCAAAATGAGTTCAAAGAAGTTCCTTGGTAATTCCCTACATGAAAGAGGTTACATGGTAATTCCTTTTCTGAATTGCTTCCTTGAACAATAGAGCAGCCTGACTGAATTCAGTACTAAAACATGAAAGAGGAAAAGTGTATGAGGATAAAACATATTAAGCAAGTCATGGTACTGGCAAAAGAAAATAATGGAAATAGTTCTCCCCCACTGAGCAAGATTTCCGTTGAAACCTTCATATACAAGCTTGCTCTGCTCCGCCTCGGTTGAAATTTGACCTTCTCGGGCTGATGCAGCGCTAGCACATGAAACAACAGATACAATTAGCTAATCTGGTGCCTAACCAGTATTAATATCTACCTCCACAGTTAGGATCTATATTATTTCCACATATGCGACATTACTGGTCGAGAGATGCACAAAGGAAGAAGATTAGATTCGCCAAGACATTAGCCTTAAAATTGAAACAAGATCGAGACATGAGAGGTGACTGAATGGTGATACAGGGTAGGATAGGAGAAGGAAAAGTAACCTGAACGTCCTCGCCGGCGACGCGGAGGTGGTTGAGGATGCGCTCGAGCGGGTCGACGAGCTTCCCCCACGTCCTTCTCGAGTGCCTGGAGGCCTGGAGCTCGCCCTCTTGCAGTCAAACCAACGAGTCATGTCAAATCCAGACAAAGACCATTCCGACGAGCTCGCCCTCCTGCCCGACCGCGACGGAACAGGAGAAGTTGCCTAGGATCGTACAGATCTACGGGGAGCTGTAGAGGATGCGGCCGCACGAGCTTCGCCGGAGATCGATGGCGCGGCGTCCGTCCGGAGGCGTTGGAGGAGGGAAGGAAGCGGTGGAGGAGAGAAGAGGCGTTGGAGGTGGGAAGGATGCAGTGGCGCACTTCGTCATGGTGCGCGTCGGCGGCAAGCCGGATGAGAGCTGGGCAGCGGCGCACTTCGCCATGGTGCGCGTCGGCGGCGTGGTTCGTGGAGGGGATCGGGGAGTTGCGGTCAAAAGACACAGCCGCGACTAGGTTTATTGACCAAACAACAACTTCTTTCCTGACGCAAGGCCTGGTCCACGTCACGAATGCCCAAAATTTCCCGCTAAGAGCCCAAATTTCCTCTCCCTTCGCGCGGAGTGGCCCGTGCAGCAGCCGAAAAAAACATTCGTGACGGCCTGCTAACGTTCCTGACGGCCCATATGAACTATCATGACGGTTGAAACAGCCCGACGCGGAAGAATTCATCGTTCCTGACGGTACAATGCATTCCTGAAGGTTATCGGGTCATACGTCAGGAAAGTTTCGACTTTCCCGACATTCATCCATCCACGTCAGGAACGTGCGTTCTTTCGTGACGGAGGCCTCGGGACCGTCACGAATGTAGCAGGCCGTCAGGAATGTAGCAGTTTGGGGTAGTGTTGGAAGATATGAGCATAGTAAGAGCATTTCCAACGGCACATGTCCGCCGGTATCTACTTTTAATCATTGAGAAATAAAGTTGTTATAACAATTCAAATTTAAATCCGGCAAGTTTAAGAAAGCAACACGTGGCAATGGGACTGCTAGTGTGCTCTGAGCATCCACAGGTGCGCGACAAGATCATTTTGATGTTGCTCATGAGTTTTTTCATCACGAATTCCTTGTCCTATAGATCATTTTGAAGTAACCTTCCAGAATTCGGTACTGATAGTCAAATGGCTCATTAAACACCATCCTCACATTTCGCTCACTCACGATGATCGTGTGTTGTTGTGCATGATCACACGAGTATTTATGATCTCCTCTGATAATTCGAAAATAGTCCAAATACTGAAATGTTACTTTCAGTCAGGTCGTCAGGAGACTTCGTTTGGTGGCCGGGGGTGAAATTGTCCCTTGGGATCTGACCTTGATCTAGTGGCCACTAGCATAGCATAGTACATGGTCCAGCCAGCCTCGCTGTCCGAGGATCCTGCTCTATGCTGATGCCAGTGCAGCAGCGGCAGTACAGGGAGCTACTGTAGTATTCATTCTCGTCAGCAAAGGGAGCTGCAGGTTTCTGACGTGCCGCTCGCTCACAGATCTGATTCTCTCGACTTCAAAGCGCGGCCGTTAGCAGAATAGTTGTCGTGGGCCCACGGGCCCGGCCCATCAACCACTGTACGCGCGGATCTGTACAATCAAACACCCATTCTCCCAAGAAAAAAACTTGACCGGTTTTCTTTTGTTCGTCATGGCACATGCAGGTGCTGACGAACGCGACGTACCGGAGCGTGGAGCACCGGGTGATGGCAAACGCCGACGCCGAGCGGCTCTCCATCGCGCTCTTCTACAACCCCAGGAGCGACCTCCCGCTGGCGCCCATGCCGGAGCTCGTGGTGCCGCCGGAGAGGCTAGCGCTCTACCAGCCCATGACCTTCGACGAGTACCGTCTTTACATACGGCGGAAGGGCCCACAAGGGAAGAGCCAGGTCGACTCGCTCAAGGCCGCCGCCGGAGACGACAGACGATGAGATCCTGAGTAAAATGATTTAAGCATCTATCTATTGTCCCAACTTTCACTTGTTCTACCGGCCACAAAATAAAAATGAGGGCTTTGTTGATCGGAGGAGGAGATGAGATGCTGTAACCTGTAACCGGGTCAAGAAGAGATCGAGAACATGCTAACGCCTGCAAGGTGTGTCGTCGTGGATTAACACATCGCTAATCTATGACATGATTCTCAGGCTCTCAGCTCTATGCCTAGTTAACTCATACTAATCAGGTGTGTTCAGTTCATCTCTAAATTAAAGAAAACCTAATAATCTGGTGACATTGCTGCATGAAAAAGAAAACCATCTATCACGAGAATAATAATACAAGTGGCCAAGGATGTGTTTCGGAAACCTTTTTTATATTTAATTAACCGTCAAATTCGTTTTCTTATATACGTAGTGTAATCTTACATGTTGTTCCTACACAATGATTGTGCAAAAAAGGGTCAAAACTCGTGAAAATGCATCCATCCAATGAATCTCCAAAATATTATAGCAGTCCCTTTCGCACGTGAACGAAAATAGGAGGCAGTCTTTGACAACGACATATGTTGATGTGGACATCTTTTTTAGATCCCTTATCTTACCTGTTAGATTCCGAGGCCGGGAGTGCAGCCACATAGGACCCATAATTTTGGGGGCCCAAAATTTCATACAGGGCCTATGCAGCAGTATTATCTAGAGAGGAGATTTTGTGCTCCCGAGCTCCAGTGATCTTACTCCTTTAGAAAAATCAAACAAAAAATTTATGAGCTTCAAAATTAATCCGGATGTAGCCAGTCGTGTATTCCACAAACGTGTTAAAACTTAACTTCAAATACTTTATATTATGGGCTACACAAAAATGACAAAAGTGTGGATCTGCATATGCATATTTTCAAATCTATAAATTTATCAGATTTTGTCATTTTTGTGGAGGGAAGAATACAATGTGTTTGAAGTTGATTTTCTGGACGCTTGTGGGATACATCATTGGGTACCTCCATGAGTATTTTCAATTTTTTGAAACAATTAAATATATTTTTCTATTTTTTTAAAAGACCAGGTTCACTAGTGCTCGGGAGCATAATACACTTTCCGTATAATCTTAGCAATGTTCCACACGGAATCTGAAAGAGGAAATCATATGTGATGCCAAATGGTTTTAATTTTATTTTATTCATCTTTTGCATCTTGTGTTTTAAATACATATTTGTTTCATTTTCCTAGAACACTAAAATAATGATGATCCTCAAATAAACATCATGCAACCGGGAGTTGAATAAGTATGATTCTTAATATATCCAAAAATAGCAGATATATCCAATTGTTATGTAAAATATTATATCATACATATTATAATTATCCATTTGTTCAATTTTCCTAGTGAGATAGGGCCGCTTTAGAGTTTCGCACAAGGCTCTGATTTTGCTGGCCCATGTCAGATTCCGTGTGGTCGAACGAGATATAACTTTGAGCATTTTATACAATATTTATAAAATCTTGCAACATTATGTCTTGTGAAAGTACTTTTTGAGAAAAAGTTTCCACATGATTGTGGAAAGTACGGACTAAATTCGCATAGACCAGCCCATCCAATTGATCTACAAAATACTACTCCTATCTCTTTCGCACAATAAAATGGAAAATGAGAGCTAGCAGTATTTATGAATGTCATGTGCCGATGTGCACATATCCATGCAGGAGGCACGCTAGGTCAGTCGGGGAGAGAGAGTAGGTGGGAGGGGATGGGTCGTTACAGGTGGGGCTTCGAAGAAGTGTTGTCTTGGGCATGGACAATGAACAAGTGGGAATGCTCCTGTTTCTTGCCCAATTTTGGGGGAGAAATGGTGATGGTGGACAAGATTTGGGCAAGGCTAGACAAAATGGGAGCATCATTGGGTGATGTTTTGTGTTCATTTTGCCTAAATGAACAAATGGGAAGGATTTTGGTACAACCCTTAGAGATGATCTAACATGCCTTTTGTATGCCCATCTCAGAGCAATGAAACGGCCTTACTTTTCCTGTTCTAATATATAAGAGGTATTTTGAATGTCCAAAATTATACTTGAACCATAAAAAAATTATATAATAGTTTGTCGATGATATAAAATCAAAATCACGAGAAGGTTATTTATAATACAAAATCAACCGTGTTACACTATGCACAAAATAACCAAGATATTGTTGGATTAACTTTTTAAACTGTTGTTCGAATAACTATTGGTGCAGGCACATGTCAATTCTCTTTATTCCTAATGAATAGGTAGAGCTCCTGCCAGTTGCTTTAGAAAGAAGGCACACATCTGAACATTGGACTTTTCTGAATTAATAGAGACTTAAGAAAAAAAATCAGTGTGATTGAGACAGACGGAGCCAAAAAGAAAAGAACAAGAGAAAAAAAATGTGTGACAACCGCAATGGGAAAGCAGAATATACCCGACAACGTTGTACTCTAAACACAGTGTTTCGTGTTGGCCTTTTCCGTCTTAGATCCTGGTGGTCCCACTCTTGACAGCAACTTATCAGAGTAATCAGACAACAATCACCAATTGTCGCATTTTAATAGTGTCCACGTATATGTTCTCTAATAGGAAATGAACGAAATTCCACTAGTGGAAGTATACTCTCTAAAGCGTAGCACAGCATAGCTCGGCGAGTAAGTAATACTAAACCAACTTGAAAATCTAAGGAACCTCTAGACACTCTTCACATCGTAGCTCCATAGACTCCTTAGCTGCCTAGCACAGCCTTTACTTCACCTGCACGGCTGTTTTGACTTTTCTTCCCGAGTGAAAAGATTGCACCGGATGGAGATCGAGATGCATCAGGTGGGCCAGCATCATTTATTCAAGCACAGTATTTTTTTTCATCGTCTACCTATGTCCAGATTGTCGGTGACTGGTGAGACAAACGTCCGGGTTCGAGAGGACGACCCATTTTCTTCCCTCGGAGGCGAGCCAAGCGAGCACGAGAGGCAAGGACAAATGGTTTATTTTGAAAATGTTTGATTTTATTTGAAAAATTGGGTTATCATTAAATAACTTTTCATGTTTTGATCTTAAGAATATATTAAATCATTAATCAGTGATCCAAATGATACAGAAATTTCTCAGAATACACACCGAAACATATACGACTTACTGGATTGTTTTCAAACTTTTCTGAAGAGTTTGAACTTTTAGTTCATATTTTGGGTCAACCTTGTCCATTGGATCTTGATCGGAAGACAGATACATAGGCAAAGAGTTTGAACGCATTGCTGCTTGTAGCGAGCTCGTTGATATGGTCACGGCACCCGAAACTGCTAAAGCGTTAGCGCTGCACCGCACTATTTCCCTGGCAAGCGAGGAAGGTTTCCGCAAGCTCGTGGTCAGTGTCGGCCCTGAGCAGGTGCGGCCGGTGCGGCCGCACAGGGCCCTCACCTGCCAGGGGCCCTCAGGTATGTATGTGCAGGTACGTACGTATACAAGCCTGTAGGTATAGGAAAATAGGAAGACCCAATTGAAAGAGCATGTGTTGCCCCATGTGTGGTTTTGGTAATTAATGACAATCTCTATCGACTAATGTTTGCATTGAGATATCTTTATAGATCGAGTCCATGAAGAAGTTTGGAGTTCATGTGTTGGACTCTAGAAGAGTATATGATGACCAAGGTTCTATCCAAGGATTTATATATGAAGAATGGTCATGTGTAGAGATGAGCTTATTGCAAGAGTGGCTTGGAAAAGAAGATTGAGTGAAGATTCATGTTTATCTCCAAGGCATCATCATATCAAGACAAGAAGTATATGAAGCGCAAGTGGATTCTTGAAGACGGAGCTTAGCGAGGCTCTCCCATAATGGAGTATGGGGGAGCATTTGGAGATGTCTTCATCAAGCATGTGCTAGCAAGCGCAATCAAGAAAGGTGGTCCACTTGAAGAGATCAAGATCGTCATCATCTAGCTCAAGTGGAATGCGCAAGGCAAAGGTATGATCTTGATAGGTTTTCTATTTTACCGGTCTCATGTTGTTAGTGGGAGACCGGGTTATAGGATAGACGGCGTACTATCAAGAGGGGCTCTCAAGTGAGTAACTTGATCGCATCTTTGTGGAGAGCTCAAACCTTTGCATTCTTGGCATATCATCTTTCTTGGTTCTTATTTGGCTTTTATCCATGTGAGAATTTAGAGCTTGTGTTCATCTCCATACCAAGCTCTAGTTCATCAAAAACGGGTTTCAAGTGAATATCTTGTGGTGTTTTTGATGTTGGAGGTTTTACCGGTTCGTCGTTTCTAGAGAGGTCAAACTCTCTCCTTGTGGTCTCCTCCTCACATGATGGACTATGATGTGTATATGCATGATCTTGTAGTGCTTGTGATTATCTTCGGAACAAGCCCAAGATCATTGAAAACGGAGTCCGGATGAAAACTTGTTTGCATTCTCGGCTTTGAAAATATTATCGGTCCACTTCAAGATAGGGTCCACACCTTCCCATGTGTGGTATCCCCTCTATATTTGTGACCCTTAATATTTCCAACGCAATTGGATTCACCTGATTTGGAGTTCGGACGAGAAAGTTATTGCATTTCAGGATTTGCTGCTCTGCTGGTTTTTCTGTCCGGAGTCTCCGTGGTTTTAGGTCCGGAGTCTCCGGCCCCTGGTTTTGAGGCTAAGTGCCTCGCGCACGGCGCTTGCGGTATCGAGGCCGGAGTAGGTCCGGAGTTTCCCCGGAGTTTCCGGCAGGGCCGGAGTTTCCGCCCTCAAGGTCCGGAGTTTCCGGCCCATCTGGTTTTTCTGCGTTGAAGAGCTTCGCGGCGGCAGCCGCTGTTTTGAATCCGGAGTTGGTCCGGAGTCCCCCCGGAGTCTCCGCCTAGACCGGAGTCTCCGGCCTTTTGTGGTCCGGAGTCTCCGGTGTTAGTTTTCTGCAAACGGTTTTTCCCTGCTCTCCCCGGTCCAGAGTCTCCGCACTTTTGGTCCGGAGTCTCCGCACTGGCCGGAGTCTCCGGCCTCCGTGGTCCGGAGTCTCCGGTCTAAGTGGCTGTAACGGCTCTTTTTCTGGGAGGGGTATTTATACCCCTCCACCTACCTTCGGCCACTTAGCTCTTCCAAGCACGTTTTTCCCCTTCTCTCTCCTCCATTGTTGACCTTGGAAAGCTTGCCCCTCTCCCAATTCCTCCCATGATTCTTGCATATCTTTGAGGGATTTGAGAGAGGTGATCTAGATCTACATTTCCACCAATCCATTCCTCCTCTTAGTGAGGGGAACCTAGTAGATCTTGATCTTGGAGTTCTTGGTGTTTCTCCTCCTTTGTTCTTCCTCTCTTATTCCCCCATAAGCATTTGTTGCTTTGTTGGAATTTGAGAGTGAAGGACTTGAGCACTCCGTGTGCTCTTGCTATTGCTTTTGTGCATCGGTTTGCTCTCTCCACGAAGATTCGTGGAAGTGAAAGTTTGTGAGTTTGTTACTCTTGGGTCATTGGACCCTAGACGCCTTTTGTGGCGAGTGGTGCCTTTTGTGGCGGTGAAAGGCCTTTTGTGGCCGCTTGGGAGCTCCCGATCCTTTTGTGGGTTGTGCCTCAAGTTTGTTGTAAGGGACTTACCCGAGCTCTTTACTTATGCAATTTACATTGTGATAGCCTTCGTGCGTGAAGTTATATATCTTGCTATCACTTTGTTGCTTGACTTGCTTAGCATAAGTTGTTGGTGCACATAGGTGACATAGTTTATTTAGTTTGTTGGCTTGTTAATTTAAACATCTAGTTTTATTCCGCAATTAGCAAGACTAAACCAGAAAAGTTTTAAAACGCCTATTCACCCCCCTCTAGGCGACATCCTTGTCCTTTCACCAATCATAGCGACACAGCCCAGCTGCTTGCTTGCCTGCTTGGCCGAACGGAACCACAGTTTTGCAAAAAAAAAAGGCATCACATCGATGCACGATCTGAGCATCGACCAATCCTCGACGGCTCGACTCCTCGTTCTCCTCTGGCCTCCTTGACTCCTGGTTCTCCACTTCTCCTTCCTCCCCAATCACAATAATAATGGAGCGCTGCTCGTTGTTGCGATTTCTAGCCCTTTTGGCGGAATAAATGGAGGAGGGGATCCCGAATTTTCTGATTTCACCAACAATCTGCAATGGATAGTACTCCTAATCCCCTTCTATAAAACTCCCTAGGTCTTTTTCTTCTTCTTCATTCGATCTTCCCATGCCCGGCCTTAGTCGATTCGCCCTGCTTGTCTACCATAAAGGAGGAGGGAAATTGGTGCGACTGCTGCTGGACAGTGTTGCACGAGGCGGCAGAAAGGGAGATTGAGGGGAGAAGGTGTTGCTGCTGTACAGTACTGCTGCTTCAAGATTGCTGGATTTGTTTCGGGCAAGCTGCAGCAAGCAAGGGCAATCAGATCCAGGTGCTTTTCTTCCAACATTCAATCTCATGTCATAATTTTTGTACTCTTCGTTTGTTTTGTTATGACCGTAGAGTTGGAGAGTGCGAGCTGGAGTGGAGAGTTCGACCTTGTTATGCTTATGCATCTTTGGACAAATGTAGTTGCTTTTTCAATTGACCATTCTCAGTTTGTAACCAAACATGATGGGTAGTTTATATGGTTTAATTTGTGTTCAATACATAAGTTGCTACCGAAATATCAAAATGAGCTATATAATTTTTTGTGTCTTCGTTTCAAAAAAAAAATTGTGTCTAAGGGCCCTTTTTTTTTGTCTCGCACCGGGCCTCACATTGCTCAGGACCGGCCCTGCTCATGGTGGTCTCTGAGTGCCTCTCGGTGATCCAACGTGTCAATTCTTCAAGTGTGGATCGAGGTCCTACTGGCGTGGTGCTTCAAGATATCAAACATCTAGCCAGCCAGTTCACTGAAATTTCTTTCAGTCATGTTCGCTCAATGAGGCAGCACACATTCTAGCTTGTTCTGCGGAACGCTTTATGAAACTTTGCCCCAGATTGTGTCCGGCAGACTTTGTGTAATGATTTGTGATGATCAATAAAGTGTTGTTTACCCTTAAAAACTACCAATAGACATGTCCCATTAGCAACTTAATGAGCGCCCAGAACTCAAGTATAGTCCAAACACGAAAATAATAGATCGGCATCATAATAATAAGCTTAGCATAAACGCATGTTAATCAACTCATTGATAGAGGAGCAGGTCGTACTCAGAGTTGCACTGCTCCATATTCTTCAGATAGATGCTTTCGTGTAATTTCACCCGTGGATGGGGCTTTTCTTTTCTTTTTTGAGATTAACCCACTGCTTTATTACTCAGGATAGAGTTTGAATCCGACTGGACAGTCCCAGTCAGGAACTCAGATATAATATAAAACGGTTAATCTAACAAGGGCACGTGCCCTACCAACTCTCTCCGTCCGGCGCGCGCGGAGATCCGCGTACATAGAAATCAACGTCACGCACGTGATGTGGGCCGAATGGTTTGCTTATCGGGCGCGCCTGGAAGTGGACCTGTATTGGTCCGCAACCGTTTCGTTAGTGCGTAGTAGTGGAGATAACGGCCCCACTTGTCAGTGTCATGGAATATCTCCCGAATATCTGCCATTCTAGTCCTCTCTCTTCATTTTTTTTTGCATCCTCTCTCCATTTTTGCTCAGCGGTTTCTGCTTTTCCCCTCTCTCTGGCCGCACGAAGGCGATTTGGAGCTAGGGTTTCGCCATCGCCAGCGCCGGCCGAGGCACCGGCGAGCGACGAAACGGCGCGGTGAGTTCGTATTCCTCTTCTCCTGTATGCACTTGGCAGCTTGTTTTTTGGGTAGATGTTTCGGCTTGATTTCGTCCGCGGGATGTGGTGATTCCCGGTGGTTCAATGCGCCCGCCCTCATGTGCTTGTCTCTATTCGCTGGTGACAGCAGCACGGCGGTGATTTCGTCGACCGCAGCACTGGCGCGTGGTGATTTCGGCGAGCAGCATCACGGGGCAGTGATTCCGGCGACGGTGGCACGGGCGGTGGTTTTTGGCGGCTGCATCACGGGCGCATGGTGATTTCGACGGCTGCATCACGGGCGCATGGTGATTTCGGCGAGTAGCAGCCTAGGGTGTGAGGTGATTCCGACAACGGCAGCACAGGCGCTGATTTCGTCGACCTAGTACAGGCGCGTGGTGATTTTGGCGAACATCATCACATGGCGTGAGGTGAGTCCAGCCATGGCAGCACGGGCGCGCGGTTGTTCCGTACGGTGGCTCTCTTGTTTCTCCGGTGAGCAGCGAAACATCCAGTTATTCTAGCCCGTTTTCATTTTTCTAGGTCGAATATGTTGTCTCGCTAGTTCATTCGTCAGGTAGAAAGGGTCACGAGCAAGTATTGGTCATTAGTATGTGTTCGTCAGTTTCGCTCGACTGAATTTAGGGGTGTTTGTCTGAATCATTTGACAGTTGTGCTTTTAAGCAGCAATACACAGTAGTCTGTTTGAAAATTTCTTTATACAATTGTGTGCGTGGGGGTGAGAGGATAGGCCAGCGATTCCTAGCATGAGCACCCTTTTATTTGAACAAGGTGGTGAGGAGGGCACACCAGTGCTATAACTTTGTGAATTCTGTACGTTTTCAATGCCCTATTATGCTGTCATGTTTTGAGGTTCTTTTTCTGTGAGCAAGTAGGTGTGTTGTCTCGTGATGTCTAAACGCAAAAGAGTCGTTAGCAGGTCCAACGCAGGTCCAACGCAGAAGAAGGTTTGTGCGTATATGATGTGAAAAAAATATCTTGGCAACTACATTTTAGTAACCCGGCAACTACAATGTAAATAACCTCGCAATTACATGAGATACATCCGGCAACTACATGTTAATAACCTGATGGTAGTAACCTGGCAATTACATTGTATGAATATGGCAACTAAATGATATAAATTTGGCAACTACATGTTAACAACCTGATTTTAGTAACATGGCAATTACATTGTATAAATATGGCAACTACATGATATAAATTTGGCAACTACAGGAGAGTACGTATCTTCAGAATGTGGCACCAGACCGTTCCATCCCTTTGCATGGAAAACATGGCAACTAGTAATAAACAACCTGACAACTTATTGTAAAAAGCTTGGCAACTTATAATAAAGAGTCTGCAATAGATGATTTTTTCTTTGTTCTGTTACCGACTTGAAGTACCTTGTCGTTTTGAAATATCATTGCTATTGGCTTGCTTTAGCATTTCTTCAGTTCGTCATCACCTTGCACAACCATGTTCTTCCCAACCTGATACAAAATCCAAAAATATGTAAGTTCAAAGTTATCTAACATTGCTTCTTATTTTTTGCAGAGTATTTGGAGTTTACGATGACACAAACTGACAAGAAAATGGTGTGCTGATGGATAGGAAGCACAAAAGATAAGTGAAAGGTTTACGGTTTTGAATCTACAAATACATTTGGTTCCTTCTCTTACTTGCTTGTTCCAGATTTTTAGCTGTCAGGTTAGAGAGTTTAGTTGCCAAGTTCCTACCGTCTAGTTGCCATGTTTCTGGTGTTTAGTTGCCAGGTTCACAGTCTGTGGTTGCCAGGTAGATGTTCATAATCTGGCAATTGGATACAAGTATCATGGAAACTGAGCTAATTGCATATATCTGGTATTTGGAATATTGAATTATCTCATGTTGATGTTTTGTTCGATTCACCTAGAGCTACTGAAGTAACTGATGCCATCTTGGACTTCTGTTTTTTTGTTGTTTTGGTTCACAATACACATAAGGGGGTAGAGCAGATATTAATGCATGTAAATTTAGATTTTTTACAGCAACTAATTTTTGATTTCGCTTGTGCAATGCATTTTATGTTGTTAGCCGAGACAAAGCTTGATTCTCTTCTCCTACCATTTGTTTTTTACCACCTGCTTTTTGAATTTTATTCAGACTTGACCTTGGTCAGGTTAGCATTCAAAAAATGGAACTGATAACAAACCTACCCAGTAACCTAAAGATGAAAATTACCTTGCGGCTTCGGAAAAAAATGTTATTGTTGCTTTGAGTTAGGTTTGTTGCACATTCAACTACATTTTTGTTTGGGATAGCCAAGTTATCTTGAATCTGCAATGTTTGTCCACTAGTTAGCACTTTTTGTGTTTTCTAATAAATATGTCAAAATCATGTTAATATAGAGGAAAATCATAAACACAAGTTATGATATTTTTTCAGAGTCGTTTATCGCTTTTGAGGAGATGCCGGCACAACAAGGCGTTCTCATTTGGACATGAATCAAAACAAAGATATGTGTACTCTATAGACTGATGGAGGCTGAGAAGAAGAGAAGAACTTGTTGCCAGGTTTTTAGTTTAGTTGGTTTTTAGGTTTTTAGTTTTTTGTTGACAGGTATCAAGTTCGCGGTTGCCATGTTCAAATTTTCTAGTTGCCAGATTTCAAGTTCCTAGGCACCAGGCTTCAAGTTTAGAGTTGCCAGATTTGAATTTCCTTTTCACTATGTTTCAAGTTCGGAGTTGCCAGGTTCCAAGTTTCTAGTTGCCAGATTTGAAGTTCCTAGTCACCAGATTTTCAAGTTCTTAGTTGCCATGGACAAATTTATCTAGTTTCGTTTGCAGACAATTCTTATGAACCTTGCTACCAAGTTTATATGTCGTAATTACTACTTTCTACTTTGTCTACGAATGACATGCTAGTCTTGGATGTGTCTTCATACCTACTCTATCTATGCTGTGTGTTGTGGTTTGTTTACTTGTTGATTTTTTTCTGCCTAAATCATGCTTTTGTGAAGTGGGCTACAGAGGTTTATAAAATTTTGTGTGTATGTAATTTCACTTTGAAGAAACTTGTAATTTTTGTCCGTACCTGGAGTTGTTTTTGCTGTTGATTTCCTTGCATGGCGTCATGATCTTGGTCCTGTTCGTCGCCTCCATCCATGGTAGGATTAACAAGCCACCAGATTCCTAGGGTGTGGTAGGTAGATAGAATTTTTCGGTGTTACCGGTCTGGTTCTGTTTGTTAATGGGCCAAAGAGAAGGACGGAGTGCCATGGCCCAGTTAGGTACACGCTCGTTCGCTGTTTCATTCGCGCGCGGAGACGGTCGTGGGTTATCGGGCGCCGTACGACAATCGTTTTGTGGGGCACGTCGCTACATATCAAGGTCCAATATAAAAAGAAGTTCTACTATTACTTATACACATGTTTGGCACATTAGTGTGCAGCAAAATTCGCTTCACGTTCGACAAACGACAGCTCAAAATTCTGAAACAGAGTACACGCCTGCTTCAGCTCTTCCAGGATGTAACTCATAGGCTCATAGCTACCTAATTACAAAGCTCTAAAAGACATGAAGCTTTTGTAAGGAATTAAAAATTCCATCAGCAAGATGAGGGAATCAGACAGCTCCTGCAGATACTTCTAAAATCCTGTCGATAGTTCTAACAACGTAATAAGATCCCTCCATTTCTAGTATAAATTTTGGGTCCAGCCATGCAGGAAAATGGCCCGCAATGAACAACTAAAATGAAGCTATGTTAGCTGGCTTTGCTTTAACAGGCAAAGTCATAGCAATGCAGACAAGAAACTTCAAGACAGAGATTAATCTATTTTGCTATCTCCTTAAGAAAGAGACAGAGACAAAAAGCCCAAGTGCATAGTGACACAGTCAACGACCTGAGGAAGAGCTCTCGCGACCATGGCGTCTTGGGGCGAGCCTGCGCCGCCGGCAGCCTGATCTCCTCCCTCCGGCGTCCTCCCCAACCACCGCCACCAGACCTCCCCTCACCACCCTCTCTCCATCCATCTGCTCTTCATGTGAGAGTTGTCTCCACCGTCATGCCCGCGATGGCGGAGGAAACTCCGTCCTTCCCCTCCCACCACCGGCCTCTTCCGGCGGCCGCCGCTCCGGCCCCGTCGCCCACTGTCTCCCTCCGCCCTCACCAGGTCCCCATGCCCCCGCCGGCCCCGAGGTCGTCGCCCTCTGCGGATTTGAAGCTGCCGATTTTCCCGGCCTCCCCTGCCCGCGATTCTTCTCCGACCGAGGGCACGCCCTTGCCGCCGCCGCCGCTGCCACCCCCTCCCCGCACCCTCCCACCCCCACCTTTCAAGCCCACCGTCCTCTCCCTCGGCTCTCCTTGCTGCCCCTCGCGCCCCCTGGTTTCACCGCTGCAGGAACCCGGCTCGCACAGCGCTGTTCGTGAGCCAGTTTCGCCGGAGCCCAGCTCGATGCCTAGGGGGCCGTCGCCGCCCTCGTCTAGGCCGGCGCCGGACTCGGCTGCGGGATCTCCGGCTGCCCCGCGCCCCTCCCCTGCAGCTCCCGCAGCTGCTGCGCCCAGGCTCAAGTCCGTGGTGGTCGGTGTCCTGGCCACTGAAGAAGAGAAGGTTGAAGCTGCTCCCCGCCTGCGTGCGGACGACCGGAGGGGTGTGGGGGATGGTGTTGGATGGGAGACGGTCGGCCCGAGGCGCCGTCCACGCCATGTACCTGCACCGCAGCGCCATCCCCGCCCCTACACCGAGCGGGAGGCTGCTTTTAGGAGAAAGCTGCACGGGCTCTGTTTCCGATGCTTCTCCCCTCGCCACTTTGCAAAGGACTGCAGAGACCCGATTCGCTGCCTCAACTGCCGCTGCTCTGGCCACCGTGCGCGGGACTGCGTCGACCACCTCGTCACCTCCATCGAGCACGACGCTGCCCTCCCTCGCGCCCCTCCGCCTGCTCGCCGTCCGGACGGCTCTTCCTCCTGGGCCGAGATTGCGGCTCCTCGCACTGCCCCTCACTCCAGCGACCGTCACCTTGCAAGCAAGCCAATGGAGTTGGCCGGCCTTGCGCCTGCTAGCCCGACAGCTCCGTCCGATGCGATGCAAAACCTCCAGGAGCAGGCGGCGCTGTTGCAGGCTGAGCAGGAGCAGGCGACGCTGTTGCGGGAGGAGCTGCGAGGCTTGGTCGCGTCTCAGCTAGAGGAGTTGCTTTCGGCTCAGCTCAAGTTGCAGGAATCTGTTCAGGGTTTGATGGAGCGTGCTGGGAACTTGCTGGAACGGGCTGAGGCTGCTCTAGAGAGGTTGTCCCAGCTGCCGGCTGTGCTGCAGGCGGAGCCAACACTTTCTCTGAGCTCTGGGGGCAATGCTGATTGCGCAGACAGAGGGATCGAGCGCTTTGGTTGCTACTCTCCCAGGAGTGTGAGTCTTTTAGCGTCACCGCTTGCCCTGGACTCCCCCCACGTCTATTGCTGCTTCGGAGCATGTCTCCCCGGTGATGCAGGGGCCCCCGATGAAGGATCTTGGAGTGGAGATGTTTTTGGCACTGGAGGAGTTGGGGGGATCCGATACCCCTAGCCCGGAGGAGAAGATCGCGAAGGTGATGGCTCAGTATGACGCAATTGAGCCACAGGAGAAGACCTTGCCTTCTTTGATGATAGAGCTCTGCCGTGAGATTGCTGACATGCCTAAGGACAAGCAGCTTCGGTTGGAGGTTCCCTCTTTGGCCGAGAGACGAAGCATCCGGTTGGACAAGAAGAATAAAGATTGTGTCATTCCAGCAGCCAAGCGCGCCGAATTTAGGCGGGCGGAGGCTTTTGGGGAAATCCCAAAACTCAAGAGCAAAGCCACCGACGAAGCCATCGAGGAGAAGATGGAAGTTTATTTGCAGTTGTACAAGAAGCAGCGCACACCGCAGGTGTTGGAGGCGGTTCGAGAGTTAGTGGTGAGTAATGCTTGATCTCTTCTGTGTAGAGGATGCACCCTGGTGCATCGCTAGCGGTGAGAGGTTGTGTGTGTTTGGAGAGTTTCTCTTAGTTGGGTATGAGGTGTGGCCTGTTAGTGTGGGTCTAGGTTCCCTTGTCTCAGGCACAGATGACGTTCCATGAGTGAGAGTGTGCGGTTCTTTAACCGCGTTTTGTATGGTTTTTGGGTCCGGTTTCCCTGATTAACTGGATCAATTCTTCTTCTATTAATGCATAGGCAGAGCTCCTGCTATTTACCGTAAAAAAAAAGCCCAAGTGCCTTGTGTTACTCTTTTCGAAAAAAATTGCCTTGTCTTACTAGTTCCCAAGATTTCTAAGAAAAAGAAAATAACTAGTGAAGAGCATGCGTGGGCTTCAATCGACACAGCGAACTGATAGAGAAATACTTCCTGATTAATAAGTCTGATAGTCACAGGATAGCTAGTTTTTTTTGCGGCGAGTCTAAAATAACTAGCTGACAGCAAGTTTTGGAAACAAACAGGGGAGCCTGATGGCAAAGATTTCAAACCCTCGAAATATCATCTGTAAAGCAATTAATCACAACTGAGTGATTGCCAATCGTAACTAAGCAAAGGCCGACATGAAAACCAGGCTCTTAATAGAAGTGCCTTGTGTTACTGGTTCATAGGACATCTAAGAAAAATAACTAACTAGTGAACAGCATACATGGGCTTCAATGAACAAAGCGAGCTGATAGAAAAGTACATCCTGATAAATAAGTCTGAAAGACATACGCTAAGAACCCAGGATAGCTAGCTGACAATAAGTTCAGTAAACAAACAGGGGAGCCTGATGACAAAGATTTCAAACCCTCGAAATACCATTGCTAATAGAAATCAGGCTCTTAATAATAGAAGGGCAGCTCCTGCTCAGATGATCGAAGCCGTCACTCTCCAACAAAGCCCTAAGATTTGCTTGGGTGCCAAGAAAATTTAAGCACGCCTTCTTCAAGCCGTCGCAGTGGAGTAACTCAGCCAGCGCCAGGATGGTGGCTACTGTGCCTCCGTTAATGTAACCGCACAGCTTCTCCTCGCAGATACTCTTCAGCCTATCCATGTTATACCTGTCGGCCGCAACAAGCAGATGCTGGCACATTACATCTTCTTCAGTTTTTCTCCCAGCTGCTGGTAACGAATCAGTGTAAGCAAAACAAAGCAACGCCTTGAAAACTTCCGCCTCCATGTCATCTATGCGCACCACACCTGCGGCGTTGCTGTTGCCCTCCTTCATACTGCCAAAGAGCTCTGCGCTGAAGACTGGTGACCGTGCGGCGAGCACACATCGGTGCGCTGCGAACGTCTCGCCGCCAACCTCGAAAACCACGTCGGCGCCCTTCTCGGTCTTGAGGAGCTCTCCAAGGTGCTGGTGCTGTGGTGCAGGTCAGATGGTGCCACGGATACGAAGGTTGGAGGAGTGATCTCGGGCAAATCCTCTGCACGGTAATCGTTGATGACGACGATATCACACCTGACGGTGAAAGAATCGTCCTTGAGATGCTCTGACTTCTCCAAGTCTGCCCTTCTGATGAATTTCCCGGTACCCCAGCCCTGCTGACCAGTGAAGGTGTTTACTGTTGCTGATGTCAATGAAGGAGCCTGGTCCTTCACCTCGTCGGCAAAGCGGAATTCGTATTGCGCCTTCACTGCTGTGGTGACTTTGTCGTCAAGGAAAAGGAGCAGGGATATGTAGTCAGCGTGCTCTGAGCCGAAGCCGTTGGGGTGGTAATCGATGTGCCATTGATGTCCTCCAATGGTGAAAGCGCGGGACTTGATCTTACCTCCGGTGGCGACGCCCTTGGTACGGGAGTAGCCATCGATCTTGAGAAGGTGGTAGCCGCCCGCTGTGGAAGCGACTATACGGAAGCAGACCGCGTCGGCTTCGTGGCAGCGGACATGATGAACCAATCCCGGCAAATGCTGTAAACTCTCCGCCTACGCCGCCGCCGCCGGGTTTAGAGGGGAGGGGACGAGAAGAAATCGAGTAAAGCGGTGACCTTTGTATGATGGGTCTCTCTTGGACTTGGGCCTGCCCACAGTATTCAGGTGGAGCCAAAAGCAATGCAGAGAGCTGGACGTCTTTTTGTTTTTGAGAAAATATAAAACTTGTTTCTATTTAGGAGACACCTTGGAGATGCTCTAATATTCAGTATATTTGTTTTGTATGCCCATCTTAGAGTAACGAAATTTGAGCATACTCTTCATGTTCTAAAATATAAGAGGTATTTTGTGTTAGAAGTAGAATCGAGAGGAACGAGAGGAGACAACAATGAATCGAACTATTTCTTTATTGATGATGAATGGGCTATATATAGCACCGAACAAGCAGTTACAAAAAGGGGTATGTCGGTTTGTGGAACCGACATTACAAGCAGGGATTACATGATTAATTAAAGTAATTAATTAAATCCTAACACTCCCCCTAATCTATGCTTGTCCTTGCATGTTTTCATCATCTTGAAATAGTCTCCTCCAAAAACCCTGTGGGAAAAATATGAGGAAAATAGTGTGTATGATATGTTGCTAAAACTCCTTTAACCCTGTGGGAAATAAGGAGAAAATGATGCAATTGTCTCTTTGATAACTCATATGGAAAAACCTTAGAAAGGAAAAATCCATAGCGAGTTTAGAGAACAATAAATATGCCTTGTATACTTCCTTTAAAAACCCCGGTGGGGAAAACAGAAGTATGACATATGATGTTTGAAATTCTCCCCAAAAACCCTTTGGAAAAATGTGAGGAGAATTGTATTTGATATGTTGTTAAAACTCCTTTAAAACCCAGTGGGAAAAGTAAGGAGAAAATGATACAACATATAATGATTATTGTCTCTGTTAACTCAATATGAATGAATCCATAGAGTTTAGAGGACAATAAATATGTCGTGTATACTTTCCTAAAAACCCCGGTGGGGAAAACAGAAAGTATGACATATGATCTCATGTTGATACTACCTCATTAAAAACCTTGATGAGAACCTGAAAAGTAAACTCATAAAGGGAAAAAGAGTGTAATATGATGCTTTGAACAGGAATAGTTCAGGAAGATACTCCCCCTGACTCTTGCAAATCCCGAAGCCGTCGCATACCAATCCCATGAATCATTTCTGGAATGTTATAGTTGGTAGAGACTTGGTGAATAGATCAGCGAGGATATCGCATGATTTTAATTGCAAGATGTTTATTCCCGACTCGTCATGAGTTTATGGGGATAAAACGATTTAGTGCAATATGCTTAATGATATTGCTCTTTATGTCACCTGTTTTGCATCTATGCAACATAAGCAACATTATCTGTGTAGATAATGATAGGTGATTCGAGAGAACCAACACCACATGACTAATGTATGCGGTTTGTCATTCCGTGAAGCCACACGTGTTAACATGAAGCATTGCATCTTAGAATGATCGTGGTAGTATAGTCACCAGAGTCTATTTGAAGACATCAATGGAGTGACAGATCTACCATGTATGTACACATTGTAGGATCATGTAAGTAGCCAATACAGTGTCTAAATTGGAGTTCAGATTTCTCCGAAATTGATACAATATGTCAAGATATTTGGTGCCTTGGAGATATCGAAAGATATTCTTGATCCCCTAACCAATTATGTTGGTAGGTCCAATGGCATTGAGATATGGAACATTATGTGCCAACATCTCTTCTCCATCTTCCATGGATCTTTCTCTACGTCTAGAGATCGAACAATCCCTAGGAATGGACATGACTTGTCTATATCAAGTTTCTCCAATTTTCTGGATATAGGCATCTTAGTGTACCATAATACTTGAGTGAAGGTGCTCGAGTTGTAGTCCCAAGCAACATTTGGGTTTATCCAAATTCTTCATCTCAAATCCGTCTTTTAGATGATCACGTGTTCGTCATTTCAGGAGATATCCTTATGTATGACAAACACACATGGGTGATCATTATAGTAGGAGTAACCTTGTGTATAAGGTGCTCACTACGTCGGTTGTACCAAAATATACCGACAACAATAAGCCATGTGGCGACTTATTGATTATTACACAATACATGTTGCATTTGCGTTTCGATTCGGACCGAGATTCCATTGGGAACCATACATGTCGGAATCTAGTGATCCACATGGATATGTTGTCACTACACCTATCAACTGCACAGATAGATGATTTTGTACTGCCAATGATATATGTATCGGAACGAGATTTCACTCATGTCTGGAGAGTAGGTCTCGGATCTCTGCGGAAACCCGACCTTATGCTACAAGCCTTGCTTTCTCACCACCTGTGTTTCTCATTCCGTTTCCGGAAGAAAACACATTGAACAATCCCATAGGGAATTTGTTTGGAAGAGCGAGGCTATATCTGCTTGGATCGCATCCTTTGATGAGTTCAGTCCTAGCAAGTGTGTTCACACTCTGCCATGGCCATGGTCTTTGGATCTGAATCATTGTGAAGGTTGTTTGCAATCATACAAGAGATGTTTGTCGACAGTTGTAGGCTTTGGTTATATGATTCTCCAGAATCGATATAGTTGGAGCAAATATCATGCACCCATGATGACTCTTCGTGATTTCCCAATACGCGTGAGTCTGGGTGTTCCGATGTCCCAGCCAGTGTGTGCAAGCTGGAGCTGGGGTTGTGGAGGTTTCCCTTCCACTGGGTGTATACTACCCATTAGGTGTTCATCAACGCAAGGTCGACTTGCATTTACTGATTTAGAGGATTCCTCGATTTCCTTTGTTGCTTTGCAAAAAGCTGGATCCTGGTCAGAGGCCGTACTACTCCCCCTCTTTTTATGAAACAGGGAGTTGAGTGGTTTTTATTGGTACCTCCACTCTTTCGGCGCATTTCTAACCGGATTGAAGGATTTTGTAACACCTTTGAGATCAGTAAATGAATCTGGCAGGTTATTTGCATGTCTTGCAAATTTGTGAATTCGAACGTAGAGTCCAAATTATTATGTACGTGGATATGGGGAGGAACGTAAAGTCCCAATTGATTTCCTGGCATTCGATGTGGTACTTGAAATCTCCCCCTAATGCCTGGAAATAATCCTCCTTAAATATAAGCAATCAGCGTACTGGGCTATGAATACATCCCTATGAGGGGTTCAAGGTACTTGTTGATTGACGGAGATAGGTACCACCACATAGATCCCTAATATGTGGGCCCATGATGTACGCTGCGGTGGTGAGATCGGTACGCGTGAAGCGCTTCCGAACTTACGCAGATGGGAAATGCTCGGAGGATTTCACGTATCAATTGCAGAGGGGAAGTACTGCGATATGCAGTTAGTCAGTAGCAGCGTGTAAAACTGCATGACTCCAACGTGAAGTTGGTAAATTGCAATTCATTAACATGGGTCGTGCATTGAGAAAAATCCTTTGATCAGAGATGGAACCCAAAAATTGTGCATGGACACATAGGACATTCTGCTGAACTTCGATCCTCGGAGCCATGCACTAAATAGTGGAGGCATGCGAAGAGAATTCTGCAACATTTGTCCATACGAATTGATTTAATTCGATTTTTAGTCCAAACAATGGTTAGTTGGGACCACAAATATCACCTTGAATGTGTTCAAGGGACTGAAGTGATCATTTGGTGCAGTATATGCACACAAAATCTCATGACTAGGAAAGTTTAGCTCATGCAAATCATGACCGATGGAATTGCATTATATGCAACATGTGCTACGAGTTGGGTGTACGTCTAGTACAATCCAGACAATAGAGTGGGTACATTATCATATACTTGTTCCACATCCATCGGATTGGCACTCGTAGAATTCTATATATAGAATTGAAGAAGTTCCAATATGGAAATCTTTATCAGATATATAGAATGTATATAATCTTATTTATATCAGTGCTGATACAATATATATGTTCTACTACAACAAACACAAATGGACATTAATAAAACGACCACTAAGGAGATAGTGGGACTAGTTTAAGTCTCCAAACACTTTGGTTGAGGCGTACTCAACCATCATGTTCTCCGTGCCTGTAGGGTCCTCTGACTTATGGAGAGTTATGGCGTTGCAAGGTCCAGTAGGAACATCTCGCGAACAAGCAGCTCCATTGGTGTCATCTGGAGGAAGGTTGAAGTTGGCATCAAACCTTTTCCCTTGAGGTGTTTTGCATCCCTGAGATTGCTGGTACAGAATGGCCAGATGCTTTGGGGTCTTGCACTTGTTAGTGGATGCGTGTAGCAGCCACACTTGTCACAAAGCTTAGTTATTTCAAACTCATGCTTTGCGGTGCCTTTCCCACGGTCTGAGTTTTTAGGCTTCTTATGAACCTCCTCCAAGTACTCAGACTTGAGATCTGGATGAATATGGTGCCTTATGATGTACAAAGCAACATATTTTTGCTCATGTGTCAGTGGCGTGACTCCAGCCGGGAGTGGAACATCCGGAGCCTGGATTGCACGCACTAATCCCGGGACGCAAGGGCGATCTTGATGTCCATGGCCCATATAAGATAGTTGTGGCCGTTGAGAGCAAGTGTATCAAACTCTCGAGCCATCGTTTACTTATACGGGTAAATCAGAGAATATTAATTTCCATTTGGTAAATTAAAATCCATCATGATTATGTCGTAATGAACTATGCAAAATAAATGAGGTTTCAGGAAGTGGGCTTGAACTCATTAGTGTGAACTTCAAATTGTTAAGTATGACACGTTGTAGATAATCTCCAAAAGAAATTTTGGAGTAGATCTAGCAGCATTAGCGGAGTATAAAATACTCACACTTCGAATGCCTTATGTCATAACTTAATTAAAATGCATGGGAGAGCACATTGGCAATCATAATGTCAAAAATGACAAAATGTAGGCTTAAACAGTAGGTGTAGATAAATCTACACACTACATCATGATCCCAAAACATCAATTCGAAAAGTCACTTTGAATTTTACATCTATATTTGCACGAAACTGAAAATCTCAATTGCAAATAGACATGTTAATCTCGACTTGTGTGAAACATGAAAATATATACATGTCTTAAAAGGATTCTGCAATACATTGTACTCGACAGAGAAACAGTACTATAAAGGTACTGAATTTATATTTGCAAGAAATTAAAATTCTCAATTGCAAATAGACATAATTAATCTCGACACGTGAAAAACGTGGAAATACATTACATCAAATTAGGATCTGGAATACATCTATATTCAACAGAAAACAGTACTGAAATATATGTACAGTGATCAACATGTCTAAAACAGATTTAATACTGCTAGAACTATGTTAGGATATTAATTTGCTGAAAGCTAAACTAGTTTAGGGAAGCAATTAAGGAAATAGCAAAAGCTGCTCGTGCCTTCAGCTCTTCCCGGCCGCATGCACAAGGCCACGTGAGCAGGGCCACGTGAGGATTCCCAGGCTGGTCAACTCGAGTAGATAATCTCTCAAAAAAAAACTCGAGTAGATAAGGGAGAGCTAGTAGAGGAAAGAAAATTCCCCACCAACTTCTATCCCAAAGCCACAGCGAGACAGGCGAAAAGCACGCGGCCGACCGGCGCTGCCTCCACGCACACTGCCGCAGCGGCGTTCACCGGCGGCAAGAGGCGCTCCCGCCCTGCTCGTCCTCGTCCGAGGATCCTCCAGGGAGCAGGGTGCCCGGAGCGACGCCGTTGAAGGCGGCGTTTGCAAGCCCGAGGGCGGCCGGGCTCCAAGTCCTCGCGCGCGCGGGCGCGGCTGCTCGACGGCGGGCTGGAGAGTGGAACGCCAAGAGCCATGAGGCGACGGCGAGCGTCCGTGCGCGGTGAAGGCGAAGGGCTGGCAGGGGAGCCGCGGCCCGCTGAGGACGGCGTGCGCGGGAATCCCAGCGGCACGGCATCGCCCTCAACTGCGGGTGTTACGACAGGAGGCGCGGCGACCTCAACGACCGCTGGGGTCGGAGATAGCAGCGGCGCGGGAGAGGGGCGCGACGCCCGGCCGCTGGTGGTGACGACCAAGTCGCGCCGCAAGGAGCACCACCACACCGGGAGGCCGCGGTCGCGGGTGCCGGCGCACCGCAAGGATGCAAGCCGTGCGACGCCGCGCCGAGACAAGCGGGAACGCGAGCGTTGCGGAGGTTTGCGCGGGGCCGGCCACAGCCGGCGGTCCGCACCGTGCAACTCTGTGATTGGGCTCACCTTGTGCAGAGGAGTCTCCGGTGGTCCACCGTCGTCCGTCGACGGTACTTGTAGGGCGGCAGCCTGCTACTCGTTTTCCTCCTCTTGTGTCTTCTTTCTTCCAGCGAGTTCGCCGGCGATCTCTGGCTCTATCGACTCGCTCAACGGCGAGTGTGCTGATAACGTGTTAGAAGTAGAATCGAGAGGAACGAGAGGAGACAACAATGAATCGAACTATTTCTTTATTGATGATGAATGGGCTATATATAGCACCGAACAAGCAGTTACAAAAAGGGGTATGTCGGTTTGTGGAACCGACATTACAAGCAGGAATTACATAATTAATTAAAGTAATTAATTAAATCATAACATTTTGAATGCCCACAATTACACTTGAACCATACGTTTCTCATATAAAAATTTGTTAGCATTTATAAATCAAAATATGAGATGGAAAATTTATTTATACGGATTCACCAGTGCCACATTATGTGCAAAATAATCAATATATTGTTGGATTGACTATTGGTCAAATCACACATCTGAGGGCCTCTTTGGTTCAAAGGATTTTCATAGGATTCCAGTCCATAGGAATTTTTCCTACGGAGTCCATTTGGTTCAAAGAATGAATCCTCCAAAATTCCAATGGAATACTTTACTACACTACAATCTCATGGAAATTCTAGCAAGAGGTTGGACCTCATGGAAAAAATTCCTATGAGTCTATGACAACTATCAATTGTACTCAACTCCATATGAAATTTGTGCGTTTTTCATGTGCTGCAACCAAACAACTAGTGTAACCGGTTCCTGCGTTTTCAGTTCCTGTAGTATTTCACATGCCATGACATTCTATTCCTATGGTTTTCCTATTCCTGTTGTCTACTATTCAATGGGAAGTTGGGAACTTACCCTACATTTTGATCGGACACGTCAATTCCATATGTCTACTATTCAATCAGTGAGATTCTAGCGCAGTTCATCAGTTACAAGATTATTTGATTATATAGAAGAATGAGATCGCTAGAGTTCAAGGTGTTGAACCCGTCTGCGTTGTGCGGATTCAACTATCCGTATTGAATCGCAGAGAGGTCTCATCCTATCTAACAACGGATAGCTAAAGAGGGACTCTTCCCCCTTTAGTCAAGGTTGATTATATATAAGAATGGAAACGAAAAGGGTTTTATTGAGTCTCATTCGACTTGGATTCTATTATTTCTCACTCGGTTCATAAAAATGCAACATAGAAAAGTGTAGCTGAGTGTGAAAAGTGAAACTTAAAAGGAAGGGAGAAGAGAAAAAAACGGTTGACAAACACAATGGGAAATCAAAATATACCTGACAACATTGTAATCTAAACATGGTGTTTTATCAGGAGAATTCATGTATCAGAAATTTTTGATCATTCTATGTTTTATGAATGAAGTCATGAAATCTCGATATGAACGAAGTCTCAGGATTAAGTGTCACCCATCATATGGACATGTAAGAATTCCCCTCTAACACTAGATTTTGTGCAAGCAACATGGCAAAATCAGTTGAGAAAGACCATATGGTCTTTGTCAAGAAATGACCAAGAACTAATGGCCTGTGACAAACATGCAACTACAGTCTGAAAGACGATAATCTGAACGGAAGTTAGATCTGCCAGTTGAATAGCTGCTACTCGATCAGCAGTTAGCAATCAAGAATAAAGTTGGTCATAGCAAGGAAATCATGTACTTTACACTAGGATAAAGACGGCACCAGGATAAAGACGGTGAAAGCAGAAGAGACACAGATTCACATTATACACAGCTAAGACAGAAGTTGTTGGACCCCTGCCTTCTGGTCAGCTGATAGATTCGTGGGGAACTTGATCTGAAACTTGATCCTTAGGTTTCCTTTCTTAGACGGCTCCCTTGTGATCGGCATCCCTTCCCCCAGCACAACTTCTTCGTAGGTGGGATTGATGACAGACTTCACGGGGACGGTTAAGCTTCGCCCGTCCAGAGTCGTCAGTTGGACTGCGCAGCCCGTGAGAGCATCCACGAGGGAGATTTTATGTGTGTAAACAAGGTCGTTCCCATCTCTCTTGAATTTCGGGTGTGTCCGCTCTTCTATTATGAACACCAGATCTGATGGTATGACGTTGCGGGTCTCGTTGCCTTTCTCAGGAAAGGTGATCTTTGTGCCCTTCTTCCATCCGGGCTTGATATCGATTGTTAGGATCTCCTCCACGTTTGTCGGTTTCCTGCAAAAAGAAACATGGAATGTTTTTCTCAAAACAAATACATGGAAATAATGAGATTATTTTTTTCATGAAAAGTTGAAGCTTTGTGAGTTGTCAAAATTTCAAGCTACTTTAGGGCATCATAGCAACTTGATATAAACAATTAGGAAGTCTTATCCATGCAGCATGTTGTCACGTCACAACTTGATTTAAACAGTTATCCATTAAAGAGCAAATACAAATGGATATCCGATAGGTGAGGCTATATTGTCATATCTTAACAAGGCAAACAAGTCGCATGTGCGTAATTTGTCCAAAATTAAGTTTCCTAATAAACCATCTTATTTGCTTAGTTTTGAAAAAAAAAATCATAAGAGAACTCAAATCGCTATTTATCCTTCAGCGACCACGTTGATTAGCCAGAGAACAGGTGCAAACATGCATGGATAAGCGTAGGAACTACTTACGAAAGAGAGCTACATACCGTAATGATTAATAAATATCCTGGACAGCCTGACACACAAAATTGACCTGTATATAAATAGTAACTAACATGCATTGCGCTTCAACCCATGAAACCAATGTGCTAGGATATCATCATCTCATAGCCAGCCTCATCAATTACAGGTATCGAGATACCAAATTGCTATACTTATGTTCATCGGGGCACGGAGAAAACCACTAAATGTCCTTCAACATGCATCTAAATACCATTTTCACATCAAACATGTGACCTGATAGGTTCAACTTCCAAGACCCGGCGTGCATTGCACACTTGTGCTGAATCCTTTTACACACTGCACTACAATAGATCTATTCCGATCTTGAAATTGAAAACAACTGTGTACCTCCAATGATCTTCACTAAATCATCTCCCAAATATTAGTAGCCCAGTTAACTCTAAACAATGGTATGTTTTTTGTAGATTTTGAGCTTATGACCAAAGGTTGGGACGAATTACTGAAGATTATTATGCCTTTAACCAACATTTGGCTTATGTGAATCTACAAATGAAAAGTCGCAAACTGATTTTTAAGAGAACCCATAATTGTGGCAAGAACAACATGAAGCTATTAACATAGAAAGTAAGCCAGGAACCGTGACAGATCATGTTAGTGCTCTCTAGGTGTGATGATTTTAGTAATAATTTCTTCATTGGTGAACAAATAGTCAAATACATTAGTTAATGAGTAATGACGTGCTGGAAGCAGAAAAGGAAAAGGACAACAGGGTGAACACACACGCTAGTAAATGCTACTCCCTCCGTTCCAAAATACTTGACTTTCATTGGTCTAGATATGGATGTATCTACCCGCTAAACATGTCTAAATACATCCGTATGTAGACAAACTTGTGTCAAGTATTTTGGAACGGAGGGAGTACTAGCTACAACAAAACTAATTGCCTTATTAGACTACATGATTTCTGCTATACTCCTCAAGTACCTGTTGAGGAGAATTAATACAAAAAACTGAAAAGATGGTCAGAATAGAGTTCAGATTTACTCAAAGGTATCATATTGCTAGAAGACGGAAACATCACAACACCTGAGAACCACACCAAAGAGCTATGGTTTAAGGCCTTCAAGCATCTAGGTTGTTGTCCAAGTACAAATATATCGCTGCACTACTAGGAAGTAGGAAGAAGAACCGAGAGGCTGAAGTCGTGAATCTGAAACACACTACGGTTCATGTATGGCTTGATGCAATGTCAGGTTACGTGGGTATGTAGGGGAGAATATGCAGTGTTTAGCCCTAAGAAATCAGACAATTTAGCAGCTGTTATCAGCATTGCTCTCACTATTGACTACCCATATCTTCCGTGACCCATCAACTAATTAGAAATTACAGTGATCTGGCTATTTCAGGTAGTGATAGACCGAGAGCCACCTAAGAAAGGCATGCACTTTTCTCTAGTCAAAACAAGCATGTCAAATGGCATGCAAAACTTTAAAAAATATTCACATCAAGGGGCAAGGGCTGGTTACTGAAGTTCAGGTCAGTACAGCTTCTCAATTCTTACTACTCGACTGAAAATCACTCATCAAGATCACAACAATGCAGATGATTGTAAGCTAATCTACCAATAAAGCTTACGCATTTAGTAAAGTACAGGATGGTTAGGGAATAAGGGGAGAAGGAAACAAGTCTCACCCCACAGAATCGAGGACGTCCCTAGAGATCTTCATCTTCTTGGTGGCGCCCTTATGCAGGTCCTCGAGGCTGCAGGCCAGCTGCCGCTCAATCGCCGGCGCCTTCCTCGTCGATCCCCCGGACGCCTCCCCTGACCCAGGTGAGAATCCGGCGGCGGCGGCGAAGGCACCGGTGGCGCTTACCCCCGGGAAAGCCTGGGGAACGGCGGGGCCGCAGGGATTATTTTGCCGGAAGTAGGAGTTCCCGAACATCTCCTTGAAGATCTCGTCGGCGCTCCTCGGGTTGAAGCGGAAACTGGTGCCGCCGCCGCCGCCGCCGTGCGCGTGTGCGTGGGCGGCGGAGGCGGAGGGCGGGGGCACGCCCGCCTTGAGCCCCTCCTCGCCGTACTGGTCGTAGACGGCGCGCTTGTCCGGGTCACTGAGCACCTGCGAGGAGAAGACAGAGACCGTCAGAGGTGACAGATTCGGCAGTGGGCGGCGGTGGTGGTAATGGAGGGAGGGGCGGAGGGACGTACGTCGTAGGCGGCGGAGACCTGCTTGAAGAGGGGGCCGGCCTGCGGGGAGGGGTTCTTATCCGGGTGGTACTTCATGACGAGGCGGCGGTAGGCCTTCTTGAGCTCGTCGTCGGTGGCGCCGCGGCCGACGCCGAGCACCTTGTAGTAGTCCGGCTCCATCGATGGGTGGATGGATGGCGACGGCAGCTGCTGCGGCGGCAGGTGGTTCCGGCGCCCAACTTGGGTGGGGTGGGGTTGGCTTGGCTTCTTGCGGACGACACGGAGCGTCAGGGTTTTTTTTTTTTGAAACAAGCCCAGATCTATTAACAAAATACACCGGTACAAACACCCCTGCAAGAACGGAAAATTACAATGTAACCCAGGGGAAGACGACCACCGCCGCCGTCAACACGCATCGAAGGCACGCCGCCGCCGAGAACGCTCCGGGGAGCCTCAAAGGGAAGCCGCCGAAGACCTTCGAGGAAGGGGCACCACTGGCCCTACGCGCTGCAGAAGAAGCCGCCGTCTTCATCGCCGACACCAGCGAGTCGTCGCAAGAACCGAGCTCGCCTCCTGTACACCAGTCGCAAACCAAAAGCCAGCGAGGGAGGGAACGCCGGCAGGACAAAGCCGCAGCCAACCGCCGCCATCGAAGACGACGGCGAGAACGAGGGGAAGCTACAGCTAGGCAAAAAGACGACGGTGGCCTCCCCACCTCGACCCCGCCGCCCGCACACCACCTACGCACCCTATCTACAACACCGAAACGCAGATCCGAGGATTCCCCATCCTCCCGCCGCCGGCGCGGCTGCCGGGGGTGAGAAATCCTACGGATGCGCCGACGAACTGTGGTCGATTTGAGGTCTCCCTCAAGATCGCCTTCGGTCACTGTAGAAAGAGAGGAGGACGGAGAGTTCCAGAAATAGCGAGGTGTCGGAGCGTCAGGGTTTTGCTTCCTCTATGTTCTTCTCTCTCAGATAGATATATGGGCTCTTTTGGGGTTTCTTTCGCTTCCGTTATTCCTTTTCTTTTCATCACTGACATGTTATTTCGACGAACTGGCATTTAATACTTTCTTTTGAATTTTTTATTTACTAAATACTTCATCGAGCAGCTGCACTCAATGGATGAATCGACCGCACCCTGCCGGAGCCGTGTGATTCCTCGTCTGGCACAGCGATGCCACGGCGGAGGGGAGCGACAAACTTAGGGATAGGGACTTCAGGTCCTAGGGTGCTCGCCTGAGATGGATAAGAGAAGGTTGCGGTGGGGGCGTAGAGGGATGTCTTCTTCTCTCTCAGATAGATATATGGGCTCTTTTGGGTTTCTTTCGCTTCCGTTATTCCTTTTTTTTCATCACTGCCATGTTATTTCGACGAACTGGCATTTAATACTTTCTTTTGAATTTTTTATTTACTAAATACTTCATCGAGCAGCTGCACTCAATGGATGAATCGACCGCACCCTGCCGGAGCCGTGTGATTCCTCGTCTGGCACAGCGATGCCACGGCGGAGGGGAGCGACAAACTTTGGGATAGGGACTTCAGGTCCTAGGGTGCTCGCCTGAGCTGGATAAGAGAAGGTTGCGGTGGGGGCGTAGAGGGATGGCTTCTTCTCTCTCAGATAGATATATGGGCTCTTTTGGGGTTTCTTTCGCTTCCGTTATTCCTTTTTTTTCATCACTGACATGTTATTTCGACGAACTGGCATTTAATACTTTCTTTTGAATTTTTTATTTACTAAATACTTCATCGAGCAGCTGCACTCAATGGATGAATCGACCGCACCCTGCCGGAGCCGTGTGATTCCTCGTCTGGCACAACGATGCCACGGCGGAGGGGAGCGACAAACTTAGGGATAGGGACTTCAGGTCCTAGGGTGCTCGCCTGAGCTGGATAAGAGAAGGTTGCGGTGGGGGCGTAGAGGGATGGCAGGGTGGTGGCGGACCGGCAGCAGAGGCGACGCTTCGAACAAGACAACATGACGAGGCGTCGTGGGAGTGTCGTCGGCCGCAGGCGGCGACGGCTGGAGGTTTGGCCGATGATAGGCGGTGGGGAAATGGAGGTGGTAGGTTGTGTGGTGGCCGGTTCTTCTTCCTTTCGCGTTTTCTTCTTCCCCTCGGTTATTTTTCTCTGGTAGGGTTTGCGGTGCGCTCGGGATGACGAACCGCGCGCCACCTAGACGCGCGTCTGAAATGTTTTTAAAGGAAGGTTTAATCATGTGGTGTGTAGTTGTTTTCGTGTGAATATGAAAGAAAAATTAATTACATGCGGTTAATATGGTTTTCTGACCGAGCAACATAGACGTGCGCAAGCGGAACATTCAAAAAGATGCAGCATGTTTTTTCTCTTTGTTGCACTTTTCTTCAATCTTCAGAATGTTTGAGTAACAAGTTGTATCGTATGAGGTAATTTCAAGGATTACTAGAGAATATAATGCACCTTTTTTGTCACCACTGGATTTGCTTTTCTTCTATCTACCTACAATTGTGGACTGTTGACCATGACTTTATTTAACAAAGCTATCAATAGGTTGACTTTATGTAGTTTCGTGTAGCAGTTGATGTAATTTACCGTCGAATTTGTGCATTCATATTTATATGCTCATTAAGCCCTCTGTTTTTCTTTCCTTTTCTGCTTTTTTCTTGAGCTCATGTGATCACTTCTCTCCAATACTTTCAGAGCATACTATTGGTATGGTACATGAGTTAATATTGAGGTCTAGACCGTTAGCTTGATCCAAATTCAATCTGTCTTTTTAAGCAAGCGTATACATTTAATATCTACAGTATTTTTTCATCTTTTAATTTGACTTTGCAGTGTTCCCGAATTTAGGATAAGGCATGTTGCTATCGATCTTGGAAAAGGAAAAAAATACAACCTAGAACAGTGGAACTGATACAGTCTCAGTATTGACCTATGTCGGTGAGTACGCGGAATAAAATCCAAGCCCAGTTCTGACCTTGAGTCCTTGAGCCCAGTTCTTTTAATAGTGTTCCCATATTACGCTTGAATGACTGTCAGCCTAGATAGATTTATTTGTTTTGAATGTAGAATCAAAAAGTTTGAGTGTCGAATAAAATTCGTGAAGTAACCTCCATCAAGGTTTTTGTTGTTGTATGCATCAAGTTAAGCCAGGAGAAAACAAAATATCAAGGCTTGACATTCCAGCGGGCAAAATGTAAAAAGCCAAGGAAAAAGGACATAAAAGATTTCACCAACCCAATCCTGCAAAATCGTGCCAACGATAAAATGGCTGGATTCTGTCTAGGTCGAATAGACTTTGCTATATACGAGCAGGGGCGGAGCTGGAGTAAATGTAACCGTGATGCATTTTGGAATGCCTGATGCACACTTAGGGGTCTAACCTGATGCATATTTCCTTTTTGTACAGTAAGTAAGGCTAAATTTTTTTTTGGACCCTGATACACATGCATCGGGGTAAGACCATGAAGCTCCGCCCCTGTATATGAGGCAGGAGCAATGCGTCCTTTCGCTCGAGACTTTTCGAGTCATTAAGCAAAGCACAACCATAGTAACTCCAATGTGTGTACATAAGACATTTTATCTATGGAGAGATAAAAAGCAGGATAGTTATTTCATTTTCACATCAGATGGAGCCAGTTTACAAATTACAATAACACAATCACGGGTGGGTGACAATAAAACTCGAGAAACTTGGCTTTTATATGCATAAAAAAATAATAAATGGGCTGCGATTTGGAGCCTCGAAGTTGGCCCACTAAGCGGAAGCGCGGCTCCCATAGCCGTAAGCCTGTAGGGCCACCATCGAGCGATACGCCCGCATGCAAGATGCCGCCGGCGCCAGCGTTACCCGTGCTCGCCGCCGCCTTCAGGACCAAAAACAATGTCTCTGATACGCATCGTGTCCACTTCTTCTTCCTCCTCTTTCAGTCCGCTCCCCTCGTTGCTAAATTAGACATTGTTCGTGTCGCGGGCAGTTCCTAGGTGGCTGGGCGATCATGCTTCGCGCCCACCGACTGTTCGACAGAATGCGTTCGATGTGCTTCCTCACGCAGCCTGGCCTCCACGCTTCCACCGAAGCCTTCTTCCAATACGAAGTGCTCTCAGATCACCAAGACATTGTCACACCAGAGCAACAGAGGATTCCCGGGACGTCGTCCGCGCCGACAGTGGCGGAGCCAGGATCTAAACCCTGTGATGTCAAGCATTACTAAAAAAAATCCTTTGAGAACACACTTGTGTAGACAAATTAAAACAGGAGCACAAAATAATTTGCAAATTTGACTTGGACTGCCATTTCTTGATGAATCTATCCATTTACCAAACTTAAGCCCTGACAAAAATATTGAAATAAGAAAAACGAAATCTGAATGCATAAATGAAGAACAATTCTGCACTTCCTCTTGCTCGTAACGGAATATTAGCCAGTGTGGAAGAGAAAGAAAAATCGAACTTACACATTATCTATTTCCTCTTGATGTACCAAACTACTCCCTCCGTTCCAAATTAAATGACTTCCATTTGTGCACATATAGATCTATCTATACTTGTAATATGTCTAGATACATCCACATGTGGACAAATGGAAGTCAATTAAAATGGAACGGAGGGAGTACTAATTACCTTTTTCTAAGCTAATCTAATATTCTGAAAATTGGAAGGGAAACATAACTTACAAATACAAGGGGAAGGGACTCGTCTCGCCGTTGAATTTGAACATCCGTGCGTATAGGCGTATATAGTAGTATAACAACAGCCGTGGCGCGCACCAAGTGCGTACTGCCGCCTCGACCACGAATCCGCCGGCTCTCGCCGACTCGCGGCGTCGCCTGGTTCGTCACGGCCGTGCGCCCTAGCCTGAGCGGCGCGCCTAATTAGACATTACGGATTTAGGAGGGGCAGAATCAGTTGAGAATTTGTAGGGGACACGGGATTACAGAAGGTGAAACAGAAGAGCCGAACAGGCGAGGAATACGGATCGTGGCTTTGTGGGGATCACGCAAGTTAATTAGCACTTCCTTTGCTTTGCTACAAGGCCCAGCCAAACCGTACCCAAAGCAGATGACAAGTGGGACTGTGTGGTAAATTTTCAGAACTTATGTGTTCAATAGCGTGGTACGCATAGGTGGGGATGATTAACTTGCCAAATTCCTGTGTAGTCGTATGACTACACAGCTACAACGTGGCTCCGCCACTACGCGCCGGCGAAGTTCTACGAGCCCTCAGGTCCTGCGATGCCGGCGCTGACCTCGGCAAAGATCTCGGTCGCTTTGCCAGCGTGATAGACGAGCATGTCGTTCTCAAATTCATCCAGAAGCACACGTCCAACTGGCAGGTGGCGCTGCGCCGCTGTCGTTCGCGTACACCCACGGACTACACAGACGCTCGACATCGTTGGGCGGATGAAGAATGTCAGGCTGATGAGGCAGATATTCGACGAGAACCCTGAAGATCGCAGCGGGTCGGTCATGGCAAACTTAGCACGGCGGTGGAACTGTTCACGTGGACTGGGAGAAAGGAATCAATCCTGACGTGGTGAACCTGCGACTGTGTCATTGACCAATTGTGCTTAAAGAAAAAAGATCCCACAAGCACTCAAGATCTTTCGCGGCGGTATCATTGAACAATTGTGCTTAAAGGAATCAACTATCAAGCACTTATGGTCCATGGACTTCATTCCCAGGGCAAGCTAGATCAGGCTTTGCATTCTGCAATATTACACGAGAATGAATTCGAGAGGTATTACTCCAGAACCAAGAACCAGGATATTGGTGATAGCAATCCAGATGAAGAAAGATGGGCCTGGCACACAAGATCAATCTCCTAGTGGGACTGGTGAGAATCTGAAACTTAATCGACTAACAGGACTATTCCATGTTCATAAATCAAAAATTGTTCACCAGCGGATTCTGATTCGGCAATCATTGTTCAACTCAATGAATCTTCCTCTCAACATCTTGATGTAAGTGTAACCCCTGTCATCCATTATATGATAGTTGCTTGTTTTACATGTACATTGATTGCGTTGTGGTTTACTTTCAAATCGGATAGCTGTATATCTCTGAGTCTATTGCCGCACTGGTCATTTCACTGAATCAAACTGTCCAAAATCTTTCTGTTCTGCATAAACAATGCAGGTGTCATGTTCTGTCTGTTCCAACCGTCTGAAGATGAGGGTGAGATGCAGTTGGCCACCAATCATCTTCGTATCGTCTCTAACTATCAGAAAATACTATAAACAGAAAATATCAATGGCAGATATCCTGAAACTAACAATTTTTCACTCATGCTCAATCAGGTCACGTTTTACTGACCAACCTTCTCCGTGAAAATATGAAAGCCACTCATAAGTCTACGAGTATTGAGAATTGCATCGCAAACTTGTCCTCAGTCGCCCACCTCCATATATATCCAAAGGGGATTCTGTTTGATGGATTCAATGGCAAGAAAAAATGTATTTGTTCGTATGGTTCGTTAAAAAAAAAATCTACTATGGGTTCACTTGTTGCTAATGATTTTGTATTGGCAGATGATAAAAATGGCCTATGGACAGTCTAAGCTTGCAAACATACAGCACGCAAAAGAGCTCTCTAGACGGCTCAAGGTATCATTCTTTCTCCAATTTTTGGCCTTTTTTTTATTTTCCTTTATTCAGAAGAATGGAGTATGAAATAGCCAGTAAAAGCTATGAGAATCAAATTACTTCAGATTTCAAGAATTGTGTTGGATATTGTTAGGACGTCCTTCAAAATAAAATTTATTCAATAATTGCAGAGATTTTCTAAGCCCTATGATATCCTTGCTTATGTTGAATTGAATCATTAACCCTTTCAACATGTGACAGATTTTTACTAAACAAAAAAAATGAATTGATTTTCCAGTAGTTTTCAACGACTGGACATTGATTTTCCCGAAGCTCACAACTAATTAACTCTCCCCTAACCCTAACCCTCCAGCGACCTCCCGTGCGGCGGCGCCGTCGCTGCACCGGGGCAACCCAGCCGCCGGCGCTCGGGCCGCTCGTCTCTCCCTCTGTTCCCTCCGCCGCCGCCGGAGGCGCCGTCGGGCTTGGCCCATGCGATGGGCGGCGGCGGGGCGCCTGCTGGTCACCGATGGGAGTGGCGGTGGCGGCGCCCGTGGCCACAACTCTAGCCGTGGTGATGTGGGTCGACGGCGGCTAGAGGCGCGCAGCGGCAGTGGGGTGAGCTCGGCCGGCTAGGAGGGCTCCGAGTTTCTTCTGCTTCGCGTCAAGGATGGGCTGATGTCTACCTACACCACTTGGACACCGGGGCGGCGGCCTCGGGCATGGCGGGCGGCGGCGTGGGGGCCGGCCGATCTGCCCAATAAAGGTGGCGGTCCTTGGATCCCTCTCCCCCCAAAGACGAAGATCTACTTGATGCATGTCTTCATTGATCTGGCCGGAGTGTCGAGTTCCGGAAGGCTCCGCCGACGAACTCCATTGGGAACTCAAGCCTGGAGATTGCTGGATCGGATGGGATTCGGTCGCGCAGCCATGTTTTTTCTGGCCGTTTGGTTTCAGAGGAAGCATCGCGAATCTCTGTAGTCCGTTGCAATCGTGAACATGTTCTGTTCCATGATGAAGTCAGTATGCGGAGAATGACATGAAAGCCAAAATTTGAGGACTAGTAATGGTGGTTCGAGTCCTGGTGGCGTTGAGAGATTGGCTTGGTGTTTCTTGACTTGGAGCAGCGGCAACGGCAAGTGGGGGCGACAGCACAGGAAAAGTTCAGAGTCTAAACTTTCAGGGCGAAAGAGCCCAAGGTCTGGCCTTAATTGGTTGTGCCTAGCAATGGACTTGTTGAAGACATTGTTTTTGAGAGTGCGGACTTTCTTCAGGGTGTAAACCGATTCTGGTTCTGTTTTGGTGGTGTTAGGTCTGCTGCTATAAGGATAGATCGTTCTAGCGGGACTTTTCTTTTTTGTAATTCTTCTTTTTTATTTTGGGTTGTGTGCATCCGTGTGGCCGCTAGGGCAACGCGTTGTTGCAGAGACTGGGTGTAATTGGTATCTTCGCGATATTAATATATACTCTTTATCTAAAAAACTTGGCTACTTCTAGGTAGTAACTTATCTACCCCCAGCTGCTAATGTTTCATTTTGATGTACCAGGAGGAAGGAGCTAAGAACACATTTAATTGCGTTAATCCTGGATTGATCATGACCAATTTGATGAGGCAATCCTTTGCCCTCATGAGTATGCTCTTGAGCTCATTTTTCATTGTGAATCTGTTTCTGCAACATCAAGTTTTAGCTATGCACATCCAAGTTTCAGGAATAGTTCATTTATCTCTCCACTGCGTTAGGAATCTTGTCTGTTCTCGCTTGCAGAGGCAATTCGAGTCGTCACCTACATGCCCTGGAAGAATGTGTTCCAGGTTCTCATCTGTTCTTGTCGTTGATAAAATTCTTACTAGGGGACGAAGCGCGGTCTTCGCCGCGCCCGTGGGTTTAAATTTTGAACCATTCAACCGTAAAGTTGTTGTGAATTAAAAGTTTCGAAAGATTTTTTTGGGAAAAAATCGTGGACTTTTTTGAGTTCGGGCTGGAATGGATAGTTTGGACTATTTTTTGGAAAAAAATGTGGCCATTTGTTATTTTTTTGTTTTACATTATTTGGAATCATGTGAAAAACATGTTTAGAATTATGTAGAATGGTTAAAAAAGAAGAAGACCGTGGGCGTTTTATAGTTTGGGATCTTAGCGCGGCGTGCGCCGCGCCTGTATAGTGAAATTTAATGTGAAAGTGTTTGCATTTAAAAATTGGTTAAGTTTGAAAGCTATTGGAATTGAAGTGGGTCGTTGTATTTAGTTGATTTACCGGACTCTTTTTGAATAAGATGCTTTGTGCCAAATGGTTTTTTTTGGGTTTATCGTTTTAAATGGTATTACTGATATTATTTTCGTGGGTTTTATTTTAGTTAAGAAGAAAGTTTGATTTTTTTTAAAAATAGTTAACATTTTTGTGATTTTAGTATTTTGATAATATATTTTTATATTTTGTCGATGGGTATTTATTGTCGCGCCTGTTCGATAATTTTTTTTATGAAGAGTTGTTGAAATATGAATGTTATTTTAATATGGAAAATTTTGTGCTTAAAAGGATGTTGAGTTTTTGAAAAGTGGTTGTATTGGAATTTATTCAAATTTGTATTCTTTTAGTGGCGGCAAGCATGGTTAGATTTGAAAGGTATTTAAAATTCTAGAATGATTAAACGTGAATTTTCAGTTCGAACGGTCAAATAGATTTCAAAAAATTTGCAATTTGGATTTTATTCAAATTTGAATTATTGTAGTATTTATGAAATATTGAGGGTTGGGAGTCATATATATTTTCTGAAATAGTCAAATTTACTGTAAATGTCGAATTTGAGTTGAAATGATCGAGCAGGTTTTGAAAATTGTATATCTTGGAATCTATTCAAACTTGGATTATTTTAGTGTTTATGAAATGATGAGGTTTGGAAGTAGTAGAACTTTTTCATATATTCAAATTCTCAATTTGAGTTGGAATGTTGATTACTATTTTACATTTAATATTGAATTAGAGCTTCTCTGCAAAATGTTCAATTTAAAAATTCGAGTTTGTTTTTTTTTCCGTAAATAGGCAGCATTTTTTTCCATGAACATTTTGCTTTTTTTTAATTTTTTCCCTGCGGGTATTTATCTAAATGGTTTTTTAAGGTGGGCTATTTTTTTTTGATCTATTCAACCGTAAAATTTGTTGGATTTGGAAAATTGTCCGCATTTCGAGAATTGTTCAAATTCGGAAGTCGTACGGTTTTAGAATAGTTTGACACATTTGAATTCCTTTTGGCGTATATAAAAAAATAAACTTGGAATACACGTGGAGGTTTGAAATTTGAATTTTGGTCGGGTATGTTTATCATTTTTTGTTGTGGACATATTGAAATTATTGGATTAAATTATGTAGAATTGTCTTGAAAGTATATGAATAATTTAGGATTTTCAACTTGGAGTACACATGGAAGTTTGAAATTTGAATTTCGGTCGGGCATGTTTATCATTTTTTGTTGTGGACATTTTGAAATTGTTGGTTTAAATTATGTAGATTTTTTCGAAAGTTTATGAATAATTTAGGATTTTCAAAAAAAAAATCTGACAAATTGGGCCCACCGTGACGTCATGGTGACGTCACGGTGGCCAGATCTGACCCGAGGCGCCCGCGGCGGCGCGGTAGGGCGTTCTAGCACGCGGGGGGTGGGCGCATCCGATGCAGCTCGCCGCACTGGACCTGTAGCTGGCGGCGCCGCCCCCTAATTGTCACCGGAGCGTCGCCGGCGAAGCCCGGAAGCGGCGGCGGCTGCGGCGACGGCGGCGGAGATCCCGACGGCGACGCAGCGTTCTGGCAGCCTGCGCTCGGCCAAAATGAAGAGGCGGAGATGGCGGAGCTCGCCGTGTGGGTGGATTGGACCGGGGAGGTGCGTAGGGGCGGCGCTCCACGTCGGCGGCGGCGGCGACCACGGCGTCGTGCGAGCGAGAGGAGAGGACGCCGGTATTTTTGCAAATAAGCTCCTGGTTTTGCGACAAATTGCAGTAAGGTCCTCCCGCAGAGGGAACCGTCGAATTCATGCGAATATCGTAAAACGGGAGGTTTTTTTTTGAAAAACGACGCGGCGACCGGGTGGGCGACCGACTGGTGACCGGGACGCGTGGCGCACCGTGATTGGTAGATAATCGGGATGTACAGTGTTTCACGACGATGGGGCGACGTTGGCGCATCTCAGCCGTCCATTTCGCAGATCGGACGGCTGTGGATCGCCCGCGACGTGGAGGGCTGGAGAGGGCAGCGATTCTTCTGTCTTTTATATATAGTGTAATCTATTATATAATTAAAACACAGGATAACCGACGGTGTAGATGTGTCACGCTAAACGTAGGAGATCTTAACGGTCCAGATCTTGGACTAAAATACGAGACGTGCGGCCGGGACTAATACCTAAACGTACGATCGCAGGACTAGGCTTGGGAGTTGATTCGTATGCTAATTGGAGTCGTACCTAATCGGGATGCTTACGAAAACTGAATCAGACCATATGTGATTTGTGCTGCTTCTCTACGATATATATCCTTGGCAGCGGACCAGCGGTTCAAGCCCATAGATAGGTTTTCCACGAGCGAGAAATCGTAGATGATTTTCGGCGAAACGCCCACATGAAGGAACAGGAGAATGACGTCTGATTGATTTGCTTGGCGTTCGGTAAATCATCCATCGGCGCCGGCAGCCGGCAGCGAAGCATGTTGGTCAACAGCAGCGGCACCCATGGCATCACCGAACGCTGCAAGCACTCACATCTATCTGACGCCGGCCGCGTCGTTCAAAAACAGAAGAATCTGACATGGGATTAATTGCGCTGGGCGGTTATGTGTCGACGAGTCACCCGTGTGTGGCTGGCAGCGTGCTTTTCAACTTCCCGTCATAATCGGTTCCAGCATACATGTTTTGCTCGATGGAGTAATCGTAATTATCGGCAGTTGATGGATCGGTGTTGCTGCCAGCGTACCCTGCAACAGCCCAGCATAAACTTCGCATGAGCTCTAGGCGAGGGTGGCAATCTCACGACCATGAATTCGACGCCAACGAGCTCGATGAATATACAAGGAACCTCGAGTCTCCGACAAGTTTGTATGGCTATAATGATCCTTTGAGAAGCTTCGAAAAGTGGACAGATCGGTAATTCTTGATCTGTAAAAATCGTCAATCTTGGAAGAAGAAAGGCGGATAGGTAACTGCGAATCGTGTTAAGAGTCCTGATCCTCCGGCGCAGCTCGGCAAGACAATTCGACAAATACATAGCGATGGATTCCAGCGTTTCAGACCAGTGGGACACATGCGACCATGCCGTGAGGATGACAGTGCGCAGCTTTTGTATTGGTAGCATCTACCGTAAGCACTACCATGAAGGTCCCGCCAGAAGACCCGCCGGCAGCCATCGATCACAAGCAAAGAAGTAGCTGAGTCGCGTACGAATTATGATCATATGCATGAGCACGGAGGGGGTTTTGCTAGAAGAAGTTTTGCGGCCGGCCAGTGTGACTTTCCGATCTTGCCGACAAGCCGTTGGGCCTGCAGCATAAGCATATGCACTGTAGATTTTAATTTGAATGGAATCACGTATTCAAGCAAAATCAGTGTTCAACTCTAAGAGGAGATGAAATCTGTCTCCTCCATCGCTCTTCTGTTCATCTTTCAGACTTTGGCGTCTGGTACTTCTGCTGAGACAAGCCGCGAGGGATCATCGCGTAGCTACGACCTCAGTCTGAGATGAGCACGGTTAATGACCTCCTGCTGTTGCACTCCAGTCGCCAATGATTCATGCCGCGCTTACAGATTGGTATCACAAGACAAAAGTGGCGTTCTCCATGCTAATTGATGCTACGAACTGCGACACTCTCGCATGCATGTCTTTCATGTTGTACATCCTGAATTTGTTGCCATTGATGATTGGACTCCTCGGTGATCTTCAAGCTAAAGTATACTAGGTTTGTTAGTGGATTAGTTAAACTTCATTCGATAAACTGTGCTACATGGAAGTGCAAAATGCAGGAGGAAACATCTCAAAGCGAGGTAATCTCATCTCTAAATTTATACTGATGATGAAGTATAGGAAGGAGAAATATTGGTAGACGGACAGTTCTTTGCACCTGGAAGATCTGACTATTACTCCTTAACTCCTTAAGCAATATGAGATCGATTAGTATTTCTATGGATGACCAACTTCAGGATTATGTATGTTGATTCCTTAAGGACCTCTTGGTTGCTGTTTTTAGCCAAATGAAATTAAACATCAAGCTGATTATCCTAATTTTTATGGTTGTACAAATATCTTATTAGCAGAGAAAATACATTATTCGGGTGATTACACAATTAAGATAATGATTTTGATTGTCAATTTTACCGACAGAGCAGATGGTTTTTCAATGAAATTTGAAGTTTCGGGACCACATTGATGAAAACTATGATTCTGGGAGTCTCGGGCATCAGGATAGGCAAGATTGTTGTCACAATTGTGATTTTTTTTAAGCACAGGGGATATTGTGGTGAGCGGCAACGATAAAAATTGATGGTCTTAATAGGTAAGAAGTTGTATTTCTTAAAATCTTTTTTCTATTGCACATGCAATCGGTGAGGTTAACAACTCAAGTAAGTTTCTTTATGCTGGACCACGCAGGCTCAAGTATGCATGTTTCTTTGTGCATCTCTACTGAAATATCACCACAATATTTCAGAATTGATATACAATGGAAAACTGTAATATGCTATAGATTTATATTTCATCCAACTAGAGACATGTGCAAGCTCTGGGCCAGCTGCTCTGGATATCGCGTGAAGAAATAATCTATTCAGAAATTAGGTAAAGGCGTGCCACTGAAGAAATCGTTAAATGGTAACTCTGTGAATAAGTTGTAATTTAAATTAATAGTCGGATTTACATATGCTTAGCATTCCGTTATGTAACAATATTTATTTGTTGCTCATATCATGCATCGGTAGGACAACATACAAAATAGGTCGAAAATAATTAGGACATATATGTTTGAAGGAACAAATGATAGCTGCTCACTCGCGGAGTTCATGGAGGTTAGAAGTAGCACAAAAGTGGCAAACAAGAATTAATCAATAATGAGAACATATGTTTCTAAGACCACTCACAAGAGGTACACATGAAAACCTCTAAGAACAATAATTTGGTATCCATAATGTGTAAATGTGTCTAACCTAGCTATTTTAGGAGAAATGAGGAAGTAAAACATATTTTTGGTTGCACAAGAAAAGTAGTAAACAATGACCTAAGTTTTCTATTAGGTCGCTTCAATAAATATTAGATCTTCTTATCCAGTCGATGCAATACCTTGAGCCTTGGAAGGATGAACACGCTATATAATGTGTGAGAGACATCGATGCTGAATTTGTAAACAAAAGATTTGGGGGTGTGATGATAACATAGGTAAGCAGCGGAAGAGAAAACACTGAGATATTACGACTCTATTATAGCTGATGTCCCTAATGTATCTAGCTTCTACATAATCAATATTTATTAATGTTGTATGACATGGAAAAACCACTTTACCAGCACCGAGACACAATTGATTGCTGGATTTGGAAACAATAAAAAAATAATGGTATAGGCAACTTGCATATAAGAAAACTTGGAATCCTAAACAATGAATGTATTCAGGTTTTTTATTTTTAAAATTTACCCGTAGATTGGAATATGGAAGCAATTGGCGGCTCAATAAGCTATGTATTTTCGTTGATTTTAAATAGTTTTCTTATATAGTATCCCTAATAAAATGATACATTTGATATGAATATATGAGATATATCAATGCTAGCCGCGCAATTGGGCGGGCCACCCAGCTAGTTCCTAACAAAATAAATAACCGTCACAGGGTGCAAGTAACAAAGAATATGTATCATTTTGCAGTTCTTTTGAATTGAACTTTTTCTAAAAAAAGGATGTTTTGTGTTTTATTTTCGAGGGAGCAGCAACAATTTGTTATGTAGGTTTTAACCCTCAGCTAAATGGAGTGACGTGCAAATTAGTATCACACCCTTCTTCAGATTTATGTTTTGCGAAATTTTCCAGTGATACACGTACACAAGATGCTGAAAAATTCAGAAAGATTTGTGTCTGCTCTGTTGCCGCTAAAAACATACAGAAACTGGAAAGTACATGTCGAGTGATCTTACTGATCTACTCCTAGTTGTCATAGCCTACACCTGTCCTACTTGGCCATCGCCGTCCTCCTCCTCATCGTCCTCCCAGACGCCAACGGCGGTGGTGAACCCGACAGCGCTGGCCACGACGACAACCAGGGACGGAGCCAGAAAGTAAGGTTAGGGGGGCAATTAGTGTGTGTCATTTGTATGGGGGTGGCACAGCTAGCTAAAAGAGGCTAAACAAGTGAGTGAAATGCTAATATTTCTAAAGGAAACAACGATCATAGGGGGGGCGTAGCCCCTGCTCGTCCCCCCTTGAATCCGTCCCTGACGACAACGGCGAACACGAGCGGGACGACCACATCGGGCACGGTTCGGCCGAACATGCCGGCGGGCACGCAGACTGCGTCCCACGGCGGCCCGTCGAGCGGCAGCCCGATTCTGCCGCCGTTGAAGCCGCTGCCGGGGCAGGCTCTGGTGAGCGGCGCCCCCGGCGCGACGGCCCAGACGTAGGCCAGCTCCGGCGCGAGCGCCGCCACGGCCACGGACATGGCGGCGACCGCGGTCCACGTGGCCGCATAGAGCAGCACCGAGCGTCGGGCCAGGAGGCCGCCGAGCGAGGGGAAGTGGGGCGACATTGTTGGTACTCCGGTCGTCTCAGAGGTCTATTCTTCTTGGAGAAGGCCGCATGAGGGAGATGTATATATGCTGTGTGCAGTTGCAGGGTGTAGTTGTTGGAGAGCAGAGCAGGTGGCGCTCGCCATTGTCAAGCTTGAGCTACTCCCCTCCAGCTCAGCTGCTCCTCTTCTCTTAGGGCAAGCATCACAATTTCTGAGGCGAAAGAGGAAAGCTACATACCACATTTTTTAGACTAGTATAACCATCCCATCCCATGCCAAGGCTACACAACATGAACATCTAGCTAGTAGCCATCAAAAGGCGACCTGGCCTAATTAATCTAGTCACATGATCATTAAGGACCAGTGAACCACTACACATACCTCAAACTAATCCATATCAAGTCAAGTTCACAAAAGCAAATGCAATCAGCGATTCCTCTCGAGTGACTAAGTGCGCAGAACCTAGAATTCAGGAGTTTTGGAAGGAGAGAAAAAAATACGAAATGCCATAGCTACAAAAGAGCACGGCCCAATTGCCAATTCTCGTCAATGCCGACGTTTTTAATTATTTGGATGAAAAGCCTTGAGTAAAAAAAAAAAGCGAATTGCTGACAATCGGGTCTTGGCGGTCATCAACGGTATTTCCCGCATAGTGATCCGACCTTAGTACTTCATCCAATACTATGCCACAAGATTTAACTTTTTGGAGTGAGTACGCGAGAATATCGAGATAATGCATCACATGTAGGATTTTCTATGAATGAAAATCGGGAGAAAGCCTTTCTTCGAAAATAAAGACAAAAGGGCATGGTCAACTCGGTTTGAAATTTTCCAAAATGTCTTCTCTCTTCATTTTTCTTCTTCTTCTGAATCACACGGTAGATTCCATTGTCCGTGAACTGAAATCCTTAGTTTTCATGAGAGTTACGAAATCAAATATCGATCAAATTCTCTCATATTGCCACCAAAACTTCGCACATTTCATCAAAATCGGTAATAGAAAAGTTCAAGTTTCAACTTAAAATCGCAACCACAACCAAAACAAGTAAGAAAGGCCAGGTGAAAAGGCTACCAACGCATGGCATTCAAGAACGCAAAGGGAAATGAGCCAAGAAAAGGAACATAAGACTGCACCAACCCTATCCTGTAAAATCCTTTTCCGGGGCCAGCCAACTTGACCGCAACGCTTTCGGCCGAAAGCATCTTGGCCGCCTCGAGTCGGCTCCAGGGGCGCTACCATATATACACACCACACCCCAGTTTGCTTTGTGTAAAGATCATCACAAGAAAATTAAAGGCAGATTATATTATAGTGGCGGCATCCAAATTAACAATGGCGCCAACTATGTCCTGTGTTCTCACATGCACGGACCTTGAGAAGAAATAAAGTGCTTGCCGCTTAAAAGGACAGGGACAAGGACGCAAGAGAGGTTGGTGATGGGAAAACCGAAGCTGAATAATTCAGACTAGGGCCCTGGTAATCTCTTTTGTGTTTGACTAATCGAGAAACCATTAACAACAAACAAAAGTGGAGCATTACATTTGTATATGTATGCATGGTTAGCTACTGTACTTAGCTTGGCTCGTTTTTGGACCGAGGTGGGTTTCCATGTTTGTATAGTTAAATGCACACGGTTGTTGAGATGCATGTATCAACAAAAATCAAACTAAAGCCTACCATGAAATTACTTCTATAAAAGTTCAAGCCCTACCCGCCTTCTGCCCCCGTTTGCCCCTCCCTGCCCCGATCTGTGAATTCTGGCCGTTAGATCGTGGTCAAAATCGCGCTGTCATTCTTTTTCACCGTTGGATCGGGTGAAAACGGTTTTGCACTAAAAGACTGAGGGGACAGTCGCTGACAGCAGGGGCCCGTTTTCTGTCGGGCCCGTTGGTCAGGGTCGCGCGCGTCGGAGGACGAGGGGAGGCCGGATGGCTTTTACTGTGCGCTCTCTTCGCACTAACTGACTCTGGGACACACGCGCTGACAGTTGGGGCCTGTTTTTTCCTCGGGCCCGTTGGTCAGGCTCACGTGCGTCGGCGCGCATCGGAGGACGAGTGGAGGACGGGCGCCTTTTACTGTGCGCAACGCCAGCGCCTGGGGCCCCACAGCGGAGACTTTGGTTCTGCGCTCGTTTCGCGTCCGGCTCGTTCGCGTCCGTCACCTATCGAAAACTACCCGCACAGTCGCTGCTTGTGGCCCCGTGGCTGTCTCTGAGTCACGTGTCCGTCTCTCGTTGGTGGGTGGCTCGCGGGTTGCGCCAGCCTTTCCTCACCTGCCGCGCACGTCGCGCACGGCGCGCACGTCGCCCCTGTCCTACGCACGCTCGCAACGGCCGTCTCCTTCTCCCCCCATCCCGTGCTTCAGTCCCTTCCCTGCTTCACTCGTCCCTCCTCCTCCTTTCCTTCTTCCTCACTCCGGCACGGTAGCAGCTCCTCTGGAATCCATGGTGGCTGCGTCGTGCGCCTGCTTCCCGGTTGAGTTGAGTTCCTCCTTCTTCCTCTCCTTCTGCCGCTCCTCCTTCAGTTGCTTTTCCCGCGTCGGAATTCCTTCTCCATTGTCTCGCGAGTAGAGTTAAGATGTGATTAGATCTTGATTCGTTGTTTTCGTTTCCTGATTTCAGGTGCGCGTGGATATCTGTTGCTCGGTCTGCTGGGTGAGTTGATTTTCTCACCTGCGATGTGTTCGTCGAAATGTCTGCTCCAATGATGTGTCTTTATCTGGCCTACGATTTCTGTTGCTATTGTAGGTTTTCGTCTCCTGGATCTATTCGTGCTTGTTGCTCGGGTTTGTAGCTGCTGCTCCCTCTCAGAGAAAATTGGTAAGCAATCAGCTATTTCAACAGAAACACACGACTCTCTTGTTCGACGAAATGCTTGTTCTTGAGATGTGACTGTTTCTGTAGGTATTCGTTTCCTGGATCTGTTGCTGCTGCTCCCCAAAGATATTGGTGAGTAAAAACTCTGCTCTGCTCTGTTTCACTTTGCTCTGCTCCATGGAGTTTCACCTTGCTCTGCTCTGTTTTGTCAAAATGTTTCTTATGTACATATGTGATGCTGCTGGTTTGAAAGAATTTGTTTCTGTTCTGGACCTATCTTTGATGTTTGTACTTGTTATTTTTTCTTGTCCTTGTGCAGGTTTGAAGGAATTCTCCTGCTGACGCTTCCTCTGTCCGTGGTGTTGCCGTGCTGCTGGTCCTTGGCAGGTATCTATCTTCTCGTCTCTATTATTTCTTTGTTTACATTCCTGTATTACTTACATTCCAGTATTACCTACTCTGTTCTTGCTGCTGCGGAATATTCCCGCGTGTTGTGTCTGTGTATTCATTAATTTTCTCATTGCTTATTTTGTGATGCTCCACAGGATGTGCTCTGTTGTTTCATTCGTTCATCCTATTTTAGAGACCCTTGCAGTGCATTGTGCTTTGCCTGCATTGTTTTACCTACGTGAGGTTACTGAGGATGGGTCCGTGCTTGCTGGGGTCGAACTTGAGCTTCCGAGTGATGGCGTGGGCACGGTAGGCGAGAGGAAGTTCTTCTGGAGTGTCGCTTGGTCTGGCTGCTTGGATGCTTATGACTAGGCTGCCATGGAGGCCATCAGGTTTTTGCAAGGAGTATATGGGTTCGTTGTCCGAGACTTCAACTACGATGCCATGTTAGTGTATAGGGACTCTGTGCGTTCTGCAGTTGCAGTCGCTGCGTCGGCTGTTCGTTGTGTTGCACGGTTAGAGAGGGAGGGTAGGCGAGTGTTAGTTCCCCATGGTGTCCCTATTGTTCCTGTCGTGGACCAAAATGTGAGGCAGGTGTCGTTTGATTGGCAGCTGTTGTTCGCGTGGCTTGTATCGTCCCTGCGCCAGGCTTAATGCCTGCACTGTGTAACTGCGCCTACTAGCATTCTTGTGTTGTTTGTGATTCTCTGCAGTTATTGAAATAAAATGCCCTTGGCTTCTTCTTCCTCCTGGTCCCGCCTTCCATTTATTTAAAAAAACCCATGGATTTAGGTTTGTGTAGTCAAGAAAGCCCATGGATTCTGGTCTACGCCCTTCTCTTCCTCCTTGTTGTCTTTGTCCCTTCTGAGTTCAGGATTATTATGTGTCCTCTCATCAAGCTGAGACAGCATTTATGTGGCTTCCCTTTGTTGGGCCTACTGGGCTTAATATTTCTATGTGGGCTTCATTTACTCATAGTCTAGCATTCAGTATGGGCCTAGTATTTCTATGTGGGCTTCATTTACTCATAGTATTGCTTTCATGGGCCTGTTTGGTTTAGGGTTTCTGTATGGGCTTCTTTAGGGCTTATGACTGTTTAGACCTTTTCCATTCTATTTTCCTTTTAATTACCTTGCTTTGCTTCTCTTTGTTTCTCTTTCTTTGCCTTTCAAGTAGGATCATGCTTATCTTGGTTTACTTTGTTTGATTTCTTTTATCAGTGAGCTTTCCTTGGTTTAGTTTGTTCAAAAACTTAGGTCCTTTTATTTCTTTGTTTACCTTTCAAATAAATTGCTCCTTATCTTGCTTTACTTTGTTTACTTTCTGTTGACAGTGAACTTCCCTTGCTTCATTTTGTTCAAGGACTTAGGTCCTTTTCTTTCAAGTTTTCTTTTAGACAGTAAATTGCTGCTTATCTTGCTTTACTTTCTTTTGTCAGTGAACTTCCCTTGGTTCATTTTGTTCAAGGACTTAGGTCCTTTTCTTTTAAGTTTTCTTTTAGACATGGTATAAATGGTTTCTGTGAATATTGGCCTATCATTCAGTTGTGCTTGATTTATGTGACTTCCCTTTGCCGAGCCTTTTGGGTCTAGGATTTCTGGATGGGCTTCTTCGGGGCTTTTATTTTTATTAAAAATCTATAGACCTTTTATATACTATTTTTATTTGAAAAAACAGATTCAATAAAGATTCAGTTCGATTTTTTCTTCTCTTTCTGTCCCTTGGTTTAGTTTGTTCGGGAGAGTGGCCGTCTTTTCATTTGGTTTGTGCTCTTTTTGTGTGTTTATTTAGTCTGTTCCTCTTTCTTTATTTTATGAAAAAACTTTAGGCTTCGTCCATTATGTTATAAATCAATGTGCATTCTCTTAGAGTTCTTTTTTCTGGGCCATGTTTTTATTTTGTACATTCAGTAGGTTTCTTAGTTTGTGTTGCTTCCGCCTTAGTTATTTGTTTTTCCTGTGATTACCAGTTATTTCGCCATGCCCTTTCTTCTGCCTGTGCCCTAGCATCGGTGCCATGGTTCGCCCTCGTGTTGTTGGTCCAAGAGTTCCTTATGTGCCGGCGGCTGCTCCTCTTGCTGTTCGTCGCAGTCATCATGATGTTCGTCCATCGACGCGTTATGTGGTGGTGCCTGCTCCTCTTGCTGGTCGTCGCATTCATCGTGCAGTTCCTGGAATAACTGGTGATGTGGCCGTGAATCCTCCTCCTGCTGGTCGTCGCATTCATCGTGCAGTTCCTGGAAGAAATTGTGCCGTGGCCGTGAATCCTCCTCCTGCCGAGAGCCGCATTCATCGTGCCCCTCACCGACAAACGGTGCAGCCCGTGCGTGACAGACCTTTGATATCATGGTATCGCAAGAGAAAACGTAGGTCCTTTACATTTTCTTGTTGAGTGCTCTTTCGTCCTGCCTGATGGTGCCTCACTGCTACTTCTTTCATTGTCTTGTTTGATTTGCTATAGGAGATGGTTTTTTCCCATTTCTTAGTAAGGAGGTTGCTGCTAAGAATCGCAAGATACGCAAGGTTATACACGATAGAAAGATGGGTCGTACGCCAGGTGCAGACCTAGCTTCCTCACTGGTAGTTTGGTTCAGTTTGTTAGCTGCTGTGTACGTCCAGTGAATTTCTCTCTGTGTGTGGTTCATACAGACGCTCCTTTTTCTTCACCCTCAGACCCTTCTTGGGTTGGCTTCACGGCTGAAGAAGCTGAAATTTTAAAAGGTAAGGTTTGCACTGTGTGCTTTGTTTGCCTGCGTTGGGTGTTCTTATATTCGCCGTGTTTGTGACTGAAGATGAGGCTTTCCTGTAGCTGGATACTATCCGAGGTCTTATTATGGTGGCCCAGCGTTTATGTGTGCTAAATGCACATCCAGCTATTGGTTCCAGGAGAGGGTGGTCGGCTTCTTCGATAATAAATAGACGAATTGTCTACAACAATTGCTGCAAAGGAGGGAAGGTCTTTGTTCAACCGTTCAAGAAACCGCCTCCGTTTCTTCAAGAGCTAATTAACTTTGCTGGTCCTTCACGTAGCAAGGATTTTATTGAAAAAATTCGACAGTACAATTGCCTCTTTGCTTTTACTTCCATGGGAGCAACCATAGACCGTTCCCTAAACAATGGTGGTGGTCCAAACATTTTCAAAATATCTGGCCAGGTCTGTCACAGAATGGGGTCCCTTCTACCTCAAGAAGGAGAACGGCCAAAATTTGCAGAGTTATATTCATATCACGGTGGAAATGAGGCCGATAATCGAATACAGGCTTTACACAAGGATGATAAAACTGAGGGGGGTTTAGATATATCGATTGTTAATGAGCTTACTAAAATGCTTGATACCCATAATTCTCTTGTCAAAAAATGGCGCATGGCTAAGGAGGTGCTATTAGAAAATAGCTTTGCTGAGGTCTCCATTCGTATAGTTGCTCCTGGTCCTGATGATGGCCCTCAGTATAACCTGCCTTCCACCGATGAGCTTGCGTGCTTAGTGGTTGGGGAACTTACCTTGGAGACTCCTTGTCGGGACATAATAGTGCGTGGTAGAGGTACCCATTTACAGCAGATATCTTCTTTACATCCTGCTTATATGGCTCTACAATACCCTCTTCTGTTTCCATACGGTGAGCGTGGGTTTCAGCTGGGTGTTAAGTACCTTGGAATAGATCCCTTGGACACCTCAAAAAGACAGAAAGTGACCATGCAGGACTTCTATTCGTTTTGTGCTCACTATAAGGAGGGCCAGCATAACCCTTACCTTTCATGTGGTTTATTGTCTGATCAGGCTATAGTGGACTCTCGTGCTTGCATTGATGAATGTAGGCTTCGTTTTATCTTGCTAAGCAACGACGATATGAGGGCCGAGAATCTGCAAGGCCTTGTAGATGCAGTTGGAGAAGGACGCATGGACGGGAGCTCTGTTGGTAAAAAGAACATACTGCCCTCTTCGTTCATCGGTGGCCGTCGCTATATGGTGGAGAACTTTCAAGATGCAGTAGCTGTCTCCCGTGTTCATGGTGCTCCAGATATTTTTACCACATTCACGTGCAACCCCAAGTGGCCTGAGATTACGGAGGCACTTTCTTCTGAACCAGGACAAAGGCCACACAACCGAGCTGACATGACTGTTAGGGTTTACAACATGAAACTTAATGAGTATCTCCATGATATAAAAGAGGGAAAAGCGTTTGGCCCTGTTGTCGCAGGTAATTACTAATTAATCCTTCGGCTGCTGATTCTTTTCCGTCTTGTTGGTCTTCTGTTTCTCTGTTTGTCTTTTTGTATTTTGATCATCTGTTTTGTTTCAGTGCTGCATACTGTAGAATTTCAGAAAAGGGGCTTACCACACGCGCACATACTTGTTTGGCAAAACAAAAAGAAAAGGGGCGAGGTGAGCCCTGCCTTAATTGATTCATTTATCTCAGCAGAGCTACCTGATCCTGTAGAGGACCCTCTTGGGTATGTCCTTGTTGCTGAATTTATGATGCATGGCCCGTGTGGCCCTGACCATCCTAAATGTCCATGTATGAAAGATGGCCGGTGTTCAAAAAAATTTCCTAAAGAATTTCAAAATGATACCTCTCTTGATGAAGCTGGTTTCCCTATTTATCGGAGGCGCAGTAATGGCCGTTTTGTTTTTAAACATAAAACCAGGCTTGACAATAGCCATGTTGTTCCTTACAACATGGCGTTGCTAAAAAAATACCAGGCTCACATAAATGTTGAATGGTGCAATAAGACTCATGTCATAAAGTACCTATACAAGTATGTTACCAAAGGCCCTGATTACTCAAAGGCTCTATTTCAAAGGATACAAAATTCTGTTGAAACCCATGGTGAGGGCGTAGATGAAATCCAGGAATATAGAGAGTGTCGTTACATCTGTACTCATGATTCCTTTTGGAGATGCTATGGATATGATATTCACAGCAAAAAACCATCTGTTGAAAGGCTTGCTGTACACCTGCTAAATAAACATATCGTACGTTTCCGTGCAAAGTCTAACCTTCCTGCAATCATTAACGATAGCATGCTCCAGAAAACTATGTTGACAGAATGGTTTGTTGCTAATACTGTGCATGAAAGTGCCAGATCTTTATCATATTGTGATTTCCCTACTGAGTGGACTTGGATAGGAAAGGATAGAACTTGGGTTAGTAGAAAACAGGGTGACAAAATCGGTAGAATATACTATGTGCATCCTTCTACTGGTGAACTTTATTATCTTAGAATGCTGCTGATGCTTGTTAAAGGCGCAACTTGTTATGCTGATGTTAGAACTTATAATGGTGTTGTCTATAAGGCTTTTAAAGATGCATGTGCTGCCAGGGGTTTGCTTGGTGATGATAGTGAATGGTATTATGCTTTCGATGAGGCTTTAACTTGGGGTATGGGGAATCAGTTGCGTCGATTGTTTGTTACCATGATTATATTCTGTGGCGTTATTGATGAAAGTTTATTTTTTGAAAAATACTGGATTTACATGGCCGAAGACATTCAGTATAGGATACGCTCTGCTCGTGATGATTCCTCCTACATAGTTCCTGCTGAGGAGCTTAAAGACATGCTATTAGATGAATTAACTATTGTCTTTGCTAAAAATGGATGTAGTATTCTGGATCATGCTTTGCCTTTAAAATCTGGCTCTAATAAAAGCTACTCTCAAGTTGACATGATTAGTGATGAGATGTCTCAGGATTTTGAGTCACTCCTTAAAACCTCTGAGGACATGCAAAAGAAACTCAATGCGGATCAGCGGGCTGCTTTTACAGCTATTGTTGATCGAGTTAGGAACAACGAACATGGTTTATTTTTTGTGTCAGGCCATGGTGGTACTGGAAAAACCTTTCTTTGGAATGCTCTTGTTACATACCTTAGAGGACACAAAAGAATTGTTTTGACTGTTGCTTCATCAGGTGTTGCATCGCTTTTATTGCCTGGAGGTAGGACGGCTCATTCTAGGTTTAAAATACCAATTGATCTGGATGATAATGGGGTCTGTGAAATTAGGAGAAATACCAAGCTTGCATCTTTGATTGAGTCCACGTCTCTTATTATCTGGGACGAAGCTTTGATGACACATAGGAGGTGTTTTGAGGCCCTAGATAGAAGCCTGCGTGATGTTCTATCTGCTCGTGACCCCTCCTTGGCCGCTTTGCCATTTGGTGGCAAAATAGTGGTCCTGGGGGGGGATCTTAGGCAAATCTTACCGGTGATTGAAGGCGGAACCCGAACTCAGGTTGTGAATGCCGCTGTAACAAATTCTCCTTTGTGGCGCGGTGTCACAGTCCTTAGCCTTACAAGGAATATGCGGCTGGATGTTCAGAACGCTGATCCTGTTGTGCAGGCTGAGGCCACGACATTTGCTAAATGGGTTCTGGACATTGGTGATGGAGTTTTCCCTGCAGTGGCACGGGCAGGAGATTCTGATCCGACATGGATTACTATTCCTAGCGAGCATCTGGTGCATACTGATGATGAAAATAAAATTGATGCAATATTTGGGGCTGTATATCCTGACTTCTCTGAAAGATATTCAGACCCTGATTACTTGAGAGAAAGAGCTATTTTGACGCCGATGAATGAAACAGTTGAGCTCATCAATGACCATGTTCTTTCCCTTGTGCCTGGGGAAGAAAAAGAGTACTTAAGTTGTGATTCAACAGGAAGCTCAGCCGATGGTGTACGTAACATAGATATCTTTTACCCTGTGGAGGTCTTAAATACTGTAAAAGTTAACAACTTTCCTTATCATAGACTGGTGCTTAAAGTAGGTGTTCCCATCATGCTTATTAGGAATATAAGCCAATCAACAGGATTATGTAATGGGACTCGTCTCATCGTTACTGGACTTGCTGAAAAGGTTATTAAGGCAATAGTAATGACTGGTTCTAATATTGGAGATGTTGTGTACATACCTAGGATATGCCTTACTGTTAAAGATCCTAAATGGCCGTTTACCTTGCATAGGCGTCAGTTTCCTATTAGGATTTCTTATGCCATGACTGTTAACAAGAGCCAGGGTCAAACTCTTGCGGCTGTTGGTTTATATCTCAAAACTCCTGTGTTCACACATGGTCAGTTTTACGTGGCGGTGTCTCGTGTGACTTCTAAAAAAGCTCTAAAGATATTGATTGAGAACGAAGATGGTACATGTGGTTCTGAGACTAGGAATATTGTGTTCTCTGAAATATTCCAGTCCTTGCTTAACAGATAGTCTCCAGTGCTATGTACATAGTATAGACCTTTAGCTTGTGTACTTTTGGTGGGTGCATCATTTTGTGTTACATATACATGCGGTTCTGAGACTCGGGATACTGTGTTCTCTGAAATATTACAGTCCTAGGCCTTTAGCTTGTGTACTTTTGTTGGCTGCATTGTTTTGTGTTACATAATTTGGCAAATAGAGATGATGGATTCCTATTTCTTGGGTTATGTTGTCTTTGGCTTATGTACTTTTGCTGCTTGCATCCTCTCTCGATGTTTTTGTTAGAAGCAAGTATTATCAGGTAGTGCTTGCAAATCGATGATTTATTTGTGTGTGAATCTGTTCCTGCTCTTTTTGTTGGTCCTTATGTTAGATTTCTCATTGTTTTAACTAGCTTTGTGATGCTATTGCAGATGGCGACTTCCTTGCTTTCTCAGATCCATGACGGTGAGCAAAAGTGGACTATCTGTGTCTATGTTTCTCGTATGTGGCATTTCCGTGGGGGACGGATGAGGGACCAATTCAACACACTGACTTAGTCCTCCTTGATAGTGAGGTGTGTGCCCCATCTCTCATTTTTTGTTTGCCATGAATAACAGCTTAAGTTATATGATCTTCCCTCTTTCTTGGCCTAATACAAGTGTTATTTCTTCAGGGAACTCATATGTATGGTCAGATCCCTGCAAATATGGTGGACCGCTTCAAAGATGTGCTGAAAGAAGGCAAGGTCTATGTCATCAAGAAGTTTCTGTGCACCCCGTCAAGGTCAACATACAGGCCTGTAGAGAGCCCTTTCATGGTGCAATTCACTAGGTTTACCGTGGCTGAAATAAAGAATGGCGTTGAGGACACTTATGCTTTCTGCACCTACAATTTGACTGCATTAACTGACATCCCAACTCCCAGTGGTGGACCCCCACCACGCTTCATTGGTGTGTTATGCTTGACTGTGCTTTTTTAAATCGTTGGGTTATTCACCTTTATGTGTTGTGTCTAACCTTGGTTTTCCGATTTACTTCCGTGCAGATGTTATGGGAAAGATTACCATGGTTTCTGATATCATCCCAGTTCAGTCAGGTGCTCAGATTACAGCATCAAACACAAGGACAATTATGCTGGTCGACCTGCTGTAAGTTACGATGTTCATTAGCCTTTTGGTTGATGCCAGTTATCTGTGCTAATAATGCATATGTCTGATTCTTTACCTCCTTATGTCTGTGTAGAGGTAATGAGATGAGGATTGTTCTTTGGGGTGATCGGGCGGTTGAATTTGATGCAGAGGCTGTTCGTGCCTGGGGGGCTACTGAGCCGGTTATTGCTATCTTCGTGGGACTGTTACCTAAGATGTCTCGTGGTAGGTGTTACCAATTTACCTTCTTTGCAGAGCTAGGCCTTGACAATGAAATGGCAATGATGCTCTGTTAATTTGTTTCTGTACAGTACACATTTGATGTTTTAGATAATGTGCTTAATCAGTAATTTTGTAGCTGTTTGGTTTCTCAGATTTCATATAAGCTATAGTATGTGTTTTAGTTATCATCAGTTTAACCTTTCTTGTTCTATGCTTTTGCTACAGGAATTCTGGGTCTGAGCGGTAGCTCTCCATGTCGCTGGTACATTGATGAGGATATACCAGATATTAATTCTTTCCGTCTAGGGTATGTACCCAGGAGCAGCTTCATGTCCTATTTACTTCCCTATAGATCTTTGTATTTAGGCTTGTCTTTTCCTTGATGTAGACTTGGAGAGCAGTTCGTTCCTCTGGCCAGCTATACCCCAACAGGGCCTGACGCTATTATGCCCCGTGCCCACCAGGCTCCCAGTGATAAAACTGTGTTAGAGCTCATTGAACTAGATCCTTTTGAAGAGATGGTAAGCACATTGTGTGATCCTATTTTTGGTCATGGCTGTTTTGTTTTTAAGCTTGCTATGATGTTTCTGTTACCTAATGTTGATTCTACAGGACAACCGTTTCATCTGTACCGTCACTGTTGAGAGAGTTAGCCGTGATCAGCGTTGGTGGTTTCCTTCGTGTTTGACATGTCGCAAATCTGCTAAGCTTGCTGGCAATCAGTTCACCTGCTCAGGCAACACCTGCACCTCTGTGAAGGCAGAACTTACGTGAGTAAATTAGTTGTTAATTACTTCCTCTAGCTATAGCTGGTGACGCTGGTAGCCTGATACATTACTTGTTATGGGTTACAGGTACTGTGTTTCTGTTTTTGCATCTGACGGCACGGGCGAAGCTGAATTTGTGATGTTTGACAAGGTTGCAATGAAGGCTCTATCAAAGCCGTTAATGAAGTTGCTTGGTCAAAGGCACCCAGGATATACCACAAGTGAAGAAATGGCCAGTGTTGCAAGGTTTGACGCTACTATCCCGCCAGAACTTGACCGCCTCATTGGACAGAAATACAAGCTCATGGTCTCTATATCCAAGAAATGGAGGTTAAACAGCGGCGAGAATCTATCCTTCCAAGTCAATAGGATTGAGGAGACTTACAAGCCTGAGCTACCTCCGCTTGTCATTCCTGCTGCCGCTGAATCTGCTGGGACATCATCCTCTACCGGTTCAGGCATACAGATTCCATCAGCTCTTCCGGCTTTACCTCCTGTTGCATTCACTCCTCGCCCGGTGAGTTGACATCATATCCATGCTTTTTGCAGTACATATGGATACTCCTTCAGATGGATTTCTGTCTATCCCCTCCTGTTATATGTGTTGTTCTTTCTTTGCCTCATGATTTGTGTTTGTTCTAACACAGGCAACTACTCCTCCTGCTGCCAAGCTAAGCCCTTCAACTCCAGCTAGAGGGTACTGCCTTACACATTTGTGCCAATATGGCCACAGCCTATTTAGTCCCTTATTCCATTCTATTGTCGCTATATATATATTATTGAATGTAACAGGTCAACAGCCCCTAAACGTGGCTCTGCGAGGCGTGCTCTCTTTGGAACCCCGCCTAAAGAGAAGATAAATCTTGTTGCAGATATTGCTAAATCAACTGAAGAAGAGACAGATGTTAGTTTTTCTATTTCATAGTTCTAGCCATGTTGCTGATTCATTGCTTCTAATACTTTGCTTTGTTTGTACTTGCAAACTACCTAGCTTCCTGCTGGACCTGTGGTGGATGATGTTATGGAGGCCAGTGAGGAAAAAGATGGTGACATCCTGCTGCCCAAACCTAAAAGGTCCAGCTTTCCTAGGCATTGTTGTGCAGTATCTTATGTATGAATATTTAAAATAGACTAGCTTCATGTGAATAATACAATTGCTCACTCTTTCACTTGTTTGGTTTATCAGGTCTGCTTCTGCTGTCAAGAATGGAACAAGAAGCCGAAGTAGTAGCTGATCTGCTATTACTGAAGAGATCCTTTATACATAAGGTATTCGCTGAATGATTTTATAAACACCTTTTGATCTTGATGTTATGGTGCTACGATTTAGATACCTTCATGATCTGCTTATCTTCTACAAGGCTATTTAACACTGTCTTCCTTTTATTGGCAGGTTCTCTGCTGTACAGCCATGTCTTCAACGATGCTTCCTGTTATGAGCATAGCTCGCAGAAGCTAGGTGGAGGGCTCATGGATATTTAGTGCTGCTGGTCTGCCTCGACATCCGCTGCTTCTCAGCGCCTACCTTAAGCTAATTAGATGTGGTCATCGCATTGCTGCACGCAGCTACTCCTTCTGAGTTCTTGCTGCCTATCTGGATGCTGCTGTTGGATTTGTCTCCCCTTCTACAGCATTGGATTATGTGTTAGCTATGTAAGCATGTGTGGTTGAACCATTTTGGTAAGGACATGCTGTTCCAACATCATGTTTTTAGTCGTACCACCGCTGGCTAAGAAGGAAAACTTACAACAATATCCTTCGGTCAGATCCTATTGCCTAAATATTGGCCAAACTTGATGTACTCTTTCAGACACTTGTTTGTGCATCTATATGTTTGTGTTTAATTCCATTCTCTTTTGGTTCGTATTCTTCTTTATCATTCTTTTGGCTCTCTATCAGGGAAGTTTTTTTGCTTTCTTCGATTATCCTAAGTCTGTTGCTACATGAACAATGTCACTTTTGATCTTCAACATTCAACCAGCTATCTAATGAGGTTCCTATAAATCATATGCAGTCCACTCTATATTTTTTGAAGTTAAACACAAATGACTTAAGTTACTTTTGTAAAATTTTGTACTCTGTTCCTTTCACCATCTAAGAAATGATTTATACACTGATTCTGACTGACATGGTTTCGATGAGATGATGTAATGTCTCTACTGAAGCTAGCTTAGTACCTATTGTGTTAACTGCTTGCTGCACCTACTAAAGATTCTACACATAACAACTAAGTTACTCAAATGAGCTCGCTTAGATGTACGAGTTAATGCCTCTACATTCAGGTGATGAATGGCACCGCATCTTTAAATTGATCACTCATCCAGATGAAAAAAATAGCTAAGTTCATATACCTATCTGGATACATTGTGTTGCAGGATTATATTTTGTTCTGCCTGTCAATATAGTCCACCAGTGATATATCCCTGGTGGTACTGGTCGGTTCCCTTTTCGATGCTCATGCTGCTTGAAGCGGACGATATCTGGCTGTTTGTACTCAAGCCAATGAGCCACATCCGATCGTCCAACCCTAACTATGAAAAGTTGTAACCTGACTTCCCTAAACCATGTTCTGTGATAGACTAAGACAATATTTCGTGCTGCAAGAACCGATGCCTAATGCATTAAATCTCATGCTTTTCTATTTATCCTTAGAGTAAGCCGTAGTAAAATGTCTGTGCGACTATGTTCTGTGTAATACACAAATATGGAATCCTTTTTATTCTCATAGCCTATGATAACAATGTGGTTTTGCTTTCAGCTGTTGCGTAGTGCAAGTGCAGTGTTCAAATTTCCACTATTAATTCATACATGGAAATAAATTTAGGTCCAAAACTTTCAAAATCAAATGATGTTGAAATAGTGTGATAGTTACATCCGGCGGTTGCGCAGTCGCGCAACGGGTCATCTAGTTCTATAAGAGCATCCATATATATAAAGATGTGAGTGACATCAGCTTACTCTTCAGTCTTGTCATGCATGATGAGTGGATAGACAGCCGTTAAAATATACTCCCTCGGTTTCTAAATGTTAAATCTAAGGCTTTCTAGGTTTTCTGACCTTGTCCTAATTCGTTCTTAAACGAGTGAATCAACACACTGAAACATGTCTAAATACGTACGAACCAGTACAAAGTCAGAAAGGTTAGAAAGTTTTATATTTTGAAACAGAGGGAGTAATAAAATAGAAGAAAATTTAGAAACCGAACAAGACATGTATATTTGGTTAAAAGTATTTACTAATTTTGACCAGGCATATAGAAGACAATTTCAATATTTAAAATACGAAATAAATACATTATAAAATATATTTTATGTTGAACCTTTTGATATTGTTTTGGTATAGTAAATTCTTATATTTTATCTAAAGCATTTGTCAAACTTAGATGTTTGTCGACTTTTCACTATGTGTTGATCAAACTTATTCATTGGAGTGGATGGAGTATGGAGGAATTAAAGATTATTGGCGCTATATCTTCTTCTAAATCCACAAAATCCTCTATAGTTCTTTTATTGCTCCACGGAAAAGGATAGGTATTTTCCCAACATTTCACATGCAACATGGATGCATGGTCTCGATGGCCGGACAGTTAAGCATGGGGATTGGGGAACATGGCACGACGGGAGAAGCTGTCATCTCGAGCGCGACGCGATGAAGGGCTTGTTTCACCAACCATGAATATATAGGACGATACGGGTGTCGTGGTGGTATCGCGGCAGATGCCATAGGATGGCTTAAGTTGGGGCCGATGGACGCTGGTGGAACCGGGGAGGGATAGCGCGCTGAGGAGCGCACACGGAAGACACAAACACACACACGATCTACCCAGGTTCAGGGCCCTCGTGAGGAGGTAAAACCCCTACTCCTGCCTGTCTGTCTCAATATACCGGATAACAAGGATACAAAGGTGCTCCTCGAGCTATATGCTTTCTGCTATGGTGAAGCTCTCAAGGAGGAAGAAGGAAACTATGGGGAAAAGATCTCACTGCGTATCGTCATTCTCAACACTTCTCTCAGTGTCTCCCTCCACGCAGGAGGGCCTGGGGCACCTTATAAACTGGTACCCCGGGTCACCGGATTGGCGCCGTACATTACACTGCAGCCACGCGCGTCTGCATCATCATCTCGGTCATGATTGTGTCCTCTGTCACGGACAGGACGTGGCCTGCCCATGCCTCGTACCCTATTCCCAGGTACGCCCGTGGTCAGCGATAGGTGTGACCGGTCACCTCGCACCCGCGCCATACCGCCGGCGCCATGCTCCCGTGTCAGGCGAGATGTGACCGTTGCATTGACTTCCAACCGGCACAAGTCACTTCTTCTCTTTAACCCGGCATTGATATGCCGGATTCCCCTTCCTGGGTTATCCTCCCCCGCACATAAAAGAAAACACGAAGATACCGACATTCATATGTCGGTCAGTATATGTCGGTTTCATATGTCGGTCAGCATATGTCGGTTTGTATCAACATCATAACCCGGCCCCTTCTGGGCCTGGTTATGTCGGTTTGTACCAGCATCATATCCCGGCCCCTTCTGGGCATGGTTATGTCGGTTTTACTATACCTCGGTCCACTCTTGGACATAAATTATACCAAACCTTGACCCTACCTCGGGGCAGCCCCCGACATTAGTCCCCGAAGCTGGTGCGGTCCTGCAGACTCGGATGAAGGGCCACACCAGGTTTACACAACCAAACCAACTTGACCATCTATCTGACATATATATGTCGGTCCAATTCAAACATCAGGAACCAAATCTCCAACTGCTTTCGACATCTGCCCTTATGTCGGTTTCTCCGACACAAGAAGATTTCCTCGATATTTTCAAAGATCTTGCCATGACACATGGCAGAAAAACGCTGCGCGTCGCCTAGGTTCCGGCGCGCGGACAGACATGCCCCTGCGTGCATGCCACCCACGTCACGCGAGCCCCACGGGCTGTCACGTCCCCTGCGCACTTGAGTGCTTTGACCGCAGCGCGGCTCCTCGATTCTCGCGTCAATAACTGCGCCACTAACCACGCCCTGGGCGGTTTCCACTTTGCGACCCACTATGTGGCCGAACGTGCGGCTGTTTTTACAGCAAACGCGCAGATCGTGCGCAGTTAATCCGTGCGGCGGTTACGGGTATCGTGCGCTGTAATTTTGCTAACCGCACACATCCCACGCCCATAAATAGGGGAGCGAGGGCAATCCTTATCTTCTTTATTCCACCTTTCTCTTCTTCCTCTTTCTCGCCGCCACCGCGCAGAGCACTCCGCCACCGCACGACGCCGGACCCCGCGAGCCGTCGCCGACCGGAGTTCTTCGCGCTGCCGAAGAGCCAAGCTTTCCGCCGGCACGTCCTGCGTTCCTCGCCTCGCGCGCTGTCGTGGGTTTGTCACGTCAGATGTCATGGATGACTTCGTAGGTGTGGGATTGCGCGAGTCAATCGTCTCCGAGCTAAGAATCGCAGGGCACGAGGAAGACAATGTTTTTTACCCAGGTTCGGCCCCTCAATGTGAGGTAAAGACCTACGTCCTGCCTATCCTAGATTGGTATTGATATGAATATGGTGTTACAAGGGGTTGGCAATCGTGGTATCGAGTTGCCGGCGATCGAGGTATCGAGTCGCCGTATGTTCTAGGGTTTCAGAGCCTTTTTCTTCTAGTCCTGCGAGTCCTCTTTATATATCCAGATGCTCACTAGGTTACAAAGGAATTACTTGGAGACTACTTTTCTTGCCTTCCAAGTTAAGCTATCTTGGATCTTCTGGATTCTTCTTACACCGCGCTGCGACTCTTCGCGTCGGCCCACCTCAGTACAAGCCCATTAATAATAAGCCGCATTACACTTGTGAGCCGCAGGTTAATCTATTTATCATAACCCCGACATTAGCCCCCAAACTTCCGGGTGATTCGTTGAATCAGGCGGAAGATTCTGTCTTTGATGATGATCTTGCGAGCTTGCGATTGTAGAGCTTGGTGACTCGCTGATGTTGAGCCGCGAGCGTTGCGGCTTCTTGAGCCGCTGATGTGGAAGCGATGAGTCACAAGTGGTGCGGCTTCTTGAGCCGCTGATGTAGAAGCGATGAGTCGCTAGCTTTGCGGCTTATTTAGCCGCTGATGTAGTATCACAAGCCTTTGAACACTTATGTCTTGGTCGCATTGAAGCTGCACAATTGCGGTAAGTTCTCCACTGAAATTATATAAGATGTCAGTGGAGCCTTTGGTGAAAACCACCTTGTCCTGTTAGATGCAAGACTGAGCTGAAATCATAAGAATAATAATTTATGAGTATCAAGATATATCAGCCAAATGTGTATAAGGTGCTGAGTCATAGACATGGAAGCATAAAAAGACCATAAGCATAAATAAGCTGGTCAATCATTAGAATAATAATCTGTCATGTTATCATGACGAGCCATCTGAACACATGTTGAAACATGGCAGCTCAAGGGCATATAGCCACAACCAGTATTTAAATATTTCCGAATCGCTTATTTGACTCGCAAATGGATACATATATTCTCATGTGCTGCAAAAAATGAAATCTGCATATAAACATGGTATATGAGTATAATAAAGACCGCCAGATATGGTGGATGTGTAGCCCCCGAGGGCCGGGTTGCATGCTTGATCATGCTGCTCGGGACTTAAAAATATCACAAGTTGGACTAAAATTTAATTATCCTAGCCCCCAGGCATTAAGCAGGCATGATTTCATTATCCTGCTTGATGACATATCGTTGCAATTTGATCCTGCAACAGATTGAGCAAATATTTTGCCGCAAGAAAATAATGATACTTGGAGTAGGGCAGAGCCGCATATAAACTCCAAACTGTGAAATATTAGTTGAGATGCTAGGATAAAAGATAATCCCAGTCAATATTCTAGATATAAATTAAGGAATCATCCTTAAAAATTCCACTTGATGTGGCTGAAATGAAATAAATGATGGTGGCTTGTACAGCCGATATCAGTGAATGATTATCCCAATCATTAGAAAATCTGGTCGTGCCAGTTCAAACTCATATGGTTGGGTTATAAGTTCCAGAATTTCAGAAGGCAAAGCCCCCAAGGAAGCAATAACTTGATGAGAATATGTTAGCCTTGGCGGCTGATAATAATGATAAAATATTAGTACTTCGCATGATAGCATATGGTACCCTGCATGATAGCAAATTATAATCTGTACTTTTGCATGATAGCAAGTTGTGACATGCATGATAGCTTGTTTTAATCTGCATGATAGCAGATGGTTGCATGATAGCAACTGGTGAGATGCATGATAGCATATTGTACGATGCATGATAGCATATGGTACTTGACTCAGTATTTCCCAGATCTAATGTGTGTTCAGGGTCGAGAACGGCCATGATAGGCATCAGACTCGATTGACGCCACACACGGGTACTTTAGTCCTTCTGAATTATCTCTATTACCGTTAAGTAGGTCTTCGCGCGGCTCAGCATTTCCCAGGTAAAAACGCGTGTTCAGAGTCGAGAGCGGCCATGATAGGCAATCAAGCTCGATTGACACCGCGCCCCAGTACTTTGGCCGTATAGTGCAAATATATTTCTGACTTAAGGCGAGTATAATCAGGATAATTGATTCCACGGGTCACTGATTTGACCCAAAATTGATACAACGGGTCACTGATTTGACCCAAAATCGATATGACGATGAGTCACTGGGTGACTCATAAGATGATTATTCGTTAGTAACTCATAAACTGATATAATGATGAGCTATATGCGATTCATAAAATCATATGAGAGTAAACCACTAGGCGACTCATAAAATGGTATAATGATAAGTCGGTGATGATATAATGATATAATGACAAGTCATGAAATATTAATGCATGAGAATGTAATGGCAATCTTTATATGTCAAGATGCCCGTTTGCATGTGCAAATAAAATTTAATGCAAGCTGTAAATAGGCAGACTTTGATAAATGCAATGCGAGTTATAAAGAACTCTAATTTGACAAATGCATTGTGGAGTGTAAGAAACCCAACTTTGAGAAGTGGATGTAACTAAAATCTCAAAAACTGATATAAATTAAAGTCTGCGATATGATATAATTTGAATCGCAAAGATATTAACAATAAGCTTGATAAAATAGATATGCAACCCCCGAGATAAACTCGAAGATGAAACTCAATATTAATTGATAAAAGTAAAGGGCTGTAAAAGTTTAGCATGATGGCAAACTTATCTTTTTCTTATTTTCCCGATGTCAATGACGTGGTATGATCCGACCGTGATAGGTATGAGGTTGAAATCGTCGCGGAGCCGAAAGCCGACCGCAGCAAAGGTGGGATTATGTGTGGTTGGAGTAAAAGCCGACCGCTGCGACTTGTCCATGGTTATTACGACGGAGTGAAACTCGCCGTGGTAAAGTTTGATGATGGTCTGACTTGGCTTTGTAACTGCTAGTTGTATCCTTGCTGTTGAGCCAAACATCTATCCATGTCCAGCTCATCAAGCTGTCGCGGTGATATGCTGCACAGCAATAATTGTTGAATCGGCGACGATGCGACTGATTTTTGAAGTCGCGTGCTGATCTGTTGAGTCGCACGTTGTTCAATATTGATAAGCTGCACCCCACTATTGCGTCACCATGCTACGTTGCACAGCCGAAGTCGAATATAATCGCTGGAGGCGCGCTGATTTTTTGAGTCGCCGACTGATGTCACCAGCTGACCGCGCTTTTCTTTTTGCTCTGCTTGATTTCTTTGAGGAATTCGTCGGCTGATCGGAGCACTCGCCAGAAGTTCAAAGTTTCGCCATGCATTGGCTAGCAAGCAACTCACGTACGCCATCCAAGACTTCCTTTTTTCTTAATTACTTCCTCGAGTTGTGTGCGAGTCAAACTTGTACTGCCATCCTTTCCTCTTTTTTCTCTGTTCTTATTTTACGCGAGCTGCATGTGTGGTCATGTAACAGGCAGCAACATCTGATTCTTTTGTCATACTTGGACTTGATCCGATCGCTTTGATCAGCCGCACGCGAGTGCGGTGTTTTTGTTGAGTCGCCGGATGATCGTGATGTTTGTTGAGCCGCACGCTGTCAGCGATGGTTGCGGCGCCGTTGAGTCGCCAGTCAGGTAAGTCGCGACAATCTGATTACTTTTCTGTTGGACTGAGTGATTCTTCTATACTCCCCTTTTTCTTCTTTTCTTCACGTGAGGAACCTTTTCGTGATCTGTATCTTTGGGATTTGAAGCGTCTCTGCTTGCCTTTCCTTTCTTTTGCTCAGCTAGCGCCGGATTTCTTCGAGGAGTATCCCATCACATATTGCTGGCAATCTGATTTTTCTTTTCTCTGTTTGGTACAACGTCGTGGTCAGCTTGGAGTCCTGATCGAATTTGATTCGGATGAGGACTTTGTCGTGCCGATCTGACATTTTCCCTTTTTCTTGATTCGCGAACTCGCGTAGAGACAAAACTTGCTGCAGTGCGTGACTCGTTGATGGAGATCTAACCGTTGGAATTTTCTCAAACTTCTTGGAGAGCTGTGAGATTGTATTCCGCATGTTTTCACCGGGCGGATCTTCAAATTGATGTCTGAGTCGACATCGACAATTGTTTTCCCGAAGTCGCGCGGAGCTCCGTCAGTTTTCGACAGGGATTCAGTGTTTGAGTCGGCCACGGAGATCTAACCGTTGGAATTCGATGCGCTTTGGACAACTGCTAGGAAACTCGATTGCGCATCTTTCCACAGAAGGGATCGTCGAGATGAGTTTCGAGCCGCCGCCGGTGATGTCCGCCATACGGGCGTTGCTGCTGTCCTGTAACCCGCGCGTGGGGTGTTGTCAAAGTTGAGCCGCGAATCGCGCTGTCGAATTTCTCCAAGCTTCCTATTCGAGGTTGAGATAGATCTTGATGTAGATGTAGATACCGCTGAATCGTTTAGACCGGCGCGATGTTGAAGTCGCTGAGCTTGAATCGACGACGAGCTCCTTCGTTCCTGGCACAGATCCAGCGCGGAACATGACGCTCTTGACCGCAGGCCCCACGGTGGGCGCCAACTGTCGTGGGTTTGTCACGTTAGATGTCATGGATGACTTCGTAGGTGTGGGATTGCGCGAGTCAATCGTCTCCGAGCTAAGAATCGCAGGGCACGAGGAAGACAATGTTTTTTACCCAGGTTCGGCCCTCATTGTGAGGTAAAGACCTAAGTGCTGCCTATCCTAGATTGATATTGATATGAATATGGTGTTACAAGGGGTTGGCAATCAAGGTATCGAGTTGCCGGCGATCGAGGTATCGAGTCGCCGTATGTTCTAGGGTTTCAGAGCCTTTTTCGTCTAGTCCTGCGAGTCCTCTTTATATATTCAGAGGCTCGCTAGGTTACAAAGGAATTACTTGGAGACTACTTTTCTTACCTCCAAGTTAAGCTATCTTGGATCTTCTGGATTCTTATTACACCGCGCTGCGACTCTTCGTGTCGGCCCACTTCAGAACAAGCCCATTAATAATAAGCCGCATTACACTTGTGAGCCACAGGTTAATCTATTTATCATAACCCTGACACGCGCGCCGCCGTACCTCCGGTAAGCTGCTCATCCGTAGCATCTCCCGTGGCTAGCATCTAGTTCTTCCGCAGTTCTTCCGTAGGTTTTCCATAAATCTTCTACGTAGATCTTCTTTTTAGTTTCTTGCTCTTAGATTCTTGTTTGTCTTTGTTGCTTCTTTTCCTCCACCGTGTAAACATTGAGAGATGCTCACCGCCAGTGAATCTTTGCTTCTTTGTAGATTTCCACCGCTGGCACGGGTGCGTGGCCTTCATTTCCTCATCGCGCCACCGTGATGTCTTCTAGCAACGCCGCGGATCCCGCCGACGCCGCCGTCGAGGAGGGTGAGCGCGCTGGGTGGGAAGGCTCCGACGTCTCCCAGGAAGAGATTGATTGGCTGGTCCGAACTCGGCGCATCCCGAAAGAGGTGATATGCCGACCCCCTGGCAAAGAGGCTGAGCCGAATTTGGAACCCGACGAGCGCGTGGTCTTCGTCGCGCACTTCGAGCGTGGCTTTGGCCTCCCGGCAAGCCAGTTCTTCCGAGGTTTCTTAGATCGATTTCACCTCCAACCCCATCACCTCCCAGCCAATGCTATCACCACTCTCTCAGCATATTTCTCTTTCTCCGAGGGATATCTCGGTCTTTGGCCCACCGTTGAACTTTGGGCCAAGTACTTCCAACTCCGGAAGCAGAGTGTTCCGGATCTGGAAAACAAGAACTTCCCCAAGGAGATGACCCCGTGCGGAGCCGCTTGATTACCCCCAAGAGCAGGGGATCACTATAGCACCTCTCAATGTAGAAGCAAGGTATCGATCCGCATGAGCAAGAAGGAAAAGTTATCTATTCCTTACAACTAAAGTGTCACAAGTTTTAGTTGATTATACACTAAACAAGTTTAAGGAGCAAGGTGGTTGATTTGATGGATGGAAGTAACCAAGCAAGAATGTAAAAGTGTCCCAATCCTCTTCAATGCAAGAGGACAAGACAAAGGTTTTCTCTTATAGGAACAATGGACATGGGTTCATGGGTTCACTTAATCCTCTCTCACTTAGTCCTCTCTCTCTCATCTATGGTGATTATCATGTTATAGATAAAGTACACATAATTGTCATGCTTTAATGGTAGCTTTTATAACGGCTATATATATATCCTAAAACACATAGTTGAAAGAAGTACTCATTTGTGTTGCTAGGTCACCCTCGTAAGGCTAGCGTGGTTGCTCTCACTCCCACATCATACTCTTTCTTTTTACCCCCAGATAAAGGATATTGGGCGGTACCGTGTCACTCAATACCTATGCCTTGTCACACATCGGCCATCCCGTAACCACATACATCATACTTCATAATGGACAATATTCTAGACACTAGTGCAATGATTTATATTTCGTGTGTGTTACCACAACTCTCTCATCTGTCTACACTTGGTGGTGTCAATCACCTCATGATAAAGATAAACAAGGCATTATGCATAAATCAAACCATCACATGCATCATAGAATATCTCCAAAGTATGACAAGTCATAAAAGATCCAACACAACAGTAAATGCATAACAAATATTATCTCACACCACAATATCCACCATGGGAATTACATTGATGACCGTAATCATGTTCAGCAGCTCATACGGTACTAATTAGTGAAGCTCAAAGAGAGGAGAGATACATAAGTTACCACCACAAACCCAAATCCAGGGGTGGACTACTCCCCCTTCATCATGGAGACGGTGGACAAGTCATTGGAGAAGGTGGAGACCACCCCGGCAGCGCCCCGCCGGAGTTTTCCCCCTCCAATCTGCAGCTCCTGATCTCCGTTTCGGTGTTTCTGTGTTTCGGCGGCGCTCCTTTCGCGAAACGTCATGGGTCCTTTTTTATAGGCGTTTTTAGGTCAAGACGAAGGCGGTGGAGAAAGGATCGACGGCTGCAGAGCCACGAGGCCCAAACGGGTGGGTTCCACGTGGGCACAGTACCTGGCCGTGTGGCCACCCCCATTTTGCCTTGCGGGCTCCGTTTGCTTGATTCTTTCGCTCCTACGTCTTCTTCCTTCCAAAATAACGACCTCTGTATTTTTCCAGAAATTTATGACGACGTTTGGGTCCCTGAAACATAAAAGGAAAGAAATAGGGTTTTCTGCCTGCGCAGGGTTAATTCCATAAAAATAGGAAACAATTATTTATTTCCTAAAATCATTAAATAACAGTGGTATAACCCTTATATGATGCAAATATGATTAGAATATGAGTGAATAAAGTGCAAAGTTCATGTATGCATTTTACATGCATCAACATCCCCAAGCTTAACCCATGCTTGACCTCGAGTAGCAATATGCAAAATAGTAGCAATATGCAAAGTTCATGTATGAAGGTGATAAAACTAACATGGACTTTGCATTTAATACTAACAATGAATATCAAAGATGATTACAATTGCTACATAAAGTCAAATGATTCATTCTTCAAAGGAGTAGCAATATGCAAAATAGTTTATGAAGTGATATCAAGTATTCAAGACAAGGATGTTCATTGATAGTTTACAAAGTGTAACATAGTAGCAAGTAATATGGACATTCTTACTTTTGCATACATGTGGTCCATAGAGTGATGATGAAAATCTGAATATGTTTGGTGGACACTTTGGAAAGATGAATAAGTGAGTAGAGGTAAAGCATGCATAAGTTTCATCTAACCTCCAAACTCTCCTACTTAAGTTAATGATTGCAATGTGGTAATACTTGGTGTCAACCTCTCATTCCCCTATCATAGCATCATGAATGATTATAGTTTAATGTGAGAGCAAATATGAGTAGTGTGCTTGACAAAGTAAAGGTTGGATGTCTCATGCCCCTTGAATATAAGTACCTACACCATGATTACTCAACTTGGGAAAATCAAGTTCAAGTTATCTATCATTGTAAGTAATAATAGTATCATCAAGAGCGTCAACTGGGGTACCTCTTGTCCCAGGATATGGAACAAGCCCATATCAAAATGACAAGACAAACAAACACGATGAACCACCTCAACACCCTTTTTATTTACCATTGGAATAGCTTTTTATTGTAAGGTGTGTCATAGATAATTCACCATAGCATGTAAGTAAATTTCCACCATGAATAATGCATGGCTTAGATTAGCGGCCCAGGCGTCTCTCTAACCATTTATACAAACTCATTCAAACTAAATCATTTCCCCCTTATTTCACCATGATAGGCATCCATAGACAAAAGCACATGATATCAACTAAATGGAGCATGTTGAAAGCTTTGCATGTGACAACACATATGGGCTAACTCCCAACCTCGGACATTTATCAAGCCACTAGCATCATAATCTTAATCACAATGGGTCATATTTTATTTATAGCAATGATAGTAAAAATGTGCATAAAGTTCATGAGAGCTATATAACCAACTTTTTCCCATGGCAATCAATAACATAAGCATTTTCATTCAGAGGTATAGATAACACAAATATCATGATGAACATACTCGGAATAGCATATAGCTAGTAGGTAGATATGGTGGACTCACTGGAATAACTTTGGTTGAAGGTGTTGGAAACAAGTTTTAACTTGTTGGAGTTTTTGGGCTAGCAAAAGGGAGAAAGTTGACCATATAGATGCATGCATGAGTGTCCATAGAACTAACTAATCCATGTTAAACGAAGTAAAATAACAATCAGCACCAAAACATGAATACGTGATAGCTCTTCAAAAAGGATTTGCAAACAATTACTCATAAACAAGCTCATGAATCATGCAACTATATGTATCATTAAAAATCAACTCAAACATCCCTTTTCCCAATCTTATAAAAGCATCCAACATATTTCAACCCATATTTCCAGTAGCTCTCCCATATATAAATGATACTGTGGTGGTCTCTCAAAACAAATCAAACCAAAACAAAACAAAAGACGCTCCAAGTTTATGCGATAAAGTGTTTCGATCGAAAAACAGAAGTTGGACGTGTGCAAACCGAGAGTGTGTAGGTCCAGCGGGGTTGTGTTCACACCCCAAGCTTATGGTCTTCACCATCCATGGATAGCTCTTGGTGCATCTCCTCCAATCCCTGTGAAAAAAAAATTGAAAACACCGTTTCTCCCATTTCTTTTCTGTGGGGTGCATTAATAGTGATAAACAAATAGGTTTCTTGCTGCATATAATCCTTGAACAAAAATTCATATGAGATGTCCAGAAAGTGTATAATGTTGTATGCCTACTCATAAACTCAATTGGATAAAAAAGATTCAACTTAAAAGCTCAACGCATGCATGAAACAAAATGGGACAGAATCTGTCCAGAAAAACAGCAGCAGCAAAACGTATTTTTCTACCCTACCAAACTTTCTCGAAAAATTCCGAAACAATTCATGCATACAGAGGATGAAAATTTTCAACTACAGTTCAAATATGAGCTCATTCGGAGTTACAGAATAAGAATTAAAAATCATACCGTGCACTGACTCGTGCAGGAATAAAATCTCCGAACTCAATAAGCAACTTTTCAAGACCAAAATGGGTAAAACTTGGCACTTTATTTAAAACTCCAGAAACGAAACTAGACACAGAGTCTCTTGTTACAGCAAGAGGACACATAGAAAAATCACACACAAAAATAACTGGGTTGCCTCCCGCAAAGCGCTTTCTTCATAGCCATATAGCGGGCCTTCTTACTTCTTGTTCAGCGAAGATGAAGCTCATGAAGGAGCTTGAATGTTGTTCCCCTCTTCCTTGGGAAGTGTTCCATGCATTATACCAGGGTCCCATGGTGCTCTCAAACCGATCAAAATAATAGTCAAGTTGAAACCTATTTGAGAGAAACACAAGACACAAAAGTAATAACAACGAAGTCTAACTTTCTTCCTATGCATTGGTATTTTGTATATGAATGAATCACAATGAATAGAAGTTTTCCAATGCATAGTTACTTGCAGCCCATAATTATTAGTAGCATACAGAGGGTTCTTATCACCTCCTCTTTCATAATAGTTACAAGTAGTAAAAGTGTACTCAACCATATAACCAATAGAATCTTCCAACTTAAATAATTTGGGAACATAATGAGAATCATTAAATTTATTTTGGAATTCATTAGCATGCTTCCCTCTTTCAAAATAGTTGTTAAGATCAATATCAAGTTTAATATCATGGTTGCAACAAAGATTTGAAACTAGAGACAATTGCAAACCACATAAGTATTTCTCCACATAAGCAATTTTCTCCTCTATGGTGTAGATAGGAGAATTCAAGAACATAGCAGGGCTCTCATGAGTAAGAGTACTATCACGAGCAGCAAGTATATCATTTTTATCCTCACATAATATAGTAACTTCCAAACATGTAGGATTAACAATAAGCATAGGACCATCATCTAAAGCATTATCATATAGCACATTTAAGCAATACTCCTCATTATTATCAATAAGTTTACTAGCAAAAGGTTTTTGAGTTTGAGTGTTACTATCATATGTTGATGGTGAAGTTGGGAGATCCAACTCTTCATTCTGCAGTTGTCCTTTTTCAGCATCTTCTTGAGATTGCATGGGCATCCCCAAGCTTAGGTTTTTGTCCTCTTCTTCTTGCAAAATATTAGTTCTTTCCACGGCAGCAAGAGTTAACTTTTTACGTTTAATAGCATCTGCTCGAGAAAAGAAATCATCAGCTTCTTGTAATATTTCAAGTTCCTCAAGTGTAAATGTTGCAAGTTCCTCAGGTGTATAATCAAATAGAAAACCCATAGCAAAAGTAATGAAGAACTTACACCTAGACAAGTTTAAAGGAACCTCCCCAAGCTTAGATGGTTGCAAGATATAAAACACGTTAAAGAAACCTCGCCAAGCTTAGTCTAGTGCACACTAGAATAGAAACTTAAACGCTCCCCGGCAACGGCGCCAGAAAAGTACTTGATTACCCCCAAGAGCAGAGGATCACTATAGCACCTCTCAATGTGGAAGTAAGGTATCGATCCGCAGGAGCAAGAAGGAAAAGTTATCTATTCCCTACAACTAAAGTGTCACAAGTTTTAGTTGATTATGCACTAAACAAGTTTAAGGAGCAAGGTGGTTGATTTGATGGATGGAAGTAACCAAGCAAGAATGTAAAAGTGTCCCAATCCTCTTCAATGCAAGAGGACAAGACAAAGGTTTTCTCATGTTATAGATAAAGTCCACATAATTGTCATGCTTTAATGGTAGATTTTATAACGGCTATATGTCCTAAAACACATAGTTGAAAGAAGTACTCATTTGTGTTGCTAGGTCACCCTCGTAAGGCTAGCGTGGTTGCTCTCACTCCCACATCATACTCTTTCTTTTTACCCCCAGATAAAGGATGTTGAGCGGTACTGTGTCACTCAATACCTATGCCTTGTCACATCGGTGGTGTCACGGCAGATGCCATAGGATGGCTTGAGTTGGGGGCTCGCTAGGATGTTGGGGGATCCGAGGAGGGCATGCGCGCTAAGAAGCACGCATGAAGAACAACGAAGAACACGCAAGAACAAGCAAGAACGAGCAGAACCAAGAACAACCAAAGCACACCAAGATGTACCCTGCTACGGGGCCCTCTTGTGGAGGTAACACCCCTACTGCAGCACTAGCCTAGTCTCTTTATATCTCAATGTGACAAGTACAAAGCACTCCTCGAGCTGTATGAAGCAACAATGGTGAGAGCTCACGATGAAGAAGAAGCTACCAAGGGGGGAAAATGAGCTCTAGGGTTCCTCTTTTGTCTCTCCTCGCACTGGAGGATGTGCTAGTCTACTTATACACTAACCGGATTACCTTTTTGCCCTGGCTGGAGATGATAATGGCATGGACAAGAGGAACAGGACAAGCTCTGGCTACTGTCACTCAGTCCAGCTCACCGTCAGTCCAACGGCAGGTCTATCTTTTCCTCTTTGAGCTTAAGCCAGCGTAGCCCACCGGAGCCTAGGCCACCGCCCTTTCCCGAATTAGCCTAGTCAGCGCCTAGGGCCTAGTGACCCGGAAAACCCGTGGCTTGACCTGGCTGTCTTCTGAGCTCCGGGCAGGAGGCCTGCAGGACCCGTGAACTTACTGACATTACTTGGCCTTTGTGCAGTATCCGACATTGCCCCAATCCGGATCCTTCCTGACCAACCCGGCTAAGTTAAGCCGGTATTCCTTCCTCTGATTCGGCAAGCCTTTGCCGGATCCTCTTCGGTTTCTCCCTGTACTTTAGCATGATTGAGACTAACTGACTTTCCCAAGTGATCCGGTCCAAGGGATCCGGCCCAAGAGATCCGGATTGAACTTGATCCGGCTTACTCTCTACAGCTCTTAATCACCTCTTTGCCCTACCCGGGGGTAGCCCCCCGATAGTAGTCCCCGAAGCTGGTGTGGTCCTATAGCCTCGGATGGAGGGCCGTAGCAGGTTAAAAATAAATGCCCTTAACCAAATCTCATATCGAATAATTTTGTCTCAGGACTTCCTGGGACATCTGGCTGAGAATCTCTGCGCAAAGCCCTGTAATCCGGGTCTTTGATTTGACATACCACTGACAGCACATTATCCGGATCCACCAGGTACTTGAGTGCATTTGACTAAATGACCGCGTCTCCTCGGTTTCTTCGCTGACCGGCACACCCGATCTACAGAACCGCTTCCAATTCTATGACCCATCATGTGCTTGAAATACACGGCCACAGCTGCGACCGCAGAGTTTCAGTGCACACTTGATCCGGCCATGCCCCGAAAACTGCGCGGTAGTGCGCCAGTTACCACCTAGCGGCCCTATATAGGGGTGCGGGGTTCCTCTTCTTCTTCCCCACACCTCCCACTTCGAGAACTCCATCCGTGCCATTGACGCCGCTGCGATTTCGCCCTTGCGACCTTGCCGCGCCGAAGATATCGACAACGCCGGAGCCGCGCACCGCGCCCTGCGCCGCCGTTTCTTCGCCAGGCCTCCTCCTCGCCGTACTGCAACCGTAAGTTCCTCTTCTTCCGGCCATGGCGACCTCGAGCAAGTTCATATCCCGCTGGGAACTTGCGCCTGTTTCTGGTAGATTCACTCGCGTACGAGTCCATTGTCACGCCTTAGTGCATTCCCTAGATCTCCTTTCCAGGTTCTGCACTAGATTGCCCTAGTTTGGCCTGCCACCGCTTGAGTAGTTCCACCGTATTTTTACTGGGATTTCCTCTCTATTTTACTGCTGCGGTAGATCTTGCGCAACCCTAGATTCTCACGAAAAGATGTTTGTAGTTACTAGCCGGATTACTTTTCCCAATAACTGGACAATTTTATCCGGGATAGCCTTTACCGAATCCCTTAACAGCTGATTCGGTTACACCATTATCCGACTCGTTCTGGATTTGAGACTCCGCAGCTCCTAACTCGGTTATCTCCGATTTCTTGCAGGACTGATTCGGATATGCCGAAGTTGCCCCCGGCAGTTGGGAGGGTTCCGATGTTACAAACGATGACTTGGAATGGCTGCTGAGCACCCGGCGTATAACACCTAACGTTATATGCCGAAAACCGGGGAAGGAACTCGAACCGGTCATCCAACCGGGTGAACGCGTTGTATTTCTAGCGCATTTCGAGCGCGGATTCGGACTCCCGGCAGTGACTTCTTCCGGAGATTCCTAGACTTCTTCGGCCTGCAACCTCACCACCTTCCGGCTAACGCCTTTGTCTCCCTGTCGGCTTTTGCCTCCTTTACCGAGGGATATCTCGGTCTCTGGCCGACTGTCGAAACCTGGGCGAAGTACTTCCACCTCCGGAAACAGACAATCCCGGGCAGTGACCCGAAGGCGATGACCGCTTGTGGTTCGGCTAGCATCACTCCGAGGACGGGTTCCATCTTTCCCCGGATCACTGGCCTGGATACTTGCAAGAAATGGCAAAGGTCCTTCCTCTACGTGAAGAGCGTTGAAGGCCATGATGCTCTCAACTTGCCTGAGTTCAAGATCGAGCCCCCCACGGCCGAATTGAACTTCAGATATGATCCGGCTGACACTCTTGCAGAGCTTCAAGTCATACATCAAACTCTGGAGAATTTTCTGGAGAAGGGCCTGCTCTCGGACGATCTCCTCCGAGCCTTCGTCTGTCGCCGGGTCAGTCCTCTTCAACAACGTCAGCACAAGATTTGCCATATGAGCGGTCTGCTAGATCCTACCCGGATCAGCAAACATGACCTCACCAGAGCTTCCGTCAAGAGACGGGTAAACGCCATTGCTTACACCGAGATGTCGGACAAGTGGAAATGGGGCGTGGAGCCGTTCCACCGAGATGCACTTCCACCACAGGTTAGTTCATCATTCTCCGAATTAATCCATACTTCACCAAAGTGTCATCGGACTAATCCCAACTTGCCTTGCCTCTACTGCAGCTGTTCGACCGCCAAATCACCGAAGATGGAGATCTCTCCACCAAGGTGTGGGGACGGGATCGCAGCCCACTGCGCGAGGGCGAAGAGGATGCGGATACGGACGATTATTTGCCGATTCCGCGCGCCAAGCCCATCCGCAAGGGTAAGCAATCAATTGTTTACAACATTTCCGACGACGAAGATGATGATTGCCGGATCCTAAATCCCATTGATGCTATTCCGATTTCATGGTCACCACCTGTGTTCCAGCCAAACCGGATGCTCAAGGGACATCTCGGAAACGCGATGATGCGTCCGGATCAGATGCCCCTCAGCCAAGAGAATAAGAAAGCGCCTTGAAGCCGAATCGGCTCAAGCCCATGCCTACCACCAAGGGGTAATGCCAACTTCATTTGCTTTCTTCCTTTATTATCCGAGTTATTTATCCGAGTTAACTGTTTACTTACTCTATGTAGTGACGTCATCGTCACCGAGCAAACTCATTCATCCATTCTTTCTCCCATTCCCCCACTGGATACGGCCACCTCTCCCGCGCGTGCCACAACTGCCAAGACTCCTCCGCCGACTCTCATTCCAGAGTCGGTTACTGTTCTGGAGAAAGAGGAAGTCTCAGCTCCTACCCGAGATTCAACTTGGCCACGTCCTCTGAAGGAGTTGGAGAAGGAGAAAACCAAGAGTTCGGCTAAATCTTTGCCTAAGCCGGATCCTCGCCCTACCCCCAAGGCTCAAGCTCTGCTGAATCAAGAGCAGCAGAAGAAGAAGAAACAGCAGCAACAGTCCTTCGAGAAGCAGCAACAGGAAACACAACAAGCGTCCCTCCCAGAGAAGAAGAAGAAGACCGTCCAGGATCAACCCCAGAATCAACCGAAACAACCAGATCCGGCCAAGACCCGGGCGCATCGCCTCTTCCTAAGTCGACTCAAGCCGCCGCTGGCAACACCTCAACCACCTCGGATAAGCAGGTGGTTGCTAGCAAGCAGATTTCCTTCACTCCATCAGTGACTCGGGTGCATGATCAACTCTCTGAGGCGATTACTGCGCCCGACTTAGCGGCCAGGTCCTGCCGAATCTCCGCACTCCGAGCGGCGACAACCTCGGCTCCGCAGAGGAATTTGTTAAAGCTTGGAATGCTGCGGACCTTGCCGAAGGCTCCTCTACAACAGCGTCGCCACATCCGGCTGGCCCTAGCCGGATGTTCCAATCTCTACACTCTGTGCAGGCCTCGGTCGTCGACGCTAACCGGGTCCTCGAGGTAACTTTGCCGAATCTTGCTTTTATGTTATCATGATCAATCTGCACTATTCCCAGTCCCCGAGATTCGGGTCGAACGACTGATACTCCTCTGAGTAAGAAAGTCATTCGGCTTGAATCTCTAAAAAAAATTGATCATGAACTTAGTTTTAGCCGAGAAAATCGTGGGACTCCCAGTCCCCGAGTCTCTTTTCCAGTTGAGTCGGTTACTTTTTTTATCAATCTCGGGCCTCCAGTCCCCGAGATTCGTTTTGGCTCCATCTTGCTAGTTTTTTCAACAGTCTCGGGTGCCAGTCCCCGAGACTCTTTTTACGCCATTAACCTTTTTTCTTTCAGGAATGCACGACTACTCGCAGCCGGATCTTTAAGCAGCTAGTCTGCAACACCAGGCCCTCCAAACTTCCTTCGATGCGCAAGGTGAGGAGATGAAAAAGAAAGATCAGGAGCACAAGCGCGCTTTATCGGAGGAAAAGTCAGAAGTGACTCGGCTCCAACGGGAGCTTGACCGGGTTGGAAAGGTGAAGGCCAAGCTCAAGAACGACCGGGATACGCTGCAGAGAGAGAAAGACTCGATCCAGAAGGAGCGAGATACTCTGAAAGCCGGGCTTGCGAAACGAGCCGAATTGGACCAGAAAATCAAAACGGTCGTTGAAGACGCTGAAGCCGAAGCTAAAGCGGCGAAAGATGATCTGGCTGCTCACAAGGCGATCAGCGCAAAATGGCTGGCTGACCTTGCTAGCCTCAATGAAGACATGGATCGTAAGTTTGCCGAATCTCCTCTTTCCCTTCTGCTCTTATCCGACTCATAATTTTTGTTCCCTCTCGTCTAACTCAGTGTTAGCTCATCTATATGTAGGAGAGTTTACCAGCATCCGGTTTCAAGCCGCCAAAGCTGTGAGAGATGCCCGAGCTGAGAGAGCTAAGTTAACTGGGGCTCCCCTACCGAGACGTGGGATATCGAAGACCACATTACTGCACTTAAAGCTCGGATTGCTCCTTTAAAGGAGTCCCACACTGATCTGTTCAATGCCAGTCTCAAAGCTCACCAAGTCTTGTTTCCTGAAGCTCGGCAAGCCCGATCTGCGGATGAGCTAATCAAAGACCTGGATCAGGCAAAGACCCGGTTAAAGCAGTGGAGATCTTCGTCCGCCCGCGCTGGTGCTGACGCAGCTTTGCTATTTATCATGTCTTGGTATGAACTGATTGATCTTGTCAAAGTGCGCTCACTTCGCGAGGGTTCTTCATGGGCTTCAGATCCGAACCGGATCCAGATCCGCGAAGAAGCTGCCAATTTTATGGCCGAATTTGCAAATACAAAGCATCTTGATCTGGACGCTCCGGTCTACTCGGATGGGGAAGAAACTGAAGAAGAGGAATCAGACGATGCTTCAATTGAAGAATACGCCGAGTCTGAGGGCGAGTCTGGTGATTCGGCTAACTCTGCCGATCAACCTCGTACCGAGTCCACCAAAGTGCCAGCTTCTGACTCGGCTAAGATCGCCGAACAATCTCCAGCCAAGACCTCCAAGACACCAGCCACTGACTCGGCTGAGACTGCCGGACAAGGCTTAGTCAAGACCGCCAAGTCTTCAGCTGATCCGGATGCTTCCGAGTCTGCCAAGCCTTCAAGCTCTCCGTCCAAGGTCATTCCTGCAAGTGAGGGTCCTCTTTCAACCGAGGTTCCTCCAACATCCGAGTCCATCCCTGCAACCGAGTCTCCTGCAACCGAGGCTCCTTCTTCCTGAATTATCTTAATGAAAAACATTAAATCCCCGGTATGCCGGGAGCAGATGTAATATACAATTTAAGTTCTTCCGAGACTACTTTTATTTTGCTTAATGTGATCCGGACGAGGTTTATGTTGGATCATCTTAAACCGAGTCCCCGAGTCTGTTTTCTTGTTTACTATTTTTGCCGAATCTTTGCTCTTGTCTACCTTTTAGGTGTTCGACAGTCGAGTCACAAGATAGGAATCATAGCATACAATACTTGCAACATGCGAGTTGTGGTTTAGAATCATCTAACATAAACAAAAAAGAAATAACAGGGGTTAGTAAACGACATGTGCCGAATCGGTTTTGGACCGAGTCCCCGAGTCCATTTTCATGTTTCCCATATTCCCCAACCTCTGCTCTTGACTACCATTTTGGTGTTTGTCAGTCGAGTCACGAGATCAACAACACAGCATACATTACTTGAATTTTGGGACGAGGTTCAAAGCAATCCGACACATGAACGGTATGGACAAAACAGTAATAAAAAACACATGCATAAGGACGAGGCAGTCCCCGAGTCCAGACTCGGATTGCCGAAATTTCATTTATAATAAACTGAGATACATACATTGCGCCCCTTAAGAGTAAAAGGGTCGAAGCAGAGCTACATTCCAGGGTCGCTTGGTTTCTTCTCCGGGTCTGTCCAGGCCATCCTCCTTGGTTCCTGTGCATCTACAAGGTAGTACGAGTCATTGTGCATAGCCTTGCTCACAATGAATGGTCCCTCCCATGGAGGTGATAACTTGTGTCGGCCTTTGCTGCGCTGCACCAGCCTTAGTACTAGATCTCCCTCATGAAACACTCGAGGGCTGATTTTCCGACTATGATAACGTCGGAGACTCTGCTGGTATACTGCTGTCCGAGATAGGGCCAATTCTCTTGCTTCCTCTAGCAGATCCACTGCATCTTCCCGGGCCTCTTTTGCCTCGGTTTCGGTATACATCGTCACCCTTGGTGCATCATATTCTATGTCAGTGGGTAGCACTGCTTCTGCCCCATAGACCAGAAAAAATGGCGTATAGCCAGTTGACCGATTCGGCGTGGTCCTTAGACCCCATAGTACTGATGGTATCTCATCTATCCAGCACCCCGGAGTCTTTACCAGAGGTTCCATTAACCGAGCTTTTATCCCGGCTAATACCAAAGCATTTGATCTTTCCACCTGTCCATTGGACTCTGGGTGTGCCACTGAGGCTATGTCTAACCGGATCCCCTTATCCATACAGAATCGGGCAAACTCTCCCACAGCAAAGTTCGTGCCATTATCCGAGATGATACTATGAGGGTAACCGTATCTCAAAATGATTTCTTTCAGGAAAGTTACAGCTGAATGACCATCCACTTTCCGGATTGGTTTCACCTCTATCCACTTGGTGAACTTATCCACCATTACCAGCATATGTGTCATGTTACCTCTAGCCGGCTTGAATTCTCCCACCATATCCAAACACCACACAGCAAATGGCCAAGTGATAGGAATTGTTTTGAGCGCCGATGCGGGTAGGTGTGTCTGCTTGGCAAACCTTTGGCATCCTTCACATTTTCGGACTATGTCCTCTGCATCTGCATGAGCAGTGGGCCAGTAAAACCCATGCCGGAATACCTTAGCCACCAGGGCTCTTGTACTGCAATGATGCCCACATTCTCCTTGATGTATCTCCAAGAGCATCTCCTTGCCCTCGGCTGGCTCCACGCAACGTTGTAGCACCTCGGTTGCACTCCTTTTGTATAACTCCTTGTTGATAATGGTGTAACCCTTGGACCTCCTCTGCACTCGCCTAGCTTCGGTTTCATCATTTGGCAAACTCCCCTCCGACATGAACTTCATGATTTCTTCAGCCCACTTCGGTACTGGATGCAAAGGGAATAAGTGCTCATCTATTTCCACTGGTTCGGCCGCCATTATTTCTTCTATCAGTCTCTGTCCATTCCCTAAGATTCGGTTAGCACCATCTTCCTCTCTTCTCCTCTTCCCTAAGATTCGGTTATCATTCCCCGAGTCTCGGTGCGCAGTCCCCGGGTCTTCCCAAATGTACCCGACATCAACATTCATAGGAACAGCTTCAGATTCTTGCTTTGGGATAAAAATTGACTCGGAATCAGGCGAAGGCTTGATTGAAGGGATCCTTAGGTGATTCAAGGATATCCCGGGTGGGATTGCATCCCTAGACGACCCAAGCTTTGACAGGATATCAGCAGCTTCGTTCTCCAGCCGAGGTATGTGCTTGTACTCGCAGCCTTCAAAAAATCCTGAAATTTTCTGGACATGAAACCGATATAGTGCCATATTGGCATCAAGGCATCCCAATTTCCAGAAGACTGCTGCACCACTAAATCTGAATCACCAAAACATTCTATCCGGCGGATGCCGATATCCTTAGCCACATTAAGCCCATGGATCAGTGCCTCATACTCGGCCACATTGTTTGATGCTGAGAAATGAATCTGCAACACATATCGCAACTGATCTTGCTTCGGTGATGTGAGCACTATCCCAGCACCTAGTCCGATTTTGGTTTTGGAGCCATCAAAGTGCAACTTCCAGTAATTGTAATCCGGCTTGGGTGGCTCATACTGCATCTCGGCCCAGTCACAAAGGAAATCCGGTAAAGCCTGAGACTTGATAGCATCTCTTCTCTCATAATGCGGGGTGTAAGGAGACACTTCTATTGCCCATTTGGCAACTCGGCCAGTCGCATCTTTGCACCCAATGATTTCCGAGATTGGAGCTTCGCATACTACGGTGATCGGGTGCTCCTGGAAGTAATGTTTCAACTTCTTGGCCGCCAGGTATACACCATATGTCATCTTCTGGTAGTGAGGATAATTCTGCTTTGAGGTTGAGATCACCTCACTTAAATAGTACACCGGTCTCTGCACGGATTTACCCTCCTCTTCTCGCTCTACCACTATCACCACACTTACGACCCGGTTAGTAGCCGCAATGTAAAGTAGCATTGGCTCATTCGGCAAAGGTGATGCCAAAATTGGTGCAGTGGACAACATCTTTTTTAGCTCATTGAAAGCCGAGTCTGCCTGCGGGGTCCATGTGAACCCGGTGCTCTTTTTCATCAACTGATACAAGGGCAAGGCTTTTTCTCCTAGCCGACTCACAAACCGACTTAACGAGGCTAGACACCCGGTGAACTTTTGCACATCTTTTAGACATTTAGGCAATTTCATGTTTTCTATGGCTCGGATCTTAGCCGGATTCACCTCAATACCTCGGCTCGATACAAGGAAACCGAGCAACTTTCCGGCCGGGACACCAAAGGTGCATTTATCTGGATTCAATTTTAACCGATACTTTCTCAAGTTCACAAATGTTTCCTCGAGATCCTCGAGGAGAGTGCGTTTTTCTTTAGTTTTGATGACGATATCATCGACATACACCTGCACATTTTTGCCCATTTGAGAGTGTAAGCATTTCTGCATACATCTCTGATAAGTTGCACCGGCATTTCTCAAACCGAAACACATGACACGATAGCAATACGCCCCATACGGGGTAATAAAAGCAGTCTTTATTTGATCTTTGGGGTTCAGTGGTATCTGGTGAAAACCAGAGTACGCATCAATAAAAGACAACAACTCACACCCAGCAGTAGAATCGATCACTTGATCAATCCGAGGTAAAGGAAATGGATCTTTCGGACACGCCTTGTTCAGGTTGGTGAAGTCGATGCACATACGCCACACCTTGATCACCGCTGGTTCGTCCTTCTTCTTCTCTACCAGAACCGGATTAGATATCCAGTCCGGATGCAACACCTCCATGATGAACCCGGCTGCAAGTAGCTTAGCCAGCTCATCCAGCACCACTTTTCTTCGATCGTCTGAAAGACGACGAGTCGGTTGCCTCACCGGCTTCACATCCGGCCTGACAAATAAAGAGTGCTCTGCCAACTCCCTCGGAACACCAGGCAGGTCCTTAGCCGACCATGCAATCTGGCACCAATGATGGCCATGCGCTCCGGATTCTCCGGGTCAATGGGGATCTTCTTTGTCTCCTTGGGCACCTCAAATGTTGCACCTGCATCCGGATTGGTCATAGCCAGCACGCCGAGCTGAGCTGACTTCGCCATTGCCACTACTTCATGCATCTTGCTCTTCTCAGCTTGGATCACCAATGATTCGGCTAAGGTGGAAACAACCGTGGCACACTGTATGGCCTTCTTGTAATCTCCCGCAACGGTAATGATACCATTCGGGCCAGGCATCTTCATCTTGAGGTAGGCCACATGAGTGGATATCATGAACTTGGCTAATGCTGGTCTGCCGAGCAGAGCATGGTATGGGCTTTCCAAGTCTACCACCTCAAATTCGAGACTCTCAAGTCTGTGATTGTCCTTGGTACCAAACAGCACATCTACCCATATCTTACCCATTGGGGAACAAGACACGCCGGGTACTATACCATGGAAGGTACAGCTGCTCTGCTGCAACTGATTCAGCGAATAACCCAACTTGACCATTGTGTCTCGATACATGATGTTTATTGCGCTGCCATTGTCAACCAAGACTCGGCTGAATCTCACATTAATCTTGGGTCCAACCAAAGTCGGATCCACCACCAGTGCATAGTTCCCTGGGCTTGGCATAACCCTGAGATTATCGGCCCTGCTCCAAGTGATCTCCTGCTCAGATCAGTTTCGGTATTTTGGGACTGTTGGTATGACTGCATTCACCTCTTTCGCCTTTCGCATCTGACTTTTCTTATCAGTTGGCTCGGTCACAAACACCACATAACTTTGATGAGCCTCCTTGTAATCATTCCGGGGTATCCACCTTGCCGACTCGGACCAGCATCGTTGTTGTTGCCTCCCATACCCACCAGGTTAACCGGCTTTGTGACTGCCGGCCTTGGAGCTCCTGCGTTCACCGGGGTTGCGTTGGCTCCGGATAAAGGCGTGTTCGGCCTGAAATTCGGTCTAGGAGCACCTCTCAGAGGTGGCCCTCTGTGACCTTCCGCCTGGATGCGATGATGCCAGCTACAATTCTGAGTTGAATGATTAGCCGGCTTGCGTGGGTCTCTTGTGTGATAACGGCAAGGCCCATCTATCATTGCCTCAAAAGTTAGAGTGGACTCGGTCCCTCCCACACTTTCTTTGCCCAGGCACCTTGATTCGGCCTCCAAGCCGGACCCTCATTTTTCGGTCTCTGGCTATCTCCTGCTTCAGGATGATCCATATTTACTGCAGCAACCTGATCTGAACCGTATCTATAATCCGGATCCCTCCTCTTGTAACCGAACTCATGTCGGTCACTAGGCCTCAATGGTCCTGCTCGGTTGTTGACCGGTTGCCTCCTGCTTGTTCCGACCGCATCCAACGCTGGATGCGTCGGATCACCAAGAGCATACGTATCTGCTATCCGGATCATTTCTGCCAATGTCTTTGGCATATCTCTCTGGAGCTTCTGCCAAAGCGGGGTGCCATGTCGGCAACCCTGTGCAAACCAAGAAATGACCTGCTCCTCCACGACACCTTCACAAGAATTGCGAATGTTGCTCCACCGAGTCAAAAATTCTCGGTCTGTCTCCCGCTCTTCCTGTCTGCACGCAGACAAGAGCTGAGGTCGGTTTGGCCTCTTGTAAGTGCTAGAGAAGTTGCTGTAAAACGCTTGCTCCAAGTCCATCCAAGATTTGATACTACCCTCTGGTAAGTTATTCAGCCAAATTCGGGCTGGCCCTTCCAACATATGCGAGAGATACCAGACCGCCCATCGGCGATTGCCCCCCGCAATGTGCACTGAGGATACATAGTCTATCAGCCAATCCTGTGGCTTAGTGCTGCCGTTATACGGCGTTGTGACTTGGCCAAGCTGAAACAACGGCACGTTCGGCTCGTTCATGATCCGAGGCCCAAAGCAAGGAGGACCTGGTGGGCCTTGCTCTTCCTGCTTCTCGGACTGGTAAATCCTATCCAACTTGAGACGCTGATCATTCAGATCCAATGTCCGAGGTCCCAGTCTGGATGCAAGTGCATTATCATACGTTTGGTATCCGGCTCGCGCCATAGCCGAATTACCATCATCATAGCGGTAGCCCGCCTGGCCACCACCTTGCTGCTGCGCTTGCACCATCACTTGCTGCTCTGGCCGGGGTTGATTCTGCCCAGGAGGACGAGGTGGTTGACCTCGGCCAGCCGAATTACCCCTTCCGGCTCCTGGATTGCCTTGACCGCCCTTGTTTCTGCTCTGGCCACCTCTTCCTTGAGCTGCAGCTGCTTGCCGGCATTCAGCATCATAGGCCTGCAACTGTTTGCTCTTGCCCGAATTCACGCTTTGGGCCCGGTCAACTCCGACATGTGGGATGACGCTTGCCCCTTGGATTTCTGGCTAACAGCCTTAGCCGACACTACTACCCGAGAACCACCAGCATCCGGATTAGCTTTCGGTAAGCCTCATTCTGCCGGTTACACACATCAACCAGCTCATTGACCCTCTCTGCCTGCTTGCGCCAAGCATCCCGGTTAATGTGGTCAACTCGGCTCGCGCTGCCGCTGCAGCCCTAAGATTCTTGGCCGGGGAGCTATACACGGCTTGCCTGTACCCGATCTATGACTAGTAGCCTTACTCGAGCTCGATCTTGCAGCTCTAGCTAACTCATCATTGAGGTCCTTACCCCTGTTACGCAAATCTGCCTCTTGCGTGGGTGAGGCATACCGGAGTGAAACCATGGTGATACCATTGGCAGCATTATATTCTCTCATGTCTCTATCAAATGCTTGCCTAGACTCTACCACTAACCGGGCTTCTCTTTGCAACCTCAGGCGCTCTGCCTCTAACTGAGCTATAGTAAGATCTACGTTTGCCCCAGGTGCCACTGGCCGAGCTAACTTTTCCAGGACATCCTCTAAGGGAGCCTCCCTACTTGACATGCCAAGTGGGCCAAGATCCGGTTTCTCCTTGGGAACTTCGCCGTCCGAGCCGGCTTGTCACCAGATCGGTTGGCGTGACCAGTCCTCGGGCAGCTATTGCCGGCATCTCCTTTGCCTGCTCCACACTTGGTCCGGTCATCATCACCTCCACGCTACTCCGGGGCGAGCGCTACGCCGTCCGAGAGCTGCGCGGAAAGAAGGAGGGTCCTCGGCCACGAGCACCTGCGTCGGGTACTCGCGGACAAGCTCGGTGGTGACGTAGGTGAGGAAGCTGCCGAACTGGATGAAGTGTCCATCCACAGGGAGTGGCCCTCCCGCGAAGCAGCCGGCGTTGTCGCTGATGAAGGTGAACCCGCCGTAGTTGCAGACGAGCCCGGACCGCACACGCATGCCGGAGCTGGTGACGGAACCCGCCCGGATGGAAACCCCAGCCAACGCCACTGCTTGCCCCACGGTGGGCGCCAACTGTCGTGCTGGTGTCACGGCAGATGCCATAGGATGGCTTGAGTTGGGGGATCCGGGGAGGGCGTGCGATCTAAGAAGCACGCCTGAAGAACAACGAAGAACACGCAAGAACAAGCAAGAACGAGCAGAACCAAGAACAACCAAAGCACACCAAGATGTACCCTGCTTCGGGGCCCTCTTGTGGAGGTAACACCCCTACTGCAGCACTAGCCTACTCTCTTTATATCTCAATGTGACAAGTACAAAGCGCTCCTCGAGCTGTATGAAGCAACAATGGTGAGAGCTCACGATGAAGAAGAAGCTACCAAGGGGGGAAATTAGCTCTAGGGTTCCTCGTTTGTCTCTCCTCGCACTGGAGGATGTGCTAGTCTACTTATACACTAACCGGATTACCTTTTTGCCCCTGGCTGGAGATGATAATGGCATGGACAAGAGGAACAGGACAAGCTCTGGCTACTGTCACTCAGTCCAGCTCACCGTCAGTCCAACGGCAGGTCTATCTTTTCCTCTTTGAGCTTAAGCCAGCGTAGCCCACCGGAGCCTAGACCACCGCCCTTTCCCGAATTAGCCTAGTCAGCGCCTAGGGCCTAGTGACCCGGAAAAACCCGTGGCTTGACCTGGCTGTCTTCTGAGCCTCGGGCAGGAGGCCTGCAGGACCCGTGAACTTAGTGACATTACTTGGCCTTTGTGAAGTATCCGACATTGCCCCAATCCGGATCCTTCCTTACCAACCGGCTAAGTTAAGCCGGTATTCCTTCCTCTGATTCAGCAAGCCTTTGCCGGATCCTCTTCGGTTTCTCCCTGTACTTTAGCATGATTGAGACTAACTGACTTTCCCAAGTGATCCGGTCCAAGGGATCCGGCCCAAGAGATCCGGATTGAACTTGATCCGGCTTACTCTCTACAGCTCTTAATCACCTCTTTGCCCTACCCGGGGCAGCCCCCCTACACATATTCATTTGCTAAACACCACATTAATCGATTTGGCAAATTGAGAAACCAAAAAGGCCAAACTTGCTCTAACAAACTTCAAAACCATGAAAGCACTCAACTTGTAAAACAAAATACTTTGACATCTTATATTTGTCAAGGAAGTTCCAAGAGTTCAAAATACTATTTTTCACTTGCTTTAAAAATTGCAAAGAGCTATCATTTTGGTTTTAGCAAAAATGTCATATCCAACCCTTCTAAACAAAAGTGGTTCAAAACATTTTATTTTGAGACCTCAAAAATTGTGGAGCTTCTAAATGCTAATGGGAGCCTCCCCAAAATTTGTCATATTTTTGTAAAATGTCTAAGTGCCCTTATAAAATCAATGGAACTCACTGGGTTTTAAAAGAAAACAGAAAAGGACCTATCTGTGAGGGGGAAAGTATTTCCAGGGGTTATTGGCAAAATGCCATCATCTCTCTCCTCCCTAGCGCCATGCCGCCGTGGCCATGCCGCACGGCGCGCACTCGCCGGGCCCCCCTCCTCTCTGCCTCTCCTTTGCACGAAGAGCACCACGAGGCCCCACCTGCTCCTCTCCCTCGCTCACCTGCTCCCGTTCCTCCACCTCTCTCTCCCCCACGAGCTCACCACCTGAGCCGCCATGGCCGTCGTCGCCGCCGGTGATTGAGGAGCCCCCGAGCAAATCGAAGACCACCACCAGCTCCACCGTGTGCTCCTCTCCGTCCTCGCCGAAGGAATCGAACAGAGACGCTGCACATTCCCGGGGATTCGGGTTCTTCTTCCGCTCCGTCCGCTGCGCTCCGGGCAAGCTTGCCATCGACTCCGACCCTCCCCTTCTGTGTCGAGCCTCTCCCTGAGTCCAGGGTGAGCACACGAACACCCCCAGTGCAATCCATTCCTTGCTAGTTCGTCGAATCGCCGTAGCTTCCCGTCAAACTGGAAAATCCGGTACAACTCCCAGAATTTTCCGGATTCTATACCGGATTAACGAAATAGCTACTGGACTCCACCGTTTTCACCCGGTATACACCCAGAATTCACCCGAAATAATTCCGGATCTTTTTCTTCCGGTGCCAAACCCGGAATTATCCGGACCTGAAACCAGATTTCTCCCGGTACCAGAACCGGAATTTTCCGGATTTCATTCCGGCTACTCCTTTTTAACCTGTTTCAGCCCAATCTTTGGAATCTATTTACACTAATGATTAATCACCTCAACCATGCATTTTAACATGATCATGTCATTCATATGAAAGTTAACAATAGGTTGATCTATTCCACTTCACAAGTAAAGATGAATCATGACCTAACTCCACGGGGTACTCGAGATGTGTCCTTAAGCATCTGAACTCCGTTTAATTTGAATAGTTGAATCATCCTCCCGGGGATTTAAAATGGCATGTCATCATGTGTTTGCGCATTGCATTTGTTAAACCTTGTGTGGTGATTGATTGTTCTTCCGTTGTTATGCTTCGCTAGATCAAGCAGCCGGGGTTACGCCACAATACCCGAAGATCCGTACTACCAGCACGTTGAGCAAGGCAAGCGTAATCCCCCTCTGAGCATGTCTTATCCTATTTTCCGCAAATATTTTCTCCACTATAATATTGCATGCGGTTCCAAATGTCAATTTTATTGGATTAGAGTATCCTATAGTTGCATTAAGTTTCCGATGCCAATACCTGTTTCCCTCCTATTATCCATAGGTTTGTATTGTTGGCCTGAATACTTAACTATGCAATGTATGCTTAGCCATGCTTAGTTAAATGCTTATCCGTCCGATGGATATTCATGTTGGAAACAGATGTGAAAGGTTTGGATGATGGTGGAGAAATTGTGGTGACAGGTAATAAAATGCTTAAAGGTGGGGATGAGAGGCCACTTGGTATGGTGGTGTTTTGTCTCACTCTCGCCGCCTAGGTGCGAGTTCTTTACCTCTTGAACCAAGAATGAGCGCGCTTCCTTTCGGTGGGGTATATGGAGCCCTCGTCGACCGACTAACTTGGCGGGCTAGCCAGGGTCCTCTAGTTTGAGCTTCCATTTGCGCGTGCGTTGAGATGGTGGCCAAGACTGAGATGAGGATGGTGGTGTTAGGAAAATGAGTGGCCACGGGGCAGGGTGTTGGAGGCACTGAACCTGTCCCGTCCTCACTGATGATCCTGGGTTAGTCTAACAAGGTAAAGGTTGTAACCGTTCCCACTCAGCCGGCTTTCCCCGGAAGAGAGCTACGTGTAGGCAATGAGCCGGGCGGTACCGAAGGTAAACACAGTGCACCCCTGCAGGGTTAAATCTTTTCGAAAAGCCGTGTCCACGGTTACGGACAACTTGGGAAAGGACGATAAGACATAGAATAACTTGAACGGAATGATTAAAAACTGGGTACTAAAGGTACCACTCAAGAATGCAAGGTTGACTTCCTCGAGGGTGATTCGGGGAGGTGCCTTTGTAGAACAGGTACAGTGATGATGGTGGTTGATGTTGAGAAAGGTGATCAAAGAAAAGAGTTACTTCTTACCCTTTTAAAATACTCTGAATAGTCGATGCCATTGAGTTATGTTTTCATAAATAAAATCAGCTTTATGCAAAACAGCCATAAAACTTGAAAGCCTCATCGAGCTAAAGCTCTATATATAATCTTGCGAGTTCGTCGAACTCAACGTCGTTTGTTTTGTTTCAGAGGAGGACTTCACCGACCTCGAAGGTGGGTTCTTTGTGGACGTCGACGAGTAGTCTGGGGTTCCCAGGTGGCAGCTTGGGACATCCCGGAACAGCTGGCGCTGATGTTTATCTGTAGGCCTCTTAGGCCATAATTTGGATCTTGTTGTTTAGAACAACCTAATTCGCTTCCGCATGTTGTAATGTTGGGTCTGTGACCTCTGGTTGTAATTTGCTATCTTTCTCTATTATAAGAGTTGAACTATAATGATTTGTGTCGTAGAGTCTGTGATGTGCCAGTTGTTCCACAAGTCTTGATCTCTCTATTATGCATTGATAGTTGTGCCTGTGTTAAGGCATCAATCGGGGTGTTGCGTTGCCGATGATCATTCCGAGCAACGCCTGCCAAAGGTTTTGGCCGGGGATTGGTAAACCCGTAACCTCCGGTTGTATCGCTTAACCGGTGACACACAGCATCACTGTATAGCAGTCGGGTCGGGGCGCCACAAGTTGGTATCAGAGCAGTACTGCCTGTAGGAAACCCTTCTACTGGTCGACGTTGAGTCTAGTGTTTGTGAAAATATTTTTAACCTAAAAATGAGTTGTGAAAACCATCTTAGGATTCTTTTTACTCCTTATCTGGTTACCCTCTAATCTCGGAGCAATCTTACCTCGATTTGAGTTAAAGGTTTTACTCTCGTCTGTTACTTCAAAATGATTAGAACGGGGTTGGGTTTACCTTTAGTGTTATGTGTCCGTTGCTCCCGCTGCGTTGCAATCCAAATCAACTCAGATGTTTGAACCTATTACCAACGAAGGAACAGTGATTCCTCTTTTGTGGGTTTTAACCCAAGGACTTGAACATAAGGTCCCGGATTGTGCCAACTAGAGTGTGTTGAATCATATGGTTCTTAACCATTGCATCTCTCGCTAGTAGCACATGATGCTGATCTTTGACCCAAGTTCTATCTTGTTGATTCCTTGTTAGTTGTTACACAATGTATTATCGTCCCTAGTCTGTGTACTTGAGTAGACGCTAATGCTATTGTTCGACCATTCGGAGAAAGATACTAACTGTGTCATTGTCAAATCTCCAGAATGGCTCGAGGAGGCCGGGGTCGCGGTAACCACAACAATGATGAGGATGATCTGCCGCCACCACCCTCGATGGCTCAGGTCTTGATGGCCATTGAGGAGAACCGTGGGCGCAATGAGCGCTGTTGAGCAGTTGGTGCAGCAGAATGCACAGAGGAATGGCTGCAACACTCTCACTGAGTTCCTGCGCTCGCAGCCACCCACCTTTGCTGATGCTAAGGAGCCACTGGAAGCTGATGATTGGCTTCGTGCTTGGAGCGCAAGTTCTCCGCGCTGCATGTCCCAGTGGCTGAGCAAGTCAACTTTGCCACCTACCTCTTGGTTGGTGCAGCTGGCTGTTGGTGGGAAAGCCATGTGGCTTGTTTCCAGCCAACCATGTCTTCACTTGGGCTGATTTCCGCACTGCCTTCCGTGCGGAGTACATTCCCCAGCCGATCATGGATTTGAAGAGGAGGGAGTTCCTGGATTTGCAACAGGGACGTATGGACCTCCGCACTTATGGTCGTGAGTTCAACCATCTCTCTCGTTACGCCCCAAGGGACGTGACCAATGATGCTGACAAGCAAGAGCTGTTCCGCAAGGGTCTTACGCCGCAGCTCCGCTATGAGTTGCCCTTCAGGTTCCAGACCTACCAGGAGCTGTTCAACCAGGCTCTTACTCTTGAGCAGGGAAGAAAGGAACTTGAGGCTTCCAAGAGGCCCGCACACGGGGACCACCAGAGTTCCTCGGGTTCTGAGAGCAAGAAGCGCAGGGTGTTTGTTCCCTACAGCGCTGTACCGCGTGCTCCATTCATGCCGAGGGCCGCGGGATACAGGCCACCCCTCCGCGCCCCACTACTTCGACACTTGGGGTAGGCGGGAGTGGGTACCGTCCTATGCTACCTGCTCCACCTGGACTCACTGCTACACCTGTGGCCAGGCTGGCCACTACTCCAGGGAGTGCCCCCAGAAGGCACCTATCACGGGAACTCCTGCACGAGCCCCTGCCACTCCAGCTGGCAAGGCTGGACCTATTGTGCGTGGTCGCCTGAACCACGTCTCTGCTGAAGAAGCTGAAGAGGACCCCGGCGTTCTCATGGGTGAGCTACGAATCAACAACAATCTTGCTACAGTTTTGTTTGATTCTGGAGCATCGCATTCATTCATATCCATAGCTTTTGCAAAAGACCACAAAATACCGTTTGAGAAAATGAGACGTCCCTTGGTGATCTCCACTCCTGGCTCCAAATGGCAAACCGATGGGGTTACTCCTGAAGTCCAGATTACTATCGGTTACTACTCTTTTCCTTTCGCTTTGGTAGCTCTGAGGTCAAGTGGCATTGATGTCATACTGGGCATGAACTGGCTAGCCAAATACCGGGCTAATCTCGACTGTGCTGCCAAGACCGTCACCGTGACCAATTCTTCCGGCGACAGTGTTAAGTATTGGTCTGCACTGTCAAGACCTCCGTCCTCATCATACCCAACTCACCGAGATCCTCCTTTGCTTTATGGAAGGCGAATCCCCTCCTGAAATCCAGGACATACACGTGGTGTGTGACTTCCCGGATGTGTTCCCGGAAGAATTGCCTGGCATGCCTCCTGACCGAAGTGTGGAGTTTGTCATAGATCTACTTCCCGGTACGCTCCAATTTCCAAGAAGCCCTACCGTATGCCGGTGGAAGAGTTGGCTCTGTTGAAAGAGCAAATTGATCAGCTGTTAGCGAAGGATTTCATCCAGCCTAGCAGTTCACCTTGGGGTTGTCCGGTACTCTTTGTCAAGAAGAGGATTCTACCGTGCCTCGTCTAGTCTCTGACTATAGACCGTTGAATGCGGTGACAATCAAGAACAAGTATCCTATTCCTCGCATCAATGATCTGTTGGATCAGTTAGCTGGTGCAACGGTATTCTCCAAGATGGATCTGAGGTCAGGATACCATCAGATCAAGATCAGAAAGGAGGATATCCAAAGACGGCATTTGTTACTCGCTATGGCTCATATGAGTATACCGTCATGTCCTTTGGTCTCACAATGCTCCAGCTACTTTCATGAGGCTCATGAACTCCATCTTCATGGATTATCTCGACAAGTTTGTCGTCATTTACATCGATGACATCCTCGTTTATTCCAAAACCGATGAAGAGCATGCCGAACATCTTCGTTGGTTCTGACACGACTTCGAGAACACCGCCTCTATGCCAAGTTCTCCAAGTGTGAGTTTTGGTTGGATAATCTTGTCTTCCTTGGTCATGTGATATCCGCTAATGGTGTGGCTGTCATTCCCGACAAGATTCAGTCCATTTGGATTGGAAAACTCCAATGTCAGTCAAGGACATCCGTAGCTTTCTCGGATTGGGGGTTACTACCGCCGATTCATCGAAGGTTTCTCCAAGATAGCCAAGGCCCTGACTGACCTTCTCAAGAAGGATAAAAAGTTCGTATGGACGGCCGAAGCTGAAGAGAGCTTCAAAACACTGAAAGCCAAACTCACGTCCGCTCCTGTGCTTGTCCTGCCGGACACAAGCAAGGATTTCGTCGTCTTCTGTGACGCCTCTCTGCAAGGCTTGGGCTGTGTGCTAATGCAAGATGGCCATGTGGTGGCATATGCTTCTCGCCAACTTAAGCCGCATGAGCACAACTACCCAACTCATGATCTAGAACTTGCCGCTGTGGTCTATGCTTTGAAGCAATGGAGACCATACCTGTTTGGTAACCGTTGCGAGATCTTCTCGGATCACAAGAGTCTGAAGTACCTCTTCACCCAGCCGGATTTAAATCTCAGGCAAAGGCGTTGGTTGGAGTTAATCAAGGACTATGATGTGAGTCTGAACTATCAACCCGGCAAAGCAAACGTCGTGGCTGACGCGCTAAGTCGGAAGTCCTATTGCAACAATCTGATGATTGAGAAAGGCCCAACCTGCTCTTCATGAAGAGTTCGCCCGTTTGAACCTGGAAATTGTTCCCTCGGCTACCTTGCAAATCTGGAGATCAAATCTACTCTTGTAGACCAGATTAAGGATGCTCAGAAGCTGGATGAGGGTATCCTGAATATCAAGAAGAACATTGCTAGCGGAAAGGCCAAATGTTTCTCGAAGATGAATCCGGAGTTGTTTATTTTGGTGACCGTCTGGTAGTGCCAAAGAACCGAATTTGAGGGAGCTCATCCTACAAGAAGCTCATGAATCACCTCTCTCTATTCATCCCGGTAGTACCAAAATGTACCAAGACCTTCGACCACAATTCTGGTGGACTCGATGAAACGGAAATTGCCAAGTATGTTGCTGAATGCGACACATGTCGACGGGTAAAGGCTGAACATCAAAGGCCTGCCGGCACTCTCGCCCTATTGCAGTCCCGAGTGGAAATGGGATGAAATTGGTATGGACTTCATCACCGGGTTTCCCGATCTCAAAAGGGCAACAATGCAATATGGGTAATCATTGATCGACTTTCCAAGGTTGCTCACTTCCTACCAGTCCGTGATGATATACGGGCAAGTCAACTTGCTGACTTTATATGGCTCGTATTGTTCCATTGCATGGGGTCCCTCTGAGGATCATATCGGACCGTGGAAGTATCTTTGTATCCAAGTTTTGGCAGAGTTTCCAAACTGCTATGGGGTCCCGTCTCAACTTCAGTACCGCCTACCATCCTCAAACTGATGGTCAGACCGAAAGAGTGAACCAAGTTTGGAAGACATGCTTCGGGCATGTGTAATCTCTTTTGGCAAGGGTTGGGAAAAGTATCTCCCTTTCGCGGAGTTCTCCTACAACAATAGCTATCAAGCTAGTCTGGGCATGGCTCCATTCGAGGTTCTTATGGAAGAAAATGCCGCACTCCGCTAAATTGGTCCGAGACCGGAGAGAGCACTCTTTGGTCCGGATGTGATCAATGAAGCTGAGGAGAAGGTTAGAATCATAAGAGAGAATCTGAAGATTGCTCAGTCTAGGCAGAAGAGCTACTATGATAAGCACCATCAGGAAATTCACTATGAAATTGGTGATAAAGCTTATCTCCGCGTCTCTCCCCTTCGTGGCGTTCGCCGCTTCGGTATCAAAGGGAAATTGGCCCCTCGCTATGTTGGCCCTTTCACCGTTCTGGCCAAGCGAGGAGATCTTTTTATCAATTGGAGTTACCGGTCATCTTCCAAATGTACATGATGTGTTTCATGTCTCCCAACTTCGCCGGTGTTTTAAAGATCCTATCCATGGAGTCAATCATGAAGAGCTAGATCTCCAGGAAGATCTCACTTATCGCGAGCATCCTATCCGTGTCTGGATGAAGCCGAAAGGAAGACCCGTAACAAGACTACCAAGTTCCTCAAAGTTCAGTGGTCTCACCATTCCGAGAAGAAGCAACTTGGGAAAGAGAGTCTAGTCTTCGTGAGGAGTATCCCGACTTCTTTCCGCAATCTTAGAATCTCGGGACGAGATTCCTGTAAGGGGGGTAGAATTGTAACAGCCCAAAGTTTGAGAACCTGAAAACCTGAGTAAAATTTTCGCTTTTGTGTTCCTTGCGTCATGGCATACATATTCATTTGCTAAACACCACATTAATCGATTTGGCAACATTGAGAAACCAAAAGGCTAAACTTGCTCTAACAAACTTCAAACCATGAAAGCACTCAACTTGTAAAACAAAATACTTTGACATCTTATATTTGTCAAGGAAGTTCCAAGAGTTCAAAATACTATTTTTTACTTGCTTTAAAAATTCCAAAGAGCTATCATTTTGGTTTTAGCAAAAATGTCATATCCAACCCTTCTAAACAAAAGTGGTTCAAAACATTTTATTTTGAGACCCCAAAAATTGTGGAGCTTCTAAATGCTAAGGGGAGCCTCCCCAAATTTTGTCATATTTTTGTAAAATGTCTAAGTGCCCTAATAAAATCAATGGAACTCACTGGGTTTTAAAAAGAAAACAGAAAAGGACCTATCTGTGAGGGGGAAAGTATTTCCAGGGGGTTATTGGCAAAATGCCATTGTCTCTCTCCTCCCCTGGCGCCATGCCGCCGTGGCCATGCCGCACGGCGCGCACTCGCCGGGCCCCCTCCTCTCTGCCTCTCCTCTGCGCGAAGAGCACCACGAGGCCCCACCTGCTCCTCTCCCTCGCTCACCTGCTCCCGTTCCTCCACCTCTCTCTCCCCCACGAGCTCACCACCCGAGCCTCCATGGCCGTCGTCGCCGCCGGTGATTGAGGAACCCCGAGCAAATCGAAGACCACCACCAGCTCCGCCGTGTGCTCCTCTCTGTCCTCGCCGAAGGAATCGAACAGAGACGCTGCACATTCCCGGGGATTCGAGTTCTTCTTCCGCTCCATCCGCTGCGCTCCGGGCAAGCTTGCCGTCGACTCCGACCCTCCCTTCTGTGCCGAGCCTCTCCCGAGTCCAGGGTGAGCACACGAACACCCCTAGTGCAATCCATTCCTTGCTAGTTCGCTAGATCGTCGAATCGCCGTAGCTTCCCGTCGAACTGGAAAATCCGGTACAACTCCCGGAATTTTCTGGATTTTATACCGGATTAACGAAATAGCTACTGGACTCCGCCGTTTTCACCCGGTATACACCCGGAATTCACCCGGAAATAATTCTAGATATTTTTCTTCCGGTGCCAAACCTGGAATTATCCGGACCTGAAACCGGATTTCTCCCGGTACCAGAACCGGAATTTTCCGGATTTCATTCCGGCTACTCCTTTTTAACCTGTTTCAGTCCAATCTATGGAATCTGTTTACACTAATGATTAATCACCTCAACCATGCATTTTAACATGATCATGTCATTCATATGCAAGTTAACAATAGGTTCATCTATTCCACTTCACAAGTAAAGATGAATCATGACCTAACTCCACGGGGTACTCGAGATGTGTCCTTAAGCATCCGAACTCCGTTTAATTTGAATAGTTGAATCATCCTCCTCCCGGGGATTTAAAATGGCATGTCATCATGTGTTTGCGCATTGCATTTGTTAAAACCTTGTGTGGTGATTGATTGTTCTTCCGTTGTTATGCTTCGTTAGATCAAGCAGCCGAGGTTACGCCACAATACCCCGAAGATCCGTACTACCAGCACGTTGAGCAAGGCAAGCGTAATCCCCCTCTGAGCATGACTTATCCAATTTTCCGCAAATATTTTCTCCACTATAATATTGCAAGCGGTTCCAAATGTCAATTTTATTGGATTAGAGTATCCTATAGTTGCATTAAGTGTCCGATGCCAATACCTATTTCCCTCTATTATCCATAGGTTTGTATTGTTGGCCTGAATTAAATAACTATGCAATGCTGATGCTTAGCCATGCTCAGTTAAATATTTATCCGTCCGATGGATATGTCATGTTGGAAACATATGTGAAAAGGTTTGGATGATGGTGGAGGAAAATTGTGGTGACAGGTAATAAAATGCTTAAAGGTGGGGATGAGAGGCCACTGTGGTTGTGATGTTTTTTCTCACTCTCGCCACCTAGGTGCGAGTTCTTTACCTCTTGAACCAAGAATGAGCGCGCTTCCTTTCGGTGGGGTATATGGAGCCCTCGTTGACCGACTAACTTGGGCGGGACTAGCCAGGGACCTCTAGTTTGAGCTTCATTTGCGCGTGCGTGAAGACGGTGGCCAAGACTGAGATGAGGATGGTGGTGTTTAGGAAAATGAGTGTCCACGGGGCAGGGTGCTGGAGTCATTGAACCTGTCCCGTCCTCACTGATGATCCTGGGTTAGTCTTTAACAAGGTAAAGGTTGTAACCGTTCCCACTCAGCCGGCTTTCCCCAAAGAGAGCTACGTGTAGGTAATGAGCCGGACGGTACCGAAGGTAAACACAGTGCACCCCTGCAGGGTTAAATCTTTTCGAAAAGCCGTGTCCACGGTTATGGACAACTGGGGAAAGGATGATAAGACCATAGAATAACTTGAACGGAATGATTAAAAACTGGGTACTAAAGGTACCACTCCAGAATGCAAGGTTGACTTCCTCGAGGGTAATTCGGGAGGTGCCTTTGTAGAACAGGTATAATGATGATGATGGTGGTTGATGTTGAGAAAGGTGATCAAAGAAAAGAGTTACTTCTTACCTCTTTTTAAAGTACTCTGAATAGTCGATGCCATTGAGTTATGTTTTCATAAATAAAATCAGCTTTATGCAAAACAGCCATAAAACCTTGAAGGCCTCATCGAGCTAAAGCTCTATATAATCTTGCGAGTTCGTCGAACTCAACGTTGTTTGTTTTGTTTCAGAGGAGGACTTCACCGACCTCGAAGGTGGGTTCTTTGTGGACGTCGACGAGTAGTCTGGGGTTCCCAGGTGGCAGCTTGGGATATCCCGGAACAGCTGGCGCTGAATGTTTATCTGTAGGCCTCTTAGGCCATATCTAGATCTTGTTGTTTAGAACAACCTAATTCGCTTCCACATGTTGTAATGTTGGGTCTGTGACCTCTGGTTGTAATTTGCTATCTTTCTCTATTATAAGAGTTGAACTATAATGATTTGTGTCGTAGTGTCTGTGATGTGCCAGTTGTTCAACAAGTCTTGATCTCTCTATTATGCACTGATAGTTGAGCCTGTGTTAAGGCATCAATCGGGGAGTTGCGTTGCCGGTGATCAATTCCGAGCAACGCCTGCCAAAGGTTTTGGCCAGGGATTGGTAAAGCCGTAACCTCCGGTTGTATCGCTTAACCGGTGACACTCAGCATCACTGTATAGCAGTCGGGTCGGGGCGCCACACCGCCCATGGGCAAGCTCAGGGTACAGGACTCCTGTTCCCAAATGATTTGCTGGAACGCGGTCTTGATACATCTGTGGCACAAGCGCTAGCCCGAGTTCAGCAGCACCCCCAAGAGCCAGGTATGATCCTCGAAGGCGTGCATGCGATTCCCCACCCCGCGGAAGATGGAGATGTGGACACCACTTTTCGTCTCGGCCGTGCTCCACCGACTACCAGAGGCCATCAAGCTAAGTAGAACCCTGTTTAGTTAGCCTGAGTGGCGCTTGTATGTTGGTAGGTGAGAATCAGCGAGGTTGTTTGTTTTTCTTGTGTTAGCTTGTAATGTAAGTTTGTTGTATGTTTTCTGGTTGATGTTGAATCAGCCCGTAATAAAACTTGGTGTTCTGATTCTCTTGTTAACCATTATGGTTGAGAGGATTATGCCACACTCCTGCAAATGCTTTGGGCCATAAAATGCAGGGTTATTTTCTAAAAGATATTTTCTCAGTGCAGCAAGTTCTTCTATCTGTATGCTAGTACCTCTGCAATTCTATCTGTGCTGCAAGACCAGGTTTGTTGCAGCTGAGAAAAATTCAGAAATGAAAATCTTGTTCCAGTTCATCAGAGGAGACAAATTTGATACATCCACTAAGTTCAGTACAGAAGGGAAATTACAGAATCAAAGGATACAAGTTCTACTCCAGCATAGAACACTACAACTACCTTAGTGCAGACGCGAAGGCACCCCAGAAATCCTACTCCCTCTCAAGCTCAGTGGTGTTGCTAGAAGATGAGCCTGGCTCACCCGAAGCCGAGTCGCGAGCCGCGCGACGACGACGGACGGCTCGAGCGGCCGGCTCACCTCCAGCTGGAAGAGCGGCCACCTCAGCAACCGGCGGCGTAGCCTGCCCCTCCGCCGCAGCCTGCCCCACTGTCGCAACCTGCCCCTCCACCGCAGCATCAACACCAGCACCTGACCACCAGTTGCACAGGCCAAAGATCAGGAAGACCACCGCCGCAAACAGCAGTCCGCCCTCCACCATGGACGAGATCCCGAAGAGCACGACGATGAGCACATGCTCGATGAATCCCGCCCTCTCCAGCATCTCGACGTAGGCTCTGAAGAAGCTCTGAACGAAGCCATGGTTGCAATGAAAGAAGAGAGGATTTCGGAGATGTCTGATTTGTAGCCGGAGCTCGGATGCCGCTCCTCGACACCGCATGCGGTAAAAGAGAAAGAATCGCGAGCAGTGGCGCGAAACCATCGAGGACATGTTCCCCAAAGCCGTGATGGCCGCGGCGTTGACGGACCGCACGCGCAGCAGTGCCGCAGTGGAGTGCTCCGCGCACTGGGAACCGCCGTGTACAGAGCGAGAGAGAGAGCGAGGAAGAAGAAGAGAGAAAGGAGGAGGGAGACTGCCAGGTGGACCCCGGTCCCACACGTCAGCGAGTAGGCCGATAGCCACGGTGTGCCTCTATCCCTTTCTCAGAAAATCATCCCCTCGTCTCTCCAGTGTTTCTTTTAGGGAAAATATTGCAAAATGATTTTTGGGAAATGCCCTATCCCACAGTGTATGTGAACCAATTATTGGTGGCACAGATATTTTCTTTTTGAAAAGAAACCCTGTTTTTTTTTCAAAACCTGTGTATACATGAAAGTGTATATACAGCTTTTCTAAAATAAAAACCCTAGATGGAGGATATGATTGGCATATTCCTAATCTTTGTTTTGCAAAAGTTTGGGTAATTGTTTGCCCGAGTAAATCCTTGATTGTTGGTTGATAGTTTGGTTGTAGACTTTGTTTGATCTTGCCATGTTGGTGTTGAGTTGAGCAAAACCATAGATTTAATTTTAACCATGGTGGTAGATCCTATGTTGATTGATTGAGTGAGCCCCTGCCATGCCATCTTTCAAATGCATGGAGTATGGTAGAAATACCATACTATTGTTTTAAATAAAAATCTGGTGGAGTGTTAATCTCTGGAGTGTTAAACTCTAATATTTTGCAGAAAGAGTTTTTAAATGGGGTATAAATGGATCATTCAAGAATTTGTTTTATAACCTCCTTAATCTTGAGGACGAGATTCTTTTAAGGGGGGAAGGTCTGTAACACCCCGAAAATTTAAACCTAATCTATTATATAATTAAAACACAGGACAACCGACGGTGTAGATGTGTCACGCTAAACGTAGGAGATCTCAATGGTCCAGATCTTGGACTAAAAACGAGACGTGCGGCCGGGACTAATACCTAAACGTACGATCGCAGGACTAGGCTTGGGAGTTGATTCGTATGCTAATTGGAGTCATACCTAATCGGGATGCTTACGAAAACTGAATCAGACCATATGTGATTTGTGCTGCTTCTCTACGATATATATCCTTGGCAGCGGACCAGCGGTTCAAGCCCATAGATAGGTTTTCCACGAGCGAGAAATTGTAGATGATTTTCGGCGAAACGCCCACATGAAGGAACGGGAGAATGACGTCTGATTGATTTGCTTGGCGTTCGGTAAATCATCCATCGGCGCCGGCTGCCGGCAGCGAAGCATGTTGGTCAACAGCAGCGGCACCATGGCATCACCGAACGCTGCAAGCACTCACATCTATCTGACGCCGGCCGCGTCGTTCAAAAAACAGAAGAATCTGACATGGGATTAGTTGCGCTGGGCGGTTATGTGTCGACGAGTCACCCGTGTGTGGCTGGCAGCGTGCTTTTCAACTTCCCGTCATAATCGGTTCCAGCATACATGTTTTGCTCGATGGAGTAATCGTAATTATCGGCAGTTGATGGATCGGTGTTGCTGCCAGCGTACCCTGCAACAGCCCAGCATAAACTTCGCATGAGCTCTAGGCGAGGGTGGCAATCTCACGACCATGAATTCGACGCCAACGAGCTCGATGAATATACAAGGAACCTCGAGTCTCGACAAGTTTGTATGGCTATATTGATCCTTTGAGAAGCTTCGAAAAGTGGACAGATCGGTAATTCTTGATCTGTAAAAATCGTCAATCTTGGAAGAAGAAAGGCGGATAGGTAACTGCGAATCGTGTTAAGAGTCCTGATCCTCCGGCGCAGCTCGGCAAGACAATTCGACAAATACATAGCGATGGATTCCAGCTTTTCAGACCAGTGGGACACATGCGACCATGCCGTGAGGATGACAGTGCGCAGCTTTTGTATTGGTAGCATCTACCATCAGCACTACCATGAAGGTCCCGCCAGAAGACCCGCCGGCAGCCATCGATCACAAGCAAAGAACTAGCTGAGTCGCGTACGAATTATGATCATATGCATGAGCACGGAGGGGGTTTTGCTAGAAGAAGTTTTGCGGCCGGCCAGTGTGACTTTCCGATCTTGCCGACAAGCCGTTGGGCCTGCAGCATAAGCATATGCACTGTAGATTTTAATTTGAATGGAATCACGTATTCAAGCAAAATCAGTGTTCAACTCTAAGAGGCACTAGTAGACACAGAGGCATTGGTGCGCCACTTTAGTACCGGTTGCAACAAAAACCGGTACTAAAGGGGGCATTAGTCCCGGGTCGTAATACGGACCGGGACTAAAAGTGTTCCGCAACCGTTCGCTGGCGCGAGAAACCTTTTAGTCCCGGGTCGTAATACGGCCCGGGACTAAAAGTGTTCCGCAACCGTTCGCCTGGCGCGAGAAACCTTTTAGTCCGGGTCGTAGTACGGCCCGGGACTAAAAGGACGAACCGTTTGCCTCCCGCGCGCTTTGGAAGTTGTGTTTTCGCGACGGATCAGAGAACAGAGGGCCATTTGCTACAGTACGGGTTCTCTTCTTCCTCTTGCTCTCCTCTCTTCTTCCCCAAATCCTCCACCATGAATCGAATTGGTATTCAGTTTACTCATGTGTCAACACCATGCAAGACCCTTCTCGATGTCGCCTACACGAACGACTGCGCTAAGGTCCCGGGTCTTCTTGCCGATTTGAAGAAATGGCATGACGAGGATGAACACAAGTTCCTTGGCCTTGATCTCGAGTACACGGCCGATGGACGAGATGTTGCCGTCATCCAACTTGCTCACAAGAACCATGTCATGGTCTTCCAATGGTCAAGGTAACACGAACTTCTTGTAGGATAGGAAAATTGCATAGGATATATATATATAGCAACGTGTGGCCATTTGAATCCTATTGGAAAGAGAACATCTTTTGATTCATAGGATAGCAAAATTTCATAGGATAGCAACATGTGGCCATTTGAATCCTACTGGAAAGATAGCTTCTTTTGATTCATATAGGATAGCAAAACTTTATAGGATAGCAACATACGTGTGGCCATTTGAATCCATTTTTTCATATAGGAGAGTGCTTCTTTTGATTCATATAGGATAGCAAAATGTTGCAGCGATGTTTAACATTTGTTCCATTCGTTCCATTTTTGTTGTTGCAGTAGTGTCAAGCACTGTCCAGAACTCATGGATTTCCTTGTCAACAGCGGCATACGTTTTTGTAGCGTTGATATAACGAATGACAAGATCAAGATGATGAGCACCTGGGGTATTGAGATACCAGCTGACTGCCACATTGATCTCCAGGACTTGATCCAGTTTCGGTATCCCTACAAGACTGGGATGGCTGATATGGCAAGAGTCTTGATCGACCCGAAGTACGCTGGTATGAAGAAAAAAATCCCCAATGAGCAGCACAACTTCTGGGAGAAGAACCAACTTGACAGGATCAACCTTGATTATGCAGCAATAGATGCATACGTTTCATTCGAGTTGTACCGCAAGTATTCTTCGGAGGACGAGTAGATGGGCGCTCTGCCTCCAAAGAGCCGGAACCATCACGGGGTCATAGCTGATGTGATAAGGATCCCTCTGAAGTATCGACCAGCGCCTGTTGGTCTGAATCTCCAACAAATGCATGTAGCGACGGACGTGCTCGTCCTCCTCCCTGATACGGCGACGTACCACCTCCTCGGGGGCCGGCTCTCTCTGCACCCTCTGTGGCCCTAGCCGGAACCATCGTTGGACAGTACGGATCGTGTGTTTCTTTCGTGCGCTTCTGAGCCGTTGGATCTGCGGTGTGTTTCTTTTGAGCGCTTGTGAGTTGTTGGATTTTTAGAACCAGTCCCGGTTGGTAACACCAACCGGGACTAAAGAATCACACGGATCGTGTGTTTCTTTCGAGCGCTTGTGAGCCGTTGGATCCGGGGTGTGTTTCTTTGAGGGCTTGTGAGCTGTTGGATCAGCACTCCCACCACCACCACCACTCCCACCTCATCCACACTCATTCCAACTTCTGCCTATAAATACTCCACCTCCCAGACAGGTACTCACTCATTCCAGCTTAACCAGCTCAAACACAAGACATTCGGATTCCATAGCTAGGTTTTGGGCATCTTTGGGCAACCAGCGGCAGGAGGTCGCTGATGACCTGCGACCGTTCAAAACGGTTGTAGATCATCAGAGTCGTCTTACCGCTGCTTGGATCGAAGTGGCGCTCAAACACAAAACATTCGGGTTCCCTAGCTAGGTGAATCGCCAAATCCCCACCTCCCCAAATCCCCACCTCCCCAAATCAATAAAAATAGACCCGAGCTATGTATTATGGTTTTATTGTGTTCGTCCTTGTTCACCGGCCGCTCATCTACCTTCGCCACCGAATCCAATGGCTGGATTTAGCCTACCTGCTGGCATGTTCCCTGGCATTATTGTGTTCGTCCTTGTTCACCGGCCAGCCATTGGAGCCACCTCCTGTAGGACGGTGAACAATGACAACACAACGACGCTGTTGGAAACACAAGCCCTCAGGTAGGTTGAATCCAGCCACTGGATTAGGGTGATGCAATGATGAATTGCCGAGGAGGTGGGAGTGGTGGTGGTGCAGGTACGGATCGTGTGTTTCCTTCGTTTCCCGCCACCGTTTCCCGCCAAATTCCGCCACCGTTTCCCGCCACCGTTTCCCGCCAAATTCCGCCACCGGTAGTCTATAAAACCCAGTTGAAGGTAGGCATGGTACTCACTTGAGTGCAACCATGGTGTGCATTGGTCCTTGCGAGAAGTGTGTCCGGGTTTCACATTACCGCATCCGAGCATCTCGCCAGGCTTTCGAGCAATTTGAAGGTAGATGGTAGGGTAGTTCCAATAGAAGAAATTTTGCACACTGAGAGTCATCTCGCTTTGCGCGGGTCGAAGCTATGCCGTGATGGGTTTCCGTATAGGACCCCGCTCCAAATTTGTGCAGAAATGCTCAGGCTTCAAGATAAGTTTGAGAAGAAAGTTACGAATAGTCCGTTCTACCGAACTGAAGCTGACCGTGATTCGTACGGTCGTTCCTGTCTCTGGATAGTGGACAGCGATGATGATGACGATTTGATGCCATCGTCAAAGGAAAGGAGGGTTGAAGCACTGAGCAAGAAGGCTGAAGCTTCGTCCAAGGGCAAAGGCAAGAAGGCAGAATCTTCGTCAAAGGGCAAGGGTGGCAACACGGCGGATAGGTAGAGTCTTTGTTTCACTTGTGTTGTATCGTAATTTGAAGTTGTACCTTAATTTGTTCTATCCAGTATTTAGAACTAGTGAAATGGTAACGTAGAACGGGAGATAGGACTCACTAGAAGCTGGCTTAGTAGTAGTGATCTCCTTGTCATTTGTATGCGTCTTAGTACTGGGTAGGTACTTCAGAGTTCAGTCTGAACTTTGTGTTAGCAATAGAATGCGCTGGCTAGCTGAGTTATCTGGAGTTGTGGTTTCCTCTCTGCAATGTAGTAGCAGTACTGTTGCTTTGTTAAATTACCCACGGCATTATTTTATAAAACAAAAAATGGTTTTGAATTAATTATTTAAATTCAAACATTTTTCATGTTCAAAATTTAGTGAGATTCAAAAATATGCAAAAGATAAAAGATAATGCATTTTTTAATTCAAAATGGCAAAATGGTTAATAGTTTGTAGAGTTAGAATAATTATTTTATAAAGCAGAAAATGTATTTGGAATACTTATTCAAATTCAAGCACTTTTCATGTAAAAAGTTTTCTCAAATTCATAAGTATGCAAAAACTGTTTCATTCAAATGTTCAAATATTTGAAATTGTGCTAGATCTAAAAAAAAAGTAAAAACCCGCGCAATTTTTGGGCCTTTAGTACCGGTTTTGCATACCAACCGGTACTAAAGCCCGTGCTGCGCGCGGGAACGCGAAAGGTCCTCCCAAACACTTTAGTCCCGGCCCGTGCCTCAAACCGCGACTAAAGACCGCCCTTTAGTCGCGGCTTGAGCCACGGGCCGGGACTAAAGGTCACTCCAGTACTTAAGCAGTTCCCAATCTGGGACTTGGCCATTTTCATCGAAGAAGAAGGGCAGACCAGAGCAGAGCAGAGGAAACGCTGCCAAAATTTTCCGTCGCCAGCGCGGCCGTCCCCGACGCCGCTGCCGTCTTCGACACGGCCGCTGCCCGTCGCCGGCGCCTCCTCCCCTTCTCCACCGAGTCGGTCGTGGTAGGAAGGCCGGAATCCGGCGAATCGCGGCCCCTCCCCCAACTCCGGCCACCGCGTGCGTGCACGATTCCGTCGCCGGACGACCTCCCCCGACCTCGTCGTCGACTCCATCGTGCTCAGGGTGAGATTTTGCATCCTCCAGTGCCTTCAATTCCACTTATTACGCCCCGTAGCTCCGCCGCCGCGTTGCCCGTCGTCGGCCGCCGCCAAACATCGTCGCCGGCTTGCTCCGGCGACCCAAATTGGGCGGCGCCGCTACCAAATGGTTCCCTGCAACCTCCTATACGTCGCAGCGCGTTCGAATCATCCAGAAACGCGCGGATTCGAGCAATCTTTGATTAACCCGAAATTTGAAAATAGGGCTTTATAATTCTGTTTCTGTGCTGTAACTTTAATTCAAAATAAAATAGTTAAACTGCATGTTTGTGCAAACCAAAAATCACAGTGATAAATGAATGAGTTTAGAACCACTTCCAATTTGCAAATCTTAAAAATATTAATTTGTGTGTGCTTGATAATTACTGTACTGCCACTGGTATAAATCAAGAACTATTTTTTAACTTGAGAAATATGTATCCAAAATTTGTAAATCCAATTGTTCTGGAATGCCTGTGAGTATAGCTTTCTGTAGAAATTAGCCTCATATGTTTGTGATACATTTGAAATGGCATGTGTTGGTAGTTTAGACCAGTGGGGTTTTCTGGCATTTAATTAATTTTCTGTGAATAAGATTTTGGACTAAATCCAATTGCATTAGTTTAAAATATTTACATAGAACATAAACCTATCTTTGCATACCTTGTTGATGAACAGAACACCCTGGACTTAATAAACTCTAAAAATGGTGTTTTCTGCCTATTAAAAGTGATAAAATAAATATTTGGTCCTTTATGAAATTGTTGCTATTCTTGTTTGTGAAATGGTTAGCTACTGTAGATCACTACATAATGTTGTTCTTAATATGTTAGTACTGTTAGTAATTATTTAAATAAAACCATTTGTGTAATGAAAACCATTTTATGTTGTAAGGTATGATAATTCATTTAAATAATTCATTTAAATTCTAGGACTAAGTAATTTTTAGTAATTGATTTGTAGTAATAATTTATAACAATTGATACTCATTTTATTTGATGCATTTTGAAATAATATTGTGTGCATTTTGCAGAAACTATGGATCCACCTAGTCCAACCCGCACCCGCAGAGACCTAATACAGGAAGAAATTCTCGAGAATATAATCAACGACGCCCCAGCTGCTGATCCAGGATCTCCGTCGTCGTATCTGAACCCCTCCGGGGATGGAATGGAGGTCGACCAAAGTGAGGATGAAGTCGACGGCTCCGATGATGGAGAAGGCGATAGCTCCGATGATGGAGAAGCCGGTGAACCCTTAACGAAGTCCGGCGAGGTAGATAGGAAGTTCTTCGGCGATCAGTAGATGCATTACTTGAGTTGTATATATATAAATTGACGAATGTTTCTTCTCTTAGGCCTCCACATCGAGCAAAAAGTCCAAACGAGGCCCGACCAAAAAGTTGGCCCCAACTACGCATTATACATTAGAGGTCATATCCGTTACGGGCGAACCGAAGGAACCCAAGAAGGCTGCCGCTGTATTTAAAAAACAATGCGGAGTGCTGGTTAGGGAGCACGTCCCGATCATCGTTCGAGACTGGAATAAGCGCAAAGGGGCGAACGATAGTGAGTATGTCGCCGAAAGGTACAAAAAGGGTCTTTGGAATGACCTCATGGCACATTTCACCCTGCCAGAATTTGAGGATCCTGCCGACACTGCAGAATTGAGGAAGACAGTCATGAAGTGGACTCTTAAGAAGATGGCCGAACTATTTCGGGTGTGGAAGAAAAGATTATGGCAAGAATATCAAGAGAGTAAGACTGCTCCAGTATTTGAAGGCTATCTAGCGAAGCAGGCGGATCACTGGAACGCATTTAAGAAGTACAAGGAGTCACAAGATGCCACTGCGATCTCAGCAAGGAACAAGAAAAATGCTGACAAGAAAAAATATCACCATAAATTGGGGCCAGGGGGCTACGAGACTGCCATGCCAAAGTGGGATAAAAAAGAGCAAGAGCTTCTTGCTAAAGGGATCCAACCAGAATGGATGCGCGACGAATGGGAATTGAGGGCAAGAAATTGGTTCCTTGCGCATGGGGGTTCATACGACGAAACAACAGGGGACCTTATTCCCAGTGACGGGATTAGGGTACCCAGGGAAAATTGGGTTAAAACGCTGAAAGAAATTAAAGAGGGGAAGTTAAAGTTCACTCCCGATAGAGAGAGAGACTTGCTGTCACTGGTCCTCGAGAATCAAGAAAAAGGAGGACGAACACGAGGCTTTGGCCCTTCCGTCCCATGGTGGCTTGGGTTTGCCAAAGACGTAGAAACTTACAGAAGCCGAGCGAGAGCAAAGAAGCGAAAGGAGGAGGAGGAGGGAGCCAAGTTCAACCAGTTGCTTGCCAAATTTAACCACCAGCAGCAGGAGCTTGACGAACTTAGAGCAGTAGTGCCCCCGCAAAATCCTGTACTCGATATTACCGCCGGTCCATCTCAGCGGAAAAGCAGCGTGGGTGACTCGGAGGTCCCGGCTGACGATGCACGGCGGATGATAGATGCCGGTCCCGGCTACCCCGTGGATGGAATCAAGGATGCAATATCTTGTGAGCTCCATCAGCAATTGAAGAACATATCCATGAAGGTGGCGGTCGGATATGCTTTACCTTGTCCACCTGACACACGCTGGCAAGACCGTGAGATTCCAGCTGGCTATGCTAAAGTCGTGGTGGATGAAATCGTACCGGGGTCTCATGCTATGGTGCTTGACATCCCTGGACCTGGAGATGAGAGGACACTCGGAGAAGTTGTGGGTGATACGATTCTATGGGACAAGAACTACATCAAGTTTCCAGGGTCGACGCCAAGGACAACACCGCCTTCGAGTCGTCGCAGGTCAACTAAACCTCCATCACCTCCAAGAAGCAGGTCAACACCCCATGACTACGACTACCACAGCGCGAGTCCATCTCGATCTCCGCCGCCGGACTTGGGTGGTCGACCGTCTTCGCCGCCGCCGGACTTGGGTGGTCGACCGTCTTCGCCGCCGCCGGACTTGGGTGGTCGACCGTCTTCGCCGCCGCCGGACTTGGGTGGTCGACCAACTTCGCCGCCGCCGGACTTGGGTGGTCGACCGTCTTCGCCGCCGCCGGACTTGGGTCGACCGTCTTCGCCGCCGCCGGACTTGGGTAAAAGAGCAAGCGGGAGCACATCAGGTGTTAGTGCAAGCGAGAACAGAAGGGACGTTCCCCAGCTCGGGGAACAGGCCAAACAATCGATCCCATCCCTCATGGTGTTATCCGAAAACGTTCCCCAGCTGGTGCTGCAGCAGGATATGGAAGAAGCTGCGAAGTTGGCGGCCTCTATGGGTGTGACTGTTGCTGAATTGCTAGGTTCCCAGGACTTGGGTCGACCGTCTTCGCCGCCGCCTTTGCCCGCTAAGGACAATAAGCGGAAGCGTGCTACGTCGATGAGTACTAACCGACGCAGCAGCCCAAAACGACAAATGTCGCCCCTCCCAAGAGTGCTGAAGAGAAAATCTAGTAAAGAGCAAGCGGGAGCACATCAGGTGTTAGTGCAAGCGGGAACAGAAGGGACGTTCCCCAGCTCGGGGAACAGGCCAAACAATCGATCCCATCCCTCATGGTGTTATCCGAAAACGTTCCCCAGCTGGTGCTGCAGCAGGATATGGAAGAAGCTGCGAAGTTGGCGGCCTCTATGGGTGTGACTGTTGCTGAATTGATAGGTTCCCAGGACGACAATTTACCCAAGGCTGATGTTGTCACTAAATATGTCCTAGGGAAGCCTTTTGTCAGCGAAGAGAAGTTCACACAACTGCCAACACATATGCGGAATTTGCATGACTGTACTTGCGAGCGGCAGACTCGGGCAGAATAATGATCGTGGCGAAAGTCCCACCTGAGTACTTCTTCCGACCCGAAGAGGTCCATGTTGAGTTTCCAGAACTCTGGCAGTTATACAATTTCGACGCCCTCGACAAATCTCTCATCAGTTGCTATTGTCTGTAAGTTGTTGAATTCATTGTCTACATATAAGTTGTTCAGTTTTTCAGTAGTTCAGTTCATTGCATGTAATTATCCTCATTATATCCTTCTGTACTCTATTATGCAGAATGAGGATGCAGGAATGTAAAAGAAAAAAGATCTATAATGTTGGGTTCATTGACCCAGATAAAGTACATATACATTCGCTAACGAACAAACCCAAGGACACGGCGCATAACCTTCTAAGATTCCTAACGGAGCAACATTTCTGTGACCACATACTGTTTCCTTACAACTTCTCGTGAGGGTCTTACTCTGTTCTACACATTTTGCTTACTCGATGTTAAGTGTAATTGATGAGTTACTGACGTATATAAACGTGTGCAGGTTCCACTATGTTCTGCTAGACATTCAAATTGATAAGGGATTAGTTGAAGTCATGGACCCATTAAACAGAGACCTGACAGGGATTAGCAACATGCAGGTCTTGCTCCAGAGGTAATTTTCGGGCTATATCGGTCTCTTTCGTTGATTTCATGAGATATCAGGTAATGAATAACTCATTCATTAATTAATTTTCTTTGCCGGGCAGGGTTTGGAAAGAGTTCAGGCGTGTGGTGCAGGGTTCCTTTACTGAGAAGCTGAAGTTTACTACGGTCAAGGTAAGTAGTACGAGATATGTCCGTGCATCTCTTTAATTATAGTTTCAATACAATTATGATGCTAGATTATTATTTTGATTGAATTCTATTCTCGTAAAGTGCGCGAGGCAGCCACCGGGGACGAATCTATGTGGATACTACGTTTGCGAGTTCATTCGCACGTTTACCACTGAGCACAACGACGTAAGCAATACATTCACAACATTATTTTAGTACCGTCACTTTTTGTTATCATGATTGATGTTCATATTGATATTCTTTTCTTATATAGTTCGACAGAACGCGGGAAGAACACCTACCAGAGCAACGCGTAATAGGAATTGCAGAGGAACTGGCGGGATTTTTGATGACAGAGATGATAGACAACAACGGAGAATTTAGTGTGAATAGGCCCTACTGATGATCCCCGGTCGTGTAATCGAATAGACGGGCTCTAGTCCCGGTAATTGTGATCTCCATGTAACTATCAAAATTGTATATATTTGTATATGCTCGATCGTAAGACAAGTTATCTTATATATATGCACGAACGTCCCGGTTTGCCCTTTAGTCTCGCTTGTACTGTCCCGGTTCGCGAGCCGGGACTTTATACGCGATCTCCTGAAACCCTGAAAAATGAGCGAAAAGGACAAAAACAGAAACCCTAAACCCCGAAAAATAATCGAAAAGAAAAAAAACCAAAACCCCCTGAAAATATAAGCAATAAAAGCGTGAACCTTTTGTCCCGGTTTGTATTACAAACCGGGACTGAAGGTCCTCAGGTTTGCGCTCGCCTGTGCGCCCACGTGGAGACCCTTTAGTACCGGTTTTATTTTGGTACCGGTACTAAAGGGTTACCCCTTTAGTGCCGACCCTTTAGTACCGGTTGTGCAACCGGTACTAAAGGCCATCTACAACCGGTACTAGAAGTGGGTTCTCTACTAGTGAGGAGATGAAATCTATCTCCTCCATCGCTCTTCTGTTCATCTTTCAGACTTTGGCGTCTGGTACTTCTGCTGAGACAAGCCGCGAGGGATCATCGCGTAGCTACGACCTCAGTCTGAGATGAGCACGGTTAATGACCTCCTGCTGTTGCACTCTAGTCGCCAATGATTCATGCCGCGCTTACAGATTGGTATCACAAGACAAAAGTGGCGTTCTCCATGCTAATTGATGCTACGAACTGCAACACTCTCGCATGCATGTCTTTCATGTTGTACATCCTGAATTTGTTGCCATTGATGATTGGACTCCTCGGTGATCTTCAAGCTAAAGTATAGTAGGTTTGTTAGTGGATTAGTTAAACTTCATTCGATAAACTGTGCTACATGGAAGTGCAAAATGCAGGAGGAAACATCTCAAAGCGAGGTAATCTCATCTCTAAATTTATACTGATGATGAAGTATAGGAAGGAGAAATATTGGTAGACGGACAGTTCTTTGCACCTGGAAGATCTGACTATTACTCCTTAACTCCTTAAGCAATATGAGATCGATGAGTATTTCTATGGATGACCAACTTCAGGATTATGTATGTTGATTCCTTAAGGACCTCTTGGTTGCTGTTTTTAGCCAAATGAAATTAAACATCAAGCTGATTATCCTAATTTTTATGGTTGTACAAATATCTTATTAGCAGAGAAAATACATTATTCGGGTGATTACACAATTAAGATAATGATTTTGATTGTCAATTTTACCGACAGAGCAGATGGTTTTTCAATGAAATTTGAAGTTTCGGGACCACATTGATGAAAACTATGATTCTGGGAGTCTCGGGCATCAGGATAGGCAAGATTGTTGTCACAATTGTGATTTTATGAGAAATGAGGAAGTAAAACATATTTTTGGTTGCACAAGAAAATTAGTAAGCAACATGTTTTTGGTTGCACAAGAAAAGTAGTAAACAATGACCTAAGTTTTCTATTAGGTCGCTTCAATAAATATTAGATCTTCTTATCCAGTGGATGCAATACCTTGAGCCTTGGAAGGATGAACACGCTATATAATGTGTGAGAGACATCGATGTTGAATTTGTAAACAAAAGATTTGGGGGTGTGATGATAACATAGGTAAGCAGCGGAAGAGAAAACACTGAGATATTACGACTCATTATAGCTGATGTCCCTAATGTATCTAGCTTCTACATAATCAATATTTATTAATGTTGTATGACATGGAAAAACCACTTTACCAGCACCGAGACACAATTGATTGCTGGATTTGGAAACAATAAAAAAATAATGGTATAGGCAACTTGCATATAAGAAAACTTGGAATCCTAAACAATGAATGTATTCAGGTTTTTTATTTTTAAAATTTACCCATAGATTGGAATATGGAAGCAATTGGCGGCTCAATAAGCTATGTATTTTCGTTGATTTTAAATAGTTTTCTTATATAGTATCCATAATAAAATGATACATTTGATATGAATATATGAGATATATCAATGCTAGCCGCGCAATTGCGCGGGCCACCCAGCTAGTTTTAGTGGTGTTTTATGATACCTGAAAAACTTTTCTCTTTTCCTAAATATTTCTTCAAATCTTTTGAGGATGAATTGACTTGGAATTGCTCCCTCAAGAATTTCTCAGTGATCCACGAACCACACCAACACCCGTGATAATTTTGATGCTTAGGTTTTCCCTCGAAAACCCTAGCTCTAATTATCAAACTTTTTAACCCTTTTCCCCACCTACCAAAGGAAAGCGTATTTCCATAGCTTGCAAAATTCCACTAAAAATACCAGAGGACTCCCCTATCCAATGAAAGAGAATCCATGCAAAAATATTGCATACTTCAATGTAATATTTCCAACTTAGGCACTATTTTCCAAACTGCCCTTTCTGATCCAGAAATGTTTGAGTCAAGCTATGCATCTCCATAAATTCTGATAAATTCGGGGGATGAATATTTTTGCATTCCCTGCACTTCATATTTTGGAGCCAAACCCATTTGAGCAACTTTTGACCTACTTCCTGTGTAAGGCCATTTTCATGCCTTTTCGAAATCTTCAAGCAAACCTATACCTAGACAAATCCTATGACCATGGGACTTGGTCACATTGACCACATGTCCCATAGACACCCATATCCAGGAGATCACCCCAAGGTGAAGTGTGAAAAATCACTTTGCCATGACCATGCCGATATGCCAATTTTTGGACATCTTGCCAAAACCCAATTTACCAATGTCCAATTGAGCTCCAACTCCATAGACACCCTCCCTATGCCACAAGTACTCAGTGGTAATTTTGGAGATTTTTCTGAGATGTGCAAGGCCCCTGTCATTTCATCGAACACCTTCGGTGTTTTTGGTTTTCTGGAAAATCTATTTTACAAAGTTTAGAATCCATGTGTGGTTTTTGTTTGGTTGTGTTCCTCTCGTCGTTACGAACCCAGCGGTGGAAACCTTGTTCCTTTTGGTGCCCCGAGTCATCGGGAACGCATCGATGCCGCTCGTGGCATTCGGAGCACGCACTGTCGGCATCCTGCGCATCCCTGTTCCTCCGCTTCTCCTGTTGTTCCCCTGGCCCCCTTGCTGTTCCCGTGACCCAGACCAACCCCGCAGCGACCAAGCCCTCCCCTGCTCCCCTGGCTCGGACCGGAGACATCCCTATCCCCACCCATCAATTTTGGAGCTAGGTTGGTGCACCGGTGGCGTCGGTACCATCAAGTTCCCCTTCTCTCCCTCCATATAAGAACTCCCCTGGGCAGCCCGAGCGAAGGTTAGCCACTCCTCCCCGTTTACCCTCTCCCCTGCTCTCCCATCTGGTGCAAGAACACGAGAAAGCACCACAAAATTTCTCCACCGTGGCCACCATGGCCAAAGCTCTTTGAGCTCGGGTGCGCGAGAAGGAGGTCGTCCCCGCCTCTGGTTTTGCCTCCCCGACCGTGGTGCGCCGCCACCGGACTGTCCCCGCCGCCTCCGGCCCTCCCGGCGTCTTCCCGGCCGCCCCGGCGACCCCCTGCTCGCTCAAGTGCGTTGCCAGAGAAGGAAGACGACCTGGGGTCGATCCCTCCGTTCCTCTGTTTGTTTTTCGCCGAACCGTTTTCCGGCCCAGCTCGGGAAGCAGAGCAGCCGGCCTGCCAGCGGCTAGGCCAAGCACTCAGCGCCTAGCGCGTGGCGCGCAAGCGCGCACTCGGCCCAGCTACGGCCCAGGTCGCGCGACGACGCGGCCCACGCAGTTTTTTTTTCCCGCGGATCTGATTTTTCTTTTTCCCGGTGAGTTAAACTTCAAACCTTAATATCTTTTGAACCATAACTCCGATTGGGGTGATTCAAATTCCTAAATTCCTATCTTTGTGAGATCTTTCCAGTGGTATGGATTTCACCTCCTTCCAGTGAATATTCCGGGTGACGCGTGTTGAATCCGACACCGTCCCGACGATGCGGTGTAGGGCTCCCGGTGCCCGAGTCCGTGACATCTTCACTTCGTCGACGAGCCAGAGAACAACTACGTGACCCCGAGGCAAGCTAACCACTTGCTATGAGCCCTGTCTAGTTTATCTTGTTGTGTTTTGCCGGCTAGTCAATGTTATTGATTGTCGATATGATTTCATGTGTAAACCTGCATGCCATGTTGCACTTTAAATCGTCGCATTACTTTGTAATTACATATCTATGCATCTGGTTGCCTGTCATTTGTAAACTGTGCGTCATGAGATATCATGACTTTGACATCTACTTTCCGTAGAGTTGTGGTGTGTGTCCGGGGTACCACTTCCCATTCCCGATGCGATGGACTGGGGGAACCACCACAGTCAATGGAGTGAGGAACAATATAACTGTGCGCCTCGCACTTGCGTGGCTTTGGTTGCTTCTTCTTCGCCGAGGTGAGGAGCGGACGAATGTCATCTTATGATCCTCGGAGTTGGGGGCATTTGCCAAAAGAGTTATTTGCTTCCTGTCCCTCCGTCAAACGTGGTTGGCGTAAGCCCGCCTGGATTGCGACGCTTGGGACATTTGCTTTCCATTTGGTTCTCTTTGCCAAGATTGCTGACACCACGTCGAGATAACCCTCGAGTGGAATGGATGCTCTCTTTCTTATGAATGCTTTTCGGTTCATTCTTTGGGGACTACATGCCTCACCAACTTGTAATTGATCTACGATGACGCTGGCTGGAGGAACCGCCACAGTCAGCCGCTTGAACCACTGTGCTATTTATTCGGTAACACTGATTCGTGGTGGCGCCGGCTGGAGGAACCGCCTTAGTCACCCGGTCATTACAAACCAACTATTGCTTGGAATATTATGTTGCTAATGTCTTGATGTTTGTTGATATATTTTATTATGATATTGTGATTGTTATGCTGGACTAATCCTCGGTTGTTTGGACTTGTTATAATGAAACTTGATTAAATGAAACACCCTCCAAACAATGATAGGGTCAGTCCATGGTGCCACTAATCTGAACTTTGAAAGCAGGACATCGTCGTCTCATGGAGGACCGTGACCTAGTAGGTTGTTGAGCCCCTTTTGTGCCATCCATTGGGCACAGTCGTTCGGTTGTGCTGTCCGAGGGTAGAGGTCGACAGGCACGGATTCGATTGCGATAGGGAGTCCGGAGCTAGGCATACCCGGTAGGCCGGGGGATGTGCCGGATTTACTTGCCCGTTGTACCACATGTATAGTGTGGTGCAGGAGAGTGTCTTAGCATGTGGAGCGTCATGTGAGTGTATTTTTCTCAGTACGACTTTGGCGTGACAACCTGAAGTGCCGGCTGAGTAGGGTGCATTCTGATTGTTGGAAATGCAACCTCTCGAGAGTTTCAACCTAGCAAGCTAGCCTCGTTCCTGGGATACGGAACAACAGTTCAGTGTCGGTCACACTGTGTGTCTTTGTCGTGTCAGGAGGTTAAACTTAAGTTCTGTTTGAAAGAATTAATGAACGACCCGATCTCACTAAATAAACCTATAAGATGATGCAGGGAATGTTGCATTGAGATGTTGATGGTTACCCATGATATAGGATGGCGGTGTGATCGTTGGAAGCCTAGAGTTTGGCATGAGCCAACATCAACTGTGCATGCCAGAGTGGAAAGATTAGGCCATTGGGCCTAGCAGTGATCACAGGTGCTGTTGTGTATTATTTGGTACCAATGGTACACTCGTTTACTCGTCACAGGTAATCTCTTTGTTTGATTGCCGGTCCACGGTCCAACCCCACCTGGCTTGGACTCTGAACTGGTGATACCCCATTGTTTGCTTATGCCATGTTTTGCATGTGATGCCATGCTACCTTTTTGTTATACTGTATATTTGTCTGTCTAGAGTACACACTTGCCATGTGTAGTATTTTATTTCCAATGTATAACTGGTTGCATGATTGTCTGACTGTTCATGTCTTGTGGATTACGTTACTTGCGAGTACGTCATTGTACTCAGACTGGCTTTTCATGTGGCCAGACTTAGCCAGAAGATGGAGCAAAAGCGTGCTAGGATCAGTAGCCCAGCCAGATACCTGTGGAGTGGAGCCGCTCCAAGCCGTTGCCTTAGTCGTCTTCCGCTGCCAGTTAAACTCTGTCCTGAGCCATGCTTAGCAAGATATTCTGTAATGCCTCGATGGCCTTGTAAACCATTTGTAGCACTTCTTGTGCCTGATTGTGTAATGATTTCCATTATGTTACACTGTCGTGATGTGCGGCCAGATATCTTGGGCTGGCGCAAGGGACGACCGCCTCTCTGCCGAGATGTGCCAGGGAGGGGTGTCACACAGAGTCCGCGACTCCAGCTACCATTGCCGAGTTATCCAAGTGCCTGCTGGCCGCCGAGACAAGGCTCCGAGAGTGGAGATCTTTCCTCAGCTCGTGCCGGTGCAGATCAAGCTCTACTTTTGTTCTTTCTTGGTACGAGCAATCGACCTTAATGCACTGAAATCCCTGCGCTCCGACTCGAAATGGACATCGGATCCAACACTGATCCAGAGCCGCAAGGAAGCAGCCTCCTTCATGGCCAGCTATGCTCAAACCCAATCTCTCATTCCTGGCCCAGTCTACTCCGACGATGAAGAAGATGACGTCGAAGAGGAAGAGGATGATGACGAGGAAAGAGAAGACGAGGAGATCAAGGCTGACACTCCCAATACTGCCACTGCCGCAGCAGCCGATACTGCCAAGCCGACAGCAGCCGACACATCTTCGGAAGCAGCATCCGACATCCCGGCAACCCGGCAACCACCACGACGGTCGATCCTGCGACCGAGATTGCTCCTGCGGCTCGCACTGCTCCTACTGACCCGAGCTCCTCCACCGCAGCTGTTTGAACTTATCACAAGTTGAACTGTTAAATCCCGGGATGCCGGGTGCAGATGTATATATACTCTTAAGTTTTTATCAGTGCTACTTTAACTTGCTAGCTTCAACGAGACTGGCTTAATGCCGGATCACTTTGCACCAAGTCCCCGAGTTACTTTCTTGTTTACTATACTTAGTAATCTTTGCTCTTGTCTACCATTTTGGCGTTCGACAGTCGAGTCACAAGATCAAATTTATAGCATACAGTACTCATAAATTTTGAGATAAGGTTTAGAGTCATCCGACACAAAGAAAAGGAATAAAATACAGGGTTAGTAAACAACATATACCGAATCATTTTTGGACCGAGTCCCCGAGTCTGTTTTCATGTTTACTATATTCCATAATCTATGCTCTTGACTGCCATTTTGGCGTTCGTCAGTCGAGTCACAAGATCACAACAAGATAGCATACACTACTTGAACTTTGAGACAAGGTTTAAAATCATTCGGCATAGGAACAACATAGATAAAACACATGCATATAGACAAGGCAGTCCCCGAGATTCTTTTCGGAGTGCCAACATTTCATTCAAAGGAAACCGAGATACATACATTGTGCCCTTAAGAGTAAAAGGGACGGAGCAGAGCCACATTCCAGGGTCGTTTGGTTTCCTCTCCGATTTGTCCATCCTGTCCTTCCTTGGTTTCTGTGCATCTATAAGATAGTATGCATCATTGTGCAGAGCCTTGCTCACAATGAACGGTCCCTCCCATGGAGGTGATAACTTGTGCATGCCGGCTTTGTGCTGCACCAGCCTAAGCACCAAATCTCCTTCTCGGAATACACGAGGATTTATCTTCCGGCTATGATAGCGTCGGAGATTTTGCTGATATATTGCTGACCGAGATAAGGCCAGTTCTCGTGCTTCTTCGAGCAGATCGACATCATTTTCCCGAGCTTCTTTTGCCTCGGCTCTGTGTACAGTGTAACTCTTGGCGAGTCATACTGTATGTCGGTCGGCAGGACCGCTTTGCTCCATAGACCAGAAAAAATGGCGTATAGCCCGTTGATCGATTCGGTGTGGTCCTGAGACCCCACAGTACTGCCGGTATCTCATCTATCCAACAACCCGGAGTTCGCAGCAGTGGTTCAATCAACCGGGCTTTGATGCCGGCTAACACCAATGCATTTGCTCTTTCCACTTGCCCATTGGCCTCCGGATGCGCGACCGATGCTAGGTCAAGTCGGATTCTCTTTTCAGCACAGAATCGAGCAAATTCTCCTACAGCAAAGTTTGTGCCATTATCCGAGATAATGCTGTGTGGGTAACCATATCTCAAAATGATGTCTTTCAAGAAAGATACAGCCGTGTGGCCGTCACACTTCCTGATTGGCTTCACCTCGATCCACTTGGTGAACTTGTCCACCATCACCAGCATATGAGTCATGTTACCTCGGGCCGGTTTGAATTCCCCACCATATCCAGACACAAACAGCAAAAGGCCAAGTGATGGGAATTGTCTTGAGTGCTGAAGCTGGCATGTGGATCTTGTGAGCAAATCTCTGACATCCCTCGCACTTCCTGACGATATCTTCTGCCTGTTGCAAAGCAGTGGGCCAGTAAACCCATGTCGGAATGCCTTAGCAACCAAGGCTCGAGCAAGCATGATGACCACATTCTCCTTGATGAATTTCCAGGAGCATCTCTTGCCCTTCCTCCGGTTCAACACAACGTTGTAGCATGTGGTTGCGCTTCTCTTATACAACTCTCGTTGATGATGGTGTATGCTTTGGATCTTCTTTGCACTCGCCTGGCCTCGGCTTCATCATTGGCAGACTCCCATCTATCATATACGACATTATAGGCTGTGCCCATCCTGGCACAGGACGTACAGGAAAGATCGGTTCATCCACCTCCATTGGTTCAACCGACATTGCCTCCTCTGACATCAATTGTCAGTCCCCGGGTTCTGCCAAGCAGTCCCCGGGTTCTCCCAAATGCACCCGACATCGATGTCCATGGAACAGCATCAGATTCCGGTTTCGGGATAAAGATTGACTCGGACTCGGGCGATGGTTTGATTGATGGCTTCCTCAGATGCTCCAAGGATATGCCGGGTGGGATTGGATCCCGAGATGACCTAGCTTGGACAGTACATCGGCGGCTTCATTTTCTGTCCGAGGTATATGCTTGAACTCGCAACCTTCAAAGAACCCCGAGATCTTCTGGACATGAAACCGATATAACGCCATGTTGGCGTCTAAAGCATCCCAATTTCCCGAGACTTGCTGCACCACCAGATCCGAGTCTCCGAAGCATTCTATCCGGCGAATACCAATTTCCTTGGCCACGTTGAGCCCATGAACAAGTGCCTCATACTCGGCCACATTGTTAGATGCCGCAAAATGAATCTGCAACACATATCTCAGTTGATCCTGCTTTGGCGAGGTAAGGACTACCCCGGCGCCTAAACCAATGTTTGTCTTGGAGCCATCAAAGTGCATTCTCCAGTAATTGGAGTCAGGCAATGGTGGCTCATATTGCATCTCGGCCCAATCCACGAAGAAATCAGGCAGTGCCTGAGATTTGATGGCATCTCTTCTTTCATAATGTGGCGTATAAGGAGCCAGCTCAATGGCCCATTTGGCTACTCGGCCGCTTGCATCTTTGTTACCAATGATTTCCGAGATAGGAGCTTCACACACCACTGTGATTGGATGCTCTTGAAAGTAATGTTTCAATTTCTTGACCGCCATATAGACGCCATATGTCATTTTCTGGTAGTGAGGATAATTTTGCTTGGACACGAGATCACCTCGCTCAGATAATATACCGGCCTCTGCACGGTTTTGCCATCTCTTCTCGCTCCACTACCACTACGGCACTCACAACTCGGTTTGTGGCTGCAATGTAGAGCAACATCGGCTCTTTGGGTAATGGTGAGGCCAATATCGGCGCAGTTGCCAACATCTTTTTTAGCTCAGTGAACGCCGCATCCGCTTGCGGGTCCACACAAATTTGTTACTTTTCTTCATTAGTTGGTATAAAGGCAATGCCTTTTCTCCCAACCTACTAACAAACCGACTTAAGGATGCCAAGCAACCAGTGAACTTTTGCACATCCTTGAGATTTTGGCAACCTCATGCTCTCAATAGCACGGATCTTTGTCGGATTTGCCTCGATACCTCGGCTTGACACGAGGAAACCGAGTAACTTGCCTGCCGGCACACCAAATGTACATTTGTGGGTTAAGTTTTATCCGGAATCTCCTTAGATTCGCGAATGTTTCTCTGAGATCATCAATCAGAGTGGATTTCTCCTTAGTTTTGATGACGATTCATCGACATATACCTGCACATTTTTGCCTATTTGATCATGCAAGCATTTTTGCATACATCTTTGGTAAGTAGCACCAGCATTTCTCAAACCAAATGTCATGACACGATAGCAATAAGCCCCGTACAGGGTAATAAAAGCAGTTTTCATTTGATCAGCAGGGTTCAGCGGTATCTGGTGAAAACCAGAATATGCATCCACAAAGGATAACAGCTCACACCCGGCTGTGGAATCGATCACTTGATCAATCCGAGGCAGCGGGAATGGATCCTTAGGACATGCCTTGTTCAAGTTTGTGAAATCAATACACATGCGCCACACAATGGCCACGTTCGGGTCATCCTTTTTCTTTTCCACCAGGACCGGGTTAGACAACCAGTCCGGGTGCAGCACTTCCATGATGAAACCAGATGCAAGTAATCTGGCCAGTTCATCGCCTATCACCTTTCTCCTCCATCCGAGAGACGTCGCATAGGTTGCTTCACAGTTTCATATCCGGTCTGACGAATAATGAGTGCTCAGCCAACTCCTCGGAACACCTGGCAGGTCCTGATTTGACCATGCAAAGATATCCCGATTCTCACGGAGGAAGTGACTGAGCTCGCCTTCCTATTTCTCGGTCAACCCAGTACCAATGATGACGTTGCGTTCTGGGAACGCCGGGTCGACGTTGATCTTCTTCGTCTCCTTCGGCACCTGGAATGCCGCACTCGCTCCGGTTAGTCATACCCGGCATACCGATTGCGCGGACTGGGCCAGCGCCACCACTTCATGGATTCTCTTCTTCTCCGCATCAATGATTAATGACTCGGCCAGACAAGAGCCAGCCGAGGCGCACTCCAAGAACGCTTATAGTCACCCGAGATGGTGATGATGCTATTAGGACCCGGCAGCTTCATCTTGAGGTAAGCCACATGGGTAGATATCATGAACTTGGCCAGCGCTGGTGTCGGCCCAGTGAAAACCGGGGTATCATGGGCCGGCCTGCCACAGCCCTCAAACGCTCCGCAGGAAATTCTACTAAGGACCAGGCTCTCAGCCTGACGAGCCTCGCGAGGCATTTTCCCTCGCGAGGGCTTCTTTGCTCGACTGAGCATTTCTGCTAAGGACCAGACGATCGGCCTAAGAGGCCTCGAGAGGAACCTCTGCCTCGGGAAGGCCTCTCCTGGAAGATCTCAGGCCCTGGCGCGTCTCCGCGCCACCCTCGGGAGGTTTTCCCTCGCGAGAAGTCAACGGCTGCAAAACCTCGGCGAGGCTTCAGGCCCTCGCGGGGTTCCTTCAAGTGGAAGCAAGCTCCTGCGCACTGCAGAGCGCACATGGGCTCTGCGCCCGCCGCAGAGTGACGCGCCGCCTGCGCGCGATGACGAAGACGCCGCAGTTGCCATTCTCGTGTATAAAGTGGTCAAAGGAGCTGCGGCAAGCAAAGCGGACTCCAAGACTTGCCAAATTGGTGATAAAGCGGCCGGCCGCCGCTACGCTCCAACTGCGACGTCACCGTGGGGCACGCCCCAAAGCTCTGCAGCGCCAGCCCACCGTCCTGGTTGGACGGTGGCTTTTTCTGCCAAGACGACGTGCTCTCTGCCATGGACCGCGTCCATGGACGCCCCCGACGCTGTGCGCTGTGCTCCAACTCGGCGGCATTGTGGTATCCCTTCCCGCCGGAGTTTTCGGGGAAGAGGACCAAGCCCAGTATATAAGGAGCCAGTGTACGACCTAGGAGGGGATCCCGCATTCACCAACTCATTCCACAACCAAGGAGCTACGTCTGAGAGAAGAAGACGGAGCTCATTCCACCATAGTCCACCATAGCCACAACTGTGCCCTCGGCAAGCACCTTGTACTGTGAACCTCTCCAAGCAGTGCAATACATCTTAGCAGGACGTAGGGCTTTTACACCTCACGGTGGGCCTGAACCTGGGTAGCGGCTCGTGTTCCTCTCTGTCGTGATGTTCCTCACCGAGCTCGACGAGCACCGTCGCCGAGGTTGTTGAGGATTTGTTTGACGTTGTGTTCAGCCCCTTACTCGTTTCCTGGCTTTGAGAGACACCCCTAGTTCCTGGGACTAGTCTCCGACATTTGGCGCGCCAGGTAGGGGGCTGAGGCGCGTCTTCAACTTCTTCAACCTCTCCGCGCCATGACTGACACGCGAGCTGCGCGTCTTGCGCGACGGACGTCCGGCAGGGCCAACACCGAGCCCGCCGCCAACCACAACCCGCGTGGTCGCCCACGCGCCAACCGCGCTTCAGAGCGCAACGCCGAGCCGCGCGTCGAGCATCCTGAGGATGACGGCGGCAGCGGCAACGACGGCGGCATCGACGGCGAGGACGAGGGAGCTTCCTCCTGCACCCATCCAGGCGCGAGAGCGCCTCCACGATGGGCCGAGCGGCGCCCAGTCCAGCCACGCGCTACTGATGGCGCAAGAGCTGCTACGCTACCGTCCCACGCAGGCGGGCCACGACAACTGGCTGGGCGTCTCGAGGAGCTCATCAACGCCGCCGCCGTTCCTGCCGCCACCACTGCAGCACCAGCCCTCTCGCTCGCTGGTGCGCCACTCCGGACGCGAGGGGAACATAGCGCACGGCGCTCCTCCTCCCCCTCCGCCTCCGCCACCTCCTCCAGCTGCAGCTCCGGCAGCAAACCACCGCGCCGCGTCGCACGCATCCTCGCCGCACGACTGCCAGATTGTGCAGCGGACTCCGGCGGATGCCCGCGTGGAGATCGAGCGCCAGAGGGACCGCCACAACCGCGTCGTGCAGGAGATTGCCGCTGCAGGTCGCCAGAACCGCGCGTACTCGCTGGTGGCCGTGACATACGCCACGGGCTGCACCGCCTTCACCCGCAACCTGCGCCGCGTCGTCTGGCCGTGAAGTTCAAGCCAGACCTCCCTCCGCGCTACGACGGCAGGACCAACCCTCTGGAGTTCCTGCAGCTCTACACCGTCTCCATCCAGGCTGCGGGAGGCGACGACAAGGTGATGGCCAACTGGCTCTCCATGGCGCTCAAGGACTCCGCGCTCTCGTGGCTCATGAACCTCCCCGAGAACACCATCGACACGTGGGAGGACCTCTGCAAGGTCTTCGTCGCCAACTTCAAGGGCACCTACGAGCGCGCGCTCACCTACAACGACCTTCGCGCGGTGCGCCAGAAGCCTGACGAGACCCTCCGCAGATACATCCAGCGCTTCAGCCAGGTCCGCAACAAGATTCCGAACATCCCGGACTCGCACGTCATCTCCGCCTTCAGGGAGGGCGTCACGAACCACAGGATGCTCGAGAAGCTCGGCATCCACGACACCCTCTCCTCTGTGGTGAAGCTCTTTGATCTGGCTGACAAGTGCGCCAAGGCTGAAGAGGGCCTCCTCTTCGTCAAGAAGGAAGTGGAGGATGACCCTCCTGAGGGGTCCAGGAGCAAGAAGAAGCCTGCCGAGAAGCGCAAGACCACCGCCATCCTCGCGGCAGAGCCTGACGCAAAGCAGCCTCGCGAGGCCTCTCCGGCGGCTGAAGAGAAAAAGGTGGACAATCGCCCATACTGCATCTACCACAACAGGCACAACCACGACTGAAGACTGCTGGGAGCTCAAGCAGCTCAGCAAGGAGCGCGAGAAGAACCAGGGCCGGCGGCGCGGCGGAGGCCGTGGTGGCCGCGGAGGTGGACGCCACAACTTCCAGCACAGGGCTCGGGGGAACAACGCGGGCAAAACGGCAACCTCCCCGACGAGAACCCTGGGGGCTACCAGGCCCCTCAGGGGGCAATAGCCTGCATCCTCGGCGGGTCCCAGGCGCCCAAGTCCAACAACCACTTCAAGCAATTCTCTCGCGAGGTCAGCGCAGCGCTTCCAGGGCTTGAGGCTTCCCAGCCCCTCAAGTGGTCACAGTACACCATCGCCTTCGACTCCAAGGACCACCCCAAGTCGACCAAGGCTGTAGGCACCATCCCTCTGGTGTGCACCCCATCATCAACAACATCGCCGTCGCCAAGACACTCATAGATGGGGGTGCGGGCTTGAACGTCATCTCTGTCGAGACCTTCGAGCAGCTTCAAGTGCCCTACGAGTGGCTATGCCCTCTAGGCCCTTCACGGGGGTGACAAGTGGCTCCACCACACCTCTGGGGCAGGTGAGGCTCGCGGTCACCTTCGGCACGCCGCAGAACTACCGCACCGAGCAGATCGACTTCGACGTCGCACACATTGGCCTGCCCTACAACGCCATCCTCGGCTACCCCGCCCTCGCGAAGTTCATGGCCGTCACTCACCATGCGTACAACATCGTCAAGCTTCCAGGCAGCGGCGGCACCATCGCCATCCACGGTCAAGTCCAGGACGCAATGCGCTCTGTCGAGACCGCCTACAAGGCCGCTGCCGTGGCATTCCCCGCTGATGAGGACATGGAGCCCCTCGAGAGGCCCGCGAAGAAGAAGCAGCTGTTCTCACAGGAGCAGGCAGCCACGAAGAAGGTGTCACTGGACGCCAGCAGCTCGGGGGCTAGCGTCACCATAGGCGCTGGCTTGCCTCCCAAATAGGAAAGCGCGCTCGTCGCCTTCCTCAGGGCAAACTCTGACATGTTCGCATGGACACCGTCAGAGATGTCCGGAGTACCGAGGGAGGTGATCGAGCACCACTTAGCCGTGTGTCCAAACGCACGCCCCGTGAAGCAGAAAGCACGGCGCCAGGCGCCAGAGAAGCAAGAGTTCATCATCAAGGAAGTAGAGAAGTTGAAAGAAGCACACATCATCAGGAAGTTCCACACCCCACATGGCTCTCCAACACGGTGGTCGTTCCCAAGCACACCGGGGGCGGCAGGCTCTGCATCGACTACACCGACCTCAACAAGGCCTGCCCCAAGGACCCGTACCCCATGCCTCGGATAGACCAGATCGTGGACTCCACCGCCGGCTGCGACCTCCTCTGTTTTCTGGATGCCTTCTCAGGCTACCACCAGATCAAGATGGCGAAGGAGGATGAGGAGAAGACAGCATTCCTCACCCCTTGTGGTGTGTATTGCTACGTCTGCATGCCCTTTGGCTTGAAGAACGCCGGCGCCACCTTCCAGAGGCTCATGAGGAAGGCCTTGGGGGCTCAGATGGGAAGAAATGCAGAAGCCTACGTCGACGACATCGTGGTCAAGACTCGCGAAGAGCACACCCTCATGGAGGACCTCGAGGAGACCTTTGCCAGCCTGCGCAAAGTAAACATCAAGCTGAACCCCGCCAAGTGCGTCTTCGGGGTACCGTCAGGCAAACTCCTCGGGTTCCTAGTGTCTCACCGCGGCATAGAAGCGAATCCTGACAAGATCAAAGCCATAGAAGAATGCAGCCACCTCGTCGCCTCAAGGACATGCAGCGCCTCGCGGGATGCATGGCCAGCCTCGGCCGTTTCATCTCCAAGTTCGGCGAGAGGGCGCTGCCATTTTTCAAGCTCATGAAGCGGTCTGGCACGTTCAAGTGGACGCCTGAGGCGGACAAGGCATTTGAAGACCTGAAGAAGTACTTGGCTAGCCCACCTGTCATGGTTGCCCCAAGGCCTGGCGAGCATCTGAAGCTGTACCTATCAGCCACTCCACAAACAGTGAGCGCAGCCTTGGTGGCAGAAAGGGAAGAGCCAGTCCTCGCCAAGAAGGACACTGCCACGCCAAGCCCAGATCCCCCGACAAGGAAGCATCCTCTTCAGGCCCTGAGCCCCATGCCGAGCCCGCGCAACCAGAAGGCACCCTCGTCGAGGGTCCACCTCAAGAGAGGCTCGACAAGGCTCCCGAGGAGCCCAGCGCGTCGTCACCATCGACAACCCTCGTCGAGCATCCCGTCTACTTCGTCAGCACTGTGCTGCGAGATGCCCGCGAGCGGTACACTATGCAGCAGAAGCTCCTCCTCGCGCTCCTCATCGCTTCCAGGAAGCTGCGCCACTACTTCCAGGGCCACCCCATCACGGTGGTCACATCATTCCCTCTGGAGCAGATCCTGCGCAACCCAAACGCCACTGATCGCGTCGCAGGGTGGAACATTGAGCTGCAACCTTTTGGCCTGCGCTTCGACACCACCAGGGTCATCAAGGGGAGAGCATTGGCTGACTTCGTCGCCGAGTGGACAGACACCCAGCAAGAAGAGCCTCATGAGGCAGAAACCACGCCAGCTGGAGACACAGTGCCAAGCCACTGGACCATGCACTTCGACGGAGCATTCGCATGCCAGAACGCCGGGGCTGGCGTCGTCCTGACCTCACCCAAGGGCGACAAGCTCTACTACGCCGTCCAGCTGTGCTTCACGACAGACAAGGTCTCCAACAACATCGCCGAGTACGAGGGTCTCCTCGCAGGGCTCAGAGCCGCAGTTGCCCTCGGCATCAAGCGCCTACTCATCAAGGGCGACTCCCAGCTCCTCGTCAACTTCTCCAACAAGAGCTATACGCCTAAGGACGGCCACATGGCCCTCAGTGCTTCAGGAGTGGTTTCTATTGGCCCTCAGTGCTTCAAGATGCAACCACCGTCGTCCAGGCTTGCGAGGCATGCCAGTTCCACGCCAAGCAAGTCCACCAGCCCGCACTGGGGCTCCAGACCATCCCTCTCTCCTGGCCCTTCGCGGTCTGGGGGCTGGACATCCTGGGACCTTTCCCACGCTCCAGCGGGGGCTACCGCTACCTCTACGTCGCCATCGACAAGTTCACCAAATGGGCGGAGGTTGAAGCGGTGCGCACCATCCCGGCGAGATCAGCGGTGAAATTCATCAGAGGCCTGGCCTGTCGCTTCGGCGTGCCAAATCGCATCATCACCGACAACGGCTCACAGTTCACCAGCGGCATCTTCAGGGCCTACTGCGAGAGTCTTGGCACACGGCTCTGCTTCGCCTCGGTGGCTCATCCACGAAGCAACGGGCAGGCTGAGCGGCGAACGCAGAAGTGCTCAAGGCCTCAAGACAAGAAGCTTCAATCGCCTCAAGGCCCACGGCAAGAACTGGATCGAAGAGCTCCCCTCCGTGCTCTGGTCCATCCGCACCACCGCCACGAAGCCCACTGGAGAAACGCCGTTCGCTCTCGTCTATGGCGCTGAAGCAGTCCTCCCCACCGAGATCAAGCATGGGTCCCCACGGATCCTTGCTTTCAACGAGGACAACCAAGAGGAGCTCCACAACGACGACTTGCTGCTGCTCGATGGACTACGCCGCCGTGCCGCCCTCCGAGCGGCGAAGTACCAGCAAGACCTGCGCCGCTACCACAGCCGCCACATACGGCCGCGCACCCTCGAGACAGGTGATCTCGTCCTCAGGAGGATCCTCTCCAGAGAGGGCCTCCACAAGCTCTCACCCATGTGGGAAGGCCCCTACAGGGTCGCGCACATCGCCAGGCCCGGCGCGGTACGGCTCGAGACGGAAGACGGCGATCCAATCAAAAATCCATGGAACATCGAGCACCTACGCAAGTTCTACCCGTGATCACGTCGCGGCAGGCATTTTTTGTCTCAAGAGGGAAGCACGCGTCTTCACCTCCCAGCTTCACCAAGCTTTCCCTTCACGAGGGCCATCTCCACTGAGAGTTTCCTACAACGCGTCGCCACGGGCCGCGGGAAGCCTCAGCCACTCCATGTGGAACCCCATGCCCAGACATGGCGGACTTTGTCTTGGCCTCGCCAAGTGTAATGAACAATTTCAGGTCATCATGAACCTATTGCGCTTCGGCGCCGTTATGTAATATTGCTTGGTGAGTTTGTTTTCTTACATTTCATTCGCGCTCACATTTTTCCCCATGCGCACCTCGCGAGCGGGGGCTGAGCACGGTGCCTGTGTCTCGGGAGCATCCCAGCAGCATCGTAAAATCCAAAGGATCCGAGCTCTAACTCGTGGCTCTCCGCCCACGACCGTTATCTCACCAAAGAGCTCTGACTCGTGGGTTAGCTCCCATGCACGTCACCTCACCAAGGACCTTGGTGCTTATTCTCCTCGTGAGATACCCATGAGGAAATCTATGAGCGCGCATGAGTTGTACAACTATGCTTTGCTTGTGGGTTCGCCTCTCTCTCCAACAGGGAACAAGACGCCTTGCAGGGCTCCAAAAGCTCCAAACCAGCCTCAGGCAGCCTCGAGAGGGAGAACACCTCACCAGGAACACAACACCCTCTACGAGCAGGCGTCTCGCCAGAGCTAAGTCCAGAACTTACGCCTCATGAGCTCTTTTTCCCTCTCGCTGGTTTTGTCGCCCCTCGAGCCTCTCTTTTCTCTCTTACGCCTCATGGGCTGCTTGCACGTCAAAGGGGAGCCCTGAGCATCGCGCCTCGAGGGCTCTTACCTCTCTAAGCCTTACGCACCCCCGGCCTTGTCGAGCCCTGACTCCGGCATACCGAAGCGGCGGTGCTATTTGCGCTAAGAGCAGGGTCCTAACGACGTAGAGCGAAAAAGACATGAGGGAACAGATAAAAGGCCTCCCGAGGGGCACTCACACTTGCACAAAATAAAAGTGTCTTTACAAACCAGCACAAAATAAAAGCAACAAGTCTTAAGATAACTGGTGCCCTTGGCACATCTCTCCACAGGGGCAACCTAAGCAGCGGGGGTCGTCGTCGCCGTCGACAGCTTCATCATCCACCTCCTCAGCCTGCCTCGTCGTCGCTCTCCTCGACCTCGACCCTCTTGAAGCGTTGAGTGTACTTCTCCACGTCGTCCCACACCGAGGCGTCCAGCTTCGAGGCGAGTTCCTTCTCCAGAGGCTCCATCACAGACGCGAAGTCGAAGCCGGGGTGGAGGTGTGCAAGGTTGGCGAAGACTTGGCCGACCGCGACGCCAAGGAGCTCGCGGCTCTCGGTGTCGACCAGGTCGTCGAGGTTCGTCACGACCTCTTCAAACTTGGTGAGAAGCTGCTCGAAGAAGCCAAGGTAGGTGGCGACGTCGGAGTTCCCCTCGACAGAGAGCCTGGGGGCTTCGGTCCCCAGGCGGCCCGCAACGGCCGCGCACGCCTCACCAAGGAAGCAAACATGCGCTCCCGCTGGCGCGACAAGACCTGCGCAGTCAGAGCGCTCCGCCGAGCTTCCTCGACGAGCTCCACAACAGGCCCCACCTGCTGCTGCATCTCGTTCATGTCCTGCGTCAAGGAGGCAAGGTCCTGCTCCGCGTGCTTCCGAGCCTCCACAGCGTCATGAAGGCGGGAGTCAAATCGCTTCTTCTGAGCCTCAAGCTCCCTGATGCGAGCCTCAAGCTCGTTGCGTCTCTTCGTGAAGCGCTCCTCCTGCTTCTTGACCTTCTCCGCGAAATCCTTCCTGCAATTGTCGCGGAAGAGCTGCTCCTTGGTCGCGGACTCCTCCGCCATCTGCTCCTCCTTCTTGCGGAGGTTCTCGTTGGTCAGCGCGAGGCGCTTCTGGTAGAACGCCTCGTCTTGAGTAACTTTGCTCTCGCGAGACTCCAGGTGCTCCCGCTGCGCAGATTGATCCTTCTCGATCTGTTCGACCTGTTCCTCGCGCTTGCGTAGCTCGGTCTCGCGGGCATCAAGTTCTGCCCGCGCTGCACCATCTGGTTTTCGCGGACGCGCAGGTCCTCGCGGAGCTTCTCCAGGCCTTGCCGCACGGTCTCCGACTCGGCGATGATCCCCGCCTCGCGGTCCAGAAGCTCCTTGTGCTTGGTGGAGACCGCCGCCTCGCGCGCCGCCAGCTCCTGATGCTTGGCCTCGGTCTCCGCCTCGAGAGCCTCGCGCCTAGCACTCAGGTCCGCAAGGGTCTCCTCGACCTCGCGGACCACGCTGATGCGGATCTCTTCAGCAGAGCGCAGCGCCGCCTCGCGTTGCGCCTGGGCTGCCTCGTCCTTCCGGCGGCAGCGCTCCACGGTCTCCTGGAGGCAAGCCCAGCCCCGCGCAAGCTCGGCGACCTCCTCCGCCCTGACGCGGTCTTCCTCAGCGAGCTGGGCCTCGAGCCCATCGAGCACCTCCCTCGCCGAGCGAAGGACAGCCTCTCGGCGAGCTGCGACTGGGCGCTGACCCGCAAGGCTAGGGCCCATGATTCTCCAGAGGGCCTGGAAGCGCCAGCGCCTGCCGAGGACCCGGGGCATCGCGCCTTGGGCTCTGAGTGTCCTCGAGGCGCGCCTGGGGGCTCTGCTGGGAGCCTCCCCCTTCCTCCATGCTAGGGGCCTTCTGGGGGCTCTGGCGAGAGCCCCCCTCACCTTCAGCGCTGGGAGCCTTCTGGGGGCTCGAGGCGCCCCCACCATCAGCTCCACCATCTTTCTGCCCCTGGGGAGCACTCTCCTCTTCCCCAGGAGCAGGGTTGGCCTTCTCTGCTGAGGCCGTCCCCGCGCAGCCTCAGTGCCCCTGTAGGCCCTCCAAGGCCCGAGCTCGGTGGAGGCGACGGCAGTGGTGTCCTCCATTTCGACGTCAGCGTGCGTCTCTGCAGACGCAGCTGTCTCCGCCGCGCCCTCCTTCGCCGGCGGCGTGGTCCTTGCCGCATCCTCTCCGGCGTCTTCTCTTGCCGCACAGGAGAGGCATCAGGCCGTGCAGGTGACGGCATCGTCACCTCTACCTCCTCCTCCGCCTCGCGGCGCTCCTCTGTCTCAGGAGGCGGCGCCGCAGCCTCGGGAGAGGAAGCGGTGGCCTCGGGGTGCCCTCTTCAGCCGTAGGCGCCGCAGACGCCGCGACAGAGCGGAGATCTCTCCAAGTCTCCGGAGCCTCCGCCTCTTTGGCTCCTCAGTGCGCCTGGAGAGGAAAAGACTCAAAAACCTCTCGAGAGGCCTACACAAGACAACATCGAACAGGAAAGGGAGTACAAAAACTTACGCCGCGGTGTCGACCCACTTCCTCTTCTTCCGCCGCGCGGGCGGAGCACTGGGCTCCGCGCTCTCGTGCCTCGTTTCCTCCCGGGCTCCGGCGTTCCTGTCGTGGATCGCCTTGGAGCGGGGCTCGCAGTGGCCCGACGAAGCATCGTCATCGTCGCTCTCCTCCTTCCCCTCGACACGCTGCGAGGGGGCAACCACGAACTCGTCGCCGCTGCCCGAGGAGATCTCATGGATCTCAGCCTCAGGCGCCGCACTCTTCAAGGCGCTCGAGTTCTCCGCCGAGGAAGCGGCGCCTCCCGAGGGCCGGTTGCGCCCGCGTCAGACTCCGCGGGGCGTCTCCTCGTCGCCCTCAGCTGGTGCCCCCTGCGCCGCAGACTCCGGGTCCTCGCGAGGCCCAACGTGCCCCTTAGGCACCAGGCCCCACTGGTCGAACTTCGGCATCGCCTGCACGTGCGAGACACGACGCCCGAGATCGATCCGATGGAGCGGCACAGTCTGGTCGTGGGCGCGGGGATGTCTGGGACGTGAAGAGGGTCTCCATGAGGGCGTGCATCCTCCTTCGTGTAGAGGGTAGCGCTCAGGCGCATCTTGTCCCTCTGGTTGGAGTACAGCCACATCGCGTCCGCGTGCCTCTGGAGCGGAGCAATGCGGCGCCTCACGAAGTCCTTGGCCACCATCTGCCCGGTGAGGCCGGCCTCGCGGAGGTCCCTCAAGCGCCTCACCACAGGGCCAAGCGTCGCGCCCTTGAGCCCCTTGGAGGACCAGCTCGCCCTCTTCGTCGGAGGCGCTTCAGGCAGCTCGAAGAAGGCGCTCTGGCTCCCGAACTGCATGAGGAACCAGCGCTTGCGGAAGTCCTCCACCTTCTTCGTCACGCTGGTCACAATGTTCTCGCCGTTCCGCGCGATGGGGATGTAGACGCCTTTCATGCCGTCGGTGATGCGGAAGGACACGCACCCGACCGCTCCTTGTTCGCCGTGAACCGGAGCGCGTAGAAGCTGCGGAAGAGGTCCACCGAAGGCGGAATGCCGATGTACGCCTCGCAGAGGTAGGCGAAGATGGCGAGGATGAGGATGGGGTGGAGATGAAGAACCTGGATCTGGTAGCGCTCCAACCGCCAGGAAGAAATCGGAGAAGGGAGGAACGAGCCCGGCGAAGAGAGAGTGCATGAAGATGGGGTAGAAGCTGCCGTGAGAGTTGCCCGCTCGCTTGAGCACCGTGGCGCCGTGCTCGTTGGTCTTCGAGGCCGCCATGTGACGCACCTTGTCCAGCTGCGCCTCCGTCTCGAAGCGGGAGCCGCTCAGAGCACTGCATCGCAGCAGGCTCGCCGCCCTGCACCACTGCCTTGCCCTTCGTGGCAGCGGTGGCCTTCTTGGGCGCCATTGCAGCAAGGTCGCGAAGGAGGAGATTGGGGATTGAGCGCTGGGAAGAAGGAGGCGAAAGGGGAACGAGTGGAGTAATGGCCGCCTGCGCCGAGCTCTTCGCCTTATATCGGCTCATCGAGCCGTTACCAGGACGTGGCGGGACCCACCACCACGCCCGTTACTTCAGAGGAGATCGTGGGATCGTGTCCGGCCGTGACGCTCCACGTGTCTCGGGCTTCGCAGGCTTCTTTGGGCCCACGACGATTCGCCTCCGCCTGAGGAGCTCCAGCGTGCCCATCGCGGGCCCGGGGGCTACTGTCGGCCCAGTGAAAACCGGGGTATCATGGGCCGGCCTGCCACAGCCCTCAAACGCTCCGCAGGAAATTCTACTAAGGACCAGGCTTTCAGCCTGACGAGCCTCGCGAGGCATTTTCCCTCGCGAGGGCTTCTTTGCTCGACTGAGCATTTCTGCTAAGGACCAGACGATCGGCCTAGGAGGCCTCGAGAGGAACCTCTGCCTCGGGAAGGCCTCTCCTAGAAGATCTTCAGGCCCTGGCGCGTCTCCGTGCCACCCTCGGGAGGTTTTCCCTCGCGAGAAGTCAACGGCTGCAAAACCTCGGCGAGGCTTCAGGCCCTCGCGGGGTTCCTTCAAGTGGAAGCAAGCTCCTGCGCCTGCAGAGCGCACATGGGCTCTGCGCCCGCCGCAGAGTGACGCGCGTGCCTGCGCGCGATGACGAAGACGCCGCAGTTGCCATTCTCGTGTATAAAGTGGTCAAAGGAGCTGCGGCAAGCAAAGCGGACTCCAAGACTTGCCTAATTGGTGATAAAGCGGCCGGCCGCCGCTACGCTCCAACTGCGACGTCACCGTGGGGCACGCCCCAAAGCTCTGCAGCGCCAGCCCACCGTCCTGGTTGGACGGTGGCTTTTTCTGCCAAGACGACGTGCTCTCTGCCATGGACCGCGTCCATGGACGCCCCCGACGCTGTGCGCTGTGCTCCAACTCGGCGGCATTGTGGTATCCCTTCCCGCCGGAGTTTTCGGGGAAGAGGACCAAGCCCAGTATATAAGGAGCCAGTGTACGACCTAGGAGGGGATCCCGCATTCACCAACTCATTCCACACCAAGGAGCTACGTCTGAAGAAGAAGACGGAGCTCATTCCACCATAGTCCACCATAGCTACAACTGTGCCCTCGGCAAGCACCCTTGTACTGTGAACCTCTCCAAGCAGTGCAATACATCTTTGCAGGACGTAGGGCTTTTACACCTCACGGTGGGCCTGAACCTGGGTAGCGGTTTGTGTTTCCTCTCTGTCGTGATGTTCCTCACCGAGCTCGACGAGCACCGTCGCCGAGGTTGTTGAGGATTTGTTCGATGTTGTGTTCAGCCCCTTACTCGTTTCCTGGCTTCTGAGAGACACCCCTAGTTCCTGGGACTAGTCTCCGACAGCTGGTCTACTGAGCAAAGCATGGTATGGACTTTCGAGGTCCACCACCTCGAACTGGATGCTCTCAGTTCTGCAGTTGTCCTTGGTGCCGAATAACACATCAACCCAAATTTTGCCCATAGGTGCACATGAGACACCAGGCACTATACTGTGAAAGGTTGTATGACTCGGCTGCAACATGTTTGCCGAGATGCCCGTCTTCACCATGGTGTCTCGGTACATGATGTTGATGCTGCTCCCATTGTCAATGAGAACTTGGGTGAACCTGACATTGATGGTGGGCCCGATGAATGTCGGATCCACCACTAGAGCGTAACCTCCCAGACTAGGCATGATCCGGGGATGGTCCTTCATGATCCAGCTGATCTCTTGATCAGACCAGTGCATATACTTCGGCACAGCCGGCACAACCATGTTTACCTCCATTGCACGCCGGTGCCGGCTCTGCTTGTCAGTTGGCTCGGTCACAAAGACGACATAGCTCTGATGAGCCTCTCTATACTCACCCTGGCAATATTCACCCTGTCGGCTGGGACCAGCATTGCTGTTGTTGCCTCCGACATTCAGTTGGTTAACATTTTCTGGCCCTCTCCTGTTATCCACAGGTCTCGGAGCTGCATGCCTCGGTGGAGGCGCATTCAAGGGAATAGTGTTTGCTGTTGGGGATATACCAAGTGGGGGTATCACCGACATGGATCAATCCGGCTTGGTGGAGGTAGCCCTACACTAGCGGCCCAGCAAGCTGACGACCAAGGAAGGCAGATGCCGGCAAGGAGGAGGCCCAAGACTGAAGCCCATGAAGCCACCAAGACCAAGACGGAAGGCGGCATACTTGCGGCTAGGTTTAGGACTCCGTATACTTGCTGGATACGTATTCACCTTGTAACCCTAGGTCCAGCCGCCTATATAAGCTGGACCTCGGGGCGCCTTTAGGGCAACTCTTTGATAGACAACCAGCTCATTGTAACCTGTTCACGGCGATATTGCCTTATAGTGAGTTATAGCAGCACGTAGGGCACCACCACCGCCGTGGTGCCTGAAGCTGGGTAAACCGCCGTGTACAATCCCGACCTTGACGACGTCCACCTTCTTGCCCTACGTTCACCCTCGGCTAGCAGGACCCCGTCTCCTATCCAAAATGCCGATACGACGACAGTTGGCGCCCACCGTGGGGCATAAGGCGTCAGGCGTCACGTTCCAGGCGGGAACATCTCCTGCTGTCCGCAGCCGCGAAATCGTCACCAAGCAGATCGCATCTAGCTGGATCATCTGCTCCGGCAGTCCGGCGCGATCAATCAACATGGTCGAGTAGATCTGCCCAGCCCGCGCATCCGTGCCAGGACCTACTTCGACAAACAACGGCGGCGAGCATCTTTCCGGCTAATTTATTTCGGCCCGGGGCTCAACGCCGGCAATCTGATTCGCGACGTGCAAGTTGCCATCACACCGGTTTGTCGAATCCATCCGTACTGGAGATCACATCAAGATTTATCGGCAGTTTCCGTAACTGGCCGAGATCAGCAGATCGATCACAACTCACGTGTGCTGGCGGCAGCACAGCGCGTCAGCCGGCAAGGCGGCGAAATCGGAAGCCATCCGACATCACCATCATCTGTGCCGCCGGCTGACAGAATTACCAGATCGAAACTATGCCGATCGTGGCGTGCATGGAGTCTACAGCGGCTAATCAAATCTCGTCATGGAAAGATCACAGGGAAGCTAGCGCATGCATGCAGAATGCCCGAGGCGAAACCTGCATCGTAACATGCTTTGCTAATAGCTACTCCAACAGATCAAGTACCGAGGTTGTCTAGTTCAAGGCTACCAATTCATGGCAAGCTGAACATACAGCCAAGTACTATTTCGTGACGTGATTAGTCAAAAACCTTTGGATTTAGTGCATGTAGCACGGTTTCGAAACCTACTCTGATTTCCGTTCCATGACGACTATTCAAGTCGACAATTCTCGCCAGTGCACGATTGTCAGCGGGACGCCGCCATCGTAGCATCAGGCTTTGACGAATTCATCGTCAGCCAACACTGCTTCGTTTCGACGTTCAGTATAGGCGAATTCGTCGCTGAATTGCTATCTGTTATTTCCGGTCGCCCAAACCAGGCCAGTTGGGAAAGGCATGGATCGGCGAAAAACAACTTAGCTCCATGTTTTTTGTTTAACGCGGCAAAGCGGCGTATTTATCATCGCATTCCGACGTGGCACGCCATTAGTCTGGCAAACTATCGTCACGTTCCGGCGCGGCACGCCGTCTATCCGGCATACTTGTCGTTGCGTTCCATATTAATGCTAAACGCATCACGACGTCTTTCCAGCAAGATCATCATCGAGTTCCTGCTTAATCGCTAACTCGGCACAACGCACGTTCCAGCTTAATTGTCATCACGGTCTACTCATCGTCGGCTACTCATCAAACACGGAGCCACCGACAAACTGTGGCATGCAGCATAAGAGGAGAACTCGGAAGCCACCGCCTTGCTGGAATCAGCCCGGGGGCTGCCGCCTACATCATGGGGCTGTCTTCTTCAGCCTGGGACTGCCGGCTACATCCTGGGGCTGTTATATTCAGTCCGCCGCCTTCCGCGTCGTCCTCCTCCTCGACATTGACGTCAGCAAACATCAAAAGCTAAGTACTTTATAACATTTAATTAATCATATGGTCATGAAATAAAAGTCTATGGTTTGCTCATTATGTTCTGAGATCCTGCCGTCTTTTGTCTTTTCATATGATCATATATTCTTAGTATCAAAGTTATCCAAAATCTGCTCCGTGCTAAGTGGTTCAAACTTTTAGATACTTGCCGCCTCTGGGCCAAATTAAGCAATCATTTTGCACCGCCTAATATACTTATTCTGATTGTTTATATGTGGGTTGCCTAGTAGTATGTTTTTGGCACCAACACGCGGCTTTGGTCTCTGAGTCTAAACTATCTGGTACAAGCCCTGGTTGACTCAGCTGAAGTAACTGCGCTGCGGTACCGCCAACATACAAAAAGCTAAGCATATATGCCAGATTAATATTAAGGCGGGCCACATAAAATTTACAACCCCTAAGTGTTTGTTCCAAAACTACCGGCTCATGCCTTACATTTGTCCAGCTTACAGTAAAAGTTCATCTTAATGCAGCTATGTTTACTATGCAGGATATTTGACACTTGGGGCTGCGGTCGCAGCACTTTCATCGAGTCTTGAGCCGCCTTTCCGTCAAGGCGGCACTAACCTCGGCAACTACAATCATCTGATCTACAACGCCACAAGTTCTTCTGAGCATCGAGCCGACTTTCAAGAAAATCGACTCAACGCTCGGGGGCTGCACCTAGGCGGATCAAGAAAACCTCTGGCGAACAAAGCCTGGGGGCTCGACATCGACGCTGCCCCTCGCCAGATACTCGGGGGCTTGACATCGACAATGCCTTCGCCCGATACTTGGGGGCTGCACATGCAGCTCCATCATCAGCGACGCAGCCGCCTTGTCGTCAGCGACACGGCTGTCTCGTTTATCGCCGCGTTCCAGCTTAGTTGCTAACGCGGCGCGACGCATCCGTGGCACGGCTGCCTTGTCGTCAGCGACACAGCCGCCTTGTTGTCAGCAACAAGGTCACCTTCGTGGTACGGCCGCCTTGCCGTCAAATTTCAGTCTAACCGTATCTGCAATGTTAGGCGGGACGCCGCCATCATCGGGTTCGGTTTAGGAAAATTAATCGCCAAATTACTAGTTGTTTCCGATCGCCCAAACCTGGCCAGTTTGGGAAGACATCGATTGGTACAAAACAACAAAGCTCCACGTTCCGGCTTAATTGCTAATGTGGCACAACTGCCTTGTCGTCAGCGACACGGCTGCCATCATCGCCTTCGTGGCACGGCACAAATGCCATCATGATATCGTTCCACTTCTCCTTGAGTTCAAACTGTCGTGGACCAAGGATGACATGGACACGTCAACTATCGACTTAACCAGTCAACATGACAAGACACTGCGTGGAAGATTCCTGACAGGAGATCAGGCCGTCTTTCCCATGTTAGCAGCAATGCATCCGGCATCTTTAGTCGGACTGCCGCCTAATCCAACGATGGAATGCTTCAAGCTCTTCAGCCGCCTACAACGTCAACAACAAGGCGGATATCGCAGACGAAAGAAGATGGCGCCTGAAGAACTTAAACCCTTCCAGGGGCTAATGTTGGGGATATACCAAGTGGGGGTATCACCGACATGGATCAATCCGGCTTGGTGGAGGTAGCCCTACACTAGCGGCCCAGCAAGCTGACGACCAAGGAAGGCGGATGCCGGCAAGGAGGAGGCCCAAGACTGAAGCCCATGAAGCCACCAAGACCAAGACGGAAGGCGGCATACTTGCCGGCTAGGTTTAGGACTCCGTATACTTGCTGGATACGTATTCACCTTGTAACCCTAGGTCCAGCCGCCTATATAAGCTGGACCTCGGGGCGCCTTTAGGGCAACTCTTTGATAGACAACCAGCTCATTGTAACCTGTTCACGGCGATATTGCCTTATAGTGAGTTATAGCAGCACGTAGGGCACCGCCACCGCCGTGGTGCCTGAAGCTGGGTAAACCGCCGTGTACAATCCCGACCTTGACGACGTCCACCTTCTTGCCCTACGTTCACCCTCGGCTAGCAGGACCCCGTCTCCTATCCAAAATGCCGATACGACGACATTTGCCCTGGTGAGCTGTAGTGTTGGAGGTCTCTGAGGTGCACCCATCTGATTTCCTCCGGATCCTCCCCCTTCCTTCAATGTGCGCTGATACCAGCTGCACTGTCGGGTTAAATGATTTGCCGGCCTGCGGGGGTCGTGCGTGTGATAACTGCAGGGTCCATCCAGCATTGCCTCATAGGTTAATGGCTTCCTCTGGTCACTCCATGGTCTCTTCCCATCCTGGTTTTGGCCCCATGCAGGACCGCTGTTCCCCAGACGCTGGCTATTGCCGGCACCTGGCTGATCTTGATCAACTGCAGCAACTTGATTTGAACCATACCGATAATCCGGCCGGTCCTCTCTCCTCTTGATCCCGAAATCCTGGCGGTCACCTCGCCTGGCTGGTCCGGGCCCATTATTGATCGGGTATCTTCTACTCGGTTCTACCGAGTTCAGCAAGGGCTGCATTGGATCACCCAGTGCATAGCTATCCGCAATCCGGATTGTCTCGGCCAAGGTGGCCGTCATCTCCCTTTGCAACTTCTGCCAGAGCATGGAGCCGTGTCGGAACCCTTGAGCAAACCATGAAATGGCCTGCGCTTCAACAACTCCTTCACAGGAATTGCGAACAGTACTCCACCGGGTCAAGTAGTCCCGATCAGTTTCATCATCCCTCTGCTTGCACATGGCAAGCTGCTGAGGACGATTCGGCCTCTTGTATGTGCTGGAGAAATTCCTAACGAAGGCTTCTTCAAAGTCCAGCCAGCAGTCAACGCTGTCCTCCCGCAAGTTGTTCAGCCAGATCCGGGCTAGCCCTTCCTACATTTGCGGGATATACCTTACTGCCCATTGGCGGTTTCCTCCCGCGATATGCACTGCCGACACATAATCTGTCAGCCAGTCTTCCGGCTTAGTACTGCCGTTATATGTCTTTGCGCCCCGGTTCAATTGAAAGTGCGGCACCGGTGGCTCCCTCATGATCCGAGGTCCAAAGCATGCAGGGCCAGGTGGGCCTTGCTCTTCTAGCATCTCGGACATAAAGATCCTATCCAACTTATAACGTGCATCATTTGCCGACAACTGGCGAGGTCCCAGCCGGGATCCCAGTGCACCTTCATATCTCTGATACCCGGCTCTCTCCATAGCCGAGTAACCATCATCATAACGGTTAGCCACCTGGTCAACACCTTGTGGCTGCTGAACATGCTCGATATTTTGCTGCTGTCAGGCAGGATTTCGTGTCTGATACCGAGGTGGATAACCTCGGCCAGCCGAGTTAACTTTTCCGGCATCTGGATTGCCCGGACCGGGATTGCTTTTACCCCGGCCGGCACTGCCTCGCCCGGCTAACTGTTTTCTGGCATATGCCGGATCGTATGTCTGTATCTGCTTGTTTTTACCAGAGTTTACACTCCGGTGACGATCTCCATCGACGTGCGGTGATGAAGCTTGCCCCTTAGATCCTCCACTGGCTGCCTTAGCCGAGTGAACAATCTGGGATCCACCTGCAGCTGTGTTAGCCTTAAGATAGGCCTCATTTTGCCGCACGGCAACACCTACTTGCTCATTAACCCGGTCTTGTTGCTTACGGAGAGCTTCTCCAGATAAATCAGATAACTCGGCTCTTGCTGCCTCGGCAGCTCTAAGAGTCTTAGCAGGGGAACTATATTTGGGCTTTTCAGCCGACATGTGACTAGGAGTTTTACTAGAACTTGATCTACCATCTCTAGCAATCTCGACATTGAGGCCTCTACCCCTTTTACGCACATCCTCTATGCGACTAGGATGAGTAGCTATCGGAGTTAAACCATGAGCTTTGTTATACTCACGGAAGGTTATCTCGAATTCTCTCCTTATCTGGGACATTGCGAGAGCCTCCTGACGCAGGTTCTGACGATGCGACTCCAACTCAGCCTCCGTCAGGGCAGCATCTGTACCGGTAGCTACCGGCACAGCCAGCTTCTCGATCATATCCTCGAGAGGAACCGGCCTGACCTGTACCTCAGATGTACCGGCCTGGTCGAGGAGGTTCTCCCTCCTCTCTAGTGGCAGTTTCGCCGATCTGGTGGTCTTGGCGGCAGGTTTGCCGGTGTCTCCTTTACTGGCACCACCCATGGAGCCGGTCATCATGACCTCCGCGCAGCTCCCGGGGCGAGTGGTATGCCGGTCGCGAGCCGCACAGACAGCAGGAGGATCCTTGGCTACAAGCACCTACTCGGGGTACCTGCAGACAAACTCCGTGGCGACGTAGACCTCGTACATCCTGAAGGTGACGAGGCAGCCGTTCCTCAATAGCGGCCTGCTACCGAAGCAGCCCACGTTGTCGCTGATGAAGTTCAGCGAGCCGAATCTATGGACAAGGCCACTGACCACGCGCTCGCCGGAGGCGATGATGGAACCCGTCTGGATGAACACACCAGCCAACGCCGCTACTGGCCCCACGGTGGGCGCCAACTGTCGTGGTGGTATCACGACAGATGCCATAGGATGGCTTAAGTTGGGGCCGATGGACGCTGGTGGAATCGGGGAGGGATAGCGCGCTGAGGAGCGCACACGGAAAACACAAACACACACATGATCTACCCAGGTTCAGGGCCCTCGTGAGGAGGTAAAACCCCCTACTCCTGCCTGTCTATCTCAATATACCGGGATAACAAGGATACAAAGGTGCTCCTCGAGCTGTATGCTTTTTGCTATGGTGAAGCTCTCAAGGAAGAAGAAGGAAACTATGGGGAAAAGATCTCACTGCGTATCATCGTTCTCAGCACTTCTCTCAGTGTCTCCCTCCATGCAGGAGGGCCTGGGGCACCTTATAAACTGGTACCCCGGGTCACCGGATTGGCGCCGTACATTACACTATAGTCACGCGCGTCTGCATCATCATCTCGGTCATGATTGGGTCCTCTGTCACGGACAGGACGTGGCCTGCCCATGCCTCGTACCCTATTCCTAGGTATGCCCGTGGTCAGCGATAGGTGTGACCGGTCACCTCGCACCCGCACCATACCGCCTGCGCCATGCTCCCGTGTCAGGCGGGATGTGACCGTTGCATTGACTTCCAACCGCACAAGGCACTTCTTCTCTTTAACCCGGCATTGATATGCCGGATTCCCCTTCCTGGGTTATCCTCCCCTGCACATAAAAGAAAACACGAAGATACCGACATTCATATGTCGGTCAGTATATGTCGGTTTCATATGTGGGTCAACATATGTCGGTTTGTATCAACATCATAACCCGGCCCCTTCTGGGCCTGATTATGTCGGTTTGTACCAGCATCATATCCCGGCCCCTTCTGGGCCTGGTTATGTCGGTTTTACTGTACCTCGGTCCACTCTTGAACATAAATTATACCATACCTTGACCCTACCTCGGGGCAGTGATACGTCCAAAACATATCTACTTTCCCGAACACTTTTGCTATTGTTTTATCTCTAACTTGTGTGTTTTGAATACAACTAATGCGGACTAACGCTGTTTTCAGCAGAATTGCCCTGGTGTCTTGTTTTTGTGCAGAAAGTCAACTTTCGGGAAAAACACCAGAAAAGATCGCAAACCTCCTATTTTACCAGAAGACTCACGGAGCCAGAAGGGGAGGCGGAGATGGGCCACGAGTGGCCCAAACCACATGGTGGCGCTGCCTGGGGGCCGCCGCGCCAGCCACTGAGGAGGGTGCCTCGGCCACCTCCCCGAGTCCATCTTTCGACTACTTAACCCTTCTGACCTAAAAACATCGGGGGGTCATCCACTTCATCCAGAAACATCACCGTACGCCGCCACCATCGCGAAACCTATTTCGGGGACCAGAAACTCCGTTCTGCCACTCCGCCGGGACGGGGAATTGGAGGAGATCATCGTCATCATCATCACCGACGCTTCTCCATCGACCATCCATGTTTCCCCCATCCATGTGTGGGTAATTCCCTGCTGTAGGCTGAGGGGGATGGTAGGGATTGGATGAGATTGTTCATGTAATAAGCTATAAGATCACTAGGGCATGGTGCCCAGTATCCGTTGTTAGTACTTATTGATGTTGTTGCAACTTGTTGAGCTTAATGCTTGTCACTAGGTGTAACATCCCAAAATTATTATCAGGATTATATTCCAAAAATGAGAGCCAACAAAAACTTTTTGTTGTTTATTGTATGTTAATTGCTTTTGTTACTTGAGATGTTGTTCTTGCTGGTTGTGTGAGTGTTTGCACTAGTGAACACTAGTAAGAAAGAAAGAAAACAAAATATAAAATCAAAGCAAGAAAAATAAAAGTGACAAGTTGTCACATGAAAATCTCCAAGTGACAAACTCAATTATTTTCAAACCAAAGTCAGTGGAGTTGTAATGTAAACACTCCCCATTTTGTTCCTACCACTTTCCCCTCTCAAATATTATTTTTGAACTAGTTTTAAAATTCAAAAATAAAAACAAGTGAAATAAATTAAAATAACATAAACAAAGTACTATGAAAGAAAATGTTGCCAAACATTTTATTTGGCAATGCCAATATTTGTGGAGCTTCTACATGTTATGGGGAGGCGCCACAATTATTTGCAAATTTTTCTAAAATGTTTAAGTACCTCAATTAAATCCAGGAAAAGCTTCTGGATTTTTGAAAACAAACTAAAATAAAAAGGAAAAGAGGAAGGAGGGGGTTTTCTGCAAAACCTTCTTCGACTCCAGCCCCGACGCCGTCGCCGTGTCGCCACCACCGTCGTCGCCGTTTTCTTCGCCGCCAGGACCCCCCTGGCCGCGCTCTCCCTCGCTCCTGCGTCTCTGCACCTCTCTGCACCGCAGGGAAGAAAACGGGCACCTCTCCCGTCGCCTTAACGCCGATGTTCCCCGACGACCGCCGTGGATGCATTGGACGGCGCCGAGCAAATTGGCCCCCGTCTCTGCTCCCCGACACGCACCACTCCTCTAGATGATTCTAGAACCTTGCCGGACCCCGTTAAGCCCCAAGGCGCCACGAGTCTCTGCACCCTCGCCGTGTAATCGCAGAAATGGTCGCCGTGGACGCGCCATGGCCGCCGCCGTAGACCCCGACCATCGTGGACCGCCCCGAGCCTATAAAAGCACCCTGAGACCTCACTGGAACACCACACCTCTCCCCCGCGCTCTCCCTCGCCTCAATTTAGTCTGTGCACCGCCGGAGGGCAGTGCACTGCCGCACCCGACGCCGCCGTTGAGGTCGTGCATCGCCGCGACGCCACACCCTTCCATTCTACCCTCTGACCCCTCTACGATGTTGCCCAAGCTCACCACACTCACCCAGGCTTCTTTTCCCTCTTTTTAGTGCACGGACACGACCCCGAAGCTCTGCCGAAGTTGCTGCCCGACGCCGACGAAGTGCACGACATCGCCGCCGTCGACAGAGACTTCCCCAGCAACTGCCACTCGCACCATCGCCTTCCCCGAGTCTCCGCCGTCGATCTGCTTCATCTCCGCGATCATCCGAGCCTTCTAGGTGAGTCTCCGATCACCACCGTGCCGCCGGCGCGGCGGCGCCGCCAGTTTTTGGTCGCCGCCGTTGCCTTTGATCGTGGGCCGTTGGATCTTGATCCAACGGTGCCCTACCGCTTCGCTGTAGATATTAGACAGACAAGTGGACCCCACCCGTCAGTCTTTTATTCTTTTCCACGCACACACCGAGTCACTGACCAGTAGGCCCCACCTGTCAGAAATCTCAACATTATCAAGAAGAGAAGGAATTTCTATTTCATTTTCTCTGGAAAAACAGTACTGGACCTATCTTTGAAATTCAATATCTAGAGATTTAGAAATCCAAATAAATCAAACTCAAATGTTCTGGAAAGCTTATGAAATTGTTTCACCAACCCAATTAGATTCAACTCATTTAATTAAATATTTAAAAAGTATTATTAGAAACAGTACAGAAGATTTAAAATCTAAACTTGTTTGTTTCTGATGCTCTGTGTGTCAAAATAATTCCAAACTAATTTTGTTAGCTTAGTACTGCCATGTATAAGCTTCCCAAATTTTGGTGGAATTATTTGTGCAGTAGATATTGTTTGGTTTAAGATAGAAGTTTGAACACCCTTCTGGACCAAAATCTTTTAGATAATTATTGGTTGATCCATTTGACTTAGAACCAATTTTGTTAGGTCACATTTAGTCATGTTTAGTTATCCCTAAAAGGATTTAATTTTTGGAGCAATAGAATTTAAATGGTAGCCAAAACTTGATTATTAAGATACTGGATTCAATCCAAGGTGTAGGGAGTTTGGTAACTCCAAATGATCCAATTCAAATTGGGTTGACTTCTACACATCAGTAGCTTTCCATAGAATTTTAGTTTGTATTTTTGTGACCAACAGAACTCAAGTTGTGGAATAAAACATGAATAACTAGTTTCTGCCATAATTTGGACTTAATTAAATAATGTTTAAATTCAACTTTTTGAAAACCAAATTGTGTGGTTTGTGTGTGCAGTAGCTAATTGTGATGTTTATGATTGTTGTGTTGAGATGATTGCTTGTATAGCTTAGTGATTGTTTGCATTATCTGTTTATTAATTAGACGAGAACGTTGTCGGATATATCGAGGAAGGAGAGTTTGCTGAAATTGAAGAACAAGAGCAAGACCACTTTGCCAAGCAAGGCAAGCTATTCTCTGAGCTTGCACTACAAACCTATGCATCTACTTTCATAGCATGTTTTACTCTTAAGGCAAGATTTATAAAACCCATTTCAAAAGTATATGGAAAGTATTTTGCCACCTATGTAGAAATACAAGATAGTTATATCAAATTATAGGATGGGAAAAACAATTGTGTTCTATTCAAAACTCCTTTGAAATTACTTGTGAGATTATGAAATACCGAGATGTCGGTGTTGGAATGGAGAAATGGAAAATGGTGATGTTTATGAAAAATGCACAGTGTGTCCTTGTACTTACGTCAACCATCCGATACCCTGTGCGACCACATCCACCACATATGGGAAAAGGGCGTAGCCATATAATTTGCTCATATTAGTATGGGACTCCTCAACAACGAGGATGACCTCGTTCCATGAGGGGATGGTCATGGCGACCTACCCCCTGACCTGGGTCCTGGCATCTGAGGATGGGGGATTGAAGGGTTCGCTCGCCGGGCAGAACTACGAGTCCTCACACTTAGGTTTCCCGACGGGGAATCTGGACTGGGTGTTGATGGAAAGGATAATAATTTCGTAGCGGTAGGATCCTATACTAGCATGAGCAAAGGACAGGCTGTGGTCGGCGGCTTACTTCGCATACACCCTGTATGGCGAGACGTGGCGGACACGATGAGCTGCCGGATGGATGTGGGATAAAAGCGTGCTACCTCTGCAGAGGATTAAAACTATTCGAATAGCCGAGTCCTCGGATATGGACAGTTGGGAGACCCTACTCTGACCATGTGCAAGTTTTGGAAAAGCTTTTAAGTCAAAAAGAAATTGAAATGGTGATGTTGTGGCACAACTATACCAAATGGAGTGGTAGGAGTTGTTGGAATAAATGGACTATGGTGAGCCATGGTCAGGAAAAAGAAAGGGTTTTGGAGAAGCAGATAACATGGTGGTTTCTTTAAAAAGTGATTATAAAACTCTTCTTACCTTTTTCAATAAAGATATAGAGATGTTTTAAACAAACAAAAGTTGTAAGTTAAAAATAAAACTAGTGCATACTCATGTTGGGGTAGTTTGCGAGTACATTCAAATGTACTCATATTGGTTTCGTCCCTGGCTATTGTCCTAGCCAGACTACGAGGAGGAGCATTACGCCGAGCAGGAGTATGGCGACTTCTATGCGAATTAAGGATCTCCACAAGTCAGCTGCCTGTCGGGTTGTCATCGTTAGAATATGATGTCTACTACGCCGTAGCTTCCGCTGATATATTTGGTTTGGCCCATGAAGGCACCTATGTAAGAACTTGGTCTGAATGACCATTTATGTAAGACTTTTATTCGGTACTGTAATGGATGTAAACTTTGGTATCCAATTCGGATTATGTGCAACGACAGACTGATCACGGGATCGTTGTGTTCAGCATAATCGGGTATTTCGGACAGCTAGTCCGGGGTCCCCACACTAGGGCCCGAGTGCCATGATTTCAGATCTGAACATGTTATTGTTTCATAATGATATGCACTGTTTATTGATCATACCTGCAAGTTGTATACACATATTGTTGTCCGGAACCCGCGGTCCCAAAGTGACAATAATTGGGACAGCCGAGGGGAATGGCTGCGATGTGAGGATCACATGTGTTCATGCGTGTTAATGCTTTGCTCCGGTACTCTATTAAAAGGAGTACCTTAATTACCAGTAGATTCCCTTGAGGCCCGGCTGCCACCGGCTGGTAGGACAGAAGATGTTGTACAAGTTTCTCATTGCGAGCACGTACGACTATATACGGAACACATGCCTACGTTTACTTAGTACTTGGATGCTTTATCATTATTATCTGCAATGCCTATGTCTTGATTATTATATGAGCTATCTTATCCATGCAGCGCCCGTTCATCCATCCCTATGCCTACAGTGTTTTAATCCTACTGTTTACTGCAATCACTACTGCTGTCTCTATTTACTGCTGCTATTATTTCACCGCTACTACTGCTATAAAACTGTTGCTACTGATAATCTGTGTCGAGCAAGACTATTCACAGGTGCAGCTGAATTGACAACTCCGCTGTTAAGGCTCTCAAGTATTCTTTGGCTCCCCTTGTGTCGAATCAATAAATTGGGTTTTACTTCCCTCGAAGACTGTTGCGATCCCCTATACTTGTGGGTCATCAAGACTATTTTCTGGCGCCGTTGCCGGGGAGCATAGCTTTATTTGGGAGTTCACTTGTGATCTATACTGCTCGCTGAAATTTATTCATCATGGGTAAAGCTCGTGATGAGAGGGTCCATGTATTGCCCTCCACTACAAGAAAAGGTACGACACTTAGTACCTCTGCTGCTCTTGACTCACCATCTGTATTGAGTCAACTTGTTACACCACCACAATCTTCACGTGTTGGTACTACTGCTGAATCTGAAATTGCCTCTGATAATGTTGATGATGCTTCTACTGTGATTGATGAGAATATTTCATTAGGTCCACTTTTAGATGCTGCTATTGCTAAGTCTAAACAACTTGAAAATACTAGAACACCTAATGGAAGTCCTACTACTCCTGTTTATTCACCTGAGTTAAGGGATTATACTTGTGATGATGATCCTGATGAAACTTATGTGGAACTTGATGATGATTTTATTGATAAATGTAATGCTACTACTGGTGCAAGTAATATGAGAAATTTTCTTGCACAACATGCTGTTAAATACAAGTTGTCACCTGATCCTAAGTTTGCCACTTCTCCTATAAACATTAAAGATAAGGATTATGATTTTTCTCTTGATTTATCTCATATATCTATTGTTGAGAAAACTCCTTTTTGTGGCACTAAGAGTGAAAGTGCTGTAGAGCACATGAATGAGCTCTCTACTTTGAGTGGCTTATTTTCTGATGATATTAAGAAGCGTAGCTACTTTGTTGCTAAGATTTTTCCTTTCTCATTAAAAGATGATGCTAAAGCTTGGTATAACAACTTGTCTCCTGGTTCTATTACTAGTCCTACTGGTTTGCTTGATGTTTTCTTTCAGAAATATTTCCCTGCTAGTGCTAAACATGATGCTTTGCAAAGAATTTATAACTTTGACCAGGAAGATGAAGAGAAACTTCCAGAGGCATGGACAAGGTTTTGCTCTCTTATCAGAGCTCGGCCTGGACATGATTTGGAAAAGCATGATCTACTTGATATATTTTACAGTGGACTAACTATTGAATCTAGAGCATATCTGGATAGTTGTGCTAGTTGTGTTTTCAGGAAAAGAACCCCTGAAGAAGCTGAAGAATTATTGGCTAAAATCAGCCAGAATTATGATGATTGGACTCTACCTGCGCCGACCCCCACACCTACACCGACACCAATATCAAAGAAGAGGGGAGGTATGATTGAATTGAATGATGAAACAATGAGGGAGCCAAGAAGACTCTCATTGAGAAGGGTATTAAATCTGAAGATGTGAAGAACCTTCCACCTATTGAAGATTTGTGTAAGCCAATTCCTCATCCATCCATAATTGAGGTTCACTCTCTCCACAGGTTCGATGAAGGAGATATTCCCTACTCTAAACCACCTGATCAATGCTTAGATGAATTTGATAATTATGTTATTAAGCAAGATAATTTTAATATGAGAGTAGAGAATCATTTGCATGAAAATTCTCTAGCTATTAGTAAGATGCATGATATTGTGGAGAGAACCTCCAATGATGTTAAGATGCTTATTAAACATTTCCATATGGTTCAAACTCAAATTGATCAACTCACTAAAGTGCAACAAGACATGTTAGCCAATGCTTCTAAGGAAAAATTAAAACCTGTCTATGTTAGCACTAGAAGTGGAGCTCATACTCAGGATCCTTTATATCCTGAGGGACATCCTAAAAGAATTGAACAAGATTCTCAACTAGCTGAAAATCCAGTTTCTCCTTCTAAGAAAAAGAAGAAGAAGAAACATAAAAATGTTGTAGAATCCTCTGAAACTGTTAATGATCCTAATAGTATATCTATCTCTGATGCTGAAACTGAAAGTGGTAATGAACTTGATAGTGATAAGGATAAAAATGATGCTCTTGATAAAGAAGTTAGTGAAAAGGAACCTGAAAAGCATACTAAAAACACAAAGTACACTAAGGAAGATTTCATTGCTAAGAAACATGGTAATGAAAGGGAACCTTGGGTTCAAAAGCAAATGCCTTTTCCAACTAAGAAACTAAAATCAAAGGAAGAAGAACATTATAATAAATTTTGTGAATGGATGAAACCCTTGTTTTGCAAATTCCTTTGACTGATGCTATTAAATTGCCTCCTTACTCAAAGTATATGAAAGATATTGTTTCTAACAAAAGGAAAATTCCTAATGAGGAAATTTCTACTATGCTTGCTAATTATTCTTTCAATGGCAAGGTTCCTAAGAAGCTTGGAGATCCAGGTATACCAACCATCCCTTGCTCCATCAAGAATAATTATGTTAGAACTGCTTTATGTGATTTGGGAGCAGGAGTTAGTGTTATGCCTTTTTCTCTTTATAAGAGACTCTATCTTGATAAATTGATACCTACTGATATATCTTTGCAAATGGCTGATAAATCTACTGCTGTTCCTGTTGGCATTTGTGAGGATGTCCCTGTTCAAGTAGCTAACAATTGTTTAATTTTGACTGATTTTGTTGTTCTTGAAATGCCTGAAGATGATAATATGTCTATTATTCTTGGAAGACCTTTTCTAAATACTGCAGGTGCTGTTATTGATTGCAATAAAGGAAAAGTAACTTTCAATGTTAATGATAAAGAACATACTGTTTATTTCCCCAAGAAAGTTGACAAGATTTATGGAGTCAATACCATCTCCAATTTTAAAACTATCAAAGTGGGAAGTATTGATTGCCCTATATATGATCATCAAGAAGGATATCAAAACATTATGATTGGATCCATATCAATACAATACAAGGTAACATGAGTGTTTCATGATGTTTAAATCATTTGTGTCATGTAAATTTATTTGGTGCCAAGACTTGATCAACCTTGCTATCAAATGTATTTGCATACATAAAAGAGCTAAACAACATTTCTTTCTTCAACTTTGTTTTACCTACTGTTGTGTTACTGAACTTGCAAAGTTTTAGTTGAAACTGGTCTTTATAAAATTCTATTTCTGCTCTAAGTTTATTATTTAAATATCCAGAAAATGTGCAAAATGAAAGTTTTCAAAAATTTCTGAAAATTATACCATAAATATTAGTTTTTAAAGAGGAATGTGGGAGTGCCTGGAGCTGACCAGGGGGACCCACCATGCCACCACACCACCCCCCGCGCGGCAGGGTGTGGGCCGCGCCGTGGCATGGTGTGGGCCCCACCTGGCCCTCCACTCACCCATCTTCCTCTCATTTCTTTCTCTCTCCCGACCAAACACACCACCATTGCTCAAACCCGTGTTCTTGCTGCTCTTGCTCGAGATTTTTCGATCTCCTTGCTCAGCCCATCTTTGTTGCTGAAATTTGGACCATTTGCTCTCCGGTATGTGACTCCTCCATGTATCCAAGTAGAATTTTGTTTAGTAAGTATACCTTGAGTATTTTGCTGCTGTAGGTGACTTGTTAAGTGAGTATGCATGCTTGTTCTATGTTGATATAATCAGTTTTGATGCATGTTTAGTCCTCTAGCAAGTTCATATAGTAGTTCCCCTCATTTGTATGTCTCAAAATCAATTTTTATAATGTTTGTTAAAAAATTTCAGAAAAGGAAAATGCATAACCACACCTTTGGGAGGTGTTTGAAAGGGATTCTCAGAGAGCAAGGAGGCCTTTGAGGGCATCTACTCGAGTTAGGCGTTCCTATGATGAGGATGTCATTGCACCGAACATTGGAGATGGAGGGGATGACCAAATCCCAAATGCTTCATCCTTTCCATGCATGGAGTTTTTGCGTAATGCAGGGTTGCTTGATGACTTCATGTTCCTTATCCAGAGAGTTGGCCTAACCACTTATATGCAGGATGAGGGACCAACATTATTGGCTCACCAAAACTTTTGTTGAGAGTTTTAAATTTGTGAATTCATCTTATGCGCCTACTGTCCAATTTAAGATTTATGACAGGCCTGTTACAATGGGCTTGGGAGACTTTTGTGCTGCCATAGATATTGCTCCTTTAGGTACAGCAAAGAAGATTGCAGGGAACACCAAAGACTTTGTGGAACTTTACCGAGGAGTGACCAACGACGATGACCGCACCGCTCAGCGCGGCAAGATAAGGAACATCCAATTCCCTGCCATTAGATATTTCGTTTATTATCTTGCTACTAGCATTCTTGGTAGGGAAAACACTAGTAACATTTCTAATTATCATCTTGCTTTTCTTGCTGCTGCACTTAATGGTAACACTGCTTACAACCTTGGTGCCCTTATTGCTCGCCGTTTGGCTGCTAGTGGACCTATTTATGGAGGAATTGTTGCTTCACGAGTTATCGCATATCTAGGTCTTTCCGTTAGTCCTAATGATGAGAAGCTAACCCCTTTTAGACTTGATATTGCTGCTATGAAAGGCCATCAGTTTGTCACACCTAATTCTCATTTAGGAAACATTGTTTACAAAGTTTTATTTACTAACGGGGATGAATATGAAGTGCCTTTGCCCCAGGCCGATCTGTTCCCTTTACACAGGAGACCGTGGTCGTACTCCAAGGAGGCGTTGGAGGAGCAGCTTAGAGTGCGAGGCTTTCACCAGCAGCACCAGGAGGAGGGAGAAGCACCTGATGATGGCTACACCGTCACTTACCTTGGAGCGTCATCCAGCTCTTACCAGGACGAGGGCCCTTCCTCGTTGTACTATGGAGGCGCCACTTCCTGGGCACCATGGGGTTGATCTCCACTTAGGCCAAAAGCCTAAGCTTGGGGGAGTGTTTTCAGAGTTGGACAACTATCCGTGACTCCGATGGAGCTTGGTTTTCATTCTTATCATTCGAAGCAACACAAGTGAAAAAGTAATAAGGATGATCTACAACAACTTGAGTTGGGGTGAGAGGCTGGTATGAACTCTATTTGTTTTCATTTTTGTACATATACTCATCTATGTGAGCATGCTTAGTTGGTTCATGTGAGGTATATGTCATTTAGTGGATGCTTAGTAGTTCTTGTTCTCTCATGATCGGTCCCAATTTATTAATAGTGGTAGCATGTTATGTTGATGTTTGATTGCATTGTTCTATTCATAGAGGGTATGGCATTGTGGTATCCTCCTCTGAAAAAATCATTTGAATTGACTTGGCACGTGCTCATGCATGCGTATGACTGAAAAACAAAAGTCAATTAAGCCTTGATGATTTATTTTGACTCAGAGTTCTTGTATCACTTTTATGTCTCAATTAATTTCATTTTGTCGCAAGCATGATTATGACGGTTATTGCTCTCTTGATTGTCGCTTCCCAGTCTATTGCTAGCCTTCACTTGTACTGAGCGGGAATGCTGCTCGTGCTTCCAAAACCATGAAAACCAAGTTATTCCAAAGTGTCCACCATAAATACCTATGCATGGCATTTCGAACCATTCAAGTAAATTTTCATGTGCTACCTTTAAAACCTTCAAAGTACTTCTCAATTTGTGTCAATGTTTTATAGCTCATGAGGAAGTATGTGGTGTTTTATCTTTCAATCTTGTCATTCAGACTTTCACCAATGGACTAGTGGCATATACATCCGCTTATCCAATAATTTGCAAAAAGAGCTGGCAACGCGGTGCCCAGCCCCAATTAATTACAACTTTCATCAAATAATTCTCTTCACATGTTTTGCCCTGATTTATCAGTAAGCAACTTAATTTGCAAATAGACACTCCTCCATGGTATGTGAATGTTGGAAGGCACCCGAGGATTCGGTTAGCCATGGCTTGTGCAAGCAAAGGTTGGGGGGAGTGTCACCCATAATGAAACTAAAATACATGTGTAAACAAAAGAGAAGAGGGATGATCTACCTTGCTGGTAGAAAGAACGTCCTTCATGGGAGCCGCTCTTGAAAGTCTGGTTGACAAGGGGGTTAGAGTACCCGCTACCATTCGTTGACAACAACAAACACTTCCCAAAACAATTTTGCTTCTGTTTTAAAAATAAAAAGCTCTAGCACATGATAATCTCTGCTTCCCTCTGCGAAGGGCCAATCTTTTACTTTCATGTTGAGTCACCATCCTTTCTTTGAGCACTTTCTCGAGAGCATAGTTATCATTCTTAGTATAATGTGCTTGTCCCAGAATGTGGTTAACTGTGATATAACTTCGATGCTTTTATCTTTGATATCTTTGATTCTAGTCTTCCCATGAACTTCAGAGGTGCCTGGGCATTTATGTTTTGCTGTACCAAAAACGGGCAAGCGAGATACCATCTTATCATATCCTATTATGAGCATTACAATCTTGTGAATTAATATGTTTCATGTTTGTCGCTATTAGTATGTTGGTATCTTTTCATAGTTTACATGCCTATTGAGTGACATTATGTGCATTTGCGTCATCTTGAATTGCCTAAGCATTTGTACATAAAGTGAGAATATATGCATCACATGAAGCAAATGTGTTCGTGAAAGTCTTTATCGCACTCAGTTGTTAACCGAATTGCTTGAGGACAAGCAATAAGCTAAGCTTGGGGGGGGGGGGGGTTGATACGTCCAAAACGTATCTACTTTCCCAACACTTTTGCTATTGTTTTATCTCTAACTTGTGTGTTTTGAATACAACTAATGCGGACTAACTGTAACATCCCAAATTTATAATAAGGATTAATAAGACCCAAAATTCAGAACCAACAAAAACTTTTTGAATTACTTCACTAATGATTGTGTTTTCCCTTATAATGTTCTGTTTAACCTTGTGTGACTTGAATGTTTAAATTGTTTGACTAGTAAATGTCAACTCAAGAAATCAACCTAAGTAAAAATATATTCACAACTCTGGTGACCATGTTATGACAAGAATATATTCCATATATCTTTTCCATTCCTATGTTGGCCAAAAGTCTATTTCAATAATGATTTGGTTTTAGCAACAAATAAAATATCCTTTAAATTGAGACAGTAAAAGTATTTCCAAAATTATGGGTTTCCAAGAATATGGAGATTCATATGATATCTCCTACCTATTCTTCAACCTTGATAATTTTACAATTCCTATTTTTAAAACTCCTATGTTTCAACTCCATTTTAAAAGGAATACTTGTGGGGAATATATTACCTCACATATTTCCCTTTATTAAACCATTTTGAAAACTATTAAGTTATGAGTTGATATATCCCTTAAACAACATCTTGTCATAATTGAGTGTGACCAATTTTACAAAATAGCATTGTTGATTATGGAAAAAGGTGTGTGATTTATTCTTGTGGTTTGAAGTGTGTGGTCTTGTGTGAGATGTGGATATTGTTGTGTTGTTGATATTGTTGTGCTGATGCTATTGCTGTGTTATTGCTGTTGTGTGTGATTTTCTTGTGAGGATACTTCCTCAGTGTTGTTATTACTAAATTAGGACACCCTTGGCAACCAAATTTGGAGTGCGACTTGAAGAGGAGCAAACCCTCTAAAATTATGCACCCAAGTTAAACTCCTAAAATCTAGGGAGATGATCTCGATAAAACTCCCCCTCTACCTAATCCTCTATTCTATGAAAACAATTATACTTTCTTTATCAAAATTCTAGAGAAGGAGATGGAATGATAATCCTCTCCATTTCATATCACTCTCTCCTCCAGAAAACCTACTTGTTGATTCAAAACAAAACCCTCCATTCTTTTATCAAAAAGGAAATGAAGGTCATGAGTTAAAAATGATCTTCATAACTAAGTTCCCTCCCAAATTCTCTATTTTCTCCAAACCAATTTTCCCTCTATGAAAAGATAAATTATTTTGAAGCTACCTTATTTGTCAAAGAAGTTCCAAAAGTTCAAAACCATATTTTATCACTGGTTTTAAATATTAAAGGAGTATCAAATTATTAATTTCCAAAAATTGATTTATTTAAAACCTATGAACCAAAAATTGGAGCAAAACATTTTATTTTGCAAAAACCAATTTCTGTGGAGCTTCCTCAGGTATTTGGGAGGCTACCTGAATTTTCTCAAATTTTTGTAAAATGTTTAGACACCCCAATTAAATCCCGGAGACCCTACTGGTTTTGAAAAGGAATTAAAAGAATTAGACGAGGACCTATCGGTGAGAGGAGAAAGAAGTTCAGGGGGCGTTTTGCAAAACCTTCGTTGACCTCTGTTGCAGCAACGCTGCACGCCACCGACGCCATGCTCCCTCGCCGATGTCGCCGTGCTCCTCACGCCGTCGTCGCCGTGTCCCCGCGCCATGTCAACACCGCAGGAACCCCTGCCTCACGCCTCGCCCTGGGAGGATAAGAAGCACGCCACTCCACTGCCTCCTCTGCCACCGTGCTCCTCACGCCGTGGTCGCCGCGAGCACGCCACCGTGGCCCTCCCTCCTTGCCCCTGGGAGGAGATAAGAGCACTACCCCACGCCACCACTCTGCTCCCCCATCCTCACTTTCCCCTCTCCCACTCTCTCGCTCTCTCCCCACTTCTCTTTCTCCTCACCACGAACCGAACCTCAGCTGAAGCTGCCGTCGCGCATCGCCGGCGAATGAGAGCTCCCCGAGCGAATCCAAGGGCACAGGAAGCTTCGCCTCGTCGTCCTCTGCAACTTCGTGCAGGGAATCGCTGCAGTCCGCCCGGGATCGCCGTCGCCGTCTTCATCCCCTTCCTCTCTGGCCGCCGGCTTGCGAGCAAGCTCGCGAGCGCCACGGACATCCTTTCTCTGCCATTTCTGTGTCCATGTTCTCCCCTTGCTCTGCTCCCTCTCATGCGCCTCTTCCTTTTTCCCAGGGATCGCCGGAGCCGTCGCCCCGACCTCGCCGTACTCCTGCTGCCTCGCTTGCTCTGCTCTCTGTGTCGAGGAAGAAGGAGACAGGCCCGTAACGTTTCGCCGACGTAGGTGGGCCGCGAGCTGGGCCACTCCCTGCACTGCACGGCCCAGATCCAGCAGATCCAGCCCGATGACCCTTTTTTTTAGGTGGTTCATTCTATTTCTTTGTAGATCCATTTCTAGCACTCTGGATTAAATCGTTTTAAAATAGTTTAAATGCAAATCTGGCCAAACCAAAAATCACAGTAGTAATTTTATAAGTTTAGAGACGTGTGCAACTTGCAGATCTGAAAAATATGAATTATTGTAGGTTTGATAAATGTTTTCTTATCACTGATCTGAAACACTGTTTTCTTAATAACTTGAGTTTGGTTACTCAAAAATTTGTGAATCAAAATGTTTTAGAAAGCTCTTCACATTACCTTTCAGTAGAAATTGGTCTCATGTGTTTTGGTTGCTTAAAACAAAAGTTCTATTGATTCTTGTAAACACACCAGTAGCATTTTTATGATTTTTGTAGATTTTTGTGAATTGATTTTTTTAGTAAATCCAATTGGATTGTCTTCTTTGTGTGTAGGGAAACATATCCCTAGCTTGGTTTGAATTTAGGAGTCACTGATTGACTGTGGTGCTAATTATAAGTTTTAGGCCTTTTCTGCCTATTTGTATAAGACCTTTATTAATTGTTGTATTATAATGTTATTGTTATGAATGTGTTTCCTAGCATCTATAGATGTGATACTATCTACTAGGAGTGTGTTAGCTCTGTATTATAGCATTTTTGGAAAAAAGTTTAGTATTGCATTTCGTTATCTAGTGTTAATATTACTAGGGTAGTATTTTCCTAGATTCCCCTAGTTAATAGGACTTGTTTTAGTAGAAAATCTTTAGTGTGACGTTTGTTTTAGTTAGTATTGCTAGATCACCAGTAGCATGTCATATTGCTACTGGTTTGATAACATGTCAGGAAGAGTTTAGTGTTGTGGGTGTTTATTAGGGAATAATATCACTAGTATGGATATTTCCTAGAAATTCCTAGTATTTAGGATTTGTTGGGGACAAAATCATTTGTGTGCTTGATTTTAGAAAATGTTGTTTGAACATCAGTAGCCCTTCATATCTACTGATATTATAGCATGTCACCTCTGGTTACTTATTATTTTGTTCTTAGCAAAGCTTGATTAGTTAGGTTTATGGGTAGGATTACTTAGAACTTCCTAGCATGAGTAGCTCTTGTGTCTAGTTTATGTTTTAGTGATTTTTACAAATAACCAGAGGATAATTAACCTCTTAATGCCTTGTTATGATAGTGGATCACCCACTGATTCCTTTGCATATTGATTGAAGAATAGGTTTCTCAATCATAATCATAGTTCCAATAGCCTTTTATCTACTAGATGTGAGTAGTTGTTTTCTCTGCTGAAAATTGAGTGGTTGTGTTGCGGTGAAGTATTTCCTGTTTAGATAAAAGTGCTTGCTGTTCATCTTTGCTTAAGAAAGCTTTGTGATCTAGGCACCTAGCATGTATTAGCATAAGGCCCTTGTAAGTGTAGATCCTAGTTGGTTGCTTGAATGATTAGTTTGATGCTTGTGGTTGTTATTTGTTGGTGTACCACTTGTGGTTTTGTTTGGTGTATTGATTGTTGTTTATTTCTCTGTTTGCGACGTTAGATAATAACGCTACCGGAAGGGTAATTGGAGAGAATTGACCGAGGAAGGATGGAATTTTTATTATATTGATCAACAAGGAGAAAATCCAGGGACATTATGCTGAAACCAGGCAAGCTACTTCACTGAGCTTGCATCTATATACATCTATTTTGATTCACATGTTTTACTTATAAGAAGCATAAGTGATTTACGTGGTGTTTGCCACTAAAGCTATGATTTTGAAAACCCTTTTACAAAATACAAGTACATTATTGAGACACCCGATATAGAGGTGTTAGTAGTGTGCAGTAATTTCTAAATGTATTTGTTTTTACTCAAAAGCCTTTTATAATAAAAAAAATCTTTTGGTGAGATTACGATCCACCCAAGTTTTGGTTAAAAGTATTTTGCTATGAAAATTGGAAATGATTTTTGAAAACCTTTTCAAAAATTTATGAAAAACTATTTTGCCACCCTATGTAGAAATATCAGTTTGTTTATATAAAACTATAGGATGGGAAAAACATTGTTTATTCAAAACTCCTTTGAAAATCCTTGGATGAATTATGGTATGCCGAGATGTCGGTGATGAAATGGAGAAATGGAGTATGGTGATGTTTTTGAAAAATGCACATTGTGTCCTAGTACTATGACGACCAACCAATACTCTGTGCGACCACATTTACCCACATATGGGCAAGGGCGTAGTCATATAATTTGCTAGTGTTAGTACGGGATGCCTCAATAACGAGGATAACCTCGTTCCATGAGGGGATGGTCTGAGGACCTACCCCCTGACCTGGGTCCTCTTCATGGAAGTCTACCGGAAGCCGGTATGAACGTGTCGAGGAAGAGGATTGAAGGGCTCCCTTGGGTCCGCCGGGCAGAACTACGAGTCCTCACACTTAGTTTCTGAGGATTTGAGTGTCGATGGAAAGTGTCGTAGAGGCAGGGTCCTATACTAGCATGAGCAAAGGACAGACTATGGCCGGGAACTCAACTTCGCATACCTCTGGTATGGCGGGACGTGGCTGACACGATGAGTGACCGGATGGATGTGGGAAAAGCGTACTACCTCTGCAGAGGGTAAAACTATTCGAATAGCCGAGTCCTCGGATATGGACAGTTGGGAGGCTGTCCTAAGACCATGTGCAAGTTTTACAAAGTTTTGAGTGTTGAAAATAAAATGACGTGGGAATTGTTTTATGCAACTATACCTAGGGTGTGGTATGAGGTTGCTGGAAAAATAAGTAACCACGAAGGGGTATGATCAGAAACCAAGAGGGTTCGGAGAAAGGGACCAGATTGTGATTTTCGGGAAAAAGGTTTAAAAAGACTTCTTACCTTTTTCAACAAAGATAGTGAGAAAACTACTTTCCAAAATGTTTTGTCTTCAACAGGATTAAAAATCTACTCTTCCTTTTTTTTAATAAAGATATAGTGATGTTTTTCTGAAAATAAAAGTCTTTGAAACTTAAAAGCTAGTGCATGTTCCTGTTGGGGTAGTTTGCGAGTACAATCAAATGTACTCATATTGGTTTCGTCCCTGGCTATTGTCTTAGCCAGATTTTAAAGAGGAACAGTTCGAAGGAGAGGAGTTCACTGGCGTCTTTGCGAACTAGGGCGCTTCCCAGTCAGCTGCCTGTAGGGTTAAGGCGAATGACTTGGGCTCCACGTTGTTTGGTGATTTCCGCTGCAAGCACCTAATGAAGCTGATCACTTCAATCACGTAAGTACATTTAATCGGTATATATGGATGTCCTGTGATGCCAATTCGAGTTATGTGCAACAACAGACTGATCACGGGATTGTTGCAGGAAACATAACGAGTATCTCGGATAGTTAATCCGGGGTCCTCACAGACTTGGTATCAGAGCCATCCTGACTGTAACAGACCTTAGTTAGCATGGACGTTAGTTAGGAAGAGAATGTTTTGTTAAAAATATGTTAATACCAAAAATCTATCTTTATCTAGGGAAGTCCAAAAATGACTTCCACTCTTCTCATCTTCTAAAAATAATTTCCGAGTCTTACCTTTCTATTTTGAAATTTACCAAGGATTTCTCTACTCCCTCTTACCCGTTCAAAATACTTGACGATGAACCCAAGTGAGACCTAATTAGCTAGCACCTACAAGAAGAAGCTTCCATCGCAAATACTCAACATTCAACATCAAGGTGGTTGATTTGCAAATGCCAAGATCGTCGGCACCAACAAAGCAAGAGATCTCCGAAGACCTCAGCTCAACGTCAACAATTGTACTCAAGTTGCAACTTCGACAACCTCAATTTCTCCAGCTGAAGGCTAAGACGACGAAATGAAGATTTCAGCACCCCTGTTTAACCAAGACCCATAGGAAAAACATATGATAGGAACCTTGGTTGTTTCACCCCGAATACCACGCGTGTTAGACATCCGTTGGTACTAGACGTACCTTGTGTGCACCCTGCTTGTGTGTACTCTGCTTGTGTGTTGTTTGTGAGATGGAAAAAGGAGTTTTACAAAAAGAAAAAAGGTTTAGTTTCCTTTTGCCACTTAAGTGCACCTTGTTACGGATGTAAACCCGCCAAGGAAAAGCTTTCTAAAATATTTTTCCCTCTCATCTAAACCATTTCCCAAACAGAACTGACAGTTCCGCAAGGTACAAAAGACCCCCGATCCTTAACCAAATAGCCTGAGATTTTTGTATCCTTTCAAAAGTCCGACTTAGAAAACCCTCCAGAAAATTCTGTCCTAGTAAGAGGAACAAGGTATCGAATACTCTCTACTTCAACCCTGAGGCCCAAGACTCTACGACCTTCTGCAAGACGGATAGCGGCCTTCATACGTCGTTTTGAACAACCACATCAAGCTATCGAGGAAGATGAAGATTCAAGACCCGACGTTCGATGACGCTAGTCGTATCCCGTCGGACTAACAAAAGAATATGAAAACTAACATAACTAACATAATTGATCTAACTTTAAATCTCGCATCTAACCAAATTTTGCAAAATTACTAACTGCTTTTTCTAGACAAAGGAAAAAGGTGCCATAGGACGACTCAAAACTATTTGGTGGAAAGGAGAACTTTAGGAGGATATAAGAGTGTTGAACTCTGAGATTATTAGTTAAAAGGATCCCTTAAGAATCTAGTTGATGAGATCCAAATTGGGGTCTAGAATAGAAGTGAAAACTTGGAGTGGATCAATAAATTAATTGGGTTTGGACAAATGATATATTTGATTAATGTTCTGGGGCTAACCAGTTGTGGTCCCCAACCATTGGTGGTTATCTGGAGCTAGAAGATGGGACCCTTGATTTAAGGTTTAGAAATAAAGGTGAAAGTTATTGGATTTTTAGGAAGCACTTGCTGATAAAATGAGGTTTGGATTGGTTAGAAGCAAGTAAATTAAGAAAAATACTCCGGTGTGGGAATGTTTAGGGTGATTCTTAGCACAAGTGACCCTTGCAATAAACCCTTATGGAATTATGGGAAGTGATCAAAGATGAGTTAGCAAATTCGTTGTATGCAAGAAATAATTAGTGGAGGATAAATGAATGCTTATCGGATTCTAGGAATCAATATGACTTGGTCTAGTAGCCAGACATTCTAGGTGACAGAAGTTTTCAGAGCTTGTCACGCTCTGTTTGGATTGTTTTTAGAAAGATCATTTATCTTTGATTATGAGGTCAAGGCCAAAAGTGTTGAGATCAAATCTGAATCTGGTTAGAAAGTGGGTCAATTCTTGAGGATATGATCACATGATTGTTGGGTGCTTTATTCAGCTTTGATGATATGGTCGTGGGAAAATGACAACCCGAAGGAGTCAGATATTATGAGATATGCCTATCTGGAGAGAAAAATCAATCAGGAAATAATTGGTGGAGCACTATGATTTTTGTGATAGAAGGCAATGGGAAGACTATGCCTAAAAAGATTTGATGGGTACCCGATAGATTGAACTATACCATGATAAAGAGTTTATGCCCAAGGAAGATGAGGGTGGATTAATAATTTTAGCTTGAGCAAGGACCATGTTTTAATTAACTAATTGATAGTAGTGGCCTTACTAGAAGTATTGGAATGGTATTTTTTTAAAAAAATCGAGAATTAGAGACCTAGGTAAAGTTGATCGTTCAGGATCATAGGTATAATAAGTTTGATGTCTAAGGTATGGCACCCAACCCCCTTGAAAACTAACATAAGCCCCTCAACCACAAAGTTTTCCCGGAAACCCTAACTATTCTGGTGCACTCTAACTTACTTGTGAAGACCTGCGAAGCGGTGTGAAGACCCGGAACCAAAGAAGCGACATACCAGACTATCATTGAGTATTTGGAAACTCTTATATCAGAATCTATTATTCTTAACTCTCAAGAAACAGTGTGATATTCCAATGTTCGTGTTATATAGAAGTAGTTTGGTAACAAGCCTCATGAACTTGTTAGCAATTCACTTTTGTATGCTCAAACAATTGAGTGTCATACACAAATAAACGGAACATCAGATAAATCAGTACATCTCAGCCTCTGGAATATGAAAAGTGATTTGATGACAAGACTAGCTACCTTGTTAACAAATTCTTCTTGTATGACTAAGGCAACTCGATGTCATAAAAGACACCCACATTCTTATACAACTAACCAATAGAAAGCCTCGCAACATCAAGTTGTCAAGATCTCACATAGCGACCTTACTGAAAGAAGCAACGACCTCGGAAGAGTATTCAACCCCAAAACCCGTGCCCTCGTACTCCCCTGTACCCCCGGGCAAATCTCGAGGACGAGATTTATTTTAAGGGGGGAAGGACTTGTAACATCCCAAATTTATAATAAGGATTAATAAGACCCAAAATTCAGAACCAACAAAAACTTTTTGAATTACTTCACTAATGATTGTGTTTTCCCTTATAATGTTCTGTTTAACCTTGTGTGACTTGAATGTTTAAATTGTTTGACTAGTAAATGTCAACTCAAGAAATCAACCTAAGTAAAAATATATTCACAACTCTGGTGACCATGTTATGACAAGAATATATTCCATATATCTTTTCCATTCCTATGTTGGCCAAAAGTCTATTTCAATAATGATTTGGTTTTAGCAACAAATAAAATATCCTTTAAATTGAGACAGTAAAAGTATTTCCAAAATTATGGGTTTCCAAGAATATGGAGATTCATATGATATCTCCTACCTATTCTTCAACCTTGATAATTTTACAATTCCTATTTTTAAAACTCCTATGTTTCAACTCCATTTTAAAAGGAATACTTGTGGGGAATATATTACCTCACATATTTCCCTTTATTAAACCATTTTGAAAACTATTAAGTTATGAGTTGATATATCCCTTAAACAACATCTTGTCATAATTGAGTGTGACCAATTTTACAAAATAGCATTGTTGATTATGGAAAAAGGTGTGTGATTTATTCTTGTGGTTTGAAGTGTGTGGTCTTGTGTGAGATGTGGATATTGTTGTGTTGTTGATATTGTTGTGCTGATGCTATTGCTGTGTTATTGCTGTTGTGTGTGATTTTCTTGTGAGGATACTTCCTCAGTGTTGTTATTACTAAATTAGGACACCCTTGGCAACCAAATTTGGAGTGCGACTTGAAGAGGAGCAAACCCTCTAAAATTATGCACCCAAGTTAAACTCCTAAAATCTAGGGAGATGATCTCGATAAAACTCCCCCTCTACCTAATCCTCTATTCTATGAAAACAATTATACTTTCTTTATCAAAATTCTAGAGAAGGAGATGGAATGATAATCCTCTCCATTTCATATCACTCTCTCCTCCAGAAAACCTACTTGTTGATTCAAAACAAAACCCTCCATTCTTTTATCAAAAAGGAAATGAAGGTCATGAGTTAAAAATGATCTTCATAACTAAGTTCCCTCCCAAATTCTCTATTTTCTCCAAACCAATTTTCCCTCTATGAAAAGATAAATTATTTTGAAGCTACCTTATTTGTCAAAGAAGTTCCAAAAGTTCAAAACCATATTTTATCACTGGTTTTAAATATTAAAGGAGTATCAAATTATTAATTTCCAAAAATTGATTTATTTAAAACCTATGAACCAAAAATTGGAGCAAAACATTTTATTTTGCAAAAACCAATTTCTGTGGAGCTTCCTCAGGTATTTGGGAGGCTACCTGAATTTTCTCAAATTTTTGTAAAATGTTTAGACACCCCAATTAAATCCCGGAGACCCTACTGGTTTTGAAAAGGAATTAAAAGAATTAGACGAGGACCTATCGGTGAGAGGAGAAAGAAGTTCAGGGGGCGTTTTGCAAAACCTTCGTTGACCTCTGTTGCAGCAACGCTGCACGCCACCGACGCCATGCTCCCTCGCCGATGTCGCCGTGCTCCTCACGCCGTCGTCGCCGTGTCCCCGCGCCATGTCAACACCGCAGGAACCCCTGCCTCACGCCTCGCCCTGGGAGGATAAGAAGCACGCCACTCCACTGCCTCCTCTGCCACCGTGCTCCTCACGCCGTGGTCGCCGCGAGCACGCCACCGTGGCCCTCCCTCCTTGCCCCTGGGAGGAGATAAGAGCACTACCCCACGCCACCACTCTGCTCCCCCATCCTCACTTTCCCCTCTCCCACTCTCTCGCTCTCTCCCCACTTCTCTTTCTCCTCACCACGAACCGAACCTCAGCTGAAGCTGCCGTCGCGCATCGCCGGCGAATGAGAGCTCCCCGAGCGAATCCAAGGGCACAGGAAGCTTCGCCTCGTCGTCCTCTGCAACTTCGTGCAGGGAATCGCTGCAGTCCGCCCGGGATCGCCGTCGCCGTCTTCATCCCCTTCCTCTCTGGCCGCCGGCTTGCGAGCAAGCTCGCGAGCGCCACGGACATCCTTTCTCTGCCATTTCTGTGTCCATGTTCTCCCCTTGCTCTGCTCCCTCTCATGCGCCTCTTCCTTTTTCCCAGGGATCGCCGGAGCCGTCGCCCCGACCTCGCCGTACTCCTGCTGCCTCGCTTGCTCTGCTCTCTGTGTCGAGGAAGAAGGAGACAGGCCCGTAACGTTTCGCCGACGTAGGTGGGCCGCGAGCTGGGCCACTCCCTGCACTGCACGGCCCAGATCCAGCAGATCCAGCCCGATGACCCCTTTTTTTTTAGGTGGTTCATTCTATTTCTTTGTAGATCCATTTCTAGCACTCTGGATTAAATCGTTTTAAAATAGTTTAAATGCAAATCTGGCCAAACCAAAAATCACAGTAGTAATTTTATAAGTTTAGAGACGTGTGCAACTTGCAGATCTGAAAAATATGAATTATTGTAGGTTTGATAAATGTTTTCTTATCACTGATCTGAAACACTGTTTTCTTAATAACTTGAGTTTGGTTACTCAAAAATTTGTGAATCAAAATGTTTTAGAAAGCTCTTCACATTACCTTTCAGTAGAAATTGGTCTCATGTGTTTTGGTTGCTTAAAACAAAAGTTCTATTGATTCTTGTAAACACACCAGTAGCATTTTTATGATTTTTGTAGATTTTTGTGAATTGATTTTTTTAGTAAATCCAATTGGATTGTCTTCTTTGTGTGTAGGGAAACATATCCCTAGCTTGGTTTGAATTTAGGAGTCACTGATTGACTGTGGTGCTAATTATAAGTTTTAGGCCTTTTCTGCCTATTTGTATAAGACCTTTATTAATTGTTGTATTATAATGTTATTGTTATGAATGTGTTTCCTAGCATCTATAGATGTGATACTATCTACTAGGAGTGTGTTAGCTCTGTATTATAGCATTTTTGGAAAAAAGTTTAGTATTGCATTTCGTTATCTAGTGTTAATATTACTAGGGTAGTATTTTCCTAGATTCCCCTAGTTAATAGGACTTGTTTTAGTAGAAAATCTTTAGTGTGACGTTTGTTTTAGTTAGTATTGCTAGATCACCAGTAGCATGTCATATTGCTACTGGTTTGATAACATGTCAGGAAGAGTTTAGTGTTGTGGGTGTTTATTAGGGAATAATATCACTAGTATGGATATTTCCTAGAAATTCCTAGTATTTAGGATTTGTTGGGGACAAAATCATTTGTGTGCTTGATTTTAGAAAATGTTGTTTGAACATCAGTAGCCCTTCATATCTACTGATATTATAGCATGTCACCTCTGGTTACTTATTATTTTGTTCTTAGCAAAGCTTGATTAGTTAGGTTTATGGGTAGGATTACTTAGAACTTCCTAGCATGAGTAGCTCTTGTGTCTAGTTTATGTTTTAGTGATTTTTACAAATAACCAGAGGATAATTAACCTCTTAATGCCTTGTTATGATAGTGGATCACCCACTGATTCCTTTGCATATTGATTGAAGAATAGGTTTCTCAATCATAATCATAGTTCCAATAGCCTTTTATCTACTAGATGTGAGTAGTTGTTTTCTCTGCTGAAAATTGAGTGGTTGTGTTGCGGTGAAGTATTTCCTGTTTAGATAAAAGTGCTTGCTGTTCATCTTTGCTTAAGAAAGCTTTGTGATCTAGGCACCTAGCATGTATTAGCATAAGGCCCTTGTAAGTGTAGATCCTAGTTGGTTGCTTGAATGATTAGTTTGATGCTTGTGGTTGTTATTTGTTGGTGTACCACTTGTGGTTTTGTTTGGTGTATTGATTGTTGTTTATTTCTCTGTTTGCGACGTTAGATAATAACGCTACCGGAAGGGTAATTGGAGAGAATTGACCGAGGAAGGATGGAATTTTTATTATATTGATCAACAAGGAGAAAATCCAGGGACATTATGCTGAAACCAGGCAAGCTACTTCACTGAGCTTGCATCTATATACATCTATTTTGATTCACATGTTTTACTTATAAGAAGCATAAGTGATTTACGTGGTGTTTGCCACTAAAGCTATGATTTTGAAAACCCTTTTACAAAATACAAGTACATTATTGAGACACCCGATATAGAGGTGTTAGTAGTGTGCAGTAATTTCTAAATGTATTTGTTTTTACTCAAAAGCCTTTTATAATAAAAAAAATCTTTTGGTGAGATTACGATCCACCCAAGTTTTGGTTAAAAGTATTTTGCTATGAAAATTGGAAATGATTTTTGAAAACCTTTTCAAAAATTTATGAAAAACTATTTTGCCACCCTATGTAGAAATATCAGTTTGTTTATATAAAACTATAGGATGGGAAAAACATTGTTTATTCAAAACTCCTTTGAAAATCCTTGGATGAATTATGGTATGCCGAGATGTCGGTGATGAAATGGAGAAATGGAGTATGGTGATGTTTTTGAAAAATGCACATTGTGTCCTAGTACTATGACGACCAACCAATACTCTGTGCGACCACATTTACCCACATATGGGCAAGGGCGTAGTCATATAATTTGCTAGTGTTAGTACGGGATGCCTCAATAACGAGGATAACCTCGTTCCATGAGGGGATGGTCTGAGGACCTACCCCCTGACCTGGGTCCTCTTCATGGAAGTCTACCGGAAGCCGGTATGAACGTGTCGAGGAAGAGGATTGAAGGGCTCCCTTGGGTCCGCCGGGCAGAACTACGAGTCCTCACACTTAGTTTCTGAGGATTTGAGTGTCGATGGAAAGTGTCGTAGAGGCAGGGTCCTATACTAGCATGAGCAAAGGACAGACTATGGCCGGGAACTCAACTTCGCATACCTCTGGTATGGCGGGACGTGGCTGACACGATGAGTGACCGGATGGATGTGGGAAAAGCGTACTACCTCTGCAGAGGGTAAAACTATTCGAATAGCCGAGTCCTCGGATATGGACAGTTGGGAGGCTGTCCTAAGACCATGTGCAAGTTTTACAAAGTTTTGAGTGTTGAAAATAAAATGACGTGGGAATTGTTTTATGCAACTATACCTAGGGTGTGGTATGAGGTTGCTGGAAAAATAAGTAACCACGAAGGGGTATGATCAGAAACCAAGAGGGTTCGGAGAAAGGGACCAGATTGTGATTTTCGGGAAAAAGGTTTAAAAAGACTTCTTACCTTTTTCAACAAAGATAGTGAGAAAACTACTTTCCAAAATGTTTTGTCTTCAACAGGATTAAAAATCTACTCTTCCTTTTTTTTCAATAAAGATATAGTGATGTTTTTCTGAAAATAAAAGTCTTTGAAACTTAAAAGCTAGTGCATGTTCCTGTTGGGGTAGTTTGCGAGTACAATCAAATGTACTCATATTGGTTTCGTCCCTGGCTATTGTCTTAGCCAGATTTTAAAGAGGAACAGTTCGAAGGAGAGGAGTTCACTGGCGTCTTTGCGAACTAGGGCGCTTCCCAGTCAGCTGCCTGTAGGGTTAAGGCGAATGACTTGGGCTCCACGTTGTTTGGTGATTTCCGCTGCAAGCACCTAATGAAGCTGATCACTTCAATCACGTAAGTACATTTAATCGGTATATATGGATGTCCTGTGATGCCAATTCGAGTTATGTGCAACAACAGACTGATCACGGGATTGTTGCAGGAAACATAACGAGTATCTCGGATAGTTAATCCGGGGTCCTCACACTAACGCTGTTTTCAGCAGAATTGCCCTGGTGTCTTGTTTTTGTGCAGAAAGTCAACTTTCGGGAAAAACACCAGAAAAGATCGCAAACCTCCTATTTTACCAGAAGACTCACGGAGCCAGAAGGGGAGGCGGAGATGGGCCACGAGTGGCCCAAACCACATGGTGGCGCGGCCTGGGGGCCCGCCGCGCCAGCCACTGAGGAGGGCGCCTCGGCCACCTCCCCGAGTCCATCTTTCGACTACTTAACCCTTCTGACCTAAAAACGTCGGGGGGTCGTCCACTTCATCCAGAAACATCACCGTACGCTGCCACCATCGCGAAACCTATTTCGGGGACCAGAAACTCCGTTCTGGCACTCCGCCGGGACGGGGAATTGGAGGAGATCATCGCCATCATCATCACCGATGCTTCTCCATCGACCATCCATGTTTCCCCCATCCATGTGTGAGTAATTCCCTGCTGTAGGCTGAGGGGGATGGTAGGGATTGGATGAGATTGTTCATGTAATAAGCTATAAGATCACTAGGGCATGGTGCCCAGTATCCGTTGTTAGTACTTATTGATGTTGTTGCAACTTGTTGAGATTAATGCTTGTCACTAGGGCCCGAGTGCCATGATTTCAGATCTGAACATGTTATTGTTTTATAATGATATGCACTGTTTATTGATCATACCTGCCAGTTGTATACACATATTGTTGTCCGGAACCCGTGGTCCCAAAGTGACAATAATTGGGACAGCCGAGGGGAATGGCTGCGATGTGAGGATCACATGTGTTCACGGCGTGTTAATGCTTTGCTCCGGTACTCTATTAAAAGGAGTACCTTAATTACCAGTAGATTCCTTGAGGCCCGGCTGCCACCGGCTGGTAGGACAGAAGATGTTGTACAAGTTTCTCATTGCGAGCACGTACGACTATATACGGAACACATGCCTATGTTTACTTAGTACTTGGATGCTTTATCATTATTATCTCCAATGTCTATGTCTTGATTATTATATGAGCTATCTTATCCATACAGCGCCCGTTCATCCATCCCTATGCCTACAGTGTTTTAATCGTACTGTTTACTGCAATCACTACTGCTGTCTCTATTTACTGCTGCTATTATTTCACCGCTACTACTGCTATAAAACTGTTGCTACTGATAATCTGTGTCGAGCAAGACTATTCACAGGTGCAGCTGAATTGACAACTCCGCTGTTAAGCCTCCCAAGTATTCTTTGGCTCCCCTTGTGTCGAATCAATAAATTGAGTTTTACTTCTCTCGAAGACTGTTGCGATCCCCTATACTTGTGGGTCATCAGGCAGCCCCCCGACAACGGGCTTGTTCTCTTGTATTGGACATACGGACTGTTGAGACGTCTTGGAATGCTAGCTACTCCCTCCGTTTTAAATTAGATGACTTTAATTTTTTTCACATATGTATGTATCTAAACATGTTACAAGTATAGATACATTCTAATTTAGACAAAAAAAAGTCATCTAATCTAGAACGGAGGGAGTACTATCGAGACTAGGTCAAGCGATTTCGTTTTCTTTTTTAGAGTAGGTCAATCAACTTGTCGTGACACTGTTCAACATGACACTTACGATAGAAAGGACACAATAATGCAATGGATCTCTATCGGCGTGGGCAATAGAGACTCTCGTGACCGAGCCATTTCAGAAGTGTCAAAAGGGATACCAATGGAGCCATGGGGCATGACGTATCGATCTATTCTATCATGAACACAAGCAGGTGGGGTCTTACACAGCCCACATGCTACATCTATCTAAACTGTACGGCATTTGTCGTCACGCGCGAAATATATGTTAATGCCACGATTCAAAAAAAACTAGATCTTAACATATACAAAATGGTATTTTGGCGATCATTAGAAATTCACCAATTAGAAATGATGTAACATACTCTTTCCCAAAACTTCTCATACCGGACCAGCCCCCAGAAATGCAAATAGGGACCAGAAATGGACTATATTTGTAATAAGTTATTTTTCGTTCCTTAATTAATGACCAACTTTTTCATGAATAGAAATTTTGACCATGCTTAACTTTGTTTTTTAACCATAAACTGACACAAAATTGACCAGTAATTTCAATACCCGACATATTTGGTCCCTCATCCGGTCATCCCATTGAAAGTGGTTCAGTAGATGGCGTGGTGGTGGTTTTGCACATGGCAACCTAGTCAGAACAAAAAGACCATCAGATAATTTTAAGAAATAAATGTGGGGAAAACATATTGTCAGCAATGAATAGAAAAGTTTATACAATGATAATGTATTTCTTGGGACAAATTTGGTTTACTTTAAATGATAAAATTAATATATGAAAATGTTTAAAAGTCATTTTGTGGGAAACATAAAAATGTATTTGTAAAGGCAAAATATAAATATTTCATGTAACATACTAAGAAGATTTGGGGATGTTATAAAGACAAAAATTCAAAATGTTAGAAAAAATGAAATATCCCGGGAACGGATAGATTTATGAATAATAAAAAACTATGAGAAATCATAAAAAAAACCAATGTCTCTGGATTTTTCATTAATATTCACATATATATATTTTACTCTTTTCTAAATTCTTCCATTTAAAAACTATTGTAATATTTTCATTAATTTGTCTTCATTTTTAAATTCTCTGATTTTATTTTTTGGCTTTATAGTTTATTGATATTTTTCGCTAATTTATATATAATTTTATTTTTTGTGGTCAATGGACTACCACTTCACCCCTTAATGAAAAGTTGAAGCTCGAGCTTGTCTAGTTCTAGAGTTTAGGGACCAAAACTAGCTAGGTTCAACCAGTATTTGAGAAAACAGAAATGATTTTTTAAAAAGTAATAATACTAAGCATAGAAATGCTTGTAATTTATGGTTCTGTAAATCAAAGAGATGGTCATTCACGCACTGCAAAAATATAAAAGAAAAAATGATGTGAAACACACAGAGAAATCGACCTTGTAGTGTACCTGCTTGTCATGGTAGACGGTAGACCGGATTCTTTTTTTTTGGACCGTGTTACCGTAGGGGAACCCCTACGGTGTAATTTTCTATTAAAAAAAGGTGAGTCTTTTACATGGTGAGGTGGGGGGGGGGGGGGTGGGGGGAGAGGGGTCACAACAGAATGACCCAACCCAAACAGCAAAAAAGACAGACAAAAAGGAAAAAAAAACGGCCCAAAAATTTAGATCAACTTAAGCGAAACCCAGTCAAGCAGCTGCTGAACAAGAGCAGCTTTGATCCTGTACTGATGTAGCAGAATATCTTGTTTAGTACGTCTTTTCCAGCTTGCCACCGAAGGGGGCACACCGTTGAAAATGAAGTCGTTGCGCTCCTTCCAGATATTCCAGGCCACCGAGGCAAAGATTTCAGAGAAACAAACCTCTCGAAAGGTTCTGGCAGCTAATAGAACACGATGCTTAGTCTGAATATTGAGGTCCCAAGAGATGCCAGCGGTATCCCAGCAGCAGCGTGCAAAAGGACAGGTAAAGAAAAGGTGATCCAAGTCTTCCAGCTGATTACGATCACACATAATACAATTGGGACCTCCCTCTATGTTCCAGTGCTTGCGTTGCATCATGTCCTTAGTATTTAGGCGATCGTTGATCAAAAGCCAGCAGAAGACTTTGAGCTTGGGCAAACAACGGGATTTCCATATTCCAGTCAGAGTCTCATCATCGGGGATTGCTTCAAACATGAACTTATAGGTAGACCGGATTCACACCAAGCTTGCTCGCCTGGAGGACGCAGAAGCAGCATCCTTGTCAGGTTCCGAACAACTTTGGCAGAAGTTTGAATTGGTTTGTTGGCAACGGTTCGGAAGAGGCGACACATGTGGTAACCTTAGTTGTTTACTTTGAACTACCAAATTATTATTTTTAAAAGATTCGAAGATGTATTTTTTGAGAAAAGTAACAAAATAAGGTATTTGTGAAAAGGCAGTTATATAAAATTAAAACGGGGAGAACACTCATGTAAAATTTGATGAAGTTTAGTTCTAGAATATCGGTGCGCAAACTAGACTCTACCGTTAGTGTTCTTTTGTGTGTGACAAATAGTAGTTGAGAGAACAAAGTGATATTTTTCCAAAGATGATATACTATGCGTGGAGATTTTCAGCGGTATACGATTCTGTGGAACAAAGAGATTGCCGGAACGGGTGCGAAACACGCAGGGAGAAAACGACCTCGCCGTACGTTCTTGTCATGGTAGACCAAACTTGTTCGCTTGGAGGAAGCAGCAGCAGCAGCGTCCTTCCCAAGTTCCCAACAACTTCCCCGGCCCCGATTGACCGGCGAGCGATGCGTTGCAGAATGCAGAGTACTCACGAAAGCAGTTTGCACAGGTTGGAGCTTTGACCACTCCACCATCCTGGACCGGAGTCCGGAAAACGGAAGATAGCACTTGATTTCTCCATGTTCAAACTTGAAAAGTGCATGGACGACGATGATGATGATAATAGAAGATTCTCCAGAATGGGTGCTCGAGAGCCTTTGGAACGCAACCAATGATTCTGCTGGATTCTCATCATCGAGAGAAAGATGATAAACCGTGTTGGAAATGTGGCCACTGAAAAGCAGAGCATTGCTGAGAATCTGGAAAATTTCTCATCGAGATCATGCACAGTGTGTGAGATGAGATGAGAAACCACACATACTCCGTAGATAGATAGACCTCTCCAATTCCATTCTACCCCCCAAAAAATGAACTAACCACAATTTGAAACTCCAGAATGGATGAACGAGAGCCTTTGAATAGCAATGATTCTGCCAGAATCTCATAGGGAGAAAGAAAAGCAGAGGATTGCTGAGATTCCGGAAAATTTCTCATCGAAAATCATGTACAGAAGAACAAAATGTGTGAGATGAGATGAGATAATACCACACACACACACACACAGGAATCTCCAATTCCATATTACCCCCAAAAAATGAACTAACCAACAACACATTTGAACATCGCTTCCTTCCCGGGCTAATCAAGAACAACATGTGTGCGATGAGATGACATAATACCACACACACACACACAGGAATTTTCATTCTCCAATTCCATTCTACCCCCAAAAAATGAACTAACCAACAATACATTTGAACATTGCTTCCTTCCCAGGCTAATCACAATTTGAATGAAATTCCTCAATCAAATTTTAAAAAGAAGAAGGAAAAATAATCTAATCCCCGATCCTCCCCGACAGTTCCATGGACGTCATGGAGAGGCTGGAAGAGCTGTTCCTGAACCCGCCGGCGGCACGGCCATCGCGGCCGCCTCCCGCGCTGCCCTCGCAGAACGCGAATGCAGTCTCGAGGTTGGCGACAATGTCCGCCATGGCGGGCCGGTCCTTGCCCTCCAGCCGCACGCAGTGCACGGCCGTGTACGCCACCAGCTCCACGGCCTCGGCCTCGTTTGGGGACGGCGCCGGCGCGCGCCCGTCAAGCACCTTGCCCAGCTCCTCGGCCACGATGCTCGGCTGCGCGTAGTCCACCACGCTCACGGGGTCCCCGCCCTCGGCCTCCTTGAAGATGGCGCGCTTCCCGGTCAGCGTCTCCAGCATCACCACGCCGAACCCGTACACGTCGCTCTTCACCGTCAGGTGGTGCATGCCGTAGTACTCCGGGTCCATGTACCCCACCGTGCCGGCCGCCTTCATGGTCAGGTGCTGCGCCAGCGCCGGTGCCGCCCCCGTCGCCGAAGAATCGTCTGACTCCGGCGATGGGCCCATCAGAGACAGTCCGAAGTCCGACACGCGCGCCACCCAGCTGCCGTCCAGCAGGATGTTGGACGACTTGATGTCGCGGTGGATGATCGGCGGCACCGCGTACGAGTGGAGGTACTCGATGCCGCGCGACGCGTCCAGCAGGATCTTGATGCGCAGCTTCCACGACGACAGCACCGGCGACGGCTCGTCGTCGATGATGATGGCCGGCTTGGGGTGGAGGTGGTCGTAGAGCGCGCCGTTCTTCATGTACTCGTACACCAGCAGCCGCTCGTCGTTCTCCTCGCAGTACCCCACGAGGCCGACGAGGTGCTTGTGGTGGAGCCGGGAGAGGAAGGCCAGCTCCGACCGGAACGCGCTCTCCTTCTCCTGGAACTTGCGCGCCAACGGCCCCGACGACTCGCCGCGCTTGATGGCCACCTCGCGCCCGTCGGGGAGCTTGCCGCGGTACACCGTGCCGAAGCTGCCCTCCCCGATCTTGGCCTCCGGCGCGAACCCGTTCGTAGCCGAGGCAAGCTGCGCGAAGGTGTACTCCTCGGTCTGCTCCTTGAAGGACGACGGCCCGCTGCGCTGCCGCGTCATGGCGCGCGAGAGCTGCCGCCGGAAGAGGAAGCCGCGCGCCCGCGACCCGTTCGGCGAGCCGTAGGGGCTCGCGCTGACGCCGACAGCACCGACGTTATCGGCCGCGGCGGGGGCGTTGCCGGCGCCTCCGGCGAGGTTGGGCTGGACGGAGTTGTGGATCCTCTTGTGGCTGCAGAAGCCGAAGACGAAGCAGTAGACGATGGAGCAGAGGCCCACGAAGGCCCCCACCGCGCCGACGACGGCGAACGCGATCCACCCCTTGGACACGCGCTTTGAACCCACTGTCAACGGTGGCTGGGGCGGCGACGCGGGTGCCGCAGGCGGCGGTGGCGGCGATATCTCACACAGCCTGTTGCAAATCACGCTGCTGCCCGAGCCCGCGCCGGCGTTCTGACAGAGCTCCTCAGACTGCGGGAAGACGCCACATTCGCACGAGCTCTCGTCGGGGACGCACGTTCCAGGGAGAATGGCCGGCAGCGACGACAGCTCCACCGCCGCGTTGTCCGCGGACGACGACCAGCACACGACGGTGTAGTTGTAGGTGACGAGGCCGCAGGTGAGGTTGCCGCCCGCGACGAGGAACTCGAACGCCGTGTCGGGAGCCGGGTAGTACACGGTGGGAGTCGGTCCCGCGAGGCTCCAGCAGACGGCGGTGTGGTTAGGCCGGCGGAGCCCGCAGGCGTGGGAGTCGCCGACGGCGAGCCCGTGCGGGTAAAGTCCGCTCTGCGCGAGCGCGCCCGCGCCGGACTGGCCGGAGCAGAGCACTTGACCAGATGCCGAGTCCACGCCGCACGCGCGGGAGCCGCCGGCCGCGAGGGACGACACGGAGGACGCGTTCGCGAAGGCCGCCTGCACCGCACTACGGCTCGGCCCCCAGCAGCGGACCTTGGAGGAGTTGGAGTTGGAGTTGGAGGAGGAGGTGGACTCTACCGCGCAGGTGAAGCCGTCGCCGGAGACGAGGTCGCGGAAGGCGCCCGTGACCAGGTCCGGCGGGAAGCGGCCGGAGCCCCTCCACCATCGGATCCCGCGCGCCTGCGCGTCGTATGCCGCGACGTGGCCGTCCCCGACGGCGAGGTCCGACAGCGGCGCCGCGCCCCTGTAGACCCGCCTGAGCTGGCCTGACGCGCCGGGCGGCCAGCAGAGGAGTACGGAGGCGTCGCCGCCGCCGGAGCCGAGCCCGCAGAGGAAGGCCGCGCCGCCGGAGACGCGCGAGAAGACGAGGGACGGCGCGACGGGCGAGGAGTAGTACGAGGAGGAGGAGGAGTAGTAGTAGTAGTTGGTCGCGTCGGCGAAGTCGGCGCAGTAGACGGTGCCGTTGTCGGCCGCGACGCCGCAGACCGTGGAGCCCCCCGCGACGGCGAGCGTGGACGCGGAGGCGGGCGCCGCGGGCAGCAGGAGGAGTAGCAGGAGGAGGAGCGGCGCCGCGAGCTGCTGCAGTATGGACGCGCGGGTCATTGGAGGGAGAGTGCGCCGGCGGCGGCCGTCATCCGCGAGGTGTTGTCAGACGGCGGGGGCGGGGAGTAGAGCTGAGCTGAGCAGGAGCAGGAGCAGGGGAGAGGCCGGGACGGATTAAATTGGCGTGCGTGGAAAAGGTAAAAGGGGCGGCGGGAGAGAAAGCGAGGACGGACGCGGCGGGGTTGGGGAAGAAGAATGGACGAGTCGCGACCGCGTCTGCTGGGTTTGGATCGCCGCGGCGGCGGCGGCGGCTTCGTGCCGTGCCCCGCGGTCTGGTGTACACGTGATGGACCGGAGACGCGGTGGAGAAGCTCGGTCACTCTCGCTCCGCCGGCCAAAGGAACAAGAGCACGCGTCGTGTCGGCTGCTGGTAGTACTACTAACTCAGCCGTGCGCAGCAGCAGTAATGGAGTATTAAACTACGATTTGCCTGTTCCCAGAGGAATAAACTGGCTTATTTTGTCGCTATCAAGAGATAATTAGCAGAGCTTGACAGTGCATCACCTCACCAACTCCATCGATCGAAACAACCCAGGTGTGTAGCATCCCTTGTAATCTGCTATGACGAGCGTTTGACCAACAACCGCGGATCGACATGGCGTTTGAGTTCTGAACCATATAATAAGTAAAAAAATAAATAGAAGATCTACATAATGTCAACCCGGGAAATAAATAGCACTTAGTTCACCGAGAAATAGTCACGCCGTTACAGAAAAATTGCTACAAAACATCTTGTATTTTATCTTGACAGAGAACAGTAGCTCTGCTAGTGCATAATTTTATAAATTTTGTGTTTATGGTTACAATAGTCAAGAGAATTGTACATGTATAAAAAGCTAAACTAAAAAAAAAGTTATATCAATGAAGTTATCAGCCCAGTCAAATAAAAGTGTAAATGCTTTCCTTGTCGCACTTAAGTCATCTCAACTCTTCTTTGAAAATGTCCAGGCTCGTATAAAGGCTAAGCCTGGGCTTGTTGAAAATTTAGTCACTGCTGGTTTTTCCAAACAGACCAGGCACAAGGGTAATTACCGATATAAAAATGGGGTTATGTAATTTTTCTTTCCACAAATTTATACACTACAAGTGTGTAGCACTCCGAGCGATATGCTATGCTATCCTGGGTATAAACAGGTCCAACAAAGCCGATCAAATTTGCAATGGAAGAAGAGGTGTTCCATAGTTTCAGATACACTTCCAGCACACATATTTAACACATGTATAGTCGCGCTAGTAAAAGACTTTGCGAAGCGGCATATCTCTCGTACTGGGTGCATATGATTGCAAATAAACAGTAAAATCAGAAAGAAAAAAAACTAAAGAATAAGTACATTGTCATAAATCGATCATGCGTGTAGAGAATTTATTCAAATATGTGCATGCCAATTAAAAATTAAAATACAAAAGTATACAACTTGTGTGAAAAAGACAAAGTGCCCATGGTATTGACCGGGATTTTTACTCTGGAAAAGCATACACCGTTTTCTCTTCATTGTGTAGGCCACATATGATCATATTGTTTCTTGAAATATATAGAGTAAGTATATAAGGCAATATGTAAGTATCGAATAAATATGTACGTGCGATAATTTATTTCAAAGTTTTCTGAAAATTTAAAATACAATTTTTCAGATAATTTGAAATTCAAGTTTACGTGTACCCATGTCCACCTTACTAGTAGTATTTTAAGTCCCTGCCGCAGTGCATCCTAATTTAGCTGTCGAAGGGGTTTGATAGATATTCCCTCCGTACTATAGTATTAGTATAAGATGTTTTAGTTATTTCAGAATGAACTACATAAGGATTTATATAGACGTATTTTAGTGTGTAGATTCACTATTTTGCTTATCTAAAAATCATAGTATATAATGTTACGGAGAGACTAGTATTGTTGGATGTGAGTCTACTCTTTCGTCTTGACAGTGAACTTACTTCTATCAAGTAGCACCTTGTGCCATGAGGTCAAAGCATCAAATGAAGTGGCTACAAAGTTAGGCGCTGTACTACCGTTGGTGAGCTTTTGACGTGATCGAGACGGTTTTACCGTCCAAAGAGAACGGTCAAGTTTAAAGGCGTACGTGTCGGACTGTACTGTGTCCAGTCCAGGTAAAAACAAATTAAAAGCGCGTGTGAAAACTGAAAATTACAAAGGCGACGAGGGCCGAGCTGCCGACCGCGCGACCCGTCCATGGCGACGAGGGCCGAGCTGCCGCCGCCGGTCTGATCTCCCTCCTCCGGCCTCCTCTCCGAGCTCCGCAGCAAGATCCGGCCTCCCCTCGACGACCTCCTCCCGCCCATCTGCCTGCCATGTAGGGGCTCGGTCTGCTGACTCCGCGCGCGCCTAAAGCTTCCGCCCCCGTGGCCGCGTCGGCGGCCTCCATGGCCTCGCTGTCCGCCGCCTCCGCTTTGGCTGCAGCTGCTCTCGCCTCTCGCCGGTCGAGCCCTGCAGTTCGTGGGAAGTTGTTGGCGGAGCGCTCGCCGGCGGCTGCGATGGCAGCCGTTCCGTCCATGTCCGCCGCTGTCCCTGCTCTCCTCACCGGAACCTCCTCCGACCTTCGTGGTAAGAAGTTGATGAAGCGCTCGCCGGCGTCCACGAAGACCGTCGTCCCGACTCCGCCGCCGCCCGCCGTGGCTCCTCTCGCCGGCGCCTCCTCCGACCTGTTGCCGGAGCCGGCGGTCACGGTGACCGCTGTTGCGGCCCCGCCGCCCACCGCTGCGGCTCCTCTCGCCGGTGCCTCCTCCGACCTGAAGTCGACGCCCGCCATGAAGACCGGCTTTCCGGCCCGGAGCTCTCGGCCCCGTCCCGCTACTACGGTGGTGGACACTCCAGCATCGTCCGCCGCCCCCGCTCCGGCTGCAACTACGCTGCTGGCAGAGGTTGCATGTGTGGCCGTCTTGGCCCCGTCGCCCGCCGCCTCGGCGCCCCTGTCAGATGGGGGAATTGGGTCCGACCCTGCCGTGGTTGTTGAGGGCCCCGGATCATTGTCGCTGCTGTCTGTTGCCTCGAGCGGCCCAGTTCCTACAGGGGTGTGCTCCGTCGTCGACGAGGATGAAGATTGTCAAGCTCCTGTTTCCGACTCGGAGGTGTTTGCGGAGCCTTGCCGTGGCCTCTCTACTGCTGCCGCCGCTATTGATGATGAGGAAGGTTGGACCCAGGTGGGTCGGGGCGGCCGTCCCGGCCGGGCGTCTTTGTCTCCACTTCGAGAAGAATGTCTCGACCGTAGCCTCGCCTTCAAGCGTTGGGCTCGTGGGAGGTGTTTTCGGTGCCTTGAGCATGGACACCAGGTCAGCTCATGTCGTGGGCCTTTCAGATGCATCCGTTGTCGTCGTCCTGGCCATCGGGAGCGTTTCTGCCGTGCGCGGTCTCCTGCTGCTCGTTCTCGCTCTCCGAAGGCTCGGGCTCGTTCTCCGGTCGCTCGTGCTCCTTGCCAGCGGAGCTGTTCTCCGTCCGCTCAGCCTCGTTGCCCCTCGTCGCCTCTGAGTTGGGATGGGGTTTTAGGCCACTTGTCGTTGCGCCCTATGGTGCAGCCGTGTTGCAAGGATTCGGTCTCTACTGTGGAGTCCCAGTTTGCCCTGCTACGCATGGAGGTCCTTCAGAAGTTTGAGTTGCTTCGCTCTGAGGTTCAGGGCGCTCTTGCCAAGCTTCAGGTTGCGTCGATTGTGCCTATACCACCTGAGATACAGACTGGTTCTGTTGATGAGGGGTTCGAGTGCTGCTTTGGAGATTTTTCTCCCGTGCTCTACATGCGTCGTCGTCTGTCCTTACGACGGTTCTCGCCACCGAGGTTGTGGCTCCAGTTGTGGAGAACTTGCCTGCGCTGCAAGATCATTGTGGGGGATCTTCTGTGGTGCTTCCAGTTGAGTCCTGCGAGTTGCCCTCCTCTGTGGAGCTAGGCCTTTTGGAGCCTTTGGCGGTGGACATCGCGCCATCCCCATCTCCGTCTGAGTCCTGCGAGTTGCCCTCCTCTGTGGATAGTGGAGGTCCGTCCATCCGGTCGCCCCTCTTTGACCGTGAAGCTATATTGGCACGTATTGAACAAGCGGTCTTCGTGGACAAGCTTAGTGGCTTGCTCGCTTGTTTGGAGGCAGCTAGCCCTGGATCTGGCAAGACGATTGCTTGCCTCATAGCTGAGGAGGCTTCTACCGGCAAAATCAAAAACGTGAAAAAGGCTCTTAGGAGCATAGGAAAGAAGGGTGGCGCCATTGGTAAGGCGCCCGCGACTGCTTAACGGCAGCTGCGTGGTCCTAGGTAGTCGTCAGTTGCGGTTGCTTTGCTAGAGTGTGGTTGTCACTTCGTGAGTTGCTGGTTTTAGGTGTTGCCCTTTGTGGTTGTGTTGCCTCATGTTGTTGGTGTTTGTTGTTGGTTTTCGCCCGGTTTCTTTCACTAATAAACCGGGCACCTCCTTCTTAATAAATGGTTGGGGCAAAGCTTTTGCCCCACAGTTAAAAAAAAAAAAAAAAGCGCGTGTGCGGACATGTAGGATACGCAACATCGATTTTTCACCACGGGAGCATGACTAAATAGGCGAATGCTTCTCTCTCACCCGGTCTTTTTGGAGTATTCAAAACAGTGTGATTAAAAACGGGTATGATCCGAGACCAGAATATTTGCATGGACCGTTGACCGGTGACTGCTCCACCAGATCATTTGACTTGGATTTGGCTGCTGGCCTGCTCAAAACAAAGACCGGCTTGATGCAAGCACGTGCTACCAAGATAACTAGTCTAGCAATATCCTTCTCGAAGCTTTTTCACTGACAAATGTTAGAAGCATAGATACTGTATTTTTTCTACTGTAGAATTAAGGGGTAGGGATGATCCGTTTGTCCCACTTTTTGGTCATTTTATGCATAATAACTACTATTTTGTAAGTGACTAGTGCGACTTATATTTTGACACGGAGGGAGTAGTACAAAATTTAAGACAAAAATGTTACGGTGCTAACACGTGGACCTTCATGCCTGATATATATCCTTCTCCGGCTGGGCCAACGGTCCAAGCTGTCAAGGACCGGACTCGTTCAGGGTCCAGCCATCGTTGGATTGGATTAATGGACTCCAAACATTGATCGTGCACACCGGACCTGAATTCCCCCGCCGTGACAAATGTTCGATCGGGACATACTTATCCTCTATGAAGATTAATCGTGATCAAACTGTTAGGAAGCCTTCGATTTCATACGGGTTGCCGCTTTAAGTTGGGAATAATCAGTTCACATGATCGGATGACAATTAGGACAGTGGGTGCTGCTTTATCAGTAGTATCCCTGTCATGGTTCACACTGCAAGGTGCGCCACTCTCGTTGTCGTTCGATTTGTCTGCGTGAGACGACAAGCTGTAAAGTATAAATGTATGAGAGGATCTCGCTCGCTTATGAGAACATGCACGAATTGGTCAGAGACTCAGAGCAACAGTTCTAATCCTGTTTCTAGACTAGAGCTGGAACTAACTTGCAGTTTATACCCAATTCCGTGTTGAAGGTACACGAGCTTAACCACACGTCAAGCAGATGCATATTGATCCCCGTTCGGCATGGCTAATCTATGCATAATGTTACCTCAGAGGTGATCTCAAAAATTTCAAGGGCAGGCCGCAAAGGCATCACCATCGGCCACGAACTGAAACCATCCAGAGGAGTACTATAAACAGAGCAAGGCTGCAAGCGACGTCTGACCGTTAATTTCCTGCATTTGATTAACTGGTCAGCATGCCATATCTGACCGGAAGCCAAGTCAAGATCAGGCTGGAAATTGACCACTGACCAGTACGAAATCTCGTGGCATCATATACTACGGAGTACTTCACACACGAAAAGAAATACTGAGTAATTCTGTTCCCCAATTCCCCAAGCTTGAGTATCTTTGTCAATCCCGAACATGCAGATACAGCTCGCTTCGCTGAATTCCGGCGCGTTTTTCTTCTTGGCCTTGACCACTCCTCGTTGACATCCATTTGATCGTCGGAAATTGAACACGTGCAAGTGTCAGCACAGATAACCTTACCTCGATCCCATGATTTGCTCTGCTGCCACTCCTGCTCTATATAAGCTCCCTGAACATTTTTCTTATTTTCTCTACTATACAGCTACCTAATGCTCAACTCCATTTCCTACTCTGGCTTGACTTTGGGTCCGCCAAGGGCTCATTTGACTAAGAACTAGCTTAGTTCTCGGACGGGTGACGTCATCATCTTCCTCAACTCCGGCGAGCTTCCTTCCAAATCCGGCGAGCGCGCCTCCCCCCATAGACAACGCCGTCCTCCCCGCCCGGCGTGCGTCGGGAGGAAGAAGATGAAGTTAAGGTTCGCATGAATCTCGACGCACGGGATGAACGGCGTATCAGTCGACTGAGCACTAAGCAAGTTCTCAGTCGACTGAGCCCTAGCAAAACCGGACTTTGAAGGTCTTTGTTTGATGCACCTCCAAGCAGCGCTGAATCCCGACCCGTTTTTCTTCTTGGCTTTGATCACTCCCCGTTGACATTCTCGTCCCGACAGCAATACTTAGGACTTCCAAACTCATGTAGTTTTTTTTGTGTGTGGGGAAAACTCATGTAGTTATACTTATGCTATTGGTGTTGTTCGCATAGAAAAGCTGCATGTTGCACTAGCCTGTGTTCAAGAGGAACCGAACAATGCAACAGTGTAGCTGTGTAGGGAATTGAGAGGTTGGAGAGATTCAATCCCAAAGGTGGAGGATGTGAACCAGCAAACACCATGGGGTTAGTTCCCTAAGAACCGAATAAGGCCTTTTTCTAGATGAATCGAACAAGGCTTTAGGGGGTAAATATTTTTTAGGCAACTTGCCTTTGATTACCGAACACACTTATCTCTTTAATTCTGGTTGTTACGGCCCGATACCGAATTCCAGCCCATAATTCAGCCACGCTCCCGAATCGCGACTCCATGACTCTAAACCCTAGCCGCATAGCCCTCTCTGTTCTTCCGCCACCATCCCTGCCGATCGACCCCCCTCTTCCTTCTCCATCCCTGATTGGCAGAAGCTTGTGATCCCTAATTGTCCACAAACGAGGGGGCACGACACATTAGCTCGCCGCCGCTTCGCTGTTGCTGACGGTTTCCTCAGTCGGATCGATCATGGAGGAGGACGAGCTATATGATTGCGAGATCGTCCCTACAAGAGACAGTCGCAGCTTCAATTTCCGGGTAAAATTACCGTCGCCCGATGTTCCAATCCCTGGCCCGTCTGCAGTTCCATTTCCCATCCCTGATGCGTCTACAGTTCCAGTTCCCATCCCTGGCCCGTCTGTGCGAAAGAGCACCATCATCGCTGGATGCAAATGCACCGCAATTTGCTGGCCTCTACCCACGATGTCCAGAATGATGTTCGCTCTCAAAGTCCGCCCTGATCCCATGCTGGGAGGCTCTGCCAAGGTGTCCACACACATGGTTTTACTTGACAAGATCGGCACACCGGCGCCTTACATCATGGGAAGAGGGAACTTCCTGGACTTTTTACCTGAAAATACAAAAGGCGATTCCTTGGTTCTCGTAGAGAGGGACGACGTCAAGGCTAACTGTGTGGTAGACAACCACTTCGTGGTGCTATGTTCCGTGGACATCAACTGGACATGTCCACTTTCATCAATGGAGAATGAGCTTCCCGATTTGGGTCATGATCTGGCCATGATGTCGGATAAGCAAGAATTCACTGATGTTTCCTTCAACGTTGGTGGGCAAAGCTTCAGTGCACATCGCGTGGTGCTCGCGGCCCGATCGCCGGTCTTTAAAGCGGAGCTCTATGGCCCAATGGCTGAAAGCAAGATGACCTCTATCACCATCCAAGACATGGAGGCATCTACCTTCAGATCCATGCTACATTACTTGTACCATGGTTCACTACTCCCCAGTGTTGACAAGGCAGAAGATGTTTCTTCCACTGCGGCAGAATACCAGCATCTACTTGTAGCTGCTGATAGGTACGGGATTGAGAGGCTAAAGAAGATTTGTGAGATCAAGCTAAGTGCAGAAGGTATAATGATAGATAATGTGGTTTCAATGTTGGAACTGGCAGAGCAGCACGTCTGCCCCAACCTCAAGGCTAGGTGTTTTGATTTCCTCGCCGATGGTGACAATTTCAAGATGGTTGCGACATCTGCTGAGTATCTCCAATTGATGCAGACATTTCCGACTCTTTTGGTTGAAGCAAGGAACAGGTTCAGGGCACCACATGAAAAGCCTACCATCATGGATCCTGCTGCTCGGAAGAAAACCCGAATGGAGATATGGAGACATTTGATAAATCCAAGCCCTTGACATTGGCATGCCCTGTGTGCTTATTAGTTGCAGAAAAGTACACCTGGCGTCACTATCATGGTATCAAGTTACCGTTGCATTTCTAGTTAAGGCATACCATCACTTCACACTTGTACCCCCAGTCATATTTTGTTTTTATGCGCCTGTTTATATCTACTATTTTAGTTCACTCTTTCAAGTTGTGTCTATTTCTGTCGAGCAGCAGTGTCAAGTTGAATGAAAATTATCCTATATATATGCGTTGCCTGATGCTATTGTTACATTGCCTATTATTTGGGCAGGTGGGAACAGTTAGAGTGATCTCAGTACATAGGACAGCCCATAATTTTTTTTTTTTTTTTGACAGCCCATAATTCTCATCTCTGTAAGTTGGCGATGGTTAGTTTGGTTGTTTATTTATTTGTTTCATTTCGGTCAAAAATGGTTTGGCTGTTGATGCAACTGGCATCAAGCTATTCAGTGCCTAGGATGAACATCACTGATTCATACCAGTGTCTTCGTTCCTCTAATATTGCAATTCTCTGGTGTTTCTTAAAAACATGCGACCATTCTTTGAAGGAAAAAACTGTCCCATACTGTGTATAGCTGAAACTGCGGACTTGAGATGAGTTCCGCATAATATTTGCTAAATTGCTCATGTTAGCAGAATCTTTGTGTGCTGCATGCAGACCATGTACATAGAATAAAATCATTAGGGACATGGCCAAATGCTTTACTCTGAAACTACTAGAGAATTGTGCCGTCCTGGAAGAATCTCGAAAGGGTCCTAGGACTGGCGTAGCTCATATAAAGAACAGTTAATTTGGGCACACATGGCGTAGCTCAGATACAGATACTGTTTGTATCATTCATATCATGTGGTTTTTCAGAGTTTTCTTAAACATACACGAACGAGGATGCACCCACAATCGGGTGGACAGGGTGCACCCGATACGTCAAGCGGTGTCGAAGTGTCGAACTAACAGGTATCGGTTCCTCAAGGTAACTCCAGCGACGACACACTCACTGGCGCTCGCCGGCATAGAGCGCCTCTGGAAGGAGCTGGTCGAATGCTTGGAGAGTTGGGGTGACCACGCTTTCACAGATACCAGAGTTGCGCCGCCGAAGGGACCATCACGTTCATGGTTCAGCACTAGCTAGCTTAAACAGGAAATAAGAAAATGGCCAGTGTTTTAGGAGTGCAGATACAAGGATCATGTGATCAGGTACGGTTATCTGCGCTGACTCTTGCACGTGTTTAACTACCGAAGATCAAATGGGTGTCAACGGGAAGTGGTCAAGACCAAAAAGAAAAAGGGCCGAAATTCAGCGCTGCGAGCTGTCTCTGCACGTTCTGGGATTGACGACACTACAGGAAAGGCACAAGACGCCGACGGCCGGATTATACGCCGACGGCCAAAAGTCGGGGCCGTCGGCGTACAAGGAGAGCTAGGTCAGCCACGAAAGTGGCCGTCGGCGTAGCCGTTATAGGCCGACGGCCGCCGTCGGCGTAAAATGCGCCGTCGGCGTATAACGCCATCCTTGACGGTGCTCAAACGGGAGGCCTTCTGCTGCCCTGAGACGCCGACGGCTACCGTCGGCGTATAAAAGGCCGTCGGCGTATAATTGTTTTTTTCAACTAATTATAAATTAATTTAGATTTATTTATTTCTCTATATAATATTTAATGTAGGTATAATTTATATATAAATTGGGTCTATAATATTTAATGTAGGTATAATTTATATATTTATTGGATCTAGCATTTCCCTCCCAATTACGGTATCCCACCCGCATAAAATAACGGTTTGAATCTTCCGGTACCCGACCCTACAACATATACATGTAAAATAAATAAAAACAACACATGTAATATACACCTACAACATAAATATTAAATATATAGCTCAATTTATCCTGCCCCGTGGTGTGACCGGCTTCACGAGCATCACTGTTTTCTTAGCGAGTTTTTGGGCATATAGTTGGAAACTCCCACATCGAGCGAACGGGGGAATCTTCGCAAGAGTTGGGGTATATGTGTGTTTTTATTTCAACTATGGCCTAACCTAACACAACCAAGTAAAAAAAATCCACTGGCCTACCCCCTTTCGACGCACGTCTATGGGGGTAGACGAAAACGTTAGGGTTTTTCCAGCGGATTCAGGGTTTCGCCGAAGCGGGACCCCGGAGCGTCGGAACCCCACCCAAACCTAGGTTGTGCCATACCATATGTATACAAGTGTGTTGTGTGTTGTAAATGTCCGGTATCCTACTCCGGAGTGTGACCGGCTTCACCGGTTTCACTTTCTCTCTAGTGAGTTCCTGCACTTAGAGGTGAAAACTCCCCTTTCGGGCGAACCGGAAGGAATCTTGTGCTGATTTGGGGTAGACTTTGGTTTCTCATGTTCCTATGGCCTAACCTAACACAACTAAGCAAAAAAGTCCACTGGCCTACCCCCTTTCGACGCACGTCTATGGGGGTAGACGAAAACGTTAGGATTTTTCCAGCGGATTCAGGGTTTCGCCGAAGCGGGGCCCCGGAGCGTCGGAACCCCACCCAAATCTAGGTTGTGCCATACCATATGTATACAAGTGTGTTGTGTGTTGTAAATGTGCAATATCCTACTCCGGGGTGTGACCGCCTTCACTTTCTCTCTAGTGAGTTCCTGCACTTAGAGGTGAAAACTCCCCTTTCGGGCGAACCGGATGAAATCTTGTGTTGATTTGGGGTAGTTTTTGATTTCTCACCTTTCCATGGCCTAACCTAACACAACCAAGCAAAAAAGTCCACTGACCTACCCCCTTTCGACACACAACCAAGCGAAGATACTCAAGCTTCAGGATTGGGCAACAGAAGTACTCAGTATATATTCCGTATCAAAGTATAGTACACGATGCCTCAGGATTTCGTACTCCTAGTCAATTTCCAGCCTGATCATGACTTGGCTTTCGGTCAGATATGGCATGCTAATGTAGGAAATTAACGGTCAGACCGTTGCTTGCAGCCTTGCTCTGTTTTTACTACTCTAGATGGTTTCAGTGATGTGATGGCTTTGCCGCCTGCCCATGAAATTTGAGTACCCAGGTCGGAATCATGATGCTTCCTCTGAGGTAACAGAATGCATAGATTAGCCATGCCTAAGATGGACTAATATGCATCTGCTTCACGTGTGCATCTGGGGCTCTCTGGTTAAGCTCCAACACGGAATCTGGTATAACCCGCAACACCTTGCTCTCCTCTGCGCGTGTGTCGACAAATCCTATATATCGCACAGCAGCGGCCGGCAGCGTCTGAAGAGTTTCGCTATGGGCAGACACATCTGGCGGTTTTTTTACTTTTTATTTCTCTGTTTTCGTTTTCCTTTTGTTTTCCTATTTTATTTTCTGCTTTTTTCTTTTCACTTTTTATGACTGTGAAAAATGTTCAGTTTTGAAAAATTTCAAATGTAAGAAATGTTCAAATTTCATAAATATCCTGATTAAAAAATATTTGTATTTTAAATTGGTCAATGTTTTAAAAAGTTCAAATTTCAAAAATGATTCAGAATTAAAAAAAAATCAAATTTAAAAAATGTTTAGAACTGAAAATTGCTGAGATTTAAGAATGTTAAAATTAAATAATGTGCACATTTAAAAATATTTCGATTTTGAAAATTGTTCAAATTTCAATAATGTTCACAACTGAAATTGTTCAGATTTAAAAAAAACTAACAGGAATAAAAATATACTTCCTCCGATCGGAAATAGTTTGCATAAATTTGTCAAAATATAGATGTATTTACACATTAAATATGTATAGATACATCCGCATTTAGACAAATCTGTGTTAAGCATATTATGTCGGACTCATCTCAAGTCCGCAGCATCAGCTACACAGTACGAGAAAGTTATTTCCTTCAAACAATGGTCGTATGTTTGTAGGAAACACCAGAGAATTGGAATATTAGAGGAAGGAAGACACTGATATGAATTAGTGATGTTCATCCAAGGCACTGAGTAGCTTGATGCCAGTTGCATCAACAGCCAAACCAATTTTTAACGAAATGAAACAAATAAATAAACAGACAAACTGACCATCGCCAACTGTGCAGAGATGAGAATTAATGGCTGTCCTATGTACTGAGATCACTCCAACCCCACGTGCCCGAATAATAAGCAATGTAACAATAGCATCAGGAAACGCATATATATAGGATAATTTTCATTCAACTTGACGCTGTTGCTCAACAGAAATAGACACAACTTGAAAGCGTGAACTAAAATGGTAGATATAAACCGGCGCATAAAGACAAAATACGACTGGGGGTACAAGTGTGAAAAGATGGAATTCTTTAACTAGAAATGCAACCGTAACTTGATACCATGATAGCGACGCCACGTGTACTTTTCTGCAACTAATAAGCACACAGGGCATGCCAATGTCATGGGCTTGGATATATCAAATGTCTCCATATTTCCATTCCGGTTTTCTTCTGAGCAGCAGGATCCATGATGGTAGGCTTTTCATGTGGTGCCTTGAACCTATTCTGTGCTTCAACCAAAAGAGTCGGAAATGCCTGCATCAATTGGAGGTACTCACCAGATGTCGCAACCATCTTGAAATTGTCACCATCGGCGAGGAAATCAAAGCACCTAGCCTTGAGGTCGGGGCAGAGGTGGTGCTCTGCCAGCTCAAACATTGAAACGACATTATCGATCATGATACCTTCTGCACCTAGCTTGATCTCACAAATCTTCTTTAGCCTCTCTATCCCGTACCTATCAGCAGCTATAAGTAGATGCTGGTATTCAGCCACAGCGGAAGAAACATCGTCTGGCTTGCCAACATCAGGGAGTGAGCCATGGTACAAATAATGTAGCATAGATCTGAAGGTACAGGCCTCCATGTCTTGGATGGTGATAGAGGTCATACTGCTTTCAGCCATTGGGCCATAGAGGTCCACTTTAAAGACCGGCGACCGGGCCACGAGCACCAGACGATGTGCACTGAAGCTCTGCCCGCCAACATTGAAGGAAACATCAGTGAATTCTTGTTTATCCCACATCATGGCCAGATCATGACCCAGATGTGGGAGCTCATTCTCCATTGATGAAAGTCTGATGTCTACCAAGCATAGCACCACGAAGTGGTTGTCTACCACACAGTTAGCCTTGACGTCGTCCATCGTTGCAACAATCAGGGAAGATCCTCTTGTAGCTCCAGGTACCATGTCCAGGAGGTTCCCTCTTCCCATGACCATGATGGAAGGCGCCGGTGTGCCGGTCTTGTCAAGTAAAACCATGTGTGTGGACACCTTGGCAGTGCCTCCTAGAATGGGATCAGGGCAGACTTTGAGAGCGAACAACATTTTGGGGAGAAGCCAACAACCTGCAGTGCATTTGCATCCAGCAACGGTGATGCTCTTTTCCACAGACGGGCCAGGAACGGGAACCGGGCCAGGAACGGGAACCTTGAGCGACGGCAGTTTTACCCGGAAATAGAAGGCGCGGCTGTTTCTTGTAGGGACGATCTCGCAATGGTATGGCTCTCCCTCGGCCATGATCGGCACGCAGGGATGGAGAAGGAAGAAGGGGGCGGCAGGGATGGTGGCGGAAGAGCATAGCGATCAGGAATCAGGACCGAGTAAGAGAACCGACAACCGAGAGGGCTATGCAGCCGGCTAGGGTTGGGAGTCGAGGAGTCTTTTTTTTTTTTGCGAAAGGAGTCTAGGAGTCAAGAACGTAGCTGGTCGGCTGAGTTCTGGGCTGGAATTCGGTATCGGGCCGGCCGTAAGAATCAGAACTGAAGAGATCGATAAGTAATATTATCGGATTTGATCGATATGTAATATTAACGGATTTGTTAGTTCTCGGTCGCCTGAGAATTAGTGAGTTCTCAGTCGATGCTATGACCGTTGGATCCTGCTTCACGATTCGCATTGTTGTGTGTTGTATTTTTAACGATCTGTGTCGTTCGTGTGTGTGGTAGCAAGATGGACCGACCCTTTTGTGTTTTTCAGTTCCGGACGGCCCCCAGGCCTTCTCTAGCTGGGCTCGCAGTACACGCTTGTGTCTTGTGCAGGTGGGATGACAAAAGAACCCAGATGGGATAGGAGATAGCTGTACATATACGTACACTTGTGCAGTTTAGTGTGTTAAGCAGTTGTTTTAGGGAGCGCGTTAAACAGATTGGACATGGCAAATAGATGGATCCTTTGTATTTTGATTTTTTTCTTGGCTTTTGTTATTTTGGAGCTCCCTAGGCATTTTTCTTTGTTCGTAAAAAGAGGTGGTGTGTTTTGTGTCCGCTCTGCCTTGCATTTTTTGTATTGCTTTCACGTTTTTAAAGCGACTCAGAGAGTCAGTACGAGAGATAGATAAATAATTGCAACTGAGGATTTTTCAGTTGCAAGTCGGTTGAAACTGAGATTTTTTAATTGCAGATGGGTTGTAATTGAGTTTTTTTTTCAGTTGTAAGTCGGTTGAAACTGAGATTTTTTAATTGCAAGTGGGTTGTAATAGAGTTTTTTTCCAGTTGCAAGTTGGTTGAAACTAAGATTTTTCAATTGCAAGTCGGTTGCAACTGAGTTTTTTTCCAGTTGCAAGTCATTTGAAACTGGGACTTTAAAAAAATCAAGTTACAAGTTGGTTGAAACTAGGATTTTTTTAATTGCAAGTGGGTTAACTTCAGTTCTTTTTCAGTTGCAAGTCGGTTGAAACTGAGATTTTTCAACTACAAGTGAGTTGTAACTGAGTTTTTTTCCAGTCGCAAGTGGGTTGAAACTAAGATTCTTTAGTTGTAAGTAGATTGCAATTGAGTTTTTTTCAGTTGAAACTGAGATTTTTTAATTGCAAATAGGTTGTAACCGAGAGAAAAATATGAACTCGAGATATGCGTCGTGACTCGTCACAGATGAGAGTTACATGTGTGTTGCAACCGAAACTTGGTGACAAATGACCGAGAATTAAGCGACTCCCTCCGATCGGAAAGTCACAAATTTATCTAAATATGTATATATCTCGACGTATTTTGGTGTATAGATAAAACCATATTTAGACAAATATGTGTCAACCATTTCCCATAGGAGGGAGTAAGAATTAGTCCCACACAATATGTTCTGAACTTTTATTCATGAGAGAGCATCCTCTTCTTTTAGTGTTTCATATCATGTCCTCATGGTCATTATATCTATTCCTCATTGCAGGAAAAAATACTCACGCCAGCAGGCCCAGCAACATAACCAACAAAATAAATTGGCAAAATAAAAAAATAAACCAAGCAGCAGCTAGCAAGCCCAATACAGAGGCCAATCATCCACGTAAAGGAGTACAGTACGTTAGTTCGTGCCTCGAAGGCAACCACACGATTGAAGCATCGACCTGGAAAAGTGATCGCTCTAGAGATCGACTGAGAACTGACTGAGCCATAGACGGTCCCTATATTTAACCCTAAACTATCAGGTTTAGGACATTGTTTTCCCTGATCTAATATTTGATAACTAGTCTAGCTATATCGTTCTGAAATCTTTTTCACTTACAAATGTTAGGGTATTTAACCCTATACTATTTATTTTTGTAACCATCTCTCTAAACGCTCCCTTGTACATGGCCTAGCCGCCCCACACCATTGCCATCGATTCATCGAAACGATGCTACATGTCTATCGTATACAGACACAGTCAACACATGTATAATATATACTCATAAAACTCATCGCAAATGAAACTGGGGAATCTACATATAAAAATATATTTTCCATTACCACCACCCAGAAAAACGCTGGTTATGGTTCTGTACATGATGAAAAGCACGTGCCCAAAATCAATCGGAGGAGCGCTCCCACACAAAATCAGCAGCTACAAATTCGAGTGGAGATTTTTGGCTCCCGAGCTCCTCCGGTTTAAAAAAATTGAAATTATATTTGTGAGTTTCCAAAAATTCTTGAAAAAAATTCCGGGTCTAGCCAATAGTATATCCCACAAACGTCCAAAATATCAACATCAAAAACTTTGTATTCCGAGCTACACAAAATAACAAAAGTGTGTATCTAACTATGTATATTTTCAAATCTCCAAGTTTTGTCAGATTTTGTTATTTTTGTATAGATCGGAATACAAAGTATTTGAAGCTGATATTTTACACGCTCATGGAATATACTATTGGTTACACCCGAATTTGTTTTCAGAATTTTTGGAAACTCACAAATATGATTTTCGATTTTTTTAAACGAGCGGGTGCACTGGAGATCGGGAGCCAAACACACTTTCCACTACAAATTCCTCATATACAAAAAATTTAGGAGGTGGAGTTCTCCTTCAGGAACACTTCGCCCACAAAAAAATAGAGCAGAACCCTTCTCTATCTAAATTAAATTTAAGCGAGTACCATCCACCACCAAAATGATCAAAAACATCTATTTCGCCATGGCACGCGTCTAATTTGGGTGCCGTGTGTGCCCATCAATGCTCCTCAGCGGTAGAGTGTTCCACCACCCGTCCCGGACCGTGAAAAAGGGCAAAACTGGCTCCAGGACGAAACTTCAACACAAAATGAACCTATTTCAAAAATAATTTCTTATCTAACCCTTTACGGCAGCACCCGCCCCGGGACGCTAGCCTCCACACGATAGCGACCTACGTTGGGGCACTATGCCCCTACCTACGTGGCAACCCCAGGCTCACTATCGTCCCGAAAATCCTAAGTCAAATAGGTAGCGCTCTTGTGTCTGGGGTGTTACCCTCCAAAAATAATAATTTTAAACCCTTGTAAATTTTGATTTTCAAATCCAAGTGACATAATTCTTTTTCCTATGGATTACAATTACATTATATTTCCAAGGACACCGCTATCATGATGGTTAGACAAGTAGATAATATATCATGCATTATTTGCTTATGTTGGTGTATTTTTAAATGTTTAGACGATTTCGAAAACATGGCTCTGAACGAAGATTTTGTCCGAAATCTTGAACAAGAGGAGTATCTTGAGGAGCTAAACAAGCACCCAATTTGATGATGTTTCACCCAAATTTTGAACTATGATTTTTAGGAGAAATTTACAAGTTGTGTGTTAATTTTTAAAAATTAATTCGACTGCCCTTTTTACTCCAATCCTGGTATAAAACGGTACTACGCATGTCAAAATCTATTAAATTGTTTTACAAATATCCCTAAGCAACACATATAACCTTCCGTCGGGGAATTGGCGGTGCGTCCAAGGTCAATATTGGCGGTTAATTTTTGAAAAATTTGCGATGAACAAATTGCTACAAGTGTGTATCTGTTGTTGTGTAGCCACGGGTAAAATGGTGGAACTCTTTCTACGTGTATGCTAACAGAGAGATTTTCTAGTGCTGCAAATGTGTTTTTGTGAAGTTGTATATGTTGCGTATGCATTGGTTTTGCAAACGACAAAACAACTTTTCAATATATTTTCCAGGTGCAATGGGAATTTGTTGCATACGCTGATTTTTTTGCCGAATGAGTGTGTTCGAAACGTTGCAATATTTTATTCACGATTTTTACAAAAAACCTAATAAAATGGTACATTACTGTTTTTTTTACATGAATGGTACATCAATGTTGCATACACGCAAAAGAAGTTGGATTCGAAAGTTCAGTGCTGGATTACAGATCTCACGCTTAAGTGAACTCGGAGGGTGCAGATTTTCCCCCAGAATCGGCTGGTAAACACCTTGCATTCACCATAAATTAATGAGATTGTGTCACAAGAAGTCAATATATCTCATTAATCAATCTGCGATTATTTAATCTTTCTAAACAATTGAATATTTGTGAATAAAATAAAATGGTTTATTTAAAGTTAGATATATTGATATTTATTTTGTTTTATGATATACCATGGTAAATAGAGTACCTTATAAATTGTATAAAATGAACATATTTCTTTCCTAAATAATACGAATATATCTATTTTCATGGTGTTTCGTTATCTATACCAAACTAGTAGATCTGCACGTGCCATGCACGTCTCGTCAATACATTGCAAATTATAACAAAAAATTATCAATCATATTTCTATGTTACAATTTCATTTAATTCTGAAAATTATGTAGGGTTGACAAATTGTAATTATATTGCCCAATATATAGCTCAACAAGTTACGCCGTTTAATCTATTACGGATATTACATTGATGTGTTTGTGTGAAGGGCTAAAATATTTTAAAAAAATAATCTGGTGTGGTAAAGGCAACAACTATGTCGTGCAAGGTAAAAAGCTTTCAGACCTCATTGCACTTACGTGGAAAAATTATACTCCCTCCGATCCACTAAATATATCGTGGACAATGAATTACCTATTACAAATATTTTGCTGCAGTTGCGTCACTTTATCTGGATCAGAGGGAGTTTAACTAAATTTAAAAGTTTGTTAATTCAGCAAATGTGCCGTCAATTTTGTAAAGTTAGTACTTTGAGCTAGAAATATTCAAGGTATTCCAAAGGAATTAAGAATAAGTAGATCAAAGTGTAACAATCTATAATAAAAATATCTATTTTGAAAAAATAATGTCGATGGTTACTATTAAAATTCAATGTTTGCTGCCACAATACGGCGACGTTATAGGCCCAGCCCTGAAGCAGCAGATGCATGAGTTTTTCGGTGCCGCAGCCTGAGGCCATGGCGGCCACAGCCATGTCGCTCGTCCCGGCAGTGACCCAGTTCGAGGAAGAGGTAGCAGCTCTATGCTGCCGCGAGACTCCCTGCGAAGACCGGCTACGATCGAGCAACCTCACATGGCGGCAGCGGGCAGCGACGTCCTCCGCGGCTGTTGACTCCGATCGATCGTGGCCCCAGAGAGGCGTTCCTTGCATGGCACTAAGCGGCTGCTCCAAGCAGCGCGCGACCCGGAGTCAAGTGTTAGTGTGGCGGCGCCCGCACGTGACCCTAGCCAGTGGTGTGGCAACACGCTCTGGCACAGAAGCGAGCGTGGTGTGCTGGTTCCTGTATGCGGCGCCCTCCGGCCCGGCGTGGCCTCGTTCTCCAAGCTGCCGCCGATGGCGTTTTTTCCCGACGGGCGCGAGTAGTTGGAGCGTGGCCTGGAGGTAGAAAAGGAAACGGTGGCAGGTGGCAATTTGGTCGTATTATGTGATTTGGTGGGAGGGCAAAACAGTCCAAAACGGACAATGTTGAGTTGTCAAACATTGAGATGATATGAACCGTTTGATCGGATATTGAAGGGCTCAGATTTAAAGTATCCCTCCCAACAAGTTTGCTCTTTTAATAGTAGTATAGATATAGATATCTCTACTATAAAAGAACGCAGTGTCCTGTCTCCTGCCGGACGGACGAAATCCTTTTTCATTTTAGTCCCTCACAAATCTGAAAATGAACCCGCCATCCTTATGTCTTGGCTACGTTTTTCATTAAGCACCTCGCTTACCCGTTCGTTCCGAGGAGACACGAACCAAAACAGTTCACGAGCGAGGACGCCATGCGTACGATCTAGGTTTCCACCTCGCCGCCGCCGCTCACTCCGGCCGTCGTGCGCCACCTCCCGTCGTAGTCCACCCGCTCCCTGCTCTCTGCCTCCCTGCGTGGTGCCGCATAACTGCTCGAACCGCCGAGTCGCCTCCGTGGCTCCATTCAAAATCGGAAGGTCCCATCGACCCCGGCTGGACGCCACGCCCAGGTCACAGAGTTCCAGCGCGTGGTCGCCGGCTGCCCTGTGCGCCGTCCAGGCTAGATCTTCGCCGAGCGCTGCGACAACTTCCTCCTCTGGAGGCGTCGTCCGCTCTGCAATCTAGCAACCGGGCCTTCGTCGCCGCCGCCCGATGCTCCTCTCCCGAGTTCTTCTTCGCGCTGGAGCGGCGCAATCGGTCGGGATATGGTGGCGCGTGGAGGATGGTTGTCGGATGCTAAAAAGGTTCGTTCTAATTCGCATTTCTCGGTGGTCGATCTGAGTCATATTTCTAATTTGACCTTTTAATCCTCACCGAAGACGGCGGCTAGCAGCAAGCACGAAATCAGCTTCGATGAGCAGCAGGAGGAAGAGGAGGACGCAGGGATGGAGATGGATTTGGGGAATAAGAGAGAGAGCTTGCAGAGCGGCCACCGACGCGCACGGTGGCGTCACGAGAGCACCGGCCGGTGGCTACTGCACGCATCTCTCCTCACGTGTTCTGGTACGCTCTCACTCTCCTGCCACCCTCCTCTTTGCTTCATGAACATATTAAGGATGCACGAGATTTATGGATCTTTCATTCTACAGGAACAACAAAAGGAACGAATACCAGATTCAAGGTACACAGCCTTTTGTTCCCTCTTCATTTGGCTTCTCCCCTCCCTCTTCCACTCTCAATAATTTCTCCTATGTGTTTGTGCAGGTGTTTTGTATCAATGCATATAAGGTGTTTGAGGAAAATCCAAGTAGACTGTGTGTACAGATTAATTCATGTTTATGTTATCATGTCTACTCAATAATTTATTCGAAATTTTACTTGCAATCAACGATGACAGTTGCTCCTTCTGGTTTTTGTGTGTGCAGATTTTTGTGTGGAAGAAGCATGATCAGTTCGAGCTTTAAACCAATCTGATATGGTATGTTCCTTTGTTGAACACCTGCATCTATTTCTTCCTTCACTCATGCATTTCCATTTTTGCTGTTTAATTAAACATGTTAATTCCTGGTACATAGTCTCACAAATATTTATTTCCTGAATTTTTCTTTGCCGCATTTAGGTGTTTCATCTCGATTGGTTCGAATACCATGTGTGAATGATCTTGTTGGTATGGACCTGGTGAGGAGGTGAGGCGTTTGAAGCCTGGGTGTGTGTGGAGGGCCCCTGCTCACCCATGCCAAAGAGCAGCACGGTGGCGGTTCAGAGTGGAAGACGTGGAGCATGCTCAGGCTGCAGTTGTAGAGTACCGAGGTTGGCTCCGACGACTTGCCGTTAAGTGCTTCCCGTGTCTCATTTATGATGTGTGGAGACTAAGCGTTGAATATTTTGAACTGCATGATCTGCAAACATTTCAGGAACTGTTCGAGTAGATGAGATACAAGGAACCAACAGAGTTGGCTGCAGGATCTTCTCACGCTCTTCCGGAACTCTTGATACTGTTGCCAAATTCTAGGTGCCTTTCTTTTCATGTTTCCTATGAAGCTCTTAATGCTTATATACTGGTCCTTTTCTTAAGCTTTTCTTGATAATGTCTGGTAAACTCTGCTTAGTTATCATTTCTTGAAAGTATTATTGGATAAAAGATCTTTATATACAAAGAAAATACCATCTTTTTGCACCGTTTCATCTGCTTAAAGCGACCACTTGCTTATTCTGTATTGAAAATTGTTACGTGTTCACAGAAATTTGCGCCAGCCGTGTGTTCACTGAGTTTGGTTTCCCTCCCTGATTCGGACATATACCTATCAAATTTCGTCACAACATTCACCATGGCATTTTTTAAAGATATTTGCTAAGAAGTATGACACGTGTTGTTATCTAGGGAAACTTAAATCTGATCATACGAGCACTAGAAGCAGTTCGATGTAATTTCCAAAACTGAACATAAGCACCGGAGACAGTAGATGTGTATTTTTTTTTTGCCCCAGCGCACTTAGCTTACAAAGCTAATTGAGTGTATAGTATCCGGTTTGCTTTCACCATGTCAATCAGTTTGAGTGGGTCGGTTTGAATGGGACTTCATAATCATTATGCAACCCGCTATTGATTCTTTATTTCTGCTCGCTGATGCATTTCTGTTTCACCAACAATGCGTACAACAGTGGCAGAGCTCGGCTCACTGTGTGCCGATGGCGGCATGGCCGTCCTGTCTCCTGCTCCAATGGCGGCTACGAGGAGCATGTGAAGTAGGACGTTGGCTTTCGAGTAGCCTGTCATCCTTGGGATTGAGAAGATGTCACCCCAAGACGTCTCTGCACCACGGGTATGCGAAATGCTTCTGCTGTTCTCCCTGCGCCCTTCTTCCATGGTTGTTATTGTACTAGGCTTGCGTACTGTCAGCAGCTTCAACAGCCCGCATCATGTTTATTTATATACAGCCGATTGAATAGTTTGCGCTGACTCCCTTCGTTCTCATATGAGTGGATTTCTTTGACAGAATGCACTCTTTTGGTTATCGCCGAATGCTGGAATTTTTTGGTCATTGCACTTTTCTCGGAGCTGCTGCCATGTTTCGACCAACGAAATTGTGGGTACATACATTAGAGCACTGCTAGCAGAATGGTATCGGCTCTCTCCTCAGTCTTTCATCTCCAGCTCACTTAGCCTCTTCCACCATTGGTACACTGCACTATGTATTTCAGTATCTATTGCTCTGGAATATATTTCTTAGTTTACCCAAATTGTTGTGAGATATGGTATGTTCTCATGCCTACCGATCTATTTGTGCAGGATTGTCATTCATCTCTATTTTGTTTGATTCAGGTGTTTGATGGAAGAAGAAATTGAAGCTCTATAGAAAGATCGCTGAGCTGCCCTTTGTAGCTCACTTTCTTTTTGATGATTAAGTTTGTTCTGAGGTCCTTCGTGAACTGGCATAATGCCCTGGGTTATCTTCAGCTTGCAGGTTCACCTGCTATTCAGAGGTAAAATGGAAGTAGGATGCACTACTTGGATACACTCTAGAAGGTAAAAAGTAAAATCTTGGCGCATCTACTTTCTTTACTATGAATTGCAACAATGATATGTGTAGTCTAAAGTTGTTTTCATTGGGTTCAGATAAAAAGGAATGCCACATGCTAATTCGAAAGTAGGAACAAATTATTGCAGACATAAACTTATCAAGATCTCCATCCATCAGGCAGAACATATTCTGGTAAAACTGAAGCAAGCAAAATTTCTTATTTGGGACTTACCATCGTCTCTCTTCCTCTGTCTTTTCTCTTTTATTTTGTTTACTACCAGCTCTGAGTTCTTAGTGTTGCAATTGGTCTATATTGCAAGTTTATTCTAAATAGAAAGTACTAAGGTTGGCGGGTGTATTCATTAATTGTAACACATTGTTGTGACCTGTGAGCGCCCATTAACTGTAACTTTTGTCTATTGTACAGGTACTCCGAGGCTGCTGGTTTAGGTTGAGTACATCCTCGACACACCGCAGTCTGCTTTCGGCGTAGTTGCTGTCGTCCACAGGGTCGTGTGCATGGGCATGCTGGTGTCTCTGCCAGATCCATCTAAGGCGTGCGGAGCGATGAACTCAAAAACAAAAGTCTCTATGTGGGCTTGCTGATTTCAATCATCAGTTCCATACATGGGGCTTGCCCTTAAGTTCAGAACATTAATTAGGGGTGTGTTTGGCTGGGGTTACTTCTCAAGCTGCATTATTAACCAGGCGTTATCTGAAGCCCTGTATTGTAGAGTCACTTTTAGCTATTTTTTTTACTGCTTCTAATTGTAAGAGGATCATGTCGACTGAGTTTTGTTGTGTTTATTCAGTAAATAGATCAAGAGCACTCAATGAGCTTTTAAGTAGTTCCATTGTTCACAACACAGTATTTCAGCTACATATGTTAAGCTCATCAATTAATTTACTTGGTTTGTCTGGTTATGTTGTTGAATTAGTAGTTTTTTCTGTTATTTTTCTCAGGGTTGTGTGCTCTTTTAGATGAAGTGGAAATTTTGCAAGTCACAACAAACCCAATCGACATCGGCCAAAATTAATGCGAATTCGTCGACGGAGTCCTAGGTGGCGCCAATGTTGGAGAGAATGATTATGAGTTTGAACGACACGGATTTTTTCTCCCGTTGCAACGCACGGGCATTTTTCCTAGTAGATAATAAAGGGAGTAACGTTTCTCCCTTGGTCCGTCCGTTTCTTGTCGTACGTCATAACGTTTTCGTTCGCTAAAAAGCGGAAGTCAAATCATTGTCTGATTCGCTAAAAAAGGAAATTCAATCGTCCTTAATTGAATCACTAGAAAACCGGAATCCAGTCAACTCCGAAAACCAGCCAAACCATAGAAACGGGCTAACTTTCAATGAGCGTGGACGCGTACGTCAAAAGCGTGCATAGGAACCATCGAGTTTGTTCTCAAAAAGAGAAAGGAAACTATCCAGCGAGCTAGCTATGAAAACAAATTATTCTAAAAAAACTACTATGAAAACAAACAAGCGACCCACGCATCGTACGAGAAAAGGTCGGATCGAAAAAAATAGGATCGGTATATAGACGAGATCCGATCCGGACAAGAACAATTTTATTTTATCATGTTTATATATACGGCCGGCCGTCCCCGTTGAGCTCTCGTCTCGTCCAGATATTGGAGAGATCAAGATAAAGAAGATCGATTAATTGCGTCTCCAGCCCGTGACAGCCGAGGTGCTAAGGAGCTTCGACGAGCAGGCCCTCCACAAGACATGGACAAAGGTAAGATTGATGTAAGTTTGATGAGTACCGAGGGCGCGCACACATCGCTTAAGATTGCTAAACCGCCACTGTTTGTTCATGCCATGCAAAATAGATGATACTAGAAGGGAAAGGCGCGCTTTGCTGCGCCCGCTTATTTTTTATTGATGTAAATTTACCTTTGCTTCCACATTAATTATATAATAATACTTATGCCAAGATTTAGAATGCCATAGGAACATAATTACACGGCATTATTGTTCACACGCTGAGGAGAACCAGAACATATGATCTGGATATTTTCCACAAGATCATGCAGACTTCGCTAAAAAAAGATCATGCGGACATTCAGAGAGGACACGTTCAGTTATGTTCAGAGGTTTTTTTAGGACGGTCAGGCATTCAGAGCAAATAAATTGGATGGAGCACACATACAAAGTGATGAACTTATGTTATCAAAGTGAACCTAACATCCGTTATCTATTGAAAGAGTCTAGAACATCAGCTAGCACTTTAGAGGTGCACGACAAGAAGAAGGAACCATCCATGTACTCGCTGCAGCATTCTAGGAACCAAATATATTTGATACGTTATTCTGTGAAAAACTTACGCTCTTTGCACTTCACTTCTTGTTCTACGACATAACTTCTTGTATTTGACTATCATTGCCAATTACTCCATAAAACCAAAGCCTATAAGGAAAACCAGTGCTAACTGTATAAGGTCATGACCAAAGCAAAGCTGGCATAATCTCATGGACTTTGAGCTTCAGAAATCCCTGAACCTGGATGTCAGTACATGTATATACAAAATCTCTCACGAGAAATCCATCTTCCTCTTGAAAAAATAGTCCAATTATTGAGGTCCAACAATCAAGACTTTGCAAGCTCCAAAATAAACTGACGAAAGTAAGGTGATAGGTATGCGGAGATTCGGGCAAAAATGTTAGGAGCAACATGATACTTCATGTACTCTGAATTCGATCATATGGGCTGTTTTGTACTAACATGTGATGCTCACTAATAGAAACTTCACAGCCAAGGTATCTTTGCCTTAAAAAGGGAAGACAAAAATATAATGAAGCCATGTTAGAACACATGCTATTGACGCTTTGTCATTCAGCTATTCAGTAGTATCGTGACGCTGCATGATAGTACTTCTTGTGGCACATTGCAGTACTGTCCTCCATGCTCCTTATAGTACCCGAAAAGTAAATAAAGGATGAAACCAACTGCAGCATACAAATCAAACATAGACTGAGGAGATTTGAGGAGTAACACCTCCTAATTTATTGTTGTACACAACAAGCATGCGGTACTACACAGCCAAAATAAGTATCAGATCTGAGATGCATATGACTTGCATACTCATATACAGATATATTAAATCTTACACTAAACGCTACAATCCAAACGTAGTAAGAGGCCCAATTCGAAACATGCAACAGGTCAACAGCCACCATGGACAATATAAGTGTGAGGATATTTACAAATCTCTACAAGTTGGGATGCACACCAATTAAAAAGGAGATCCAGAAATCTATATTTACAAAATCATATAACATATGTCAAGCTCTTATCCTTCTAAACCTGTAACCTTACACATGCTCTTGCACAGCAAACCTGTCACTTTCTACCTGGAATACAAATAAGACAATTAAACATAGCAAAATGTATATATCACTCGCACAGTAGTAACCTTGGTGAAATGATTGAACCAACCTTCGATGAAACAGTGACTGATTAAGCAAAAAAAACTATTAAGCGTGGTTAAATATTTATCAGTTCGCATACAAGTGAAGACATTTTTTTCTTGGGATACAGTTAAGCTGGTTAAACATAGGAAAATGTATACAGAGCTTGCTACAACAATAGTCTTATTCCAGATGATCGTCACTTGACACGCCAGAGCTACTTACCAAACACAAAACAAACTTCAGCAAGCCAGTGAGTAATTAAGCAACACAAAGATAATGATATCACAATTGGACACCCATATTATCAAGCCTGCCTAGTGCTGTTTGGAATACACACCACCACGTTGACTAATAGAAGAAAGATCGGTACTATACAAATATGTTTGGATTAGTATAGCTAATAAGTGGGTAGTAAAAGTCATCTATCATGTATTCTTATACCAAACCATACCCTATACAAAATGATATCTAACTACAAATGTAAATAACAAAGTAAAGTACCACCGTGACCCTCTTTACTGAAATCTTCAGTTAAGCCTGTGACTTCCTCGGTCTTCACATAATCATATCAAGCTTCATCCATGTCTAGAGGTATAACGATGATTCCGGACAAAAGAAGGAAAACTGAAGAAGGGGCTGTCCAAGTTGCACAATCTCTAAATCCATGAACTTGCCAAATGTAAACTGTATAATAAAAGTTGGATCAATCACCAAATGCAGAACTGAGCATAATCAAAAAATATTTAAGTGTAAAACAAAAGAAGACAAATTGAGAGTTAAATGCCCAAGAAACATCACGTGCTTGGTTGAACGCTACCAGGTGTATTGCCGACGCCCAGGAACTACCTGCGCGGCTTGCGTCTGAAGGAAAAACATCAATGGTATCATGTTAGAGGTACCAAAACATTAAAAGGGGAAAATTAACCACTGACAACCCACCAACAAAACCTAGGACACAACACCATAGCCAGCGACGCAAATTGGGGGGAAAGCATGAACAACAACAATAATAAACGTGGCGCAAACAACGACAGAAGAAAACAAGAGACATCCTCCAGGCCATGAACCCAAACACGAAAACACGGGAGAAAAATAACACAGCGTCCCGGAGGAGCAGCAGCGACACAAAAACACGAAATGAAGCTGCGACGCAGCTTCACATATATAAAAAAGAATTCAATATAGATATACACAATAGTTTAAAACAACTAATCTCTGAAACAACATAATAGAGAAACAATGATCTCCTTTTTAGGTGATAGATGCTAGCAATTCATCCATTCTATAACAATTCTAGTTTGAATCCGCAACCATGACTACCAAAAAGACATGATATCCATATGAGAAGAGACTACACTGAAGTACAATTGTGCCAATCCATTGTAAAAGTTCCAGAAAACTTATATGATGTTTAGATGGTTGATTGGGATTCCGTTGCACCAGTAAACCCCCAAAGAACTTTCTTACTCTATTTCACACACACAAATATTAGGAGGATAAATTTGCTGGACACCCCTAGATTCATATTGTAGGAGCACAACCTTCTGTAGATGGGAAGCAATTTATTATTACTGGAACCCCAATCCGGAGAAGCTTAGGATGCATGGATTACATTCCTTTCATTCAAAATCTCCTCAATCTAGACAGCGCCATGAGTAATCAAATCAGAGCATCATAAGATGAAAATTACCTAAACACCAGAACATATACAGTTTGCAGCTTTTGTGCGTGTACTTCGCCCAAAGCAGTAAATCATGGGGTTTAAAAAATGTATCTCTACAACACTGAATATGCAAATAAAGGAACTGGTAGAAATATATCTCGAGAAAATTTAAGCACATACCTCCTATACCCTCAATCAGTTCTTGACATCTCAGCTCTCGTTCTATGTACTGCTGCCTCCACAACTTCTACTTACCATATGCCATATCTTTGTCTATGACCCCACGAATAGCATGTGAATCTGAAGCATATGGAACATAATATTTTTGTGCCCAGGCATGAGGATGTCCAAGTATTTGATATCGACCTGCGGCGCACCAAGGTCTCTTAAACGGAAGAGTTTCGATGATAAAAGTTGTGGTCCGAACTCTGAAGCAACCGACCGATTGCCATACTGACCATATATATTGTGGCTATTCCGAGAACCCCAACATCATAAATAACATCAAATAATGACGAAGCGTGATAACATGAGCTCTCAATAGATCAACAACACTTCCAGGAAGTTTCTCATTCAAAGCTCGAAGCAGCCATTGGCCAGTGTCAGGAAGTGGAGCAGCAGATCTGTTAAAAGGACAAAACAGGTTCAGCTTGCAAGTAACCGTGTGAGGTTTCGGAATTCATACATATATTTATCCAAACAAGAGAGCAAGTACATGCAAATAAACAACTTGATAAATTTAAAGTTGGTATATAAAGGGTCCTGGCCCATTTGGAAATATATTATTGCGATTTTCTCGCTGACAATGAAATACCAAACCATAAATGGACCAGGACCTATATATAGAGGTAGAGTTGAGAAAATATCAGAACTAACTAAAGCTAGTGTGGTCAATCCTGCCATCTAATGAGCCGTATGAACTTCTCGGTGATTTTTTTTTTACTGTCGGTGATTTGTTTTAGGATAGGACATAAGCATATCAAGGAATTAGCTCAGTTCTGTAAACCAGATTGAGGAAGGAGACATCAACACTGGGTCACCGCCAGCTAGGGATTATACTGAATCCAAATTAACTAACTACTGCTCATCACATAAAAAAATCTATGGTTGTCAATGCTTATCTAGAAAATAATTCAGAATTTAAATACCGTTGAGAAGCGTGTATATGACCACAAAATCCTTTTTATGTGTGAACTACTTACAATTTGCATAAAGTTATGACTTATTCCCAAGTTATAGCTGAGTGATAAGGTGTGGTACAGTACATGGCTTCCCGGAACAGATTCAGTGCACTCGTGAAGGGGAAAAACTGATTTCAGATAGAGGCAGTTCTATGGAATATTAAGAAGATCGTGTACGATTAATCGCAATGGAAGAACACCAGAACAGCGGACTACAACACCACACAGGGCAACATGGAAACACAAGAATAGGGAGAAACAATCTGCTTTACATCCGGCGACAATACATGCCACCAGGACGTCTAGGAAATCAAATCAGCAGCGCTACATAGAGAGTGAGAGGAGAGGGAAGGGATGGGCACAACCTTCAAATCGTCGGGCAGCTCATAGGTTCATCCCCGAGCGAGCGAGATCGACATGTATCAGGCCGAGGAAGGGATACGACCTGTCAAGAGCGGTAGTTCAGGGAGTCAAGCGAGCATAGGAGATGTTGAATCTCCGCCGCCGCACGCCGTCGCATCTCCGGCGTCGTCTGCTCCTCCAGGATCCAGCACGTCGCCGCCTGCCAGTGCCTCGTCGTGGGAGAGGGAGAAAGGGATCCGGGTAAGGCGGTGGGCGCGGTGGTGGGCTGGTGCGAGGTTCCTGTGGTGAGGCTAATCTGCGTTTTTCTACTTTTTTTTCTTCTTTTCGTGAATCTTTGAAACCGACCTTCTTTCTACTGTTCGAAACCGACCTCAAACACGCTTTGCATTGCTGGACGCTCCACAGCTCTCCAATTCCTGGGAGTTTAGATATGTTAGAGATGTGGCCGTGTTTATTAAAGCTACAACGATTGTTGGATTGTACTCCCTCCGTTCCAAATTAATTGACTCAGTTTTAGTACAGTACTAAAACTGAGTCAATTAATTTGGAATGGAGTGAGTACATGACATTGGTTCTTGATCATCGTTGATGATGGACTAATTAACTGTAGGTGGTTGCGATGCAGCACTACAAGGAAAGGAGCAACCAGCTGGAGACCCTATGCAGTCAGAAGAAGCAGACAAACAACTTGGGTCAAAATATCAAGTCATGGATGCAAAGGAACAAAGAAGAAAAAGAGATAGAGAGCGGTATGCGCAGATAACCAATGATGAAAAGCAGGAAAAATTGAAAAAACGCAGGGAAGCTTATAAGCAAAATAAAACAATTATAAAGACGAAGAAATATGCAGATTTAGAGCCAGAAGAAAGGATAAAACTTTGCGCACAAAAAAGGCAGAAATACGCAAATATGCAGCCGGAACAGAAAAAAATTAGGATAGAGCAAATTATAGCTAATCGCGAGTTTAGTCGCAACACACCATGCAAAGAATCACTTGTGATGGTGAATCCTGCATATATCGAATTGGAAGAGAAAGTTAGTACATGTAGCTTCAATGTATAACAAGAGAGCACATGAGATAAATTTATATCAAGTTATTGACAAGATAGCAATGTATCAACATATATCGTCGAGTTATTTTAGTGCTCTGTTAACTCATGCTCATCTGGGTAAAAAAAATTCAACACGGGTAAAATTTGGGTTGCGCCGAGCGTTTTTTCAACCAAAATTTGCTTTTTCTCTCCCGTAGCAACGCACGGGCATTTTTTCTAATAATAATAAAGACATTAAGGTTTCTTGTGGTACGTCGTTAAAAATACCCCTAAAGTTTACAAAAATAACCCACCACTGCCACTCATAACTCATGTACCGTTTAGTTTTTTCTTTCCTCCGTCGTCTGTTACCATACTCGATCTCTGTCCGGCCCAGCCCATCAACATTGCTCAACAAAATCCCACCTCCACCTATGTCGGTCAACTACTCCCGCACGACACCCTACGTCGCATCGCTCCGATCCAGACTTGAGTATCGCAACCGGAGCCAAGTCCGCATCTTTTTGCCTTTGAATATGGGAGAGATCGATTGTCCCGCATCAAAACGATCCAAATCGAAATCCAGTGTTTGAGCTATCAGGCGAGCTAGCGATTAGAACCATGGCGGCGACCACGGCTCCGGCGGCTAACGCTTCAAGATCAAGCGGAGGTGGCGGCGCTCGCGCATCAACCACATGTTCGAGGACAATTGCGTCGAAAACGACGTTCCCGATCTCCAATGTCAAATCCCCATCCTCACCAAGGTCATCGATCACAGCAACTGCACGCCATCGCCGGAGGAACCAGCTCTGCCGATGAGCAGGACGTAAAGAGTTTTGACGATAGCTTATCAAAGCGGATCAGGAATCGTAACCCATCTTTGTTTCAAAGTGGATCAGGAAACGATAGCTTTGACGAGCAGCTCCGCCAACATCCTCGCTGCCAATTATCTGGAACTGTTCGTGCGGCGCGGGTATATCTCGCTGCTGATAAGGGAGAACGAATCTCGTGCTCCGCTGGCCGTTTCCCAAATCAGCGACGACATGATCCGCGGCGCCTCCTCATGCCAGAGGACGATGAGCACGACAAGCAGCTCGAACCGTACAGAAGTTGACGCCATCAGGGTGTGCCTGCTGCGCTTGGCCTCCATGGTGTCTGGGGCGAAGTCGCCCTTTGCATGCTGGCCACCGGCTTCGCTGTCATGATCTGTAGCTCACCACGTACTCATCTGCTAAGTCGGAGAGCAGCAGCAGCAGCAGGAGCTTCCTCCATGGCGCAATGACGTGATTGCCAAGGACCCTTAAGCCAGCTACTCTACTTTCGAGCTCCGGGGCAGTTGCTTGTATATGTGTCCATGATGTGCTCCTGCTGAAGGCTGCTCTGTTCCTGAAACAGTTTAGCCAACGATGGTTCGGTTTTAACATTCAGACTTAGTTTTTGGTGAGCTGACAAACTCAATGGCAAGCATGGCGTCAAAATCTTCCCATGGCGGCAGTGTATCCCTTCTATGTGCACGAAAGGATTAATTCAGAGGTACCATTAGTTTCAACATGTACGGGTATTAAACATGCCGACATGCCGAACAATGTTTGACATCGTACGTCAAAAACTATGTTTAACATCTCACGCAGGGTCAAACCCACCCACGACTCCCATCCTATTATCCCCTCACCGCCGTCCACTGGCTGGCGTCGATGCCCATGCTCCCACGGCTCGCCTACTCTTCCATCCTCGCAAACGCCAGACCGCTCCAACGCCGCAACCCAGCCCTAACCTCGCGTCCCCGACCTCAGGCAGGCCCAGCGTGCGCTGCCCTGCTTCCCCGCACGGCGCCATGGCCCTTGGATCAAGCGCGAGCAGAGCAGCGGCGTCCCGAGCAGCTCGGCGAGTGTCCGCCGGGGCCTGCTTGTGATTCAGTTGCCGATCGATCGCTGGTATGGCCGTGTGGGCAGCGTTTCCCTTTATTCCAACGTCGTGTGATTAGTTTCCCCGATCGTTCATGGGTGTGGGCCTTCGTATCATCGTATGTCGTGCACGAGGTCATGGGCGAGAAGAACAAGATGATCACGCTGGTCAGCACAAGGAAAGTCAACGAGGCCGTGGGCTAGAGGTGCATGACGATCACACTGGTCAGCTCCACGGTGACCGCTCCGCGATCGCACATGAGGAGGCAGCGCTCGCATCAATCACATGATCGTACACGAGAACGGTTTCCTGCTTCCCTATGTCAACTATTTGGAATTGTTCGCCGGTACATTTGGCTGCTAAAGAGGGAGAGGGAGTCTCGCGCAACAGCGACATGATCTGTGCAGCCGTTTTGGCCGCCCTCATAGAGGAGGACGATGTGCACGACAAGCAGCTCCAAGAGTTGCGGCCATGCAGGTGTGCTAGCTGCGCTGCTCCGACTCGAGGGCGGGCGAGCGAGCTTACCGGCCTCTATGTTGTCGGATTGCGCCATGTCTAGGTGCGGCGAAGGCGCCCTTTGCAAAAGTGAGTCAGCGGGCGGTGGCTGCTTGAATTTAGAAGCAGAGCTGGCCGCGGTCTTCGCGAAGGGCCAGGGAAAAGTATAAGAATCAGTGCCAGGATGAATCAGACAATCAATGATGCCCAGCGGTAGGATTCATGCTCTAGACAAAGGGACTGCCGATTGAGCATTGAGTATGACTATATGGTTGAGTTGGTCAAATAGGGCACATCACATAAATCACGCATGTGTGTAAACGTGTAGCTGCTAGAAAATACTGAACAATGTGCTTCTCGGCAGGCTCTGTTCAGTCCTCGTCAGTACACCATTTTCCCTTTGCCCATAATAGTCATGCTCTGCTAATGAACATTGCTCAGAGAGGTGTCGACCTAGATACCCGCTGATTGGTATGCAACAAGTACTTTGAAGATGGAGGCCATTCGTTTTAAAATGCATTAGGAAAAAAAAAAACGTTGGCGGTCTCCGTTCCTTGATGAGGTTAGAATTTAGTTGCTTCTTTGAACTTTGCATTTGGACACGCAGGTCGGTCAATTTCAGCTAATATTCGTTCAAAAAATCTACACGAGACCCGTCGTGCCAAAATAAAAGGGCGCCCGTAGCAACACACGGACATTTTTTCTAGTAATTGTATAAAATGAACATATTTCTTTCCTAAATAATAGGAATATATCTATTTTCATGGTGTTTTGTTAAAATACTATAGTTTTGCCACGAGTGATGGTGAATTTAACTTTTATTTTTCTTAAACGTCAAGCCAGCTAAACGGAGTGTGCGGCGTGCAAGTTTTGCTAGTTTTGGCTTAGGTGCGCCCCGTCCCATCCCTCTCGTCGCCCGCAGCGGGCGACTCGGGGGAACCCTAGCGCGCGCCGCTGCCAGCCCCCCGCCCGCCTCCTCTGCTCCGCTGCTGCCGCTGGCCTCGCCGCGGTGGCGGCGGCTCCCGCCTCCAAAAAGGTGGTTGGGAGGGATCCCGCGGTGGACGCGCGTGCTGTGCTGGCCTGCGTCTCGCCTCCGTCGGCTCCGATTGGGCGGCGCTGGGCAACGGTGCTCTTGGCGGCCGGCGAGTGGTGGCGGCGATAGGAGGTGCGGCCTGTGGCAGCGGTGACTCCCGGTGCGGCAGGTGACGGCGGTGGCTACCAGGGCCCGATCTGGGCCCAGATGGGCTTGGCGGGCCACGGCCGTCCGTGGTGGTTTTACGTCGCGGTGTGCCCTGGTGCTGCCCGAAGCTGCCGTGCAGCTGTGCGTGCGGGGTCTACAGCGCGGCCTCCCTTTGCTCGCGCCTCACGCCGGCGCGGTGGAAGCCGGGACGGCGGTCCCGGGACGGCGGCTTTTGTTTTTGCTACTACGGGCTATGGGCGGCCCTGGTGCGCGGTGTGGTGGTGGAAGCTTGGTGTGCACAGCCAGTCTAGCGTGCAGAACAGTGCAGCCGCTGGCGAAAGCATGGCTCGACCTTGGTCGGCCGACGACGGTGACGTCCGTGGGCGTCATCACCTTCCTGAAGGCGTCGTCGAGGGTGGTCTCGTGTTCTTTTCGCATGCTCCAGGGGAAACACTCGACCCGGTTCTACCGGATCCGGCAGTGGCGGCACTCTGTGTCGTGCTCCCTCTTGAGGGCACCGCTTTGGAGCAGGATTCGGCTGGGGGACCTGTGACTTTGGTGGTGGTGGTTCCTCTACTTGCTCTCCTCTCGGTGTCGTCTCCCCATGGGCACGATGCGAGCTTCTTCGGAGGGGCTGGAGTCTCTCCTCTGATGCCGGTTAACGGCCGGGCTAGTGGCGGTGAAGATTCCCGGGTGTCGACTCGGTAGCTTGATGCCCTTCGATTACGATGTTGGCTGTTGTGTAAAGCCTCGGCGACACATGGCCCTTCGTCCGGGTGTGGACTCGGCAATGTGCTGCCCTTCGGCTGCTCCAACACCATCGTGGCTGATCTCGGCGGATTGAAGTTTTTCGTCTACGGTGGTGTAGATTCTGGTGCACTGGCCATGATCCACTGCAGCCCGGTGGAGGTGGTGTCGGTCCTAGCGTCGAGGAACTCGGAGCAGAGATTGACCATCTCGATGTCGTTGAGCGGCCGGTTTCCCTCCTCTGGGAGTTTGATGTCAAGCAGAGTGTCCACGTACGAGTGCTCGAACGTCGTCTCCTTCCTGGGCTCGCCGGCGCCGCGGGTCTTGTATTCCCGCCGAGCGTTATCAGCGGCAGGAACAACTCCATCTTCCGGCTCCGCATGGCGAGCACGGTCTGGAGGCGGTCGCGGAAGAGGTGCTTGGTGACCGACGATAGGAAGGAGAAGATGGCCATCTTCTTGGAGCTGTAGATGAGCAGCTCGTGCTGCGCTGTCGCGATCGCGCGCACGGTGGCCTCGTCGAGGCGCTCGCCGAAGCACATGAGCACGAGGAGGCAGAACATGGCGTACTGGAGCGTCTGCATGACGGGCGCACCGGCGGCGGAGTCTTCGCGCAGCTTCTCGATGAGCACGCGGCGCACCCAGGTGCGCGCTGGGGCGAAGAGTCGGACCCGAGACGGGTGCAGCGTCTCGGCGACGAGGTTGCGGCGAAGGAGGTGCCAGACGGGCCCATAGCTGGCGCGCGTGATGGTGTTGTCGTTCTTGCCCAGCAGCCTGACGGAGGCGAGGGAGGGGCGGTCTGCCAGCGCGGCGCCGCTCTCAACGAGGGCCTTGTGCGCGAGCTGACGGTCGGCGACGAAGATGGCGAGGCGTGACCCGATGCGCAGGGACACGACGGGGCCGTACCGCGCGAAGAGGCGCTGGAGAAGGGGCTCCACGTCGGCGAGCGAGTTGGTCAGCCACACCACGCTGCCCAGCATCGGCAGGTACGGCGGCCCTGGCGGGATGCGGCGCCGGCCGCGGAAGAGGGGGAGGAGTAGGATGAGCAGGATGGAGAAGAGGATCGTGGCGAGGAAGATGTGCCACGTGCCCATGGCGAGCGTACGTGTGGCGCACTGCGTCACGTCCCAAGATCAGTGGCAGTGGAAACTGCCGCTAATTCTTCAAAAAGTGCCTCCAAAAGTATTTTCAGGCAGAAAAAAAAGTGTCAAGTTTATTCATGTTGGCAAAAGTAATTGGAGGCACTTTTCAGATACTGCCTCCAAATACTTTTAGTGGCACTTTAAAAAGTGCCTCCAAATACTTTTACTTGCAATTCTAAAACTGCCTCCAAATACTTTCACTTGCAATTCTAAAACTACCTCCAAATACTTTTACTTGCAATTCTAAAAGTGCCTCCAAATACTTTCACTTGCAATTCTAAAAGTGCCTCAAAATACTTTCACTTGCAATTCTAAAAGTGCCTCCAAAAACTTCTACTAACACTTCAAATACTGCCTTCATTTGAAAATTCAGGCATTCATAAGCAGTGTCTTAAAATAGGATTAATGGCACTAATTCAGTAGTGCGTTAAACTGAAAACTCAGGCAGTTATATTTGCAGACGCATATATTTGCAGTTCAGTACATTCCCATCATTGTTCGAAACAATTGTATCCAAGTAGCAAACATTGAAAGTAGTTTGTACACCAATGTATTGGAGACATAAGTTATGTCAGCAAAAGATACAGCAATGAACAGGCATAAGTTTGTAACTGGAGCATGTATGTAAATGAGTTTGTAACTGGAGCATGTATGTAAATGCAGCATGTATGAATGTGTCTAACTGCAGCATCTATGTATCTGTATCATCTTCGGAACTTGAGCATCAGGAGTTGTTTTTCTTCTTGTTCTTAGGAGCTGTTTGTTTAGGAGGCTGTGAACCTTCAGTGATGGTGATCTGTTCTTGCTGTGACTCGGATACCAGCTGCGTGAATTAATCCTTTCGTGCACATAGAAGGGATGCGGCCGCCCCTGGGGCCGGCCCTGGGGGTGGTCAGGGGGTGCGGCCGCCCCGGGCCCCCAAAATCTAGGGGCCCCCACCCGCATGTACAATATACGTATGTATTCACGCATTGTCACTTTGTCAGCCCAGCAGAAAATAAAAAGACTGTGCGCTATTGGGCTGTGTGGTGTGTGGCCATGAGATAGGCAAGGGGTCGCATGCTTGGAATTAGCGATTGGTTGCGCCTGATAGATCGATCCAGTCGCCGCTGGTCTTCCTGTTCCATCGCATCTACTCGCGATGCCGATACTCGTCTCCCAGGCCGCCGCCGTCCAAGCGCTCGGCGCCGTGTCTCAGCGCTCTCTCAGTCTCCCTCGACGACGTGAGGTATTGAACTACTGATGCATACGCGCTCTCGCTCTGACGCTCTGTCCATCTTTCTCTCGATCAAAAACCACTAATTAAGTAATCCAATCCAGATCGCAAGAAGCAACATTAAGTTAGTCGTCTCGCCGATTTCAACTTCCGGGCCCCCAATCGCGAGAACACGTCGTACTGACTTGGATCTTTTCTTTTCAGTCTTCACTTACGCGCACATGGCCGATTAGACTATCTCAGGTATAGACATATAGTAGTATGTTCCGATTTCCTAATCAATAGTTCAATACTCTCTCCCGGTATAATTTATTTCATCATTTGATGTATTTTTTTCAGCATTGTGCGTTGCCATGTAGTCAGAAACGTATGAATCTGGTACTGGTAAAAGGAAAAGATCAAAGTTGTTGACGACTTGATAAAATCATAGAAACGGGATATTCACATTGCGAGATGGTGTAATGCCTTCTATGGAGATTTTTAAGCATGTCAGGTAAGTTGATTGCTATCCTAATATCTCCATTGGTTATCACATCTTATTTACCATGCCTTTGACTTTCGCATCAACTGAAAGAAAGTTTCTAAGTTGAAATTACTGAAGAACTATTTGAGATCCACAATGACTCAAGAGAGGTTAAATGGTTTGGCGATATTATGTATCGAGAAACAATTATTGGACGACATTGACATTGACATCGACCCTATTATAAGTGACTTTGCGTCGAGAAATGTAGAAGAAAATTTAAACTAACATGTATAAATTATTTGGTATGCGTACTGCTTTTAGATGCAGTTACAAGATATTGACAACATGGTTTTTACGCATATTTTCATTATTATTTTTATGATATCTATATTAGGGGCCACAAGTTTTAGTTTCGCCCCGGGCACCCAAAATCTCAGGACCGGCCCTGTGCGTGATAGACTTCTTTTTAGTCTTGATGCTCTTCAGTGATCTTTCCTTCTCCAGTTTTTCCTTCTCCAGTTGGTCCAGACGCGCATACCTGTTGGCTGCTCCGCTCTTGCTCCCTCGGATCAATGCGAAGGTGACTCGCGTGGTTGCAGTTTTACTTGGCGAATGCAAGGTCGAGCCATTTTGTAATGGATCGCATATGGCGGTGGTGCTTGGGAAGGAAGGAACGTAACGGAACAGTACAGAGAATCACTGGGATCGGAGGTTCGGCCGTATGCTACGTCAGGGCTGATGAAACTTGCTTGTCAGCTCAAGAAAGAAAAATTAGCTCTATCTTCTCTCTTATTTGTATCGTCAGAAATCGAGGAGTCCTACTACTAAATACTGCATCTACATTCGAAATGTTAATATGCATCTAAACTAAATGGGCCGCCCATCCGTGTGATACAGTTGAGTTTATTTCCTTGGAGATCGATGGTCACACACCTTACAGCCAATCCTCTTTATGGGTTGTCTAGTGTGAGCTACGGTGCAGATCAACTTCAAATTATTCCCATTCAAATTATTCCCATTGATACAAAATGTTCTACTTTTCATGGAAATCGTCACTTTAATTAGCAGCATGGAGTATTTGGATAAAAAAAATGATTAAGTTTTCATGATGAAAATCCATCTTTTCATAAATGGAAAACAATCTACATGCATGAATTAGGCTCTAGTTGGTCATAGAGCCAGAAGACAGTGTGCAACACCATTTAGAGATTGGCTAAATTGATCCTTTATAGCTCCACATACATATTGCAGTGGGAGATTTCCCTGCTGCTTCGCATGTAGAAAAATAAAACAAGAGGTGTTATTCTCCTTGACACATGTCCATGTCCACCTTGTCCGACCAACATTGTTATTTATGGGGGGGAAGCCACATCGGGTCATGGGTGCCGATGCACCACTACTCAATTTTTTTTAAATGTCAAGAAATTCAAAATAAATTTTTTGGATATACTTCAAGACAATTTATGTTAACACAAAAAGTTTCGCGAAGAAAAAATATTTTTGTGATCTGTGCAAAAAAGACAATCCAGGCACTCCAAAATGACTTTATACGAGACATTTTTTTGTTTTTTTTTGCACAGGTTATGTCTTTTCTCCGCGAAACTTTTTGTGCTTATGCAAAATATTCTTATGTATATCTGAATTTGTTTTTGAAATTTTTCGACATTGTAATTTAAAAAAAAATGTTTTACACAACGGGTGCATCTGCACCTGTGACTCGAAACGCCGTGTCCATTTATGGGATGCTTTAGGCCACCTCCAACGGCCCAGCGCATATGGACATGCGTTGTCCTAATCTGTCCTTCCGGACAGAGGAGCCCCTCCAACGGCCCGGCGCAAAGGGACAACTGTCCGCGCGGACAGGTTTTCGGCCCCAAACCAGGCCCAAGATTGGTCCAGGTTTGGGGGAGAAAACGGACAGCCAGACGGTCCGCCCTTGTCCTCCCTTGTCCGCGCCTGGCCCAGTGGCCAGCCACAGATTCCCCCTTCCCACACAAACCCTCTCCCTCTCCCACCCTCCGCCGCCGATCTAGCTACCGCCGCCGGCCACGATGGAGGACGGACTCTCGGCGGCCACGGCCGCAGCCGGCGCCGCCCTATTGACGGTGAAGAAGGAGCGGTTGCCGGCGTCCGACAAGAGGGCAGAGCGGAGGGAGAAGAAGCGGGCGAAGGACGCCGCGGCCGCCGCGGCCGTCTTGGCCGCCGCAGAGAAGGAGCGGATGGCCGCCATCGAGGCCCACGCTGCGGCCGACGTCATAGCCACTCAGGCCGCAGCCCGGGCGGTGCTTTTCCTCGGCGGCCTCATTCCCGCCGCTGTCCCCGCTGTCGTGGCCTCGGCGGCGAGTTCGGCCTCGTCCGCCAAAGGGAAGCCGCCAAGGTCAGCGTCCCCCGTTCTCTCTACGGCCTCGCCCGCGGCTGTCCCCGCGGCTGGCGTATCGCGGCTCGGGTCCGGCGAGGCGTCACCGGAGATGGGCACACATGTCCCCGCAGGCCCTGCGGCGCCCCCCATCGACATCAACGTCACGCCGGCCGCCAGCGGCAAGCCGAAGAGCCGGTCAATGTTGAAGGCGGGCAGCATACCCGACCCTCGGGTGCTCGATTTTGAGGAGACACCCATGACACTGTCCAACCCGGCCTTCTTTGACGAGGTCGGCAATGACGAATGTTTCATGGACGACATGATGTTCACCGGCCCAAACTTCATCAACACCGAAGACGCCGAGACACAAGACCCAACCGGCCATGGTGAGACACTACCCGAAGGTGAGACACAAGCCGAGCGTGTCTCAATTGACGATGAGCCTCTCGACTTTGATGAGGAGCACGCCAACCTCGTCGCCAACCTCAAGAAGAGGAATGCCCGCACGGCGTCGTACACGGACATGGAGGATAAAGTCCTTTGTGAGACGTGGATGACGGTGAGCCAAAATGCCACCGTTGGTGCTCAACAAAAGGGCTCGACGTTTTGGATTCGGGCTCACAAGCACTTCCATGAGACAAGAAAGTTGCGTCCCTACCAAATTGAGAGTGATCGGAATGAGGGGTCTCTTAGCAAGAGATGGTCACACATTCAAACCGAATGTAGCAAATTTCAAGCCTCCTATGATCGTATGAAGGCCCGGAAGGTGAGTGGGGTTGGCATTGATGTCCTTGGGTTTCAAGCAATGGACTTCTTCAAGAAGGTGTACAAGACCAAGTTCAACTTGGTGCATTGTTGGGAGATGATCAAGGGATGCCCCAAGTGGATCGAGCTATACAACTCTTTGAAGAAAGGGTCGAAGAAAAGGGTGAATGAAGATGATGAAGATGTTCAACTCGGCCAAGATGAAATGGCCGGCGGTGCGGCCGAGAGGACACAAGGCCACGGCCCAAGATGCCAAGCGCGAGGGAGCCGCGGCCAAATTGGAGGCAACGTTGAAGGGATTGCTCGAAAACAAGGAGTCCTCCATCACCGCAAGGTATGTCGAGAAACGCAAAGATAAGGAGGAGGCCATGGCATGCTATGTTGCAATGCAAAATAAGAAGTTTGAGATAGAAGCCAACCGAATCAAGAACGAGGCGGAGCGCAACAAGCTCGCGGTGATGGCCGAGGAGAACCGGATCATGATGGCCGACTTGACCACCATGGACCCGGAGACAAGAGCTTGGGTGCTCAAGAAGCAAAAGATCATTCGTGAGCGTGGTGATATTTGATTTGCATCTTGTTTATTTGTCAAACTAATTTCTATTGTTTGCTATTTATGTGTATTTTGAACTTTGGCTCATTTGAACTATGTCTATTTGAATGTTTGAATGTTTGTATCCATATTAATATTTGAATGTTTGTATCCATATTTGTTTCAAATGTGTGCAAATGTGCTGTCCCAGGACAGATGCGGCCGGCCGTTGGGGGCACCTCCACCCCAAAAGGGACAGAGGCCCAAAATCTGTCCGCGGTCCGCCAAAAGCGGACTGAATCGATCCGCTTTGGCTGTCCGGATACGCTGGGCCGCGTTGGAGGTGCCCTTAGCATGAAGTACGTTATGTATGACGAGTCCACGGAGGAAGCCATACAACGAAAAGGCTGGACCTAAACGTGTGGGAACTATAAAGGTGCTGTCGTGCTGATCGTGAAGGCTGCAAAGCGACGCCTGACTGTTAATGGTGAAAGCTAGATCAACTTGCCTTCACGAATCACGACGTCGCTGATCATGCTTGCAGTATTCTACGTCGTCAAACACTGACTAGGCTTGGAATCACTGAACCAGTATTTCTGTAGAGGAAGGTAGCTGGGCGTTTCACTCTACAAAAAACTTGGCAGTTCTTATGGCAATGCCACATTAAAGGGAAAAACAGAACTACACATGGAGCAGCAACTTCAAGTTCCTAGAAACCTTAACAAAAACTGCAGCATGCAGAAGAGCAAATGTAAGACATATGAGTCACACAATCAATTCGTATTTGACTGCAAGACGGATATCCATAGTTTTGCCCGGGCCATACATGCAAACATATGCAGACTGCAGAGAGATAAGTAAAACCATACTAGATCGTACTAGATTGGATGATACGATGATCATTAGCCACGATACTAAACTGTCATGATAATTTCTTTGACCACGATACTAAACCATACAATGGCACATTAAAGGGAAAAACAAAACTACACATGGAACAGCAGCAACTTCAAGTTCTTAAAACCATAACAAAAACTGCAGCAAGCTGAAGACATACGAGTCACACAATCAATTCGCAATTGACGGCAGGACGGTTATTGATAGTTTTACCCCGAGCCATACACATGCAGAGAGACAAGTAAAACCATACTAGATAGCACTAGATTGGATTATTAGATACGACGATCACTGGCCACGCTAGTAAACTGTCATGATAATATCTTTGACCGCTTTCAGCTCGGCCGGAAGGAAGGTCGCAGCCAGCTCCTTGAGAACAGACGGAAGGAAGGTCGCAGCCAGCTCCTTGAGAACTGCGTATACACAATAAAATAAGAGTACGTGAAACTCGTGGACATAGAAAAAAACATGCGTCTGTAAAATAAATACGACCAGTACCTTTGTACCCACGCAGGATGAATCCTCCAATTTTCCTTTGCCGTGCGACAGACTAGGGGCTTAAGTTTCCTTGGATTCCCCTCTAATGCCTTAGCACGATGCCCACTATCAATGTGAGGATTAAGCAACCACATGCCCTCCATCCCTGCAGACACAATTCAAAGTACAAAAATTTCAAACATAGTTCCACAATTATTACAAATTCAAACACAGAAAAAACACTTATTACAAATTCAAACATAGTTCCACACTTATTACTAATTCAAACATAGTTCCACACTTATTACTAATTCAAACATAGTTCCACTCTTATTACAAATTCAAACATAGTTCCACACTTATTACAAATTCAAACATAGTTCCACACTTATTAAAAATTCAAACATAGTTTCACACTTATTACAAATTCAAACACAGAAAAAACACTTATTACAAATTCAAACATAGTTCCACACTTATTACTAATTCAAACATAGTTCCACACTTATTACTAATTCAAACATAGTTCCACACTTATTACAAATTCAAACATAGTTTCACACTTATTACAAATTCAAACATAGTTCCACACTTATTAAAAATTCAAACATAGTTTCACACTTAATACAAATTCAAACATAGTGCCACACTTAATACAAATTCGAACATAGCGACCCCTAGTTTCTTCCTCTCGCTCTTCGTCCTCGCGCACGCCGGTTACCACGTCCACGAACGGGAGGTCTCTCTCCAGGAAAAGTGGGACAATCAGGGTCCGTATGGCCAAATTGGTTGCATTGAAGGCATTGCATTGTGCGCCCTCCGGCCTCGGATTCATCCATATCATTCCTGATGCGACGACACTGTCGTCTGCCTACCCCTTCACGCAGTAGCTCAGGAGCTGGTATGTACCGCCTCTCACCTAGGGGTACAGTGTTGAAGTTACCCATTGATCGAAATCCCAGCATCTCACCTGTCCAAGTATTGATAACTGCCTCTTTCATATAATATGAAGACACAAAGGAGATTGCGTTCAACCCTAACTGCCTGCAGGCAGCAAGGACATGGGAGCACGGAAGGTGAAGCAATTTTGGTTTGTTGCAGGTGCACTCGCAAGTTGGCCAAACCTCATTACCAATCTTCACCTCATGCGTCCTCACCACGTTTGCAGATCCGAACTTGTTGTGGGATAGCCGGACCTCGAACCTCCTTTCTTGATTCCCAACGGCAGTTACAGAGTGGGAGCAACATTTAGCCAGCTTCTTATTCATGTACTTCGTAATCTTCTCACAGTAGGGCGAGGTCGGGTTGTCCATCATATGCTTCTCAGCTTTTTCACGTCGTTCTCTGAAATATTTCACCGTGCCATAGAAAATGCCCTCCACGATGGCTGTTAGTGGCAACGCACGGTTTCCTCTGAGGACAAAGTTGTATGTTTCAGCCAGGTTCGTTGTCATGACACCGTATCTTGCTCCATGTGTGTCGTGCAACAAAGACCACCTCTCCAAAGGTTCATGCTCTATCCATTGCTGAAAAGTTTTAATTGACCTCGCACGTCTTCTCCTAGTTCCAGGCGGGTCAAATCCGGGTAGGTCGCAAAGACCAATAGGCACGTCCTCCTCGGGAACGGGTCCAACAGCTAACTGTGCAGCAACAGCTGCTGCATGGTCAGCAACAGCTCGTGCTCGTGCAGCCCTCCTGTCCCGAACATGTCTCTGTATGCACAACTCAAGTCTATCACGTATCGCCGTGTACTTCCATTCTTGGTTCTGCTTGCATAGTTTCTTGAATAAATTCATCAGGTCCTTATTTCCAAACTGCGAGAAGAAGTTGGCACCTAGATGGCGCATGCACCAACGGCTCTGCATGTCTTGCCATGGAGTCTGTTCTTCAGGCGCAGGATTGGTTAGTGTCTTTATCGCGCTGAGTATGCCTGCATGCCTGTCGTGAAGGATGCACACATTCGGCTTATCCTTCACAACAGCTATCTTCAGTTGCCTGAAGAACCAAGTCCAACTATCAATGTTCTCGCTCTCCACAAAAGCAAATGCGAGGGGCACAACTTGATTGTTACCGTCTTGACCAATTGCAGTCAGGATCTGTCCCCTATACTTGCCCGTGAGAAATGTGCCATCTACACATATCACCGGACGACAATGTCTGAAAGCCTCGATGCATACGGCGAATGAGAAAAACACTCGATGCAGCACCCTCACATTTGGGAACTCTGGCCTGAACAAATCTTGGATTTCTACATAGGTGCCTGGATTCCGGTACTGCAGAGTATGCAGCAGCCGTATAACAGAGTCATATGAGTCGAAATATGAACCAAATCTGTGCTCAAGCGCCATATGCTTAGCCCTCCAAGCCTTGCCATAAGATATTTCATAATTGAATCTGACAGCCACTTTTGTTTGGAGGGCACTAACTTCCATCGATGCGCATGACACTATCTCGGTGTATAGCGACCGAGCTATAAGCGTGGAAGAAAGATTACGATGCTCTTTAGGGATACTGTCAATTCGACATGTGTGAGGTACAAAGTCACTTATCCTCCAGCTATAACCATTCTTTGGGAGATGTCCATGCACCCTGCCGGGACAATTTATTTCAGCACATTCCATTGTCAAATATTTCTGACTGGACACCACAGTATTCATAACCCTCCAGGTGGACAATGCCCATTTGATGACTGCATCCCTCAAAGCTTGCTTGTCAGTATACATAGCACCCTTCGCAATGTTGTTCTCATGATATTCCCATGCTGAATCATGACCATCATCTACGGTCATGGTCGTAGAAAGTCCCGATCCCATGCTGCAGGATTTGGTACCTCATCTATGTTCTCTTCTCCGTCTGACTCATCGGAATCATCGCCTTCAGTACTATAGCCATCTATATCTTCAGCTTCCATCTCGTTCTGCATGTGCCCGTTCATTTGCCCGTCTACCTCGTCGCCATCCACCTCCCCACTGTCATTTACCTCATTTTCTACTTCAACTTGACTGCTCTGGCCTGAGTCGTACCCACCTCCACCAAAATCAGACACATAATTTGACATAGACTCACTTCCCTGGCCAGGATCATATGCACCCTCACCTTCATGGGCAGAAAACTCGTCCTCAGGGACACTGACCTCGTTGAAGGCGGGAAGGACTAGGGCACAAGGAGAACAATTCCTTTTTGCGCAACCTTTTAACCATCCCGCCCATTTAGAATCAGACTCCAGTGGTTTCAAAACGAAGTAAATATTTGTCCTTGAATTGCTCCACAAAGCATGAACACTGACGGTCTGTGTCTGACTATCAAGCCCTAAACTTTCCGTCACCCAATTTTTTACCTCACTTATAGACCATGTTTGAGGAGCTGGGAGGTCAACATCTATATAAGCAAACTCACTCAGATCAGCTCCCGTTTCACAATTTGGACTCTACCAGGACCATAGAAAAACCTGATCTTCACTAAATCCGACATCTCCGCTGACATAAATAAATATTTACCATCGTTAATATACCTACAAATATTTACTACAAATATAGCTACAATATTTACTACCGTCACAAACTATTTCTTAACAACGCATGTTCATACATATAACAAATATAGCACTACAAAATTACTACCGTCACAAATATAGCATATGACCGTCGAATCATACCCTTGAAGCGTGAGAGGCAACGCCGTCCGGCAGTCTCGAATCAACGGCGCACCAACACGAGCAGAACCACCACAATGCAGGCCTCCAGCACCACCACCACCACCACCATGCAGCCCTCCACGACCACCATCACCCCCACCCGCCAACCATCACCACAACCTCCACGAGCTATCCCATCAACAGATCGGAGTTCCCCTAGCTTCTCTTAACCTTCTAGCACCGATTTATGGTGGCAAATCTGAAGATTATTGGTATAAAATGGAGATTTAATTCGGTTTGTGTGGGAGGCAGTGAGAGGAAACGAAGAACAAAGAAACACGCGAGTGAGGAAGAAGAAAGAAGTGAAGAGAGAGGAAATCGCGCGGCCGGGCTGTCGCCTGCATGCATGCGGCCACCTCTCGTCATTGCCGTGGACGACGGGGCCCACCAATGTCGTCATCGGCGTGGACGACAGGCCAGCGAAGACGACAAGCCAGCGAGGCGACTGCGATGACGTGGCTCAGCCAGTAAGCGTTCGACGCGTGGACCTGTGGGCCCTCTCGTCATTGCCAACGACGACAGGTCGACGTCGTCATTGACGAAGACGACGGGATCCTATTTTTGGAAAAAAATTGAAACGCGTGTTATTCCTGTAATTAAATAATTTTAGTGTATTATTTAAAAAAAAATAGCCCGGCAGGAAGCTAGCAGCCAGCTCCTTGAGAACGGATGGACAGCTACTCTTCAAATGCTCGTAGCCATCACTTGCCATCATGGCCTCCAAATTGGAAGGAGAAGCGAGGAACTCAAAGCACATTCCTTTCCTTTAGTTTCAAACAACTATGCATTCTAATACAAACAAGAATTGTAGTTGCTTAAACTATGAAATCTTAAACAAGAGGGCGTATGGGTTAATAGCTCTATCTTTATTCCATCGAGGAGTCGAGCCCCGAAGCTAAGCCACTAACTGTTAGACGGTCTAGGTTTCCTTGTTGTATACGTGTACGTATTGTAATCCGTATGTAATTGTTGGTCCTATATATAATAGAGATATGTGGAGGCTTTGCCCCACGCAACCCTAAATCAAACTTGGTATCAGAGCCTTGTCCTGCCCGCCGCCGCGCCTCGAAACCGATCGCCGCCTCTTAGCCAATCACCGTCGCCTCCATGGCCTCGTCAACCATGACGACACGCTGGGAGCGCCTCCCGTAGCCTCCGCGCCTTCCCTCGCTCCCGCCGTCACCCCCATTGGCGTACGCCTCGAGGGCGCAAACTTCCCTCTATGGCGCATGCTCGCCTTCACCAACCTCTCCGGCGCCTCTCTTCCCAGCTACCTCGACGGCTCCACGAAAGCTCCGGCGGAACGATCCTAGAAGGAACGGGTACCGCCGCTCGCACCGTTCCCAACCCCGAGTATCTCCGGTGGTGGACGCAGGATCAGAAGGTCCTCGGGTTGCTCGTCTCCTCCATGGCGGAGGGGATCGCTATGCAGCTTATCAACTGCAAGACTGCGGCTGCGGCGTGGGCTGCCATCCACTCCATGTACAGCGCGCAGAACGCTGCCGGGATCCGGCACACGCGACGCCAAATCCAGGCGTTGAGGAAGAACGACATGACGGCAAGCGAGTATATGAACAAGGTGCGGGCTTTGGCCGACACCATGGCCGCTGCCGGGTCGCCGCTGCGCGATGACGAGGTCATCGACTACATGCTCACCGGTCTGGGGTCGGCCTACAACCCCATCGCCGCCTCCCTCTCGGTTGTGGCAGCCCCGGTGAGTGTTCCTGCGTTTTATTCCATGGTCCTGAACTATGAAGCGCTTCAGTTGTCGCAGCAAGCTGAAACCGAGGAGTGGTCCTCTTCGGCTAACGCCGCATCACGGCCGGTCTACACCAACAATCCCGGCCGCATGCATGACAACGGGCACCCGAACGGTGGCCCGAGTGGTGGTCGCCCCGCTGGCGGGAACTCTCCGCATGGCCAGGGGCAGGGCGGCAACGGCCGCAATGGAGGTGGAGGCGGCAATGGCGGCAACGGAGGTGGAGGCGGCAACGGCCGCAAGTGGCGCCCAAGTGCCAACTCTGCAAGAACTGGGGGCATGAGGCAACTGCCTGCCGCAAGTTCTTGGATCGCGATAATCGCAATTCCAACCCCTCCGGCAACATGGCATCCACTTCCTCCAGCGATCAACCTCACTGGCACATGGACACTGGAGCTACGGATCACCTGACGAGTGATTGGAACGACTCCACGTCTACGAGCGCTATGGCGGGAAGGATCACGTGCAAGTGGCTAATGGTGCAGGTTTGTCTATTTCGCATATTGGTCATTCGCATTTAGCCGGTTCATCTCTTCGTTTGAACAATGTCCTTCATGTTCCGCGCATTAGCAAGCATCTCTTGTCAGTATATCGTCTTGTCTCCGATAATGATGTTTTCGTTGAATTTCATCGTGATTTCTTCCTTGTTAAGGACAAGGCCACGCGGAGAACTCTTCTTCAAGGCAGTAGTTGTGGTGGGCTCTACCCCGTTCCTTTCCATCGGGCATCATCTTCGTCATCTCGCCATGCGTCATCCAGCATCACCACGTCGTCCTGGTGGCATCAGCGTCTTGGTCATCCCGTGAATAATGTAGTTCAGTCTATAGTCAAACAAAACAATCTTAAGTGTTCTTCAGACAATCAGTCTTTAGTTTGTGATGCCTGTCAGTGTGCTAAAAGTCGTCAATTATCATCATGCCTCTCATCGTGTTTCTACTATGCCACTTGAATTAATTCATTCCGATGTTTGGGGCCGGCTATTTCCTCTTCCGGGGGATATAAGTACTATGTTAGTTTTATTGACGACTACTCCCGTTTTTGTTGGATTTATCTTCTCAAGCACAAATCTGATGTTGAGCAAGTTTTCTATGCCTTTCAGGCTCATGTTGAGCGTCTTTTGAACACCAAGATTAAAACCGTCCAGTCGGATTGGGGCGGCGAGTACCATAAGCTGCATCGCTATTTTCAGCATACGGGCATATCCCATCGTGTGTCTTGTCCTCACACCTCTCAGCAGAACGGCATTGCTGAACGCAAACATCGACATTTGGTCGAAACAGGTCTTGCTCTACTCGCTCATTCGTCCCTTCCATTACGGTTTTGGGATGAAGCTTTTCTCACCGCCTGCTATCTTATTAACCGGATGCCTACTCCTGTTCTTAGTAATGACACACCCCTTCATCGGCTTCTCAAGGTGGAACCGAATTACTCGTTCCTACGAACGTTTGGCTGCGCGTGCTGGCCTAGCTTGCGTAAATACAACACACATAAGTTGGCTTTCCGTTCTAAAATGTGTGTTTTCTTAGGCTACAGTCCTATGCATAAGGGGTATAAGTGTTTAGACCGCACCACTGGACGCATTTATATATCTCGCGATGTCATCTTCGATGAATCTGTTTTCCCTTACTCCACTCCCGGTGTCACCGTTGATGTGTCCACTCTTGAGAAAGCTATCTCTTTTCCATCGGATGAACCGGCTACGGATGTACCTAGGCGAAATTACGACCTGTCTTATTTGTCCACTGACCTGCCTGCCCAAAGCGATGTTCCATCTGTGCAGGATCTCACGTCGCTGATCGACGTGCATGGCCAGGTGCGGCCGACGTGCATGCGCGCACGGACCCCGCTGCACCAGCCTTGTCTTCGTCCGATGGGCCACCATCGCCAGGCCCAGCTTCGCCTGGTGGGCCGGCCTCGCCCTCGTCGCCTCAGCTCGCGTCGCCACTCGCCGGGACACCTCGGCTGATGCTTCGCCGTCATCGCCCTCGGCTGATGCTTCGCCGTCGCCTGCGCCGCCACCTGTGCCTGCCCACACGATGGTCACCCGATTGCGTGATGGTACTCGTCGTCCACTGCGGCCCACTGATGGGACAGTGCGTTATGATCCTCGACGGCGTGCCTTTTTGCGGTAACTCCTACGTCACATCGTGATGCTCTTCGGGAGCCTGCCTGGCATCGGGCGATGTCTGATGAGTTCACTGCTCTTCGTCAGACCAATACTTGGGTTCTAGTTCCTCGGCCGCCTGGAGTCAATATCGTTGGCAGCAAATGGGTGTTTAAGACCAAGCAACGTCCTGATGGTTCCGTTGACAAGTACAAGGCTCGTTTGGTTGCTCAGGGTTCACTCAGCAACACGGCATTGACTATGGTGAGACGTTCAGTCCGGTTGTGAAGCCAGCCACAGTTCGTCTCGTGCTCTCTCTTGCGGTCTCTCGTGGATGGACTCTTCGGCAGATTGATGTCAGCAATGCTTTCCTCCATGGTTTCTTATCTGAGGATGTCTATATGCAGCAACCACCTGGCTTTGAGGATGATCGGTACCCCTCTTATGTGTGCAAGCTGCAGCGAGCTCTCTATGGTCTCAAACAGTCTCCTCGTGCCTGGTACGCTCGGTTGAGTTCTCTGCTTTCCAGCTTGGCTTTGTCGCGTCCAAAGCAGATACGTCTTTGTTCATCTTCTCTCGCGATGGAGTTCAGATTTTTATGCTCGTCTATGTTGATGACACGTGATTGCCGGTTCGAGTCCAGGAGCAGTTGATGGTCTTGTTCGCTCTCTCTCTGAGAAGTTTCCGATTAAAGATCTCGGGCCTCTTGCGTATTTTCTTGGTCTAGAAGCGTCCTGCAATTCGGGGGCATGGTTCTCACTCAGCGCAAGTATGCACTTGATCTTCTTCACAGAGTAAGCATGGAGAATTGTAAGTCCACTTCTACACCGCTAGCCACCACCGATCGCCTTACTCGCGAGGCAGGGATACTTTTGGGTACTGATGATGCTTTCCGGTACCGAAGTGTTGTGGGAGGTTTGCAATACTTGACACTTACCCGTCCTGATTTGTCCTTTGCTGTGAACAAAGTATGTCAGTTTCTGTCGCAGCCCACTGATGTTCATTGGGAAGCAGTTAAGCGAATCTTGCGATATGTCAAAGGGACACTGGATACAGGACTGCAGTTTCGTAAGTCATCTCTCACCGGTGTTAGCATTTTCACCGATGCCGATTGGGCTGGATGCCCTGATGATCGTCACTCCACGAGCGGATTTGCTGTGTTTGTTGGTCCGAACCTCATTTCGTGGAGTTCGAAGAAACAGCCTACAGTCTCGAGATCTAGTACCGAGGCAGAATACAAGGCATTGGCAAATGGAGCTGCTGAAGCTATATGGGTGGAATCCTTACTCCAGGAGCTTGGAGTTTCTCAGCAGCGCACTCCCATTCTATGGTGTGATAATCATGGGGCTACATATCTGACGGCTAATCCAGTCTTTCATGCACGGACGAAGCACATTGAGATTGATTTTCATTTTGTGCGAGAGCGCATTGCTTCTGGATGTCTTGATGTCAGATTTATCTCTACTAATGACCAACTAGCTGATGTGTTCACTAAACCAGCCACTCGACAGATGCTAGACCGATTTCTGTCCAATCTAAATCTTGTATGTAATAGACGTTCAGATTGAGGGGGAGTGTTAGACGGTCTAGGTTTCCTTGTTGTATACATGTACGTATTGTAATCCGTATGTAATTGTTGGTCCTATATATAATAGAGATATGTGGAGGCTTTGCCCCACGCAACCCTAAATCAAACTCTAACAGTAGGAGAGCGCCCCCTTTCTTTCGGGGAAGTACTTATTTACGTAGCCTTTCTTGTCAACTTTGATACTACCTTGGTCTTGCGAAATCCGAGTCAAGTTGATGGAAAGAAAGCGGGTCAGCAGATCGAGTCAATTATCCTACCTCTCCCCTAGCACTTTACAAGAATCTTATATAGAAAGTTTGATGACTTTCCCAATTATGAAAAGTATTGTGGTCCCTGTCTTTTAAAGGCAAAGCACTATCGAGACTAGCCCCCCGCGGAGATTGACGCGACCTGGTCCCTTTCATGGGCTTTGAGCTTTAGTTCATAGAAAGAGGAAGGAAGGCGGCTTGCCTTACTCAATTGGTCATGCTTTTCTTGCTTCAGCCCGTAAATAAGTTTAGGTCTCAGGTGAGCGCCGCCAGGCCGTATCATTCCGCATTGGCAGGTACTTAACATTGCCCGACTGCATGCAACTTCCTTGATTCTGTGGAAGCTATGCTGCTTAGGTAGAGCTAAAGTGGTCGCCACGATGTTAGAGTCCATGTGATTGCACAACCTCTCCTCGCATATGAGCTTCAGCCTCTCAATGTTGTACTTGTCCGCTGCAACCAGTAGATGGCCAGCCATCACCCCGTCGCTTTGCGATTCACCTCCATGGGTCGTCTCAAGAACAGGAAGCGAGTCGGTGTATATGAAGTGGAGCAAGTACTTGAACACTTCACTCTCCATATCGCTGATCTCAATTGGACCGCCGGCATTCTCCTTCATGGCGCCGAGCTCCGCTCTAAAGACGGATGACCGTGCGGCGAGCACGGACCTATGAGCCGAGAAACTCTGACCGCCGACATGAAATTAAGGTCACGTCCGCCCCATCCCAGCTCTTTAAGAGGTTGCCGAGATGCTGATGCAAGTCACTCGGAGGAACCCAAACAAACCGATTGCCTTTGCGGATATGCTTCACGACGGTAACATCGCATCTGATGCTGAAACAGTCGTCTCTTAGATGAACCAATCGCTCAAGATCAGCCTTCTTGATAAAATCACGGAAACCCCAAGTTGAATCTTTGGCAGGGAAGATTGTCTCGTCGGTGGAACGGCTGGGTGGCACCACTATTTCCCCATCCTTGTCGAGCAGACTAAATCCAACTTTCACTTTCACTTTCACTTTCACTTGCACATCCTTGTCCATGACTGAATCAAGAACCAGAAAAACAGACATGGAATCGGCAAGGATTACAGTGGGGCTGCCGTTTGGGTAATACCTCACAACCCAGTTGTGACCTCCAACGGTGAATGGGGTCGATTTCACGTACTCGCCATGCTTGATTTGTTCCTTGATTCTTGTGTATCCATCTATCTTGATCACATATGAGCTTCTCTCAGATCCAGCTACAATGGCAGCAGAAAGATCGGAAAGCTCGGACATTCTGGTGGAAGTATAGGTACGTAGCTCGCTTGGAAGAATGGCAACAGATAAGATTTCGTTGCGTGTATATGGAAGCCTGGGCAGTTAGGTCTTTCTGTTTTTTTTTCAGGAGGAAATAGATCGATCTGTTTCGAAGCCAAACTGACGGAAATAGTGTCGTGTATATCCTTGGGTTGGCATTATTTGCTGCTATTCCCTCCGTTCCTAAATATAAGATATTTTAAATGTTACACATGTTATCTAGATATATATACAAATGAGTGAACATACACATGTAACGTGTCTAGATATATTTGTGTACATGTGTATGTGGATAAAGTCTAAAATATCTTATATTTGGAAACAAAGGGAGTATTTACGAACCTACGTTCACGGGATATGAAAGAAGAATGAAGTGAAGTTTTGTTGCTTTTCTTCTTCAACTTGCTTTTATGCCGCAGATAAAAGGTTTTACACCATTCTTTTAATCTTGCCGTGGAACAAAAAAAGCTTACACCTGTGTCATACAGTGCTGAACTGCTGACCAAAAGAACAACATTTAACTTAGATAATAATGTCCCATCCTGCGTGGGCTTCTCCACTCAATAAATTCATGTTTCTCATTTTACAATACAAAATGCAGCACAAGGTAGAAATTAGTAGCAACAACAGAAAAAAATCCGGAAAAGATTTGCCATTGAAACAGATTTGAGAACCAACCGAACAAAATAAGAAGATCCAGGCAGGCCTTCCGAAAAGAGTATAATCATTGCTAATCATTAAACTTACCATTCTTACTATACTCCAGGAAGTGCAGTTTACGGTACTCGAAGACATTGTGCCAGCGCATGTACAATCACCGCAAACGGTACACATACCTAGTCGGTGATATGGTAGGGTTTTGACCAGTCAAGGCAAAAAACGTAAATGATGGGCCACTTGCAATCGGTAGGTTTTCGTAAACACACCAACAACTATCAAATCCCCTCCCATGTTCTCAAGTCCCTAGATCTCCCTTGTTTTTCAAATCACTAATTCACCCTCTCCCATGTTCATCGTGCGACGCAACAGGAGTTCGCTAGATTTGATACCCCAACCCCTCTCCCTTGAGAGGCACACCTTTTGGATTCTCCTATTTCTCTCTCTCTCTCTCTCTCTCTCTCTCTCTCTCTCTCTCTCTGTTCTCATGTATTGAGAAAATCTCTTTTACTTCTTATATAGATCTAGTCTAGATCTACGCCGAATGGTTGTTCTCTTATCGCTGGCATCAAGTCATGAATGACAGAATGCTGACGGGTTGAATCTTTGGACGTTGAATACCGATGGAGAGATCATACATTTGATCTTGTACGTGGGAGCGGGGAATGAGTGACATTCTCAACGCTAGATTTAGCCATGAGAATCTTCATCCGACTTCATCGATATCGACTTCATAGTTGCATCTTCATAGGTTGATCTTGTGTGTTACATAGTAAGGCGATTTTTTTCCCATGCGCGCAACCCTTTAACGCGGCCTAGCTTGAGTTAACTCAACCACCTCCACGCATGGTGCGTACTCGCTGACGCCAGACACCCTCATACCAAGAAACACGTGGTGGTTGCAAAACTAGGGGTTTCCATTGGAGTAGGGGTGGCATGGGGCACAGAGGAGGTTGCATGTGTGTAGATGCGGTATTTCTACTAATTTGAACTGGGACAGGTATGCGTTGTTTGCACTTTCCACCTCGTGTTGCATTCTGATTTAAACAGGAAAATGTGCACGCGCTGTGTTTTTCTAATTTAAAAAAAAATCTCAAGGGAGAAGCGCGTGCTTTGTCTCATGGGATGAGAAACACACATAGCTAGCTCTCGCCAAATGTTGGTCTTTAAGTTAGATGACTTAAGTGTTTCCTTTTGCTTAAGATTAACTTAGTGTTTAGTCAAGTCGTATGTCATGGAATTTGCATCGTGATTCATGCATCTAGTAGATGCAAGTTGGGTTATAAATCAGATTTTTCAGTTACACATTGGGCTGCAACTGACAAAAAATGCCCCGGATTGTTGGATTTGCTTTTCAGTTTGTGCTTGTCATTGTTTGCAACTGATATTTGATGATGTCACTTGAGAAAAATGCCCCGGATTATTGGATTTGCTTTTCAATTTGTGCTGGTCATTGTTTGCAAATGATTTTTTTTCGAGTAACCTTGCAACTGATATTTGATGATGTCACTTGACTAAGAACCGTTAATTCTCATTCGACGGCAGAATACACCACGATCCACGGCAGGGGTATATGTACCGTAGTATATTACATAAGGATGTAACTGATTTATATCTGCGGCATAAAAGCAAATAGAAGGAAAAAAACCTTTCATCTGTCAATTAATACCCACTTAATTTTTGCTTCCGTATCTCACGGTGGCAACGCACATCAAATCGTACTGACGCAAAGGTCCAGACCGAGTTGTGTACTGATACGATTTCCCTTTGATTGGTTTTGAAACCTATATCGATCTAATTTCTCGAGTCTCTATATAGACGCAGCGAAACCTTCCCTCTCGCCGTACTTCCAACCGATCTTGCAATCCCAGCACCATAATGTCAGATCTTTGCATTCTTCCTGCCGCCATTGTAGCTGGATACGAGGAAAGTTCATATGTGATCAAGATAGATGGATACTCAAGTATCAAGGCGCGAGTCAAGCATCGTGAGTGCGTGAAATCTGTCTCTTTCAGTGCTGGAGGTTACAACTGGGCTTTGGATTATTACCCAAACGGTAGCTGCCGCACTGAAAAACTTGACGATTCCATCTCTGTTTCGCTAGTTCTTGATTCAGCCATGGCCAAGGATGTGAAGGCGAAAGTTAGATTTAGCCTGCTTGACAAGGATGGGGAACCAGTGAAGTCACAAATCCGTACCACAAGCGAACATATCTTCCATAGCAAAGGTTCTGATTGGGGTTTCCCTGTGTTTATCAAGAAGGCTGATCTTGAGAGTTCCGCGCACCTAATAGACGATAGTTTCAGCATCAGGTGCGATGTTACCGTCGTGAAGCATATCGACAAAGGCAATCGATCTGTTGCTGTTCCTCCAAGCAACCTTCATCAGCATCTCGGCGACCTTCTAAAGAGCACGGATGGAGCGGACGTGACATTTCACGTCGGCGGGGAGAGTTTCTCGGCTCATCGGTGCGTGCTCGCCGCCCGGTCTTCCGTCTTCAGAGCGGAGCTCTTCGGAGCGATGAAGGAGAATACCGGCAGTTCAATTGAGATCAGCGATATGGAGAGTGACGTGTTCAGGTCCTTGCTCCACTTCATATACACCGACTCACTGCCTAATCCTGAGACGACTCATGGAGGTGATACACACATAGATGGTGTGATGGCTGGCCATCTAGTTGTTGCAGCGGATAGGTACGACATCGAGAGGCTGAAGCTAATATGCGTGGATAGGCTGTGCAGAGTCATCGACTCTAACATCGTCGCTACCACTTTAGTTCTAGCCGAGCAACATGGCTTCCATAGAATCAAGGAAGCTTGCATGGAGTTCCTCTCTTCTCCTTCCAATTTGGAGGCCATGATGGCGAGTGAGGGTTATGAGCATCTGAAGAATAGCTGCCCGTCTGTTCTCAAGGAGCTGGCTGCGAGCTTCCTTCCGGCCGAGCTGAAAGTGGTAAAAGATATTATCATGACAGTTTAGCAATGTGGCAGATGATCATCGTATCTACTCCAATTTAGCACTATCTAGTATGTTTGCATCATTGCATATGTATTTCTCGGGTCAAAACTATCGATATCCAATTTAGTAGTACTATCTAGTATGTTTTGCAATCAAATGCGAATCCATTAGGTGACCCCTATATCGTGTATTTGCTGTGATGCGTGATTAGTGTCGCCCTTGGTTTCCTCTGATTTCTGCAGCTTTTTTGTCACAGTTTCTAAGAACCACGAGTAGTCCTGTTTTTCCCCCGTAATGTGGCATTGTAAGGTTTCTGATGTTGTGAAATACTACTATACTAATCTACCGTTCTCAGCAAATATCTGTTCAGTGGTTGCAAGCATATGTAGTTCTCATTGCAGCAATTGCACGCATGTTGGTCTCGATGCAGTTGGATATTCAGTCTGAGCACAGTTTATCTGTTTTTTTTAGAAAAGGGGCAGTCCCAGCCTCTGCATCGAGTGATGCATGCGGCTTTTATTGATATTATTAAAATTCAGTCGTTATTACATCCAAGATACATCATGGGTCGCACAAAGTTGCGACATGAATCAGCCATCTAAACATTAATGAGCACATGAAGTGGCACTGCATCAACATGCTATCCTAAGCTCAGAACGCCAGCTGAACTGGGCATATAGATCCGACGCGACCAATTCCAGGCGGCTGCACCCAGAAACCATTGCGCCTCGCTTGTCCGTCGACTGTAGGTAGGACCACATACGGATCCAATGAGTAGCTCTCGGAATAACCTGCATAAAAGATGTTGATTTTGCTCTGTTAAAAATATAATCATTGCGTATGTTCCAAATTGCCCAAAGCAAGGCGCAAACTCCAACTCGGATTTGAACCTTCTCTAGTTTAGAGACGCCCGTCAACCAATTACCAAACAACGAAGCTATGTTGTTGGGAGGCTGAATACTAAACGCCATGTAAACAATACGCCAAACCATTTTTGCTAAGGGGCAGTCAATAAATAAATGTTGTATTGTTTCCTCTTGATCACAAAAACAACATTTTTTACACCCATCCCACCTACGCTTAGCTAAATTGTCTTTTGTTAGAATTTCATTACGATACAAGAACCACATAAAAATCCGTATTTTGAGTGGTACTTTCATCTTCCAAATGTACTTACGGAGAAATCGTGTGTGACCACTCATGAAATCAAGATACAACGATTTAACCGTAAAAAGACCCGATTGAGTCAAACCCCACTTAAAAGTATCTTGTTGGTTAGTGAGGTTAAGCTGCATTAGGCGGTGTACCAGGTGTAACCACCTGTCCCATCTATTTCCTGTCAACGCTCTCCTAAAACTTAAATTTGGTGGGGGTGCGTGAGACAAAACATCAGCCACCGAAACTCCTTTCCGATGGACTATGTTATAGAGTGAAGGATATTGACTAGATAGGGGCTTGTCCCCAAGCCACGTATCCTCCCAAAAACGGGTATTTACACCATTCCCTACAACGAAAGAGCCACGTTTAAAAAACTCAACTTTTATTTTCATGACCCCCCCGCCAAAAATGAGAATCCGTTGGTTTGCCCTTGACCTGAGATAACGATTTGGAGTGAAGGTATTTGTTGTGAATTAGCTCTTTCCAAACTCCACCCTCGTCATTTAGAAGTTTAAAAAGCCATTTGCTTAATAAACATCTATTTTTAATTTCAAGCACCTCAATACCTAGTCCCCCTTGTTCTTTCGGTCTACAAATGATATTCCATTTAGTGAGTCTGTACTTTCTTTTATGGCCATCGCTTTGCCAAAAAAATCTAGACCGAAAGAAGTCTAATCTTTTCCGCACCCCTATGGGTACATCAAAGAAAGATAACATAAACATGGGGAGACTCGACAACACCGAGTTGATGAGAATTAGACGGTCACCATATGATAGAAGTTTCCCTACCCAGCTAGCTAGTTTCTTTTCGAATCTGTCCTCTATGGACTTCCATTCTCCATTTGTCAGCTTTCGAAAGTGGATTGGGATACCTAAATATCTGAAAGGGTACGACCCTGACTCACAACCGAACAACAACCTATATTGGTCCTCAACATCTTTCGCTTTCCCAAAACAGAAAATTTCACTTTTGTGAAAGTTAATCTTTAAACCGGATAGTTGCTCAAAGATGCATAGAATGAGTTTCATATTAAGCGCCTTTTCTAAATTATGATCCATAAAAATAATGGTATCATCAGCATATTGAAGGATCGATACCCCCCTTCTATTAGATGAGGTATCAGACCATCAACTTGGCCATCTTCTTTAGCTCGTGCTATCATAATGGCTAGCATATCCGCTACGATATTGAACAAAATTGGAGATAAGGGATCCCCCTGTCGTAACCCCTTATACGTCCGAAAATAATGACCTAGATCATCGTTTACTTTAATACCAACACTTCCTTGAGATACAAAATTCTCTATCCATTTACACCACTTCGGATCGAACCCTTTCATGCGCAACACTTGTTGCAAAAAAGGCCAATGAACTTTGTCGTAAGCTTTTTCAAAATCTATTTTTAAAAGAACACCATCCATCTTCTTCCTATGAAGTTCATGGATAGTCTCGTGAAGAATCAGCACTCCCTCAAGTATGTGTCGCCCTTGCATAAAAGCAGTTTGTGTAGGTCTAATTACTTTGTTTGCCACCTCGGATATCCTATTCGTTCCAACCTTTGTAAAATTTGAAACTAACATTAAGGAGACAGATTGGACGATATTGCTGAATCTGAATAGCATTTTCTTTTTTAGGCAAAAGGATAATATTACCATAGTTTAGCTGAAACAGTGGTAGCTCTCCTTTTTGGAATGCCTTAAACAAGTTCATTAGGTCGAATTTAATTGTGCCCCAACATTTTTGGTAGAACTCAGCAGGGAACCCGTCTGGTCCCGGCGCTTTGTTCTTCTCCATCTGCATAATTGCCTCATATACTTCCTTCTCTATGAAGTCAGCTGTGAGTATCGCATTCTCCTCCGGTGAAATTTGTGGGATATCATGTGTTACTGTCTCCACTAATGAGACATAGTTGGTGGCCGGTTTCCCAAATAACGATTTGTAAAAAGTAGTAATATAATTCTTGATGTTCTCTTGCCCTACTATAGTACCTTCATCTTGTTCTAGCTGAAATATTCTCTTCTTTCTATGTTTACCGTTTGCAATGAGATGAAAATATTTTGTGTTGTTACCCCCTTCCTGAATATATTTTACCTTTGCTCGCTGAGCCCACTTAGCCTCTTCATCTCGCATTAGAATTGCTAAGCTATCATTGGCTTCCTTTAAAGCCTCCCTTTCGGCTGCGTTTAAAGGTGTAGTTTCAGCTTTTATGTCCAGAAAGTCTATAAGATTGAGTAACCTCTCTTTCTCTTTCTTATAGACACTACTAATATTTTTCGCCCAACCCCGAAGAAAAGCCCGTAAGTGGCGGATTTTATTTTGCCAAATCTCAATAGGGGTGTTGCCATAGGAGACCGAAGCCCACTCTTTGGCTATCATCTCACAAAACCCCTCCTTCTTAAACCAAGATAACTCAAAAGAAAAGCTTGCTTTATTGCCCAAGTGAGCTTGTTCCCCTGAGTCAACAAGCAGCGGCGTGTGATCGGAACACGCCCTAGTGAGAGCTCGAACACTCACCAAAGGAATTTCTGTTCCCAAGATATACTAGTAAGAATTCTGTCCAATTTCTCAAACGTTGGAATATCACGACGATTAGCCCAAGTGTATTGTCTACCGGAGAGATCTATTTCTCTTAGGTCTAGACTTTCAATAATAGCATTAAAAATAAAAGGCCACCTGTCATTGAAATTATCATTATTCTTTTCATTTTGCCGCCTAATAATATTGAAATCCCCTCCTACCATTATCGGTAGTGTTTCATTCTCACAAATTCTTACCATTTCGGCCAAGAATTCCCCCTTTTGGGCATCTTGGGCCGCACCATAAACAACTACTAAGAGCCACTCGAATTTATCAGATTTGGAGATAAGATGAAACTTGACACATCTGTCACCAGGAACCACTTTTTTAACTTCAAGAGTAAGATTATTAAAACCTACCAGGATACCACCCGACCTCCCTTGTGGAGGTAAACAGTACCACAGATAATCCAACCCCCTGCTATATGTCGAAGAAAGGGTGCTGAGAAGTTATCTCTACCACTTTCTAAAACCGCAAAAAAATCAAGTTTGAAATCTCTAATAGAATCAGACACAACTAAATGTTTTGCTGTATCTCGAAAACCCCCACTATTCCAAAAGCATCCTTTCATTTCTTCTTCGATTTTGTTTTTATGCGAATACTACGTCGCACTGTAGTCTGATCATAGTTCTTTTTAGTATAAACCCTTTTTTTCCTGACTTGCGGAGAATCTAGGTCCTCATGACCATCGAGACTAGAATTCTCTTTCTCTGCCAAGTCCGAACTAAGCTCAAATGCCATGTCAAGAGTTTCTGCACCTTCGGATTCTTCATTTTGTTTCCGATTATCCTCATTCTTTTTAAGTATCACTAGAGTTCGCTTAAGATCAAGTTCTTTAATATTGTCTATTGAACACCCAATTTTACTCGGACTATCCCCTAGAGATACGCCTAAATTCTCAGCCCTAGCAGCGATAATATCATCCGAAAAAGAGGCAATAGTAAACTGTGAAACCAAATGAGTACCTGAATTGATGAACTCATCTCGGTCATGAGCCCTCTTCTGGGCTCGGGCCATCTGAGTGTCGTCAGCATTTGCTTGAGCGCGCACCCATGCGCTAGAGTGAACCTCCGTCGCCCTCGCTTCCGGGATGCCACCGAAGGAAATGACGTCCTCACGAGAGTAGACACCACCGAGGAACACTCCTGTCCCCTTGGTGGGTGTCCTAGGCGAGCCGCGACATGCACCCCCTCCTGGGGTACACGGCGACCTTGGAGCGACGGCCGGAGTCCGATCCCCGCCGAGGTCTGCACCCCGCACAGTTTATCTGTTGAACTTCAGAAATGACGACGTTGCAGATCCAGTAGCTTTTGGTTTGTGGGTCCTTTATCTGCTCTCGCTAACGCGGCTAGTGGGTTCAGCACAAAACGGCCCATTCTGTAGAATAATTTTGGATACACCCTTTTGCTCAACGACGTACTACATAAGATCATGAGGTTGCAATGGTAAACGCCTCGGGTCAAACCGTTGAGGTGCCATGCAGACCTGGAACTCTTTGTCCAACGCAGACAAGCTCAACACCCCGAAGCGGGGGAGGTCCTGTAGACGCTACTTCGCTCGGTCGCCTCAACCGACTGGTTCGTGGGCCGGCCCAACGAAGCGCTGTTTTTTTTCTTTAGCGCTCATAATTACTTTTCCGAATTTGAACAAATTTTAAATACAAACAAACTTCAAATCCTAACAAAAATCAAATCCAAACAGATTTCAAAACCGAACAGTTTTTAAAATATGAATTTTATTCAAATCTGAACAAATTTCAAAACCGAGAATTTTCAAAATCCGAACAAAAACCAAATCCGAACAAGTTTTACAAAACTGAACAATTTTCAAATTTGAACAAAATATAAAATCCGAACAATTTTAAAAATCTGAACAAGCTCAACACCCTAAAGGGGAGCGTGTAGAGGACAATGAGGCTTTGGGCACTTGGGCCTGTCCACGTCTCATCGTATCGGCACCTGAAAGCCTTGACACATCTCGTTGAATAGTGTAACCTCAAGACGTTGATGTAGGGCATTGAGCAAAAGAATCCAAGACAAAATTGGTTTTCGGAAAAGGTTATTTTGAACTGATTATTTTAACAAGGGCCACACGCTTAAACTACTTTCTTTTGAAAAAAGATTTGACTTTACTAATCAAGTAACTAAAGTACATCAGATTGAATAACGAAAGTACATCTGAACAACAAAGATTTGTGATAAAACTAAAAGTTAAATGAAACATATTCAAGGTCATCGTCTATAGTTCCTCCTTTTGCATCTTAACATTCCTCCATGACCGATGCGAACAAATTGCTAAAGACCAAAACCTTCACATGTTCCACTAACTGCAATTTATTCGACAATCCGCCCGAGTTACTGACCCCAATAGGGGATAATCTAATATCGTTGTACGTGTTGTGGTCGGGGGCAGGCCCTTGCAAGGCAGTCTGCCGAACTGCTAATTCACCGCCGTACTGCTTGAGAAGAATTTGCGAGCACAAAAGAACGAAACACGAGAAAGCTTGTCAATACCAATGTGACCCTAATTATATGTGACTTCAAATTCTTTGTCTAGACATCATCACCAACACATAGGCTTAATAATGATGAAAAATAAACTGCAAAGTAGACGTAGATCCAGGGTTCCCTCACCTCCAAACACCAAATCTGTCGCTGGAGTAAGGGCGGCCGACAACAAAGACGCGTGAAAAGATGACTTCTTTGGGGGCGGATAGGTTTCCGTACTCGGGTACAACTTCTTGCCTCTAATTTTCCAAGTGAAGTGACAATTAAACTAGCTGTATGGTGAGAAAACAGGCTGTTCCTATTTGACATTTTTTGCATCGGTTACTGACGCGATGCTTGCGGCCTCGGCCATTTTCACGGTGTATATTGTCCGGCGATGGCGAAGACAGTACATACGAGGAAGGATCGAGACATAGCCAGCGACAACCACACGACGCCATGTGTGGAGCTGAGGAAAGGACTTAGGGGAGGCGAGCAATTTTTGCTCGAGGACTCGTTCTCGTCCCACGACTCGGATGTCGAGACGTTTCTGGACAACCACCGGCAGCAAATGGCGGTGGTGCTTCTCGCCGTGAAGGAGCTCGATGATCGGAAGAAAAAGAAACAGCGAGGATCCACCGTCGGCCACCTTACAATTCCCCGGAACCGCTTCTACGGCAACGAGTTGCTCATGCGAGACTACTTCGCCGAGATACCCACCTAGCCGGCTCACATCTTCCATCGAAGGTACCGAATGCGTCGATCCCTCTTCGTGAAAATAATGCTTGCGAGGCCAATTGTCGCTACTTTACGCACGGGAGGAATGCATTCGGCTTGTATTGGATTATTGTTTAGTTTATTTGATTTGTAATTTGAACCATTATTAGAATTTGGATTAAGTTTGTATTGTACAATGAACAATATTTATATTTTAGTTTGTATTGGTTTTATATTTCTATGTCAAATGATGTATATGTGTTGAAATGCTGAAAAAATGAAGTCAAACGGCTGTGACAGAACTGAAACCGAAAAGCCAAGAGGTAAAACAGAATATCCTTTTCCAGCCCATAAAAAACTTTTACGCGAACTGAAAACCGCATTTTCAATTCCGCGCTTTACGGTTTCCGCTAGAGATTCTCTAAGGAAACCTTCTGGCTGGATGAGTTGTTCCGCCTCAAGCGGGAAATAGGAGCCACCCGAGTGTAGGTCGGTGTTCATGCTAACTAGGAACAGAGCTGCGCTGTTTATACTTTCTACCTTGTGTTGCATTCTGATTTAAAAAGGAAAATGTGCACGGGCTGTGGTTTTCTAAATTTGAAAAGATTATTGTTTCGAGGGGAGAACCACACATATCGCATCACTAAATGTTTGTCTTTTATAGTCAGCAGTTCAACACTGTATGACACATGTGCAATGTAACCCTTTTTTCTGTTCTGAAATACACCACGGTCTACGGCAGGTGGATATTATATAAGGATATAACCCTATTATCGCGGCATAAAAACAAGTACTAGACCGAGTTGTATACGGATACCCACTTGGTTTTCCTTCCATATCTCACGGTGGCAGATAGCAAAGCAAAGACCAGACCGAGTTGTGTACTGATACGAGTTCCGGTTCTAAACCGATATCGATCTAATTTCTCAAGCCTCAGCTAACTTAGGTCTCAGTCACATTCTTGTCTGTCTGATCTGTTTCTGCTTTGCGATTCGTGCGTGTGGTGGGTTTGGCCCGTTTGTGTAGCTGTTTCTATTATTGGCCTTGTTTGTCTTTGAGTTTTTTTTCCCGGAGCTGCGAATTGAAATACTGGGCTTTGGGCTGGGGAAGTGCGGTCCTGGGGTGGGCTCAGTGTTTTTTTGCTAGCGATTAAAAAATCAGTGCGGTCCTTGGGCTGGGCTGCACATTTGCGGTCCTTTTTGTTTTCCTGTACTTTTTTTTCTTAATATCTGCACTAGTTTTTGTTTGATTCGATTAAACAAATAAAATATCTATATTTTTACTTTTCTTTTATTGTCTAATGTGTCGAAGTTTTTTTGTGTAGGCAATTGCTTTTCTTTTGTTGTAGGTTTTGTTCTTTTTGATTGGTTGATTTTTAGAATTGTGGACTTTTATTTGTGTTTGGTTATATGTCTATTTTTATCTTTTTTTGTTGTACGAAATTCACTTGATTCAGCTCGATTGGGATTGATCGGCCATAATTAGTGGATGGCAAAAGAAATCGACAAACTAGTTGATCAGATGAAGGAATTAGCTACCCATATTTTGCATGCGTTTGTATAGATTATCAGCAGGTCATGAGATGAACATATTAGTCCTTTTTCTCGTTTGTTTGCAAGCCAGTTGTAACTGCGATTGCAACTGTGTTTTTTTTTCCTGAGACATGCCAGTTGCAACTGCGCTTGCAACTGAGTTTTCCATCGAGACGGGCCAGTTGCAACTGCAATCGCAACTGAGTTTTTTCCCGGGAGGCCAGTTGCAACTGCACTTGTAACTGAGTTTTAATTATTATTTTTTTACTTTTTCTTAGTAATTTTAATTATTATTTATTGTTTTTTTGGAAGCCAGTTGCAACTACGCTTGCAACTGAGTTTTTCCTGAGACAGGCCTGCTGTAACTGCACATGCAGTTGAGTTTTTAATTATTATTTTTTTACTTTTCTTATTATCCTTAATTATTATTTATTGTTTTTTAAGCCAGTTGCTACTGTACTTGCAACTGAGTTTTTTCTCGGCGCTATAAGTCAGTTGCAACTGCACCTGCAACTGGGTTTTTTTTCCGAGACAGGTCAGTTGCAACTGCACTTGTAACTGAGTTTTTCCCGAGACAGCCCAGTTGCAATTGCACTTGCAACTAATTTTTCATTATTATTTGTAACCTTTTCTTATTAATTTTAATTATTAGTTTTTGGTTTTTTTTTCAAACCCAGTTCCAACTGCGCTTGCAACTGAGTTTTTTCCTGAGACAGGTCAGTTGCAACTACATTTGCAACTGAGTTTTTTTCCTGAGAAAGGGATAGTTGTAACTGCACTTGCAACTGAGTTTCTTTTCCGAGACAGGCCAGTTGCAACTGCACTTGTAACTGAATTTTAATTATTATTTTTGTTACTTTTTCTTATTATTTTTTTTGAAGTCAGTTGTAACTGAGTTTTTTTCCTGAGACAGACCAGTTGCAACTGTGTTTGCAACTGAGGTTTTCCTGAGACAGGTCAGTTGTAACTGCACTTACAATTGAGTTTTATTCATTATTTTCATTACTTTTTCTTATTAATTTTTCTATTTTTTATTTTTTTGAAAGCAAATTGCAACTGAGATTTGTCGTTTTCTATTTGGCGCCCGAAGAGTCAGTTACAATTCGTTTTCTTTTCTTGTTTTTTTGTTCATTTTTTCCTTTCTTTCTTAGTTTTTTCATTTTGTTTTTCTACGTTTTGTTTTTTGTTTTTTCTTAGTTCATCTTTTCTTTTTTAAATATTATATGAACAATTTTATTGTTGTACGTTAATTGTTAAGTGATATTTAAATTTTCATTAACATTTTTTAAAGATGCGAATATTTTTTCAAACACGTGAACAATTTTAAATAACATAAACATTTTTTCAAATACACGGGCATTTCAAAATTCTTGATTCATTTTTCAAATGCGTGAACAACTTTTAGATTCGACAAACATTTTTTCAAATGCAAAAAGTGTGAACATTATAAAAATTACGAACATTTTTCAGAATCATGAACTTTTTTAAATGCTTAAACTTTTTTTCAAATTCTAAAAGGTGTCTAATCAGATTTTTATTTTTGGTAGTCACATTTTTTTACGTCTAAGACTAAGTGCTTGTCAGAGTATTATTCTTGTAGAACTGCTTGCGTCCAGATCCAGTATTGAAGTGCTAGTGTTACGTGTTAACTGAAGGAAAAAAAACGTAGCAAATTGGGACAAAGGGTAAATGAACACGAAGAAAACAGTAAATGGGCCAGCCCATAGCATCAGTTAGGGGTACGACGTATGCAGGATACGTGACGCTAAATGCGGGATCGCCTGTACGTCGACTGGTCGACCTTAAGAAGCAGTCGCATTATGCAGGATACGTGACGCTAAATGCGGGATCGCCTGTACGTCGACTGGTCGACCTTAAGAAGCAGTCGCATACCCTGGTCGCGATATTAGGCCTGGCCCATGTAGTCTGTTCGAATGCTTCGTACGCCCATCGTCGACTGTTTCCTGTTTCCTTCATCGACTACTGATTCTAACGCTCATCCTTTTCTTTTTGAACTGAATTATGTGCTCTCCATTATCGACGTTTGCTACCGAATCTGCCTCCCCGGTCGCTCGTCCAGCACGCACGCATGCGAGAAGTGCACCCTCCGGCGGCCGGCAGGTGATACGTCTCCAATGTATCTATAATTTCTGATGTTTCATGCTTATTTTATGTATCTTTGTCACATGTTTTATATGCATTATATATTATTATTATACATTTTCTGGGACTAACCTATTAACAAGATGCCACAGTGCCAGTTCCTGTTTTCTGCTGTTTTTGGTTCCATAAAAGCTGTTCGGGCAATATTCTCGGAATTCGACAAAACAAAAGCCAAACCTCCTATTTTTCCGAGGGACACACGGAGCCAGAAGGGCAAGCCAGGGGGAGGCCCACGGCCTCCAAACCACCTCTTGGGGCGGCTGGGCCCACAGGCGCACTGGGAGGTGAGGAGGGAGCCCAGGACCTCCACCGACGTTGCCCCTTCGCCTATTTAGTCACCCCGACGCGAAAACCCTAAATATACATCTAATACTCCAGAAAGACTTCCGCAGCGCCGTCGCCATCGCGAGACATCATTTCGGGGGTCAGAAGTTTCTGTTCTGGCACCCTGCCGGGACGGGGATTGACCCCCGGAGCCATCTCCATCGACTCCACCGCCTCCACTTCGACTCCATGATGGTTTGTGAGTAGTTCCCCCATGGACTAAGGGTTCTTGGCTGTAGCTAGTTGGTACTCTCTCTCCCATGTACTTCAATACAATGATCTCATGAGCTGCCTTACATGATTGAGATCCATATGATGTAATTGGTGTTGTGTTTGTTGGGATCCGATGAATTGTTACATTATGATCAGATTGTTCATCATATTATCATACTATTGTTTATTTAAGATCTTGCATGCTCTCCGGTACTTGTGGTTACCCTGATCAAGTAGTTGCTTGTATCTCCAAGAGGGAGTATTTATGCTAGATAGTTGGGTTCAGCCTCTATTTAACCTGTGATAGTGACAGCAAGTTCTAAGGTTGTAGATGTGTTGTTGCCACTAGGGGTAAAACATCAATGATTTGTCTAAGGATGAATGTGTTGTTTACATTATGCACAATACTTAATGCAATAATCTGTTGTTTACAACTTAATACTGAAAGGGGTGCGGATGCTAACCGGAAGTTGGATTATTTAGTCACAGATGCATGCTGGATAGCGGTCTGTGTACCTTGTCGTAATGCCCAATTAAATACTACAGTAAAATTTATCTTATCATAAGCATGTATTGTCATGCCCTTACAATTATCAATTGCCCAACTGTAATTTGTTCACCCAACACCTGTTATTTGTTTGGAGAAGTTACCACTAGTGTAGATAGCTGAGAACACCGGTCCATTTGTCATCATCATTGCTCTCCGGTGCTATATGTCATTAGAAGTAGTATCAACTATTTTCTGGTGTCATTGCCTCCGTGTTACTGCTGCTGTGTTACTGTTACTATTGCTCTTATATTACTGCTGCTTTCACATCACCCTGTTACTAGTGCTTTTCCAGGTGCAGCTGAATTGACAACTCAGTTGTTAAGGCTTATAAGTATTCTTTGTCTCTCCTTGTGTCGAATCAATAAATTTGGGTTTTACTTCCCTCGAAGACTGTTGCGATCCCCTATACTTGTGGGTTATCAGCATGCAACGAAAGACTGCACATATATTTACACAAAAATATATTTCAATTCAAAATAAAGTGTACCCGAAATTTATGCGCGTCAACGGATAGGTTCCATTCCCGTACTCAGTTTCGAGTTTTGTCGTTTGTAACTTCTCAATTTTGAATTGATATTCAAAATCTTTTTAGACAATTTTTATCAAATTTGTCGCACTCAGTCGATCGTTTGAAATATCCTTTGACGAGTAGGTTAATGTCAACATTTCACACAACTTTCAAGTTGTAACTTTTTTGTTTCGACGGTCATATACGAGATAATTTTGTACCGTAGGTTTAAACCATCTGCTTCATCTATTTCGTTTTGAAAAAAACATCTTCTCTACATGATGAAAAAATGTAACCAAAAAAAGCATCAGAAATCATGTGTAGGGTACTAGCACATTTGGAAATTATTTTTGAACGACTTTCAAAAAGCGAAAAAAAGGTATTTGAACGGAAACTATTTTTGAACGATTTTAAAAGGCGAACCGAAAAAATCCGTGAATGGAAAGTATTTTTGAACGATTTTCAAAAAAGTGGACAAAATAGGTATTTGAACGGAAATTATTTTTGAACGATTTTAAAAGGCGAACAGAAAAAGTCTGTGAACGGAAATTATTTTTTAACGATTTTCAAAAAGTGAAAAAAGGTATTTGGACGAAAACTATTTTTGAACGATTTTAAAAGGCGAACAGAAAAAGTCCGTGAACGGAAATTATTTTTGAACGATTTTCAAAAAAGTGAACAAAATAGGTATTTGAACGAAAATTATTTTTGAACGATTTTCAAAAAGTGAACAAAAATAGGTATTTGAACATAAACTATTTTTGAACAATTTTAAAAGGCGAACAGAAAAAGTTTGTGAACGGAAATTATTTTTGAACGATTTGCAAAAAATTGAACAAAAAATAGGTATTTGAACAGAAAAATATTTCGAACGATTTTAAAAGGCGAACAGAAAAAGTCTATGAACGGAAACTATTTTTGAACGATTTTCAAAAAGTGAAAAAAGGTATTTGAACAAAAACTATTTTTGAACGATTTTAAAAGGCGAATGGAAAAACTTTGTGAACGGAGATTATTTTTGAACGATTTTCAATAAAGTGAACAAAATAGGTATTTGAACGGAATTTTTTTTTGAACAATTTTCAAAATATGAACAGAAATAGGTATTTGAACGGAAACTATTTTTGAACGATTTTAAAAAGCGAACAGAGAAAGTCTGTGAACGAAAATTATTTTTGAACGATTTTCAAACAAAGTGAACAAAAATAGGTATTTGAAAAGAAAAATATTTTTGAACGATTTTAAAAGGCGAACAGCAAAAGTCTATGAATGGAAACTATTTTTGAACGATTTTTAAAAAGAGATAAAAAGGGATTTGAACAAAAACTATTTTGAACGATTTTAAAAAGCGAACAGAAAAAGTCTGTGAACGGAAATTATTTTTGAACGATTTTAAAAGACGAACAGAAAAAATCTGTGAACGGAAATTATTTTTGAACGATTTTCAAAAAGTGAACAAAAAATAGGTATTTGAACGGAAATTATTTTTGAACGATTTTAAAAGGCGAACATAAAAAGTCTGTGAACGGAAATTATTTTTGAACGATTTTCAAAAAAGTGAACAAAAATAGGTATTTGAACGGAAATTAGTTTTGAACGATTTTAAAAGGCGAACGGAAACTAATTTTGAACGAATTTTAAAATAGTGAACGAAAAATGGTCGGTGAATAGAACTATGCTTGAACGATTTTTAAAGTGAACATAAAATGGGTCGATGATCAAAACCTATTTTTGAACGATTTCAAAAGTGAACATAAAAGGTCGGCGAACGAATATTTTTAGACAATTTCAAAAGTGAACATACTAAGAAAAGAAAATTAAAAAATAGAACGAGAAAATTCAAAAAAATAAAAACAAAAAAAGTGAACATTCGTTCATTCCCGAAAATAAATAAAACTTCGAATTGACAACAGAAAATAAATAGAAAATTAAAGAAAAAAGAAAAACGAAACTGTGTACTACAAAAGGAAAATGGGGAAAAAAGAAAAATAAAAACGAAATAGGAAACAGGAAAAACCCCAAATTAATTTCGAATTTTGTTTTAAATAAATTTAGGAATAATAGTAATAGGAAAATGTGCACGCAGCTTGGAATTCATCTGGACGAGCAAAGCTAATAAAAAAAGTGTGTTACGACGAGTTGCTATAATCGGAAGAAGAAGAAGAACGACGAAAAAAACTGACGTTAAAACGATGCAGAAGACCTAGCGCAAACACAGTACGCCCAACAACTAAATGGGCCAGGCCCAGGAGAGAGCAGGGGGGTGTGCGACCGCACGTTGGCCTCGACCAGGTCGACATATAGGTTTTGCCCTAAATGCCGCGCTTCCGGACGGACGCGCGAGACCAGCATGGCGACTACGTGCATTCTGGGCCAAGGGTTGGCAAGCAAGCCAGGCCACCACCGTACGTATGACATGGTGCTGACATCATTCGACTGAGACTTAAGTTAAGTCTCAGTCGACTGAGTCCTAGAGAGACCCCTATATAAACGCAACGAAATCTTCCCTCTTGCCGTTCTTCAAAGTTCAAACCGAGGTAGCTATCCCACCACCATAATGTCAGATATTTGCAATCTTCCTGCTGCCATTGTAGCTAGATCTGAGGAAAGTTCATATGTGATCAAGATAGCTACAGGGATACTCAAGTATAAAGGGGCGAGTCAAGCATGGCGACTATGTGCATTCTATCCCTTTTAGCGTTGGAGGCCACAACTGGGCTGTGAGGTATTACCCAAACGGTAGCTGCCGCATCCAAAAACTTGAAGATTACAATATATGTTTCTCTAGTTCTTGATTCAGCCATGGCCAAGGATGTGAAGGCGAAAGCTAGATTTAGTGTGCTTGGTAGAGATGGGGAACCAGTGGAGTCACTAAGACAGACCACCGACGAACATATCTTCCCCAGAAAAGGTTCGAATTGGGGTTTTGGTGATTTCATCAAGAAGGCTGATCTCGAGAGTTCAGCTCATCTAAGAGACGATAGTGTCAGCATCAGGTGCGATGTTACTGTCGTAAAGCATATACAGAAAGGTAATCGGTTTGTTATTCCTCCAAGCGACTTGCATCAGCATCTCGGCGTCCTCCTGAAGAGCATGGATGGATCCGACGCGACCTTTCATGTCGGCGGAGAAAGTTTCTCGGCTCATAGGCCCGTGCTCGCCGCTCGGTCTTCCGTCTTCAGAGCAGAGCTCATCGGAGCCATGATGGAGAATGCCAGCGACGGTCCAATCGAGATCAGCGATATGGACAGTCACGTGTTCAGAACCTTGCTCCACTTCATATACACAGATTCACTGCCTATTCCTGAGAAGACTAATGGAGATGAAGAACGGAGAGATGGGGTGATGGATGGCCACCTACTTGTTGCAGCGGACAGGTACGACATCGAGAGGCTGAAATTGATATGCGAGGAGACTTTGTGCAGCCTCATCGACTCTGACATCGTGGCAACCACTTTAGCTCTAGCCGAGCAGCATAGCTTCCATAGAATCAAGGAAGCTTGCTTTGAGTTCCTCTCTTCTCATTCCAATTTGAAGGCCATGATGGCGAGTGATGGTTACGAGCATGTGAAGAACAGCTGCCCATCTGTTCTCAAGGAGTTGGCTGCTAGTTTCCTGCCGGCTGAGCTGGATGTGGTCAAAGATATTATCATGACACTTTAGCAATGCGCTGATGATCATGTTATCCAATCTAATTTTATCTACTTTGTTTCCATCATTGCATATGTATCTCTCTGTCAAAACTATCGATATCCAATTTTGTTGTACTATCTAGTATGTTTTGCAATCAAATGTGAATTCATTGGGTGACACCTATATCGTGTATATATTTGCTGCGAATTCCTCTGCATTCTGCAGTTTTTTGTCACGGTTTCTAAGAACCGAAGTTTCTGCTCCACGAGTAGTCCATTTTTCCCGAATAAGGGTAACGCAGCTCGTCCGACAGGCCGGACTTAATCCACTACGTTCAATCATAGAGATCGTCGACACCTGGCCGTATTCTTTTTTGCATGGTAATACGATTCTCATTGATAAATAAAAGACGAGGTACAAAGTACGTATACACCGATCTTACAGATCTGGAAAGATAGGATAAACCTATGTGACAAACCAACGTCTATCCATCTTCTTCGGCACCACCGTAGCAGCCACCAAGGAAAAAATAGACAGATCACCTTCTCACTCGAGCTCGACGCGGCTCCATCGCTGATCATCAGCTTTTCGGACCTCCAAAGTAGTTTGCCATAGGACAAACCATTACCGTTGAAAGAATCAGACCGGGGCAGCACGACCCCGGACACGCCATCGAAGTTCAGCACTGGCACCCCGCACGACGACGTCGGTGTAGGGAACCAGAACCATCAGCCTCCATCCACAAACCCACCACGAGGTGCATCATCTTCCAGCTGTCACCAGTTCAGACCACCGTCTGCACGTACTCCTGAACGAATCCTCTCTGCTCCACCATGGCGCCGGAGACAACGCCGCAGCAACGGGGACAGAGCAAGAGGAAAAACCCATCTGATGGAGTCGCCGCCACCGCCTCGCCGACACCATCCATGAACCCTACAGCCACCGATCTGAAAGATCGGCAAGCACACAGTGCCACCAACTCCGAGACGCCACCATGAAAGACAACGCCGATGTGGGAGTAGAGTTGATACAGACTTATTTGTCCGGCCGCCGCTCCCACCACCCAAACGACATCGCTGCAGGTATGCGCAGCACTCCATGACTCCATACGCGCACGCCTCGTATGGCACAGTATAGGAAGGCATATTCCTGTGCGGGAACAGCATACGCAGATGGGGTACTCGTGTTCCAAATCATCATGTTCCCGCAAGATGCTGGTCAGGTCTGCACGAGCGAACATGTCAGATTCGGGAACGCGTTAAGCAGGGAGTTTGCATGCTGTATTAGGTCAAGCAGAGGGTGCAAGCACAGCTTAACGCGTAAAGTAATGATAGAATTAATTGGTAATTAGGAAAAGAACTTGGATTAGAACATGTTCCTCGTAGACAGAACACGTGTTAGGTTAAGTTTATACCTGTTAGACCGCATAGTTATGGCGGGAGAGGGTTAGGTGAGGAGTGATGCCTGATTTCAATGGCAGGTGCTTGATGCAGTCGAAGCCAGGCGCCATAGGAACCAGACCCGCTGCTGCACGCTTCCTCTACTCCCCATCCCTTCGTCCCCGGCGAGGTCGATATCTCCAACCAAAATCCTCCAAGTCAGGTGGATAGACAGCCGCCGCATCCTAGAGGTCGTGGAGCTACTTCGACGGCGAATCAGGTATGGATCTCGCCGCACCGACGCCATGCCCCTGCAAGGTTCGATTGAGCCGCCATTAGATCCCCACAGTAGTTCGAAGCATGAACTCCTTTTTTTTTGTCTGTTCCTCCCGTCGCAGGAGCAATGTTTCCGTCATCAGGCCTAGATCGTGAAATTGTGAACGAGGCGTCCGGCAACGGATCAAGCGATCCACCTATGGACGAGTTGCCCAGCGACGGAGAGGAATCCAACTTCTTTGTTGGAGCATCAGGGAGTCCGTCAATAACCTCGCGGCTGTCACTGCCGAAACTTGCAGCGGCAGTTGCAAAGTTCGACCAGTTCAAGAGATATGTTGTCCGCAGCATTGGATTCGGAGGTATGCTCGAAACCAAGTCCTGGCAGAAACTGAACCTGAAACTTAGTGCTTGGTTAATGGATAGAGTAGACACAGAAAACAGCGCGTTAATTATAGAAGGCCAGCCCCAGATAGATCTGTTTGATCAGGATGTAGAGAGCATTTTCAACTTGCCATGCGGGAAAAGAACTATAGGGAATGAAGCTGTTGATCCATCAGCTGCTTGCATTGAGTACACAAAGGTTGCTGCTAAGTTAAGTGACAAGGGAGTACACAGCCTGAAGGTTGCTGAACACTTCCTAGAGTTGCCCATCTCAGAAGAATCCACTCAGTGGAAATCGATTGTTTCAAAATCGCTTTCGCCATCTTTGCGACTGGCCATGTGTTAGCCCCCTCAGCCAAGCATGATTACATATCCATAGATTTTTGGGCAGCACTGAATGACCCGTCGAAGCTGATTGAATGGAATTGGTGTGGTTTTGTAATAAAGAACATCCACCTTGCTGTTAGGAAGTTCAAGGCAGATCTGTCTAGGCGCAACCAGACGATCCACCTTGTTGGGAATCATCTGTTCTTACAGGTAAAAAATGTTTGATGGAATTTTCGTTATGTGTTATAGGTCAGCTTGGCTAATCTTTTTTGTTAGGTGTGGTAAACAACTATCGATGTATCTAATTCTTTTTCATTATGTGTGTTGCTCTATTTCGTTGTAGATCCGTTTCTTTGACAAGCTCTATCTAGGCTCACTTGCCCCTCCAGCAGGCGTGACCCTGTTTACAGTGTGTGTTTAGCACGTCCTGGATTAACAAACAAAACGAACGGCAGACAGCTTTACTAGTCAAATTGAATTGATAAGTATCACAATTACCTTATCACCGAGAGACTCAACAGCGGATGAAGCATGGAAAATCGCGTCACAGCTCTCAACCTGCGAACATAGAAGAATTGGATTAGCGTCATGCTCCAACCAAAACCCAAAACCCTACACCTGTATTTTTTACTAGAATGGGTCAGCGATTCGACATCTACTGCCACTGACACGTCGAGCAGCAACACTGCCACACGTGGGGCATTCTCGTCATCCGGCCCTGAGACGGTAGACATGCAAGCCAGCCGAGCGTTGCCTCTCATGGAGCAAATCGCACGCCACCCAACACGATCCTGCAGAAAATCACTCCGCCAAAGACCCATGGCCATCCCGTAGCAGCTGTGAAAACTTGTTCCACGGTAGAACACATGTCCATGCTGCTGCGAGTAATGGCACAGCGTCCTTCCTCTGTTCCTCGCACAGAGCACGCGACGCCTACGCCTCTCCGTCAAGTCACATCCAGTAGAGTGTATAGGCAGCGTAGGTCTTTGACTTTCTTGCCCATCGGGGACACGGAAACTCGACTACTTCCCGCGCTTGCTGCGGGCAGAAAAGAAAATGATCTCTTCCATCCTGGATCTGTTTACATGGGCCGTCTTAACGGGCCTGCTATAATCGAAGCTAGAACATTTTTTTTTCGCTGTACTACTTGTTTTTTTTTCTGAGTGCCTCGAGAGCCATTCCTTTGAGATATTATCTGTGCACGTTATTCCTTCGTATACACAAATATATACAAAAAGCAACATACGAATTCAACGGCAAAAAAGAAATATTACGGTTGACCACACATAGTGGTAGCCGCGCAACATATTAAATTTCAAAATCTTGTGGCCTTTTTTTGAAACGCACACATTTTCCACAAAATCTTCATCATACAAACCTTATTATTAGAAAATGGCACATAGCTTCACACGCCTACAAACCAGACACAGGATAATTGGTTCCCACAATGCGACATTTTAAAATCTGGAACAGTTTTTATAATTCATAACAACATACAAATCCATATCAAAGGAAAGGAACCTCCCAAGCTTTTTTCAGCTTCTCACAGGAAGTCTTGCGGTGACCCAGCACACCGCAGTTGGAGCACTTCGGCAACTTCCTTGGCACCTTTGGGACATCCCCTCTACTCGGGCAAGTCGTGCTCTTGTGACCTTCCTGTCGGCAGAGTGAACAAAACCTGGACCTTTTGGTTGGCTGTTCATAAGGTGGCTTGTCGCGGCTCGATGTCGGCCTCCCAAGTGGCCTCTTTTTAGTACCATCCCTAAACACGGAGCACCCGATGCTGTGTCTATTCCACCTTTTGTGCCGACCGCCCCGCCGCAACCAGACTCAACTGCAGCAGCCTCACGCTCAGCCAGCCCCATCCCGTCCTTCTCTGCGCTTACAGGCCCGAGTTTCTCCACAACATTTGCCAGCAAGGCCATCCCGAGTTCATAGGAAGCAACATTGCTATCACCAAGTTGAACACACTCTAGAGCTCTAACGTACAACTTCGAGTGCCTGAAACTTGCTGTCTTTTGAGGGCCATTGTCCTTCTGGTACCTCGCCAACATTGATGGCAGCACGTCTCTGGCATCTCTCGTCCACCGCTTCACTATGTGTCCCTGTGGTATTTCCAGAACATCCATCTCCACCATGACACAGCAGAGCATGCCTGAATGTTCGAACACGCCACACTCGCAGCGGAAACAGCTTTTGTCAGCCGAAACTTCTACCTTGTACAACACCTTACTTCACTTCTCCCGGGACTCCGCATCAATGTGCCTAGCTATGTAAGACTTGTCTCGTTCAACCTCATCAAGTAGATAAGCCCCAGTTTTGTACAAACTTTCGCCAAACTGCTCATACAGTGCACGAGTGTAAACTTTGCTTGCGTGCTTCTCAATTGGCAGGTTGAACTTGTACATGACGCCGCTCTGAAATTCAGAATGAAGACCAGGGAGGAACATGTCAGATGTACCCTAGCAAGCGAAATGAAAATAAGCAAAACACAAATCTCTCACAACACATTCATTAACACACGGCAACTTACTATGGTAGTCCGTTTTTTCTCATAGCTCTCTTCTGATTCACGGTCGAACTGTAGTTTTTCAAATTGCCTCACAAATGTGTGCATTGGGCACCCCGGCGGCACATATGTCTTCAGCAAGTGGTTAGCACTCTCACTGCGCTATGTGCTTGTCATCCGGGCACAAAAAACCCCCATGAAATAAGGCTTTGCCCACTTATGCCGCACCTCAAAAACCTGTGTAAGGAATGGGTGTTTCTGCAGGTTGTATTTCACAAGCATCATGGCCCATCCATCTTCAAACTCTGCTGGGCTAATCATGTGATGTACAAGCTTGTGGAACTCATGCTTGAAGTCGGAATTCTTCCCGTATATAGCCCCCAGGCACTCCTTTGCCTTCCGCAAGACGTGCCATTTGCACCATCTGTGTGTCGTACCCGGCATAACCTCTTTGATTGCCAGCTCCATCGACCGCGCCTGGTCTGCAATTTTTTTAGTCAAGATCTTTCATGTTAGACAGATCGATATGTACGCATACTCGAATACGAATATAGAATATGAAATAACGAAAATACATCTCTTGAACCTACCAGTCCGTATAGTCAGTGGATGTTTACCACCCACCATTGCAAAGAACTCCCGGAAAACCCACTCGAAACTTTCCTGCTTCTCATCACGCATCATAACTCCTCCAAAGATTATGCTCTGGAAGTGGTTGTTCACACCGACGAACAGACCGAAAGGCATGTCATATAAATTTGTCTTGTAAGTTGTGTCGAAAGTGACAACGTCACCGAACCATTTGTACTGGTCCGAGCCTCTACCCGACACCCACATCAACGTCTTCACTCGGCTCTTGTCATCCACCTGGACAATATAATTGAAACCGGGATCCCTGATTTCATCTCTGCAAATACATCCATTGTCTTTCGGGCATCGTTTGTTGACAGCTGACACTCTCTCAGCTAGTTGGTTTGGCTCACACGAACACTCACTGAAGTGGATCGAGTAGTAGTGGAGACTGGTCACGTACACAACCTGAACCTTTATTGCTTGTGTTCTTCTCTCTTTACAACGATGGGGTACATGTCCTATTTATAGGACTTCACAACCGACCTATCTAGGAAATATCTACTACAAGCTTCTAGTGTCTTCTACCAGGTTACTTCTACCAGGTTACAGTTCTTGTGTATTCTAAAGACTACTACTAGCTACTAAGGTACATCAGTAATACTGACTATGGTAGAAGTTTCTAGTGCTGTGTAGAGGGTGAGGTCAAGGTGACATCACATGATTGCTCCAACAATCTCCCCCTAATTCGAATGCATTTACTTGATCTCCACGATGCCGATCTTCTCGCGTAGAGTCTGAAACTTGATCCGACCAAGTGGTTTGGTCAGAATGTCCCCCCGCTGATCATCGGTGTTGATGTAGTCGACGACAATCTTGCCGCTCTCGACGTTCTCCCGTATGAAGTGATAGCGTGTCTCAATGTGCTTGCTCCGGTCGTGAAAAACCGGATTTTTGCACAGTTGGATCGCTGACTTGTTATCCACGAGCACTGTAGGGGCCATGGGGTCTGTGGCGAAGAGATCGCCAATGAGCCGTGCGAGCCAGACGGCCTGGCATGCCGCGGTAGTGGCGGCAATGTATTCCGCTTGGCAGGATGATAAGGATACGACCTTTTGCTTCTGAGACTGCCAAGTGATCGGGCACTGACCGAGGAAAAAGAGAGTCCCCGTCGTGCTCTTCCTATCATCAACGTCACCGGCATGGTCGGCGTCACTGTAGCCAACTAGGCGTGCGTTGTCGTTGCCGTTGGAACGGTAGATGTAGCCATAGTGGAGTGTCCCTGCAACGTACCTGAGAATATGCTTCACGGCGCTCATGTGCTCCGTTGTTGGCTTTTCCATGAAGCGGCTGACGAAACCGACGGCGAAGGAGATGTCTGGTCGTGTGTGCACGAGGTAGCGAAGGTTGCCGACGATGCTCCTGTATAAAGTGACGTCCACAGGTGGATTAGTGCTCACCTTGGATAGCTTCAGATGCGACTCCATGGGAACATGCACAGCGTTGCAATCTGCCATGCCCGCCTTCTCCAACAGCTTGCTCGCAAACGCGGACTGCTTGAGGGTGATCTCCCCGGGTGACTGCTTGACCTATATGCCAAGATAGAGCGTCAACAATCCTAGGTCACCCATGCAGAACTTCCTGCTCATCTCCTGTTTGAACTTGGAGATAGTCTCGGTGCTTGCGCCTGTCAGGATCAAGTCGCCGACGTAGACGCCAAGGAGAAGCCGCTCACCGTCCTCGCCACGGGTGTACACGACATGCTCAGATGGGCTGCGGGTGAACCCGAGCGACACCAGCACGCTGTCCAGCTTGGTGTTCCACGCTCTGGGAGCTTGACGAAGGCCATACAACGCCTTGTGGAGGCGCAGTACTTTGCTTGACGTGGTGGAGGTTGCGAAGCCCGGCGGTTGCGTCACATATACTTCCTCGCCGAGTTCCCCATTCAAGAATGCAGTCTTCACGTCCATGTGATGCACCTCCCACCTTTTCTGTGCGGCGATGGCGAGAAGTAGACGAACATTGTCCAGATGCGCCACGGGGGCAAAAACCTCGTCGAAGTCGATCCCCGGTCGCTGCACGTACCCCTTTGCCACGAGGCGCGCTTTGTGCTTCAGCACGTTGCCGTTGGCGTCTCGCTTGTGCTTGAAGACCATTTGAGACCGATTGGCTTGTGACCTGCAGGCAAGTCAGTGAGGGTCCATGTCTTGTTTTCCTCAATGGACCTCAGCTCTTCAAGCATTGCGGCGCGCCAGTGCTCATCGTGCTCTGCCTCGGCATATGTGGATGGCTCACCGGAGGGGGTGAGTAATAGGCGCTCAGCCTGGCCTGGCACCGGTGCTTCAGGCTCCACCATGTCAAGGACGCGACGGTAGCGGTGTGGATGATCTGGATCGTTGCTGTCGTCGAAGAGCTCTGGATCTGGTGCAGACGGAGGTGTGGCAAACCTCACTTGTTCTGCAGTGCCTGTTGGGGTTTGTTCTGTGGCCGCCGTGTCTATAGACTTTACTTCCGAATTGTTTTCGGGCTGAATCTCCATCTAGGCAGGAGTGACTGTGGTGGACTAGTTTGGCGAAGCGGGCAATGTCGCCGGTGCAGGTGCGTAGGAGTACTCGATGGTGAACTCTCCTCCGTCATAATCTTCCGCCATGTTGTCGTTGCTCCAATCCCAACCAGCACTCTCGTCGAAGATGACGTCGCGGGAGACGTGGACGCGCTTTGTCGCCGGGTCGTAGAGGCGGTACGCCTTACCGCCGGGTTCGTAGCCGAGCATTACCATGGGCTTGCTTCGGTCATCCAACTTCTTCAGGTTTGGCGTGGTGATTTTGGCGTGTGCCCTGCAACCAAAGACACGAAGGAAGTGTACATTTGGCTTCTTACCGTGCCACGCCTCGTACGGAGTACGCCCGTCCACGCTCCTCGTGAATGAACGATTGAGGACGAAAACGGCCGTGGTGACCGCCTCCCCCCAAAACTGTGCAGGCATGCCGGTGCCTTTCAACATGCAGCGCGCGGTGCTGACGACCGTCTGGTTGCGCCGTTCTACCACCCCGTTCTGTTGGGGCGAGTATGGAGCAGTGAGGTGCCGCTTGATGCCTTGATCAGCGCACCAGTCAACGAACTCCGTTGCGGTGAACTCCCCTCCTCTGTCGGTGCGGAAGACGCGTAGAGTGTGTCGTGACTCCACCTCTGCGCCAGCTTGGAAGCAACGGATGGCCTCTGGTGCCTCGTCCTTCGTACGCAGGAGGATGATCCACATGTACCGGCTGTAGTCGTCGACGAGGAGAAGGAAGTAATGCTTACCTCCTGGCGTGGGCGGCGAGATAGGGCCACACAAGTCACCATGCACGAGCTCCAATGGTTTGGTAGCGCGGTACTTTGCCACCGAGGAAACGGGGCACGGCGGTGCTTGCCGGCGAGGCACGCCTCGTAGAGCTGCTCCACGTGGTTGATCATTGGAAGTCCGCGCACCATTTCCTTCCGAGCAAGCTTCTCGAGACTTTCAAAACTCTGATGGCCAAAGCGCACGTGCCATATCCACGCGTCCTCGCCCATGTGAGCAGCAAGGCATATCGGCTTCTCGATCTGGAGATGCACCATGTACAGCCGATTCCGCATGCGAGGAGCCTTGGCGATGAGCTTCTTCTGCCGGTCGCGGATGATCATCATTCCGTTCTCGACGTGCGTCGGGCACCTGATACGTGCATTTTATATCATCATTTATATAACTTTTAGTATCATACTAGAATGTTATTTGCATGATTATATGATTGTTTCTACATGTTTTAGATGATTTTGGGGACTTTCATACAAAGTCCCTATTTTTGGTATTTAATTTCTGGGAGGCAGAAAACCTCCTTTTTCTTGTCTTTAATGTTTCAGGAGCTACAGGACCTCAAATAATAAAAGGAAAAATACTGCGTCAGTTTTTCATCGGGAGAAAGGCAGAGGGAAGAAGACCGAAGAGAGGAGAGCCACGAGGGCCAAATGGGGGTGGCCCACGCGGCCCATGTACCTGGCCGCGTGGGACCCACCAAAGGTGCCTCGGGCACCTCCTCGCCTGGGGCTTTTTATCGACGCCTTCGTCTCGCCCGAAAAGTAACGCCCTAATTTTTCCAAGTCCATCCGAGGTCGCGGCGGCGGCGAAACTCCTGATCCCTTCCGAGGGGGGTCAGATCCTGCTGCTCCGGAACTCCGGAGAAGGGGGAAATCATCGTCATCGTCATCACCTCTCCTCCTTGGCGTGGGAGGAGGCCTCTACATCATCACCCCCATCAAGACCAGCACCATCACCATCATCATCACCGTGATCCACTCCGTTCCCCTCGCAGTTTGAGAGTTGCTATACCCTAGATACTTGTCTTGTGCTACTATTCATGTTTGTGATTGAGTACTTGTCATTATTTGGTGGTGAAGTTATAATTTCAGATTGTGTTGTACCACTTATGCCACTGAATATGATCATGTTCGCACGTTGTGAGTAGTTCCCGTATGTTCCTGAGGGCATAGGATGAATTGGCAATGATTTATATATGACATGTGTTGGTATTTTGTCAAGAGTTTATCTTTTATGTGATTCTATGATGGTGTTGTGCGAACGTCGACTGCACAACACTTCACCTTATGGGCTCATAGGAGAACACCGTAGTGTAATGAATTGATGGAGACTTGGGAGGACACGTAAACCTGAGACCGAGTCATGAAGTTATATTATGAGGGTATTAGTATCGGGGACCTTAGAGTGTAATGCTATGGTGGGACTTTAGTCTTAATAATTCTTGTGCAGTCATTTGCTTGGCCACATGATCCATCATAAGGGGTTGTAGTTTATTTATTTAGCTATACCTAATTATGGCTCCGTCCAAAGAGATTAAAACTTGACAAGATATTCAACGTGTTGTTTAATAAATCTCTATGCCTAGCATCATCCATGCCGCCCTCGGGAACGTTTGCCACATATAAGTTACACATCACTTGAGCTTGTCCTCTTGCCACATAAGAGGATTGGGCTTTCTCTCTTTGAGAGCTTTCACTTGCTACTATGTTATCTGCTTGCAATTATACAACTGAAAATACCAAAAACACTGCATCTTTTATTGTTTTATTTATCAATCTTACTAACCAATACCTTCAGCTCCTCGTGGGTTCGACAACCTTTTCTAATTGAAAGGTACTACAATTGATCTCCTGCACTTGGGAGCCATCAAGATACTTTTCTGGCGCCGTTGCCGGGGAGCGTAGCGCTATTGGTAAGAAGTTTGGTAAGGAAACTTGAAAGCTGTTTATCTCATTGTTACTATGGCATTTATGAATCGTGCCTCGCTGCATCTTGCTCTATATGAAAGTGCTTATGCCACTACTGCAAAGGTGGTTGAAACTGCTGTGCTGAGATACCTAAAGTGGGATATAAAATTCCCATGGGTCATGTTAAAAGAGTTATGAAAAATCCATTTACAGGGATGGAACTAAGTCGGCACGCGAGCACATGGAAATAATTGAGGACATATGTGGCTTATTCAGACTACCTGGTATTTCAGAGGATCAGGTAAAAAGGAAGCTATTGTATTTGTCTTTATCTGGTAATGCTCGTGATTGGTACAGGTCTTTGGATGAAGAGGTCCAGAATGAATGGAGTATCTTGAGGAAGGTTTTCTTTCTTAAATATTTTACTCCTAAAGAAGCTTATGATAACCGCTGCTATATATTCAATTTCTGGCCACATCTGGGAGAGAGTATTACTCAAGCTTGGGGGAGGTTAAAGGAACTCCTTCGCAAGAATCCATGTCATGATCTTACAAGGAAACTTATATTGATAAACTTTTATGTGAGACTACCTATGAAGCACAAGGAGATTCTGGATAATTCATCTGGTGGAAGTTTTACTAATAACACTGAAGAAGAAGCATGGAATTTATTGGAGACTATTTCTGAAAATACTAGCCACTGGGATCTTGATAAAGGTAATGAGCCATATTTTGATTATAATATTCATGTGTAGAGAATTTCTCTACTTCTATTTGTTTAAAAATCTGAGTGATACTTTTGGTCTTGATCCTTATGTTATAATTGAAATAGCTAAAGGTTTTGCTGATCATATCTGTGTTCCAAAAAGTGGATTTGAAGTTTATGTTGAACCTGTTAAACAATCTATTGTTGTTCCTAAAGTTATTAAACAGGTTGAACCAATGTCATCTGTGACAATTGAGGAGTATGTTGAACCACCTCCATTTCCAAACCAAGTTAAGGAGAATTTACTTAAAGCTGTTACTAACAAGAGTAACAAAAGATGTTCTCAGCCTTATGAACAGGTGGAAGTCAACACTCAAATTTCTGTTATCAAGCAACTAAATGAAGAAGACCCAGTGGATGTTTATCTATGTGAAGATGCTACCAAAGTCATCAAAGGTAATTCGGCCAAAGTTGGGAAACCTGTTATATCATGCTCTATTGGGACTTCAAGTTATCATGGTCTATGTGATATTGGAGCAAGTATTAGTGTCATTCCATATTCTCTTTATCTTGAGATCAAGCCTGATATTGATCCCATTGTTATGGAAGAGACAGGTATGACAATTCAACTTGCTAATAAAGATTATATTAGTCCATTTGGAATTGTTAGAGATGTTGAAGTATTGATTGGCAAAATAAAATACCCTGCTGATTTTATTGTGCTTGGTTGTCCTCAAGATTCATTTTGTCCTATCATTTTTGGTAGACCTTTCTTACATACTGTTGGTGCTGAAATTAATTTGCCTAAAGAGAAAGTGTTTATTAAATGTGCTGGTGAGAAACTTGAATTTAACTTTTCCAAATTTGCTGATAAACATGTTGAGAAAGAGCCAATTCCTAATAATTTAATTGAAACTCTTGCTCATATAGCTGTAGCTTCAACTGATGTTGTAGAACGTTATATGCTTAATCAAGATGAACCATTTAATGATGAGGAAAAAGAGGCTTTGGAACAAATATTATGGCAACAACCACCACAATTACAATTGCATATCCCACCTGATAATTTAGGAGTGCTACCACCACCTAAAGGGGATCCTAGTTTTGAATTGAAACCTTTGCCTGCAAATCTGAAATATGCATATTTGGATGAGAAGAGCATATATCCTGTCATTATTAGTGCTAACCTTTCAGCTGAAGAGGAAGAGAAATTACTTGATGTGCTAAAAGCTCACCGACCAGCCATTGGATACTCTCTTGATGATCTTAAAGGTATAAGCCCCGCTCTATGTATGCATAAAATTAATCTGGAGGAAGATGCAAAACCTGTTGTTGATTTTCAACGCCGCCTCCATCCAAAAATGAAAGAAGTGGTAAGAAAGAGGTAATAAGACTTATTGAAGCTGGTATCATTTATCCTATAGCTGACAGTAAGTGGGTTAGTCCTGTTCATTGTGTTCCTAAAAAGGGTGGAATGACTGTTGTTCCAAATGAAAAGGATGAACTTGTGGCTCAACGTACTGTAGTTGGTTATAGGATGGTTATTGATTTCAGAAAATTGAATAAAGCAACTCGAAAAGATCATTATCCATTGCCATTTATTGATCAAATGCTAGAAAGGTTGTCTAAACACTCTCACTTTTGCTATCTAGATGGTTATTCAGGTTTCTCGCAAATTCCTGTCCATAAGGATGATCAAGAAAAGACCACTTTTACTTGCCCATATGGTACTTTTGCTTACAGGAGAATGCCATTCGGTTTATGTAATGCTCCTGCTACTTTTCAAAGATGCATGAATGCTATATTTGCTGATTATATTGAAAAGATAATGGAGGTTTTTATGGATGATTTTTCTGTGTATGGTACTTCCTTCGATAATTGCTTGTTCAACCTTAACAAAGTTTTACAGCGTTGTGAAGACCAACACTTGGTTCTTAATTGGGAGAAGTGTCACTTCATGGTTACTGAGGGTATAGTTCTTGGGCATAAGATTTCTGGAGAAGGAATAGAAGTTGATCCAGCAAAGATTGAAGCTATTGAAAAACTACCATATCCAAGGGACCTCAAAGGTATAAGAAGTTTTCTTGGGCATGCAGGTTTTTACCGTAGGTTCATTAAGGATTTCTCCAAAATATCAAAACCTCTAACCAATCTTCTGCAAAAGGATGTTCCTTTCTCTTTTAATGATGATTGCATTGAGTCCTTTAATATTTTGAAGAATGCTTTAATCACTGCTCCCATTATTCAACCTCCTGATTGGAACTTGCCTTTTGAAATTATGTGTGATGCTAGTGATTATGCAGTTGGGGCTGTTTTGGGCCAACGTGTTGATAAGAAACTGAATGTTATTTATTATGCTAGTAGAACACTTGATGCTGCTCAAAAGAATTATGCTACAACTGAGAAAGAATTTTTAGCAGTACTGTTTGCTTGTGACAAGTTTAGACCTTATATTACTGATTCAAAAGTCACAATACATACTGATCATTCTGCTATTAAATACTTGATGAATAAGAAAGATGCTAAGCCTAGACTAATAAGATGGGTACTTCTATTGCAAGAATTTGATTTACACATTGTTGATAGGAAAGGGGAGGATAATCAAGTTGCTGATCATCTCTCTAGGATGGAAAGCATACCTGATGATCCTATTCCTATTAATGATAGCTTTGTTAATGAACAACTTGCAATTGTTAATGTTTCTAGTGCTAAAGTTGCATCTCCTTGGTTTGCCAACTATGCAAATTTTATTGTTGGTAAAGTTTTGCCTCCACACTTCACTTCTCAACAAAGAAAGAAATTCTTTTATGATCTTAGACATTATTTTTGGGATGATCCTTTCCTCTATAAGAAAAGTGTGGATGGTATTATTAGACGTTGTGTACCTGAGCATGAACAACAGGCTATTATAAGAGATTGTCATGACAGTCCCTATGGAGGGCATCATGCAGGAGATCGCACAGGAGCAAAGGTATTACAATCTGGTTTCTATTGGCCTACTTTATTTAAGGACTGTGCTGAATATGTTAAATCTTGTGATAAATGTCAAAGAGTAGGAAACATTGGTAGGAGGAATGAAATGCCTATGAATTATTCATTGCCACTTGAACCATTTGATGTGTGGGGTTTTGACTTTATGGGTCCTTTCCCAGAATCAAAGACAAAGCATACTCACATTTTGGTTGCAGTTGACTATGTTACAAAGTGGGTGGAAGCAATTCCAACCAAAAGTGCAGATCATGCCACAGCAATGAAGATGCTCAAGGACATCATTTTCCCCAGGTTTGGTGTTCCTAGGTTCTTAATTACTGATGGTGGTTCTCATTTCTTGCATGGTGTTCTTAGAAAAACTTTGGCAAAATATGATGTTAACCATAGAATTGCATCTCCTTATCATCCTCAAACAAGTGGGCAAGTTGAATTAAGCAATAGGGAAATTAAACTCATTTTGGAAAAGACAGTGAATAAGTCTAGATCTGATTGGCCAATTAAGATTAATGATGCTTTGTGGGCTTATAGAACTGCTTTTAAAAATCCTATGGGAATGTCTCCTTATAAAATGGTTTATGGAAAAGCTTGTCACTTACCTGTTGAACTAGAACATAAAGCTAGATGGGCTATTAAACAACTGAACTTTGATTTTAAAACTGCGGGAGAAAAGAGAATTCTTGACCTAAACCTACTTGACGAATGGAGAAATGAAGCTTATGAAAGTGCCAGGATGTTTAAAGAAAAAGTTAAGATTTGGCATGACAAGAAAATTAAGAAAAAGGAATTCAAAGTAGGTGATCAAGTTTTATTATACAACTCTCGTTTCAAGTTTTCTGCAGGGAAGCTAGCTTCAAAGTGGCAGGGACCATTAGTGATACAGGAGGTGTACCGTTCAGGAGCTATCCGTCTTCACGGTGACATGAAAGGTAAACCTCATGTAGTCAATGGACAACGCCTTAAACCTTATATTGCAGGAAAGAGCTTCATCGGAAGGGTGGAGGAGTTGAATTTACAAACACCGGAGGAGGTAATTGAGAGAAACCGTGCAGTTTCAGAAACCCAAAACAATAGAAGGTAACTTACTGTTGGAAAGTTTCTCGGAATTGCATAATATTTTACGGAAGTCATTTTTTATGGAAATTAACGTGTGGGACAAGAAAACTGGACGAAACGGAGACCCGAGGGAGGAAAAGAGGGGCCCACGCGGCCCATGTACCTGGCCGCGTGGGCTATCCTTTTCCACCTCGGAGTCCCTTTTCGTCTCGTTTTCGATCCCGACGCTTCGTCTTGACCTAAAAACCCTCAATATATACTCCTCTCTGCCGATCTAATCTCGCACCGAGCGTTCTCGAGCGATCTTTGTTTCTGCTGTTTCTGCCTGTCAGGTTTTAGCCATGTCTTGCTCCGGATCCAACCAAGAGGGGGAGAGCTCTCCCAAGGAGGGTGTTGTGAACCGCTACCTCAACTCCGTGATGACACCACCGAAGACCGTGTGCTTCAAGAGGGCGTGATGCTCGTGGAGGAGGTGAAGGCTCCCAAGGCCACCGGCACGGTGGAGGAAAGGCTGGATGAGTTAGAGGACAAGACCTTCAGGTATGGCACTGTGGTTTACCGCAGCCTTGATGCTCACCACTTCATGAACCTGGAGCTGGAGAAGAAGGTTGAAGAGTACAAGAAAAGGCTTGAAGATCTGGAAGATAGGTACAAGGACGTCATCACAAATGGGAGAAGTTCCAATGCTTCATGTGGGATGTAGAGAACCAGAACTGCGAATATGAAGAACGCTTCAAGAAGATTGCAGCAGCCGCCACCCTCAGGTACAATGATCCACCTACATCTTTCCGTGATGGAAGGCCTTTCCCATGGAAGATGGCTGTGGGAGGAAGAATATGAGAAGGAGGAGGCTGCAGCAAAGGAGAATCTGGAGGAACGCCAAGCTTGGGGGAGTTCCATCTAGTCTTTCTCTTTATCAATCTATCATATCTATCTAGTCATGGTGCTTTGCTTTTATCGATTAGTTATCAATATCTCTTAGGCGTGTGTGAGCTCATGGAGCATTATCATGTATCCTATCTTATGGTTTATCAATGAATATTAAAGTATGGTGTCATCCATGATTCTCTTGTTTGGGGATTTATGGGTAACACTCATGCAAATGAGCGTGGCATATTTAGAATTTCAATCACATCTTGCCTTGAAATTAATTAACTTGAGTATGTTGGACAATTATAGAATCTATTATATAATTAAAACACAGGATAACCAATGGCCAAGATTAAACAGTAATCAAGAAACGGGTCTGATTGAAACAAAAAAAAGTAACGCGCACGGTTTTAAACTGGAATAGGAAACGTATCAAAGAAGGACATGGAGAGAAAACGCTTAGCACAAGCATATTTCGCTGGAACCAAAGCCAGATTAGATTAGAAGGATAGGGAGGAGACGCGATGATTCTCTCCGGCCGTCCGGCGTACAGATACGGTGGAGAAGCCGAGACACGATGATTCTGTCCGGCCATCTGGCGCACAGGTTCGTCGCCGCCGGCGTATACAATCAGGCAAGCCGCTCCGCCGACGCTTAGGCCGCAACTGTTTCGCAAGCGTCAGCCTCCACCGGTGTCGACTCGATCTGGCACCCAACAGGATTTCCTGCCACGCTTCACGTCTTAACACACGCCCGCTACTTGGATCAAGGTCATGGACTTGGCCAGCATACGGAAGAAGATCACAACTGACGCATCACTCTACAATTTATTGGCATCAAGTATCGCATGTTATCAGAATCAACCAGGTACGTAGTCAGATTAAAAGCACACCAAGAAATACGTGATTAAAAGCATGTTATACGTGATGTACCGGATGTTAGCTGCTAGCCTATATACATATGTATTTGTGAGATATAAATATGCATGTGGTTTAATCTTACAGATTGCATGTATGATTCGAGTAAAAACTATTTCTTAGACATACCAGCGTGCTGAAATTTTTATTACAGAATCTAATGATTAATAGATCGGTGGCTCATATGTGTTTATGTACAGCTATGCTGAAAAATCTCGGTTCAAGTCTCTCTGGTCCGAAAAATAGGTTTATATTTAGATTCTCCTACAATATTCTTCATAAGAATATGATTCTAATTTGTTTTGCGTCTATGAATCTTTAGTTACTAGGTGGATACAGAATGCAACTCATTTTAAACATCAAATTTGTAACAAACTCAATGTGAAATCAAGAAACTGACGAATTTCAGAATATAATCTATAGAAGTTAATTGCATTTATTTAACAAACTCGCCATGAAAATGTAATGCCACAGTGTTGAATTGATCGGAAAGCAGGGATGCTGGTGCAGTTTTGACCACCAAGGATTGACATGAATCTAGATTGATGTTGTTGGAGTTCAGAATATCTGTTTGTGCTTATAGTTTTTGGCCTGGCTGTTCTGGGCTTCTGGCAGTTGAGTGTGCTACAAGAATAGCAAGGTAAGTTTAAAGATGGAGCACTTGCATACATTCTAGCAATAAAAGCACGCAGGTTTGTTGTTACACAAGCATATGTAAAAAAAAATCCTTTTGTTTCAGGTTCGTGATGACTATGATTATTTCGAATGCAAGAAAATGGTGGACATGCTTTCCAAAGGAATGAAGCGAGTTCAGATTTTCAAGATGAATTTATTTTATCTGGAGAACCAAATTGGCCCATTCTGAGTCCACCATTGTTAATGTGTATCTGGAGGAGCGGTGCTTTACCACTCAATAGTTCAAACTATCAAGTAGACACTCAGGTTTGTACCCAGAACTCACTTTCATATTGAGTGTGAGTTTGTTTTACAGTGTTGTTTTATACCTTCTATTTAGGATAATCAATAAATTTATGATCCTTTTTATGATTTTTTAAATTTTACAAACACTTTATACAACAATACTGTCAAATAATATTTTTAAGAATTTGTAGATCAATCAGAAAATATAAGAGTATACATGTTTATAGCCGGTTTGAGTGACACAGTGCCGTATATATACATACATATGTTCAAATGTATTTCCTAGACGTGATTCATTTTACATATATACATACATATGTTCAAATGTATTTCCTGGACGTGATTCATTTCACATATATACATACATATGTTCTTCTTCTTAATATTTTAATTTAATCTCTCCGTCCAAACATAATTGTCTTAGATTTGCCAACAAGGGGATGTATCTAGACATGAAACATGTATAGATACATCCAGTTTTGTGTAAACACGAGACACTTATTTTGGTACGGAGGGAGTATTATTTATGTACATTTGAACTAATTTTAAATAATGAGTATGCCAAATCGCATCCTCTCCTCTGATATCTCTAAAGCTACAAACATTAACAACAACAATCAACAGCTTTCCCCGGAAAATAAATAAATAAATCAACAGCTAACTTCTCTACAACGAATAATATAAAAACCCAAAAGTTTCTTATATCAGCTATCTCAAAAAATGGCTATAGCATAGAGAGTTTATCTCCTCTCCCAAATATACAATCAAAGAGGTTTCCAGGAGATTGCACCACATATTTTTTCTCATCTAGGAAAAATTTTAGATGTGGGATGGATATATGACTTACCACTGACTGCTTCTGCTACAAGCTAAATGACACAAACGCTATGAATGATTTCGCTATATTTCTACTATCTGTTTCCCAATGACAATGCCATTGCAGCTGAATCATATAAGAAACTAAAACAAATGACTAAATTGTTTTTGATGGTCAAATGACTAAATTATGATTTATGGATCAACCTGTAACCAAAAATTGGGAAAACAAATAAAAAGTGGAAGCAGCCTTGCAGGGCGACTGGAGCAGTGAGGCATGCATGGACCTTGCCTGATAAATACGGGCCGCAGCGCCTTCATCATCGTCAACCATGACAAGGTCCGCGCCGGGTCGCCCACCGTGCAGTCAGCACTGACCTTGCCGCCGGTCGCGACAGCGAGATGCAACCTGATCGCCGGCGGACAACGCCATATCATGTCTCCAACGCGCAACGACTTGAAAAAGTATCACCTCCAAGAGAATGGCATGGCATACATTGGAGAAAGCGGTACGATCAATGGATTGGACACACATGTCAAAGAGAAGAGAACGGGTATTTTACTCATGCTTTTCAACAGAAAGACATAGATTGTGGCCTCCTCAAATTAATATGTAGTGACAAGAATAATGATTGGATAAAATACAACTAATTGAATGAAAAAATTATTCAAAATTGTCAATTGTTAAAGCGAGGAAAATGAAGAAAAGAGGAGGAAGAATGACACTACCATTGCTGCTGAAATTAGATCCGCTGAGCTCGGGTTGGAATAGTTGCGCCCTCTGCAGATCAAGCTGCTGATAGCGCGGACGCTACAAGCGTCGTTGTCTGAGCTCCGGGCCAGAAATGTGACAGCCTCTCTACATTTGAAATCATCGATGACGACATACAACCTCGCCAGTAGGCAGACGCCATATCCGATAATCCAGTCCCCGTTAACGCCTTTGTCAAGCATCGCCAACATGGCCAGGTAAGCATTGGAGATGGTCGGGAAGGTCAATGGCTTGGACTTTGGGGAGATTCGACACAATGTTAGAGAATAGAAAGGGAGTTTCTTGAAGGCAAAAACATAAGGGTGAATTTTCTTACTTGCTTCTCCAAAAGATAGAGAGATGTAGAGATGAGTCTGGCTGGCACGTGCCTTACACTGGTCGGACTATTGTCAAAGGTATTATGCTCAATAAAAAAGTGAGAAAAATAGTTGAATAAAATATATGTATGAAAGTTTTTTCGCAAATTGGGTACACATATGTATTTAGAACAGAATGTCAATAGAAATATGTGGCTAGAGGAAAAAATAACATCGAATTTACAAAGGAGGAAAATATTTAAGGTTCCTCTAAACTCTAACCTTACAAATGCGTTAATCAATAAAATATTTTGAAAAAATATCAAGCATATATAAAAATATCATGTAATTTTTGTCCAAATTTTACACTTTGGCAGCAAAATATAATGTCCATTAAGTGTGTACCGTCCATAGAATGTCTAGCCGCGCAAATGCGCGGGCCAACCAGCTAGTTATCTCAATAAAGAAGAAGTAAAAAGATTTGTGAATTAATAGTTTGAGGTTAAGATATAGTCTTGTATGATAAGAAGTTGAGAAGACTTAATGAAAAGGATATAAAACACTCTTGTTACAACCTAGTATCTTTTGAGCAAATTAATGATCATGGATATTTCAATACTTATGCTCTTGAATGTGAATGAAAGGAAGGCACCTGAAATTTCAGCTAGCCATGGAAAGTGTAAGAAAAAGGTTGTGTAGAGCATGGGAACTTGATTGAGATATCCATGACTAAAGTTTGCACTAGTTACTAGTCAAGCAAGAGTGATAACAATTTTTATATCTATCTGTATTTTCATTTGTCTTCCTTTGAACTTGTTACCCAATGAGAGTTTATCTTGTCTTTGAATTTCAGCAAAGTATAAAAGATTATAATGCTTGCCATGAAGAGCAAAAGCATGTGAAAAACAATATGATTCGATTGTCCAACATACAATGGTTATTTGCTTTCAAAAGTAAGGGGTGATTGCTAGAGTTCTACTTATATTGCCCTCATATGTATGAGTTTTAGATCATTAATCTTATCTTGCAATTGAATATGATGATGATACAATGCCCGTATTTATTTATCAACCATAAGTCCATTGATGCATGTAATGATCTATGTCCTTGCTTACTCGAGGACGAGTAAAGGTTTAAGCTTGGGGGAGTTGATACGTGCATTTTATATCATCATTTATATAACTTTTAGTATCATACTAGAATGTTATTTGCATGATTATATGATTGTTTCTACATGTTTTAGATGATTTTGGAGACTTTCATACAAAGTCCCTATTTTTGGTATTTAATTTCTGGGAGGCAGAAAACCTCCTTTTTCTTGTCTTTAATGTTTCAGGAGCTACAGGACCTCAAATAATAAAAGGAAAAATACTGCGTCAGTTTTTCATCGGGAGAAAGGCAGAGGGAAGAAGACCGAAGAGAGGAGAGCCACGAGGGCCAAATGGGGGTGTCCCACGCGGCCCATGTACCTGGCCGCGTGGGACCCACCAAAAGGTGCCTCGGGCACCTCCTCGCTTGGGGCTTTTTATCGACGCCTTCGTCTCGCCCGAAAAGTAACGCCCTAATTTTTCCAAGTCCATCCGAGGTCGCGGCGGCGGCGAAACTCCTGATCCCTTCCGAGGGGGGTCAGATCCTGCTGCTCCGGAACTCCGAAGAAGGGGGAAATCATCATCATCGTCATCTCTCTCCTCCTTGGCGTGGGAGGAGGCCTCTACATCATCACCCCCATCAAGACCAGCACCATCACCATCATCATCACCGTGATCCACTCCGTTCCCCTCGCAGTTTGAGAGTTGCTATACCCTAGATACTTGTCTTGTGCTACTATTCATGTTTGTGATTGAGTACTTGTCATTATTTGGTGGTGAAGTTATAATTTCAGATTGTGTTGTACCACTTATGCCACTGAATATCATCATGTTCGCACGTTGTGAGTAGTTCCCGTATGTTCCTGAGGGCATAGGATGAATTGGCAATGATTTATATATGACATGTGTTGGTATTTTGTCAAGAGTTTATCTTTTATGTGATTCTATGATGGTGTTGTGCGAACGTCGACTGCACAACACTTCACCTTTATGGGCTCATAGGAGAACACCGTAGTGTAATGAATTGATAGAGACTTGGGAGGACACGTAAACCTGAGACCGAGTCATGAAGTTATATTATGAGGGTATTAGTATCGGGGACCTTAGAGTTTAATGCTATGGTGGGACTTTAGGTCTTAATAATTCTTGTGCAGTCATTTGCTTGGCCACATGATCCATCATAAGGGGTGTTGTTTATTTATTTAGCTATACCTAATTATGGCTCCGTCCAAAGAGGATTAAAACTTGACAAGATATTCAACGTGTTGTTTAATAAATCTCTATGCCTAGCATCATCCATGCCGCCCTCGGGAACGTTTGCCACATATAAGTTACACATCACTTGAGCTTGTCCTCTTGCCACATAAGAGGATTGGGCTTTCTCTCTTTGAGAGCTTTCACTTATTACTATCTGTTATCTTCTTGCAATTATACAACTGAAAATATCAAAAACATCTGCATCTTTTATTGTTTTATTTATCAATCTTACTAACCAATACCTTCAGCTCCTCGTGGGTTCGACAAACTTTTCTAATAGAAAGGTACTACAATTGATCTCCTGCACTTGGGAGCCATCAGCACCCGATCTCGTCGAGCTGCCCAATGCTTATGATGTTTGTCTTGATCCGCGGGATCCAGTAGATGTTTGACAATGCCCTGTGACGCCCGCCATCCATAGCGAACATCACCGTGCCACACCCACAGATGTCGACAAGGGAGCCATCACCGAAACGTACCGTGCCGGAGACCTCCTTGTTGAGCTCAGCAAAGACGGATGCATCTCCGGTCATGTGGTTTGAGGCGCCTGTGTCCAGGTACCATGCCGCGTCAGTGTCGCTCGTGGACTTGCGCAGCTCGACGTGTGCATGTTCCTCGTTGAGGAAGACTTGCTCCCCCGTTGTTGGTGTAGAGGGGTTCGTCGTATCCTCCGCGGGCATAGCCATTGCCTCCTCGGTATGGGTTGCCATCAGCAGCGTGTTGTCCTCGTCTTCAGCCTGCACAAGGTTAGCCGCCTCGCCGTGCTGCTCATGGTCGCGCTTGGCTTTTCGGCTCCTTTGCCCAGTGCCAAGGCTTACCACAATACCGGCAACAACCTCTACGGCGCTCACCTGAGCCAGTGTTGCCTCCTTGCGCACCTTGCTGCTTTTGCCTGGATGTCGGTTTGCCGTTGTTGTCACCGCTGCTAGACACGGCCTTTCCGCGTTGTCGTTGACAGCTCTCCCATTCCTCCTCTGTGAGGAGAAGCTTGTTGACGCCGTTGGTGGCATCGTCTAGGTCGTACGCCTCCTCCGCTGTGATAAGGCGACCACACAACTCCTCGATTGTCAACTCCTGGAGGTTGACAACTTGCTCGATGGCCATTGATACGTCTCCAACGTATCCATAATTTCTGCTGTTCCATGCTTATATTATACCATTTGCTACATGTTTTATATACACTTCATATCACTTTTATGCATTTTCTGGGACTAACCTATTAACAAGATGCCACAGTGCCAGTTCCCTGTTTTCTGCTGTTTTTGGTTACAGAAAGTTACTTATGGAAATATTCTCGGAATTGCACGAAACAAAAGGCCAAGTCCCTATTTTTCCAACACGCACACGGAGTCCGAAGGAGAGACGAAGACTCGCCACGAGGTGGCCAAACCACCTGGCGGCGCGGCCCCACCTTCTGCCGCGCCAGCCTGTGGTTTGGGCCCCTCGGGGGTCCGCCGACATCGCCCCTTCGCCTATTTATTCCCCGAGACGTGAAAACCCTAAAACACCGAGCCTTTCATCCAGAACATATTCGCTGCCGCCGCCGTCGTCAACCCTAACTCGGGGGGTTCTGAAGCTCTTCCGGCACCCTGTCGGAGAGGGGAATCATCACCGGAGGGCTCTACATCGCCATGCCCGCCTCCGGAGTGATGCGTGAGTAGTTCATCCTTCGACTATGGGTCCATAGTAGTAGCTAGATGGTTGTCTTCTCCACTTGTGCCATCATGTTTAGATCTTGTGAGCTGCCTATCATGATCAAGATCATCTTATTGTAATGCTTCATGTTGTGTTTGCTGGGATCTGACTTATATTGATACCTATGTGGAGCTGAATATTATATTATCATGTCTATGTCATTTGTGATCTTGCATGCTCTCCGTTACTTGTTGAAGCCTTGGCCAAGTGAATACTTGTGACTCCAAGAGAGGGTATTTATGCATGATAGTTGGGTTCAACCTCTATTTAATCTGGGATAGTGACAGCAAGTTCTAAGGTTATAGATGTGTTGTTGCCACTAGGGGTAAAACAGCAATGCTTTATTCTAGGATGAATGTATTATTTACATTACGCACATTACTTAATGCAATTGTCTGTTGCTTGCAACTTAATACTGGAAGGGGTACGGATGTTAACCGGAAGGTGGACTATTTAGGCATAGATGCATGCTGGATAGCGGTTTATGTACTTTGTCGTAATGCCCAAATGAATCTCATAGTAGACACCACAACTCGCACATGCATGTTATATGCACTTATCAATTGCCCAGCTGTAATTTGTTTACCCAGCATGTTAGTTATCTTATTGGAGAGACACCACTAGTGAACTGTGGACCCCGGTCCATTCTTTTACATATGAAATATAATCTACTGCAATTATTGTTCTCTACTGTTTTATGCAAACAAATATCATCTTCCATACGATACGTTTAACCCTTTGTTTTCAGCAAGCCGGTGAGATTGACAACCTCACTGTTAAGTTGGGGCAAAGTAATTTGATTGTGTTGTGCAGGTTCCACGTTGGCACCGAAATCCCTGGTGTTGCGCCGCACTACACTCCTTCACCAACACCTTCGAAGCAACCTCGTTTTCCTACTGGTTCGATAAACCTTGGTTTCATACTGAGGGAAAACTTGCTGCTGCACTCATCATACCTTCCTCTTGGGTTCCCAACTGACGTGTGACGTTACACGCATCAAGCATAGTTTCTGGCGCTGTTGCCGGGGAGATATTCCCTCGTCAACTTAGCGCTAGCAGCCATCACCACCGGTCAGTACTTGCGCGGCACCGCGCGCAGGAACTTGAGCACTGCCTTGTACTCGCTTATGGGGTCGCCGAGGAGCTCGAGATCACTGACGATGTTTGTTAGTCGGATCGAGAAATCTTCGATCGACTCACCTGGGCGGAAACGAAGTTCCTCGAACTCGCGATGTCTCGTCTGCGCCTTTGCCTCTCGTATGCGCTCAGAGCCAAGACGCATCGTCTTGAGCGTGTCCCACGCTGCCTTTGTGTTGTCCTTTGTCACCAGCGTGCGCACCAGCTCCGGCGGAACAGCACGGAGCAATGCTGCCAGCGCTGCTCGATTGTCGTGCTCGTCATCGGCGCCAAACTCAATGACATCCCACAGGTGCTGAGCCTGGAGCTGGACGCGCATCACCACCGCCCACTCAGCATAGTTTGAGCGGGTTAGCATCGGATATTGGGTAGAGCTGGTGCTCTCCCTCACGACACGCTCGCGCACTACCAGCTCGCCGCCACCGCGACGTGTCGGGCTGTGGCCCCGACGAGGCATGGGAGATGTGGAAGGGCGTCGCCTTGCGACCGGCGGCAGCGTCTTGAACCCGCTGCGTTCACCCTTCTTGCCGACCTCCGTTGCTGCCTTAGACATGGCTCTGATACCACTTGTTGACAGCTGACGCTCTCTCAGCTAGTTGGTTTGGCTCACACGAACACTCACTGAAGTGGATCGAGTAGTAGTGGAGACTGGTCACGTACACAATCTGAAGCTTTATTGCTTGTGTTCTTCTCTCTTTACAACGATGGGGTACATGTCCTATTTATAGGACTTCACAACCGACCTATTTAGGAAATATCTACTACAAACTTCTAGTGTCTTCTACCAGGTTACTTCTACCAGGTTACAACTATTGTGTATTCTAGAGACTACTACTAGCTACTAAGCTACAACAAATACTGACTATGGTAGAAGTTTCTAGTGCTGTGTAGAGGGTGAGGTCAAGGTGACAGCACAGGATTACTCCAACATCGTTGTCGGACTGTTCCCTGTTCAGGCGACCACACAGGTTCTTCAATGACCGTTTGGTAAACGGAACATTTTCCACTGAACCAAAGAAACTTCGATGATGCTGTACACTTTGCTCAGGCTGACATTGTTCTCTCTCAACTGCTTCACTAAATCTTTCGTGTACTTATCAATGTGCCCATGGGATTGCCAATGCAACTTCTCCCACAAGTTTGTGACAGAGAATGTATAGAGGTTGAGAGTAGCTAACCTAAGAGCAGCAGCCAGCACCGTGTGTGTCTTGAGTCTTAGGGTTTCCAGGCAGCCAGCTTCACTTATATACCTCTCTGGGTCACTTGAGTTAATGGGTCATGCTAGCGCTAAGTTGACGAGGGAATATCTCCCCGGCAACAGCAGAAACAATGCTTGTACGTCACACGTCAGTTGGGAACCCCAAGAGGAAGGTATGATGAGTGCAGCAGCAAGTTTTCCCTCAGTATGAAACCAAGGTTTAATCGAACCAGTAGGAAAACGAGGTTTGCTTCGAAGGTGTTGGTGAAGGAGTGTAGTGCGGCGCAACACCAGGGATTCCGGTGCCAACGTGGAACCTGCACAACACAATCAAATTACTTTGCCCCAACTTAACAGTGAGGTTGTCAATCTCACCGGCTTGCTGAAAACAAAGGGTTAAACGTATCGAATGGAAGATGATGTTTGTTTGCATAAAACAGTAGAGAACAATGATTGCAGTAGATTGTATTTCAGATGTAAAAGAATGGACCGGGGTCCACAGTTCACTAGTGGTGTCTCTCCAATAAGATAACTAACATGCTGGGTAAACAAATTACAGCTGGGCAATTGACAATTGATAAGTGCATATAACATGCATGTGTGAGTGTGGTGTCTACTATGAGATTCATTTGGGCATTACGACAAAGTACATAGACCGCTATCCAGCATGCATCTATGCCTAAATAGTCCACTTTCCGGTTAACATCCGTACCCCTTCCAGTATTAAGTTGCAAGCAACAGACAATTGCATTAAGTAATGTGCGTAATGTAAACAATACATTCATCCTTGAATAAAGCATTGCTGTTTTACCCCTAGTGGCAACAACACATCTACAACCTTAGAACTTGCTGTCACTATCCCAGGTTAAATAGAGGTTGAACCCAACTATCATGCATAAATACCCCCTCTTGGAGTACAAGTATTCACTTGGCCAAGGCTTCAACAAGTAACGGAGAGCATGCAAGATCACAAATGACATAGACATGATAATATAATATTCAGCTCCACATAGGTATCAATATAAGTCAGATCCCAGCAAACACAACATGTAGCATTACAATAAGATGATCTTGATCATGATAGGCAGCTCACAAGATCTAAACATGATGGCACAAGTGGAGAAGACAACCATCTAGCTACTGCTATGGACCCATAGTCCAAGGATGAACTACTCACGCATCACTCCGGAGGCGGGCATGGCGATGTAGAGCCCTCCGGTGATGATTCCCCTCTCCGGCAGGGTGCCGGGAAGAGCTTCAGAACCCCCCGAGTTAGGGTTGACGACGGCGGCGGCAGCGAATATGTTCTGGATGAAAGGCTCGGTGTTTTAGGGTTTTCACGTCTCGGGGAATAAATAGGCGAAGGGGCGATGTCGGCGGACCCCCGAGGGGCCCAAACCACAGGGGCGCGGCTGGGCCCACTGCCGCCGCCAGGTGGTTTGGCCACCTCGTGGCTCTCTTCGTCTCTCCTTCGGACTCCGTGTACGTGTTGGAAAAATAGGGACTGGCCTTTTGTTTCGTGCAATTCCGAGAATATTTCCAGAAGTAACTTTCTGAAACCAAAAACAGCAGAAAACAGGGAACTGGCACTGTGGCATCTTGTTAATAGGTTAGTCCCAGAAAATGCATAAAAGTGATATGAAGTGTATATAAAACATGTAGCAAATGGTATAATATAAGCATGGAACAGCAGAAATTATGGATACGTTGGAGACGTATCAAGCATCCCCAAGCTTAGTTCTACTCGTCCTCGAGTAGGTAAAACGATAACAACAAATAATTTCTGAGGAGACATGCTTTCACACAATCTTGATCAATATATTGCAAGGCTCATGTCATGAATGAAGTGACTCAAAGCAATGATCTATAGTTTGCTAACAAATAGATAAAGAGTAAACAATGAATCATATAAGCAAAAACTTTTCATGAATAGTACTTTCAAGACAAGCATCAAAAAGTTTTGCATAAGAGGTAACTCATAAAGCAATAGATTCAAAGTAAAAGGCATTGAAGCAACACAAAGGATGATTAAGTTTCAGCATTGCTTTCAACTTGTAACATGTATATCTCATGGATAGTTGTCAACATAAAGCAATATAACAAGTGCAATAAGTAAACATGTAAGAATCAATGCACACAAAGTTGACACAAGTGTTTGCTTCTAAGATAGAAAGGAGTAGGTAAACTGACTCAACATAAAGTAAAAGATAGGCCCTTCGCAGAGGGAAGCAGGGATTAAATCATGTGCTAGAGCTTTTTAAGTTTTCGAAAGCATATAGAGAGCACAAAATAAGTATTTGAGAGGTGTTTGTTGTTGTCAACGAATGGTAGTGGGCACTCTAACCCCCTTGTCAACCAGACTTTCAAGAGCGGCTCCCATGAAGGACGTTATCTCTACCAGCAAGGTAGATCATCCCTCTTCTCTTTTGTTTACACATGTATTTTAGTTTCTTTATAGATGACACTCCTCCCAACCTTTTGCTTACACAAGCCATGGCTAACCGAATCCTCGGGTGCCTTCCAACATTCACATACCATGGAGGAGTGTCTATTTGCAAATTAAGTTGCTTACTGATAAATCAGGGCAAAACATGTGAAGAGAATTATTAATGAAAGTTGTAATTAATTGGGGCTGGGCACCCCGTTGCCAGCTCTTTTTGCAAATTATTGGATAAGCGGATGTATATGCCACTAGTCCATTGGTGAAAGTCTGTCAGAAGTAAATGACAAGATTGAAAGATAAAACACCACATACTTCCTCATGAGCTATAAAACATTGACACAAATAAGGAGTAATAAAGTTTTGAATAGTTTAAAGGTAGCACATGAAATATTTACTTGGAATGGCAGGAAATACCACATAGTAGGTAGGTATGGTGGACACAAATGGCATGGGTTTTGGCTCAAGTTTTGGATGCACGAGAAGCATTCCCTCTCAGTACAGAGTTTAGGCTAGCAAGGTTGTTTGAAGCAAACACAAGTATAAACCGGTACAGCAAGAATCACATAAAAACATATTGCAAGTATTATAAGACTCTACACTGTCTTCCTTGTTGCTCAAACATTTTACCAGAAAATATCTAGACCTTAGAGAGAACAAATATGCATCCCAAGTCTCAACAAGCTCTACGGTAGTTCTCCACTACTAGGCTTTAACTACATGATGCAAGAGCTTAAACATGATCTACTTGAGAGCTCAAAACAATTGCAAAGTATCAAATCAAAACAAGACAATGATCTACAAGAATGCATATGTCTTTTCCAATACCAACTACTACATGTAGCATTTTCTTTCTTCCAAACAAACACCAATCAATTTATTTAAACATAAACTCTCCAAATGATAATATAATGCAGCAAGAGAGTATTTATAAACAAGTGCTAACAGCTCGAAGAGATGCATGAAAAACAGGAGCTAAAAGCACTGCAGTAGCTAGTTAAGAATACTCAACAAATATAAGTGAAGAACATGAGTATTCACATGAAAAAGCGGAGCGTGTCTCTCTCCCACACAAGGATTGCTAGGATCCGAATTTATTCAAACAAAAACAAAAATAAAAACACACAGACGCTCCAAGTAAAGCGCATAAGATGTGAAAGAATTAAAATATAGTTTCACTAGAGATGACCTGATAAGTTTGTTGATGAAGAAGGGGATGCCTTGGGCATCCCCAAGCTTAGACGCTTGAGTCTCTCTGAATATGGTTGGGATGAACCACGGGGGCATCCCCAAGCTTAGGCTTTTCACTCTTCTTGATCACATAATATCACCCTTCTCGCTTGATCCTTGAAAACTTCCTTCACACCAAACTCAAGACAGTTCTCATTAGAGGGTTAGTGCATAATCAAAAATTCTCATATTCTGTAATGATACAATCAATCCCAAAGCTTCTGGACATTAGCTACAGCCACCAATGCTTTGTGGAGCAAAGAAATCCACACAAACACAGTAAAAGAGCGAATGCAAAACAAAAGGCAGAATCTGTCAAAAACAGAACAGTCTGGAATGACGAATTTTTTCGAGGCACTTAAGTTGCTCAGATGGATCTGGCCTAAAATAATGAAAGTTGCGTACATATCTCAGGAATATGCGTGATTTTTTCAGAATTTTTTGAATTTTCTACAGGGAGATAAGCTCAAATCCGTGACAGCTAAAAATCTGTCACTGCGCAGAAATCCAAATCTTGCATCAACTTTCAATATAGAACTTTACTTGGCACAACATTGCGATAAAATAAAGATACAAAGGAGTTGCTACAGAAGTAACAAAACTCCTTGACTCAAAGAAAACAAAAATAACAGCAAATAAAAACGATGGGTTGTCTCCCATAAGCGCTTTTCTTTAACGCCTTTCAGCTAGGCGCAGAAAGTGAAAATCAAGTGTTGTCAAGAGAAGAAGCATCAACATCATAACTTGCTCTAACAATAGAGTCAAAAGGTAACTTCATTCTCTTCCTAGGGAAGTGTTCCATACCTTTCTTGAGAGGAAATTGGTACCTTATATTACCTTCTTTCATATCAATGATGGCACCAACAGTTCGAAGAAAAGGTCTTCCCAAAACAATAGGACAAGATGCATTGCATTCAATATCCATAACAATAAAATCAACGGGGACAAGGTTATTGTTTACTGTAATAAAAACATCATTAACTCGCCCCAAAGGTTTCTTCATAGCATTATCAGCGAGAAAAACATCCAAATAACAATGTTCCAAAGGTGGCAAATCAAGAATATCATAAAGCTTCTTGGGCAAAACCGAAATACTTGCACCAAGATCACACAAGGCATTGCAATCAAAATCATTCACCTTTACCTTAATGATGGGTTCCCAACCATCTTCTAATTTCCTAGGAATAGAAGCTTTAAGTTTCAACTTCTCCTCCCTAGCTTGCAAAAGAGCATTTGTAATATGCTTTGTAAAAGCCAAATTAATAGTGCTAGCATTGGGACTTCTAGCTAATTTTTGCAAGAACATAATAACTTCAGAGATGTTACAATCATCAAAATCAAAATCATTATTGTCAATGGTGGTGGAACCATTGTCTCCAATAGTTTGAAAAATTTCAGCACTTTTATCAGAAAAAGTTTCAGCAGTTTTAGGCAATTTCAAACGCTTTGCAGAAGTAGTAGAGACATTACCAACACCAATAACATTACCATCAATAGTAGGAGGCTTACTAGCATGTAAAACATTAGCATTACTAGTGGTGGTGATAGTACAAACTCTAACTATACTATTCTCTTTTTCAAGTTCTTCCTCTTTTTCCCACCTAGCATGCAATTCAGCCAACATCCTAATATTATTATCAATTCGAACTTGGATGGCATTTGCTGTAGCAAATGACTCATCAAGACCTTCAGGTTTCGCTGCCATGTTATTAATCAAAGAGGACTGAGCTTCAGACATAGATGAAATACGGTTTTCAGCAATGGAAATCTTAGTTTGCAAACCTGAAATCTCACTATTTATATTTTCGAGTTGCTGTCCTATATTCTTCAACATGGCAGTTTGTTCATTCATAGCTTTTGTAAACAATTGATTTTGCTCAAATTGTGATTGCATAAAGCTTTTAGTTGATCTCTCAATTTCTATCATCCTTTCCTCACTAGGCATAAAAGATCTAGCATTAAATAACCATTACCACTTGAAGGAAAAGGCCTAGAGTTGTTGCTACCAAAATTATTCCTATAAGCATTGTTGTTGAAGTTGTTGTTTTTAATGAAGTTTACATCAACATGCTCTTCTTGAGCAACCAATGAAGCTAAAGGAACATTATTAGGATCAACATGAGATCTACCATTCACAAGCATAGACATAATAGCATCAATCTTATCACTCAAAGAGGAGGTTTCTTCAACAGAATTTACCTTCTTACCTTGAGGAGCTCTTTCGGTGTGCCATTCGGAATAGTTGATCATCATATCATCAAGTAGCTTTGTTGCTGCACCTAAAGTGATGGACATAAAGGTTCCTCCAGAGGCTGAATCCAATAAGTTCCTTGAGGAAAAATTTAATCCTGCATAAAAGGTTTGGATGATCATCCAAGTAGTCAGTCCATGAGTGGGACAATTCTTCACCAAAGATTTCATTCTTTCCCAAGCTTGAGCAACATGTTCATTATCAAGTTGTTTAAAATTCATAATGCTACTTCTCAAGGATATAATCTTAGCAGGAGGATAATATTTCCCTATGAAAGCATCTTTGCATTTTGTCCAAGAATCAATACTATTTCTAGGCAAAGAAAGCAACCATTCTTTAGCTCTTCCTCTCAAGGAGAAAGGAAAAAGTTTCAGTTTTATAATATCCCCATCCATATCCTTATACTTTTGCATTTCACAAAGTTCAACAAAGTTATTAAGATGGGCAGCAGCATCATCAGTACTAACACCAGAAAATTGCTCTTTCATAACAAGATTTAATAGAGCAGGTTTAATTTCATAAAATTCTGCTTAGAAGCAGGTGGAGCAATAGGAGTGCATATGAAATCATTGTTGTTTGTGCTAGTGAAGTCACACAACTTAGTGTTCTCAGGAGTACTCATTTTGAAAAAACAAATCAAAAATTAAACAAGTAACTAATTTTTTGTGTTTTTGATAAAGAGAGCAAACAAGACTAAATAAAAATAAACTAAGCAAGACAAATAACAAAGTAAAGAGATTGGGTGTGAGAGACTCCCCTTGCAGAAGCAATTCGGTTTTCCCCGGCAACGGCGCCAGAAAACGTGTTGCTAGCGCTAAGTTGACGAGGGAATATCTCCCCGGCAACAGCAGAAACAATGCTTGTACGTCACACGTCAGTTGGGAACCCCAAGAGGAAGGTATGATGAGTGCAGCAGCAAGTTTTCCCTCAGTATGAAACCAAGGTTTATCGAACCAGTAGGAAAACGAGGTTGCTTCGAAGGTGTTGGTGAAGGAGTGTAGTGCGGCGCAACACCAGGGATTCCGGTGCCAACGTGGAACCTGCACAACACAATCAAATTACTTTGCCCCAACTTAACAGTGAGGTTGTCAATCTCACCGGCTTGCTGAAAACAAAGGGTTAAACGTATCGAATGGAAGATGATGTTTGTTTGCATAAAACAGTAGAGAACAATGATTGCAGTAGATTGTATTTCAGATGTAAAAGAATGGACCGGGGTCCACAGTTCACTAGTGGTGTCTCTCCAATAAGATAACTAACATGCTGGGTAAACAAATTACAGCTGGGCAATTGACAATTGATAAGTGCATATAACATGCATGTGTGAGTTGTGGTGTCTACTATGAGATTCATTTGGGCATTACGACAAAGTACATAGACCGCTATCCAGCATGCATCTATGCCTAAATAGTCCACTTTCCGGTTAACATCCGTACCCCTTCCAGTATTAAGTTGCAAGCAACAGACAATTGCATTAAGTAATGTGCGTAATGTAAACAATACATTCATCCTTGAATAAAGCATTGCTGTTTTACCCCTAGTGGCAACAACACATCTACAACCTTAGAACTTGCTGTCACTATCCCAGGTTAAATAGAGGTTGAACCCAACTATCATGCATAAATACCCCCTCTTGGAGTCACAAGTATTCACTTGGCCAAGGCTTCAACAAGTAACGGAGAGCATGCAAGATCACAAATGACATAGACATGATAATATAATATTCAGCTCCACATAGGTATCAATATAAGTCAGATCCCAGCAAACACAACATGTAGCATTACAATAAGATGATCTTGATCATGATAGGCAGCTCACAAGATCTAAACATGATGGCACAAGTGGAGAAGACAACCATCTAGCTACTGCTATGGACCCATAGTCCAAGGATGAACTACTCACGCATCACTCCGGAGGCGGGCATGGCGATGTAGAGCCCTCCGGTGATGATTCCCCTCTCCGGCAGGGTGCCGGGAAGAGCTTCAGAACCCCCCGAGTTAGGGTTGACGACGGCGGCGGCAGCGAATATGTTCTGGATGAAAGGCTCGGTGTTTTAGGGTTTTCACGTCTCGGGGAATAAATAGGCGAAGGGGCGATGTCGGCGGACCCCCGAGGGGCCCAAACCACAGGCGGCACGGCTGGGCCCACTGCCGCGCCGCCAGGTGGTTTGGCCACCTCGTGGCTCTCCTTCGTCTCTCCTTCGGACTCCGTGTACGTGTTGGAAAAATAGGGACTTGGCCTTTTGTTTCGTGCAATTCCGAGAATATTTCCAGAAGTAACTTTCTGAAACCAAAAACAGCAGAAAACAGGGAACTGGCACTGTGGCATCTTGTTAATAGGTTAGTCCCAGAAAATGCATAAAAGTGATATAAGTGTATAAAACATGTAGCAAATGGTATAATATAAGCATGGAACAGCAGAAATTATGGATACGTTGGAGACGTATCAGGCCACATGGGCCAGAATAGGTAGATAGGCTGCAGTAGAGAACACAGCCCATGTACAGTCCAACACTCCCCCTCAAGATGGGTGATATATGTCGATCATTCCCATCTTGTCACAGGCACGATCACACTCTTTGAGAGCCAAACCTTTCGTGAGACAATCAGCAATTTGCTGCCCTGTGCTCACATGATCAATCTTGATAATTCCAGCATCAAGCTTCTCTTTAATGAAGAATCTGTCAATCTCAATGTGCTTTGTTCTGTCATGCTGGACTGGATTATTTGCAATGCAGATTGCAAACTTATTGTCACACCAAACATTCAGTTGTCCTTCTTTTAGGACCTTTAATTCACTTAGAAGATTTCTTACCCATAGCATCTCACTTAATCCTAGAGACAAAGCTCTATATTCAGCTTCTGCAGTTGATCTTGATACTACTGCTTGTTTCTTACTTCTCCATGCGATCAAGTTTCCTCCAACAAAAACACAGTAACCAGAGGTTGATCTTCTATCATCCAGACAACTTGCCCAATCCGCATCACTGTAACCATCAACTGTTAGATGCCCTTTTGCTTGAAACCATAATCCCTTCCCTGGAGTTCCTTTTAAATATCTTAAGATTCGATGGACAGCGTCCATATGCTCTTCTCTTGGTTCATGTATATATCTGCTTACTACGCCAACTGCATATGCAATATCTGGTCTTGTGTGACACAAGTACAACAACCTTCCCACCAGCCTTTGATATCTTTCCTTGTCCACTAATTCACCGGATTGAGCAGTTACTTTCTGGTTTTGATCCACGGGTGTTGGAGCGGCACGGCATTCCATCATTCCCATATCATTGAGAAGATCCAAGATATATTTGCGCTGCGATAGGACTATCCCCTTCCGTGACCTTGCCACCTCTATTCCAAGAAAGTATCTAAGTTGTCCAAGATCTTTGACTTCAAAGGCTTTGCTCAAACAACTCTTCACCCTTGTTATCTCCACGGCATAATCTCCTGTGATTATAATAGCATCTACATAGACGGCTAGAATTGTGATCTTCTCGGTTGAATGTCTATAGAATACAGTGTGGTTACCATTACACTGTCCATATCCCATCACTAGTACAGAACGGCACATCGGATACCCCTCTATGGAAACGACAGGCGTTAGGCGACGGAGAATCGCGCTTTCCGCGCGGCCAGTGCGTACAAACCTGACCTGGGCCGTGGCTGGCCCGTCAACATAGGTAACGGAGAAAGTATTAACTCCGTTACCCATAGTATTGGCAACGGTCTTAATTTTGGCTCCGTTTCCGATATGTGCCTCTATAGCAACGGAGACTTTTGTGTGTCTGTGTGCAATGTGGACGCGTTCCATCTTCTTGGAATTCGATGCGAGCGGAGTAACTGCTGTGGCGTAGTGGCGTAGTGATGCCGCGGCACCGCCCACTACTCCTTAAAAACCCACGATCTCCCTGCTATCTCAGTACGCCACTTCGCCGCAGCCATGGATACTCCTAGCTACTCCTCGGGCGTTCGCCGCAGCAGTTTCCCGCTTTCGCTGAATTGGAACTGCGTCGTCGTGCCGGAGGCCGTCACATAGAGGCACTAGCAATATAGGAGGCCAGTGCCCTGGTCAAATGTTAGCCTCCCCGCTGGCTGGCGCGTCAACCACATGAGGGTGCCTATGCCGCCGGAAGAGGACGCGGGATCCTCGGGTGCCCGCGACCGCAGCCGCTCGCCGCGGCGGAGAGACGCTCGTTCGCGGTCGCCTGGATGGAACCGCGTCATCGTCGGGCAGGCCATCGCAGAGGGGCACTGGCAATATAGGAGGCCAGTGCCATGGTCAAAGGTTCGGCTACCCGGTGGCTGGCACCTCAACCGCGCGTCGATGCCTATGCCGCCGAAAAGAGTTGAGCTGCTTCAGAGCCGCTGGCTCCTCCTCCCGCCGGAGCTGTGCGACGATCCTGCCTACAACGACGACGAGATGTGGGAGGGGCGCACGGGCGGCGATGACATCGTCGGCGAGGAGCCGCGCGACGACACAGACGACTACACGGCTCTCCTCACATACGAGCAGGAGAAGGCGGAGGCCGAGGAGTAGTTATAGTTATTTATTTTTATGTTCTTCAACTTCAATACTAGTAGAGATCAGTATAAGCCCAGTGTGTCAGTGAAAAAATCAAAGGAAACGGTTGTTTATACCCTCCGTTTCTGATGTTCTACTTTGCTATAAATGCGCCCTTCACACAACCCTAAACTCTATCGCTCACTCTCAGCCTCACTCTCAAAGTGTGGCGGCGCCTCCACGCAGCACCAGATCGTAGCTCCACCGTGGCGGCGCGCATCTCCCTCCCTCCGACCGTGGCGGCGCGCATCTTCCTCTCCTCCGACCGTGGCGGCGCGCATCTCCCTCTCTCCGACCGTGGCGGCGCGCATCTTCTTCTCCTCCTACCGTGGCGGCGCCCATCTCCCTCCCTCCGACCGTGGCGGCGCGCATCTTCTCCTCCGACCGTGTCGGCGCGCATCTTCCTCTCCTCCGACCGTGGCAGCGCGTACCCGTTCTTTGCTCCACCCGGGCAGATCTCGTCGCCTGATCTGTAGCTGGAGGGCGCATGGCGTGTCGATCCGAGGACGACGAGGACGACTACGTACTCCCGCCGCCAGATCCAAAGGTAATACATCTATTTGTGACCGGCCATCGTGCTGACGAACTAGGCTTGTTGTCATTGTTCTGCTTAGGTTTTCTGCCATAGGACACTCATGAACAGATCTAGAACTAGGGTTGTAATACATCCGAGGACGATGAGGACGACCACTGGCGGATCCACCTTGAGCCAGCGGTGCACAGGACACCGGGAGAAGGAATTTTTCTTTGTAAATTAGCAATTTTTCATCACATATGCACCCCTAAAAATTGTTTTAAATGTATTGTGGTAACATGTGTGCATCTTGGTTCAATATGTTCTAGCTCTGCCACTGAGGACGACTACGTAGTGTCGCTCAAAAAGAACATGGCTGACTTATCTCCTTTGCAAAACAGATGTACATTTCAGTGAGACTGTATAAAAAGCGGGTCCTTAGCCAAGGTGCGCTTGTCGTCCGGCATAATTGTTGGTACACAACAACTATGCAATGGATTTGTAAGTTTGTTATTCTGTCTTATGCATCCTTTTGTGTTGTATGTCCTTTATGCTAGATGTATAGTGAGCTAACATGGAGTCATATATTCTCTCTGCATTTCAGTGACCACTTTACAAAAGAGGCACCTTTAGTACATCAGCACTCGCTTATTGCACTATGTGCAGAGCATGGTGCTGATCCGTTTAGCTCATTTAAATGAGCTAAATACAAGGTCAGGGACAAAGCGGCGAGTTGATTACATTTTGGCGACACCGTCCAAGAAGAAGATTGAATTCATGAACTCTAACAGCAAGTCGTGAAGATAAATTAAGTTGGAAATGACAAGGATAAGTTTAGAGAGGCATGACATAGATAGATTTAGCTAGACATGTCAATGATAGATCTAGAGAGACATGACAATGAAGATAAGTAATTGGTTGTCTTGTGATGCAATGTATCGGTGACATTTGTTATACCTTATGAATGAATTTGTTAGCATTTTTGTGCTTCTGCTATGAAATTTTAAATGTCCAGTGCCAAATCTATTCCTGCTCTAGGCTTATGAAGAAACCTCAATGCAAACGAGCAGAAACAGAATCTCTGTTTCTGATGTCCAGATACATCGGCAACAGAGACTGGATGGCAACCGTAGCCAAAATCAAGCCTCATCGGTGACGGTTTTTCTTGTCCGTTGCCGATGAGAGCCTTCACATCAGTGACAGGGTCGGGGACACGGACCCTTTTTCCGTTTCCGATGGGCTTTTTGGCCCGTTTCCGATGTGTCATTCTGTACTAGTGCATCTCGCACACAGCTCTTCTAAATCGATCAAACCAAGCTCTAGGTGATTGTTTTAACCCATAGAGCGCCTTCTTTAACCTGCACACTTTACCTTCAGTTTCAGCTGAAGCTAGGCCTGGAGGAATTTCCATGTATTCTTCTTCTTGTAAATCTCCATGAAGGAAAGCATTTTTTACATCCAGCTGATGTAATGGCCATCCAAAGTTTGCTGCACATGAAATCAAGACCCTTACTGTGTTCATCTTTGCCACAGGAGCAAAGGTTTCATCATAGTCAATCCCATACGTTTGACTATATCCTCTAGTCACCAATCTTGCTTTATACCTTTCTATCTTCCCTTCAGGACATTGCTTCACGGTATACACCCATTTACAGCTGACTATATTCTTTCCTTTAGGAAGACTAGTCAGTTCCCAGGTCTTGTTCTTCCTCAGTGCATCCAATTCTTCTTTTATAGTAGCAAACCACTTCTGATCCTGCTTGGCTGCCTTCCAATCTCTTGGAATTGTAGCAGATTGGAGAGATGCGACGAATGCCTTGTATGAAGGAGATATAGCATCATATGACACGTAAGTATCGATGATGTGCGCCAAGCCTGCTCTATCAGTTCTTGTCAACGTAGCTGCACATTTCCCTTTCCTCAAAGCAATAGGCAAATCCAGTGACGCCACTGTGGTGCTAGCTGAACTTTCTTCTGTCAACTCAGGCTCAACATTTTTTTCTGGTAAATCATCCTCACCAACCTGAGACTCCCCCTGTAGTTGTTGCTCAACAACACGAGACTCCCCCTATAATTGTTTCTCTTGCTCCCCCTGTGGTTCTATCCTTGGACGTCGCGAGTACACACGTGTTGCATGTTCTTCATTTGGCTTTGGCCAACTTCTTACTTTCGTCTGGAATAACAAGTGGTATGGAACCAACAATAAGTTGTTCATGTTGTTGTCCAGTATGTCCAACAGAGCTGCTGGCACCATCGCTGCTTCTGCTTACATTCTCCCCCTCTTGACCAGTAGGATTAGTCGGCTGGTCAAGTCCTTCAAAGATAGAACTCAAATCTGTTTTCTCACCATAAAAGGGTTCAGACTCCCAGAAACTAACATCAAGACTTACAAATGTACGCCGCTCGAAAGGGTTCCAGCATTTGTATCCGCGTTGTCCAGCAAGATAGCCAATGAAGATGCACTTAACAGCCCGAGGGTCAAGCTTTGTCACCGAGGGCCTATGATCACGAACAAAGCAAGTGCAGCCGAACACTTTGGGTGGAACCACAAACTTGTTCTCACCTAGCAACAATTCACAAGGAGATTTAATATTTAGTATTCTTGATGGCATGCGGTTAATAAGAAACGTAGCTGTCATCACTGCCTCACTCCAGAGAAATTTTGGGACATTCATGGTGTACATCAATGATCGAGCCACTTCTAAAATGTGGCGGTTCTTCCTTTCTGCCACTCCATTTTGAGGTGGGGTGTCTGGACATGATGTCTGATGTAGAATACCCTGATCAGATAGGAACCCCCCAAATCTTTTATTGATGTATTATGTTCCATTATCAGATCTGAGCATCTGAACCGGCACCTTGAACTGAGTTTTAACATATGCACACAAATTCTGGAAACAAGATAACACTTCATCCTTATGCTTCATGAGGTACACCCAAGTCATTCGAGAATAACAATCAATAAATGTCACAAAATACTTCATCCCACTAATAGATGCAATGGGGCATGTCCACACATCAGAATGCACAAGCATAAACGGGGATATATTTCTCAGCCCCTTACTCACATAGGTGGTTCTTGTGTGTTTAGTATACTCACATGCTTCACACTTAAGGTTGTTCTTATCAACTTCACTCATTACATCCGGAAAGGCTTTACTCATTTTATCAAAAGCTACATGTCCCATTCTACAATGATGAATCATAGCAAGTTTCTCCTTCTCCACCAGCCCCACCAGTGCTGCAACAAGAGCTGAACCTCCAAGCTTGCCTGATTCATCACGGTCCATATACCAAAGACCTCTACGCCTGGTTCCTGTGCCAATCTTCCTTCCACTCAGCCTCTCCTGTATAAAGAATACGTATCTGTCAACGATTACCCGACAGTCTATCTGGTCAACCAGCGCACTCAGAGAGAGTAAATTCACAGTGAATGCAGGTACATGCAAGACTGATGATAGCTTAATATTTCATGTACATTGAACTATTCCTGTTCCTTCTATTTTCTGGGTTGTACCATCAGCAGTTTGAATTGTTTCTTGATGCATGGAAGGAAATTGCTTATATGACTCGAACTCTCCAATGCAACCAGCAACATGTTTGGATGCCCCAGAGTCTAGTATCCATACTGAATTTAATCTATGCGTAGCTAGAGTTGCACATTCAGTTTTACCTTCATCGGTGTAGACAAAGTGTGCAAATTGTCCAAAGCTGGCATCTGTTGCCTGATTCCCCTTCTTCATTTCATTCTGGCCTGAACTAGCCTGTGATGATCCTTCATCCATGACTGACATGTTGGCACGAGCACTCCCTTGATAATTAGAGTACCCCGCATTCCTGCCTCTAGTGCCCCTGTAACTTCCTCGGCTATACCCCCTGCCTTGGCCACGTCTTGGAGCAGTGCAGTTGTAACTTATGTGTCCTCTAATTCCGCAATTGTGACAGTCACGGTTGTCTGGCCTATTAGAAACATAGTAAGCGGGTTTAGAAACCACCTCCCCTTTCTCAACCTGTTTCAGCCTTGTTTCTTCCTGTCCCATAGCTGCAATGGCTTCTTCCAAAGTGGGCAGTTGAGGAAGATGCATTAGTGCAACTCTTCTGCCCTCAAATGCAGGATTCAATCCCTTCAAGAATTTCAGCACCCGTCTGTCCTCAATCCACTTCTTCGCTGCTGCCACACACTCAGAATGAGGCAGCACCAAGGGGGCAAGATGATCTAGATCTGCCCATGCATGTTTCAGCTCTCCCACATATGTCATCAGAGTTTTGTCATCTTGTTTCAGATCATGTATTGTATCTTCAATCTGGGAAATCAGTATGACGTTTCCCTTGCCAGAGTACATCTTGGACAGAGCATCCCATACCTCCATTGATGTGGCAAGAGCTTCCACAGATGCAGCCACAGCCGGTGTGAGTGAATTCAACAGCCAAGTGAGGACTAGTGAATCTGTAGCATTCCACTTCCTCCACTCCTACCCAATCTTGTCTTCAGGCTCGTTGACCGTTCCCAGCACGTACCCTTCCATTGATTTCGTCCTCAGAATCAACATCCCTCTCCTGGACCAACTGAGGTAATTTCCTACCCCTTCCAGCTTGATCTCATTTGGCATGAGTTCAAGCTTATACTGCACCTCCCCCGTGGGTTTGCCTGCCTACCTTCCTCAGAAGAAGCCTCATCTTCCTTCTTTGCAACTAGCAGGTTAACTAGCTGCTCAAGCACCTTCGTCACGTCCCCCATCTTCACTCTCAACAGCAGAACTTCACCACGAGCACCACTGCCTTCAGCCTCCTTCGGATCTACCACAGCAGCACGCTCATCTCCGCCCGGGTTGTCGCCGGCGCCGCCACCACCATCGCCGGTGGCTCTGATACCATATAGAGGTTGAGAGTAGCTAACCTAAGAGCAGGAGCCAGCACCGTGTGTGTCTTGAGTCTTAGGGTTTCCAGGCAGCCAGCTTCACTTATATACCTCTCTGGATCAGTTGAGTTAATGGGCCACATGGGCCAGAATAGGTAGATAGGCTGCAGTAGAGAACACATGTACAGTCCAACAGAATGGTTATGCTTGTCCCTATGATCTGATATGTACCAGCCATTATCTTCTGAACGAAGCAACCGCACCATAGCCCCGCACCCCACCTTGTGGACCTGGTATTTTCTTGCAGAGGTTTACCCTACGACGATACATGTAAAAGACAGAAATCAAGCCCTGTTTTTTTATCAACCCAGTATGTTGCTTAATATATTGAGGTGAAGGAACCACGTACCGCGCAGCCGCACACTATCTCCTGCATGCACTTGACCCGATGTACATTTAGCCTGCTCTTAGCATACCGAACACCGAAACCAACCTCCCAGGAATAGAGGTTATAGAAATTGTAAGCTTCCTCCAATGAATCAAATGCTGTGCCTGCCACTGGGTTGACCACGGAGCCTTCTTTCCTAACAGCAAAATCTCGAAGTGACATTTCTAGAGCAGTCTTACGATCTGGGTTCAGAGGCCGATCGGGCGGCGCCCTACCGACCCTAACCCTGCAGACCAAAACAAACAACTTCAGAACACAATGAACCATGCATTTTTGGTTTAGCGACAAACTTACAAACTACCAAAGACCCTATAAAGATCGGAGAACATACCTACGCGTCCACCCGGCATTAGTTTCAGAGCAGACAGTAAACGTCCGCTCGTCGCCACCCTCCCCGCCCACTCCACATCCAATGACGGAACTATAGCATAGTAAGACTCATCTAAGATCGAACGTCGAGCAAAAACAACAACAGAACTTACAATCACGAAGCTAGAAGGTTTGTTCTTCGCACCTGACCGGCCCGCTTGATTCACCAATCCCCTCACCGGGGGCAGCGCACTGCGAGACTGCTTCCGCGGAGTACGAGCTCACTCCCATCCTGAGAAGACACCCCGCAGCCCGCCGGCTCCGCCTGAGGAGGATTGGTAGTGGAGGATTTTCTCTCTGCTCACCGCCGCCGCCAGCCCTATCTCGTGGGGGAAGAACATCCGAGTGAGCCGGCCCGCAAGGCCCCTCGGTCCTATGCCTACCCCACTCCTTGACAGCGGCTCAGTTCCTGTTCACGTTTATGTTCCGATTCCCCGGCACATTTAGAGCCTACGAAGCCCATCACGCAGCCAAGGTTCCAACCCAATACGACTCACTGTTCAGGCACACGTATAGCGAACCCACATTGTCACGACCCGTGCCTATGACCTGGCCATCAGCAACCATGGAGCATCAGCGGAACAGCTGGCAGTCACGCCACCTACGCCAACCAAGCGTCGAGCTGGACCCAGCGTAGGGAGGGGTCCTTTTAAATACCAGAGATACCCCAGGGAAACGGTGTTGAAGATCAGAACTCTGAACCCTTCTCTCTCTCAACTCTGAACTTGTATCTTCTTCTCTGAACTCTTCCTTCCCAAACTACTTCCTCCTCCAATTTGTATCCGAATACTATCCTTGATCTTCGGATCCGAGAGTAGATCGTGCTTGAGAGTACTTCGGGCATAACATTTGGTATCTAGAGCCAGGCTGCGATTTGGGAAAGCGAAATCACAGATGGAGGATCTGGCGGCGGCGATGAGGGAGCTGGCACTCTCGATCGGTTCGGTGAAGGCCACCGTCGATGACTCCCAGAGCCTGCTTCGGGAGATCGGGGTCTGGAAGCCTCTGGTGGACGGGACGTTGCTGGAGATGCGCCCCGACGACACCACCCCGCGGCAGCAGCTTGGGCGAGCCGGGCTCGACCTGAGCACGCTTCAAGCGCGCGCTACATCGACGTCCCTGGAAGGCGATGTTAGGGACGCGGTGGAGTTCGGCTCCGGTTCCACCATCCGTGGCACGGAGGCCCTGGCTTCGTCCCTGCCCAGGTCGATCCAGCAACCGAGACAGGCAGGCGGGGTGCGCTCGCATGCCAGCAGCGGATGGCTACGCGGAGCACGCACTCGGCTCATCCTTGGGCATCCCTAGCGTCAACGAGCTTGACGCCCACTGCGTTGAGGATTCCAGCGGCCTCAACACCACCATGCCCACCAGCTGCTCGATGATGTGTTCCATCATTAACAAGGACGCCGTTCTGGCCGAGGCTACGTCTCTGGAGGCGAGCGTTGGGTCCACGAACGTTTCAGAGTTTGTGGGTGCTTCGCCACCATCGACCAGGCAGCAGCTCGGCATCCTCAAGCTGGACACGCACACACCCACAACCTGTTCGACAGATGTCCTCGACATCGACACCGACGACATGAGAGCCATGCGAGATATGAGCACCCTACTGGCAGGCTTGGCGTCTACCTGTGTTGCAGCGGTACCGCTCCTTGCAACCACGGCACCACACCCCCCAGATCAGCCTGGATTGCTTCTAGCTCGACCACCGCCATGGCCTCTGTGGATGGCATCGTCGCCCTTGACAGCGTCACCAGCCATCAGGTACAACCATGTCGTGGCCCATGTTGTCAATACTAGTGGAAGTGTCAAGGATGGCCGCACAGGATGGCTACTGCATGGGCCGGTTGATCTGATTGGGTCATACGCCGTTGGCTTGGCAAGCATGCCGTGGGATCCTGGTGAGCAGTTTATCATGTCTTGGCTGTACTCTTGCATAAGTTGTCAGGTGAACATATTTGAGGGGATTGGACTACACGAGCTTAATGAGGCTACCACAGTTTCTTATATACCTAGTCCCCTCACTTGTGGTGATTCTCTGGATGTCAGCTCTTTTTCCAAGCATAAGTATGCGCAGCTTGATGGAAAATGCACACAGTTTGATGTCGGAAAAGAGACATTACAAGCGGCAAGTGGTTACAAGAAGGTTTGAGAACGTTGATGCTGGTACAACACAGCCTACCCTGCGTGAAAGTGAGGAAACATGGCTTAGTTGTTGGTTTCCTTCTCAGCAGAACACTTTTAGTGGTTGGTTTCCTTCTCAGCAGAACACTTTCAGTGGGCAGCAGAGTCAGGGGCATGTGCACATGATGGTTTCACTTGCACCAAAATTATCCACGGTCACTCACACATCCGTTGCTGGTATCATCAGATGTGCAGGTGTTTGCACAGAGCTGAGCACAAAGGATTTGCAATCTGAGTTGGTGAAACAGCATATGTGTGGTGAGATATTGGTTACTGTTTCTCCTGGTGATTGTTCTGCTCATTGCCTTTGCACCTACGCATTATACCAGGATCATTTTGGCAAGCATCATGGAGCTCAACAACAAGGCATTGTTTATCATTTCCATGCAAGAATTGTATGCAGAAGTACCCGCCATTTGAGCTATTTGGTGCTGCACGGGTGGTCATTGGCAAAACAGGTTAGTGAGATAAAAGGCACAGGCTGGACAGTACTACTGAAATTTGTGGCTGAGTCTGCAAGTACAACTGAACCATTACTTCTTCTTTTTTTGCGGGGAACTGAACCATTACTTCGGTCTGATGGGGTTGCAAAACGGGAGGCCAACCTACAAAAGGTGCAGCCAATCTATGTTCAGAGTGCTTGGTTGCACCATCTTATGTTACCTCTGCAGTAGAAACATGATGGTCTTGACTACCTCAGAAGAAATTTCCCAATGATCCAACAGTTGCTTAATTGTAGATGTGACCTTGGGTGGTATATGGTTACTTCCCCGCTGCACACGCCATGGGATCCAGGACTGCAGCTTCGAGAAGAGGATGTGGAGGTGGAGGCGCGGCTACTCGCACATTTCCCTCGAGCACCGGCTTGGGGACAAGCCGGAATTGGAGAAGGGGGTAATGTCATGACCCGTGCCTATGACCTGGCCATCAGCAACCGTGGAGCATCAGCGGAACAGCTGGCAGTCACGCCACCTACGCCAACCAAGCGTCGAGCTGGATCCAGCGTAGGGAGGGGTCCTTTTAAATACCAGAGATACCCCAGGGAAACGGTGTCGAAGATCAGAACTCTGAACCCTTCTCTCTCTCAACTCTGAACTTGTATCTTCTTCTCTGAACTCTTCCTTCCCAAACTACTTCCTCCTCCAATTTGTATCCGAATACTATCCTTGATCTTCGGATCCGAGAGTAGATCGTGCTTGAGAGTACTCCGGGCATAACACACATACGGCCCAGTGCGAATCTCCGGGCCCGTTTTGCACGGTCGCGATAAAGCCCGACCTGTCGGACGGGTGCCATATCACCGCCCTCAATTTTTCCCCCGTAATGTGGTATTGTCAGGTTTCTGATGCTGTGAAATACTATACTAATCTACCGTTCTTACTTCTTAGCAAAGATACATGTTTCAAGTGGTTGCAAACCGTTGAGGTGCTCCACACCCCGAAACGGGGCATGTAGAGGTCAATGAGGCGTTGAGCCTGTCTACGTCTCATCATCTCGGCACCTCAAAGCCTTGACAGTTGACACATCTCGATCAATAGTGTAACCTCAACACGTTGATGTAGGGCATTGAGCAAAAGAATCCGAGACAAAATTAGTTTTCAGAAAAGGTTATTTTGAACTAATTTTTTAACATGGGCCACACACTGAAATTACCTTCTTTTAAAGAACGATTTGACTTTACTAATCAAGTAACTAACGTACATCAGATCAAATAACGAAAGTACATGTGAACAACAAGATTCATGATAAAAATATAAGTTAAATCATTGATATTCAAAGTCATCGTCTATTGTTCCTCCTTCTGCATCTTAACATTAATTCAAGACGGATGCGAACAAATCACAAAAGAACAAACCTTTCACATGTTAATTAAACCACAATTTTTTTCGAAGATACACCCGAGTTACATACCCCAATAGGGCCGGTGAACCTAACATTGTACGTGTTGTGGCCGGGGGCATGCCCTTGCAAGGCAGTCTGCCGAACTGCTAATTCACCGCCGTACTGCTTAAGAAGAACTTCACGAGCACAAAAGAACGAACCAAGAGAAAACTTGGCACTACCAATGTTGTCAGTACCGCCAAGACTAGGAAAAAAGACTAACGGTAAATGCCAGATCTAGAGACTGACAAATCAGCTGGAACAGAACAATACATGCTCCCCGGTGTCAGCCACGTCGAGAAGTGGCGGAAACAGCTCACTCAATATGCCCAGGCAAGGCTTATTTGCGACGCTGCCGCTGCCGCTGCCCGGGGTTGCCGGGAGCTGGCTCCGCCCCTGACGTCGAGTACGATAGCAACAGCCGGACAAAGATAGAGCCATGAGACCTTAATTATATGTGACGCCAAATTCTTTGTCGAGACACCGTTACCAACACAGAGACGTAATAGTGATGAAAATAAACTGCAGAATAGACGTAGATCTAGGGTTCCCTCACCTCCGAACGCCAAATCGGGGGCGGCCGAGAATAAAGACAAATGAGAAGATGACTTCTTGGGGGGTGGATAGGTTTCCGTACTCGGGTGTAACTTCTTGCCTCTAATTGTCCAAATGAAGTGACAATGAAAACTGCCTGTAATGGCGAGAAAACGGGTTGTTTCTATTTGACATTCGTTGCCTCGATTACTGACGCGATGCTCACAGCCTTTTGCCCTTTTCACAGTGTATAGTGTCCGGCAATGGCGGAGACAATGCATACACGACGCCACATGTGGATGTGAGGAAGGAACCAATGGGAGGCATCACCGATGCCCGAGAAGACGAGGTATTAGAGGGAAGGCCGGAGCGGCGGAACAAACGGGGCTCTAGCGGCCGTCGAGAGGCCTGGGGTGTCGGCAGGGTCGCCACGGTGCCTGGGGAGGACGGGAAGGAGCTGTTGGGACGACGTCGATGGTCGGGGTGGCTTCAGCTCGCGGGCGGGAACCTTCCGCTAGCGGTTGGAAACTCCCGCAGTGATTTGGCTTTTTGGTCACCACCTAAGTTATTTATATTTGCATCCCTTGGTGATGTAATTTAGGGCTGCATAGAATAAATTTTGGACAAAATTTATATGAAGAGCAGCTGTTAGATGTCTGTTTTTGCCCCCAAATGTCATGAAAAACGGTTAAGCCGTAAGATCGATGTGGCAACTATTGGAGATAAATGTTGATCCTTTAGTCAGCAGTTCAGCACTGTACTAAACTCTACTCAGAAGAGGAAGTGAGGATGAATCCCGAACAGAGGATTTTCCCCAGGTTTCAGATGCGGAAAATAGTCTACTTACTAAACTCTACTCAGAAGAGGAAGTGAGGATGGCGGTTTTCCAAATGAAACATAATACAGCTCCTGGACCTGATGGTTTCCCGGCTGAGTTCTACCAGAACTTTTGGGATGTTATCAAGTCTGATTTACTTCAACTGTTCGCCTGTCTTCACAATGGACAGCTAGAGTTGTTTCGTCACAATTTTAGTGAGATAATTTTATTACCTAAGGTTAACGAGGCAGAAAGGATTCAACAATTTAGACCTATATGCCTTCTTAACGTTAGTTTTAAAATATTCACCAAAGTGGCTACGATTCGACTTAACAGTGTGGCAGATCATGTGGTTCGTCCGTCTCAGACGGCTTTTATGCAAGGCCGCAACATTCTTGATGGAGTTGTGATCCTTCATGAAACAGTTCACGAGCTACATAGGAAAAAGCTGAATGGGGTAATTCTTAAAATTGACTTTGAGAAAGCGTATGATAAAGTCAAATGGTCTTTCCTTCAGCAGACCCTCAGAATGAAAGGTTTTTCTTCTGAGTGGTGCGCGTTAATAAATAGCTTTGTTTCGGGGGGAAGTGTAGCCATTAAGGTCAATGATGACACTGGCAAATACTTTCAAACGAAAAAAGGCCTCAGACAGGGTGACCCGCTATCGCCAATACTATTTAATATAGTGGCGGATATGTTGGCTATCTTGATCGAACGCGCTAAATCTGATGGTCAAATTGAAGGAGTGATTCCACATCTGGTCGATGGTGGTTTATCTATTCTTCAATATGCCGACGATACAATTCTTTTTATGGAATATGACATCGAAAAAGCTCGTAACCTAAATCTGATCTTGTCAGCATTCGAGTAACTTTTGGGTCTTAAGATTAATTTCCATAAAAGTGAATTGTTTTGCTTTGGAGAGGCCCGAGAAAACGCCGCCTTGTATGCTGAACTTTTTGGCTGTGAGCAAGGTCAATTTCCTATTAACTATTTGGGTATTCCGATTCATTATCGGAAACTTACAAATGCTGAATGGAAAAAGGTGGAGGAAAGACTTCAATTACGCTTAAATAGCTGGAAAGGCAAACTCTTATCCCTGGGTGGAATATTGGTTCTCATAAATTCGGTACTAACAAAGATGGTACTGTACATGATTTCATTCTTCCAATTGCCCAAAGGAGTCTTAAAACGATTGGATTATTTCCGGTCCAGATTCTTTTGGCAAGGGGATTGTGAGAAGAAAAAATATCGTCTGACTAAATGGAGTGTGGTTTGTTGCCCTAAAGACCAAGGAGGGCTCGAAATTCATGACCTTGAGGTCAAGAATAGAGCCTTGCTAGGTAAATGGCTCTTCAAACTTCTATCGGAAGATGGAGTTTGGCAAACCCTCCTTAGGAGAAAGTATGTGGGAGATCAATCTGTTTCTCAGGTTTTTTGGAAACCTGGCGATTCACACTTCTGGGCTGGCCTCATGGCTACAAAGAAGTTTTTTTTTTCAACATGGATCTTTCTCAATTAGGGATGGATCGGAAATTCGTTTCTGGGAGGATAAATGGCTAGGCCATTCTACCCTTAGGGAACAATATCCGGCTCTGTACACTATTGTGCGAAACAAAAGCGACACGATCGCGAAGGTGTTGGGTACCTCCCCACCAGATGTTTCGTTCAGAAGAAGTTCACTTGGGACAAGACAAGCATCCTGCAATGCCTTGCTCATCCGATTGGATTCAGTCCAATTGTCGGAAGGTCCCGATAAATTTCAATGGAATCTTACGAAGAATGGTAAATTCTCGGTTGATTCTATGTATAGATCTCTAATTCTACCCGAAGTGCCAGTCGATATTAAGAATAATAACAAAATTTGGAAGATGAAGATCCCGCTTAAAACCAAAGTGTTCGCATGGTATCTTCGTCGGGGTGTAATTCTCACAAAAGACAACCTTGCCAAGCGTAATTGGCACGGAAGTAAAAAGTGTGTTTTCCGTCAACATGATGAGACCATTACACACTTATTCTTCCAGTGCGAATCCGCCAGGTCTATATGGTCAGCCGTCCAGATAGGTTCTACCTTACATCCACCGCGTACTCTTGCAAACATTTTTGGCAACTGGTTAAATGGTGTGGATCCTAGGTTTAAACTCTTCTGTAGGATGGGCGCGATTGCCGTTATTTGGTCGCTGTGGCTATGTAGAAATGACAAGGTTTTTAACGATAAAAATGCTTCTGTTATGCAGGTTATCTATCGGTGTACAGCTACGCTACGAGCATGGTCGGCCCTGCAGCGTGTGGAGCACCGAGACCTTTTTTTGGAGGTGGCGTCGAGGCTGGAGGCTGCGGCCAGGGAGTTATTCTCCTGGCATGGATGGCAACAGACTCCGGATAGACCTACCAGCATCTTAGGCGGATCTACAATTTCTCATTATGATATGTAATTCGCCTTTTTACTTTTTGTTCGGACTTGGTTACTGCTGAACTGGTGGCTGTGTGCATCTTAGCTATGCAGAGGCCGTGTGTAATGTTTAAAACTCTTAAGTAATAAAATTCCTTTATCTAAAAAAGTTCAGCACTGTATGATACATGTGTAACCCTGTTTTCCTGTACTAGAATACGCCACGGTCCACGGCAGATGAATATACTGTATTATCTAGACCGCCGGGTCAGTCTTTCGGAGGTGCTCATGGGGGTAGGGTGTGCGTGTGTGCGTTCATAGGGGTGAGTGTGTACACGTGTATGTGAATGTCTGCGTTGTACTGTGTTTCGTAAAAAAAAAGTACTAGACCGAGTTGTGTACTGACACGGTACCCACGATGGCAGAGCACAACAAACCGAGTTCTGTACTGATACTATCTGCGTATGAGTGGCTCTGAAACAGATCGATCTAACTTCTCAATACTCTATATAAACGCAGCGAAATCTTTTCCCTCTTGCCGTTCTTCCAGCCGAGCTAGCTATCCCACCACCATAATGTCAGATCTTTGCAATCTTCCTGCTGCAATTGTAGCTGGATCCGAAGAAAGTTCATATGTGATCAAGATAGATGGATACTCAAGCATCAAGGAGCGAGTCAAGCATGGCGATCATGTGAAATCTATCTCTTTCACTGTTGGAGGTCACAACTGGGTTGTGGCGTGTGACCCAAACGGTTTCCCCACCAAAATTATGAAGCGGTTCCATATATCTGTTTTTCTAGTTCTTGATTCTCCTGTTGCCAAGCATGTGAAGGCGAAAGCTAGATTTAGTCTCCTTGACAAGGATGGGGAACCAGTAGCGTTACACAGCCGTACCACCGATGAATGTATCTTTTCTAGAAAAGGTTCTGATTGGGGTTTCAGTAATTTTATCAAGAATGCTGATCTCGAGAGATCAGTGCATCTAAGAGACGACAGTGTCAGCGTCAGGTGCGATGTTACCGTCATGAAGCATATCAACCGGTTTGTTGCAGTTCCTCCGAGCAACCTGCATCAGCATCTCGGCGACCTCCTGAAGAGCATGGATGGATCCGACGTGACCTTTCACGTCGGCGGGGAGAGTTTCTCGGCTCATCGGTGCGTGCTTGCCGCCCGGTCTTCCGTCTTCAGAGCAGAGCTCTTCGGAGCCATGAAGGAGAATGCCGGCAGTCCAATCGAGATCAGCGATATGGAGAGTGAGGTGTTCAGGTCCTTGCTCCACTTCATATACACCGACACACTGCCTGATGGAGGTGATGCACAAAGCGATGGGTTGATGGCTGGCCATCTGCTGGTTGCAGCGGACAGGTACAACATTGAGAGGCTCAAACTCATATGCGAGGAGAGTTTATGCAGCCTCATCAACTCTGACATCGTGGCGACCACTTTAGCTCTAGCCGAGCAGCATGGCTTCCATAGAATCAAGGAAGTGTGCTTGAAGTTCCTATCTTCTCTTTCCAATTTGGAACCCATGATGGCAAGTGATGGTTACGAGCATCTGAAAAAAAGCTGCCCGTCTGTTCTCAAGGAGCTGGCTGCGACCTTCCTTCCGGCCGAGCTGAAAGCGGTCAAAGATATTATCATGACAGTTTAGCAGCGTGGCTAATGATTATAGTATCTGATCCAATTTAGCACTATATTATGTTTGCATCATTTCATATGTATCTTATCAATATCCAGTTTAGTACGAGTAGTATGTTTGCAATCAAATGCATGCGAATTCAATTGGGTGACTCCTACATCTTGTATTTGCTGTGATCCGTGATAAGTATCGTCCTGGGTTTCCTCTGATTGCTGAAGTTTTTGTCACGGTTCTAAGAACTGGAGTTTCTGCTCCACGACAAGTCTTGTCTTTCCCCGTAATGTGGCATTGCTTGGTTTCTGATGCTGTGAAATACTACTAAGCTACCGTTCTCAGCAGATATCTGTTCATTTTGTTGCAAGCATATATAGTTCTAATTGCTGCAACCTGCAAGCATGTTGGTCTCGGCTCGGTGCGTGCTGGTGCTGTGCAGTTGGATCTTCAGTCTGAGTGCAGTTTATCTATTGAACTTCAGAAATGACGACGTTGCAGCTCCCATAGCTTTTGGTTTGTGCCTTATATGCTCTCGCCGATGCGGCTAGTGGGCGTAGTCATCCGCTTCGCCGTCTTCAGCCGCGCTGGATTCGTCCTCCGCTTTGATCGATGAGCCGGCAATTTTCATATTTCGGTACTTCCTATTGCTAGTGCTCCTTTGCCGAGCCGGCGAGCGCGAACAGTGAGTCGTCGGGCTCACCGCCGCTGAGTCACCGGAGTTTCACCTCCTGAAACTGGTTGTGTTTTTCCTAGGGACTTGTATTTTCTAGTGTTAACTTTTTTGAGCAAATATTTCTTAGTGCTTACTGAAACACGCGTGCAACACTAAAAAACTTGCATACAAATATTGTCACTACCGCCAAAAATAGAAGAAAAGTCAGACCATAAACTGCCAGATCTAGACGACAATCCGCGGTTATTCTTACCAACACACAAACCTCCCCGATGTCAGCCATGCTGGCCACAACCTCCCCAATGTAAAAAAAAAAAAAACGAATTTCTACTACCTATATGACGCACAACTCATATCTCTGCCGTCTGTTTCAACGATTGAACGGCCGAGATTTGCCGTTCGAAACGAACGACCGAGATATGAGTTGTGCGTCATATAGGTTGGAAAAGCTCATATTCGCAATGTCAGCCACGCTGGCCACGATAGCAACACAAAGATGAAGATAGAACCAAGAGACCCTAATTATGTGTGAAGCCAAACTCTTCTTCGAGACACAGTCACCAACACATAAACCTTAAATTGATGGGAAATAATTGCGTAGATCCAGATTTCCTCACCCGCGGACGCCAAATCAGTCACCAGAGCGAGGGGAATGACCGACGACAAAGACGGTGGAGAAGATGACTTCTTTGGTGGCGGCTAGGTTTCCGTACTCGAGCGCAAATTCTTGCCTCTAATTATCCAATTGGAATGACAATGAAATTGCATCTATGCCGAAAGAAGGGGCCTTTCCTATTTGACATCCGCTGCGTCAGTTGCTCACGGCCTCGGCCCTTTTGGGCGTGCACGGTGTCCAACGCCGACGAAGATGATAAAAAGAGGAGATATTGACCCGTAGCCGGCAACGACGCGGCGCCGCATGTGGAGGTGAGGAAGGGACTTAAGGGGGGTGCCGATTCGTCGGCCGAGAGAAGATGAGAGATTAGAGGAAGGCTGAAGCGGTGGTAGGCCGATGTTCACGACGATTCGAGTAGGGCGATGCAGCGACGGAGCGGTACCTGGTGCGGTTTGCGAAGGAGGCAGCTACACCGGTCCGATGGTGACAATGGGGCATCAATGGCACGGGCGGTGGTGGCAATCATTATGTGTGTGGTGAGCTCGAACCGTTTGGACCTTTGTGGATGCATTGTGGGTGATGTGACCCTAAAATCATCAAATAGGAGCCCAAAGAGAAGCACCAGATCATCATGCGCCTAACCTTCGATTTTGGCCAGTAGCATAGTAGTCCTAGGACCCATCATTTTGGACCTTGACCAACTTTGACCTCTCGCCCTAATTTCATGGCTTCTTCGGTTTCCTTTCAAGTTTCATTTATCGTAATCTTTCTTTAATCTTTTGCTGAATTTTTGTTTCCTCTTTTTTTTCTTCTTTTGTTTCATTTCTATCTTATTTGCAAACACGTGCATATTTTTGGAAAACACAAACTCTTTTCCTTTCTATAAACTTTTTGCATTCACATTAACATTATTTTTATGATTTGTGAACATTATTTTAATGATACATAAACATTTTTCAATTATATGTAGAAAACACCATCTACTAACATATGAGCACTTTTTAGACATGTAGGAATATTAATTCATACATGTGGACATTTTTTATATGAACATTTATCTTTTACAAGACATCCATTTTTAATTCCTTAGACCGAGTTATATGACATTAGAATAAGCTTACAAATTTATGAAAACTAATAAATATTTTATGAGACAGTAGAAATAGTAAAACATAAAATATACATGTTAATCAGCAACGCTAAATATGGCCCATTTACCCCCAAAAAAACAAGATATGGCCCACCTAGGAACCTTCTTGCTGCATGCGTTGTTGCCGCCTCAAGCGGCAAATAGGAGCCACCTAGTTTAGGCGCAAGGTGTTTATGCTATTTTGAACTTGTGACGGAGCTTCGCTGTTTCTACTTTCAAGCTTGTATTGCATTCTTTTTTTTTGAAAACCATCCGCTATTTATTACTGATTGAAAATAGTTACATCATTCGCAAGCAGCTCAAAAATAAAATCTAGTGGGTTCTCCAACCATACAGTATGGTGTACGTCCGCCTTTTCAGCTAAAGTATGAGCTACTCTATTTGTTTCCCTTTCCGAATGAACAAAAATGACATGGGCAAAGCCTCTTGCTAGAAACGTACACTCCTCGTAGATGGCTGCAGCAGCACCAAGTGAATTGCCTCCTTCCATCGTAGAGATCACCTCTAAGCAGTCGCTGTTCACAATTAGTTTAGTGCATCCCACTTGTCCCGCCAAAAGAAGTCCATCTCGCAAAGCTCTGGCTTCCGCAGAAGGTGCATCAGTGACCGAAGGGATAACACAGTTGCTGCAAGCGATGAAAGAACCCATGTCGTAGCGAATAACTGCCCGGTTGCACCCACAAAGTTAGTAGGTTTGAAGGATGCGTCAACGTTCAGTTTGATGTAACCTTCCTTCAGTTTCACCCAGCCTTGAGTACGTGCTTGTACATTCTTAATACAAGCTCTCGAGTAATTGATCGCTATGGCCGCTATAGCCTGGGCCGAACTAGCCGGATTAGCTATTTTCTCACCATGGGTATGCTGTCTATGCTACCACCACAAAAACCAGCAGGCCGTAGCTAGCAATTCGTTAATCCCCAGACCATGTAAATTTGGTACTTCTCGATCAGGCGATCTTTGAAGAGCTTCAAATACAGCGGAGCCTGCCCGATCTGTCAATGGTAGACATCTCCTCTATTACCTCTAGCATGCCAAGTTTCTCCCAGATTTCCAGCACTCTTGGACACTGGAAGAACCCATGTAACGTGTCTTCACAATAAATCTCACACATAGGGCATACGCTACTAGTGGTTATGTGTCTGTTTGCAAGCACAGCATTGCAGGGTAAGGTACCATGCAACAATCTCCCGAGGTGTCAGAGTTGGAATCCATGCACCTTGGATTTCACATTTGTTGTTTGCTGATGATTGCCTGCTTTTTACTCAAGCTTCTGCTACGGGAGCTACGAGATTAAATGCTATCTTGGATACATATCAGCGGGGATCAGGACAGATGGTAAATAAAAGTAAGTCGGCAGTATTTTTCAGTGGAAATTGTGGGACTGATTGCAAAACGGTAGTACATGCAGCTTTGGGTATTGTTACAGAAGCAAAGATTGAGAAATATCTAGGGTTACCAACCGCCCTAGGTAGATCCTCGGATGAGGAATTCGAGCATATAATTACGAGGATTAAGAAGCTAGTTCGAGGCTGGACTCCAAAACCATGAGTAGTGCGGCTAGGGAAACGCTAGTAAAGGCAGTGTGCCAAGCGAGTAGTCCGAGACTTCCAGCTTTTTAACCAAGCTATGTTGGCCAAGCAGGGTTGGAGGCTCATTGAGAAACCAGATTCCCTCTGTGCTCGTGTTCTCCCAGGCAAATATTTCTTTGACCGTGATTTTATGTCAGCTTCGAGAAAGAGGAATGCTTCACATATTTGGAACGCTATCTTACATGGGAGAGAAGCGTTGAAGAATGGCTTGATTAAGAGGCCTGGTGACGGATCCACTATTCGGGTGTGGGATGATCCATGGATTCCTAGTAACTTCAGTTTGAAACCTTTTGTTCGTAAACCATCAGCTCAAGCTACTATGGTGAGCGAATTAATTGATAATCATGGGCACGGTTGGAACCAGGCAAAACTGACCGAAATTTTTGTTGAGCCAGATATTTCAGCCATTCGAGGTATCCCTATTGGTCGCTTTACAGATGATTTTTGGGCGTGGTCTCTAGAGAAAAATGGACAGTTTACTATCCGATCTTGTTATAGGAAGCTGGCTATGTTAAAACGGGTGAATGCTGGCGCATCGATGTCAGAGATTGAGAATATAAAACACTGGAAAGTCCTTTGGAAATTAAATATACCTCCAAAGGTACGGTCGTTCTGGTGGCGAGTGATCAAAGATTTTATTCCATGCAGACAAGTGCTTAACCAAAGACATATGGATGAGCTAGCCTTTTGTAAAACTTGTGGAGTGGAAAAAGAATCAATATTCCATGGCTTCTTTGAGTGTACGTGGGCAAGGATTTTCTGGCAAGAACTCAAGCTGATTACTTCTACTAAAATCCCAGTTCTTCATCCTGAAACTTGGGCTATGGACCTCATTGATAATGAGTTTCTGTCATCTGAGCAGTCAGGCATTATCTTATGTGCTTGTTGGGCCATTTGGATGGAACGTAATGCTGTATGGCATGGGAGTAGTGGCAGATCAGTGGCTAGTTTGGTAAGGTGGGTTATTGAGATCACCTTCGATCTAGCTCAGTTGGGTAAGAAAAAACCAACTGAGAAGGTGAAATCTAAACCAGCGTGGGCTAAACCGAGTTGTGGGAGACTGAAAATAAATGTCGATTGATCCGCAGGAGTAAGAAGGAAAAGTTATCTATTCCTTATAACTAAATTGTCACAAGTTTTAGTTGATTATGCACTAAACAAGTTTAAAGAACAATGTGGTTGATTTAATTGATGGAATCTTAATGTAACAAAACAAGAATGTAAAAGTGTCCCAATCCTCTTCAATGCAAGAGGATAAGACAAAGGTTTTCTCATATTGGAACAATGGACATGGGTTCATGGGTTCACTTAATCCTCTCTCTCATCTATGGTGATTATCATGTTATAGATAAAGTACACACAATTGTCATGTTTTAATGGTAACTTTTATGACGGCTATATGTCCTAAAACACATAGTTGAAAGAAGTACTCATTTGTGTTGCTATGTCACCCTCGTAAGGCTAGCGTGGTTGCTGTCACTCCCACATCATACTCTTCCTTTTTACGCCCAGATAAAGGATGTTGGGCTGTATTTCACATGTCACTCAACACATATGCCGTTGTCACACCGGTCATCCCGTACCTACATACATCATATTTCATAATGTACAATATTCTAAACACTAGTGCGATGATTCATAATTCGTGTGCATGACCACATCTCTCTCATCTATCCACATTTGGTGGTGTCAATCACCTCATGACAAGGATAAACAAGTCATTATGCATAAATCAAACCATCACATGCATCATAGAATATCTTCAAAGTATGACAAATCATAAAATTTCCAACACAACAGTAAATGCATAATAAATCATCTCATACCACAATATCCACCATAAGAATTACACAGATAGATCCATACTTATGCAAAGCACATCATATGGACTCTAACAGTGATCATACATAGAGAGATTAGATCAAGTTACCACCACAAACCAAAGTCTAGGGGGTGGACTACTCTCCCTTCATCATGGAGACGGTGGAGAAGTCGTTGGAGAAGATGGAGAGGTTGATGAAGAGGTGCAGCCCGGAGTGGAGGCGGCGACCCGCAGCAGCCCACGGCGGCGGCGACCCTTGGGGGCGGCGGCGGCTGCCCTTGGTGATGAGGATGGTGTGGAGGAGGTTCTCCTCCCCCAGACGGCTGCCTGGGAGGAGAAAAATTCGTGGTCTTGGCTCCCCCTCACGACCTAGGGTTTCCTTCTTTATATGGACTCTCGGATTTCCGTCACCCCTTTTAGGGTTCCACCAAAACGGGCCTACAGGCCGCGTCCGAACTCCGATTGGGCTGATCTCGGGCTTAAAATCTTCGTATGGAAAATTGTGACAACTTTCTCTTTAATTTGATTTCGATTGGACACCATCTTCGAGGGTCAAACTGACAATCTCCGTAAAAAGTTCTCAGACAGATTTCTGGAAAGTCCCAATTTGACTCCAACAAGGTTTCCTTTTATATTTTTGATAATTCCTACACAACATATAGGAAAACAAGAAGATTTTGCACTTTGGCAACTATTAGTAGGTTATTCTAATAAATGTCATAATATGATATAAAGTGTATATAAAACATGTGCCAATTGACATAAAACATGCATGGAACATCAAAACTTATAGATATGTTTGGGACGTATCAAGCATCCCCAAGCTTAGTTCCTACTCGTCCTCGAGTAGGTAAACGATAAAACAAAATAATTTTTGAATTGACATGTTACCATTATAATCTTGATCATATAATATTGTAAGGCACATGTTATGAAGTGATGAAGTTATTGCTACATACAGTCAAATGATTCATTCTTCAAATGAGTAGCAATGTACAAATAGATTATGAAGTGATATCAAATATTCAATGTAAGGATGTTCAATGATAATTCACAAAGTGTAACATAGAAGAAGTACTATGGACCACATGTATGCATAATGAAAAGAAGAACATCCTATAATGGTCATAGAGTATTAACGAAAATCTGAATATAAAAGGTGGACACTTTGGAAAGATATATATGAGTAGAGGTAAAGCATGAATAAGTTTCATCTAACTTCAAACTCTCTACTTAAGTTAATGATTGTAATGTGGTAATCCTTGGTGTCAAGCTCTCATTCCCCTATCATAGCATCTTGAATGATTAAGTTTAAAGTGAAAGCAAATATGAGTAGTGTGCTTGACAAAGTACAGGTTGAAAGTCTCATGCCCCTTGAATACAAGTACCTACTCCATGTGTTACTCAACTTTAAAAAAAGCAAGTTCAAGTTAAATATCATTGTAAGTAATAACAGTATCATTAAGAGCGTCAACTGGGGTACCTCTTGTCCCAGGATATGGAACAAGCCCATATCAAAATGACAAGACAAACAAACATAATGAACAATCTCAACACCCTTTTTATTTACCATTGGATAGCTTTTTATTGTAAGGTGTATCACAGAAGGTTCACCATAGCATGTAAGTAAATTTCCACCATGAATGATGCATGGCTTAGATTAGCGGCCCAGGCGTCTCTCTAACCATTTATACAAACTCATTTAAACTCACTTCATTTCCCATTTATTTCACCCATGGTAAGCATCCATAAACAAAAGTACATGATATCAACTAAATGAGATGATGTGCAATGTTGAAAGCTTGCCATGTGACAGCACATATGGGCTAACTCTCAACCAAAGACATTTGTCAAGTCCACAACTTCATAATTTTAATCACAATGGGTCATATTTATTTATGCAATGAAAGTAAAGTGTGCATCAAGTTCGAGAGCTATATAACCAACTTTTCCCACAACAATTAACAACATAAGCATTTTCATTCAGAGGTATAGATAACACAAATATCATGATAAACATACTCGGAATAGCATAAAGCTAATAGGTAGATATGGTGGACTCACTGGAAAAACTTTGGTTGAAGGTGTTGGAAACAAGTTTTTGCTTGTTGGAATTTTTGGGCTAGCAAGAGGGAGAAAGTTGACCATCTAAATGCATGCATGAGTGTCCATAGAACTAACTAATCCATGTTAAACAAGGTAAATAACATTTAGCATCAAAACATGAATAAAGATAGCTCTTGATAAAATATTTGCAAATTATTACTCATTAACAAGCTCATGAATCATGCAATTATATGTATCTTTTAAAATTAACTAACATCCCTTTTCCCAATCTTATAATAGCATCCAACATAATTCAACCCAAATTTCCAGTAGCTCTCTCATATATAAATGATAGTGTGGTGGTCTCACAAAATAAAAATCTAACCTAAACAAACAAAAAGACGCTCCAAGTTTATGCGATAAAGTGTTTCGATCGAAAAACAGAAGTTAGACGTGTGCAAACCGAGAGTGTGTAGGTCCAGTGGGGTTGTCTTCACATCCCCAAGCTTATGGTCTTCACCATCCTTGGATAGCTCTTGGTGCATCTCCTCTAATCCCTGTGAAAAAACTTCAAAACACCGTTTCTCCCATTTCTTTTTCTGTGGGGCACATTAGTAGTGATAAACAAATAGATTTCTTGCTGCATATAATCCTTAGACAAAAATTCATATGGATGTCCAGAAATGTATAATGTTGTATGCCTACTCATAAACTCAATTGGATAAAAAGATTCATGTTAAAAGTTCTAAGCATGCATCAAACAAAATGGGACAGAATCTGTCCAGAAAAACAGCAGCAGCAAAACGTATTTTTCTACCCTACTTAACTTTGTCGGAAAATTCCGAAAAATTCATGCATACAGAGGATGAAAAGTTGCCATTACAGTTTAAATATGAGCTCATTCGGAGTTACAGAATAAGAATTAAAAATCATACCGTGCACAGATTCGTGCAGGAATAATATCTCCGAACGCTATAAGCAACTTCTTCATACCAAAATGAGTAAAACTTGGCACTTTATTAAAAATTCCAGAACTAAACTAAACACTAAGTCTCTTGTTACAGCAAGAGGACACAAAGAAAATCAAAATAAAAACAACCGGGTTGCCTCCCGTAAAGCGCTTTCTTTATAGCCATATAGCTAGGCTTCTTACTTGATGTTATGAAGGTTGAAGCTCATGAGGGAACTTATACTTTGATGTGTCCCTCTTCCTTGGAAAGTGTTCATGCATAATACCAGGATCCCATGGTGTTCTCAAACCAATCAAAATAATAGTCAAGTTGAACCCTAGTTGAGAGAAAAACAAAACACAAAAGTAATAACAACGAAGTCTAACTTTCTTTCTATGCATTGGCATTTTGTATATGAATGAATCACCATAAATAGAAGTTTCCCAATGCATATTAACAATATTTACTTGCAGCATATAATTATTAGCATAAAGAGGGTTCTTATCACCTCCTCTTTCATAATAGTTGCAAGTAGTAGAAATAAATTCAACCATATAACCACAAGAATCATTCAACTTAGATAATTTAGGCACATAAAGAGGATTATTAAATTTATTATGGAATTCATTAGCATGCTTCCCTCTTTCAAAATAGTTAATAAGATCAATATAAGTTTAATATCATGGTTGCAACAAAGATTTGGAACTAAAGAATTGCAAACCACATAAGTATTTCTCAACATAAGCAAATTTCTCCTCTATGGTGTAATTAGGAGAATTAAGAACAAAGTAGGACTCTCATGAGTAAGAGTACCATCACAAACAGCAAGTATATCATTTTTATCCTCACATAATTTAGTAACAACTAAACATGGAGGTTTATCAATAAGCATAGGACCATCATCTAAAGCATTATCATATAGCATATTTAAGCAATACTCCTCATTATCATCAATAAGTTCACTAGTAGTATTAATAGAAAGTAAAGGAGCATTATTAGTTTCATCATAATAGCATGGGTTATCATATAGGACCATAGAATTTTCAGTTTCACACTCATCATAACATGGGTTCTCATAAATAACAAAAGATTTTTGAGTTTGAGTGCTACTATCAAATGTTGATGGTGAAGAGGGAGATCCAACTCTTCCCCAAGCTTAGGTTGGAACACATCCATTTCAATCTCCTCTTCACATACTTCCTCTTCCAAGCTTATGTTTTCATCATCCTCTTGGGGTTGCACGGGCATCCCCAAGCTTAGGTTCTTATCCTCCTCTTCCTGCAAAATGTTAGTGCTTTCCGTGGCAGCAAGAATTCTTTCTTTAACATAAACATTATCACTAAATTCTTTTTTGCAAATTTGGAGAATAATAGAAACTTGCCCTTTCATTTCACGAGCTACATGACTAGTTGCAAGAAATTTATCAAGAAGAGAGTCTATCTCATGGGCTCCAACATAAGCAATATATTTCTCAACTTGTTCTATATCAGGGCATAAACATTCATCTTCACGATAACAAGCAATTATAGGATCACTATTATACTTGCATTGATAGTGGGAATGTTTAACAACTCTTCTATTGCAACAAGTTATACCATGTAACTCACAAAACTGATTAGCTATTTTGTGAAGAGCTTTAAGCAATTTACCCACTCTATTTCCCTCTTTGGTTGATTGATATTCAGAGTAGGCGTCATACTTTTAAAATAATCATTACCCATAGACATTCCAGAAAGTTTCTCCATTTTTTAATTTTTTTGGGTTTTTGATATATAAAACTGAAAGTAAAACTAATGAGAAACTCACAACCAAACAAGTTTAAAGGAACCTCCCCAAGCTTAGATGATTGCAAGATATAAAACAAGATAAAATAAATCTAAAGTCTAGTGCACACAAGAATAGAAACTTAAGCGCTACGCTCCCCGGCAACGGCGCCAGAAAAGTACTTGATAACCCCCAAGAGCAGGGGATCACTGTAGCACCTCTCAATGTGGAAGTAAGGTATCGATCCGCAGGAGCAAGAAGGAAAAGTTATCTATTCCCTACAACTAAAGTGTCACAAGTTTTAGTTGATTATGCACTAAACAAGTTTAAAGAACAAGGTGGTTGATTTAATGGATGGAAGTTTAATGTAACAAAACAAGAATGTAAAAGTGTCCCAATCCTCTTCAATGCAAGAGGACAAGACAAAGGTTTTCTCTTATAGGAACAATGGACATGGGTTCATGGGTTCACTTAATCTCTCTCTCATCTACGGTGATTATCATGTTATAGATAAAGTACACACAATTGTCATGTTTTAATGGTAGCTTTTATGACGGCTATATGTCCTAAAACACATAGTTGAAAGAAGTACTCATTTGTGTTGCTAGGTCACCCTCGTAAGGCTAGCGTGGTTGCTGTCACTCCCACATCATACTCTTCCTTTTTACCCCCAGATAAAGGATGTTGGGCTGTATTTCACATGTCACTCAATACATATGCCGTGTCACATCGGCCATCCCGTACCTACATACATCATACTTCATAATGGACAATATTCTAAACACTAGTGCAATGATTCATAATTCGTGTGCATGACCACATCTCTCTCATCTATCCACACTTGGTGGTGTCAATCACCTCATGACAAGGATAAACAAGGCATTATGCATAAATCAAACCATCACATGCATCATAGAATATCTCCAAAGTATGACAAATCATAAAAGTTCCAACACAACGGTAAATGTATAACAAATCATCTCATACCACAATATCCACCATAAGAATTACATAGATAGATCCATACTTATGCAAATCACATCATATGGACTCAACAATGATCATACATAGAGAGATTAGATCAAGTTACCACCACAAACCCAAAGTCTAGGGGGTGGACTACTCCCTTCATCATGGAGACGGTGGAGAAGTCGTTGGAGAAGATGGAGAGGTTGATGAAGAGGTGCAGTCCGGAGTGGAGGCGGCGGCCCTTGGGGGCGGCGGCGGCTGCCCTTGGTGATGAGGATGGTGTGGAGGAGGTTCTCCTCCCCAGACGGCTGCCTGGGAGGAGGAAAATTCGTGGTCTTGGCTCCCCCTCACGACGTAGGGTTTCCTTCTTTATATGGACTCTCGGATTTCCGTCACCCCTTTTAGGGTTCCACCAAAACGGGCCTACAGGCCGCGTCCGAACTCCGATTGGACTGATCTCGAGCTTAAAATCTCCGTATGGAAAATTGTGACAACTTTCTCTTTAATATGATTTCCATTGGACGCCATATTCGAGGGTCAAACTGACAATATCCGTAAAAAGTTTTCAGACAGATTTCAGGAAAGTCCCAATTTGACTCCAACAAGGTTTCCTTTTATATTTTTGATAATTCCTACACAACAAATAGGAAAACAAGAAGATTTTGCACTTTGAAAACTATTAGTAGGTTATTCTAATAAATGTCATAATATGATATAAAGTGTATATAAAACATGGACCTGCGCACGGCGCTTTTTGAAGGTCCTTAATGGTAGAGTTTGGTTTTGGTTGTCATCTTATTCGTTAATGGAGATGGTATCGTCTGCAATAAGTGATTTTCCACGCTTCGTTCGACGGCGAGATATCCTTCCCGGCGTCAATGGTAGCTTTGGAAGATTAAGTCTGTCTAGGTATGGTTCTTCAGATCTTGCTTCGTCAGATCAATCTTAGATTGTTTCTCATGGTTGTCGCGAGGAGGTTTGTCCTCGCAATATCTATCCTGGCTACTACGTCTTCGGCAATGGTGATTCGTTCTCTCGACTCCCAACGACATCGACAAAGTGGTTCGGTTATTTGTCCCTGAAATATCAGTGGTGGTGCTCTTGCCGATATTGCTTGATTAATTTAATGGCTGCGTGCGTGCACAAAGACTTGGCATTGCGGCTCAAAATTAAAAAGGGAGAACCTTCGGTGGTATTCACGGATTTCCTTCTTTATATGGACTCGTAGGGTTTCCGTCACCCCCTTTTAGGGTTCCACCAAAACGGGCCTACAGGCCGCGTCCGAACTCCGATTGGACTGATCTCGAGCTTAAGATGGTATCGTAGGGTTTCCTTCTTTATATGGACTCTCGGATTTCCGTCACCCCCTTTTAGGGTTCCACCAAAACGGGCCTACAGGCCGCGTCCGAACTCCGATTGGACTGATCTCGAGCTTAAAATCTCCGTATGGAAAATTGTGACAACTTTCTCTTTAATATGATTTCCATTGGACGCCATCTTCGAGGGTCAAACTGACAATATCCGTAAAAAGTTTTCAGACAGATTTCAGGAAAGTCCCAATTTGACTCCAACAAGGTTTCCTTTTATATTTTTGATAATTCCTACACAACAAATAGGAAAACAAGAAGATTTTGCACTTTGAAAACTATTAGTAGGTTATTCTAATAAATGTCATAATATGATATAAAGTGTATATAAAACATGGACCTGCGCACGGCGCTTTTTGAAGGTCCTTAATGGTAGAGTTTGGTTTTGGTTGTCATTTTATTCGTTAATGGAGATGGTATCGTCTGCAATAAGTGATTTTCCACGCTTCGTTCGACGGCGAGATATCCTTCCGGCGTCAATGGTAGCTTTGGAAGATTAAGTCTGTCTAGGTATGGTTCTTCAGATCTTGCTTCGTCAGATCAATCTTGGATTGTTTCTCATGGTTGTCGCGAGGAGGTTTGTCCTCGCAATATCTATCCTGGCTACTACGTCTTCGGCAATGGTGATTCGTTCTCTCGGCTCCCAACGACATCGACAAAGTGGTTCGGTTATTTGTCCCTGAAATATCAGTGGTGGTGCTCTTGCCGATATTGCTTGATTAATTTAATGGCTGCGTGCGTGCACAAAGACTTGGCATTGCAGCTCAAAATTAAAAAGGGAGAACCTTCGGTGGTATTCACAGGTCTGTGGTTTGGTGGTGTTAGCGTTATTCTACGGCTGCCTTCAGAAAAGTACAAGATTGTGTCATGGATGAAGAAAGAGCTTGAAGATCTCATAGATTTGCTAGTCTCTTTTAGTTTTGTTTCTGTAATCGATGTAATCGTGTACTCTTTGCTGGTTTAATATACGTGGAAAAATTCAAAAAAAAAAAGCAATGCTCAATTTTATCAAGAGATAAACACGTTTCAGTAAGCCCGTAGCCCAATGTTACCTACGTGACACATCGCTAAACGTCAGCGGCAAGCTAGCCATCATTAGGTTTCAAGAAAAAAACCTTCATCGAACTTACAGTGTCTGCCTTGGAAACCAAAACAACGATCCAGATGCATGAAAAGAGTCCCTGGCCGTTGGCTACAAATACGGCACGTCGACCACACGGCCGATTTGATTTACAGGAGCCAACGAGATCGATCTATGTCCCGTATGGAAACCCTTCTCCACAAGAAGAAAAACAGGATGAAGGATACGAAGAAGAGAAAACGCAACAGAAAACCTCAGCCTACCCGACGGACCATTCGGCTTCGCGCCGCCGCCGCTGCAAGGAGGAACATGTTGCCTCGCCAGACTGGGCGTCGCTGCCCCGGGACGTCCTATACGTCGTCCTCAGCAAACTCCCGCAGACCGACGTCCTCCGCGCCGCAGGGCTTCACTGCTCGCCCTGGCAGCGGTTAGGTGCGCTGGAGGAGCCCCTGCTGTGGCGGCACATCGATCTGCGTGAAGGTGGACCCGGCCTGGGACTGGCGTGAACCGCCTCCGGCAAGATGGAAGGCCATGGCTCACGCCGCCGTGGAACACAGTGCCGGCCGGTGCGAGCCATTCACTCTAGTTAGTGACTAACAGTTTCCTTCACTTTGTGCTCTAGTTAGTGACTAACAGTTTCCTTCACTTTGTGCTCTAGTTAGTGACACATTTGTGCTGCCATAACTTGGTGCTGCTGCACCAAAATCAGTATTAAGGTATACCGGGTTACTTGTGTTTGTGTAGTGTGCTGCCCTGCCTTATGGGAGAGGCTGTCATTTCCAACAGTACTCAGGATTAGGGCAAGATGAGCACAGTCAAAATTTAAAACAACGCGCCTTCAAACAAAGATTCTATTATGTATCTGAAAGCGTTCATGGGATTTGTTAACTTGGAAATACTTTACTTCTTTACATATTAAAAAAAACTGATGTAAACTAAAAAAATACAACGAGGAAAGGGCAATATTTTTATAGATTTCTTTCCTTTTTCGGCCAAAATATCATTACTCCATACCGAGGCCGAGCACCATCAGTCTATCCAAAACTAGATCAACCACAGATCTGATTATCTTTACCTTTTTCTCTGCAGCATTCAGATTGGCCGTTTTAGTAACTGCCATGTTTGCATCTGTAAGCCCTATTATCCATTTTAAAAAGAAGGGGAGAGATTAGGTCTCAGTTTGTTAAATGTAAAATGAATCACTTGAGCCCGACACACCTTTGCATGACTCTCCGTGTGACTTTCTGCAGTCATAAGGCTGGCTTCAAGAAGTGGAAGACAAAATAAAATAAAATAATCAGCAAAATAACCATTTGTTCATATAGAAAATTATTGTGTGAAGCAATACAAAGAGTAGTACAGGTGTAGAGTGTCCATGATATCTTCAGTAGGGCGAAATCCATACTCCTTGAGGATAGATGAAACATGTTGAAATACCTCCACATGGGGCACCTACATGACATACACGCTGTTGTATAAGGCAATATATCGCTAACATAGATCTATTGTATATACAATGTAGCAGTTATATAACCAATTGTAAGCAGCAAGATGATGGAAATAATTGTTTGGAGGAGAAAACTGCAAGTATGCAATATGAGTTGGAAGGCAATAGAGCAGTGTGCACAAAAAGGTATCACATCCAATTCACAACTTGGTTCTATATACAACATAATATACAGAGACGGATTCATCTAGATCGATGTATCTTGTCTATCTTAAAGCAAAATATGTTAGTATCCACAAGTTCTGTAGTCAGAATTTATGATCTAGACGCTTCAAAGGTACGAGTCAAGAACTGCATCACACTTCTGTATATTTAATTAAACTTTACAGTTATTCCAATCCAACTATTTGAAATCACCTTAATAGTTTTGTTATGGTTTCCCAAAGAGAAAGGTGTCAATTTCTTCAGGCTATATGATCCAAATGAAGTTCCGAGAAACTTAAAAGAGGTCAGTCGTGAATTGCATACACCTAGTGTTTGTTGAACTAAATTGAACTGTCCTCCGGGGCAACAGACAAGATAAGGTAATAAAGTACAGTAAGCATACATTTTCAGTCTAACATGAGTAAAGAAGGCTCATGTCAACAACCTTAATATGCCCCAGCTGCAGCACCTACAATTTTTGGAGCTGGGCGTCATGCCAAACAGCTGCCACCATAAAAATATGGAAGTGCTTATTTTTGCCAATTTATCTGCCATGCATCCAGAAAATAAACAAAGATAAATGACACACGCGCATTTTCTCTATTCATGCATCATGCAATAGCATTAACCAAACACTTGATGTTGACATGGGCAATTTTACTTCTAAAAACGATACAAGGCAGTGAGAAAACCAGAAAATAGACATAAGTGAAGCCAAGAATGAACAAAATTGGCATTTCACATGTACACATGTTTGATAATATTATTATGGAGATCGAGTATTTCTGCAACCAATGTTTTCACTATTTATGCATGCATTAAGTATTCACTATACGATTCACATTTCTAACACTCTCCTTCTAGTTGTAAGTGTGTGACTAAGTGATTTCAATGCAAATCATCAATAACTGTATCTAATCCACGCGGACAATGTAACAATATCAAGCAATGTCTTAGAAGATGAAGCACAAAAGGTGTTCTGACTGTTTGTTTGTCTGTTCGATGATGAAGGTAAAAGGAAAGAAGTAACCAGACAGGGGATTTGATGTGGATGAGTAAATGGATAACTAATAGCAAGCTGGTTATTACTAATACTTTTGGCATAACATTTCATTCGAATTACTATTATAACGGACACTCCAATCAATTATTTGCTCTTGTTTCATTAATCATTATCTCTGCCATCACCCTTCCCAAGTGCAGAAATAAGAAGGGTTTGTATCTCATTACATTTTATGACAGGCTATAAACATTAGAGCAAAATCAGCTAATCAAGCAACAAACTGACGTGAAGTGGATAGAAACTTCCTGAATCTAAGTAAGATCTTTGGATGAGATTCTTTCAACTAACAAGAACAGAATTTAGTGAGAAAATATTGCAGAACATGTTAAATTGATATATAGCATCAAGCAGGAAAAGGAAATACGCTTCTTGAAAAACATATTCATAAACTACCCATTCTCCGCACATATTATCAGGAAACTACACCTTTTTTAGAATGAGCTGCAACGTTAGGCCAACAGGTCAACCACTCTGAGGTCCGCAGAGCCACATGTGCACGGCATGTGGTTCATAGTTGTCTAGCTGGTGCACATAAATATCAGGAGCATGCAGTCAATGGCTCAATGCACGTCCAGGAGCAACTCTTGCATTAACCGCTGTCATTAATTATAGGAGGCAAAAAACGTCCATGCGCTGCGGAGCGCCAGAAATTTCCATTGTGCCTTGGTCCTAGTATTTGGCCCTCGGCCCAATAAACCCAGACGGAGCAAGTATAACATTATTATGTTCAGTTAAGCTAAGAATATTAACATTTTTCATGCTAAGACTAAGTCATGTATTCTTTTAAACAACAACACTAACAATTGTAAAAATACAAATACTAAGTAAAAGGCATCTGAGGTACCACAACCGCAATATACCAAAACGCTTACCTCAGAATGCGCTTGAATGTATGCAGAAAGATCTTCACCGGCATAGGAAATTACATCAACAAGCAGCCATGCGCAATCAACAAGTGCCTTCCTTTGCTGCAGAAGCTCCTCTGCCATTCCATGTGAACCTTTCTCCCATCTCAAGGAAAATGAAAGCCTCATTATACATGTTTTGATAATGTCAAACCCATTTTTCTTCGTACTGTCATTTATCTTGGAAGATCTGCCCCCACGGATCTGCTCTTGAGCAGCCAGTAGTAGAATTGCAGACTGAGTAATTTTTCCATCCTCAATGTAATTCCAGAGCTCTTGAAGTATATTATTTGTTTTTCCTGCAAGCAGTCTAGTTGTATCCAAGAAGATCTTCTGTAAGAGAACAAGGAACAAAAATCTAAGTCGATTTAGCATCGTATGCAAGCAATGTTGAATAAACTTTCTATATCCCTGTGTTCTTTCCTATCAAAAGTAAATATGGATTAGGGACAATCTCCAAGGCAAAGAAAATAAAATTACTTACTAGCAGCAGTTTTTGTATATTTTATTGATGACTTCTTATCATTCACTATAAGAACACACATTAACAAACGAAGAAAAAAAAGGATTAACAAACGAAAACTTTACTTTCTCTGACAAGTTGAGATGAAAGGATGCCTTGTACTTAGTACCACTAATTTCATTATGACGACAGTTACTCTTTATGTCATGCTGCAAAAGTAGTAACTAGCATAGAGAGGGAAGTGAAACAGACCATTTCAGGTAGACACAACAGATGAATAAATTTGTAGATATATTCCAGATGATTCTGGCTGCAAGAAAGATTGTCCTCCAGATACTCATACAGGCAAGTATTCTCAACTGAGACATGGAGCGGGAGTAGATTCTCAATGATATCATTGCCAACTGTGCGCACATTGGGTGATGCACCATGGCGTAAAAGCAGCTTGATCATGTCAACAGAGAACCTTTCAGCAGCTTCGTGGAGTGCGAAGAATCCATAAATGTTTATGCAATTGGGATTGGCGTGCATCCCATTGAGCTGAGGTGCCATGCCCTCCAATACAACTTTTGCACATCGCAGGGCATTGAAACTGACAATGATGGTTAAAGTTTGAGCGGTGATGGTAAGATCCGATGACATACCCTGGCCTGCACATTTCTCGAACAGTCGGAGGAAGCACCGGACACTATCCTTTGCAAGGATGGGCTCCAATTTGGGATATTTCTCCAAGAAGGTATCACCCACCGACTAGATGGATCAGTCACAATTGAAAAAGGTGAAAGGAGTCAGTTTTTGAACTAAAAGCAGAACAAAATAAACTATCATGTGGTCTATGGAGGTGCATGTATGACAACAACAATGAAAACAACAAAATCTTGTAACCGAAGCAAGTTAGTGTAGGCTAAAGATAAAACCAAACATGACGCACCAACAAGGAGGGGAGAGGAAGTAAGGGGATCTAAAGCTAGCATGGTTCAGGCATGTGAATCCATGTGTTCCTATCCAAGGTTCATATATGGCAACAATAAACATATTGTTTCAGTACACTTAAGTACCCTATAATATTACAGTTTCGAACGAAATAACTAATATAATGGAATGATTCATCAAGCAAACTATGTAAATGAGAGTAGCAAAAACCTGGGGAGCAGGGTCTGGGATGATTATGTCGTTTGCTATGGACTTGGCGATCTTAAAATCCCTTTCTTGCATAAACTGAAAGAGAGAATGTCATGAGTCAGTAGCACTGGGAAAGAAAAAAAAGGGAGAGGAATATCACACTGATGGATAATTATCATACCTCATCAATCTTTTTCGAATCAGAAACCTCCGTAACTTGAAAATGAGGGACAGGGTGTCGCGGATACTCATTTCCTACTGTAACTGGTTTCTCTTTACCATTAACGTTATAGTTGATCAGGGCAAGTAACTCCTTTTTCCGTAGTGCGTCAAATTTCAATTCCATCCTTTTTAATTTCAATTCCATCCTTTTTAATTTCAATTCCATCCTTTTTGATTTCCTGAAACAAGGAAGTTCAATCTCAAATTGTGTTCCAAACAAGATTACTACAAGGCATGCAATTGTCAAACATGATCACTTAAACATAATCAAACATATGCTGCAAATAGAAAACGATGCATTTACTCTGTAAATCCTGAAATGATGTAACAATGCTAAATGCGAAACGAAGGGCCACACAAGTTTCCCAAATACAAGTTGAACCGGGTGCTAGAAACTCTGGTGCATAGACATTATGGAAATCTAGAAACCAAAAGCTAAATTTGAATATGTTACAGTTCGATAAGAAGTATAGATGATATATAGTGCCCCGCCTCGAGCCGCATCGTCGCCCTGCCTCTTCAGGCGAGATGGGCTCGCCCTTGGCCCCCCCTCACTCGTCGCGGCTGCCCACAGCAGGGAGGTTTCGCAAGGAGAATAGAGGAGTGGTCGTCCCCAAGCCTGCGACGAAAGCCGCTCTAGGCCCGACGCTCAGCGCCAACACTGCGTCGAGCTCTCGGCCCCGTCCCGTGGCTGCGATGGCGGCCGCTCCGGCCTCGTCCGCCGCCACCCCCGCTCCGGCTGCATCGGCGGCGCTCACAGAAGTTCCAGTTCCGCCTCCGCGTCCAAGCTGCATCTACGAGCGCGTCGCCGTGTCTTCCGTCCAGGAGCAGCGCCCCCAGCTCCGTCCTGCTGCATCCGCGGCCACTTCTCTGACACCTCCTTGCTCAGACTCGGCTCCCCTGTCGGATGCGGGGCTTGGGTTTGACACTGCCGTGTTGGTAGAGGGCCTCGGGTTCTTATCGCTGACGCCGACTGCCTCGGGTGGCCCGGTCTCTATAGGGGTGTGCACCGTTGAGGCTGATGATGATGAGTTCGCTACACCGTTGGCCTCCCCAAAGGCGTTGTTTTCGACTCTGAGGAGGTGATTGCGGAGCCATGCCGTGGTCTCTCTGCTGCTGCTGCCATTATTGATGATGAGGAAGGCCCAGGTGGGTCGGGATGGCCGTCCCGTCTGAGTGCCATTGTCTCCACTTCAGGATGGACGTCTCGGCCGTAGCCTCGCCTTCAAGCGTTGGGCTCGAGGGAGGTGTTTTCGGTGCCTCGAGCGTGGCCACCAGGTCAGCTCATGTCGTAGGCCCTTCAGATGCATCCGATGTCGTCGTCCTGGTCATCGGGAGTGTTTCTGCCGGGCGCGCTCTCCTGCTGCTCGTTCTCGCTCTCCGGAGGATCGGGCTCGTTCTCCAGACGCTCGTGCTCCTTGCCAGCGGAGCCGTTCTCCGTTCGCTCAGCCTCGTTGCCTCTGAGTTGGGCTGGGGTTGTGGGCCACTCGTCGTTGCGTCTTATGGTGCAGCCGTGTTGCAAGGATTTCAATGCCAACGCATTTTCAGTCTCTACTGTGGAGTCCCAGTTTGCCCTGCTACGCATGGAGGTCCTTCAGAAGTTTGAGTTGCTTCGCTCTGAGGTACACGACGCTCTTGTCAAGCTTCAGGTTGCGTCGGTTGTGCCTCTACCACCTGAGATACAGATTGGTTCTGTTGATGAGGGGTCCGAATGCTGCTTTGGAGAATTTTCTCCCCGTGCTCTACATGTGTGTGCTCTACATGTGTCATCGTGCAAAATCAAGAAGGTGAAAAAGACTCTTAGGAGCATAGGCAAGAAGAGTGGCGCCATTGCTAAGGCGCCCGCGACTGCTTAACGGCAGCTACGTGGTCCTAGGGTAGTCGTCAGTCTGCGGTTGCTTAGCTAGAGTAGGGTTGTCGCTTCGTGAGTTGCTGGTTTTAGGTGTTGCCATTTCTGGTTGTGTTGGGCCCTCCCATGTTGTTGGTGTTTGTTGTATGGTTTTTGCCCGATTTTTTCTAGTAATAAACCGGGCACCTTCTTCTTAATAATGGTTGGGGCAAAGCTTTTGCCCTACAGTTCTAAAAAATATATAGTGCCACTGGTTAATGACTCTCACGAATAACTAAATTGACCTTGCTGATGCCACTTGCAGCACAGCAACTTGACACTAAATACTGCGCCGACAAAACAAGGTGCAAGTTAACTTAAGCTTGCAATTAGATCGAAAACTAGATGCGAAAGTAATAATATTCATCTAGGGCTTTATAATCAGCTTTAGTCGATCGTAAACGTATCAGAGAAGGGCCGACTAACAAATAATTGATCGGTACTCTAGGGCAAAATTTCGGCACCCTTGATCACACATACAGAAACCATACGTAACAGATCAGATATCAAAAGAGAACCTTGTGGCGCGTGCGGCGGGATAGTACCTCGTTGTTCACGGCTCGCCGCGGATCTGCAGGGAGGTGACGGCGCGTCGGCCATTCGCCTCGCGCCGACGCACTGTACGCGGCGACTGGAAACGGGAGAGCTGGGCGTGGGGTGGTGATCACGGGCGTTGATGGCGACGACGACGCACGGTGGTGGCGTCAATGGCGCGGGCGGTGGCGGCGGTCGCTATGGGTCTGGTGGGCCTTGACCAACTTTGACCTGTCGCCCTAGCGCCCGACACATAAATAACGCCCCGCGAAAGTGTTCCGTTCTGGAGAGCATCACTCTGTTTGAGAAAATTGCAGCAAACACCACGCTTTGGTGCATTTGTTGCAGAGAACACAGAATCAAACTAGTTGTTGCAGCAAATACCATCTTTTGGTTTAAACGTTGCATCTGGCCCAAATTGATGAATTAGTGGCTCTAATACGTATCTGACTAGTGGGCCTGTTGTTTTATACCGTATAGGATACGTACTAAACGCAGAGACTAGCTAGAGGAACAAAGCGAACGAGAAGAAAAAAGGAAGAAAATAGAAAGCAGCGGACGGGACCTCAACAGTCGGGAGCTCGAGCGGGAGATGAGACCCGGCGGCGGCGGCGCCGGCGACGGAGGTGGCGGCGGTGGACTGCCGACGGCGAAGGGTGTGGATTTGGAGCCTTGCCTGCTCACTTCGCCACCCATGTTCAAAGCGCGACACCCACCCGGCGAGAGGAAGGAGTCGACGGCGGCGGCGGCGCGCCGGCGACGGAGATAAAGGAATCCAACGGCATCTCGTTCAACGGGTAATTACTCTCCAGTTCACGATTTTTTTGTGTCAATTAGACATTGTTTGCTAGGGTTCACGATTTTCAGTCTGCCAACATGGATTGGCAACTCACGGAAGAAGATGCACATGCTGTTATAATGGAAGTAGTTGATGCTCTTTATAATTTTGGTATCATTATGCTGCCCATTTTGACATGTATAATATATATATTTTGTATAGTTATGCTGCCCATTATTTTAATTTGTAATTTTAAAAAATTGACGTATAAATTTTGTCGTATAATTTTTGGTATACGGTATAAAATAGCAGGCCCACTAGTCAGATACGTATTAGAGCCACTAATTCATCCATTTGGGTCAGATGCAACGTTTAAACTAAAAGGTGGTGTTTGCTGCAACGACTAGTTTGATTCTGTGTTCTCTGCAACAAATGCACCAAAGCGTGGTGTTTGCTGCAATTTTCTCACTCTGTTTCAATCCCCTCTTCCTCGCTCGCTTCCACAATTCTCCGCTTCAGCCCACCGAAGCTAGGGTTTCCTGGCGGGATCTCCGCGAAAATGCCGGCCATCGCGGCGGCGGTCGCCGTAAAGTGCGAGGAGAGGGCGGCGGTCGCCGTTAAGGGCGAGGAGATGGCGGCGGAGGCGGGTGGCAGGGAGCTGCTGTACTGCGGCCCGACGCGCTTCGACCTCATGGGCCGTAAGACCAAGGGCGGGATGCAGGGCAGAGGCAACCTGGTGTCCCCGACGAGGCTGCGCCCTCTCATGGGCGTGGACATCCGCTTCGTCGCCTCCGGATGCGGTGAGCTCCTCCTCCGCCGCCGCGCTCGAGATGATGCGTGGGAAATGCTTCATTGCCCTGGAATATTTGGATTTCCTATTGCTAATGGATTCATGTACTTTACCCAGCGGCTTGCCACTGTCTTGCGTTGAGTGCTGACGGCCGTTGCTTCACATGGGGCCGAAATGAGGTATTAGTGCGAGTCGATGCATTTTTTTTGGGTTAGATTTCTTACTTAACACTATTTTTCTAGCAGAAGGGGCAGCTGGGGCATGGGGACACTCTCCTGCGTAATCTGCCGACCGTTGTTTCTGAACTATCAAAGTAAGAAAATCGTCTGCAATGCTGCTGAACATGTTTCTTGCATTTTAACTGTTTAAATAGGCAGTGTGTCACGCATTGCTGAATTAAAAAATATGTGCCATCCAATCTATAGTTAAATTGAACGGTCCAAAGGTGTTATGTGTTGTCTCCACATGTTCCTAGATGCTTATTAGAAGTAGTCAATTCTGCAGATACAACATAATTACAGCAAGTGTTGGAAGAAATCATACAGTGATCGTAACTGATGACGGGAAGTCCTTTGCATTTGGTGACAACAAGCATGGACAATTGGGGACGGGTTCACTAAGGAGAGGTTGGTATCCTCTTTTTTATGACTCAGATGACATAAGTAATTAAGTAATATTTGTACCAGATACAACTGTTGTGGGCAAAAATCATTCTGTGCTTGGAGAAATTGTGGCTATATCTGCTTGGAGCATACTTTATTTTCGGCAGATGCAGTGTGTTATTTGCTTGATTAGCCATCAACACTACAATCTACATCTCGTGTATATATGTTGTTACCTATTCTTAGAATGATGTTAATATATGACAGACATTTTCAGATTTATATTTCTACCTGTGTGGGTGATATAACCAGTAAACATACTTATGCCATATATGTGAGCATACTGAAATTTTCATTGTTCAGGAAGATGGAATAGTTGTGACAATGTTATGGGAATACGGCTATATGGGCAGCTTACGTTTTCCGTTTGGTTCTTGCTCTGCTGTTATTTGTTGTCCCTGACTCCCTTTTGTTCTAAATTTGCTTCAGGAACTGAGGTGTCACCAACCCCCTGTCTTGTTACTGAAGCAACTAATGCTGTTTGTGGTGCTGACTTTACTGTCTGGCTGTCATCAGTTGAGGGCTCTTCGATACTGTATGACCTTGCTGAAACTTAAAGATTAGCCAACCTTTTTCTTCTTTCAGGATAAGATGACCATCTTTTCATGATAACCTCTTTCGATTAGTCTTCTTTAGCTGTACTTAGTGGTTTCGTTCTCATTCGTCAATTTTTTGAAGAAATGTTTTTCTTCTATGCTACTCAGCACAGCAGGTCTTCCCCAGTACGGTCAACTTGGTCATGGAAGCGACAATGAGGTTGATTGCTACTCTATAACATAGCACACCTTATTGAGTTTGCCAGCAAAAATAATTGTGATCTGATTTATGATATTACAGTACAATACCAAAGGTTCATCGATAAAGCTATCATATGATCCCCAGCCCCACCCGAGGGCAATAGCTAAATTATCAGGGAAAAATGTTGTCAAAGTTGCATGTGGAGCAAATCATACAGGTTATTTCTTTTTTTTCTTGGTTAAATATATGTGTATTCAGGATTAAACTGATCTTAATACCTTTGCTCTACTTGGATGTTGCAGTTGCAGTTGATTCAAGTGGCTTTCTTTACACGTATGTTCCTCCTCCACCATTTGTGACAATGTTAAATCCAGATAATTATGATTTACTAGTGTCTCTATGTATGCTATATCAAGTCCTTTTCTGTATACATAAATATGATTGCTTCAGGTCTCATATTATGTTCTCTCATATAATTCCTTTTTTTTTGCCAGATGGGGCTTTGGTGGATATGGAAGGTAACTTATTCTTTTCATGTATCTCACGATAATGATGATGTATCCCACATCATAAATCTGTCCACTTTCTTATTACGTAGGTTGGGCCACCATGAACAGAAGGATGAGTGGCAACCTCGCCTTGTTGAAATATTTCAAAAGAGCAATATCCTGGGTCCCAATGATATTATTTCAGCTGGTTCTGCAAGTTCTGCATGCACTGCCGGTGGTATGATGCATATATATCTGATTTACATGCTATTTTCTCATCTACCCTGGGATAAAATTATTAGAGTTTATTGCTTGGGCTATATCACAAAATACACTAGAAAAAGCCAGGTTTGTGAATATAGTTTGGCCAAGGCTCAGACATGGATCAAGCAGCTATTGTGCGAAATTTACCTTGTATCTTAAGCTGGTATTTAGTTATGTTTGTGTTGCATGTCTTGTTGAGCCGATTACACAATTCAAACATTCAAGTGAAATGGCATAGAACGATCGAGTTAGCAATGGAACTTAGCCTGTTGCACATTAAACCTCTCAACCTGGCAAACATTATTGTATCATATGTTTGCATTTTCTCCGTCTTTGCATACATATGCCTGTAAAACCAAATCATTCAGCTAGCATGCCTGAAAGTTGTTAAATGTTATTGCTTTCTAAGCTTATGCTCCTGTGCAAGTTATTATTTGATAACCTGACATGAGAACTTGGGTACTTTCTGATAATTGTGCTCTTGAATTATTCCACTTAATCGAAAACATCGTGTGAACATTTACTCTCACTTACATATTCCCGTCATACTGTGCCCATACATAATTTTGTATACAAGAGCCTCTTTAATCATTAAAGTGGGGTGCTATAGACAGGGTCCAGAGTGATATGTGCTTGACTGTTTTCAGATATTTAAATTAAATACTTTAGCAGGTTTGGGTTTAGTTGATTACAGATGGAGGCACATGGCATTATTCTTGAATCATCCTATTTTCATCTGCTTGGGTTTACAATAAATCCCTAGTTTTTATTCTGCTAATAAGATCCCGTATCACATATTTCTGGAAATAATATTGTTGTTATACCTTGTGCTCTGTAATCAAACAGGTGTTGATCTGTTGATTGTGTTGCAATATATAGAACTACAAGATTTTCATTAATTGTTGGTCGTTTGGTTTGATTATTAGGTCGCGGGCAGCTGTACATGTGGGGAAAGCTGAAGAATAAAGGCGATGCGTGGATGTATCCAAAGCCAGTTAGAGATTTAAGGTGCCTCGGTAGCTACACTCTGCAGTTTAGCTATTCTCATAATCAGCATCCTGTTGAAATACTGTTATCCTCATCTTTATAATCGATGCCTTGTTTGCTTCAGCGGTTGGAACATCCGCTGCATGGCTTCTGGTAGCATGCACCATACTGTTGGTGCAGATGATTCTTGCATAGGCTGGGGTGTTGCTGAATATGGACAGCTTGGCTATGGGCCTACGCAAAAGTACACCTATATAAAATGCTAATACTATGTGAAATAAAGTCTTTCAACCTTCGAGATTTCAACAATTAAACTTCTCTTACCAGTTATTGTTGCGCATCATAATGTAACACAGGTCATCTGTGAATCCTAAAAAGGTTGACATTCTTGAAGGAATGCATGTTACAAGGTAATTGCACTAAATCAACATGTGAATCTAGTCGCCACCTTTGGTCATAGTATAATCAATATTAAGTTCAGTACACTTCTGCAGTGTTGGTTGTGGAGTTGGGATGTCTCTAATCGTTGTGGATAGGGCAAATGTTGGTGATAAGATTGACCAGGTAATTAAATGAGTTTTCATGCACAAACTGTTTACCTGCTTAAAGTTCTATAGATGTTAGAACTTAGTGTAATTCATTATCATTATTTGTGGTGTTAAAGCTAAACCAATGAAACATGTTGAATGAATTAGCTGCATGACTTTGGGTCATTTGATGTTAAATTGAGCTTTGTCTGTTAACATGAAACACCTCCTAAACAACTGAACCAAAGCATATTGGTGTTAGTAAAAAAGCCAGGTTATCAATCGCAATCAAGGATTAAGTGTCGCTCGACAAGTCGCGACAAGTCGCACGACTTGTCTACTTGTCGGTACCCCAGCGACAAGTTCAAAACCTCGACAAGTTGCGACAAGTCACGACTTGTCGCGCGACTTGTCTACTTGTCGGTACCCGAGCGACAAGTTGTGACAGGTCGACTCGTAATCCTTGAATCGCATACACGTGCTAGTGATGAAGAATCAATGAAACAAAAAATTTCTTGAAAATGTTGGTCCATAGACATAGTTAGGTGAACTGTTTGTTTTTTTAGTTTAAGATGTCATTTACTTACATGTACCGCCCCGTCCTCTTTCTATTTTGTTATCAGTTGTCACGTCCTGTAGTGCTAAGATTGATAATAACATTTTCTCACGAACTGTGATTAGTTTACTTACTACCTTCTTTTTACGGGAACAATAGGGAAGGACTCTACTGAAGTGACTAGTTAACTATACCTCATACTCCCTTCATTACCTAGTCACATGGTCTAATATATGTATTTTATTCTTTTCTCAGCTGGATAGTTTTGATGGGGATTCTGATGCTTTATTTCAAGGTATGCATTTCTCTTATTAATTTTTACAATGACACGTTATTAAAATTCATTTGGCTGCAAAATTGAAAATTTGTTTGGCAAATATCATTCCAGTTTTGGCTTGATGTGTTACAAAGGAAACTATTATCCTTGCTCAAGGTTGTGAAACTAGGTAATTGTAAACTGTTACCCTTTTTTTTAGAGAAAATGCTGTTCACTCCTCCGCGTCGCTGCATCAAAGAAGAACAAAATACAAATATGAGCCAACAACAGGCAACCCACGAAACAGGTACTTGCCAGGTCACCTCCCCTTGTATCGATTGTACGGTAATATTCTTGTAGCCAATTTCCAATTTATGTTCTAAATTTATATATTTATATTAAGAGTTTCATACATCATCAAAACAAAGATATGATGCACCTATCTCGAATTCTTGATGTAATATGGGAGTAATATGTGATTAAATAGTTATTTACAAAGCAACTGAACAGATGTTAGAAGGATGCAAGAGAAGTCATAGCTTGGAAATTTATCATGGAATTCAGAATATGTAAATTGCAAATGGAAGAAACTAACAAGAATGAAACTTAAACTGATGTCACAAATTGTCCGTTTGTTAGTGTGTACTACCAAGAAACGAGAACTGTAAATTTGCAAGTGCGCTTGTAAATCGGCATGTTTTACAGTCTGCATATACAATATCCAGCCTCCTAAATGGCGTCTCAGCTGATTATACGGCTCAAAACAGCCATGCAAGGGATAACACCATTAAAACTTGTTAATAGTCTGTTCTGCGTACTCGTAAGTCGTAACATGGAAGTGGCCTTTTTACTAGGATTTTACTAGGATATGGCCTAGTATGTTTTCTTGCGGACTTTGTTCCTCGCTGGTAATGTTTTGTATAGACTCTCATTTCCAATCAAATTAGTTAGTTATCTTGTCAATAGTTATTCTGTGCTTAGTTTTAGTCTGTTTGTAGAATTTGGATCATGGTCTTGTGTGTCAGTTGCTCCACATGTAGAGGTTGAAAACTTCTTAAACCAGCGCCGGAGGGATTGTCGTAGAAATTTAGGAGAGGATGACATGCAAATTCTGCTGTTACATCTCAATGACGGTCCTAAACAATTTAAATATGACATCAACATGCTTCGAAAATTACCGTACAGACCAGCGTAGTTTGCTGGCCCAGCTTAGTTATGGGTTAAAAAACCCACTGGGGCCAGGAGGAAAAGGAAAATAGAGAGTAGGGTGTTGGTCATCGTTAGTTTTGGTCTATTCACGAGAAAATTATATAGGAAGCAGCGACCGCCACAGATTCGAAATGCTTTCAGCTCAACAATTGGTCGATTGTTTGCTGCATGTTGTTCTTTAAATTTCTTAAATTTCCTTCTTCTGTTGCCACTATGTCAAGCACGAGCAAATTAAGATGCATGAAATTCTGTATCTTATTGTCACTCAAATATACTGGGCACTGTTTAGCATATAGCTTCCTGATCATTTTCGTCCGTAAACGACATTCATATATTTCTGAAGGTCAAATTTTCAAGCAAACTCTGTAGTGATAGTTCACCTAAGATGTTGATTGGATGCTTGTCTCCTACCGCACTTTCAGTGTGAATCCGTAAAATGGTGAAACTGAAACTGAGCTGGTTTACATTTTAAAATTGTGTCACGACTGCTGAAACACCTTCCATTTTTAACGTGCACAGTTTTGTAGTTCCCCATGTAAGCATGGATTTTGATTTTTGAACCGTTTGACTGCAGCAGAAGAGACACCAGATCAGGTGACCAAGAAGGCATCTCCCACCACCAACTCACGGTCCAACAAGCGCAAGACGACTGTCAAATCAGAAGACAAGGATGAGAGCAGAGAAATACCCAAGGAGATAGAGGGTAGCTGCAGGCCGTCTACTAGAAGCGGAGGCAGGGGAGCCAAGACGGCGACTCCAGAGCCAATGCCGTCTGGAAGGGGCAGAGGCAGAGGCCGTCCCAAGAAGGAAGCCGAGAGCCCTGACTCTGTTGCTCTCAAAGTCGGAAGCTCAGGACGAGGTGGAAAGCGAGGGAGGCCTCAAAAGTGATCGGCCGGATGAACCTCGGGGCTCGGTGAAGTATTTTTTGGTCTGATCAGATGGCAGCTGAGAGTGGTGGTTACTCTTTCATGCTGCCATGCCAAGTACTATAGGAGCCGTAGGATATAGTAATGCCGTATTCTGTAGTATGGTTTAGAACTAGTATACTAATCTAATGGACATGACCTCGGCTGGATTCATGAACATCTTGCAAATTGTGGTGGATGGCTGGATGCTTGCTTGCTATGAAAACTGGGCATGAGTGGTATTCCTTTGATGGCTGATGTTTTATATATCAAGCAACGAATGAATCATCCTACAAGCAAATTGTCATCTTTTGCGAGAATATATATAGGAAAAGGAAAGTAATATCTAACAAGCAATGCTCAATTTTGAGAGAGGAGGCGATCGTGGCGGCGGCCTAGGGTTTCAACCCTAGCCGCCGCCGGTGATATCTGCAGCTTCTTCGTCGCTGCCGGCAAGGATTCGACGGGTCCTCGTCTCCTCTAGGTGCTGTTCTGGCACTAGAAGGGGTGGGGACCTCGGACCTGCGCACGGCGCTTTTTGAATGTCCTTAATGGTAGAGTTTGGTTTTGGTTGTCATCTTATTCGTTAATGGAGATGGTATCGTCTGCAATAAGTGATTTTCCACGCTTCGTTCGACGGCGAGATATCCTTCCCGGCGTCAATGGTAGCTTTGGAAGATTAAGTCTGTCTAGATATGGTTCTTCAGATTTTGCTTCGTCAGATCAATCTTGGATTGTTTCTCATGGTTGTCGCGAGGAGGTTTGTCCTCGCAATATCTATCCCGGCTACTACGTCTTCGGCAATGGTGATTCGTTCTCTCGGCTCCAAACGACGTCGACAAAGTGGTTCGGTTATTTGTCCCTGAAATATCAGTGGTGGTGCTCTTGCCGATATTGCTTGATTAATTTAATGGCTGCGTGCGTGCACAAAGACTTGGCATTGCGGCTCAAAATTAAAAAGGGAGAACCTTCGGTGGTATTCACAGGTCTGTGGTTTGGTGGTGTTAGCGTTATTCTACGGCTGCCTTCAGAAAAGTACAAGATTGTGTCATGGATGAAGAAAGAGCTTGAAGATCTCATAGATTTGCTAGTCTCTTTTAGTTTTGTTTCTGTAATCGATGTAATTGTGTACTCTTTGCTGGTTTAATATACGTGGAAAAATTCAAAAAAAAAAGCAATGCTCAATTTTATCAAGAGATAAACACGTTTCAGTAAGCCCGTAGCCCAATGTTACCTACGTGACACATCGCTAAACGTCAGCGGCAAGCTAGCCATCATTAGGTTTCAAGAAAAAAACCTTCATCGAACTTACAGTGTCTGCCTTGGAAACCAAAACAACGATCCAGATGCATGAAAAGAGTCCCTGGCCGTTGGCTACAAATACGGCACGTCGACCACACGGCCGATTTGATTTACAGGAGCCAACGAGATCGATCTATGTCCCGTATGGAAACCCTTCTCCACAAGAAGAAAAACAGGATGAAGGATACGAAGAAGAGAAAACGCAACAGAAAACCTCAGCCTACCCGACGGACCATTCGGCTTCGCGCCGCCGCCGCTGCAAGGAGGAACATGTTGCCTCGCCAGACTGGGCGTCGCTGCCCCGGGACGTCCTATACGTCGTCCTCAGCAAACTCCCGCAGACCGACGTCCTCCGCGCCGCAGGGCTTCACTGCTCGCCCTGGCAGCGGTTAGGTGCGCTGGAGGAGCCCCTGCTGTGGCGGCACATCGATCTGCGTGAAGGTGGACCCGGCCTGGGACTGGCGTGAACCGCCTCCGGCAAGATGGAAGGCCATGGCTCACGCCGCCGTGGAACACAGTGCCGGCCGGTGCGAGCCATTCAGAGGCCACGTTGACGCCGACGTCCTAGTCCACCTCTCCAACAGGCACGTACTCCTACTACCATCACATTGCATTGTTCGTAATTCTACAAAATCTTGGTCTATATACCTGATCGACTAACTCTCGTAATGGCGTGCAGAGCGCCATTGCTGAGGAACCTCCATGTCACGGGCTGGCCGTACATCCGTAAGAGAAAACTCATCAAGGCGATCATCAAGAAGGTCCCTTTGCTGGAGCACCTCGTGCTATGGGGCGGCAAATTCCAGGAAGAGCTACTTCTCGCCCTCTTTGACTACTGCCCACGCCTTGAGCTGCTCGATCACTACGGGAGAGCACAACGTTGCCGTGTGCTTACCGCTTTGCCGTGCGCCCGATATCGGGCACACGGAAACAAACAAGTTTGCCGTGCGTAGCACACGGCAAAGACCAGCACACGGCCTCGCAGACAAAATAGCACACGGCAAAGACTAACGCACGGTAAAGACTAACAAAAACACACGGCAATATCAGGCGCACGGGAAAGACCGAGGCCACGTGTCCGACCTGCCGGAGGAAGTAACGGAACCGTCACGGCAGTTCTTTGCCGTGTGCTTGGGATCAACGCACGGCAACGATTTACACCTTTGCCGTGTGCTGGCGCACGGCATAGATTAAACAATATAGTTTTGCGCAACGGCCCATCTGTCAGGGCTTCGCCGTGTGCTCAGATACGCTGCACGGCAAAGATTATGTCCTTTGCCGTGTGCATACACACAGCAAACATTTTTTTATTTAATTACCTTACACCCACTTCTAGTGCATATATATAAATAGCACATGCATGCTTCACCATGATTAAATTATATTAAACGAAAAATATGATCTCGCATAACACAACCAAGCAAAAAAATCCACCGGCCTACCCCCTTTCGACTCCGGTCAAAGGGGTAGACGACAAGTTTGACTTTTTTCCAGCGGATCTAGGGTTTCACCGGAGAGGGGCTCCGGAGCGTCGAAACCCCACCAAAAGCTAGGTGGCTCCATACCATATGTGTACAAGTGTGTTGGGTGTTGTACATGTCCAATATCTCACTCCGGTGAGTGACCGCTTCACCGGCATCACTTTCTCCATACCGAGTTTCTGGACTTATAGCTCGAAACCCCCACTTCGGGCGAAACGGGGGGAATCTTTGCAAGGGCTGGGGTGGATCTTGGTTTTGGGTCTTCCTATGTCCTAACCTAACACAACCAAGCAAAAAAATCCACCGGCCTACCCCCTTTCGACTCCGGTCAAAGGGGTAGACGGCAAGTTTGACTTTTTTTCCAGCGGATCTAGGGTTTCACCGGAGAGGGGCTCCGGAGCGTCGGAACCCCACCAAAAGCTAGGTGGCTCCATACCATATGTGTACAAGTGTGTTGGGTGTTGTACATGTCCAATATCTCACTCCGGTGAGTGCCAGAAATCCGGGCGCCAGATCACACAGGTTGACGACACGTGTCCCAGCGCACGGTAAAGAGGGAGCACACGGCAACGACGATAATTCTTTGCCGTGTGTACTGGTCCGAGCACACGGGAACGATGAAAATACTTTACCGTGTGTACGCGCACGGGTACACGGGGAAGACGGCTGCACGGCACCTGCCTGACAATCGGGTCCCACCTTCGTTCCTTTGCCGTGCACGGGCACACGGCAAATTTTAGACAAGTTACCGTGTGCCGGCAGAGACGACACACGGCAAAGAGCCGCCGTCACCGTCCACCGTCGTCAAGCCGCTGCGGGTCCCACAGATTGTCTTCACCGTGCGCCCCGAAATTGGACACACGGCAAAGAGGTCTTTCCCGTGCATTTCTCCCCCGTGTGCTCGTTGCCGTGTGTGGCGCACGGCAAAGACGTTGCCGTGTGTTTTCCCGTCTTCGCCGTGTGTTTCTGGCACACGGCAATGTTCTGTTCTCCCGTAGTGGATGTCCGTCACTGTGACCCCATGTTTAGAATCTGGCGTAATCCTATTGCAACGAGGATCAACAGCTGCACCATCAAAGACCTTCGGCTGCCTTACAGACATTTGGAATAGTGCATTGGCTCGATCGAGCTCATAGTCGTGACACTAAAAACCTAGTCGTTGAGTACTGTAACGCAGATATTTACCTGCTACCAAAACCTGCTTTTAGCATGCCACATCTGCTCGGCAATGTTTATTTTTTGGAAATATAAGTTCCAAATTAAGGTCTACTCTATCTCTTGGTTTATTTTTTTCCTCATGTTTTTTTTTTTCATTTTTAGTCTCATCTTGTCTCACTAGTTGATATAGTTTGCCTCTTCCCTTTGCCGCGGGGTAGAGCTATTAAGGTTGGAAAAAAGAGCACGAAGAGCAAGTCTAACAATTGCGCTTTGCCTCTCGCACCGTTTAGAATGGATCATGTCTCGGTATTAACTGTTGATAGTATATAGCATGTTCTAAACTTGAATTTTTCTCATGTCCGCGTCGCCCGTCCAGCGTCCCTCTTCGACACGACATAAGGGAATCCTAACCCCTTGTCCACCGGGCTCCTCACGCTCCCCACTCGCCCTTGCCACCACTAAGGACCTATGCCGGTCAGAGCTTGTGCAGTGCCGCATGCATATCCTTCCTCTCATGATGGCATTGGCGTGAGATCTTCTAGCCGCCGGCTTGGCAGCATTGTGTAGCGAGGACCCAGCGGTGGTGGGGGTGCTCCGGCCGTGGTGCTGCCCGGTGGTGGCTGTTGCCAGGAGCTCCAAGTCCACACTGGTGTGACATTGACCTCGGTGGACCGTCGAGGCCCGATCCATGACTGCAACGGGCTTCGGCGGCGGCTAGGCATCCTTGTGGTGCTAGCAGCGACAGTGGAAGGCGTGGTGGTGCCAAATGATGGCGCTGCTCCCTGTGAACGTGACATTGCAGCTTTGACGGCGAGGTACGGCAGAGATGTAGGGCAAAACCACATGGATCCATACGATTACTATTATTTGTGTCTCTAGATATGAGCGCGGCAGTTCGTGTGTCTATCGATGAGAGCTATTGGTGCGGCGATTTGGACATCTTTCGTGTTGTTCTGAGGTATGGTGTGGTTTTTTCACTCTCCGAACTGGTGGTGATGAATTGCAAACTTGTACTACGTAATCGGTTTTTCAACCGATGTTTTCTCAACGATATCCAGATCTCGTTTCAAGTGACATGACTTGCTAGGGCAATGGCTTTTGCTGTAGTCCTTTTTCTTTACTATTGGTATAATTCATGTTTCAATCTCGGGCAGGTAGCATACAAACGGGAAAAAGACCACTACTGCCATTTTCGATGTAATTTTACTTTGTACCGGTCTTGTTCAAGTTGTCTTCACAATTCACATTGTACCTGTCATTGTTTTTCCTTGATAATAACCCGATCCCTTTGGATGTCTATTACATAAAAAAAAACATTTGGAACAATTACCGTTGAATATAACGACATAAAAGTTCAAAACAACTAGCTTAAAAATAGATAACCTAGAAGCTATTGGATCGACAGACCTCTTAATCGAGGTGATGCATGATGTGTTGCCAGCCACGGTCGCTACTGTTGCCACCATGAGGGCATGTCGTCCCACCCCAGCTGATTGTTGCCCTTCTTACACATGATGATTTTGAGCACGAGATCGTTGCACTCGCGGATATTGTTAAATTCACGGAAGATGCACAAGCAGATCTTGACAGGATACGCATCCATGATCCTACTACACGATCCAGACCAGTGCTGATTCTGATCCGTAAGAGGATCATGCCATGTGACGGACACCGAGCATCCAAAGTCATATTCCCGCGCGCACAGTCCAACGGTCTCGATATAGACTGCACATTGTCCGTTGTTGAGGGAATCCGACACGGTGAGCAGAAAGAAGTGAGAGTCGTCGTCTTCACTGCGCAGAAGGCGATAGCCGGGCACGGCGGGGAGATCAAACTCCACGTCGTACCTGTAACTCGTCGTCGGCCAGCTGTGCACGGTGGACATATGGTCCAGGACCGCTGCCTTCGGCCCTGTAGTCACAGTCCTCAGCTCGGCAGGAGGCCAGCTCTCTCACGCAATTGTACAACTCGTGTCTCTTCATGTTGTACCATCCGATGGTCTTCTTTGCGCAATCATACTTGCACGAGATTAAAATGCTGTCGAGGACGCGCTCCAAGGCGTAGGCGCGCTGAGAGAAGGGCCCGGAGCACGCGTTGCAAACTGCCTTGGGTGGCGCCTCACTGCAATTTTTGCAGATGACATGTCCACATGAACACTGGAAACAAAAATATACAAAAGTCAGGGCATCGGAGACTCCATATATATCTATCCTGGACGTAACCGGAACATCGTTACTCTAGATCTGTACTTGTCCGTACACACGTAGTGCATTTACCTAGAAAATTTCAGTCTCGAGAGGAAAAAGGCAGACGGAGCAGTCTAGGGCCTGCATCCCCAGGATGACATTCCGCTGCCTGTCCGCGCTACCCTCCGCTTGGCTCTCGTCGGAGCTGGTATCACCCATCGCTACCAGAACTTCAACTACTAGTAGTGTCAACGGAAGCGGAGCCAAGATGTTGAATACTAGATTCGAACGGCGCGGCTCGCCGCGTGGCACTTGTTAGTTCTTTGAATTTTTTGTCCGTGGTTGCCACAATTTATACAGATTATTAAAAAGATTGTTTATATCTATATGCATAAGTGAAACATGTATAAGCGAAATATGATGGCAATAGTAGTCATGCTGAGATCAGGAAATTCAGGACCTACCAGGTAGTGCTCAAGCTCAGAACCTACCAGGTACAGTGGTAACAATCTAATGGTTCGCACCATCAACTTAAGATGAATGTTGAGAAGCAACATGGATTAACACAGAACAAACAGACTCGTAAAACCTGATAAATTCACCAATTTAAATAGCACATGAAAGAAAAAATAATCACAACATACAATCATAACTTAAGAATCGGGCAAGCCAATCATACACATTAACGAATGAATCAGAGCAGTGCTGAAGCACAGAAGGGTAGTAATGTAGATATTCATACCACACTGACTTAACATAAGATGGCTCTATCAGAGTCGCATCTAGGTGCTCATAATACACACACACACACACATGGAAATAGTAACAATAAATAAGTCCTGGTCAGATCACTGATCTAAGGTGGATAGGGAGACATGATCTCAAACACCTGATGAGTTTCCAAAAGGCAAAGGTAGCTGGTCTCAACATCTGTAACAATGAGATAGTTGGCAACCAAGACCTTGACAGCAGAACCAAAATATCAACGAGCAGGAGTTATTGAGGCAGCCATGGACATAAACTAAGCACATGAGAAGGCATTAATAACCCTGATGGAAACCTGGGAAAGAAAATAAAAAAACGACGAATTTACCTCGGTGATACCTCAACAACAATACACCATATTAAGATGAATAATATATCAAGGAAAGGCAATAGCACACACATTGACATGATGTTATTAATAGTGGTAACACTTTAGATCATGTAGTTATTTAAGCTGAATAAAAGCATCAAAATAGAGGCATGATGAAGCTTAGCAGGTTCATAGGCATGGCAATGCAGTGATCATATGGAACATGGTAGCAACTAACGTGTTGACATAGTAAATTCTTAGATTGACAACTCCCCAAATAAGGCAGACCGAAAACCAAAGTCATCATATACAGCTCAAAACCTGTCAGTTCATTTGGTAGTTCACACCAAAACATAGCGCGACAGTAAAAGGTAGTGTCCTAAATCCCAAAACGCTTGGAGAGCATGTGTAACGTCACACCGTAGGTGATTCTTGACCACAAGAGCTGGAGAAGTCGGGTGGGTTCCTGAGCAAAAGAGCCAGGGTCGGCACGGGGTGGTTCCTCGTCAACTCAAGTTGGGTCAAGAGTCGAAGAAGGTTGATCTGAAGCAATTGCTGGGATGCAACACCTATAAAAAACATAGTGTCGAAGATTTTGTCGACTATAGTCAGTTAAATAAGAAACATCATGCATATGATGATAAATGTAGGCGGAACCCAAAGAAAAAGATGCATATTGCGCATGGAAACAAAATACTGCAATAAAAATATAGCTATGCAATTAAAAACACAACAACTAATTAACATAGTTGGGAAATTATCAAACTTGGTTCAAGGATTTAAGATTTCTATAAATATGAAATAAATCATGACTAAAAGAATCATAGTTAACTTTAGGTCTATAATGTTTTTTACAGCATCTAGGAGCCCATAAGTCTGGTATCTCCACAATAATCTTCATTGCTTATCTAGATGGAAAATAGCCCATTCTGTGTACAAATTCTTTAGCCCGGGTCAAGAAACCAAATCACCAGCATCCTATGGGGAAATGAGAATCAAAGAAGTGCTATTTCAGGAGGCAAAAATCAGGCTACATATGCAACATTTGCAGTGGTATAGTGACGGTTTGAATCACTACATGTAGAGGTGTGTGGATGTGCATAGGCATAATTGCTGATCTAGATATAAAATGAAAATTTGACAACCAGTGTATCACCACTGTTACCTGAAGGTAATTCTTGATACTGTGGCGGTGCATCGAAACTTCACTTCCTATGAGTGGAAAGAGAACGATTAGGCATACGCTAGTTAGCAGTCTCTAGAGGCAGACAGTATGATTTGTTATACAGATTAATTGAGTAGTATCTCCTTTTCAAAAAGATTGAATACAGCCAGCTAAGAAACATGTTTTGTAGGCATGTTTTCTCCAATCAACCTTAGAGCAGATAGGATACATCTTGCATAACTATCTGCCTTGCTCCACTTAACCTGCACAAAAAGGTATCAGTGCAGTTTGCTGAGAAACACACAAGAAAACATTGTCTCATTTGTGATTTGCCATAGGTTCAACTTCAGAGGCTGTAGCTGCCATGCCTCTGATTGATAGGAAATATAACGCGAGGAATGCCTTAGCTAAGTTTAATTTAAAAATACATAATTGCTGATATGAAGAAATCATTTCCTTGCATGGGCTATGAGAGACATGCATTAGAGTAACACTTGTGCCGGCTCGCTCACAGATTTTGTCGGACTTGAATATAATCTCTGAACCCATAAAATAGTAATAATGCACTAAAATGTATAAGTGTAAGAAACCGAGATGGCAACACTTATGTACCCATATTTATACCAGAACTAAGAGATGCAAAGAAGAATGCGAATAATTCCCTATTTCAGCTGGCAACAAACTATTGTAGTCTAGTTGCAGGTAGAGATATGCCACATCTTTATACAACCTAGTTCTTAGGGGCAGCAATAGGAGTCCTATAACTATAAACAGAAATTTTGGTACCCACAGGCAATAGCCAATGGGTCTTAATATTTGTCTTTGCAGCACCCATTTCTGAAAAGATCGGTATGACACCTAGAGGGGCGGGGGGGGGGGGGGGGGGTGAATAGGTGCTACTTCAAATTTTAGTTCTTTTTCAAATTAGGCTTGACACAAAAGGTAAATTCTCTAGATATGCAACTAGGGTGAATTTACCTATATGACAAGCTAGCAACTAAGCACGGTACACGAAGTAAAGACGGATAAACAAGGATAGAGGTAACCGAAGTGAAAGCACGCGGAGACACGGATGTATTCCTGAGTTCCTCCTTTTTAGGGGAGTAAGTCTCGTTGGAGAGGCGTGAACCAACACAATGGTTCAACAGCCACAAAGGCTTCACCTTCTTCTCCGATGAACCACACCACAAAGGTTTGGTTCACCTTCAACTATCGGAAACCTTCAAGGCGGAGTCCGGGGCCTTTACAACAACGATCCGGGGCACAACGCACAACTGGATTGGGGGCTCCCGAACAGCTACGATATATCACAAAGACAACAAGTGAGTACAACAAGAGGCTAGGTTTTCCCAATGGAAACCCTAGCAAATGGTCCCTCAAGTGAATGAGGGGGAAATGAAAAACGGCTTGGTGAAGATGTAGATCCAGGGCTTCTCCTTCAATCCTCCAAAGATTAACGAGTTTGGGTGGAGGGATTGGGAGATCTAGATGTTTCTTGAGCTTGCAATAATGGTGTCTTCAAGTTTGGGCGAGCTAGCTGGCTGGAGGTAGGTGGAGGGGTATTTATACCCCTCCCCAACATTATAGCCGTTGCAGACAGCTTCACACCGGAGACTCCGGTCAGAGTGACCGGAGACTCCAGCCTACACACCGGAGACTCCAGGAATAATCCGGCAAGTCTCTGGACAGGTTCCAGGGGCTGAACCACTTCTGGCAAGGAGCAGCTCGGGCCGGAGACTTTTCGACCAAGGACCGGAGACTCTGGCCTAAAGAGGAGACTCCGGTCACACTCTGGCAACATTCCGGCAACACTCCGGACAGTGTCCAGGGAGTGAACCAAAGCTGCTTATCTTCGACAAAATCCCCTGGGTCCGGAGACTCCGGTCCAGAAGACCGGAGACTCCGGCCTGAAAGTCTCCAAAACCTCTATTCCTTTTTGGTGTTGATGCACACATGTTTTACACGACAAAACCTGCATCACTTAACACCTGATTAAAACATCACTAGTGTTGTTAACTAACACACAAAACACAAGGGATCACGAAATGCTCTTTCAATTTCATATATATATATACACACATATATATATACACCATGTATATAATTCACAGCCCATCATGCATGAAAGGTTGAAAAGAAAGTACGACACTGAAGAACTTTGATCCTTCTGACGAAAATTATCACATCTAAATAAAAAGCATATAACTGCACAACCTTGAATATACCTGGTGGACATTTAATAACCGAGGATTATCTTCTCGTTAACACGTAAAACATTAGCAATATTGTTTCAGTGCTCGCTCAGTGTTTATTCTTAACCAACATTAGCTTGGCCATGGAGAGAGGAACGCGGGATGATAAGGGAAAGGCCTTACCTTGGTTCAACGTCATCGACCTCCTTTGTGCCCACGGCCTAGGTATCGGCCTCTTGCGTTGTTTGGTGGTACTTGTGCTCCTCCTGTCGAGAGCTGAGGACAAGGGAGAGACAGAGCCCCGACTGATCACTCTATCAGGTGTAGAAATCAGTATTTATTTGCTGCCAAAGAAAATAAGAAGAATTGACTGGGTATTCCAATAAAAAACTGCACATAAATTTCACTAAGAGGTTTTGGTATATATAAATGAATACTTTGACCAAAGATAAGAAATATGCATGGACGGCCATAAATTTTAGTAGACTGTATATGGTTATTGTTTCACGTTCATCAGATAGAGAAACCTTGAGACATACCTGTCAACTTGCAACACCTCCACATACCAAAATAGCACAGCCAGTTGCAGAACAAACATATTTAAGAATGTCTCATAACACCAAGGTGATGGAGCAGAGGAAGACAACAAACCTGAATCGAGGAAGTCCACTGCAAGGTTTTTTCTGCTAGTAACCATAGATGGATAATCACCTGCAAGGAAGAAACATGACCAGGCCACACGTCAAACTAAGATCTAAGATGTGGGCCTATATGATTACCTGATGGCAGTCAATATACTACTCCCACAACACACCGATTGTGCTAAAAAAATGGAGAAAGTACCAAACAATTGAAATTTGTTGCCACAAAATAACTATTGGTCAACTCCTCAAGGAAATTTTAGTTTGGCAATGCTATTTACATATTCTTTTTTATGTTATAAGCACGGTAAAATAGACCTTATGGGCTCTCCAAATGGCATTGTTTTGAGAGAAAACACAAACATCATTTAGCATCCACCTAGACTAATAAGTTTGACCAAACTTGCCATGGAACAACATAGCATAAAAAAGACCTTACTTTTACCTTGGAAACCAGCGGCAAGTGAATCTATGAATGTGCCTATTTCTTGCATCATTGAAGACGAAAATAGAGGAAAAAAGGTAAAGAAGAAAACTTAGTTTCCACCTAGATGCAGCCACATATGGGGAAAATATTTGCCCTTAAATTCATATTGCATAGTCCTGATCTCAGATAGGATCCTGACATTTAGGGGCAAGAACACAAGATAACAAAGCTAAACAAAATTGACTTGTCAAATGTTGAATACTAAAGCTTGGAGGTTTCAACCCTTCTAATGTGAATGATAATATTGGAATAACAAAATGCTTATCCATCATAGATTTTTCCAGTTTCTTATATAACTCTAAAAATATACAAACAGAAACAGATGTTTAACTGGGTGCTATAGGAAAACTGATACCAGACAGGCAAAGATCCAATTTAGAAAAAATTGGGTACCTTGATGGTTGTACAGATCGTTGAAGAGTTGATAAAAGATATGAGATTAATTTGTTTAGAAGTAGAAGCTCTGAAAAATATATAAACAAAAACAAATGTTTAACTGGGTGCTATAGGAAAACTGATCCCAGCTAGGCAAAGATCCAATTCAGAGATATTTTGGGTACCTTGCATGGCTGTACAGATCGCTGAAGAATTGATAAAAGATATGAGATCCAATTGTTCAAATGTAGAAGCTCACCTGGGTTTGGACATTCATATGGGCATGGGAGGCAACCTGTAGGGATGTTGGCAACGGCCAGGCACGAGGATATTGCCTCGCTGGCTGCGCTCTAGCTTCATATGATGAAATAACCGCCAACCACCACCAAGAGTATCCTAGCCACCGCAAAGAGTTTCATACTTGTTCGATTTCTGGTTCAAACAAATGACATGAAAAAAGTGGATATTCACTAAATATTAATGCAAATCTACTGTAATTCTGATTAACTAAATCTACCCAACGTTAAACCAAAATAAAAATATCCCACCTCAAAGAAGAATGTGCATTTACATAAAAGGGCTAATCGAGTGATGTCAAGAATGAATAAGAACATATGCAAGGGAACTTCCATTGCACCTTAATATGGAGCAATTCTGGCCAATTACAGAAGAAGCCGCTCAAACCAACAAACAATACATGCAGGGTTACACTAAAATGTGCATCACTCAGATAAAATTGTGCCCTCTATTTGTATGACAAAGGAGCCATGATTTTGATGTGAAACTATGTAATCACCTTTAGACGTGGCGAGTATGACTGCAGATGTACCTGGTTATTGGCTTACTTGCTGGAATGGATGATGTAACCAGCAAACTAAGCAGCCCCACCTTGATCAGCGCAGAACAACCACACGCAACAAAAAAGCAAATAGATCCAAGATAATATTGAACATATTGTAGCTGCAATGGAAGTGTAAAAATAATTAGAAGGACATGTAAATTCGAAACAGAGTGGTACATTCAAGTACTGAATAAAACCCTAATAATAAGTGGTCGATTTTACGTCATCACCATGGTGGAACTAAAGCTGCATACCTATCAGTATCAATTTTGGACCAGAAACTTACCACAACCAGCACCAAATCTTGCTGCATCCATCCATTATTTTCTTGTCGTCCCTAGGAGATGCACCGCCACGCGGCAAAGTGTTCTGGCCGAGAACCGCAAGCCCCGCCGCCAGGAGCATCCGCTTGTGCCCTCATCACTATAAAGCATATGCCTGCAAGGAATAATGGCTTCCTGAATCATTTCGTGCAAAATCATTCAGGAGCAATAAATTAGATGCTAGCCAAAGCAAGACAACATCATAATAAACAGGGAATAGGGCTGTAGAAAGATGAGTAAAAATGGATGTTTCCGTGCTGGTTGATACGCTAGATCTACCTAGAAAGCTGAACCGTGAATATGGCCGTTGATGTACCAACATCGAGCTAAGATGCCACTCGAATCCTCTTGCCTACATAAATTAGAACGAAGCAGTTGTTATTTTCCGTGGAGACAAAAAATGACAGTGAAACCAATATTGATTACATTAAGACACATAACATGCCCATCTGCTTTCTCGCATAATAACAACCAGTGCCGAAGAAGAGTCATGAACAGTACCGATCAAGATATGCCTGAACATAAGCAATTTATCCGCTCCAGGAATCATAGAACACCATCCTTAATCGAATAATGATAATAATTTCAACATAAACCACTGCATATCCAAGGTACCTAATTAAAGGAATGACAAAAAATGGCAATAAGTTAACCAGCATGGATACATGGATTTCTAGAATTAGATCGCATCCATACAACAGATCAGCTATACATCCACTTTTTTTAAATCACATAGGTTGCAAAATTAGTTCATCCAGGAGCAGATCTAATCTCACAACCTAATCCCAACATAGAAATACATAGTTCAGTGGTCCTATTGGGGCCAATGAAGAGAGAGGCAAACCGACAAACCTGCAAGTAAGAGTGCAGACAATGGTAGCGGCTGGAAGTCAAGATAGATGAAAAAGCAGTCAACCACCATGCCACAGACATATCCATGGAGGCATACTCGGCGCGAATCGCGTTTTCTACCTTGGTTGTGTGGAGAAGAGGTGGCACCGGCGCCACACAATCTCAAGGTAACGAAACTAAAACTAGTGCTTCCGCTCTGCACCAGATCCAATCGAAAAGAGGTCTCAGCTGCAACTACACAGACAAAAAACTCGGATTAAATCGTAGAACAGTACAAACATCGGTAGCAGAATCAAGGGTAAGAACAGGGCAGAGAGGAAAATGAAACGCGAAAACACGGGTTGCAGCTACGCACCTTGGTCGTGTTGAGAAGAGGCGGCACCGGCGCCAGCGGCAGCCAATCGGGGACGGCGAGCTCCTGTGCTTGACGAAGAGTATCCAGGGCTGGAGGTGGTGGAGGTCGACATGCTGAGGGCGAGGACGACGGCGGCAGCTCCTCAGCGAGGCGGCGGCAGGGAGGAGGAGGGGCGGGAGCGCGAGGGAGGAGGAGGAGGAGAAGGGGATTGGAGGAGGAGAGCGCGCGAGGTGATAGGGCGGGGAGAGGCGCGCAAGGGATTGGGGGCTGGCTGCTAGGGTTTCTACCGCGGGACTCAGCTTATATACGACACGCGAGTAAGAAATCAATGGCTGATATCGCATCAGGCTTCTATATGACGGTCAAAATTGTCTAAACTCTGAGGAGCCTCCTGGCTAGAGCAAGAATGTGTTATCTTTAGATATATGCTGGTATGCGAGCGTGAGGTGAAGAGACAAGATAGCTTGTGATTCGAATTGCACCGCACACCGGCCAGGATTAATGGCGCAGCACTACCGAGGGGTCCAGAGGGAGCTGATTCGCTCGACTCCGTTTCAAAAAAACCTAGTAGGGTTCACACATGGCGTGTTTGGTAGCCCGGGTTGCCTGAGAAAATCTCCCCCCACCCGGATTTTTGCTGTTTGGTAGCCCGTATATGCGTCTGGGCCATTCCCACCTCACCCTGAAAACTCCCCTCAGCCATGCCGAGAAGAGAAGCTCAGAACGAGCTGCTCAACTCAGCCGGGGCGAACCCATATGGAAAATCCCACGGGTGGGTCCCACCCGAGCTGTGCGCCTCCCACCCCGACCGAAAACTCCTCTCACTCCCCCCCCGCATCGCTCCTCTTTCCCTAGCTCTCATCGCCAGTCCCGTCGCCACGGAGGTACACCGCCGCCGCCTCCTCACGCCCTCCTCCCAGCGCCGCCGCCAAGCTCCTACTCGCGCCCACCGCCGAGCGTCGCCGTCGAGCTGCGCCTACAATCGTCGTTCGCCGCCCTCCACCTACCGTTCGCCGCCCTTCACCTGCTGCTCACCGCACCACCGCTGTTGACCAACACGGCCGAGCTCCTCCTCGCACCACCGCGGTTGGCCACCACCGCCGAGCCCCTCCGAGCACCACTGCCGAGCGGCGGCGCCGAGCACCGCCGGTGAGTTCCTCCTTGCGCCCTCCACCTGTTGTTCCCCGACCTCCACCCAGCGCCTGCCCTTGGTTCCTTCACGCGAAGCCTGATTCTGACCTGATTGCTTTTTTTAATTTTTGGTCAAGGTCCTTTCTGTAAGAATTTGGTCCTAGTTGTAATTTCGTGTTTTTGACTTTGAGATCAGCCTGTCCCATTACATGCAGGCCACCAAACAAATTCTCGCGCCACCCTGGCCCAATACATACAAGCCACCAAACAAACCACCAAATCTCATATCAGCTTGTATAAGGCTAGCATGTTTGTGTTGGGAAACCCTTGATAGGGTGGCACATGCTACCAAACACACCCACAGTAAATTCTCCGATAGATGATGCAAAATAGGTCTCGCGCTGAAAAACTATTTTTTACATCTCCACTAATATAAAAAGAGAGAGGGTGGCTGATCCAAATAACATCAGCCGTATGATCGCTTATATCTAACGTTTCAGAATCCGTCAATGATGTATCCACTTAAGTCGTACCCCCGTTGTGTGCAGCCTCAGCCTGTCCCGCAGGAAACCGCCTCCCATCACCATCTCCTCGAGACCTCCCCAACGCAACGCCCCTATCCACGCTCATCTCACCGGAGACGACGTCGTCTTCCCTGACATGTCGATCCCCATTCCCCGAGCCCTTTCCCCTCCCCCGGACGCGTCGCTCCTCTCGCCGGCGGTGATGCCGCTGCCCCGCCCCACCTGCTGACACCGCCTGCCCGTGACAGCACAGCCTCCAGTCCCCGAAGCCCTCCCGTCGTTGCCCTACCGCCATCGCAACCTACAGTCGCCAAAGCCCTCCTGCCGCCAACGTCCTCCCGTACCTCCATCCTCTACTAGATCCCCCGGCGCGGCTTCGCCGCGCGCCACCCGCCTTCCACACCGTTAATCTTTTGGTAAAACGTCTTGATTAGCATGATTAATATGCCACGACAGTAAACTATTTCAATACATATAGATGGCACTATAATTTTAGAGCAAAACATAATGCTCTTGTGTAGATAGGTCTTGAATTACAACATTTCCAACAATCAAACACTCATATAGTGGAACGTTAAAATATAGCATAGTGGTAACCATCTTACGAAATAGTAACATAAGTACCAATATTATGACAAAACAGTCAATAATTCCTACACATAGCACACCACCTTTCGCATAGGTTATCGGTTTTCAAAACATAATCACAATGGGAATGAAAACTGAAAGAGAAAATCTTACAAAATCAAAAGCAGAGAGCGTTTCCAAGCCAAAAAAATATAAAACATGAAGAATAGGAGGTAAACTTGTATATTTAAGAAATCAGAATTGCTTCTCCCAAAGAACTAAGCTTATTTTTAAGGAGGGAACTAAGCTTGAAATAATGGAGAAATTAATTTGAAAACATGCACAAATATAAGATGGAATATACTACTCACTTGCCAAGCAGAAAAAAAGAAATATATTACATATACAAATTGGAAATAAGACTGCAGAGGATCAGATTAGGTCATGAGGCCTAACATTGTCTTAGTACCATAGTAGTAGAATTCGACAGGCTACCACACCATGAGCTAAACATCTTTCACTTCAGAAAGAACTACCTATTTACACATTGTAAAAGAACGGCCAGCGTAGCATGCAGATAACAAAAACACTTTCAATATGCTTAGGGTTCACCAATGGCAGAGCAGGGATATCGGCAAGTTCAGAACCCTGTAAAACAAAGGGTTGAAGCAGACATTTCAGAATGTACCAACGCCGGAACTGAATGAAAAAGGGCGGTAATTTTCACTGTACCTGAGATGATTATTGTACGACACCACGAACCAGGTAGATCTCATTCAGTAAGGATTTATAGGGACAGGTGTGATGACCTGCACGTGTAGTCGACCAAGAAAATGTAAGGGAAAATGCAGATTAGTCGAAAATAATTGCAAAAAACAAACTGGGCAAGTGTGAAGTGTGTAGTTAAATGATACATCCATGAAGAATATTTAGTATGACATGAGAATATAATAATGGTGAGACATAGGCTGTCCTATCCAATAAGCATCATGAGAAAACATGGTCTTTGAAGTTATCATTTTTTCTAGCAAAATCTGCTCCAGCTATTTATCTAGCAATGTTGTTTAAAGTTGTCATGTTTGCTGATCAACAGTGAAGTTCCAACGGCAATAAAATGTTGGGAGGTAATCAGGACTACAATGATGATACTGTGTGTAAGAAAAAAAAATCGTGCTTAAGTGCTAAGCCCATGATCTGTGAAACAAATAGGAAAATGCCCCGCATACACAGAAATGGTATTGAAGTATCAAAAGCCTACAAATCTTTGAGGCACATGCATAAAAATGTGTAATGTACATGAAACAAAAGAATGGTACTGTTATTTTGTCTCCCCCACTTGTCATACACAACTCCACGGTTCTCCTATTAAGAAACTGATCCCTCCTAACTTATCCCGTAATAATTAGTTCCTAAAAATACAATACATATAGCCAAAAAGTGTAAGTAAAATATTGGTCACAACATATACCTCTTGTCTTGGAGAGACAGAGACAGTAATCTATTGTCACTAAGTATGACTTCTTCGAGGCCATGGATGGATTAAATAAACATGAAATGAATAAACATAACTATCGCATGTTCGTCATTGTGTTTTGTCCTTGCTCAACCGATTTTTGGCTCACATATCAGCTTAGCGCCACATTTAGCTGGACAGATCGAGTAATATATCACAGACAGCTAGGCAATCTTCAACGTAGAAAGCACTGAAATTTCTGGAATTTAAGAAAGCTAGCTCAATAAATAAAAGGTAAACCTAACATGATTGATGGCTCAAATACATAACCTAGAATAAGATTGACATGAATTAAGAAACAATTTAATCTCATAATCGACTAAGTTTCCACTATTCAGATTTTTCATTGCAACTCTTGAATGGAGCTCATTAGCCTAGTTCACAATTGGCCAAAGGATTTGAAGGGTAGAAATGACGTGTGGAATTTGTTGTATCATAGAATGATGGCAAGCAAGGAAAAGATGGCAATTCATCATCCACACAAAAATCTTCCATAGCTATGCCAACACTTGCCCACTCATTTAACATGGAGTAGAAACAAATGATTTAATTTGCATCGTACAGTAAAATGTATACCGGTAGCAGAAACTCTGCGACAAAATAAACATGTAAGGAGATGACAGAATAACAACAGAGGGAGGTACAACTACATGGTGCAAACACAAAAGAGAAAATGTCCTACCTCGTGAAGCTGCAAAGTAACATTTCATGGGAAAGCACATTGATTTCTTCTAATTGGCAGCAAGAAAGTCAACTAAGCAAACCTGAAATCCATATGCAAAACCCAAAGTGAAATGAATACAATTAATAACATACCCTACACTTAAATAAACGGTACAATGTTCAGTAATTAGCAGCCAAATTGCTAAATCGTTAGATTGTCTTTTACATAAAAGCATAGCATAAGGTGACGCAAGATCAATCTTAGGTTTAACAGTAAAAAAGTGATGGACTGATAGAAGTGGAAATGTGTCAAAAATTAATTGTGCTTCTTCTGTTTCTTCTATTAGTCATCAAATGCATTTGCACTTTTTTAACTGAAGGAGTAGAAAGCATATTATATATACCAACAAATTAAAAGCACGGTCAACAATTTACAAAACTGGGAGCACGTGTTGAAACATGCATATTGCACACTCCTGATGCCAATACAACAAATGAACCATCTTGACACATTATAAGAAAATAACGAAATACAAATATCGAGGTTATTGAAAATACACCTCAGAACCTAATAATGTTCAAAGACTGCAAGTGAGGCAAAATGAAAGCAAACTACCTTCAGTGGAACTGAACCTAGACCACTGAAGGTTGGGCTGCCCTTCTTGAGGTCAAAGACGCTGGTTAAAGTGCTGCAAACACCCTGGGATCAAAATCCTTCACAACTTTTGATCATTAGCAAACACACAAAAATAGGTTGATGATTATCAATCAAAACATTAGCGGTGTGCGAAGAGACACAAATACTCATGAACAAAAAAAAACTGTGTGGATCAGCTTTAGCTATATTTGAAGGCAACATACTTGCAAAGTAAAAACGTCAAATTCCTATAGGTCTATCCCAAGGGAGATGTTGTGGTCAGCACCATCAGTCTCTTGATAGCGGATAATCTCTGCCGGTCAGGCTGCAAAAGAGGACACAATAAATAAACCACCGGGAAATCAGTTCTACCCTATAAATTATAGGCTTTATATTAATAGTGAGATTTATTTGGTTTTTCAATGCTGAGGAAGTACATGGAACAGACATCCACGGTAGCAATACAATGCCAAAAAAATCATTTAGTACAATGTCATTTAACTAAATCGCGTCGCTAATGAAATGTGTATAAATGTGCAGTATAAATGCAACCAAATCAAGCATGTGATGGTAAAGCTGCATGTAATTTTTATTAAACTAAAATAAAGGTCCCAACTTTAAATCATCTCCAATGGCAAACTGATTCGAGTGGGAAGCTATGGAGATAGACTTCATCTCAACTGACCTTCAAATCATTCTTTTACGGGTGGGATGATGAGGTGTTCCAGAGTTGTGAGCAGATCCATCAGATGCTATTCATGAACCTGCAAGAATTGGATATAGTAAGTGCCTATAAATATTTGAACCAAATGAAGAAAATCTTTCACATCATATCTATTGACATATCTATTGAAGCTAATTATTCAATGAAGGAATATGAAAATTGGCAAAATAAAGCCTAGACCTCCCATACAGGAAAGAAACAGAAAAAATAGAGGATATAATTTCAATCTAATTTACAAATACTTGATTTGTTTTATATTTTCTTGGTTTTGATGAAAAAATCCTAGTCAGATAGCACCATCTATTCATTCTTTTATGAGGGCAAACAATAATTTCAGCACCACCCATAACACGGGATACATGGATTTTTATCTCTCTGATTCAATATCAGAATACAACCAATCTGTGTCACAAAGAGGAGACAAACCTGATAGCGGCCTCGTCCAGTTCAGTGGCAGCCTCTAGATCAACCTGCAAGCCAGTATAGATTTTTATTTACAAAACATATGTTCACATGACTGAGGGAACAAACGGAAATTGGTATGTGATGCTTACCACTTAAATTTGAAGAAACCTCCACGTTCTTTGGTGCATACCCATGTTGTACCTGAAACTGAAATGCAGTCATATAAAAAAAATCTTAGGTGGTAGATATTGGGGATGCGTTTGCTCCAAGAGGCCTACCAAAATACATATACAGAAATGATGTTTTTAACTAATAGCAAACTGCTTTATATGGCCGCACTGCCAATAATCACAAACCCTTGCACTCCTTGAGGCCCCATATGCAAATCAATGACAGGAAATCAGAATGGAGAGGGGATAAGAAAGAACTCAAGCCAAAAGAGGCTCACCAGATCCAAAACGCTATGTGCTGCTGCGTTGGTGGAAGAAGTGGAGGAGGCCAGGTAGTTGTGCTTCTGCCCGTCATCCTATGACGGATCTGAGATGCACGGCTCCTCATAGACACCCCACAGCCACAAGCCACTCTTCCTGGCGACAGAACGCCGTGCGGCGGCGAGCTGCGCTGCTCCGTGGTCTTCCTGCTATTATGGAGCTAGGGGATGAGAGATTGCATATAACAGGAGAAAGATGGGGGCTGGCAGCCGGTGAATCGGTGACGCCGTACCTCGGCATGTCGTCCTCGTCTCCATCTTTACACCAACAGCAGCGGCGACTTGGCGAGAATAGCGGCGGCGTGTCCGGCTGGGTCTCCTTGTTCTTCACTCGGGCCATGCGCAGCAGCGACATGAGCTCGTCTCCATGGAAGAGAAGAGGCGGGAGGGGCTTGTTCGTCCGTCCGGCCAAGCGCAGCAGCGGCGCAAGCTCGCCTCCGCGGAAGAGAAGATGCGGGAGAGGCGGAGGAGGGTGGCGGCGGCCGTAGGAAAAAGGGCGTAGGGGGAGGAGGCGCAGGAGCGGATTGGGGAAGGAGATGCGCGTGCCGATTGGGTCGTGGCGGCTAGGGATGCGGCGAAATGTCGATACTACCCCTCAAACATACACCACGACGGCGCAGGAAAGAAGTGAGCTGCTACCGCAAACGGACGCTCCAGATCGCGCGGTAGCTGCTCAATCCGACGGTCGAGAGTCCCTAATCGCTGTGAGAGTCCCTTGGGCCACCCCGTTTACCTCCTTCGATTCCTCTCTCCCTCATCGCGCCGCCTGCAGACCCCTTCCGGCATGCTCTCCTCCACTGCTTCGCACATCACACGCCAACAACTCGCCGCCCACCTGTACACCACGCGCGCAGCCGCCGACCACGAATGCCGCATACCTGCAGCAGACTGGGCGCCCTCCGCCACGAACGCAGCCGACCACCTACATACCGGGCGCCGCAGCCACTTACCCCGCCTACCTGTAGCACCGGCACCGCTGCCACCCGCGCCGTCGCCCCTGCCGAACACGCCCTGCACCAGCCGTCCGTCGCGGAGGGATCTGCACCGACAGTCCACTGCACCCGCCTGTCCCAGTCGACGGAGGCATCCTGCTTCTCCAAGTCTCCAAGGCGGGCGAGTCCTCGAGGTATCGTTATATCAAAAGTTCATAAGAATCACCGATGCAATCTTGTATCTTAGTGTGTCATAATCATAGTCAGTCGAAAAGTGTACGAGGCATGTGTACCACACATATGTATCTGCTGGTTTGTTTGATTTAGATTTGGCAATTTACACTGGAATCTGTACGTACATGTGGCTGCAGGTCTTGATTGGAATTAAGGAGTAATAAGCATGTGAACCTGAATGGCAGGTTTATTGAGTTATGAGTCTGTGATCTATAGTAGTTTTTGCATTGTTTGCTGGCATTTCGACTCCTCCCATGGATGGAAATTTTTTCGGTGCTTCTATCTGATATGTTTGATTTTCTGATGTCCATGTTTGGTTCGGATAAGGCTTTATACTTGGTCTGGCATATCAGAGTTCGGATGAGAATATCCAGTGGTGTCTGGGACATCATTGTAGTTTGCTTTTAGTTTTTTGACAGCTTTGCTGGGTTATATTTTCTTGCCACTTTAAAACTCCAGCAGTCTTACGTTTTCTGTTCGGGCTCAGCCGCTCAGAAGATGTTGGGAGCTGAGCTGGGGATGCAAAGACCAAGCAGTTCCTCTGAAGGCACATAGGATTATCACTAATAAAACTAATATAACTGTGTTGTCTTGGCTTTATCAGAAACTCCTATGTTCCAGAAATGTGTTGCTGAAGAATCTGAATGTTGTCAGGAAATGATCATATGGTTCGCTGAAGACACTGCGGCGGCTGGCCGGAAGCCTGGGCTTATTTGAAGTAGAATCAAGCAAGACAATTCATACAAGGGGGTTCTGAATGGACATGTGCAGCACGCAAAGCATGACAGAGTTGGGTGTCGCACATATTCTCCGGCGAAGGTGTAATCCCTTACAATTTCAAATTTCTGGTTTATGAACTGATTTGTTCCCTCTATCTGCTCACACGGTAGCGAAGTTTCATACACTAAATCTTTGACCTTTTCTTCGGTGAAGGTCGTTACTCATAGAAATTTTGCATTATGTAAGTTTTTGCTAGCTGGCTAATAACTTAGAATTCCTTTTTCCTTGTGGGGTAGCGTGTGATTTATCTTCGGAGACTTCGTTCTCCATGTGCTATTAACCAAGGGGAGTTTGCCAAGAAAAAATAACAGAGGAATAAAGCTTAATTTTTTTTGATAGCGCCGCTTAAAAAGTGGTTTAGAATAGCATAAAAATCACAAACCACTATACTCCCATAATAATGGCCTTTGATATGTGTGTATAATATGGTGTGTTCAGGTTAGAGCGGCTGGTTATGGTCAGACCATCGGTGTAATGTTGTGTGTTCAGGTTAATGCAATTAGTACTTGAGGATCATGCATATGAAATAAGTTATATACAGAGGATAAGTTATATATGACAAAGATTGAAGTATAGATGGGGGAATAGATGCATCTTCTTATCTCGACTCAGTCTAACTGCTGCGCAAGAAAATGATTTATGTTAGGATACGTTTTGTATTTCAAAGGGATTTATTTTTAGATGCTATACTCCCTCTTTGTGATAAGTGCTAAAGTTAAACATGCAAGGAATTTTGTCCAAACTTTCAAGTCCTGGAAACAGCCTCTTGCAGAAATGCAGGGAAAGGCTGCGTACTAAAGACCCAAAGTGGTCGGACCCTTCCCCGGACCCTGCGCAAGCGGGAGCTACTGCACCGGGGCTGCCCCTTTTTTCAAAACATGGGGAATAATTTCACGTGCATTTCTTCAGTTTTCATTCATAGCATTTTTAAATATTTTGGTACATGAAGTTAGAATTTCATTAAGGGCTTCTCGCTTTCATTGGATAGAAATCGATGGTATTCCAGTTAGTCCTCCGTGGGTTATCTGCCCCTTACATTTATCTTGATCGATTGAATATTTCTATTTCTGTTAGAGGGATTAGTATACTAGTAGATTGCTAGCACAACGTATCTTCTGTAGAATTCTTGATTAACTCCAATCCGGTAAGCGGTAATGCATAGAGTTTCCGCCCAAGCTAACTGCATAGATGTCATTTCTCACAGGCTTAGATTAGCATAAAGTTTGACATAATTAATTTGGCATCTCAATAGTTTTAGATGTGACGTGATAAGATGTTTGAAATGTTATTGTTCTCCATATACTTGTGTACAGAAGATCGTCTACAAGATTGTCCATCTTAGGTTTTCGTGGCAATGGTGTTATGTTATGCCTGACTAAAGAGATGTAGAACTTAAACAGGTTGGTTGAAAAAATTCTACCGAGTTACGAAGGTACTTGACCATAACACTGTAGGAATAGCTATTTTTTTGACAGTAGATACTAGTTTCACTGACCTTTGTTTTTATATATAATTTTATGTTTAGACCACCAGTCACTTATATAAGATATTCTAATGGTGATATATGTGCTACCTGATATATATTAGGTATAAGTGTGTTGTGCATGCCCAGCTCGTGTATCCGTAATGCGTTTGACATGTATTACACATGTTCTGTTTCTGGATGGAATGTGCATATCCTCTATGCAAATGCTATATGGAGAAGCTGCAACAGTGAATAGACTAAGTTGGATAATGAGTAAATGGACATAAATAACCAGAATGACCACAAGGTAAAAAAAAAAAACAATCCATGTTGTGTACGATGCCTATTTTGAAATTGGTATGCAAAAAGTCCCTTGTTGTGCATGATGCTTTTGAAATTGACATGTAAAAAGTCCCTTCTCTTCTACGAATGATTTAGTTTTCTGTTTACCTCTTTTTTCAAGAGTACATTCTCCACATGTCATTTCAATTATTTATTAGTCGGGTCATGTTTGTACATATCTAGACAATCTTTTTTCTTTGGACCTTCCACAAATGTGTGGTGCTTTTATTTGATTAGATGGCTGCACTGAATTTCTTTATCTTAATTGTAAATGGAAATATAAAGACTCTTGCTAACCCTGGATGACTTAACTAATATCATCATTAGATGCTATAAGGCTTTTCTATGAGAAGATGTGGTACTGGTATGGATTGCACGGTGTATTTCACGGTTCTAAAAATACAACCTAAGCAATTTGTTTCTCCCCTAATAGAGTGACGCTGCAGTTTTTCCAAAAGCAAATGTCGTGAATAATCTAATGAAAATATTTACTGAATTTTGACAAAAGTGTATTTTCAAGGTTTAGCTTGGGTTTTCGGGTAGGAGCATGTCTAGCATGTAACTGTTATTTAAGAGATGAGCTTGAGAAAATGGAAAACACTCATAGATCGAGATAAAGAGAGTGCATCGTCAATTTTTTTAAGTATTGACAGAGAGTTGATCCAAATTTCAAATGCATAGTTGATTTATGAGACGTGCGTTGCACGTGCACGGTTACTAGTCACGAAAATAATAGAAAGGCTGCTCCGAAAGATGATGTATCCATAAACGGTGATGCAAATTTTCTGTGCATGCCCCCAAAATTTTAGCTTTGGTGCTGCAAATATGCTCACCACTAGGGTGTCCCAAAAAAAAAACTTTCTGGTGCCGCTTGCAGCCCAACTGCCGTGGTGAAATTTCCTCTTCCTTCCCGCCGCCATCGACCAAACTCCCATGCCGCCGCGCCGGCCCGCTCAGCCCCGGCCCCTCGATTTCCGTCGCCACCGTTCCCTCCAGCAGACGGAATAGGCCGCCGCTCGATTCAGGTTGCCAACTCTCCGCCGGGCCACAGTCGACCTCTTGGGTGTCTTTCCCGAGCTTGCCACCCCGTCCCTGCTCACCCCTGCCGCCAGAGAACGTTGCCGAGCAGCGTATTAGGCTGTCGGCGCCTCGCTTCCAACCGGGTCACATCCAACACTCCCCGCCTCCACTCGACGCCATCTCTGGTCGCCATTCGGCCTCCCCTGTGCCATTGCCGCCGCCATATTCGGACCCGACGCTGCCGGCCGTCACCTCCTCAACGTTGCAAAAAACGTGTTCGTCCAAAAGCCAAGAAGGTAACAAAAAATTAATTCTCGATTTGTTTTTGCATATTTTAGAACTAGTTCGTTATAAAAAATTGTGTGTTTGGAGATGAATTCGTATGATGATTTCTCGTCTGATGAGGAGTGGGAATTGGAAGAAGACGAGGACATAGCGATGGTGTTGATATTGCACAAGAATAAGAGGCCAAAAGACGGTGGCTTTATTTTTTCTCGTAGATTGAGGCAAGAAGGATGCAACCATCATTATTGAAGCGGTGGTTGATTGGGAGACATGGATTTAGTAAGCATTTTTTGGTACTGGATCTTGCGACGACATCAATGTGCTCCAAGGATCACCAATGTGCAATGTTGGCCAATGGTGAATCGTCACCGGTGGAGTTTCAAGCCAATGGCTGCGCCTACCATGCACGTATCCACCATGTTGTTCATCAGTGTTCAGCTGAACATCCAAAAATTTATGTAGATTTGTTTTCATATATATAGTATATAATGACATACTTATCTCAATTGGTTGTATACAATGCTTTTTTCACGTTGAAACATGGAATTAGCAAACCCATCGGGACCAGGAGCCTTATTGTGCTCCATCTCGAAAACTCCTACCTTAATCTCTTCTAAAGAAAAGGGTTCACTAATTTACACTTATCTTCCATAGACAAATAACTATGCAAACTTAGCTTGTTGCATACCAAACCTCTCACGCATGGCAAACATTATTGCATCATATGGTTACATTTTCTCGGTGTTTGCATACATATGTCTGTAAAACCATATCATTCGGTTGAAAGTTGTTGTATGTTATTGCTTTTAAGTTTATGCTCCTGTGCAAGTTATTACTTGATAACCTGACATGAAATTTTTGGTATTTCTGATAATATTGGTTTTGAATTATTTCACTTAATCGAAAACATCGTTTGACATTATCATAGAATTCAGAAGTTGTAAACTGGAAATGGAAGCAACTAACAAACTTGAAATTGATGTCACCAATTGTCCATTTGTTAATGTGGAACTGTGTACTATCGAGAACCAAGAATTATAAATTAGCAAGTGCATGTGTAAATCGGCATGTGTTGCTGTTTGCATGTGCAGTGGCATCTTAACCGTTTAAATGGCTTAAAACAATCATGTAAGTGGTGACCCAGGTCAAACATGTTAGTTATGTTTTGTGTACCTGTATGTCGTAACATGGAAGGGCACTTCTTACTAGCATATGGCTGTATAAGGTCTTGCAGACATATATAGTTCCTTGCTTGTAACTTTTTTTGTATACTCTCATATCCAATCAAATTAGTTAGCTATCTTATAAATAGTATTCTGTGCTTAGTCTTAGTCTGTACTTTGTAGAGCTTGACACTGTTACTACCATGGCCTTATGTGTGTTGGCTGCTCGACATGTAGACTGGGCTCTGACCATAGTCCTCTCCTTCTGGATACCGGGGAGACCCTTGCCCCTAGGCCAAACAGATTTTTCTTCGAGTCTAGTTGGCTCTCTCTGCCGGATTTTAAGGATACTCTTGTGGCCCAGTTGATGAAAATCCTAAACCAACCGAAGCATCACTGGGAACCCATAGATTTGTGGCACACACTCTGAGAGGGCTTGCGTCGCTTCCTCAAGGGTTGGGGAGCGAACCAGGGCAAGGATGTTAGGTTGAGGAAAAAGGCCTTGTTAACTCAGATCCAAGCATTAGATGCAGTGGCAGATGCTGGGGGTCTGGACGAGGAGGGATGGGCTCTCAGATACCACCTTGAGGATCAAATGGTTGAAATCTTTGCGCAGGAAGAGGAATATTGGCGCCATGTGGCCGCCTAAACTGGACGCTCAAAGGAGATGCCAATACATCATATTTTCATGCTATTGCTAATGGCAGACGTAGGAAATGCATCATCCTACGGCTCATCTCTCCTCACGGCGAGCTATAAAAAAAAAAGAGAGATCCAAGAACATATTTTATAGCTTCTATCGCGAGCTGACGGGAGCTGAGGAACCCAAAGTACTCTCTTTCTCCAATCGTGTCTGGGCTAACCCCAATGATAGTGTATCAGTGGAGGAAAACGTAGCGATGTCCCTGTCTTTCCTTCCTGGAGAATTAGATCATGTTCTTGCGGCTACGAAAGCTGATACGGCCCCGGGACCTGATGGGCTCCCTGTGGTCTTCTTTAAAACCTTTGGCCTATGCTCAAAAACCTGGCCCTTCACATTCTAAATGGCTTTGCCCTTGGGATGCTCGACATTTCTCGCCTAAACTTGGGATCCCTCTCGCTAATCCCCAAAGTGCCTGGGGTTGAGGAAATCAAACAATTTAGGCCCATTGCGCTAATTAATGTCATTTTCAAGTTTGTGGCAAAAGCCTACGCCATTAGGTTAACTCCGATAGCGCATCGGATTATCTCTCAATCCCAAACTGCGTTCATTAAGGGCTGCTATATTCAAGACAGGGCTCTGGCCCTCCATCTCCATGAAATCTTACATGAAATCCAATCCAAGGACTTAGAAGCAATTGTGCTAAAACTTGACTTTGAAAAGGCATAAGATAGGGTGAGCTGTGCTTTCTTACGTGAAGTGCTCACTGTACTAAGAAAGGCTTTGATTCATTATTTTAGGAACAAGAGAGGGGTGAGACAAGGAGACCCCATTTCCCCTCTCCATTTTTATTTTATTGCCGATTCTTTAGCGGCTATCCTTGACAATGCTAGAGTGGCTGGGCATATTAAAGGAGTGGTTCCTCATCTAATACCTGGTGATGTTTCCCACCTTTAATATGCTGATGATACAGTCTTGCTCATACAGAACGACCACAACTCCATTGCCAACTTGAAGTTCCTGATGATCTACTTCAAACTGCTCTCTGGTTTAAAAATCAAATTTTAAAAAGTGAGGTCATTGTTATTGGGGTTTCTTCGCAAGAGCAGACCAGAGTGGCCAACCTCTTGAACTGTAAAATTGGATCCTTCCCCATGACATACCTTGGCTTTCCTTATCCGATCACAAGCTTTCCTTGGCTGACTGCGAAGGCTTGGTTGGAGTTGTTGGGCACAGGGTTGACCCTTGGCAGGGCCGCTTTATGTCCTCAGCTCCAAGATTAACACTCACAATCTCCTCTCTAGTGAGCCTCCCAATGTTTTTCACGAGTCTGTTCCTCCTAGCTGAGGGCACTCATGCCGGTTTTTTACAGGCACCTCGCTAGGTTTTTCTGGGAGGGTGTTGGGGAGAAATGCAAGTACCACTTGGTACGCTGGCCTGATGTCTGTAGACCTAGATCCCAACGGGGACTTGGGGTTACTGATACTCGTGCACTGGACAAGGCCCTCATGACTTAATGGATCTGGCGTTTTCTTGATGAAGATAACCAGGACGCCCTCTGGGTCAAATTGCTAAAAGCGAAGTATGAAGGTGGTCATAACATTTTAGATAGCTCTCAAGTGGGAGGGTCCCAATTTTGGCATAGCTTACACAAGATCAAAAACCTCTTCAAGCTGGGTGCCAAATTTTCTTTGGGTAATGGGGAAAACATGTTTTTTTGGTCGGACTGGTGGGTTGGTGATGCCCCTCTCCAATCCAGATATCCTAGGCTGTTCCAAATCTGCTCAAACCCAACGGCCTCGGTGGCTCCAGCTCACAGAGGAGATGGGTGGTTGCTTCGTTTCCAGAGAACTTTTGGACCTGATGAATTACAACAATGGGGCAACCTTTGGCACGAGATAGAAGATTTAAGCCCAACTCCGGATCATGACACTGTGAGCTGGGCGCTTGAACCATCGGGAACCTTCTCGGTTTCCTCGCTTTACAAGAAAATCTGTCAAGGGGAAGTGTTCCCTTTTGCCAAGATAATCTGGTCAGCGCCAATTCCTCTTAAGATTAAGATTTTTACCTTGCAGCTCATCAAAGGCAGACTACCCTCCAATGATAATATTAAGAAACGTAATGGTCCATCAAATGGCATTTGTGCCCTTTGTTACCAGCCGGAGGATGCTAACCATATTTTCTTCAAGTGCTCTTTAGCCCAATTTGTTTGGAGTGGTTGTCGTGATATGCTTAATGTTGATTGGAACCCCAATTCATTTCTTCATTTTTACCATTTGCTGATGCAATTAAACTTGAAAGCTAGACACATGATTTGGATTATTTTTGCTGCTCAGAGCTGGGCGCTCTGGACAGTACGAAACAAATTAACCCTTTGAATCTATCTTCTCTAGGCAACCGGCTGACCTGGTGTTCAAAACGTGTCTTATTTGCAGCAGTGGCGTCCTCTGCTAAAGCCTAAAGAGCTGGGACTTCTAGAGGTGATCATGGAGATGCTCAAGAACCTCTACATCAAGACGCACTCCCCTCCTGGACGGCAGTAGCTCAAGTTTCATTTTTCCTACCGTAGTTGTCTTTGTTTGCTTACAGTTGTTGCTGAGAGCCTGTTCTTGTTGTCAAACTTTCGCTCGTGTTCTCTCGTGTCGTGTTGTAACAAACTATGAACCCCCACGGCTTTATTAATTTAAAGGCGGGCCCTTAGGCTTGTTATCTAAAAACATGTAGATGTTGAGAGCTTAAAACATCACCAGCGGGATTGTAGTGGACATATAGGAAAGATGACATTCCCTAAATTATTTTGAGTATGACATCTACATGCTGCAAAGGTTACCATGCAAACTAGCTCATTACCCCCCTTGTGCCACACTTTGTCAAGCGTAGTTCAAGCTGGCCAAAGTTTCAGCTTAGTTATAGGTTCAAAAGATCACTGGGTCAGGAAAAAAGTTATTTTTGGTCTGTTCACGCTATAATTATTTAGGAAGCAGTGACGGTAACAGATTCAGGTTATTGATTTTGACTTCAAGTATTCTTCTTCTAATGTTGAATCCAATGCTTTCAGAACGGAGAACATATCGATAAATTGAGATGTTCTCCACTGACATGCTTTCAGCTCAACAATTGGTCGTCGTTTGCTGCATTTTGATCTCTAAATTTCTTTCTTCAGCACTTAAGATGCATAAAATTTGTCACTTGTGCCATGTTTCCCTGCTGCATAAAATTTCCAAAAGCCAGCCACCTTTCTACCAAGGTTCGGTCAACTGATCACATATCTCATGCTATTTGTTATCAGACTAGAAAACAGAAACCGCATTGGCATTGGTGTGGAACAGTAGTGAAGGGTGCGTTGCACTGGTATGATGTTGGCAGAACTTGCCTTTGTTGCACTGACTATAGCGCACGAACTGTTTAGCATACACCTTCCTCATCATTTTGGTCCATCCAAGTGCCTTTTTCATTTCAAACTTATTCTGCTTACATCTTTCATGTTTAGTAATATCTACGAAATGCTGGTAAATGGCAATAATGTATTTCACAGTTCTGTTGTTCCCCATCTAAATCACTGATGGTGTTTGAACCGTTTGACTGCAGCAGAAGAGACGCTGGAGCAGGTGACCAAGAAGGCAACTTCCACCACCAACTCACGGTCCAACAAGCGCAAGACAAGCGTGGATCAGCCAGAATCAGAAGTCGAGGACGAGAGCGGAGAAGTACCCTGCCGTCGGCGGTCTACTAGAAGCGGCAGATTCAGGGGAACCAAGACGGCGACACCGGAGCCAACGCTGTCCGTAAGAGGCAGAGGCAGAGGCCGTCCGAAGAAGGGAGCCGAGAGCCCGGACTCTGCTGCTCTCAAAGTCGGAAGCTCAGGACGAGGTGGAAAGAAGCGAGGGAGGCCCCGAAAGTGATCGGTCAGATGAACCTCGGAGCTCGGTGTTGAGTCTTTTTTGGTCAGATCAGCTGGCAGCGAGAGTGGTTGTTACTCTTTGATGTTGCCATGCCAAGCAGAGCCGTAGGGCCTGATTATGCCACATCCTCTAATATGGTTTTGAACTACTAATCTAATGGACATGGGAACATGGCCATCCTGCAAACTGTGGATGCTTGCTATGAACACTATGGGCATGAGCGATTGAGCGGTATTGCTTTAACGGCTATATATGAAGCAATGAATGACTCATCCTACAAGAAACTGTCATTTTTTGTGAGAATAAATATTGGCAATTCAAAGAAAGTATATACAATTTTATCAAAAGACATGTTCAGGAAGACAGGAAGTCTAAGCCTGGCGCCCAATGTTAATTTCCGTTACAAGCAAGAAACCCAAAAAAATGTGCCTATGTGCAAACACAGCGATAAACGTCAGCGTCAAGGCTAGCCATCGAACTTACCATGTCGCCTTGGAAACCAAAACAAACGATCCAGATGCATGAAAGGCCGTTGGCTACAAATACGGCACGTATGACACCCGGCCGATTTACAAGCGCCAACCAGATCAATCTATCAATCAATGGCGGCGGCAGCGGTGGTCATGCCGCACCTGGACGACGGGGTCTTATCCGAGATCTTGTGCCGCCTGCCCTCCAAGGACGCTTACTGTCTTGCCGCCGTCTGCCGGCAGTGGCGAGCTGTGCACTGCCAGACCACGTTCCTCTGCCGCCACCTCTGGCCGCGGCCGCTGCCGCTCCTCGACGACAGCCGCTCGTGCGCGCTCATCATCCAGCCGCGGCGGAGAGCCGGCTTCAGCCACCTTAGGCTCGTCGCCGTCGATCCCGCCAACCGCGTTCCCGTCAACGTGCCTCCCCAACCGAAGTACACGGACCCCAAGAATACGGAGCGTCCTTCCAATCTTTTTGACATTGCTAATGCCACGCCGCGGCCGCCACTCGAAGACTATGTTGTCTTCTTCGAGCGCACCGTGCCCATGCTCGACATCTCCGTCGTCGCCTCGCACGGGCGGTTGCTGCTCTGCTGCAGCCGGACCCGCTACTACGTGTGCGACCCGGCCGCCAACCGCTGGCTTGCGCTCCCGCCGTCCACCGTCTCGCCGTCCAGCGACGCCAACTCCGGCCTGTACTGGAACTTGGACGCGTCCACCGGGCGGCTCGCGCTCACCGTCGTCCTCCTCGTCCGGCGCAGGCGCCGCCGCGTGCTGGTGGACACCTTCTCGTCCGCGACCGGCAGGTGGGACGCGAGGGAGCTCGCCGCGCCTGGCGCCGCACGCTGCCTGCCTGGCACGTCCCCCGGCATCCATGCCGGCACGTGCTTCTACTGGCTGAGCCGACGCTGCCGGCGCCAGGGTGCGGTCCGCCATATTCTCCGGTATGACGCCACCCGGTGCCTCGTCTCCGTGCTGCGCGAGCCGCCGCTCGCGGAGAAATCCAAGGACCGCACGCGGTGGTCTTTGGGGTCGGTCGCCGGCGGCCTCCGCCTGTGCACGTTCGACGTCCGCGACGGCAGCGAGTCGAGGCTGTTCTGCCACGGAGACGACATTGAGGGAGTGCAGGGCGTGTGGCTGATGGACGCGTCGTCGTCGGCGTGGCGGCGCGTGCACGAGTCGTCGGTGGGCGGCGTGACGGCCTACTACTCCATGATGGTTTTGGGCGCGGAGACGCCGGTGGACTTCGCTGGAGCGTGCGGCGAGTTCATCCTGGTAGTGAAGTGGGCGAGGCTATCGCGGTATGACCTCGAGAGCCGCAGCAAGGTAGAGCTCGCCCGCCTAGAAGTGGGCAGCGGACGGCTAGACACGCTATACCAGCGCTACAATGCGTTCCCCTTCTTCAAGTGAAAAGGTTATCTGTTTCTTGGGGTTCAAATTAACCTACTTTGGTAGTTTAATTAGTGTAAAATCAGAGTAACCTTCATGGGATAATTTCTTCTTAGTTTAGTTTTAGCTCATTCTCTGCGCATGACCAAGCTGGAAGTTCTGAGAAACCATCCTTTGTGGTTATCAAACATTACTCCATAATGCCATAACAATGATTTATTCGTGACGTTCGAAATTTTATTTTGCCTGAAAAGATTGCCAGACTAGCAAGGCTATGCCACTGGGATTAGGAAAGTTCATTAACATACTTTATTGTAAAATCAGAGCAGCAATTTGGTGAATTTATCGAAAATGTAGTTCACGTTTTGACTGTAACTATGGTGGCCCAAAGCCAGCCTGAACTTGATATTGACAACCGGTATTACAACTAACCTTATAACGCACCAGGCGAAGAACTAGAATTAGTAGAGGGGAGAAATAGCCAAACGAACCTTATAAAGCACCAGGCGACGAATGCCTAGAATTACCAATCTAATGGGCATGGCGAGGGGATGAAACCCTGTTGTCCTCTCTACCGATAGGTGCACACAGCCAAAAAGCTAGATTCGTTATTATCCAACAAATTGTGAACGCTAGCTATGAACACCGTAGGCACGAACCTTCTTGGGACTGTCCTCCCCTGCTCCTGGAATTTCGACATCAATGAGATTTACAGGGGTGCTGCCGTGCCTGGCACCAACCTCTCCTGCCCCTTCTCCGACGACGAAATTAAAGCTGCTTTCCATGACATGAACAAAAACGCTAGCCCGGGTCCCGACGGTTTCGGCCCCGCCTTCTTTGTCAAGTTCTGGGCCCTTGTTCCGCCAGACATTACTCAGATGTTTGCTGACTTCTTCAACCATAACATTGACCTCTCCCGTATTAACAGAGCCTTCCTCGTTCTTCTGCCAAAAATTGATTCCGCCACCTCCCCTAGTGACTTCCGTCCCATCTCTCTCCAAAACTGTCTAATGAAGGCTATCACGAAAGTCCTCACCTCCCGTATTCAGCAATCAATCCACTCTCTTGTGGATGCTGACCAAACTAGTTTCCTTCAAGGGCGTAGGATTTCGGAAAACATCGTCTACGCTGCTGATCTTGTGCGCTCCTGCCATACTCGCAAAAGGCCCTCCGTGGTTTTCAAAATTGACTTCAGAAAATCTTTTGGCTCTGTTAATTGGAAAAGCCTTCTCTCCATCCTCCGTGCTCGCGGGTTCGACGACCGTTGGTGCCGATGGATGCGCGATATCTTCCACTCCAGCCACACCTCTATCATCCTCAACGGTGTTCCAGGCAACTGGATTCGATGCCGAAATGGACTCCGCCAAGGGGACGCCCTCTCCCCGTACCTCTTCATCCTTGCTGCCGACGTCCTCCCCCAGCTCATTCGGCGGGCCTTCCTAACTGATGGGCTCTCACACCCCCTCGATCCCTCCAGACCATGCCCGGTGCTCCAATACGCCGACGACACCCTTATCCTTTGCCGAGACGATGTCGCCTCCATATCCGTCCTCAAGAGGGTCCTTGACGACTTCGCCAGCGCTACTGGCCTCGCGACCAACTTTCACAAATCCTGTTTTGTCCCCATGCATGTTGACCCCACCCAATCTGCGCTCATGGCCGCGACCCTTGGCTGCCCCATTTCCTCCTTCCCCCAACCCTACCTCGGCCTCCCTCTTTCACCCCTTTGTCTCCCTCCCACAGTTTTTGCCCCTCTAATCTCCTCCATTGACCGAAGACTCTCCGGATGGCGCGCCTCCCTCCTCTCGTCCTCTGCAACTCTGTTCTAAATAACCTTACTACCTACTTTATGTGCTCCTTCCTCTTGCCCGTTGGTGTGATTGAGGCCATTGATAAAAGACGTCGTGCTTTCTTTTGGACAGGGAAAGATACTTGTTCTGGTGCTCGCTGTCTAATCGCTTGGGATAAAGTTGTGTTGTCTACGCAGGTTGGCGGTTTCGAGCTTCGGGATCTTCGTAGGCAGAACCTGTGCTTGCTCATGCACTTCGTGGATCGGCTCCACCAACCCCAGACGCTTCCTTGGAAGACCTGGTTCTTCTAACGACTGGCAAGGGACCTCGGAGACAAGGCCACCACCCCCAGCTTCCTCGACAAAATTGTTGCTTACTGCCTACCCGTCTACCGTGCCCTCACCCGCGTATCCATCAGCGACGGGCGCCGCTGCTCCTTCTGGATGGATAGGTGGCGCGCTGGCTCCCCGCTGTGCACTAGGTACCCGGCGTTGTTCTCCCACTCCACTCGACCCCATGAGACAGTCGCCACCGTCGTGGCTTCAGGCTTGGAGCTGCAGCCTCGACTCATCGTTGCGGCTACTGCCGAGCTTGCTGATACGTCTCCAACGTATCTATAATTTCTGATGTTCCATGCTTATATTATACCAATTGCTACATGTTTTATATACACTTTATATCACTTTTATGCATTTTATGGGACTAACCTATTAACAAGATGCCGAAGTGCCAGTTCCTTGTTTTCTGCTGTTTTTGGTTCCAGAAAAGTACTTCTGCGAATATTCTCGGAATTGCACGAAACAAAAGCCAAACCTCCTATTTTTCCGAGAGACACATGGAGCCAGAAGGGCAAGCCAGGGGGAGGCCCATGGCCTCCAAACCACATGCTCGCGCGGCTGGGCCCACAGGCGCGCCGGGAGGTGAGGAGGGAGCCCAGGACCTCCGCCGACATCGCCCCTTCGCCTATATATTGCCTCAGACGCGAAAACCCTAAAGGACCAAGCCAATTTCCACGAAGAGTTCCGCAGCGCCGCCGCCATCGACGACAAGTTTCGGGGGACAGAATCTCTGTTCCGGCACGCCGCTGGGACGGGGAATTGCCCCCGGAGTCATCTCCATCGACACCACCGCCATCTTCATCGCCGCTGCTGACTCCCATGATGAGGAGGGAGTAGTCCTCCCCCGAGGCTGAGGGCTCTACCGGTAGCTATGTGGTTCATCTCTCTCTCCCATGGTGTGATCTTTATGTGATCATGAGTATTGCTAGTATCGCTGAATTCATATGTAATGTTTATGCTACTCAAGTGATTGTATCTAGTTTCCGGAGTCATTGTGACAACACGGTATCAAGGTGACAGTGTGGGTACTTGTGTGTGACTCTATGAATAATTTAGATATTTATCATGGCTTGTTCTTGGGAATTGTGGTGTTTGTTTACTCAGACTTTGAGGAGTGCTTTTGCAGCCCTACACATAGTACTCTTGTGTTATCAAGAAGGAGAATAATCCCGAGTATCATTTACTTGCATTCAGTTGTGCTAACATGTTGAGAGGTGCCACTAGTGAAAGTATGATTCCTAGGCCTTGTTTCTAAGCATTGAAACACCGTTTACAACAAGTTCTGCTACATGTTTGCTTGCTGCCATTTTTATTCCAGATTGCAATTACCACTTATAATCATCCATATTACTTGTATTTCACTATCTCTTCGCCGAACTAGTGCACCTATACATCTGACAAGTATATTGGGTGTGTTGGGGACACAAGAGACTTCTTGTATACTAATTGCAGGGCTGCTTGAGAGGGATATCTTTGACCTCTACCTCCCCGAGTTCGATAAACCTTGGGTGATTCACTTAAGGGAAACTTGCTGCTGTTCTACAAACCTCTGCTCTTGGAGGCCCAACACTGTCTACAAGAATAGAAGCGTGCGTAGACATCAAGGTATTTGCTAGCGACGTTGCCGGGGAGGTAAGGTAAAAGGTATTCACATCCTCTGGCTACTAAGCTATTTTCTAGTGCTGTTGCTAGTGCGTGAGTGCTCGAAGGTATCTCCTTTAGATTCTGCAATTATTTCTTTTTGTTTCTTGTTTTTATTTTCACTAGTTAGGCTTAATGGAAAATAACAAAAAAATTAGAGATCTTTATAAACTTTATATGGAATTAGGACATGATGCTTTTGAAGAGAAAATTAAAAAACCTATGGAGGCTTGTTTGCATAATAGTGGTAGTAATGTTATTAGTATAAATTCTTTGGACACCATTATTGCTAAGGCTGTGCAAAAGGCTAAGCTTGGGGAAGCTAGTTTATATGAAAATAATCTTTTTTACTCCTCAGCTATGGAGGAATTATTTTGCCTTGATAATGCTTTGTCTCCAATATGTGATAATTCTAATGATGTTTGTGATATTCCAAATCCACCTGTTGAAAGTATTTCTTTTAAAATACCTTTGAAAATTGTTGAAAGGGTTATGAATGATCAGTATGCAGGGGATGGATCAATCCATCCAAGTGCTCACTTGTCGAAACTTACAGAACTTTGTGAGTTATTTAAGGTTGCAGGTTTATCAAGAGAAAATGTCATGAGGAAGCTATTTCCATTGTCACTTAAGGACAAAGCAAAGGAATGGTATAGGCTGCTGGATGAACAACCTTCAAATTGGAAACAGCTTGAATCTATCTTTTACTCTAAATTTTATCCTCTTCGTGAAGTGCATCTAGATAGGAATTACATTTATAATTTTTACCCTCATGATGGAGAAAGCATTGCTCAAGCTTGCGGAAGGCTGAAAACATTAATACTCAAATGTCCTAACCATGAGCTTTCTGAGGAAATAATTGTTATTAATTTTTATGCAAGGCTTTCAGGTCATTACAAGGATTATGTAGATGCATGTTCACATGGTTCTTTCACAAGCAAGAAGGTTGAAGCTAGATGGGATATTCTTGAAAGAATTCAAAACAATGACTAGTTAAATGGAGTTTGAGAATGAGTTTAGCAGAACTTAGGAGGCTAAGAGTATTATAAGGACGAAGACAAAGGCGTATGAAGACGGGAAGAACATGGATATTTCCAGTTCTAATGGAATAAAGGAGAAGTTGATCGTCTATTGAGAGGCATTACTAGAGATGGAAGCGGTGAAATTAACTGCCAAACAAGAGTTTGTGAGTAGAACTTGGATATATATATAAGGAAAAATTTGTGTTGGATACACAAACAGATTACAAGAAGGAGTGGATGAGAAAGTCATCCGCCAAATGATGATAAGTCAGAAAGGGATGACAAAAGTAAAGTACTTGGATGAAAGCACGTGGAGATTTCAGAGATGACATATCAACCATGTCAAGAAGTACAATTACATAGTCCAATGTTCAAGAGAGCATCATAACCATGGGAGAAGAGTTAAATTTTGTCGTGGATTGACGACAAGTCGAGAAGGTGGACCAATTTGGATGAAGTCACCTCACCACATATGATGTCGAAGTACCAAAGTTAGAGTTTATATCTCGAGCAATTGTGGAGAAAGATGTATTACCAAGAGGATTGACATACTAGAGCCAACCACTGAGGTGATGGACGCATCAAGGCAAGATTGCTAAGTTACATGTTCAAACTAGTTGGTACTGTATGGAATCAGTCTATAGTACCAGACATGAAGGAAATGATACGTCAGCTGAATTTTATAATGATGACCAACATCATATTCAAGATTGAAGTTAAGATAGCATCCAATGCACAAGTTTATGTGTGCAATTCTTTTCTTGAGACCAACGGATAAGCCAACTGGAATTCTAGCCATAGTAGGAAACCAACTTATCAAAGGATCATTTTGGTAGTTCACAATATGGTGGACATACCACGTATTCTTCGGGAAACTGTTGGATATATAGGAATAGTTTATATCTATTTATCGGAGAACGATACTGGGTATTCACAACATGGTGGATATACCACGTGTTCTTTGTGAGACCATGAGGCACATATACTGGAAGTTTAAGCACAAAGAAGGATTACGAAGCTTGACGGAATGGGGCCGACAGAATGAAGCTCAGCTGACAGAGGGTCAGACCAGAGGAAGTCTTAGGGAATTCCAAGGGGGAGAGAGTGAAAAAGTGTATTGGATAGTATTAAGCAGAAGATGATGTGGAACTCAAAAGGAAGACTTTGACTGAGACAAGACTGAATTGGTTATTAATGCTCTAAAAGTTCTTCAAGAAAGACGAGCATTATCGAAAATCCTTGATAAATTATGAAGCCAAGGAAGAAGTTAAGAGTCGGAGGGTGAAAACTTTAAGGGATTTAGTGGTCATAGATGCTATGACTAAATGATCTAAAGTAGAGTGAACAAAAGAGACCAGAGTTTATGGATGGGGAAGTCGAGATACTTATTCCCGTTGAATCTGATTGAGACCAGGATCTGAGAGGATGGATGCCAGAAGGTTTGTACCCCTGATTACAATTGATGGAAGAGAAGATAGAGTAATCAAAGTTGGATAGACAAAGGTGTCTACTACATTTGGAGGAAGCAAATTACAAAGAGCAAATTATGTTCTATAAGAAATGTTAAGAATAGTTACCTCATATTCTCGAGCAAAACGAGATGAGCTTTACCATCAGAAGTGAGGTCTTCTTAAGCTCATGATTATAAGGAAGGGTACCACCTGGAGATCATATAAGGTGTAGAAGAGGATCTTCGACAGAGGGCTATAAAGCGATAGTAATGCAAGGAGTCTGAGTTGGATAACCCGAGAGGAATGAAAGAGTAATGGAGATCGTTGGAATTCATCACAAACTCCATAGGAGTCGATACATGGATAGAAAGGATCACGGGTGGATGCACATAAGGATTCGGGACAAGGGAGCATCTCATTCCAAGTCCATGTCAGCAAGGAATTTGAGAGAATCACTATCTGTAGAAGTTCTTTCTACCTTACTCTACGTGAGAGCTGTCGAAACTTTGGGACGAAGTTTAGTTTAAGGGGGAGAGAATGTAATACCCCAGGGTTTAGAGAGTCGAAATGGTAGAAATATCATTTGTGCATTTGCATAGCATGCATCTGAAAATGCGGGAAATTTTGGCGCGTTAAATTAAACGATGCAAAATGATCGATGTTTCTCTCGACTCGATGAGTTAGGGTTTAGATCATCGTGTTGTGTGCGATAAACTTCAACATGATCTTTATAACAACTAATTAGAAATTAGAATCATCTGTTGAGGCACTCTAGAATTGGACATGACCTTTCCTATTTCTCGACACTTCTAAACACAATTAGATAATATATGACAAGTTATAATTCAAATCAATTAAACATTTACTCATACAATATCTTAGTACATCTATCCCTATCAGTTAGATAGCCAGATCTATCAAAACATACACCTATAAATTACTACTGCACAAGATTGTGCAACAAATCCTTCTTATGTTGCTGGACAGATACTTGGTGCTGCCCAGAAACGATTAAATCATCCAAGTATGCAAGTAAAACATCATCACACACTATATATTTACACACCAGCCAGTAAATAGCTATTTAACAACGAAAATACTTGTATCTAGTCATGTATAAAATTCAAGATGGAGTAAACAAAAAATAATGCAGCAAACTTGGAGTTATCCTTATCAGTCCATCCATAATTTGACCAAAGGTTGGATATAGCCACTTTTCTCCACACCAACACAATCACCTGGCAAGATCATGTATGTACATGATCTATTGCTCATTCGTAGCAGCCAAGAAACTACATAAGTACCCAAACAGCAAGATCAAGTACATTTTAAATCTGTTCTTATCATGTAAATTCACCAAAGCATTCCACAAGCACATAATCACCACAGCTACACACTAGTAGCTGTTTGTCCTTATTGAAAATACACACAAAATTAGGCATGTAAATAATATTGCACCAACACATCAGTTAGCACACTTCTGCACATCACATACACATGTGCTAAATTGAATCTAACGTGATATAATAGAATTTCTTCAGTTAACACCACTAACAGTGGGGAGCACTGCAAGCACAGCACGTTTCCAAGCAGCAGTTCATCATCAGGATGAACTGGAGCACTACACACACACGACCACCTCAATTTATCGGCATAGCGGTCACAGAAGAAAACTCACCTCGTCGAGTTGTAGTCGAGCACTACAAGAAATATGCTAACCTATGACCTTTTGATAGTGACCCTGAAAATATTGGTCATAGATCTATGACCATTTTGTATCATTTGGTCACTCGTTGTTTTGAAGGCTCTAAACCCGAAAATATAACGACCAAATCTGTCTGAAAGGTCATAATATTCTTACATGAATTGGTCATAATGCAAATAACATTAATTTAATATATTTTTTCTACCCGATTACGACCAATTCAAATGGTCATTCGCATTAGTTGACAGCCAACTCAGCAGTCTCGCCTACGTGTCACTGCTTAGGTGTCATTTTTGCTTACGTGTCACTTTAACTGGACAGCCAACTCAGCGGTCTCGCCTACGTGTCAGTGTTTAGGTGTCATTTTCGCCTACGTGTCACTCTTACATGTAGGACCCACTGTCAGGAGTAGCACACACAATGACCGGTGGGACCCGCCCAGCCCAACCGACATGTGGACCCGCCATGTGGGATCCACCGTGTGATCCGTGGGACCCGCCATGTGGGACCCACCGTGCGGAACCCACCGTGCTGCCATGTGGGACCCACCGTTTGACCAGTGGGACCTACCATGTGGGACCCACCGTGTGATACGTGGGACCCGCCATGTGGGACCCACCGTGTGACATGTGGGACCTGTCATGTAGGACCCATCCTGCTGCCATGTGGGACCCACCGTGTGATCCGTGGGACCCGCTATGTGGGACCCACCGTGTGACCTGCCATGTGGGACCTACCGTGTGACATGTGGGACCCATCCTGCTGCCATGTGGAACCAGTGGGACCCGCCCTGCTCACCGTGCTGCCATGTGGGACCCACCGTGTGACCTGTGGGACCCGCCATGTGGGACCCACCGTGCGATCCGTGGGACCCGCCATGTGGGACCCATCCTGCTGCCATGTGGGACCAGTGGGACCCGCCCTGCTGCCATGTGGGACCCACGCTTAAGCAAATGAATAAATGGAATAAAATGCGGAGATGGGGACTTGAGCCCACGCCCTCCCTCTCCTCCCAGGCGCACATAACCACCAGGCCACTAGTATGTTTGTGTCATACAAGTGCTCTGGTCCTCTTTAAACAATGCACCGAATAACTGGGCTTGGGCCTTAGTGGGCGAGGCCACTTTTTTTTTTTTGCTTTTGCCCTATGCGGAGTGGGCTATTCCGAGTGGGCCGTCCAGCCTGGTTCGGCTGCGCTACTGGGCTAGGCCGGCTTGGCTCGGCTGATACCTTTTTTTTTATTCTTTTCATTTATTCTTTTTTGTTTTCTTTAATAACTTTTGATTTTGAACTCCAATTTTTACCAAATAAAATTTGAATTTTTTTTAATGATGTACTCTGTCATTGTATACTATTACAGACTGTTTTTATTCAAAATAAAATACGAAATACCCCTAAGCTTATATATTGCTTTATACTGTTTTCATTACAGACTGTTTATATTGCCGTGACCGTTCGTGTGTAGTGATTGAATCATGCAAATATTTTTGTGTATCTATGATGAAATGACTAGTTGTGAACCTAGAAATAAAATTCCTAAAAAATAACGGGCAAGATATATAGTACTTGTAGTTCAAATTTTAGCCATTTCCAGCTGAATCGGCAGGAAACCGTTTAATCGACCGGAAAATGGTAAAAAACTCAGAATTGAATACTTTTTGGTGATTGTACATAGAATGATATCTACTATGGGAACAGTTTTTATCGGTTCCATTTTGGACGACACTCTCGGTAGCCGCTTCACAAAAAGTCGGGCTATTAGCACTTAAAAAATGAAAAGTGGCTTTTTCTGAAACATGTCGAAATCGCTGGTCGGCAACATTGTTTGTCATGCCACAATGCAAACATGTGCCAAATTCGGGTACATTTCAACAAACTATGTCATGAATGTGGCCAAAACACTGCTTGTTAGTCTTGAAAGCTATGAATGTCTATTCATGATAGCAAGTTTCTGGGAACACGTTTTCAATAAAACTTCCGAATTGCAAGTTTATATTTTTTTATGGTTACTAGGTCACATGTCAAGACGCTACGCGAAGGTTTTCCATTATTTTGATTTTTTTTAATTTTATATGCTTGTTTGAAAAGCTAGTCGAAATCTTGGTCACGACCGTTCATATGTAGTGATTGAATCATGCAAATATTTTTGTGTATCTGTGATGAAATGACTAGTTGTGAACCTAGAAATGAAATTCCGGAAAAATAACAAGCAAGATATATAGCACTTGTAATTCAAATTTTAGCCATTTCCACCTGAATCGGCAGAAAACCGTTTAATTGACCGGAAAATGGTAAAAAACTCAGAAATGAAAACTTTTTGGTGACTGTACATAGAATGATATCTACAATGTGAACAATTTTTATCGGTTCCATTTTGGACGACACTCTCGGTAGCCGCTTCACAAAAAGTCAGGCTATTAGCACTTAAAAATGAAAAGTGAATTTTTTGTGAAACATGTCAAAATCGCTGGTGGGCAACATTGTTTGTCATGCCACAATTCACACATGTGCCAAATTCGGGCACATTTGACAAACTATGTCATGAATGTGGCCAAAACACTGCTTGTTAGTCTTGAAATCTATAAATGTCTATTCATGATAGCAAGTTTCTGGGAACATGTTTTCAATAAAACTTCTGAATTGCAAGTTTATATTTTTTTATGGTAACTAGGTCACATGTCATGACGCTACGCGAAGGTTTTCCATTATTTTGATTTTTTTTGAATTTTGTATGCTTGTTTGAAAATCTAGTCGAAGTCTTGGTCATGACCGTTCGTGTGTAGTGATTGAATCATGCAAATATTTTTGTGTATCTATGATGAAATGACTAGTTTTAAACCTAGAAATGAAATTCCTGAAAAATAACGGGCAAGATTTATAGCACTTGTAGTTCAAATTTTAGCCATTTCTAGCTGAATCGGCAGGAAACCGTTTAATTGACAAGAAAATGGTAGAGAGCTCAAAAATGAATATTTTTGGTGACTGTACATAGAATGATATCTACTATGTGAACAATTTTTATCGGTTCCATTTTGGACGACACTCTCGGTCGCCGCTTCACAAAAAGTCGGGCTATTAGCACTTAAAAAAATGAAAAGTGAATTTTTTTGTGAAACATGTCGAAATCGCTGGTCGGCAACGTTGTTTGTCATGCCACAATTCACACATGTGCCAAATTCGGGCGCATTTCGACAAACTATGTCATGAATGTGCCCAAAACACTGCTTGTTAGTCTTGAAAGGTATGAATGTCTATTCATGATAGCAAGTTTCTGGGAACATGTTTTCAATAAAACTTCTGAATTGCAAGTTTATATTTTTTTTATGGTAACTAGGTCACATGTCGTGACGCTACGCGAAGGTTTTCCATTATTTTGATTTTTTTTGAATTTTGTATGCATGTTTGAAAATCTAGTCAAAGTCTTGGTCATGACCGTTCGTGTGTAGTGATTGAATCATGCAAATATTTTTGTGTATCTATGATGAAATGACTAGTTTTGAACCTAGAAATGAAATTCCTGAAAAATAACGGGCAAGATTTATAGCACTTGTAGTTCAAATTTTAGCCATTTCTAGCTGAATCGGCAGGAAACCGTTTAATTGACAAGAAAATGGTAGAGAGCTCAAAAATGAATATTTTTGGTGACTGTACATAGAATGATATCTACTATGTGAACAATTTTTATCGGTTCCATTTTGGACGACACTCTCGGTCGCCGCTTCACAAAAAGTCGGGCTATTAGCACTTAAAAAATGAAAAGTGAATTTTTTTGTGAAACATGTCGAAATCGCTGGTCGGCAACGTTGTTTGTCATGCCACAATTCACACATGTGCCAAATTCGGGCGCATTTCGACAAACTATGTCATGAATGTGCCCAAAACACTGCTTGTTAGTCTTGAAAGGTATGAATGTCTATTCATGATAGCAAGTTTCTGGGAACATGTTTTCAATAAAACTTCTGAATTGCAAGTTTATATTTTTTATGGTAACTAGGTCACATGTCATGACGCTACGCGAAGGTTTTCCATTATTTTGATTTTTTTTGAATTTTGTATGCTTGTTTGAAAATCTAGTCAAAGTCTTGGTCATGACCGTTCGTGTGTAGTGATTGAATCATGCAAATATTTTTGTGTATCTATGATGAAATGACTAGTTTTGAACCTAGAAATGAAATTCCTGAAAAATAACGGGCAAGATTTATAGCACTTGTAGTTCAAATTTTAGCCATTTCCAGCTGAATCGGCAGGAAACCGTTTAATTGACAAGAAAATGGTAGAGAGCTCAAAAATGAATATTTTTGGGCTCTGTACATAGAATGATATCTACTATGTGAACAATTTTTATCGGTTCCATTTTGGACGACACTCTTGGTCGCCGCTTCACAAAAAGTCGGGCCATTAGCACTTAAAAAATGAAAAGTGAATTTTTTTGTGAAACATGTCGAAATCGCTGGTTGGCAACGTTGTTTGTCATGCCACAATTCACACATGTGCCAAATTCGGGCACATTTCGACAAACTATGTCATGAATGTGGCCAAAACACTGCTTGTTAGTCTTGAAAGGTATGAATGTCTATTCATGATAGCAAGTTTCTGGGAACATGTTTTCAATAAAACTTCTGAATTGCAAGTTTATATTTTTTTTATGGTAACTAGGTCACATGTCATGACGCTACGCGAAGGTTTTCCATTATTTTGATTTTTTTTGAATTTTGTATGCTTGTTTGAAAATCTAGTCAAAGTCTTGGTCATGACCGTTCGTGTGTAGTGATTGAATCATGCAAATATTTTTGTGTATCTATGATGAAATGACTAGTTTTGAACCTAGAAATGAAATTCCTGAAAAATAACGGGCAAGATTTATAGCACTTGTAGTTCAAATTTTAGCCATTTCCAGCTGAATCGGCAGGAAACCGTTTAATTGACAAGAAAATGGTAGAGAGCTCAAAAATGAATATTTTTGGTGACTGTACATAGAATGATATCTACTATGTGAACAATTTTTATCGGTTCCATTTTGGACGACACTCTTGGTCGCCGCTTCACAAAAAGTCAGGCTATTAGCACTTAAAAAATGAAAAGTGAATTTTTTTTGTGAAACATGTTGAAATCGCTGGTTGGCAACGTTGTTTGTCATGCCACAATTCACACATGTGCCAAATTCGGGCACATTTCGACAAACTATGTCATGAATGTGGCCAAAACACTGCTTGTTAGTCTTGAAAGGTATGAATGTCTATTCATGATAGCAAGTTTCTGGGAACATGTTTTCAATAAAACTTCTGAATTGCAAGTTTATATTTTTTTATGGTAACTAGGTCACATGTCATGACGCTATGCGAAGGTTTTCCATTATTTTGATTTTTTTTGAATTTTGTATGCTTGTTTGAAAATCTAGGCAAAGTCTTGGTCATGACCGTTCGTGTATAGTGATTGAATCATGCAAATATTTTTGTGTATCTATGATGAAATGACTAGTTTTGAACCTAGAAATGAAATTCCTGAAAAATAACGGGCAAGATTTATAGCACTTGTAGTTCAAATTTTAGCCATTTCCAACTGAATCGGCAGGAAACCGTTTAATTTACCAGAAAATGGTAGAGAGCTAAAAAATGAATACTTTTTGGTGACTGTACATAGAATGATATCTACTATGTGAACAATTTTTATCGGTTCCATTTTGGACGACACTCTTGGTAGCCGCTTCACAAAAAGTCGGGCTATTAGCACTTAAAAAATGAAAAGTGAAATTTTTTGTGAAACATGTCGAAATCGCTGGTCGGCAACGTTGTTTGTCATGCCACAATTCACACATGTGCCAAATTCGGGCGCATTTCGACAAACTATGTCATGAATGTGCCCAAAACACTGCTTGTTAGTCTTGAAAGGTATGAATGTCTATTCATGATAGCAAGTTTCTGGGAACATGTTTTCAATAAAACTTCTGAATTGCAAGTTTATATTTTTTTATGGTAACTAGGTCACATGTCGTGACGCTACGCGAAGGTTTTCCATTATTTTGATTTTTTTTGAATTTTGTATGCTTGTTTGAAAATCTAGTCAAAGTCTTGGTCATGACCGTTCGTGTGTAGTGATTGAATCATGCAAATATTTTTGTGTATCTATGATGAAATGACTAGTTTTGAACCTAGAAATGAAATTCCTGAAAAATAACGGGCAAGATTTATAGCACTTGTAGTTCAAATTTTAGCCATTTCTAGCTGAATCGGCAGGAAACCGTTTAATTGACAAGAAAATGGTAGAGAGCTCAAAAATGAATATTTTTGGTGACTGTACATAGAATGATATCCACTATGTAAACAATTTTTATCGGTTCCATTTTGGACGACACTCTCGGTCGCCGCTTCACAAAAAGTCGGGCTATTAGCACTTAAAAAATGAAAAGTGAATTTTTTTGTGAAACATGTCGAAATCGCTGGTCGGCAACGTTGTTTGTCATGCCACAATTCACACATGTGCCAAATTCGGGCGCATTTCGACAAACTATGTCATGAATGTGCCCAAAACACTGCTTGTTAGTCTTGAAAGGTATGAATGTCTATTCATGATAGCAAGTTTCTAGGAACATGTTTTCAATAAAACTTCTGAATTGCAAGTTTATATTTTTTTATGGTAACTAGGTCACATGTCATGACGCTACGCGAAGGTTTTCCATTATTTTGATTTTTTTTGAATTTTGTATGCTTGTTTGAAAATCTAGTCAAAGTCTTGGTCATGACCGTTCGTGTGTAGTGATTGAATCATGCAAATATTTTTGTGTATCTATGATGAAATGACTAGTTTTGAACCTAGAAATGAAATTCCTGAAAAATAACGGGCAAGATTTATAGCACTTGTAGTTTAAATTTTAGCCATTTCCAGCTGAATCGGCAGGAAACCGTTTAATTGACAAGAAAATGGTAGAGAGCTCAAAAATGAATATTTTTGGTGACTGTACATAGAATGATATCTACTATGTGAACAATTTTTATCGGTTCCATTTTGGACGACACTCTTGGTCGCCGCTTCACAAAAAGTCGGGCCATTAGCACTTAAAAAATGAAAAGTGAATTTTTTTGTGAAACATGTCGAAATCGCTGGTTGGCAACGTTGTTTGTCATGCCACAATTCACACATGTGCCAAATTCGGGCACATTTCGACAAACTATGTCATGAATGTGGCCAAAACACTGCTTGTTAGTCTTGAAAGGTATGAATGTCTATTCATGATAGCAAGTTTCTGGGAACATGTTTTCAATAAAACTTCTGAATTGCAAGTTTATATTTTTTATGGTAACTAGGTCACATGTCATGACGCTATGCGAAGGTTTTCCATTATTTGATTTTTTTTGAATTTTGTATGCTTGTTTGAAAATCTAGTCAAAGTCTTGGTCATGACCGTTCGTGTGTAGTGATTGAATCATGCAAATATTTTTGTGTATCTATGATGAAATGACTAGTTTTGAACCTAGAAATGAAATTCCTGAAAAATAACGGGCAAGATTTATAGCACTTGTAGTTCAAATTTTAGCCATTTCCAACTGAATCGGCAGGAAACCGTTTAATTGACCAGAAAATGGTAGAGAGCTCAAAAATGAATACTTTTTGGTGACTGTACATAGAATGATATCTACTATGTGAACAATTTTTATCGGTTCCATTTTGGACGACACTCTTGGTAGCCGCTTCACAAAAAGTCGGGCTATTAGCACTTAAAAAATGAAAAGTGAATTTTTTTGTGAAACATGTCGAAATCGCTGGTCGGCAACGTTGTTTGTCATGCCACAATTCACACATGTGCCAAATTCGGGCACATTTCGACAAACTATGTCATGAATGTGGCCAAAACACTGCTTGTTAGTCTTGAAAGGTATGAATGTCTATTCATGATAGCAAGTTTCTGGGAACATGTTTTCAATAAAACTTCTGAATTGCAAGTTATATTTTTTTATGGTAACTAGGTCACATGTCATGACGCTACGCGAAGGTTTTCCATTATTTTGATTTTTTTTTGAATTTTGTATGCTTGTTTGAAAATCTAGTCAAAGTCTTGGTCATGACCGTTCGTGTGTAGTGATTGAATCATGCAAATATTTTTGTGTATCTATGATGAAATGACTAGTTTTGAACCTAGAAATGAAATTCCTGAAAAATAACGGGCAAGATTTATAGCACTTGTAGTTCAAATTTTAGCCATTTCAGTTGAATCGGCAGGAAACCGTTTAATTGACAAGAAAATGGTAGAGAGCTCAAAAATGAATATTTTTGGTGACTGTACATAGAATGATATCTACTATGTGAACAATTTTTATCGGTTCCATTTTGGACGACACTCTCGGTCGCCGCTTCACAAAAAGTCGGGCTATTAGCACTTAAAAAATGAAAAGTGAATTTTTTTGTGAAACATGTCGAAATCGCTGGTCGGCAACGTTGTTTGTCATGCCACAATTCACACATGTGCCAAATTCGGGCGCATTTCGACAAACTATGTCATGAATGTGCCAAAACACTGCTTGTTAGTCTTGAAAGGTATGAATGTCTATTCATGATAGCAAGTTTCTGGGAACATGTTTTCAATAAAACTTCTGAATTGCAAGTTTATATTTTTTTATGGTAACTAGGTCACATGTCATGACGCTACGCGAAGGTTTTCCATTATTTTGATTTTTTTTGAATTTTGTATGCTTGTTTGAAAATCTAGTCAAAGTCTTGGTCATGACCGTTCGTGTGTAGTGATTGAATCATGCAAATATTTTTGTGTATCTATGATGAAATGACTAGTTTTGAACCTAGAAATGAAATTCCTGAAAAATAACGGGCAAGATTTATAGCACTTGTAGTTCAAATTTTAGCCATTTCCAGCTGAATCGGCAGGAAACCGTTTAATTGACAAGAAAATGGTAGAGAGCTCAAAATGAATATTTTTGGTGACTGTACATAGAATGATATCTACTATGTGAACAATTTTTATCGGTTCCATTTTGGACGACACTCTTGGTCGCCGCTTCACAAAAAGTCGGGCTATTAGCACTTAAAAAATGAAAAGTGAATTTTTTTTGTGAAACATGTCGAAATCGCTGGTTGGCAACGTTGTTTGTCATGCCACAATTCACACATGTGCCAAATTCGGGCACATTTCGACAAACTATGTCATGAATGTGGCCAAAACACTGCTTGTTAGTCTTGAAAGGTATGAATGTCTATTCATGATAGATGTTTCTGGGAACATGTTTTCAATAAAACTTCTGAATTGCAAGTTTATATTTTTTTATGGTAACTAGGTCACATGTCATGACGCTACGCGAAGGTTTTCCATTATTTTGATTTTTTTTGAATTTTGTATGCTTGTTTGAAAATCTAGTCAAAGTCTTGGTCATGACCGTTCGTGTGTAGTGATTGAATCATGCAAATATTTTTGTGTATCTATGATGAAATGACTAGTTTTGAACCTAGAAATGAAATTCCTGAAAAATAACGGGCAAGATTTATAGCACTTGTAGTTCAAATTTTAGCCATTTCCAACTGAATCGGCAGGAAACCGTTTAATTTACCAGAAAATGGTAGAGAGCTAAAAATGAATACTTTTTGGTGACTGTACATAGAATGATATCTACTATGTGAACAATTTTTATCGGTTCCATTTTGGACGACACTCTTGGTAGCCGCTTCACAAAAAGTCGGGCTATTAGCACTTAAAAAATGAAAAGTGAAATTTTTTGTGAAACATGTCGAAATCGCTGGTCGGCAACGTTGTTTGTCATGCCACAATTCACACATGTGCCAAATTCGGGCACATTTCGACAAACTATGTCATGAATGTGGCCAAAACACTGCTTGTTAGTCTTGAAAGGTATGAATGTCTATTCATGATAGCAAGTTTCTGGGAACATGTTTTCAATAAAACTTCTGAATTGCAAGTTATATTTTTTTATGGTAACTAGGTCACATGTCATGACGCTACGCGAAGGTTTTCCATTATTTTGATTTTTTTTGAATTTTGTATGCTTGTTTGAAAATCTACTCAAAGTCTTGGTCATGACCGTTCGTGTGTAGTGATTGAATCATGCAAATATTTTTGTGTATCTATGATGAAATGACTAGTTTTGAACCTAGAAATGAAATTCCTGAAAAATAACGGGCAAGATTTATAGCACTTGTAGTTCAAATTTTAGCCATTTCTAGCTGAATCGGCAGGAAACCGTTTAATTGGCCAGAAAATGGTAGAGAGCTAAAAATGAATACTTTTTGGTGACTGTACATAGAATGATATCTACTATGTGAACATTTTTATCGGTTCCATTTTGGACGACACTCTCGGTAGCCGCTTCACAAAAAGTCAGGCTATTAGCACTTAAAAAAATGAAAAGTGATTTTTTTTATGAAACATGTCGAAATCGCTGGTCGGCAACGTTGTTTGTCATGCCACAATTCACACATGTGCCAAATTCGGGCGCATTTTGACAAACTATGTCATGAATGTGCCAAAACACTGCTTGTTAGTCTTGAAAGGTATGAATGTCTATTCATGATAGCAAGTTTCTGGGAACATGTTTTCAATAAAACTTCTGAATTGCAAGTTTATATTTTTTTATGGTAACTAGGTCACATGTCGTGACGCTACGCGAAGGTTTTCCATTATTTTGATTTTTTTTGAATTTTGTATGCTTGTTTGAAAATCTAGTCAAAGTCTTGGTCATGACCGTTCGTGTGTAGTGATTGAATCATGCAAATATTTTTGTGTATCTATGATGAAATGACTAGTTTTGAACCTAGAAATGAAATTCCTGAAAAATAACGGGCAAGATTTATAGCACTTGTAGTTCAAATTTTAGCCATTTCTAGCTGAATCGGCAGGAAACCGTTTAATTGACAAGAAAATGGTAGAGAGCTCAAAAATGAATATTTTTGGTGACTGTACATAGAATGATATCTACTATGTAAACAATTTTTATCGGTTCCATTTTGGACGACACTCTCGGTCGCCGCTTCACAAAAAGTCGGGCTATTAGCACTTAAAAAATGAAAAGTGAATTTTTTTGTGAAACATGTCGAAATCGCTGGTCGGCAACGTTGTTTGTCATGCCACAATTCACACATGTGCCAAATTCGGGCTCATTTCGACAAACTATGTCATGAATGTGCCCAAAACACTGCTTGTTAGTCTTGAAAGGTATGAATGTCTATTCATGATAGCAAGTTTCTGGGAACATGTTTTCAATAAAACTTCTGAATTGCAAGTTTATATTTTTTTATGGTAACTAGGTCACATGTCATGACGCTACGCGAAGGTTTTCCATTATTTTGATTTTTTTTGAATTTTGTATGCTTGTTTGAAAATCTAGTCAAAGTCTTGGTCATGACCGTTCGTGTGTAGTGATTGAATCATGCAAATATTTTTGTGTATCTATGATGAAATGACTAGTTTTGAACCTAGAAATGAAATTCCTGAAAAATAACGGGCAAGATTTATAGCACTTGTAGTTCAAATTTTAGCCATTTCCAGCTGAATCGGCAGGAAACCGTTTAATTGACAAGAAAATGGTAGAGAGCTCAAAAATGAATATTTTTGGCTCTGTACATAGAATGATATCTACTATGTGAACAATTTTATCGGTTCCATTTTGGACGACACTCTTGGTCGCCGCTTCACAAAAAGTCGGGCCATTAGCACTTAAAAAATGAAAAGTGAATTTTTTTGTGAAACATGTCGAAATCGCTGGTTGGCAACGTTGTTTGTCATGCCACAATTCACACATGTGCCAAATTCGGGCACATTTCGACAAACTATGTCATGAATGTGGCCAAAACACTGCTTGTTAGTCTTGAAAGGTATGAATGTCTATTCATGATAGCAAGTTTCTGGGAACATGTTTTCAATAAAACTTCTGAATTGCAAGTTTATATATTTTTATGGTAACTAGGTCACATGTCATGACGCTATGCGAAGGTTTTCCATTATTTGATTTTTTTTGAATTTTGTATGCTTGTTTGAAAATCTAGTCAAGTCTTGGTCATGACCGTTCGTGTGTAGTGATTGAATCATGCAAATATTTTTGTGTATCTATGATGAAATGACTAGTTTTGAACCTAGAAATGAAATTCCTGAAAAATAACGGGCAAGATTTATAGCACTTGTAGTTCAAATTTTAGCCATTTCCAACTGAATCGGCAGGAAACCGTTTAATTGACCAGAAAATGGTAGAGAGCTCAAAAATGAATACTTTTTGTGACTGTACATAGAATGATATCTACTATGTGAACAATTTTTATCGGTTCCATTTTGGACGACACTCTTGGTAGCCGCTTCACAAAAAGTCGGGCTATTAGCACTTAAAAAATGAAAAGTGAAATTTTTTGTGAAACATGTCGAAATCGCTGGTCGGCAACGTTGTTTGTCATGCCACAATTCACACATGTGCCAAATTCGGGCACATTTCGACAAACTATGTCATGAATGTGGCCAAAACACTGCTTGTTAGTCTTGAAAGGTCTGAATGTCTATTCATGATAGCAAGTTTCTGGGAACATGTTTTCAATAAAACTTCTGAATTGCAAGGTTTATATTTTTTTATGGTAACTAGGTCACATGTCATGACGCTACGCGAAGGTTTTCCATTATTTTGATTTTTTTTTTAATTTTGTATGCTTGTTTGAAAATCTAGTCAAAGTCTTGGTCATGACCGTTCGTGTGTAGTGATTGAATCATGCAAATATTTTTGTGTATCTATGATGAAATGACTAGTTTTGAACCTAGAAATGAAATTCCTGAAAAATAACGGGCAAGATTTAAAGCACTTGTAGTTCAAATTTTAGCCATTTCTAGCTGAATCGGCAGGAAACCTTTTAATTGACAAGAAAATGGTAGAGAGCTCAAAAATGAATATTTTTGGTGACTGTACATAGAATGATATCTACTATTTGAACAATTTTTATCGGTTCCATTTTGGACGACACTCTCGGTCGCCGCTTCACAAAAAGTCGGGCTATTAGCACTTAAAAAATGAAAAGTGAATTTTTTTGTGAAACATGTCGAAATCGCTGGTCGGCAACGTTGTTTGTCATGCCACAATTCACACATGTGCCAAATTCGGGCGCATTTCGACAAACTATGTCATGAATGTGCCCAAAACACTGCTTGTTAGTCTTGAAAGTATGAATGTCTATTCATGATAGCAAGTTTCTGGGAACATGTTTTCAATAAAACTTCTGAATTACAAGTTTATATTTTTTTATGGTAACTAGGTCACATGTCGTGACGCTACGCGAAATTTTTCCATTATTTTGTTTTTTTTTTAATTTTGTATGCTTGTTTGAAAATCTAGTCGAAGTCTTGGTCATGACCGTTCGTGTGTAGTGATTGAATCATGCAAATATTTTTGTGTATCTATGATGAAATGACTAGTTTTGAACCTAGAAATGAAATTCCTGAAAAATAACGGGCAAGATATCCCACGATCGACTCCAAAACTAGTTATATGCGGTACCTAGGTAATAATATCAAGAGAGTTGATATTTTATTTCGATTTACCCCATTTTACGTGATTTTTTTGGTCATTACTTTTCAAACGATCTGCAAATATTTGTATTTTATACCACTTGTAATGCAAAAAAATTCCCTAGAACAAAACCCTAAAAAAGATAGTCCAAATTTCCCTCCCATGAGACCATGACAAAAGTTCGAACCCGAAATTTGGAACAAGCGGCAAATCTCCGCCTACAATTTTTTGGATTGAAATGACTAGAATGCCCTAAGAAATTCGAGCACGCAGCACCTAACCAGGGGCAATTCCATATTTCGTTCAGTGCACCAAATATAATCCCTCCCCGAACCCTAGCCGCCAGCCCCGTCCACCTTTCCCCACTCTTCTAGAGGTCCGCCGCCAGACCTCTCCCATCGATCATGGCGTCTAGGAGCCGTGCGCGCGGCGCGGGCTGGGCAGTGGTCGCTCTCCGGTCCGCGCTGTCCAGATCCGTGTGCCTCGTCTCGCCAGTCGCTACGGCGATGGTGTCGCCCTTACCGCGCAAACTCCCGCCTCTCGCCGCCCTTAAAATCCCGCCTCCACTCCTCCAAACAACCGCACCAAATCGAACTGCTGTACACAGATCACTGCCCACCTCCCACCCCACCTCTCGCCGGCGCTCCGTTCCGATCCGAAGGTCCTGCGGCGAGATGAAGGCCAAGGTGGCTTCCCGCGGCGGCGACTCCAGGTGACCCTCGCTCTCCTCCCCCGTTCGATTTGATTTCCTTGCGTGTTCGAGCGGCGGTTCTGATTGGATTTGCTGTTTGTGGCGTGCATGCAGGCTGTCGGTGAAGAAGGGCAAGGCAGAGAAGGACCCCAACAAGCCCAAGTGCCCACCCAGCGCATTCTTCGTCTTCATGTAAGCGTCCCCCACCATATCTGTTCGTGGTTCTCGATTCGTTTTTTGGTTGTTTTCTGTTGTTGTGGTGGTGTTTCTGACGGGGGTTTTGGGTGTGTGAAATCGCAGGGAGGGGTTCAGGAGGGAGTTCAAGGAGCAGAACCCGGACAACAACAAGGTCTCGTGGTAAGCAAGCGCCACCGTCCCCCCTCAACGCCTATGATGTTTCTCCTTCGTTTCGTTCGTGCTGCTGCGATTTCTGGCTTCTGACCCTGATTGTTTGTGTGGTGAATCACAGGTTGGCAAGGCCGGTGGTGAGAAGTGGAAGTCCCTGACCGAGGAAGTAAGTTGCCCGTTCCCTCTCAAACTGCGTGATGTCGTTTGCTGTTCTCATTTCGTGCCGTAAATATCTCGTGAATTACCTCCTGCGGTGTATGAACACCGTGTTGCTTTGTTACTGATGCGCCACAGTGTCATGTTCGATTCCAGTATTATTCTATGTTGTTTCTGTCTTGATTTGGCCTCCCGTGGAGTCTCAGTTTCGAATTTGGGAGCTACCATGTATGCATGCGTAGCTGTAATTTGGTTCAAATTTGTTTGCTCGTCTAAGTTTCCCCGTCACCTGTTTCAAACCTGAGGACTGCATTTGTTGCCTGCTGTTCACTTGTTACCTGCTGTAAATTGGTGCATCTGCTGTAGAATTGTAAATTGGTGGATCTGTTATTTATAAACTGTATAGGCAACAACTTGCTGAGACGACCCATTTGTACCGTTGCTTGGCCTATGTACTTGCATTTATAAACTGTATAGGCAACAATTGAACTACATGTAATTTGAGTTTAGAGTAAAGTGATAATCAGTAATGTGTTCTGTAGATAGTAATGTTGTTCTGCTTTATTCATAATGTGGTAGTAGAAATAGAATGGACAGATGGACAGTGTTATAAGTGAGGTTATAAATAGAGATATAATGGACAAATCTTGAACATAAATGAGGTTCTAATATCGTTATGCTATATTAATTCACTACCAGAGGTGTGCATGGTTTAGTTATCACGCCACTAAATAGTCTGTTTGGAGATCTGCAATTTTGATTGACAGCACAAAATGCCTATATCATTTTGGATAAGTCTATGTGCCAGGATCAATGATTCATTATTGCAGTTCCAGCATGAGTTCGTCTTAATGGAACTGTTTGTTGTAGTGTTCTGAATCCTGACATTCTCTATATCGCAGGGGAAGTGTTCGCTGAGGGATGGCTACCTTTGGGATGTACTGGTGGGATGCCATTGGCATGAGGCTCACGTAGACGCTGGACGAGATGGTACTCAGCTGTGGGCTGAGCCTTGAACTCGCTGCCCGCGCCCTTCCAGTTTGATGAGGTTCGGCTATGAACGCTAACTAAGAGGGTTCTAAACTGTGGTGAATTGCTTGTCTTTTATTTTGGATGCATGGTCTTCTTGTTTTTGCCCACGAGTGTCGTGCTGGAGCATCATGTGTTTCAAGGTCTATACAGATGCCATCTCTGTGTGGCAACATATGCCTCTTGTGTCATGCTAGCATTTGAGGTGGTCATTTGAATGCTGAGATACCATGTTTGTAGTACGTGCCTGTCAAGTCATTCTCCAAGTCTGCACATAGAATTGTGATTTTAGGAGCAGATTTCTCATCCTTCTTTCGATAATAAACCTGAACTTCCTTAATATCATGTTCTGATTTGCTACGGAACAACTATCAGATTAGAATGCTGAATTGCCTTGTACACATAATTGTTTATAATTTAAGGTGAACTCAGTCTTTGCTGTTGGGTGGAGTCAACAAAGTAGAGTCTTGATATGCTCTGCAAAGTTCTTAGAAAGGTGAACTCGGTCCTTAATATGTGGATGGATGGGCTGTTTTGCAGGTCGAATGCGCAAAGGTGTTGGAGATGGGCTGCAGATGGTGCACGAGGAAGAGGAAGTGGCATTTCGAGGATATCAAAGTTTTACAAGAGCTACAAACTCGAGAAGTCAGAGGAAGCAGTAGCTAGCTTTTTATACTTGCTGAGCTTGGCTGACCTAATATATGTGCTGAGCTTGGCTGTTATTTGAAGATATTGTATGGTTATATATTGATTGTGTGGAATATTGTAATGAACAAAGTTTCGCTGTTATTTGAAATTTTTCATGAATTTTCTTCTTTCTGATTGATTTATTGGTTTTTAACAATCTGAGAAATATTATCCTGACGATTGGGGCCACAGTAGAACAGATACTGACAGTTGGGTCCCACAGAACAACAGATTCTGACAATTGGGACCCACCTATCTGCATTTAGCTAAAAATCCGAAAATATAAATTAAATGGACCACAAAATGGCTATGGCCCATAAAATAAAAGGCCAAAGTACTGGGCTCGGCCCAAGTTGCTGTCTAATATTGTTAGGAAAAAATATTAAATGGCTGAATTATTGGGCATGGCCATTTAGATGCTCAAACTGGACTGGGCTGATTTTGATCTACGACCATTTTATTTGGTCACAATTTTGCCACGTCAGCTCTGCCACGTTGGATCTGACGTGGACTGCCCAGATTGGCCGTGACCAAAACAATTGGTCATAAATTCCGTGACCTTTGTTTTTGGTCACAATCGTCTATGACCAATCCCCAAAAAAGGTCACATAGTGCCATTTGTGACGCTCATCTTTTGAGCAATCGTTTTTCGTCACAAAAAGGTCATAAATGACAGTTCATGACCATTTCTGTGACCAATATCGAGGGTGACAAGTTAGCATATTTCTTGTAGTGGAGGCAGGTCAGCAGGTGGAGGAGCTGCAGTAGGCTGACCATGAGGAACCGGGGTTGCAACCACCAGTTGCCATCCCACCGGCCTCAGGGTTGAGGAAGAAGGCATGGGGCATGGGGAGCATGAGCTCGTGGTCGACGCCGGGGTTGCGCTTGAGCACCATCCCGCCGGCTTCGAGGTTGAGGGAGGCGCCAGAGTTGCGAGAGCACCAGAGGCGCCGGTGACCCGAGCCATGGCGGCTAGGGTTAGGGTTTCTGCTCGGGGGCGAAATGGAGGAATTGGAGGCGTTCTTGCAGGGGAATCGGAAGAGGGTTCGGTGGCGGAGCTGTTCCACAGCGCGGCAGTGGCAGGAGACGGCCGACGACGCCGGAGCATGGCGTGGAAGCGGCGGCGGCGCACGGGAGAGAGAGAGAGCAGAGGGGATCGAGAGGGAGATAGAGGTCGAGTGAGAGAGAGTGGGCCGGTCGGGTCGGTTGACCGACCGAGCCAGGTCCTAGACCCAAACCAGTGGGTTTGGTTCAACCCACTAGCTAGGGGCAATCTGGTAATTTTACCGAATAAAAATATTACAAACTTAAATGAATTTTTAACACACAAACAAAGATTATAAAAATCAACCAAAACATTCAACACACTCTACAAAATATGAGGATTTTTTATATAAGTTTTATTTGATGTTTTGAATAACATTTTGTGGATGAAAAAGTCAAGGATCCTTAAGTGGAAATGACTTGAAATTCTTTTTCAAAAACTATTTTCTTATAAGAAAATAATATGGGAAAATAAAGTCTTGAAGTTCAATTATATTAAACTATTTGAATTTAATCACTTTAAATTTATTCCTCATGTAAATCGTTGTCAAACTCTCTAATTAATCAAAAACTCTCAAATACTTGAAAAAGTATTAAAAACCACAACTGGGGGTATTTTGTGGTGACAATGCATCTCATGACTATGCATAATAGCATGCTGCTAGAGTTTTCAGTAGTCCTTATCAGGATTACTTTGCTATTTTCAGAATTCGGGGTTTTACCGCAAACCCTAGAACCCCGAAGGATTGAACGGCCATTGCTATCACAGGCAAGTTCATTCTTGCATGTCCGTTGAAATATTTTTATCAAAGTATTTATAAAAGTAATATATTTTATCATCTGCATAAAAAAACCTATTTTCGAATGATTTGAATTGCTATATATATACTATGTTGGCTGGCAATGGAACCACGGTTTGATGTTGTGGTGGAGGTTCCATTGTACGGGAAAGTATATACCTAGGATTAATTACCAATGTCACAGTAATCCTAGCGCCGTATTGAAGCATTTACCATGAGATCTGACATGGGACGGTAAAGTTAGCTGCTATCTTCTCTCGTTCACATATCCTCGACAGGCTATTACCTGGTTGTGTCCGTTGCGGCGACCAACAGCGTGGAAGCGCGTGACCTTCCCACCTGACGGGGTGATTGGAATAGAAGCTCGGGAGGGGTGGCGGATAGCGGTCTTTGTTACCGGCCGCGCCACAAATAGGCGGATATGTGTTGTGCGGAGAGGGGCAGTGATTGGCTTTGGACTCTCACCTGGCCCCATACCATGGAAGTATGGACGGGTTTGGCCACTCGGAAAGGCAACAAGGCTAGGTTTCTCTCATGGGTAAAGTTATGCAGCTCTGCAGAGTCAAAAACAAGAAATTGTGACCGTCACATCCGTGTTCCCGGAAGGAACTACAGACCGCAGCAGAAAGGCATCCCAAGTGATGACTATGAACCCGTGGCGACTGTGAGCATAGTTTTCTGAAATAAAACCTGACCTTTTGAAGAAATCTTTTCCAAAACTTGCATTATGTCAATGACCGTTGGTCATGGCAATAGCTAGTACATAAAACACCTTATCGCCTATAATTTGAACTTGCTGAGTAACGCTCGTGTTGCTCACCTTTCCCCGTTGACCCCCTGCTTAGATTTTTGGAGCCATCAGAGGAGTTGCCAATTATCCATCATGACGTTGATGAAGTAATCAACAAGGAGTCAAGTCTACCGGTGGAGCTTGAAGGAGTCAACGACTACTTACCGGTGGATCAACAACAACAACCGTGCCAATGGAGCAATGACGATACCACTGCAAGGTGCACACGACGACCACATTGCTAATGGAGAAGACAACATCTAATGGACGAAGGTGTATGGTGGCTCTAGGTCAATAGTGCCAGAAACAATGCTTGTACGTCACACGTCAGTTGGGAACCCCAAGAGGAAGGTATGATGAGTGCAGCAGTAAGTTTTCCCTCAGTATGAAACCAAGGTTTAATCGGACCAGTAGGAAAACGAGGTTTGCTTCGAAGGTGTTGGTGAGGAGTGTAGTGCGGCGCAACACCAGGGATTCCGGTGCCAACGTGGAACCTGCACAACACAATCAAATTACTTTGCCCCAACTTAACAGTGAGGTTGTCAATCTCACCGGCTTGCTGAAAACAAAGGGTTAAACGTATCGAATGGAAAATGATGTTTGTTTGCATAAAACAGTAGAGAACAATGATTGCAGTAGATTGTATTTCAGATGTAAAAGAATGGACCGGGGTCCACAGTTCACTAGTGGTGTCTCTCCAATAAGATAACTAACATGCTGGGTAAACAAATTACAGCTGGGCAATTGACAATTGATAAGTGCATATAACATGCATGTGTGAGCTGTGGTGTCTACTATGAGATTCATTTGGGCATTACGACAAAGTACATAGACCGCTATCCAGCATGCATCTATGCCTAAATAGTCCACTTTCCGGTTAACATCCGTACCCCTTCCAGTATTAAGTTGCAAGCAACAGACAATTGCATTAAGTAATGTGCGTAATGTAAACAATACATTCATCCTTGAATAAAGCATTGCTGTTTTACCCCTAGTGGCAACAACACATCTACAACCTTAGAACTTGCTGTCACTATCCCAGGTTAAATAGAGGTTGAACCCAACTATCATGCATAAATACCCCCTCTTGGAGTTACAAGTATTCACGTGGCCAAGGCTTCAACAAGTAACGGAGAGCATGCAAGATCACAAATGACATAGACATGATAATATAATATTCAGCTCCACATAGGTATCAATATAAGTCAGATCCCAGCAAACACAACATGTAGCATTACAATAAGATGATCTTGATCATGATAGGCAGCTCACAAGATCTAAACATGATGGCACAAGTGGAGAAGACAACCATCTAGCTACTGCTATGGACCCATAGTCCAAGGATGAACTACTCACGCATCACTCCGGAGGCGGGCATGGCGATGTAGAGCCCTCCGGTGATGATTCCCCTCTCCGGCAGGGTGCCGGGAAGAGCTTCAGAACCCCCCGAGTTAGGGTTGACGACGGCGGCGGCAGCGAATATGTTCTGGATGAAAGGCTCGGTGTTTTAGGGTTTTCGCGTCTCGGGGAATAAATAGGCGAAGGGGCGATGTCGGCGGACCCCCGAGGGGCCCAAACCACAGGCAGGCGCGGCTGGTGGGCCGCGCCGCCAGGTGGTTTGGCCACCTCGTGGCTCTCTTCGTCTCTCCTTCGGACTCCGTGTACGTGCTGGAAAAATAGGGACTGGCCTTTTGTTTCGTGCAATTCCGAGAATATTTCCAGAAGTAACTTTCTGAAACCAAAAACAGCAGAAAACAGGGAACTGGCACTGTGGCATCTTGTTAATAGGTTAGTCCCAGAAAATGCATAAAAGTGATACGAAGTGTATATAAAACATGTAGCAAATGGTATAATATAAGCATGGAACAGCAGAAATTATGGATACGTTGGAGACGTATCAAGCATCCCCAAGCTTAGTTCTACTCGTCCTCGAGTAGGTAAAACGATAACAACAAATAATTTCTGAGGAGACATGCTTTCACACAATCTTGATCAATATATTGCAAGGCTCATGTCATGAATGAAGTGACTCAAAGCAATGATCTATAGTTTGCTAACAAATAGATAAAGAGTAAACAATGAATCATATAAGCAAAAACTTTTCATGAATAGTACTTTCAAGACAAGCATCAAAAAGTTTTGCATAAGAGGTAACTCATAAAGCAATAGATTCAAAGTAAAAGGCATTGAAGCAACACAAAGGATGATTAAGTTTCAGCATTTGCTTTCAACTTGTAACATGTATATCTCATGGATAGTTGTCAACATAAAGCAATATAACAAGTGCAATAAGTAAATATGTAAGAATCAATGCACACAAAGTTGACACAAGTGTTTGCTTCTAAGATAGAAAGGAGTAGGTAAACTGACTCAACATAAAGTAAAAGATAGGCCCTTCGCAGAGGGAAGCAGGGATTAAATCATGTGCTAGAGCTTTTTAAGTTTTCGAAAGCATATAGAGAGCACAAAATAAGTATTTGAGAGGTGTTTGTTGTTGTCAACGAATGGTAGTGGGCACTCTAACCCCCTTGTCAACCAGACTTTCAAAGAGCGGCTCCCATGAAGGACGTTATTCTACCAGCAAGGTAGATCATCCCTCTTCTCTTTTGTTTACACATGTATTTTAGTTTCTTTATAGATGACACTCCTCCCAACCTTTTGCTTACACAAGCCATGGCTAACCGAATCCTCGGGTGCCTTCCAACATTCACATACCATGGAGGAGTGTCTATTGCAAAATTAAGTTGCTTACTGATAAATCAGGGCAAAACATGTGAAGAGAATTATTAATGAAAGTTGTAATTAATTGGGGCTGGGCACCCCGTTGCCAGCTCTTTTTGCAAATTATTGGATAAGCGGATGTATATGCCACTAGTCCAGGTGAAAGTCTGTCAGAAGTAAATGACAAGATTGAAAGATAAAACACCACATACTTCCTCATGAGCTATAAAACATTGACACAAATAAGGAGTAATAAAGTTTTGAATAGTTTAAAGGTAGCACATGAAATATTTACTTGGAATGGCAGGAAATACCACATAGTAGGTAGGTATGGTGGACACAAATGGCATGGGTTTTGGCTCAAGTTTTGGATGCACGAGAAGCATTCCCTCTCAGTACAGAGTTTAGGCTAGCAAGGTTGTTTGAAGCAAACACAAGTATAAACCGGTACAGCAAGAATCACATAAAAACATATTGCAAGTATTATAAGACTCTACACTGTCTTCCTTGTTGCTCAAACATTTTACCAGAAAATATCTAGACCTTAGAGAGAACAAATATGCATCCCAAGTCTCAACAAGCTCTACGGTAGTTCTCCACTACTAGGCTTTAACTACATGATGCAAGAGCTTAAACATGATCTACTTGAGAGCTCAAAACAATTGCAAAGCATCAAATCAAAACAAGACAATGATCTACAAGAATGCATATGTCTTTTCCAATACCAACTACTACATGTAGCATTTTCTTTCTTCCAAACAAACACCAATAAATTTAAACATAAACTCTCCAAATGATAATATAATGCAGCAAGAGAGTATTTATAAACAAGTGCTAACAGCTCGAAGAGATGCATGAAAAACAGGAGCTAAAAGCACTGCAGTAGCTAGTTAAGAATACTCAACAAATATAAGTGAAGAACATGAGTATTCACATGAAAAAGCGGAGCGTGTCTCTCTCCCACACAAGGATTGCTAGGATCCGAATTTATTCAAACAAAAACAAAAATAAAAACACACAGACGCTCCAAGTAAAGCGCATAAGATGTGAAAGAATTAAAATATAGTTTCACTAGAGATGACCTGATAAGTTTGTTGATGAAGAAGGGGATGCCTTGGGCATCCCCAAGCTTAGACGCTTGAGTCTCTCTGAATATGGTTGGGATGAACCACGGGGGCATCCCCAAGCTTAGGCTTTTCACTCTTCTTGATCACATAATATCACCCTTCTCGCTTGATCCTTGAAAACTTCCTTCACACCAAACTCAAGACAGTTCTCATTAGAGGGTTAGTGCATAATCAAAAATTCTCATATTCTGTAATGATACAATCAATCCCAAAGCTTCTGGACATTAGCTACAGCCACCAATGCTTTGTGGAGCAAAGAAATCCACACAAACACAGTAAAAGAGCGAATGCAAAACAAAAGGCAGAATCTGTCAAAAACAGAACAGTCTGGAATGACGAATTTTTTCGAGGCACTTAAGTTGCTCAGATGGATCTGGCCTAAAATAATGAAAGTTGCGTACATATCTCAGGAATATGCGTGATTTTTCTCAGAATTTTTTGAATTTTCTACAGGGAGATAAGCTCAAATCCGTGACAGCTAAAAATCTGTCACTGCGCAGAAATCCAAATCTTGCATCAACTTTCAATATAGAACTTTACTTGGCACAACATTGCGATAAAATAAAGATACAAAGGAGTTGCTACAGAAGTAACAAAACTCCTTGACTCAAAGAAAACAAAAATAACAGCAAATAAAAACGATGGGTTGTCTCCCATAAGCGCTTTTCTTTAACGCCTTTCAGCTAGGCGCAGAAAGTGAAAATCAAGTGTTGTCAAGAGAAGAAGCATCAACATCATAACTTGCTCTAACAATAGAGTCAAAAGGTAACTTCATTCTCTTCCTAGGGAAGTGTTCCATACCTTTCTTGAGAGGAAATTGGTACCTTATATTACCTTCTTTCATATCAATGATGGCACCAACAGTTCGAAGAAAAGGTCTTCCCAAAACAATAGGACAAGATGCATTGCATTCAATATCCATAACAATAAAATCAACGGGGACAAGGTTATTTTTACGTAATAAAAACATCATTAACTCGCCCCAAAGGTTTCTTCATAGCATTATCAGCGAGAAAAACATCCAAATAACAATGTTCCAAAGGTGGCAAATCAAGAATATCATAAAGCTTCTTGGGCAAAACTGAAACACTTGCACCAAGATCACACAAGGCATTGCAATAAAAATCATTCACCTTTACCTTAATGATGGGTTCCCAACCATCTTCTAATTTCCTAGGAATAGAAGCTTTAAGTTTCAACTTCTCCTCCCTAGCTTGCAAAAGAGCATTTGTAATATGCTTTGTAAAAGCCAAATTAATAGTGCTAGCATTGGGACTTCTAGCTAATTTTTGCAAGAACATAATAACTTCAGAGATGTTACAATCATCAAAATCAAAATCATTATTGTCAATGGTGGTGGAACCATTGTCTCCAATAGTTTGAAAAATTTCAGCACTTTTATCAGAAAAAGTTTCAGCAGTTTTAGGCAATTTCAAACGCTTGCAGAAGTAGTAGAGACATTATCAACACCAATAACATTACCATCAATAGTAGGAGGTTTACTAGCATGTAAACATTAGCATTACTAGTGGTGGTGATAGTACAAACTCTAACTATACTATTCTCTTTTTCAAGTTCTTCCTCTTTTTCCCACCTAGCATGCAATTCAGCCAACATCCTAATATTATTATCAATTCGAACTTGGATGGCATTTGCTGTAGCAAATGACTTAATATCTTTAACTTCATTAGGCATAACTTTCAGTTTTAGAATTTCAACATCATGAGCAAGACTATCAACTTTAGAGACAAGATCATCAATTTTTTCAAACTTTTCCTCAACAGTTTTATTGAAAGCTTTTTGTGTGCTAATAAATTCTTTAAGCATAGCTTCAAGATCAGAGGACACACTTCTATTGTTGCTGTAGGAATTACCATAAGAATTGCCATAACCATTTGAAGGATAAGGCTTATAATTGTTGCTACCAAAATTATTCCTATAAGCATTGTTGTTGAAGTTGTTGTTTTTAATGAAGTTTACATCAACATGCTCTTCTTGAGCAACCAATGAAGCTAAAGGAACATTATTAGGATCAACATGAGATCTACCATTCACAAGCATAGACATAATAGCATCAATCTTATCACTCAAAGAGGAGGTTTCTTCAACAGAATTTACCTTCTTACCTTGAGGAGCTCTTTCGGTGTGCCATTCGGAATAGTTGATCATCATATCATCAAGTAGCTTTGTTGCTGCACCTAAAGTGATGGACATAAAGGTTCCTCCAGAGGCTGAATCCAATAAGTTCCTTGAGGAAAAATTTAATCCTGCATAAAAGGTTTGGATGATCATCCAAGTAGTCAGTCCATGAGTGGGACAATTCTTCACCAAAGATTTCATTCTTTCCCAAGCTTGAGCAACATGTTCATTATCAAGTTGTTTAAAATTCATAATGCTACTTCTCAAGGATATAATCTTAGCAGGAGGATAATATTTCCCTATGAAAGCATCTTTGCATTTTGTCCAAGAATTAATACTATTTCTAGGCAAAGAAAGCAACCATTCTTTAGCTCTTCCTCTCAAGGAGAAAGGAAAAAGTTTCAGTTTTATAATATCCCCATCCATATCCTTATACTTTTGCATTTCACAAAGTTCAACAAAGTTATTAAGATGGGCAGCAGCATCATCAGTACTAACACCAGAAAATTGCTCTTTCATAACAAGATTTAATAGAGCAGGTTTAATTTCATAAAATTCTGCTGTAGAAGCAGGTGGAGCAATAGGAGTGCATATGAAATCATTGTTGTTTGTGCTAGTGAAGTCACACAACTTAGTGTTCTCAGGAGTACTCATTTTGAAAAACAAAATAAACTGAATTAAACAAGTAACTAATTTTTTTGTGTTTTTGATATAAAGAAGCAAACAAGACTAAATAAAAATAAACTAAGCAAGACAAATAACAAAGTAAAGAGATTGGGTGTGAGAGACTCCCCTTGCAGAAGCAATTCGTTTTCCCCGGCAACGGCGCCAGAAAACGTGTTGGTGGCTCTAGGTTAATAGTGCCAGAAACAATGCTTGTACGTCACACGTCAGTTGGGAACCCCAAGAGGAAGGTATGATGAGTGCAGCAGTAAGTTTTCCCTCAGTATGAAACCAAGGTTTAATCGACCAGTAGGAAAACGAGGTTTGCTTCGAAGGTGTTGGTGAAGGAGTGTAGTGCGGCGCAACACCAGGGATTCCGGTGCCAACGTGGAACCTGCACAACACAATCAAATTACTTTGCCCCAACTTAACAGTGAGGTTGTCAATCTCACCGGCTTGCTGAAAACAAAGGGTTAAACGTATCGAATGGAAAATGATGTTTGTTTGCATAAAACAGTAGAGAACAATGATTGCAGTAGATTGTATTTCAGATGTAAAAGAATGGACCGGGGTCCACAGTTCACTAGTGGTGTCTCTCCAATAAGATAACTAACATGCTGGGTAAACAAATTACAGCTGGGCAATTGACAATTGATAAGTGCATATAACATGCATGTGTGAGCTGTGGTGTCTACTATGAGATTCATTTGGGCATTACGACAAAGTACATAGACCGCTATCCAGCATGCATCTATGCCTAAATAGTCCACTTTCCGGTTAACATCCGTACCCCTTCCAGTATTAAGTTGCAAGCAACAGACAATTGCATTAAGTAATGTGCGTAATGTAAACAATACATTCATCCTTGAATAAAGCATTGCTGTTTTACCCCTAGTGGCAACAACACATCTACAACCTTAGAACTTGCTGTCACTATCCCAGGTTAAATAGAGGTTGAACTGTAACATCCCAAATTTTATAAACTAACAAAAACTTAGTTTCACAAGACCCTAATATCAGAACCAACAAAAACTTTTGAAATGTTTCACTGATGGTTGTGTTTTACCCCCCCCCCCATTGTTGTGTTTGAATTGTGTGGTCATGATTGTGATGTTGATCTTGTGGTATTTGTTGCTTGTGAAGATAATTTCTCTGTCGTGCTCAACACTAAAATAAAACCCACTGGTCACAAAATTGGAATGTAACTTGAAAACCAAACAAGACCCCTATGATTACTCTTAATCTCAAAATAAAATCTTGATTAAAAGAAATGATTTATTTAGTTTTCCTCTCTGTCTATTCCTCTATTTATGAAAACAATTATATTTCCTTATTCTAGGAATGAGGTGAAATAATAATCATTTCAACTCCATCTCACTCCCTCCTCAAGTACACATACTTTTCAATTTAAAACAAAACCCTCAAATTATTCAACCAAGGGAAATTAAGATCATGAGTTAAAGAAATGGTCTTAATAAATTATTTTCCCTCCCTAACTCTCTATTTACTTCAAACCAATATTTTCTCTATGAAAAAAATAAACTATTTGAAGTTACCATATTTGTCAAGAAAGTTCCAAGTGCTCAAAACAATATCTCTCACTTGATTTAAAAATATTAAAGGAGTATCAAATATTATTTACCAAAAATAACTTATTTAAACCACATGAACAAATATTGTTCAAAACATTTTATTTTTAAACACCAATTTTTGTGTAGCCTCTATATGTATTGGGGAGGCCACATGAATATTTTCAAAATTTTCTAAAATGTTTTAGTACCTCAATAAAATCCCTAAAGTGGTACTGGATTTAAAAGAAATAGCTAAAAGGACTTATTTGTAAATAGAGGAAAGAATCCAGGGGGCATTCTGTAAATCCGCATCTCTTCTCTGTAGCAGCCCGTGGCCGCGTCGCCGTGTCGTCCCTGCCGCCGAGCTCGCCAGGCCCCCCCTCAGCTCCATCGCCGTGTCGCCGCACGACGCGCTCGCCGCCCGGACCCCCCTCTCTCTGCTGCCCTGCGAGTGGTAGAGAGGCAGCCACGGCGCCGCACCTCACTGCCCATGCCGCTGTGCCCCTCTCCCGTGCGTCGCATTGCCGGACCCCCCCCCCCCTCTCTCGCTCCCCTCTGCCGCGTCGATGAAGAGGATAAGGAGGCACCTAGGAGCTCCTCTGCCCTCACTTACCCCCAGCTGCCTTGCTCTCTCCCTCTCCTCTCTTTTTCTCCACACCGCCGAACCCTATCCTCGGTCGCCGTCGCGCATCGCCGGCAATTGGAGCTGCCCGAGCATATCCAAGGACACCATCCTCTCCGCCTCGTCGTCCTCTGCACCCTGGTCCAAGGAATCGAGCTGTGGAGCAGCGAATCGAGCGGCTCGTCTCCGTTTTCATCCGCTCCGGCCGCCGCATTTCCGGCAAGCTCGCGAGCGGCACAAGCCCTCATTCCTCGCCATTCTTGCTCCCCTGTGCTCCCTTCTCCTGCTCTATCTCACAAACATGGCCATTTCTTGTTAGGATCGCCGGAGCGCCGTCCCCGTCCTCGCCGGAGCTCCAGCTCACCGCCGGCGTGCCCTGCGTGTCGAGGTAGAAGAAAAGGGGACGTACCCCTTCGCTCGCGAATGGGCCGGCCCAGCTACGTCCGGCTCCATTCTGGGCAGAGCTGGCCCATTTTCTTTTTTTCCCAGTGAATCAATATCTGTTTTATTTTTCTATTTAAATTGCAGTGTAGATTTAAATCATTTGTGATAAATCTGTGTGTGCAAATATTGTGAACTAAAATTTGTAGTGTTCCTATGTATTTTCTTGATTAGGTAGCACTGGCCATTTTTTTCAAAATGTGTAGTTATGTGTGTGTTGGATTTAATCTTGTAAAAAGTATGTTTTTGCACCAAATATTAAATATCTAGAGTTTTATAAATCCAAATATTGCAAACTAAAATTCTTTGGATAGCCTGAAGTGGCACCTTTCTAGATATCTAAGCCTTGCATGCAATGAAACCTAAAACAAAAGTTCTATTCATTCTTAAAAACACATCAGTGGCATTTTGGTGATTTTTGTGAATTTTTGTGAGATGAATTTTGGAGTAAATCCAATTGGATTGTCTTCTATATGTATAGGAGAACATATCCCTAGCTTGGTTTGAATTTAGGAGTCACTGATTGACTGTGGTGCTAATTATAAGGTTTAGGACTTTTCTGCCTATCTTTATTAGCCCTTTATTAATTGTTGTGTTATAACTTTATTGTTATAAAAAATGTTTCCTAGCATGTGCAGGGTGGTAATCCACTGTTGTGACATGTTCCTTATTTTATTAGCATTTTAGGAGAACTATTTGTGAGTCATGTGTTTGTTAGGGTTTTATTCCCTATATAGCTCTCTCCTAGTAATTAGGAAATTGTTAAACTTGTTTATTTTGATGTTGGAATAATGTGTGTGAGCAATGTGTTGCCTTGCTGTATTAAACTTGGTTGTCTCCAAGAGGAGTAATAGCTTGAGCATCTTGTTAAGGTCTCTACCTTAACTTGGTGAAGTATTTTGAATTACAGAGATTAATTAGTGGCCTAACTTTCGTCTGGAGTATTTCCTGTTTAGGGGAAAAATGTTTGTTAGGAACCTTTAATAGAGGATGCCTTTGTGCCCTTTTGTTTTTAGCATGTGTTTGGTGTTATACTCCTGTTAGTATAATGCCCCTGTAAATGTAGACCTTAGTTGTGGCTTGAGTGATTAGTTTGATACTTGTGGTTTGTTCCTTGTTTGTATACCACTTGTGGTTTCGTTTGCTTATTGAGTGTTGTTTTATTTTCATGTTTGTGACGCTAGACATAAACGCTACCGGTGTGGTCTTTGGAACGGAGTTGTTGAGGAAGGAGAAATTGTTGAACCTGCAGATCAAGACCAAGTTCACTTTGCCGAGCAAGGCAAGCTATTCTCTGAGCTTGCACCTAAATATATATGCATCTACTTTGAGCAAATGATTTACTCTTCAAGCAAAGATTTATAAAACCTTTTCAAAAAGTATATGGAAACTATTTTGCCACCAATGTAGATATATAAGATAGTATATATCAAACTATAGGATGGGAAAAAATATTGTTTACTCAAAACTCCTTTGAAATTACTTGTGTGGATGTGGAATACCGAGATATCGGTGTTGAAGTGGAGAAATGGTGAATGGAGATATTTATGAAAAATGCACATTGTGTCTTTGTACTATGACGACCAGCCAATAACCTGTGCGACCACATTTACCCACATATGGGAAAAGGGCGTAGTCATATAGTTTGCTCATATTAGTATGGGATGCCTCAACAACGAGGATGACCTCGTTCCATGAGGGGATGGTTTGGTGACCTACCCCCTGACCTGGGTCCTCTTAAGTGAAGTCTGCCAACAGAGTTGGTATGAGTGTATTGGAGAAAGAGGATTGAAGGTTCCACCATAAATCGCCGGGCAGAACTACGAGTCCTCACACTTAGATTCCGACGGGCTGGGTTAAGTGTGTTGGAAAGCTTCGTAGCGGTAGGGTCCTATACTAGCATGAGCAAAGGATATGCTATGGTCGGCGACTCAACTTCGCATACACCTTGTATGGCGAGACGTGGCTGACACGATGAGTTACCGGATGGGTGTGGGAAAAGCGTGCTACCTCTGCAGAGGGTAATAAAACTATTCGAATAGCCGAGTCCTCGGATATGGACAGTTGGGAGGCTGTCCTCTGACCATGTGCAAGTTTTGGAAATGTTTTAAGATTTGAAAGGAAAATGGAGATGTTGTATATGTGTACCTATACCCACTGATTGGTATGAGGTTGCTGGAAAAGAAGTGGACCCTGAGGGGCTATGGTCGAGAAGTGCAAAGTTTTGAGTTTTGAAAGTGGGGTTTATGCAAGGAAAATGATTTAACCAGGAATGGTTTCGGTCAGAAAAAGGAGGAGTTTTGGGAGAACAAACAAATGGTGATTTTCTGGGAAAAAGTTTCTAAAAGAGACTTCTTATCTTTTTCAACAAAGAGGTACTTTCGGGAAAAAGATTTAAAAAGGGAATTCTTACAAAGATAGATTTATGAGAAAAAGTTCTAAAATCTTTCTTTCCTTTTTTTCAACAAAGATATAGAGATGTCTTCTCAAAATAAAGGTTTTTATTATAATAAAAATGAAGCTATTGCATGCTCATGTCGGGGGTAGTTTGCGAGTACATAATGTACTCATGGCTGTGTCCCTGGATATTCCTATGTCCAGAGTTCAAGAAGAAGTATGCTGAAGGCCGAGAGATCGATGACGTCAATGCGAACTAGGGCGCTTCCCAGTCAGCTGCCTGTGGGGTTATGGCTAATGACTTGGGCTTCACGCTGTTTGATGATTTCCGCTGCAAGTATCTGTTGAAGTTATTACTTCAATCAAGTAAGTGATTTTATTCGGTATTTATGGGTGATCTGTGATACCAATTCGAGTTATGTGCAACAACAGACTGATCATGGGATTGTTGCAGGAAACATAACGGGTATCTCGGATAGTTAATCCGGGGTCCCCACAGGTTGAACCCAACTATCATGCATAAATACCCCCTCTTGGAGTTACAAGTATTCACGTGGCTAAGGCTTCAACAAGTAACGGAGAGCATGCAAGATCACAAATGACATAGACATGATAATATAATATTCAGCTCCACATAGGTATCAATATAAGTCAGATCCCAGCAAACACAACATGTAGCATTACAATAAGATGATCTTGATCATGATAGGGAGCTCACAAGATCTAAACATGATGGCACAAGTGGAGAAGACAACCATCTAGCTACTGCTATGGACCCATAGTCCAAGGATGAACTACTCACGCATCACTCCGGAGGCGGGCATGGTGATGTAGAGCCCTCCGGTGATGATTCCCCTCTCCGGCAGGGTGCCGGGAGGAGCTTCAGAAACCCCCCGAGTTAGGGTTAACGACGACGGCGGCAGCGAATATGTTCTGGATGAAAGGCTCGGTGTTTTAAGGTTTTCGCGTCTCGGGGAATAAATAGGCGAAGGGGCGATGTCGGCGGACCCCCGAGGGGCCCAAACCACAGGCAGGCGCGGCTGGAGGTGGGGCCGCGCCGCCAGGTGGTTTTGCCACCTCGTGGCTCTCCTTCGTCTCTCCTTCGGACTCCGTGTACGTGCTGGAAAAATAGGGACCTGGCCTTTTGTTTCGTGCAATTGCGAGAATATTTCTAGAAGTAACTTTCTGAAACCAAAAACAGCAGAAAACAGGGAACTAGCACTGTGGCATCTTGTTAATAGGTTAGTCCCAGAAAATGCATAAAAGTGATACGAAGTGTATATAAAACATGTAGCAAATGGTATAATATAAGCATGGAACAGCAGAAATTATGGATACGTTGGAGACGTATCAGTGTACAACCCTGGATAAAGCTATTCCAGATGGAATAGATTAGGGATGTGACAACAGCAGTAGTGGATCAGGAAATAGAGTTAGAGCTGATATTCAGCTTAGGGCTACGATTTGGATCTTTCTATATTCCATTTGCAAGAGACTTGCTTCAATATAAAAGGAGGGTCTCGAGATTTTGTATTGAATAGTGTTGTAATCATATAGTGTTACCTTGGACCGGCTATGTTTCTGTTGTACTACTCTAAGTGATGTAATATTTGTGGAGAGGTCCTTCCGTGCGTGTTACATCAACGACTTGTACACTACAACATGCAGTGGTGTACTGGGTCACCGCACCCAGCCTCCTATATAAAGGCTGGAAGGGCCGCCGATCTAGGGCAAGCAATACTCGAAGCACCATAGCCCTGGCAAGATCGCATCTCGCCGGGACATCGATGTAGCTCCATTGTATACCTCATACATCAATAACCAGACAAGCAGGAAGTAGGGTGTTACCCTCCGGGGGCCTGAACCTGGGTAAACCTCGCTTGTCAGCCGACGATACTACCAGCACCACCACGTCTCTCCCCTGTAATCACAACCCTAGGTACCGAACTATGGGTATTGATGAGTTAACCCCTCGTCAATAGACGTCTTGATGCGTGATGCTGTGTCTGCGGATGCCACGTCGGGGCCACCATTGGGACACATCATTGTTATTATAACTACTAGTTGAATGCCCGTGCGTTGCTACGGACGTAAAAAAAATGAATAGATGATTTGACCAAAAGTATTTCCAATCATTATATGTGTTCATTTCCTATGTGTTCATTTCCACACCTCTCTCTCTCTCAAAATATGCACTATTATGTCTATGGTATGAGTATTTATTTATTTATTTCCACCTGCATCGCCTTATACACCCCATGCCGCAAACAAATGACTGTCGTCTTTCTGGTCCATCTTAGGGGGTAATGTGAAAGATCAGATGGTGTTAGTTCATAGATTCAGAGGCACAAGTTGGCAGCCTAGGAGATGGAGCGCAATGCTACTGTTAACGTTCTTAGATGGATTAGGCACTTGTTTCTTAGTGCAAGACAATTTAATGATGACGAACATCTAATTACACTAATTGTATCTGTTTGGGACTATAATTATTTGAATTTTACATATCAAGGTGGAACAATAAATTCAAACAAAAAGAGTAGACGACAAAGCAACCTATAATGTGCAAGTTCAGAGATTCATGCTTAACTGAGATGAAATATATACTATGGAAACAAAAAGAAAACATTCCTGCTTAACTAATTTCTTGTGCTTTATTTTAGGTGATTCCCTGGACTGAATTTGAACAAAAACAAGACATCAACTTTTTTTCCTTAGCTGAACCATAACAAAGTAATTCAAAGAGAGTTTTTTTTTGCGAAATAATTCAAAGAGAGTTCTGACAAAGAATTTTCACAATCAATAAAGAACAACTTTCACAGAAAAATAATAACACTTTTCACAAGAACCACTTTCACATAGAATCACAGTCAGCTGCCATCTCTGGGTTCCATCAACGAAGTGTGTAGATAGTCTCCTGCAATCCTCGGTGCCACCTGCGTAGTAACTGGACAGCTGCGTGCACCATCGTCGCATTTGTCGGCATGTAAGCGCAATAAGATCTGGTAAGGCTGGTCCCTTCAAGACATGGCTCAATTAATTAGAAAGAAATTACAATGGTACTAGAATCCTAGGTGAATTAATATGGTTCAGTGTCAAAATTACAATGTACATATGAACTGAAATAAGCAGCTATTCGAGCAATGCCGAGGTTCTAGAATCCTAGGTGAAATAATATCAGCAAACCTTGGTCAATAAAAAAAACACTAAACCTCAACAGAAATAAAACTTTTCAGTTTACCATCCACAGACTGCAAATATTTTACGAGAAAATATATATAGCCCTTATGTTAAAACAAATGAATACAATAACAGCATGTACATTACCTCAAGCAGCTAACACTATTTTTCGAGTGAGTCAGTACACGAAGCAGTGTTAGTGGGGAACTCTTCGTGCTTAACCCATCCAGTCCTTATGTGATGATGCCCCTTCTCAAATCACAATCGATGATGAAGCTAGAAAAAAGAGAAAAAAGCAATACATGGAGCATGTATGTTTGTTCAGATAAAATCTAATGTAGACTCAAGATAAAGTTTGTTATTGAAAACAAATTCTTCTCCATATTTTTTCTCTGGCGCTTGCACGCATGACATGACAGTGAATATTCTGAGGAATTCATTAGTGACTGATATTTTCAATCAAAACACAAATAGTACACCGGCCAGTCCTTGCACAGTTCTCAGCCTCGTATAAGAGAGTAATATGGTAACTCAAGTCCTAATTATGCTCCATACCTACCAAGAGTGTTTATAAAATCTCTACAATACATTGCCATCACTGGAATAATTGGGTAGGCTTCAATGAATAACTCAAAAACAATTAGCAAACATATTTCTGTTCTAGCGAACTAAGAGTGAATGTTAGAACAAATTTAGACTACACCATGCGTACACACTGGAATGCTCGGAAACTGTGAAATACAAGTTTGCCACCTCCTCGACCCTAAACTGAAATGGAATTAAACATGTACTGAAACTATTTAACAAAATTATCAGAGCATTTCATCTCTGACTGTATCTTTCTAGTTTCTACATTAAATATTGTTTGATGATTTTGTGTACCATATATTCATGATATACATGAGGTCTGTACACTATTTAAAATCCAAGCATGCACACGTGTATGTGCTGCTAATTAGCATGATAAGTATTGGGCTAATGGCTGGCTATTTAATTAGCTGTGTAATTGATTAGCCCAGCTACCCCAGTATACAACTTGCGTTGGCCCATGGACGGATCCATCAAACGATGCCTGTACGTGCGCGTCAAGAAGAGGCATAGCTTTTTCTATGCGTATACTCCACGGCAGATTGGATCACGATCAGTTATCCAACGCGGCAACGGCGCGCGCGATGTGCGGTGCCTACACTCAGAACCCTAGCTATCTCCTGGTGCCTATATAAATCAAGCCGAGGCGCATACCTAAGGAGGAGGATAGGAGACGGAACCGGAGGAGGAGGAGGGCGGTGATCCGAGCGGTCCTGCCCATAGCGGCGGCGGCACGCATGCGGAGATCAGATACGTGCGCCGGGAGGCCTCGCCGAGCAGCAGGCCGCTCAAGTCGGCCGCCGCTCGGCCATGTACCAGTGTGTCGACCATCACGACGACCCGGGCTAGCTGGAGCCTGGAGCGACGTCTAGCACGTTGTCGCACATGGCGATGACGGCAATGGAGACGACGACTCACGATCAGTATCCATGAGCGCTTGTGCCACCACCATGCATGAGTGGCTCTAGATGCAATCAAGAAGACAAAAAGCTCCACGCATGGTACGTTCAGATAACGTTTTGGCATCTTTTCCTTTTCCTTTTGTATCAGGTACAATGGAAATAGCACACATCGTTTGGTGCCGGGCTATTGGTCTTGTCTTGAGACATGCCATCGAGAGACCCAGCCGGAGGAGACCCAGAGGAAGCAACTCAAGACGACCTGAGATCCAATCTCGGGAAGGGACTTGGAGAGTCGTTTCTCTCGGCAGGCGGCCGGGAGGAGAACGATCTGATACGTGAGCACGTGGAGTACGTGCACGTCGGAGGCCAACAAGCTTGTCGTGCCAATCGACGAGCCCATGGCCGTGATTTTCCCTAACAGTGAGAACTAATGCTAATGATTCTTGTTGTTCTTCTTTGCATCCATCATGGGCGTGCTGTTACCTCGAACGGCCGGTGTCGGGTGGACGCGGCCGATGGGATCCTTGGCATAGATGTGTCTCTCGCGTGTCTCGATGCGCTCCTAAGGAGATGGCGCCGACGGGCCGGAGGCCGGAGCTCGTCTGTGAGTAGCTCCCGGCTGATCAGCAATCACAGCAGCCACGTCGGCTGCGTCGTCACGCTCGCCGTGGAAGACGGCGACCTCCGCAGCCTCGCTAGTTGCGTCGTCATGCTCACCTTCCGAGGCGGCGATCACTGCAACCACGCCGCCGAGCCGTCACTTGTCATCGGAGGCGGTGGCCATCACGACCATGCTGCCGCCCGTGACGTTCACCATCGGACAGGGCCACGTCTCAAGGACGCCACGATCTCCGTCGGAGTGACCCGCGGCCATGCCGCAAGCTGGTCACGCCTACGGTCTTCCTCTCCATCATGGTCGTTTCGGCCTCCTCGTCTGTGCTACCCGCGTCGGGCTGGAAGACTCGGCTGATGCCGTCGCCAAGTCCTCAGTGGCAAAGTCATCGCCGTCGGCGGCCGGCTTGTTTGGCTGTTCGCCAGCCGAGCGCCGGCCGGCACCGCCGTCGCATAAGCACCTATCACACCCGATCAGCGAGAAGCTCCAGACCTGATCGGCAGCTCCAGGGTCGAGCGCTGGCGTCGACATGTACCTGATGCTCTTCACCTGAGAGAGAGTTGCATGCATCATTTGCTTTACGTGCATGCGATGCAATCCCATGCGTGCATAAGTTGATAAGCTAGCTAGCTTGTGCCCCCATCACGTACATGGGCATCAACATGCATGAGTCTGCTCGGCTCGCGTACGAGGGTACGTGCGGGCGAGCGAGCGGATCTCCGCCGTGACGCCACGACGTGCCGTTCACGTCGGCCGTTTGTGTGACGCTCCTCTACACGCCGTGATGCTGTTTGTCATCAACGGCGACGTACCTGATGTCTTACGACCGGGCACGCTCTTAAGCCATGCATGTCCATCTCCTCCTTGATACATGTCTGCACATATCATGTCTACTTCCGCGGGCATACCCCCGCAAGGCCGGCGAAACTGCAAAGCCACCAAGACGTCTACACCAACCTACACGGAGTCCCGCGAGGTGGGGCACCGTCCACACCGTGTACGGAGTCGTGGCATCAGATCACGACTAGGTGGCGGTCATCTACAACATCAACATCTCGCTAAGTCATCATGTAGAAGCGACATCGCTAACACGGTGGCGCCACCGAGTCTACTTTGACATCAACACCAATGACCTCATCGACTTCGCCCATGCGTCGACGAGGCGGAGTCATACTCCACCGACATGTCTTTTCCGATGAAGCAAACCATTTCTTGCCGGGCACCGACGAGGCGAAGGCAAGCCATCAAGTTCGACCGACGAGGCGGACACCACCAGGCTGGGCACCGACGAGGCGAAGGCCGCCTACCCGTCTGAGCTGACGAAGCCAGACATCTTCATCATCGGACATCAACAAGCCGGAGGGATGCGACTAAGCATCGTCGGAGCGACGAGCGTACCGCTCCACCCTTCCACATAATCACCATCTACCTGAAAAAGACAAGACTCAAGACGACGAACCATTGTAGCAGCTTAATCGGAGGTTGTCTCTAGGCTTGACCCACGGATGTAATTTAGCGGGAGCTTTCCGAGGCCCCATGAACCAGAACACCACATCGCAGAAGTCATATTGGCCGCGCCAGCAGGCCATCGAGCGCATCCTTGGGATATTGTAATTTTGTTTCTTATCATGAGATTAATAAAATGCATATGTCCCTACATCTTTTTTTTGGGTATTTAGATACACTGGCACGCCCGCGTTTTTAATTACTTTTCGTGTCAAACAAATATTTTCCTTTCCAGTTTTACACAAATCGAATCATGATAAGTCCATGAAGCGTCTGCATTGAAGGAAATATTTTTTATAAGAAGTTGAGCACACAATCTAAGAGCAACTAAGTTTATTTTGGGAAGAGACATATCCTGAAGAATACATTTGTATCAGCATAAAAATCCATATATTCACCTTCAAGAATCTGCAACAGAAAGTGGCAAGCCTTCAGGACTACATTACTTGTTAAGATTCTCCAAACAGAAATATTCTTGTCTCAGAAAGTTCACAAGCAAAGCTATTTGGTTCCTCACGAGAAGAATACATCAAGGGAATAAAATGCATATTGGCTCTATGTGAAATGTATGCACAGTAGTACTTTACTCAGATCTCAACAGCGAAAGAGAATCATGATAAAATTGGGAGAGTTAAAATACCCTGCTATGATCTAGAGTCTGGTGTGGTCTCTTACTGCGCGCTGCCGATACATATGTTGTACAGAAATGGTCTACAAAGTGTAGAACCCTCTCTGCAAGGCAACTATTCACTCATTCGACCTTCTTGCTTTCAACCCACTAACTTGAAAACTGACTCATGATTAAGTAGCCCCAACCCACTTGGCATTATTAAAGTAAAATAGTCACCATAGTTACGGAAAGCTTGGATGCTCAAGTATACGAATTCTTCTCTGGATCATCACCAACCGAACAAAACAAGCATTCTCTACACTGAAACAACAGATTCAGTCATGAGCAGAGACCAACAAACATATAGTTACGATCCTTGCAATGCACTCAGACCTTATCGAGGTTACAAATGGATTCTCCATCTGGAAACAATTTCAGTGGAAAAGAAGGGTCAGGGTCTGTATCATGAGAGTAATCTGCATCACAAACATTTTGTTGAGCGACATTTTTCAATGGAAAAAACTGGACAGGTAGCTGCGGACTCACCTAAATCAGCAGGATCAGTTCGAATGTTGACTTGCCGCTTCTTCTCACAACTGAATGAGTATCCAGGGTGTTTGCGAAGGGAAACTATACTTACCTCCAACACTACGGGAAAACTGCCAGTTTCCGACGGTTTAATGTATGCCGACGGCCTTTTATCGGGGCCGTTTGCATAGAGGCCATATGCCGAGCGCCATTTTTAAACCGTCGGGATATACAGGGCCGTTGGCATTTAGGTTTGTTGCCGACGGCTTTATCTGGGTAACCGTCGGCATAGTTGCTGCCGTTTGGATCTGTTTAACGGCGCTAGCAGTATGCCGACAACGGAAGTGGCACAGCCGTCGGCATATTGTTGGAAAAATATGAATGCCACAGCCAGGGATCGAACCGCGTATCAGTGTAACTTGTGCGCACTAGCTAACCAGCACACCTCTGATCACTTCATGTCCATTGACCATAAACGCTTTTCTTGAACTATACACGACAGCTAACGTCTCATTGGCAAAATTTACTATAACTACAGGATACGTACTGTTAGCTACCTGGCTCGGTGGTTTCTTGTGTTTTTTTTACATGTGCTTCTTATTTTTTTAATATATATGTATATTTCTTGGGAAAAACATATATTTGTTGACTACTCTATTATGTCAATTGTGCCAAAGCAAGTCTAAAATATTTGCATACACATTATTTGTTTATTCCAGCATTGACATGTACAATATATTATTTCACTCCAAGTTTATTATTTTTACATGTACTAAGTCACAACCATTTATAAGAACACTTTGTAAAAAAAGGTATTCCAAGTTTGTTATTTCTATTGCAAATTAGGTCACATAATATGACACAAAGTGAAGATTTTTCATTTGTTTGATTTTATTTGAATTTCTTATGTCGTTTCACAAAAAAACTCATTTTTGGCACTTAGAAAATGGAAAATGATATTTCAAAAAATAATTTGACAACTCAATTTGGCAACATTGTTTCTCATACCAAGATACACCTATGTGTCACAAACTATGTCATGGAAATGGCCATAACTTAGTCATTTGGCTTGAAACCTATACATGTTTATAGATGATACACCTTTTTGTTAATGTTTTTTTTGAAAAGTTTGTAAAAACTCATGTTTATTATTTTCCCTAGAAAGTAGTACACATAAAAGTACTCCATGCCAAAGGATTTCTTTTTTTGAGTATTTTTCACTTTCTTTGATTTTTTCGAAAAAATTGTCAAAATGGCCGTCATGACCATTCATTGAAAGGGGTCGAATTTTTCAAAACTATCGATGGTTCTGTGATATAATCACTACTTGTGTACCTTAAAATGATTTTTGTAAAAATATCAGAGCAAACTATCACACAGTTGTAGTTCAAATTTGAATTACTTTTGAAAAATCGGCATAAAGTCATTTAAATAGGAGAAATTAGGTGGAAAGCGAGAAAATTCCTAATACTTGGGGATTATCCATCACATATGGACTACTTTGCATGATAATTTAAAGGGTTACAATTTGCACCATATTTTTTGTAGTTGCTTCACAAAAAAACTCATTTTTGGCACTTAGAAAATGGAAAATGATATTTCAAAAAATAATTTGACAACTCAATTTGGCAACATTGTTTCTCATACCAAGATACACCTATGTGTCAAATATGGGCACTTTATCAGAAACTATGACATGGAAATGGCAATAACTTGGTCATTTGGCTTGAAACCTATACATGTTTATAGATGATAGACCTTTTTGTGAATGCTTTTTTTGAAAAGTTTGTAAAAACTCATGTTTATTATTTTCCCTAGAAAGTAGTACACATAAAAGTACTCCATGCCAAAGGATTTCTTTTTTTGAGTATTTTTTCACTTTTTTTGATTTTTTCGAAAATTTTGTCAAAATGGCCGCTATGGCCATTCATTGAAAGGGGTCGAATTTTTCAAAACTATCGATGGTTCTGTGATATAATCACTATTGTGTACCTTAAAATGATTTTTGTAAAAATATCAGAGCAAAGTATCACACAGAGGTAGTTCAAATTTGAATTACTTTCGAAAAATCGGCTTAAAGTCATTTTAATAGGCGAAATTAGGTAGAAAGCGAGAAAATTCCTAATACTTAGTGATTATCCATCACATATGGACTACTTTGCGTGATAATTGAAAGGGTTACAATTTGCACCATATTTTTTGTAGCTGCTTCACAAAAAAACCCATTTTTGGCACTCAGAAAATAAAAAATGATTTTTTCGTGCGAAACAAATAAAAACTTTCTTCGGCAACATTGTTCGCCATTCTAGGATGCACAGTTTTGCAAAATATGAGATCATTTTAACAAACTATGTCATGTTTGAGGCCATAACATTCGTCATTTGCCCTGAAACTCATGAGTCTTCATACATGATAGCTCATTTCTGAGAACACTTTGTCAAAATAATTTTTGTATTCCAAGTTTTTAGTTTCCCTCGATACTAGATCACATATAATGACACAATGCGAAGGATTTTCATTTTTTGATTTTTTTTTAATTCTTTATGTCGATTTCAAAATGCGATCAAAATTGGCGACACGACCGTTCTTAGCTACGGTTGAATCTTGCCAAAATATTAGGGTATCTCTAATTAAATGACAAATTGTGAACCAAAAATGATTTTTACCAAAAAATAACAAGCAAACTACGAAGCGGCTGCAGTTCAAATTTGACCCGCTTCCAGCTGAATCGCCTACATTTTGTCTTTTTAAAAGAGGTGGAGGGAAAGCTTTTGACAGGCGACCAATTGGTTATTTGTGCATCCAATGTGGTCTTATATTTTTATTAAATGATGGGGTCCAATTATGAAACAAATATTTTGTAGTTTCTTTGCAAAAAAAACCCATTTTTGGCACCAGAAAATGAAAAATGATTTTTTTCGTGCGAAACAAATGAAAACTTCCTTTGGCAACATTGTTCGCCATTCTAAGATGCACACTTTTGTAAATATGAGACATTTTAACAAATATGTCATGCTTAAGGCCATAACATTTGTCATTTGCCCTGAAAGTCATGAGTCTTCATACATGATAGCTCATTTCTGAGAACACTTTGTCAAAATAATTTCCGTATTCCAAGTTTTTTAGTTTCCCTCGATACTAGGTCACATATAATGACACAATGCGAAGAATTTTCATTTTTTTTTACTTTTTTTGAATTATTTATGCCGATTTCAAATATGATCAAAATTGACGACACGACCGTTCTTAGCTACGGGTTGAATCTTGCCAAAATATTAGGGTATCTGTGATTAAATGACTAATTTCGAACCTAAAAATGATTTTTACCAAAAATAACAAGCAAACTGCGAAGCCGCTGCAGTTCAAATTTGACCCGCTTCCAGCTGAATCACCTGCATTTTGTCTTTTTTAAAGAGGTGGAGGGAAATCTCACTTAGGCAACATTCCCTACCATATAATTATCATGGCATAGTAATCGTTTGCATCCCATAATTTGAAAAAACCTATTTCTAAAACTATTTTCTTTATGAAACATTATTTATGAAAATACTTTATAATTGTAAAATGAAAAGAACAAAAAACAAAAGTTTTGGAGGCATCCTGCGCAGCCCAGCCCAACACCACCCAAGCCCACCTACCCCTTGACCTAATCCCCACACGCACACCAGCCAGAGCCACACACCACACACGCACTCTCCTCATCGCTCCATCCTTCCCCCTCATTCTCCCGAGCGCCGCCACTCTCCATTGAGGGCGCGGAACTCCTCGGACTGGCGAACTTGGCGTAGCCGTCTTCGCCGCCGATCTCCTCGTTGGGGACGAGCGAGATGTGGACGGTGCGGGCGGGGGCATGGTGCGCGGCGAAGGGCAGGTGGATCCAGTGCTCGGGCTCCGCGGGCACGGAGTCGATGTGGGCGTTGAGGAGGATGGATGGGAGGGCTACGGCATTGAGGCTGGCTGGATCGCCGGCGCGCGCGTGCGTGCTTCCACGTGCGCCGCTCCGTCGATCTGGCCGGACCGCTGCGCGCGTGGCCGACCTAGGGTTTGCGGTGGCGCCGATGCACAGCGGCGACGTGTCTCCGGCCACTAGGCGAGCCTCAGAGGCCGTTGGTCACCTCGCGTTGCAGGTCGGGGTCTTGCGGAGCCACAAGCAGACCGCCACCAAGCCCGTCTCCGCGCCCGTCCCCATGTCGGATCGCTGACCTCCCTCTCCCTCGTCTCTGCAGCTAGCGCGGTTTGCGACCAGGAGGACGCCGGCGACCACGACCTCACCGGCAGCAGCGCATCTTCTCCAAATACTAGACCTCGAGAGGTACATACCCTAGACCTAGAGATCAGATTCGGTGTTGTAGTTGTGATTTACCCCTTCCAAATACTATTTACTCATAGTTTCATACTGTAACAATGCTCAACTCGACACTGCTGGAGCAGATGAGAAGACATGAGAAAGCTAGGCACTGTCTTGTGTTGGGAAGCGTTTCCTGAATGTTTATATTGTTCCCGTATGCTTGTAGCTGCTATAAAAAGGCATGAACTGAATGAATTGAACAGACTCGTTCTGAACTTCTCTTTCTCCTTGATTTTTCATTCTTTTCTCTGTATCAAATACTCTCTCTTAACTAGTCTCTGATTGATCTCACTCCTTGAAATCTTGTAGGCTTTTGAACGGAAATTTCATGAAGAGGAGTATGCACCATTAGCTAGAAGAGGTAAGACTAGACCGATGAAAGTTGTTATTAGCACCTTCGATAGATGCTAAAACTGCATGTATATTGTTTTTGAGATTTGAGTAGACACCGTTGAGTTAGTTGATTTCATAGATGCTGTAACTTTCATTCTTCATTATTGTTCCAAAAATCTAATATCAGGGTATGATTAATTGCTAGTGTTAATAGAAAATAAAATACTAACTAGTAAGACGGATGTCTTGAATTGTTAAAACCGTAGAGCTCTGTGCTGTTCCTGTGAAGAATATTTTTTCTTCTCTGTTCTTGGGTATCCCAAAATTCATGTGCTCTTTTATGTGCTACACAATTACTATGAGAAGTACTGATTAGTTTGATCTTATTTAAAGTGTGAAAACTGAAAAAGGCTTATAATTGGATCCACTGATGCATTTTGAAGTTTTAGTCAAATGCTTGGTCTAGATGTTTTAACTTTCCCATGTCCTCATTTTAAAGGTTCATTGATACTTTCTTTAGAGTTATTTCAAGAGTTCTATGCAGTAGTACAACACTGATTTATAGCAGATCTAAACTCAACCGGTTTTTCTTCTTCAGTGGAAGCAACATGCAGCAGCTCGTCTACAAGTTCATTAGCGACGACAACCTGAGCAGCGCCGAGACCCTGGAACAAGGTTTGCATCTGCATGTTGATCGAGGAGATGTCGACATGGGCCATGGAGGCACAACTCCATGACGGTGCGGCTCGTCCCTCTCTAGGTTCAACCTCTCTTGCCCTTCTCAGTGCATAGTTCCAACTGATTGTCCACATATATGTTATGAGTTGTATTGTAACCTAAAATTCTAAAGATTCCGTATGGTTTGGAATGTACAAGTGAAGTGCTTAATTCATCATTGGTAAAGAGCCAACATTCTGATGAGTTGTATGTAACTAAAAAATGCATTCTTGCCAGTTGTAGTGTTTTGGACTGTGCAAGATTTGTATCATCTTTGTTTGCAAATTGATGGTTTGGAATCATGTCTATAAACAGCTGGCATTTTGTAAGCCATTTTTTTTTGTTTCTGGTATGCAACTATGCCGACGGCTTTTGTCGTCTGCAAATCAGGCAGTAAAGCGTATGGAGACGCACCAAGACGTGCCACGTGGCAACATATGCCGACGGCATGCCCGTCGGCAACTCTGGCAACGCCGTCAAACGGAGCCGTCCGTTATCTATTTGTTGCCGACGGCTTTTGTTGCCGACGGCCCAGTAAAACCGTCGGCACGTGAGCATATGCCTACGACTTTTCTTTCCCGACGGTTTTTCCAATCTATGCCGACCGAGAAGATGCCGACGGCAGCCGTCGGCATACCCCTTTGCCGACGGTTTTGGGTCCTTTGCCGACGGTTTTTGGCCGTCGGGAACTATACGTTTTCCTGTAGTGAAATAGTAGTATAATTTTATTTTTCCCTCCCGATTGAATTCTTGCAGAGGTAATACATGTATAACGATTAACCTGATCATGCAAACCACCAAAATAACTGAAATGCGTTATTGAAAAACACTCTGTAATGAAAAATATACCAACACTTGAATTCTTTTATCTCTACAAATTAGTTGTGCAATATGAAAATTAGACCTTTGCTCATGTACTTTGTGTTAAGAGATATTATATGATCAATAAGTAGCATTTAGAAGGCAAGTGTCTAGATGCCCATAATAAATTACAAAATACGATTGGTCCAGTGGCTTGTGACTTTCAATACCAGGCACACTTAATTTTATTCTTAGCAGTCTGCTATGATATCCAGATCCCAAAGTGGTGTATCATACAGATACTTTGCTAACTATTCTGAATTACAACACCAACCCACTCACATGTTAAAACGACGCCCAGAAAAATCAGTGCAGGTCACAAACTCACCGCTCACCAGGACGTGGTCTAGATATTCCTAACTAATAGCGAGTCGTCACCTAAGGAGTTATGTGCAGTTCCTTTTTCCTTGGTACAAAATGAGATAATCTACAGAGCTTGGTTCAATTAAAGTGAAACATTAGGCATGGTTGTGTACCAAAAGTACTGATTCTCATATGAATAAAAAGATTTGTTATAGCATCCAATGAAGTATTGCCTAATCACTGAAATAACCTCTGGCATAGAAGTTAAATATTACACATATATGTGAAGAATTGGAGCAAACAAGTTATGTATGCATCAATCAACTTGTTGTATGTCAGCACAACAACATGTTTACCTGGATCAGGCACTACGGGAAACAGTCGATACGCCGACGGCCGGACGTCGTCGGCGTAGGCACCGTCGGCATATCGCCGTCGGCGTAGCAGCCCGTCGGCGTAGATGAATAACCGTCGGCGTATCCATAACCGTCGGCGACGCTGCAGTGGGACCCACAAAACGGCATCCTTCCGTCTCCGTCTGCTACACCCATACGCCGACGGCAGTGCCGTCGGCCTCTGCGTGCCACGTGGAGTGATCCTGTGCGTCTGGGAAGCGCTCTACGCCGACGGCACTGCCGTCGGCGTATCCTTGACCATTTGGTCCTTTTTAGGCGACGTGGCATCATCCTGTGCGCTGGGAGTTGCCCTACGCCGAAGGCAATGCCGTTGGCGTAGCCTTGACCATAATTTCCAGTTTTAGCTGCTTGTTGCTGCTGGTTTCTAGCACATTTTAAATACAATTAAAATTTCACAAATTATAAAACATTACAAAAACATCACAGAAACATCACATAGATATCCAAATTGACACAAACATGATTCAAATTCATCCAAGCATTCATACAAACTCCAAACAAGTTCGAATTCACACACGCTACACCCGAACATATCCTACACCTCCCGAGAGCCCGAGGCCGATGAGTTCTTGCCTTGGCTCATCTTGGTCAATCACCTGCATTGAGAAAGGATAAATTTTTAAGCATGTTGAAAAATGTAGTAAATAAGAATAAAGACGTAATGCAATTAAGAAGAAGCATGTTGAAAGACTAAGCATGTTGAAAGACTAAGCATGTTGAAAAGTAAATAGTACGCAAAAGGACATAAAAGACCCTCACCCCTAATCATCACTCTCATAGTTAAGTCCTGGGTTCTCATCATCACTATCATCATCACTATCACGAGTGTTGTATATTGGAACCTCGTCGCACGATGGAGGCTCATCATCGTCATCACTATCACTCTGTAACTTGTTGATCATATCTATATCCTTTAAATTCACCACTACTTCACCACTTGTTTGTGCATTGTCCTCGCGGTCCTCAAGACCTTGTATGCCAAAGTCCCCAAAGGTTTGTTCCTCTTGATAGAAAATCTCCTCGTATATTTTAGGGTCAATGTTGCTGTAATCGTCTTCGGAGGGCATGGGTAGCTTACCACGTGGCGATACATAGAACACGACTTCCCAACCAATGAGTCCCTCTTTCTTGCATGGGTAGGGCAAATAATAAACTTGAAAGGCTTGGTGAGCCACAACAAAGACATCGGATCCATGGTAGGTGGTTGAAGGCTTAACTTCAACTAACCCAATGGAAGGGGTACTTTTGGTTCCATGCTCAGGGTCGAACCAGTGGCATTTGAACACAACAAGCTTGAGTTCTATGTTCGTGTTATTGAACGTCAGTTCGTATACGTTCTGTAACCTTCCGTAGTAATCATAATTACCGGCTCCTTTGGTGAAGACCCCGCTATTTATAGTCTTTGCATTAGGCCGACTTTTCTGGTGATGCTCTGTATGGAAGCGGTACCCATTCACATCATACTTCTCATACTTCTCGACTCTATGGTTACAACCTTGGGAGACACATCTCAACTCATCTGACATCACAACGTTGGCATCAGCTCCCTACAAGTACAAATTGTTTTGTGCATTAGTAAGAGGGATAGGACACGAATTGCAAGGTAGAAGGGACAGGTTTGAAATTACCGTTTCCCTGAACCAAACCGTGAATTTTTTCTTTCCGGGGGCAGGCTCTTTCAAAAGAGTGTCCAACGCGGCTTCATTAGGTCCATCTGATGTTCCCGACCATATTTCATCCGTGAATTGACTAAAAGGAGAAAATACATATTATAACGAAATCATGTTAGTAGTTGCAAAGAAATTTGTTCCCATTTTACCTAAGGAAACTGCCCTCTTCTTCCTGTTCGTCGTGGGTCACTTCCTTCATGTTCATAAGCACATAGAGCATTATGCACTCCAGCTCATCATTGGTCAAGTTATACCTTGTTGGGCCACCGCTCTTGCCACCGGGACACTGGAAGAGGACGAGCTTGGGGTCTCGCTTGGGCTCGTCGACATTGTATCGAGAGGCCTGGTTATGCATAGTGGGAACATCATCGGGGTAGTACGTTAGCCTGGCGTCTGCCATCTCCTTGAGGATAGTTGCCTCGGCTATGCATGACTCAATCTTATTTTTGTTTCCACATTTGGTTCGAATATACTTAAACTCTCTCTCAATACAAAACTGCCAACGAAACTGCACCGGTCCACCCAAGGTAGCAAGATAAGTCCAGTAGTACGACAGGTAGGATGATAGATATCCTAAACTCGACTCGCGCCGGTGTCAGTGAAGTCGTCCAAGCGGTCCCAACAAGAGGACAGGCTGCTGCTAGAGTCCTCACCATGCTGCTGCGTGCCGGAGGGGCCGGCCTCGCCCTGCCCGCGCTGCTGCCGGCTCTCGCTGAAGACCTGGTACTGGACCGCCATCACCTGGGGATCAAGGAGGAGATCCTTGACCAAGGGTTCATCCTCCTCGCGCTGGTGGCGCGCCCTGAGCAGCCTCTCTGCCTGCCGGTGCTCCCTCTCCTCGGCCTTCGTCGCGATCCTCATGCCATCTGGCGCTAACATATGCGCCACGCTCCGCTCATCCTCAAAGTTGAGGATCGCTCTCGCCCCAAAGTGCTAGACCGCCGCGCAGTCGTAGGCGCGGGCCGCCTGCCACGGGCACCTGAAAGTACCAAGCTGGATCTTCCTGTGATCCACTGTGATCTGAGCTGCCCAAGTCGGGATCTTCGTGGGTCTCCGATGAACACCACGAAACTTTCGCTCCGGCTCCGACATGATACTTAGTTAAGTAAAAACATTTGATACACGGGTTAGTCAAGGAAGCATAGATAAAAAAAAAGCAGGCCTACGTGATAAGAAGGAACACCTAAACTACACATACAATTTTGTGAGATGCACAAAGACAAGCTTCCAGATAACGAGATAGATATAACTTTTGAATACTGGTTAGTGACAAGGTACAATGATCCATTTACTATAAGATTAAACTTGCCCTACTCCTAAAATCCCTAAATCTAAAATTCTATTATATTCTACTGCTGAACTTGCAAATACAATTCTATTCTACTGCTAAAACATGTCACAGCACTACTCCTAAAATCCCTAAATCTAAAATAGACAGAAAATAGGGGAGGGGCGGGGAGCACCTGGCGGCGCGGAGGGTACCTGCGGCGGAGCGGGCAAGGTCAGGGGAGGCACGGCGAGGTCGTTGGAGGCGCGGCCGGGTGTCGGGGGAGGCGCGGCGAGATCGGGGGAGGCAGGCGGGTGTCGGGGGAGGCGCGGCGAGGTGCGGGCGAGTGGCAGCCGGCCGCTGAGACGGAGGAGGAGCGGGAGGCGGAGGAGGACGACTAGAGGCGTGGCGAGGTCGGGGGAGGCAGGCGGGTGTCGGGGGAGGCGCGGCGAGGTGCGGGCGAGTGGCAGCCGGCCGCGGAGACGGAGGAGGACGGGAGGCTGAGGAGGACGGCTAGAGGCGGTGGCGGCGGAGGAGGACGGGTGGGCGGCCGGCGGAGAGCTGCAGCGGCGTGCGGGGTTGGACAGGAGCGGATAAGGTGCGGGTGGGTTTGGTGGCTGGGGTAGGTGCGGGTGCGCTTAGTAGATAAGGTGGACCTAAGCCGACGGTTTTTTTCCTTTTTTCATATTATTTAATTTTAATATTGTAAACCATTAGATTTTATTACATTATAAATTTGTAGAGTTTTATTATAATTTATTTTATTATATCGTATGACCACACGCAAATTTTTGAGTGATTCCGGCACTCCAGCTATCCGGTTTTATTGAAACCGTAGTCCGGTGGGACCCGCATATCTACCCCGAGCTTGGACATTTGAAACACCCAACACACTTGTATACATATGGTATGGCACAACCTAGGTTTTGGTGGGGTTCCGACGCTCTGGGGCCCCGCTTCGGCGAAACCCTGAATCCGCTGGAAAAACCCTAACGTTTTCGTCTACCCCCATAGACGTGCGTCGAAAGGGGATAGGCCAGTGGACTTTTTTGCTTGGTTGTGTTTGGTTAGGCCATAGGAAGGTGAGAAACCAAAGTCTACCCCAAATCAACACAAGATTCCATCCGGTTCGCACGAAAGGGGAGTTTTCACCTCTAAGTGCAGAAACTCACTAGAGAGAAAGTGAAGCCGGTGAAGCCGGTGACACCCGGAGTAGGATATTGCACATTTACAACACACAACACACTTGTATACATATGGTATGGCACAACCTAGGTTTTGGTGGGGTTCCGACGCTCTGGGGCCCCGCTTCGGCGAACTCCTGAATCCGCTGGAAAAACCCTAACGTTTTCGTCTACCCCCATAGACGTGCGTCGAAAGGGGGTAGGCCAGTGGACTTTTTTGCTTGGTTGTGTTAGGTTAGGCCATAGGAAGGTGAGAAACAAAAGTCTACCCCAAATCAACACAACATTTTATCCGGTTTGCCCGAAAGCGGAGTTTTCACCTCTAAGTGCAGAAACTCACTAGAGAGAAAGTGAAGCCGGTGAAGCCGGTCACACCCCGGAGTAGGATATTGCACATTTACAACACACAACACACTTGTATACATATGGTATGGCACAACCTAGGTTTTGGTGGGGTTCCGACGCTCTGGGGCCCCGCTTCGGCGAACCCCTGAATCCGTGATACGTCTCAAACGTATCTGTAATTTTTGATGTTCCATGCTGTTATTATATCAATTGCTACATCTTTTGGTTACACTTTATATCATTTTTATGCATTTTCTGGGACTAACCTATTAACAAGATGCCACAGTGCCAGTTCCCTGTTTTCTGCTGTTTTTGGTTTCAGAAAATCTATTAAGGAAATATTCTCGGAATTGGACGAAACAAAAGACATCGTCAATAATATCACGAGGAGATCACGGAGTCCAAAGGGGAGTCGGAACAGACCCACCAGGGGGCCACGCCACACTAGGGCGCGGCCCAGGGTGGGCCCGCGCCCCCCTATGGCGTGGTGGCCCCCCTCGGCCACCGACGCCGCCTCTTCGCCTATATATTCTCCGCGACGTGAAAACCCTATGACGGTCGATCATATTCCACGAAAAGTTCCGTCGCGGCCGTCATCGTCAATCTCAGATCGGAGGAGTTCTGAAGCTCTTCCCGGCACCCTGCCGGAGGGGAGATCATCACCGGAGGGCTCTACATCACCATGCCTGCCTCCGGAGTGATGCGTGAGTAGTCCACCCCTGGACTACGGGTCCATAGCAGTAGCTAGATGGTTGTCTCTCTACCTTGTGCCTCCATGTTTAGATCTTGTGAGTTGCCTAACATGATCAAGATCATCTTATTGTAATGCTAGATGTTGTGTTTGCTGGGATCCGATGAATATTGATACCATGTTTATTCAAGTTGTTTATCTATGTGCTCTTGATCTTGCATGCTCTCCGTTGCTAGTAGATGTTTTTGCCAAGTAGATAGTTGTGACTCCAAGAGGGGGTATTTATGCTCGATAGTGGGTTCAGTCTCTAGATATCTGGATCAGTGACAGAAAGGTCTAAGATGGTAGATGTGATGTTGCTACTAGGGATAAAACATTGGTGCAGTGTCTAAGGGCACTTGTATTGATTACATTACACACTTTACTTCATGCAATAATCTGTTGTTAGCAACTTAATACTGAATGGGATGCGGATGCTGCCTTGAAGGTGGATTATTTAGGCATAAATGCTGTTGGAATAACGGTCTATGTACTTTGTTGTAATGCCCAACTAGATTTCATAGTAGACATCTTGGCATGTATTGCATTGTTATGCCCTCTCTATTTGTCAATTGCCCAGCTGTAATTTGTTTACCCAACATGCTAGTTATCTGTTCTGAGAGAGACACCACTAGTGAACTGTGGACCCTGGTCCAATTTCCTCATACTGTTTACACAACCTGCTGCAATCATCTGTTTCCTGTTACTTGCTGTTTTTCCTACCGTTTTCCACACCATACGTTTAACTCTTTGTTTCTGCAAGACCGGAGAGATCGACAACCTCTCTGTTTCGTGTTGGGCAAAGTTCTGGTTTGTGTCTGTGCAGATTCCACGTTGGGGCAAGCTCCCTAGCGCCAGGGGGAGTCAACATCAATAACCTTCCGATAGGTCATCAAGTCCTACTGGATTGATAACCTTGGGTAGATTTCTCAAGGGAAAACTTCTGCTATCTACATCATAACCTTCCTCTTGGGGTTCACCAACACGTAGCCATCAATCCGCTGGAAAAACACTAACGTTTTCGTCTACCCCCATATACGTGCGTCGAAAGAGGGTAGCCCTGTGGACTTTTTTGCTTGGTTGTGTTAGGTTAGGCCATAGGAAGGTGAGAAACAAAAGTCTACCCCAAATCAACACAATATTCCATCCGGTTCGCCCGAAAGGGGAGTTTTCACCTCTAAGTGCAGAAACTCACTAGAGAGAAAGTGAAGCCGGTGAAACCGGTCACACCCCGGAGTAGGATATTGCACATTTACAACACACAACACACTTGTATACATATGGTATGGCACAACCTAGGTTTTGGTGGGGTTCCGACGCTCCGGGGCCCCGCTTCGGCGAACCCCTGAATCCGCTGGAAAACACTAACGTTTTCGTCTACCCCCATAAACGTGCATCGAAAGGGGTAGCCCAGTGGACTTTTTTGCTTGGTTGTGTTAGGTTAGGCCATAGGAAGGTGAGAAACAAAAGTCTACCCCAAATCAACACAAGATTCCATCCGGTTCGCCCGAAAGGGGAGTTTTCACCTCTAAGTGCAGAAACTCACTAGAGAGAAAGTGAAGCCGGTGAAGCCGGTCACACCCCGGAGTAGGATATTGCACATTTACAACACACAACACACTTGTATACATATGGTATGGCACAACCTAGGTTTTGGTGGGCTTCCGACGCTCCGGGGCCCCGCTTCGGCGAACCCCTGAATCCGTTGGAAAAACCCTAACGTTTTCGTCTACCCCCATAGACGTGCTTCGAAAGGGGGTAGGCCAGTGGACTTTTTTGCTTGGTTGTGTTAGGTTAGGCCATAGGAAGGTGAAAAACCAAAGTCTACCCCAAATCAACACAAGATTCCATCCGGTTCTCCCGAAAGGGGAGTTTTCACCTCTAAGTGCAGAAACTCACTAGAGAGAAAGTGAAGCCGGTGTAGCCGGTCACACCCCGGAGTAGGATATGGCACATTTACAACACACAACACACTTGTATACATATGGTATGGCACAACCTAGGTTTTGGTGGGGTTCCGACGCTCCGGGGCCCTGCTTCGGCGAAACCCCGAATCCGCTGGGAAAAACCCTAACGTTTTCGTCTACCCCCATAGACGTGCGTCGAAAGGGGGTAGGCCAGTGGACTTTTTTACTTGGTTGTGTTAGGTTAGGCATAGGAAGGTGAGAACCAAAGTCTACCCAAATCAACACAAGATTGCATCTGGTTCTCCCGAAAGGGGAGTTTTCACCTCTAAGTGCAAAAACTCACTAGAGAGAAAGTGAAGCCGGTCACACCCCGGAGTAGGATATTGCACATTTACGACACACAACTCACTTGTATACATATGGTACGGCACAACCTAGGTTTTGGTGGGGTTCCGACGCTCCGGGGCCCCGCTTCGGCGAAACCCCGAATCCGCTGGGAAAACCCTAACGTTTTCGTCTACCCCCATAGACGTGCGTCGAAAGGGGGTAGGCCAGTGGACTTTTTTGCTTAGTTGTGTTAGGTTAGGCCATAGGAAGGTGAGAAACCAAAGTGTACCCCAAATCAACGCAAGATTCCATCCGGTTCTCCCGAAAGGGGAGTTTTCACCTCTAAGTGCAGAAACTCACTAGAGAGAAAGTGAAGCCGGTGAAACCGGTCACACCCCGGAGTAGGATATTGCACATTTACAACACACAACACACTTGTATACATATGGTATGGCACAACCTAGGTTTTGGTGGGGTTCCGACGCTCCGGGGCCCCGCTTCGGCGAACCCCTGAATCCGCTGGAAAACACTAACGTTTTCGTCTACCCCCATAAACGTGCATCGAAAGGGGTAGCCCAGTGGACTTTTTTGCTTGGTTGTGTTAGGTTAGGCCATAGGAAGGTGAGAAACAAAAGTCTACCCCAAATCAACACAAGATTCCATCCGGTTCGCCCGAAAGGGGAGTTTTCACCTCTAAGTGCAGAAACTCACTAGAGAGAAAGTGAAGCCGGTGAAGCCGGTCACACCCCGGAGTAGGATATTGCACATTTACAACACACAACACACTTGTATACATATGGTATGGCACAACCTAGGTTTTGGTGGGCTTCCGACGCTCCGGGGCCCCGCTTCGGCGAACCCCTGAATCCGTTGGAAAAACCCTAACGTTTTCGTCTACCCCCATAGACGTGCTTCGAAAGGGGGTAGGCCAGTGGACTTTTTTGCTTGGTTGTGTTAGGTTAGGCCATAGGAAGGAGAAAAACCAAAGTCTACCCCAAATCAACACAAGATTCCATCCGGTTCTCCCGAAAGGGGAGTTTTCACCTCTAAGTGCAGAAACTCACTAGAGAGAAAGTGAAGCCGGTGTAGCCGGTCACACCCCGGAGTAGGATATGGCACATTTACAACACACAACACACTTGTATACATATGGTATGGCACAACCTAGGTTTTGGTGGGGTTCCGACGCTCCGGGGCCCTGCTTCGGCGAAACCCCGAATCCGCTGGGAAAAACCCTAACGTTTTCGTCTACCCCCATAGACGTGCGTCGAAAGGGGGTAGGCCAGTGGACTTTTTTACTTGGTTGTGTTAGGTTAGGCATAGGAAGGTGAGAACCAAAGTCTACCCCAAATCAACACAAGATTGCATCTGGTTCTCCCGAAAGGGGAGTTTTCACCTCTAAGTGCAAAAACTCACTAGAGAGAAAGTGAAGCCGGTCACACCCCGGAGTAGGATATTGCACATTTACGACACACAACTCACTTGTATACATATGGTACGGCACAACCTAGGTTTTGGTGGGGTTCCGACGCTCCGGGGCCCCGCTTCGGCGAAACCCCGAATCCGCTGGGAAAACCCTAACGTTTTCGTCTACCCCCATAGACGTGCGTCGAAAGGGGGTAGGCCAGTGGACTTTTTTGCTTGGTTGTGTTAGGTTAGGCCATAGGAAGGTGAGAAACCAAAGTGTACCCCAAATCAACGCAAGATTCCATCCGGTTCTCCCGAAAGGGGAGTTTTCACCTCTAAGTGCAGAAACTCACTAGAGAGAAAGTGAAGCCGGTGAAGCCGGTCACACCCCGGAGTAGGATATTGCACATTTACAACATACAACTCACTTGTATACATATGGTATGGCACAACCTAGGTTTTGGTGGGGTTCCGACGCTCCGGAGCCCCGCTTCGGCGAAACCCCGAATCCGCTGGGAAAACCCTAACGTTTTCGTCTACCCCCATAGACGTGCGTCGAAAGGGGGTAGGCCAGTGGACTTTTTTGCTTGGTTGTGTTAGGTTAGGCCATAGGAAGGCGAGAAACCAAAGTCTACCCCAAATCAACACAAGATTCCATCCGGTTCTCCCGAAAGGGGAGTTTTCACCTCTAAGTGCAGAAACTCACTAGAGAGAAAGTGAAGCCGGTGAAGCCGGTCACACCCCGGAGTATGATATTGCACATTTACAACACACAACACACTTTTATACATATGGTATGGCACAACCTAGGTTTTGGTGGGGTTCCGACGCTCCGGGGCCCCGCTTCGGCGAAACCCGAATCCGCTGGGAAAACCCTAACGTTTTCGTCTACCCCCGTAGACGTGCGTCGAAAAGGGGTAGGCCAGTGGACTTTTTTGCATGGTTGTGTTAGGTTAGGCCATAGGAAGGTGAGAAACCAAAGTCTACCCCAAATCAACACAAGATTCCATCTGGTTCTCCCGAAAGGGAAGTTTTCACCTCTAAGTGCAGAAACTCACTAGAGAGAAAGTGAAGCCGGTGAAGCCGGTCACACCCCGGAGTAGGATATTGCACATTTACAACACACAACACACTTTTATACATATGGTATGGCACAACCTAGGTTTTGGTGGGGTTCCGACACTCCGGGGCCCCGCTTCGGCGAAACCCCAAATCCGCTGGGAAAACCCTAACGTTTTCGTCTACCCCCATAGACGTGCATCGAAAGGGGGTAGGCCGGTGTACTTTTTTCCTTGGTTGTGTTAGGTTAGGCCATAGGAAGGTGAGAAACCAAAGTCTACCCCAAATCAACACAAGATTCCATCCGGTTCTCCCGAAACGGGAGTTTTCACCTCTAAGTGCAGAAACTCACTAGAGAGAAAGTGAAGCCGGTGAAGCCGGTCACACCCCGGAGTAGGATATTGCACATTTACAACACACAACACACTTGTATACATATGGTATGGCACAACCTAGGTTTTGGTGGGGTTCCGACGCTCCGGGGCCCCGCTTCGGCGAAACCCTGAATCCGCTAGGAAAACCTTTACGTTTTCGTCTACCCCCATAGACGTGCGTCGAAAGGGCGTAGGCCAGTGGACTTTTTTGCTTGGTTGTGTTAGGTTAGGCCATAGGAAGGTGAGAAATCAAAGTCTACCCCAAATCAACACAAGATTCCATCCCGTTCTCCCGAAAGGAAAGTTTTCATCTCTAAGTGCAGAAACTCGCTAGAGAGAAAGTGAAGCCGGTGAAGCCGGTCACACCCCGGAGTAGGATATTGCACATTTACAACATACAACTCACTTGTATACATATGGTATGGCACAACCTAGGTTTTGGTGGGGTTCCGACGCTCCGGAGCCCCGCTTCGGCGAAACCCCGAATCCGCTGGGAAAACCCTAACGTTTTCGTCTACCCCCATAGACGTGCGTCGAAAGGGGGTAGGCCAGTGGACTTTTTTGCTTGGTTGTGTTAGGTTAGGCCATAGGAAGGCGAGAAACCAAAGTCTACCCCAAATCAACACAAGATTCCATCCGGTTCTCCCGAAAGGGGAGTTTTCACCTCTAAGTGCAGAAACTCACTAGAGAGAAAGTGAAGCCGGTGAAGCCGGTCACACCCCGGAGTATGATATTGCACATTTACAACACACAACACACTTTTATACATATGGTATGGCACAACCTAGGTTTTGGTGGGGTTCCGACGCTCCGGGGCCCCGCTTCGGCGAAACCCCGAATCCGCTGGGAAAACCCTAACGTTTTCGTCTACCCCCGTAGACGTGCGTCGAAAAGGGGTAGGCCAGTGGACTTTTTTGCATGGTTGTGTTAGGTTAGGCCATAGGAAGGTGAGAAACCAAAGTCTACCCCAAATCAACACAAGATTCCATCTGGTTCTCCCGAAAGGGAAGTTTTCACCTCTAAGTGCAGAAACTCACTAGAGAGAAAGTGAAGCGGTGAAGCCGGTCACACCCCGGAGTAGGATATTGCACATTTACAACACACAACACACTTTTATACATATGGTATGGCACAACCTAGGTTTTGGTGGGGTTCCGACACTCCGGGGCCCCGCTTCGGCGAAACCCCAAATCCGCTGGGAAAACCCTAACGTTTTCGTCTACCCCCATAGACGTGCATCGAAAGGGGGTAGGCCAGTGTACTTTTTTCCTTGGTTGTGTTAGGTTAGGCCATAGGAAGGTGAGAAACCAAAGTCTACCCCAAATCAACACAAGATTCCATCCGGTTCTCCCGAAACGGGAGTTTTCACCTCTAAGTGCAGAAACTCACTAGAGAGAAAGTGAAGCCGGTGAAGCCGGTCACACCCCGGAGTAGGATATTGCACATTTACAACACACAACACACTTGTATACATATGGTATGGCACAACCTAGGTTTTGGTGGGGTTCCGACGCTCCGGGGCCCCGCTTCGGCGAAACCCTGAATCCGCTAGGAAAACCTTTACGTTTTCGTCTACCCCCATAGACGTGCGTCGAAAGGGCGTAGGCCAGTGGACTTTTTTGCTTGGTTGTGTTAGGTTAGGCCATAGGAAGGTGAGAAATCAAAGTCTACCCCAAATCAACACAAGATTCCATCCCGTTCTCCCGAAAGGAAAGTTTTCACCTCTAAGTGCAGAAACTCGCTAGAGAGAAAGTGAAGCCGGTGAAGCCGGTCACACCCCGGAGTAGGATATTGCACATTTACAACACACAACACACTTGTATACATATCGTATGGCACAACCTAGGTTTTGGTGAGGTTCCGACGCTCCGGGGCCCCGCTTCGGCGAAACCCCGAATCCGCTGGGAAAACCCTAACGTTTTCGTCTACCCCCATAGACGTGCGTCGAAAGGGGGTAGGCCAGTGGACTTTTTTGCTTGGTTGTGTTAGGTTCGGCCATAGGAAGGTGAGAAACCAAAGTCTACCCCAAATCAACACAAGATTCCATCCGGTTCTCCCGAAACGGGAGATTTCACCTCTTAGTGGAGAAACTGACTAGAGATAAAGTGAAGCTGGTGAAGCCGGTCACACCCCGGAGTAGGATAAATTAATTTAACATACAACACTACAGGTCCACGTTACAAATTCACTAGTTCTAAACACTGCATAGAACAACTACTGGCATAAATATTACATGGAACTCAACGATAACTAATTCGAATCAACGACTTCACTTCCCTCTGCCACGTGCTCGTGTTGGAGGCATGAAGTCGTCATCACTATTTTCATCGGCGACAGCCTTTGATGCACCAACACTCTTCAACTTGCGTCTAGAGTTGCCTCGTTTAGGAGGCATGAAATCATCATCACTATCATCTTGAACGGCTTTCTTGGATGATCCACCACTCTTCTCCTTCGATATAGCCCTCTTCACTTCATCAGCGTGAAGAGTATCCTGTGGACGCCCATCAGGACAAGCGCCAAAAAGCATTTCCACCTAGCCAAAATGAGCGGTCTCTATGTTCAGAAATTGTGCGTCGGCGGGCCAGTGCTGGAAATTAACAATATCAGACGAAAATAAATTAGTATGATAACACTAGATTCTAACGTAATATAACTTCCGTACTCAGTTACCTCCACGTGAAATGCATAGGCCTTCCACGTAATATAACTTCCGTACTCAGTCGAACAGTGGCTGACCGTTTTTTGCAGAACAGTCCCCGCGTTTTCCAAAAATTGTTAAATAGTCCTCTCGAATAAGACACCTTTGCAGAAAAGTCCCTGTGTTCTCCAAAAAGGCCTTTTTTGCAGAAAAGTCTCCGCGTTTTCCAAAAATTGTTGAACGGTCCTCCCGACTAAGACATCTTTGCAGAAAAGTCCCTGTGTTTTCCAGAAAATGCGAATCGGTCCTCAGGTTCAATTGAAAAAAAATTCCCCAAAACATTTTTTTGTTTTGCTAATTCCCATTTTTGCAAATATCTAAATCTCTTTTTCGCGCTCACATTTCTGACACAACTTTTAAACTTTGTTTTCCCGGTGGTACCTTCTTTACTACAATGTCGATGTACTTTTCACATGAACAACAAAGAATAGCATCTTATTTTCCCCTAATTTAATTTTTTTTCCACGCTCACATTTTTAACACTCCTTTCAAGCATAATTTCCTGGTGGTAGTTTCTTTAAGCTAACGACGAACAAATTTTTGACTGCAATATGTGAGCTACAGATTTTTAGATTTCTCGAACCCGTAGACATTTACAACACAAATTTTTTAAAGGTAGTTTCCCAACGGTGATTTTTTAGGTAATTTCTCTGCGAAGAACAAATTTTTAACTATAATCTGCAAAATTCAATATTTCCCATCTCATATAAAAAAAACATAGTTTTCCAAAAATTGTTAAACAATCCTCCCGAATAAGACACCTTTGCAGTAAAGTCCCTGTGTTCACCAAAAAAGGCCGTTTTTGCAGAAAAGTCCCCGTGTTTTCCAAAAATTGTTAAACGGTCCTCCCGAATAAGACATCTTTGCAGAAAAGTCCCCGTGTTTTTTAGAAAATGTGAATCGGTCATCAGGTACAATTGAAAAAAAAATCCCCAAAACATTTTTTTACTAATTCCCACTTTTGCAAAGATCTAAATCTCTTTTTCGCGCTCACATTTACGACACAACTTTTAAACTTTGTTTTTCCGGTGGTACCTTCTTTACTACAATGTCGATGTACTTTTCACATGAACAACAAAGAATAGCATCTTATTTTCCCCTAATTTAATTTTTTTTCACACTCACATTTTTAACACTCCTTTCAAGCATAATTTCCTGGTGGTAGTTTCTTTAAGCTAACGACGAACAAATTTTTGACTGCAATATGTGAGCTACAGATTTTTAGATTTCTCGAACCCGTAGACATTTACAACACAGATTTTTTAAAGGTAGTTTCCCAACTGTGATTTTTTAGGTAATTTCCCTGCGAAGAACAAATTTTTAACTATAATCTGCGAAATTCAATATTTCCCATCTCATATAAAAAAACATAGTTTTCCAGTGATAGTTTCTTTAGCAAACATTTTTTTCCTGCAATTTGTGAACCACAATTTTTTACGAACATCAAGCTACGGTGACGGTGAATTGCTCATATTTCTGACATACCTTTTAAACATCGTTCCCCAATGGCAGCTTCTTCACTACAGTCTCGAGACACTTTTGACATGAACAACAAAAAGTAGCATCTTATTTTTTTCCTGATTTTCACTTATAAAAAAACTAAAATTTCTTTCCCGCGCTCATATTTTCGACACAAATTTTAAGCGTAGTTTTCTGGTGATACTTTCGACACAAGTTTTTAAACGTAGTTTCCCAATGGTAATTTTGTAGGTCACTTTTCTATCGAGAACAAATTTTCGACTGTAATTTGCAAATTTTACACCAAAGGCGCGGCGTGACGGCGCGCCAAATTCAACTAGTATCACTTAAAGCATCTCCAACTTGACCTTTCATATCCCCTAAACATTCGGTCGGACAGTCCGGGATATAGATATTTCTCCACTTTCACTCAAACGTTCGGCTATTCGGACGCGCCCGCCACGTCGGATCCGGTAGGCTGGACCCACCCTAAATTACGCGAAATCGGCCCCAAATTCTCGCGGACATGGATCTTTCTCCACTTCTACACTCCCGCCGCACAGTCCCCATCCAGGATTCGGCCGAAGATAAGCTCTATGTTGGCCGCATTTCCGCCGACCATTTCCACCGCCTCCGGACCCTTTCTTGGCCCACCGACGGTATCCCAGACTTCCCCGAACATTCGGCTTCCAATTTGTGAGTTTCTCGGACCTGGAGGTCCTCCGCCTCTACTCTCCCATCCGCATTCGGAGCTCTCTCGTCCGACACTGGTCATGGTTTCTTGTTGGGACACCAACTGGGAACACCTCCTCCAATTCTAACAAGGACTATATATGTGCAGACGTGCAGTAGGTAAAATTGTTGTATGCTAGATATGAACAAAACTTTGATGCATGTAGTTGCATGATTTAAGGATTAAAATAGGGGTTGTGATTGGAAGGAGCAATACTTGGGAGTTGTCCGGACACTGTCCGCGGACATATAGGGGGCTGAATTTGCCAGAGATGCTCTTAGTGCTCGACGGTATTTAGATTTGAGTTGAACTAAATACTGGTGGACCTACAATCTTTACACCCAAACGCAAACAATGAAAACCTGAAGATGTGCGGTGTTACCTTTCCGGAGTAGGTGTCTGTCCAGAATCTGTTCAGGAAATAATTCAAAAATATCCAGCTCTGCTTTGGATGGTAACTCCGAGAGCACAGGTGTGATCCGGAACGTGCTGTTTCAGATGACAATTCCAGTTTGTGAGCTACAAAGCCGATATTGCTCAGAATAGTACAGTATATGGCCCAAAATATTTGTATGATATCTTGGGATATGATCTTGCGACGAGATTGGCATAAGCTTGCTCCCCTACTTGAATTCGGTTCTCATCAGCTGTACCCTTCATGCGTACATGAGCCTGTTGCAAATGGTGTTGCAGAAATTCATACATCATGGCAATGTCCTTCAGAAATTCAGAAACAGCTTGAAAGCACAACCATGGATCTGTTCCATACAAAGCTTTGAACGGAGTACAGTCAATGGCTGAATGATATGAAGAATTGTACCAGTATTCAGCTAAATACAGCCAACTCGACCATTTGGTAGGTGTAGATTGAAAAGAACACCTTAAGTACATTTCCAAACACGGATTCACCTCCTCAGTTTGGCTATCAGAAAGTGCAGTTGAGTGGTATGCGTGTCCAGATTTGATTTGTACTGCTACATCTGCTATGTTTTTAGGTCGAAACCAGATCTGCATTCAGTGCAATGCCAGGCAAGCCATGATTGGGGACATGTGCCTTTGATCCATCTCAAGTCTGTTTGTGTGTTCTGTCTGAGTTTGGCTATGCTCTGAAAGAAATGTGGTGGCATCTTCTCAAAATACTGTGGGAGTAGTATTTGGCTGCACGCAGGATTAAGCTTTTTTTTTCTAAATACAAATAGCTCTGAGATAATACTAGAATGCATAGCAATCACAGTGCACATGGTTTGAGTAGTTGTCACCAACTGTTTGATAAATCATGATGTAGTCCAAACTCGACAAGGGTTTGAAGGCATTCATACCAAGTATGAATCTTGTTCTTTGACGGGGCCGACTTTGCATCGGAATTGAGTCAAATTTGTTCAAAGCTATATGACACAGGTTGCAGGTCGACATACTGATTGTCATCAAAACCCTAGAAAACTTCGATGATATGTGGTACCAACAATTATATAAATTGAAATGTTGCTCATTAGTACATACAGTTGAAAATAAAAGAGCTGACATGCTTAACAAATGCACATGAGGCGTTACCAAAACGCGCACACTTTACAGAGCGACAACTGCATAAATAATATCATATGAATTGGTAACGACTTGTTTAAATCTGTGCGAATCTGCTTAACACCAAGTCTTCATGAAGCTCTGAATGAAAGATACGTATGTTTTACAGAAAATGAAGTCGATGGAAACAGGTACACATTATTAGAAGGAAAATAACAAGACCGAACAGAAATTCTAAAAGCTCATATCAGGATAGGAAGAGTGTCGTGGGTCAGAGGTACAGATATTTACATTTTAATAAAATCACCTAAAACTTTGCACATTCAGTTCGATCATAACATGTCAAATAGACTGCAAGACAAAATCGCAGCAGTGCATTCCATTTCAAACGCCAAGATGACCTAAATTCCATGCAAATATCTGTAGCAAAGAAATACATCTATGAACAGAGTAAGCACACAGTGACACAAGGAACACAAGACTGCAAATTCACACAGGAAAATAATGAGTACTTGCACCTTCCTCCATTCAACAGTTGGGAGCAAGCTCAGAACGGCTAGAAAAACTGGATAACATCCATGCCATAACAAGCAGAGCTTTACACAAAGTGACAATAAAGTGTGCAGCTGAACTACACATGCAGATTGATGCACTCACAAGGGAATCAAAATTTGACTGAAAATTGCATCCATGTGAACACAGGGACTACACCACCAGAATAATAGTTCATTCACCTAACAAGCTAATGATAACGCGTACATATAGTATTTCTCCAGCGCCGAAGATAACAGCTAGATGAACCTGCAACTGCCTTCGCAAGCGCAAAGCTAACAATAACCACATTGTAAGAAGATAAACCGTGAACAGGCGCGCTTTTATCCCCAGCGACCTGTGCCTTACTCGCGCTCAATCTGAATGGTCACATGACTGATGTTGTACTCTGCCTTGATGTACCCAATGACCTTGTCTAGCATCTGATCAGCATCCGCATCCTGCGTGATCGTCACATGGCATGCCAGCAGCACCTTCCCCACTGTGATAGCCCAGATGTGGAGCTCATGGACAGCAATCACACCTTCCATCTCACGGAGACCACTCTCCAGCCTGGTGGCGTCGATCTCACGGGGCGTGCTCTCCATCAGAACTTCAAGAATATTCCGAATCATCTTGACTGTAGTAAACAGTACAATCACAGAGAAGATGAGGGTGCATATAAGATCAATTATCTTCCACTCAGGCTTGTACCAGATGAGAGCTCCTCCAATCATAACGCCAATGCTCTGGATGGAGTCCCCGATCACATGCAGATAAGCACTGTGTACATTGATATTACGGCTAGGCTTCTTAGCAACCTTAGCACCAGGCTGGGCACTCTCACAATCACCATCATGCTTAAGCAATGGCTCTTCAGCATCATGATGTAGTCCACTGCTTGAATGAGAGTGCTCATGAGTTGTGATGGTTACAGAGGCACCATGGCTGTGCTCATGGCGTACATGACCCTGCTCATGATCTTCATGATGGGAATGGCCATCCTCCGAGTGACCGTGATCATGGTCATGTGAATGTCCATGGTCATGACCATGGCTGTGCCCATGCCCTCCGTGTCCATGGTCATGACCAAGCAACACTGCCATTAAGATGTTGACAAACAAGCCAAAAGCTGACACAGCAAACATGAGGGAGCCCTGTACCTCGCCGCTTTCAGTGAGGAGCCTATTAATAGCTTCGTAGACAAGTATGCCAGCAAGGAGCCATATAAGCTGAATGGAAAGCAGTGCCCCAAGAATTTCTATACGGAAAAATCCATATGACTGCTGAGGTGTCGCTTCCCAACCAGCTGCCCACAGAGAGAACAAAGATATGGCAAATGCTGCAACATCCGAAAGGAGATGGGCTGCATCAGTCAAGATTGCAAGACTGTTTGCTTTGATGCCTCCAACCACTTCAACTGCCATGAATATAACGCAAAGGATCACAGCAATTAGGAGCTTCTTCATGGACGCAGATCTCTCCTTTGCATCTTTCGTGGTGTTACTGGTGTCAGAAAAGTCGCAAGCAGCACCTCTGCAGCTTTTGTTCCCAGCTGCTCCAGAAGCGGATGAAATGTCCATTGTTACTTCAGGGACATGGGGCGGTGATGGATTATGGCTGTCCATCTGAAAATAACAACAGAGTCAATACGCAAGTACAATAATAATGCTAGATCTACTACTGCACAAATGGTATAACAAAATTCATCGTGTGCATTTCCTACCAGAAATAATGAGAAAAATGCAGTGATGGAGATCCCTTTATGCCATTTGATAAGAAAAAACTGAAGCAGCACATCCATGCAGTCAGCCTTGCATGGACAATCATAAACACATATATCTAATTATGTTGTCCATATGAGTATGAGAAAAACTATCTATCACATGTAGGAGTTCAAACTAAAACTTGTGAATATATCGGTTTGCAGAATCAGGGCAGGTTTGCACCAATGAGAATCATTAAGATTGCAATCTACAGGGCATGGTTTCACATAACTTGAGCAAACTCGGCAGCAAATGTTTCGCATATTTTATTAGACAGTTCAAACGAATGATGCACCTATACCACATCCTGATTGATACATTTGATGAGACAAAAAGGTCAACTAAAGCAAAGTCAATGTCCATTAGGTATGCCCAACATGGCAAGGAATCTGGAGCTTGCTAGCACAAAGGATAAAAATATGCCTCACAACACATGACAGCGATTTCAAGATAAGACTGATATTCCCCCTTTATGTGAACAACATGGGGCAGAGTAACTCAAGTGGCCACTTGTAGCAAATTTAAAAAAAAGATTGAACAGGCAACGGAGACAAGTTCGATGACACCAATCTGCAAACACAACAAGGCAGGCATCTACCACTCCCCTAAACCACAATAGAGACGAACCAACATAGATGAATGAGTACCCAGCATTCGGCCGCGGTGACAACAACGCCTCTTCTACACAGGATTCCTACCTGCTAATGCATATCCAGGAGGAATAGGACAGGAAGCACAATAAGCCTTGTGGGATGATGAGAGAAGGGTCCACAAATTGGTATTTGACACCCCACACTGGAGGGAGGCTACAGCTAGGCTGGGCCGCCAAAAGCGATTGGAGGGTAGCAGCGGTGGATAAGGACTTTGAAAGAGGAGGCCACCGCCGAAGGTTGATTGATCGAATCCGCTACGTCGCTCGCGGACAAGCGAGTAGTACGCCCGACGGACGAACTCGGCCACCACCTGTCCTGCAGACCAATGGAATCGCACACCGCAAGGAAGGACCCAACGCAGAAACCAACAAAAAGAGCATGCGCACTACGGGGCTGCGGAGACGGCGACTCGCGATCCGATTTGTTCTACTCCTCCGATCAGGGAGGGATAATTCTTCGATTTCTCTTCCCCTGCGTCTGACCCGATCTCACCCCCAAACCCATCCGTAACGTAACTGAAACCCCCGGAACTGAGGAATTTGTGCGAAGGCTTTCCGAGGGACCGGAACCCGTGGTGGAGCGCGTGGAAATCGAAAGGAAACGGAGTAAAATCAAGCACCGGTTTCGCCGTGGGCGGTCCATTGGTCGGAGCGGAACCGAGCAGAGAAACCCACCCACGGGGCAATCCATCCATCCTTGAGGAGGCAGGGAAATCAGACGACGAAACAGAGAGGGGCGGGTTCGGCTGCGACGCGCTGACTAACCTGGACGGAGAGACTCCGCTCGGCAGCACGCTCCGCCGCCAGCCGCCCGCCGGGTTTTTGGGGGACGCGACGGGATAGAGGGGGCGGCTTTGTTGGGGAAAGAAGACGACGAAGCGGCGGAGGCGTGGCGGAAAGGAAAAAGGGCTCGTGAAGAGCCCCAAGGGGTAGTTCCGTACTTTCGCCTCGTTTGTAACGCTGCGACGCGATGCGACTTCCTCGGATATCCTTGTCTCCATCCCTCTAGAAGCCCATGCCCATCATCTACGAACGAATCTGCCGCAAGGGGTTGGGATGTGCAATACCTTCGTCTGGCCCGGACGCCGGCGGCGGGCGGCGAGAGGTCGACGGCGATCTGCAGATTCGTCGCCGGGAGGTGGCCCAGAGCTGCCGAGGAGGGGTGCGCCGGCGGCACGGCGCAGGATATGCGGCCGGGACGCTGCGTATCCCGTTTCTTTTAAGATCGCGTATATCTCACTCTTTAATTCGACGTCAGCACGGCCCTCTCTGAGACTCTCGGTTGGGCTAGACCCGGTATCCGACACGTTCACAGCTGATATTGTCTTGTTTTTTATATTTCGGCTTAAAACTTTTTTCTAGAAAAATAGAAAGCGTGCGAGCAGAAGGAAAGTTCCACATGAGAACCAACCTTTCGTCGTCGGATGGTTAGAATGGTGGTTATACAGTTATACTCCATGTCGTTGGATGGCTAGAAAGATGGTTGTACTCTTTGTCGTTGCATGGCTAGAAGGGTGGTTATACTCCCAACTTGTCAGAGTTTAAATCCTACATTTAACATTGATGTTTCTCATTAGAGACCGATTATATTTTTTAATGGGAGGCGACCTTCCCATCAATAGTGAGGCGTATGTGGTGACTCTATCAATTTTAAAACCCGAGCACTCACTCGGTCTTTTGGAGGTGCTCGTAGGATGGGTTGCGCGTGTGTGCGTTTATATTGGTGAGTGTAGGCGTGTAATTGTCAGCGTATGCATCTGTACTGTGTTCTTCGGTAAAAAAAAACTTCAAATTATTAGTTATTACTAGAGTTCACACAGTTCAGGCTTACAGCTCACGACACCCAAGCTTAAAGTCAAAGCATTTGCTAATCAATTACTCATCTGATATGAAATGATTGTCGGGAGTGTGTATAGATTTTGTACTAGCCTGGTAATATTTTTACGACACTTAAAGCGGACCGGAGGTACTACTTTATTTGTAATGTGGCCCCCTCCAAGATCGGGGGTGGCATTTTTAACACCCGGGAGCTTCGGGAGCTTCCGGTTTAAAAATCTAAAAAAATACCAAAAAATTGGGGGGAAATAGTTGTTTCAGGACAAAAAAAGAAAACCAGTTGCTAAAAAAAGGGCTTTTATGAGATATCTTTTATCTTTCTTATACAGACCAAAGAAGTATCGGTTTTCCGCGAAACTAGATGTGCGCACATTGAATATAGAGATGTGTGCGTGAAATTTTTGTTCAAACATTTTGACATTTCAAAAAAAAAATCCGGTGCTGACAGAAGCATATACTCACATGTGAGAAAAGTGAATTTCCCTCCAATATCCAACTTCTTTTTCCGAATGTAATCGAGTCACTAGAGCTAGATGACACGGTACTGCCGAGAAGCGAGAGCGAAAGGGACACGCAGTAGCTAGCTACCGCGTTACCTCCTTGTTCGTTTCCAGTGGAGTTCTGATCCGAAGCGGACACGCGTGCACAAAATTCACTGGATTCTTCACGGATCCAATAGTGGTACTTGCTTACTTCCAAGCTTCGGTTGTCAAATCATGTCGAAGAAGGAGATGCCCATAATTGGTACTAGTACCGACCAATTTTTGTACGGGGAAGAAGATTCCCATAATTGTAAGGAGTACTGATTGGATTTTGAACGGGGAAGAAGAGGACAAGAGCATGGGCGAATGATGTAGGGAAATAAAAACAACAGCAATTGTAGGACGGACTAGTATTTGTTGGACAAGTATTTGTGTATCGGCCGTTAGTTGTTTCTTCTATAAAAAAAATGATTGTTTATTCCGCATGCGGTCGATCAAACTGGATAGAACAATTAAGCGGGGATGAAAACGATGCATTTTAGTGCTTTTCTGAAAAGAGTCAAAACAATTACTACTTTTCAACCTAAATTCGAGTCAAATTCAAGTGTTAATGGAAATAAAAAACAGTCGACAAAAATACATCAAAATGTTAAGATTCAACCTACATCACCCAAATAGGTCACTAGGACAGCTCCATTTTACTTCATATCGAGGTTTATATAGTCAACAAAATAGTCTGCGAAACGTTTCATCTACGGTTTCTCTAGCGATGAGTGATCACGCCATGGCATAATTTGAACCGCTGAATTACCTCTCTGCGAGCGAAGAGATTATACGAAAATAGGGAATTGACCCCATTCATACGATACGGTGAATTCTGAGGTTTTTGTCTAAAAACATTTCCCTATTTTCATAACTCGCATTGATTGTTACAAATAGATTCCTTCGAAAATATTGCTAGAATTATAATTGTCCGACTCTTTTCATTATTATTTTGCTAGAAATGTTAGATACCTACGAGACTATTTATCCGACTTTTTTTACCGCTCCACTCTGAATTCAAGGATAAAATGTGGCAAGTACAAGCAAAATCTGATCCTACCTTATCTTCACACCCCTTGTCGTGACGATCGGGCGCAAATGCGGCCTGGGCCCCTACCGATCATTTGATCCCTTCCTTTGCCACGCGTCAATCAGCCTACCCTTTCTTTCCTCCCCTGGTTTCTTCCGACGGAGTGACTGCTGCTCGCAACGGCGTGGGGAGCAGCAAGGCCAGTGGCGGAGCTAGGAGGGGACCAGCAGGGGCCCTGGCCCCCCCTATGGTCTCATATAACATGGAAAATTCTATGCTTAATGCCAGTTTAGACATGATTTTTTCACATAGTTAGCTTACTTAGCTCCCCCAATAAAAATTTGTCATAATTTGCCCCTCTAACCTTCAATCCTGCCTCTGCCCTTGAGCAAGGCAGAGCGCGCATGGCGGGACGAAGATCGATCGATGTGCCTTTGGAGGCGGCGGCAGCGGCGGCGGCGTCCACAGGGTTCGCCGCACGATACTCTGATTCCGCCTCTGATTCTATGGGACGGGCTGGTGAAGCTCTTGGAGTAGGACTCGTTTCCTTCTGCTAACTAGACTAGATAGTACTGTACTAAAAGTTTTGCGGTGCATCAGTTGGTTACCTTGGTTTGATCTGAACGCCGGCCGGCGAGGGAGCTCCACGGTCCACGGCGGCGCGAGGTCGTCCGCGGTCCCTTCTCTGTTCCACTTCGCCTACGTTCGCTGGAGAGTCAAAGAGCCGGGCCTGCTGTTTTTATAAGGCAGCTGAGAGCAAACAGAAGCGGCAAGGGAGTAGTATACCACTATTAGCACGTCGCGTGGCCGCATGACTCACGCTGTACGCACGGAATACGCGTTCGTGATGCCGGAAATCGTCAGGATTGATGTGTTCAGTTATTTGGTATAAAAATTGTAGTACCAGTAGTACTGCTTTTGTTTTAGCAAACGATCGAGCTCCTCTAGTCGATTTTCATTATAGAAGCCGCCAGTCTTACACCAGAACAAAAGAGAAAGCAGAAACCTTCCTCAGCTTGTGCAAGCACCTTATTCTACGGGTATTTTTTTGTCAGCAGTTCTTGCCATGCGCCTTTAGTGTTCTCCAGTTTTCATACCCATTTACAAAGCAAGCAAATATTCATAACCTCCAAGTCTAAAACGCCCAAACCTCCACAATCGTTTTGCTAAGCACACCGTCTGCCATTGACCAAACGATATCTCTTGTTTTTCATCTGTATCTTGTATTTGATTGCTGTCGCTCAATCAAATACAAGATAATTTTGAAATCCTGGCATTTTCAAGGCTATCTCTTAGTGGCAGTATTGTATCATATGCATACCGTATAATTGCCAGGCCCCCAAGTAGTACCGCTAGTTTTCCTTTCTGAAAAAGGGGCCAAAGGGTTTCACTCTGTGGTTAATGAAGAGAAAAATTGTTTAAAAGAAACTATCTATCTATCTATCTATCTATCTATACTTCTTATAAAACAAAACCCCACTAAGTGTAATTAATATTTTTCTATCTCTACATGCACGCTATCCACATCACTTGCTATTTTGGCCAATCAATTATCCATGTCATCCCACTAACATATATTTATTATTTTCTATCTCTACATGCAAGCATCCACATCATCTTTTTTCAACTCATCAAATTGTTCACATCAATTTTTTTTATGTTTGAATGGTAAAATCACACCATGTCGCTATGTATTTCCACAAGTAAATCATGTGCAAGTGGAACACCGGAATCAGTTTCGCACGTGAACTTTTTGTCAATTATTTTCCATAATAAAAATCATATAGCTGTTATTCAAAATTATGGGATCTTCTATATGTATTCACTCAAAGAGTTTTTAGAAATATTATGTGGCAATGTGCATGTCTCCATGCAAGCCATCCACAACATATATTTATTCAACCCGTTGATATAATCTTATCTATATGAATCAATCAGGTACGCCCCTAAACAATAACAATCTTTAAATTATAAACCACACATACATTCGATGTCTAAAATTTTAGCCTTTTGACTAATGATTAACTAAATCTTGCATATTTCTTTAGTTAATTTCATGTTTTATGTGTCTTATTAAATTTCTTAAGAGATACCCACTGCAACGCGTGGGGTGTCCTTCTAGCATACAAGACAAAGACACCAAATTAAGGCCAATATCTCAGAAGTACACGCTTCCCAAGCAACGAACTGGATGTCTTTCTCAGAGAGATATCGTCAAGTTTCCTTGGAGGTTACGGCCTTCGACAACGCTCCACTATATGACGTTGACGACGTTGCAAAGGTTCGCCAAGCCACCAAGTTGCAAGCTCTCTAACCGTGAAGCGACACGGTCACATGTTTCCAGAAGACATAACACACTTTTCTCACCAAAGATAGAAAGGGGTTATGCACTAATTTCCTGGAGTAATGGCAGTGCCACACACGTTGAGGAGGCTGGAGGCACAGGGAAACGCCTTACAGGCTTCAACAGCTCACAACAGCCCAGCTTAAAGTCAAAGCGTTCGTTAATTAAACTAACCAGATACTAATCAGTGTACACTAATACACTAGTGGATCACGGTTGCATCTGCTGGACCGATCATAGGCACGACGGGGACACGCACTATAGAAAGAACATTATATTCGTTTCTGGTAAAGCTCTGGTGCGAACTGGAGACCAATCCTAGCTTGAGTTCTTGATTCTTCACGGATACAATACTAGCACTTGCTTCCAAGGCTTCCGCTGTCAAATCATGTCCAAGAAGGAGACGCATATACAATTTGCTAGAGCTGAATTTTGAATGGAGATAGAATCGGATGATTGTTTTGTTTGACAAATAATAATTGTGAGAGTACTGGGTGTTAGATGTTTGTTTCCTACTGCGTAGTACAGTACTATTTATTCGGCCAAGAGTTGCTCACGGCCCAAGGAAAGCCAGGTCAACTTTGTTTATTCCGCATGTGATGAGTTAATTGCAGAAATCTACGATAATTGGGGCTAGGTCTACAAAAAACTACCACTTTACGAGTTATTTGCAGAAACCACCGTTTTCGGGGTGATGCGTCGCAAGAAGCACTGATTGGCAAGTTGACACGCTCTAAGCAAGAAGCCCTCGTGCGTACTGCCAGGAGGGAGCCGTCGTGGAACCGCCGACCGTGTCCCCGCTGCGTCTAGCGCGCGCCCTGCGCGTGCTCGCCACGAGGCAGCCGCCGACCGCGGCGCCGTCATCGTACAGCGTGCCCCGCGCGTGCTCGCCATGAGGCAGCCGTCTAGGTGCCGCCAACTTCTGTGAAGCCACATGGGCACGGCGGCGGCACCCTCGGTCACGTTGTCGTTGCTCCAGACGGAGGCGGTGACCAGTGCGCATCGCGGCCTCGACCTAGGCGGGCTTTCCCCGGTGTGACATGGATGCGGAGGCGGCGCACAGCCGGCGTGCAACACGAAGCGGCTGGAGTAGCGGCGATGAGAGAGAGCAGGTGGCTGGCGCTCTACCGGAGATGAGGAAGATAACTGCGCGCCTGTGCCCCGTGCATTTATTTTTTGTTGTTTTAAGTCCCTTCGAATATTTCCAAAAAACCCCAAAATTTATAAGCAGTACAATGTGTGTCCCCCTTGACCGTTTAATCATGCCACGTGGACCTGACAGGGGGCCCCGCCTGTCATATTCTTACTTAGAGCGTGTCAACTTGCCAATATGTGCTTCTTGCGGCGCATCACCCGAAAACGGTAGTTTCTGCAAATAATTCGTAAAGTGGTAGCTTTTTGTAGCCCTAGCCCCAATTGTCGTAGGTTTCAGTAATTAACTCCTGCCACGTGGACCTGACAGCGGGCCCCGCCTGTCATATTCTTACTTAGAGTGTGTCAACTTGCCAATCAGTGCTTCTTGCGACGCATCACCCCGAAAACGGTGGTTTCTGCAAATAATTCGTAAAGTGGTAGTTTTTTGTAGACCTAACCCCAATTGTCGTAGGTTTCTGCAATTAACTCGCATGTGATCGATCAAACTGGAAGTAAGTGGTAGGCATGTTCGATCTTGCACTTGCAAATAATTGCCATTCTTTCTGTTTGTGGGTGGGTTGGCGCTGGGCTGGTGTCGTGCTTCTTTTTGTCTAAGACTAAATGGAGAAAAAAACTAGTGAAATAAATAAATAAATAAATAAATGGTGCACAACTGTAAAAAAAGAAGTAAGCGATCGATGTGCACTGAAAGTAACAGCGAATGAAACGATGCATTTCAGAACCTGCAGTGTAAAATGGTTGGGAGGGTAGATGTATCCCAACCAACCAGCGTTTAAATCCCAGGTTTGACACTGATGTTTCTCATTCGGGTACACATTCGGGCAGCATATTTTTCAGTGGGAGGCGACGTTCCCATCGACAGCGAGGCGTCTGTGGTGACTTCGTCAATCTTAAGACCCGACCTGTCGACTCAGTCTTTCGGAGGTGCTCATATGGCTAGGGTACTTGCGTGTGTTCATAAGGGTGATTTTGGAAGCGAGTCAAAAACAACCACCTTTCGCCCTAATGCTAATTGGCTGGCGCAAATTTGAGTGTTTAAAAAATAAAATGAGTTGACAGTATACAACAAAATGGTAAAATTATATCTTAATCGCCCCAATAGGTTTGCTACTTTGTCGACTTTTAAAACGGATATTGTACCACCATAACATAGGTCATGCTTAAGTAGCTCTATTCTTTTTTTTTTGAAGGGATCAACAACTGCGAACTTAACAAGAATTACAAAGAAAGAATAGAAGAACGCAGTCGAAACAAGCCGCCGAAACTCGACGCAATAGCACCTCCAGAAGAAGACGCTGAACCACCGCCCAAGCTGGAGCCGGACTCCCACGCCGAGCACCGCCGGCGAAGAAGCCGCCCAGACCGCCGCGAACCCCGGGAACGGGAGCACCCCACACTTGTAGAAGGCCGCAGAAGCCGCCCGCCGCAAGCGACGAGACCGAAGGACGCCGAACGCGCACGGCCACGGCGCAACCTCCCCGCAACCACCCATCCTCCACCAAACTTGCACCGAGCACGAACCTGGCTTGCCGGAGACGACGCCGAAAGCAGCCTTGAGCACCCCTTCTCTCCTCGCCACCACGGCCGGCCGGAGAAGGACGAAGCCAAGACAAGAAGAACCAGAGCGCGTTGCCCGACGCACACCTCCCCACGCCACCAAGGCCGGCAGAAGAGGCTCGGACCCCGCGCCGAAATCCAGCGAGGACGAAGCCAAGACAAGAAGTAGCTCTATTCTACTCCTCCACATGGAGGTTTATATGTGCCAAAGATAAGATTGACCAATTATGTCCCTACGCTCACACTATCAACCGAGATAATCCCCCTATCAACACGAACCGTACAGCATCGATCGCCCAAATTCTCCCGTGCTCCAACGGGGAGCTAACAATGAGGTCCTTTTTGTTTTTTTTAGGGAAACAATGAGGTTCCAAATTGGACTCTCTCGTCTCATGGGTCATGGCTAAAGTCAGTGCATCTTCTAGGCCTATACAAACATGGGCCATGAAAGGGCGGCCCGACACCATCGTCAAGCTTTATCTGCCGGAAGGCTGAGGGCCTAAAGCCGATAATGAGCTAGTGCATAGTGATTACCCACCTGTCTCTCATGGTTCAAATTTGAAAATTTGTTCATTTTCAAAAATTATTCAAATTCAAATTTTGTTCAGATCCAAAAATTGTTCAAAACTTAAAAATTGTTTTCCTTGTTCGTTCTTTTTATTTCCTTTTTATTCTGTTAAAAAATAAAAAATCACCTGTTATGGGCCGCATCATTGCAGCCTATTTTGGTGGGTGCTGCAGGCGGCGGGAGGCTCCCGCGCCGCCAATGAGCGCCATATAGCAGTTCCCGCCTAAAGCTAATTACCCACCTGTCCCTCATGGCCTCATGGGCTCATTAGTCGTTGTGGATCTTGCGACGCACTTTCACACTTGCTTCCAGCCTAAGAGCATCTGCAAGAGCTTACCTAAATTTTGACTACCTAAAACCATTATAGGTAGAGGAGAGAGAAGGTTTAGATATCCAGAAATTTTTCTGCTTTTCTAGCTTACCTATATTTAGATACCCAAAACTGGATAGTCCATCTATTTGCTTCTAGTTCTATTTGTGCAAATACAACCGAATCATCAACACAATATAATTCAAATGGCTAAATTAAAATCCAAAAAATATCAAACAAATAGTGCATATTATTACAACACAATGTTCATCAAATCAAATACGAATCTAATGCATCAAATCACAAAGTTTTAAGAAACCAAAGTAGCAACCGACATACAAACTCAAGTGTCTTGTTCTCCATTCCACTTCCACCACTCCTCTATGAGATCTTCTTTAAGTTGTCGATGAGTATCTGCGTCTCTAATTTCATGGTGAATGTCAAGGAAGTGACTCACGCGGTCAACATGCCTACGGGGTTTCACCACCCGCCCCATGAAGTCATAGTGGTGATCAATATCTTGATCACGCTCATTATCTATGATCATATTGTGAAATATCACACAAGCCGTCATGATCCTACCAAGGGTTTTCTGGTCCCAAAACCTAGCCGGTCCAGGAACAATAGCAAATTGGGCTTGCAAAATCCCAAATGCCCTCTCCACATCCTTCCTAGCGGCTGCTTGAGCACTATGAAAACGAGATTGTTTCTTACCTTGCGGGTTACGAATTGGCTTGACAAACGTTGCCCACTGTGGATAAATCCCATCTGCAAGATAGTATCCCTTGGTATACTTGTGTCCATTCAACTCATACTCAACCTCTGGCGCTTCTCCATTGGCTAAGTTTGCAAATAGCGGTGATCTATTGAGCACATTGATGCCATTCAGTGATCCAGGCAAACCGAAGTAGGCATGCCAAAACCATGTCTCCGCATCTGCAACAGCATCAAGTATGATGGTTGGATCTTTGACATGTCCGGTGAATTGCCCATGCCATGCGCTGGACAATTCTTCCACTTCCAGTGCATGCAATCAACCGAGCCAAGCATCCCTGGAAACCCTCTTTGAGTGTTCAACGCTAGAAGCCTCTCCGTGTCTTGAGCATTGGGTGCCCTCAAGTAATGTTCACCGAAGCACTTGATGATTACTTTTGCAAACCGCCTCAAGCAGAAGATGGCCGTGCTCTCGGCCATTGCAAGATAATCATCTACCAAATCGGCAGGGATTCCATAAGCCATCATCCGTATAGCTGCGGTCACCTTCTGCAATGTGCTATGACCCAACAAGCCCGCGCAACTCCTCCTTTGCACGAAGAAGTTATCCTGCTGACAAATCACGCCGCAAATATGCTGGAACAAATCTGTGCTCATCCGAAACCGCCGGCGAAAGTACCGCTCAGGATACACACGGGGTCTCCCCGGAAGTCCAAAGTAGTTCACCATGAAGCGATCGTGCGCTTCTTTCCTTGTCCTACGAATCACCTCACGGCCGACACGAGAACCTCCATGTTTGGGCCGCTTGTTCTTCTCCATGTCCATCATCATGATCAAAGCTAGCTCCTCATCTTCATCCCACTCTTCTTCTTCCTCCGAACTTGATCCATTGCTCAATTCATCCTCAAACCAAACCATCTACAAAAACATGTAGCACATCAATATCTATAGCAAATGTAGCCAAACATTTTTATAGATGTTTGTAAATAGAAAACAAAACAGAAAATAAAAAACGCAAAAATTACCTTGCGGGAAACTGTCGAACACCTGCGGGGCGGCGGCGGCGACGAGCACGGCGCGGCAGGCAGGGAGACGGCGAGGGTGCAGGGGACGCGGAGAGTGGCGCTCTGCTCCTCCTGGCACCGCGGCGAGGCTGTCGGTGACGCGGGGCAGCTCCTCGCGCCGCGCCGGCTCCTCGCTGTCGCCGCTGCCGTCCGACACCAGGAGGAGTTTGGAGAAGGCGGGGCGGAGGTTGGGGAGGGAGGGTGGCGGTCGGGGAGCGGGGCGGAGGTCGGGACGGCGGTGCAAGGCCGCCGGCGCCGAGAATCGGCCGCCCCGCGCCGAGATTTCTCACTAGTACAGAACGACACATCGGAAACGGGCCAAAAACCCCTTCGGAAATGGAGAAAGGGTCCGTGTCCCCGCCTCCGTGGCTGATGTGAAGGACCTCATCGGGAACGGAGGCAAAAAACCGTCACCGATGAGGCATAAGTTTGGCTACGGTTGCCGACCAATCTCTGTTTCCGATGTATCGGTGCATCAGTAACGGAGATTCTATTTTACTCGTTTGCATTGAGATTTCTTTAGAAGCCTACAGCAGCAATGTGGTTGCCAATTGACATTCAAAATCTCACAGCAGAAGCACAAAGTAGCTAGCAAATCCATTCATAATGTATATAAGAATTGTCATCATTACATAGTATCAAAAGATGAGTTACACATGCATCGCTAATCCTATCATTCTCTTGCCTCCCTAAACTTAACTTTTATGACACTCCACTCTTCTCCAGCTCCACCTTCTTCCTCAGTTCCGAAGCGCCAAAAACGGAATTCAACCTAGCAAAAGACTCGAGCTTCTCCAAATCACATCTGCAGCCAAATTGCTACACACATATATAAAATAGATGGAGAAACTGAAAACCAGAAACCACACCGAGCTCGCAAGCCTCCTTAGCAAATTAATCTTGCACAATTCTTCGTACTGAGGCTTGCTCCATCTTGGACGGTGTCGCCGAAATATAATAATGTCACCGCTGTGACATTTCGGCCACACTGTCCAAGACACTCTTAATTAAAAAATGTTTTGAACAGTGCAGCGAAACGTCACAACAACAACGGTTCACGGATATGATCCCACTTTGTATTTAGCTCTTTTAAATCTTGTTTGGATCTGCATGTCGTTTCTGCATATAAAATACATGGACGTCTAGTTAGAAAAGAGCCAAATATGATGCTACATGACATAAATACAATTTAAGATGAAAATAGTTTACACCTTACGCCTATATCCGTGTGCTTGCGGTCCGATCGAAACGATTTTGAGGCAGAACTTGAAGGTGATGTTACCATCAATTGCCTCACTATTTTTATGCATTGTCGCCGAAATATACTATTACTTCATACACTAGCTACACAAAACCATAACGAGGATTAGCACATTGACAAAGGGTTGAAATTAATCTATTCATCATCGGTAGTACTAGTAGTGAGGGATCTATTCATCATCGGTAGTACTACAAAGCGTTGAAATTAATTTACCCTAGTAGACTTAAAATAGTGCAAGATTTAGTATTGAGGGATGTATTCATCATCGACAGTACTACAATACTAGACAGAACACAATACTACAATACTAGACAGTACTACAATACTAGATCGGTAGATGCTACTTTAAATAAAATGTAAGATCTAGTGTCGAGGGGTGTATTCATCATCGGCAGTACTACAATACTAGACAGAACACAATACTAGACTTCAAATACTAGACAAGTTTTTTGTGCTATTTTAAACAAAATGTAAGATCTAGTCGGCGACATACCCGGGGAAGATGCACGGAAATAGACCAGTAGATCCGCGTCGGCGACATACTCGGGGAAGATGTGCGGCGGCTCACGACGCGCCGCTGGGGAAGATGCGCGGCATCTCGCCGACGCGTCGCTGGGGGAAGATGCACGGCGGCGATGCCGGCCGGACGCGCCACTCAGATCTGCGAGATAAGGGTTAGGTCTGGTGTGCTGCTTGAAGCCGCCGCCACACTGTGACTGTGGAGTGAGAGTGAGAGCGAGAGCGTTAGGGTTGCCGCAGTGGCACATTTATAGCACAAAGTATAACATCGCAAACGGAGGCAATAAACAACCGTTTCCTTTTATCTCTTCACTGACACACTGGACCTACTTACAAAGGATCGATACGGTAGAATTGAACTATCTATCTACTCTACTTGTTCTTCTTACGCCCTGCCTCCGCGCCATTGTCATCCGCGACGCGGCATCGCTTCTTGCCGGTTGCCTTCTCCTCAGGCGCGTGCTCCTCCTCCTCTGGCTCGTGCTCCTCCTTCTCCGGCCGTGCGTCCTTCTCCGGCGAATCCTCCTCTCGCGCCTCCTTCTCCAGAGCGTGATCCTCCTTCTCCGGCGCGTCCTCCTCCGGCGCCTCCTCCGATGCCTTCTCCTCCGGTGCCTCCTCCGACGCCTCCTCCTCGTCATCGTCGGTGTCGTATTCTTCCTGGCTAGAATATGGCTCCGGCGGGTCCTCCGGCTCCTCTTCCTCCGGCGACTCGTCCTCTTCGGAGTCGTCTTCTCCTTCGCGTGAAGACGGCGGGTCCGAGTCGTCGGAGTCGTCTTCTACAGAGCGTGAAGATGGCGGGTCCGAGTCGTCGGGGTCCGAGTCCGGCGGCCCGTCTTGATCCCACCATGGGACTTCACCGCGGTCTTCAGCGCTAGCGTAGTCGCTCGGGACTTCCTCGTTCTGCCATCAGGGTTCCTCCATGGCGGTTGTGCTAGTGTGGTAGAGAATGTGGGAGAGAACGAAGTGGAGAATGTGAGAACTGCCTGGCTTCGCGCGGTTCCAGTCACATTTTATTAGCGTCGAGCAGGCGGTTACAATCCCTGATGAATTAAGCCGCATTGAACATGCGCGCTTCCAGTTTGCAACTGCAATTTTCCAAGCACATCGCAAACGGATAACCATAAACAACCGTTGCCATATAGATACGTATTGGAAACAGAGGTGAATTTATGACCGTTGCCAATAATATTGGTAACGGAGATCGAAAATTCTTCGTAACCAATGTTGACGGACCAGCCGCGGCCCAGTTCTGCCAGGCCTCGCGCGCAACGCTAAAATCGTGATTCTCTGTCGCCTAACTCGTGCCGTTTCCATAGAGGGGTATCCGATGTGTCGTTCTGTACTAGTGTCTCAACCCGATGCGCCGGCCGGGGCGGCTCTATGCGGCAGCGTGGCGGCGCGCCGGTGGCCGGAGTCGGCGGAGACGGCGGCGACGCGGCGGCGGGGTCGGAGGAGGGCGGCGGCGATTTTTTAGCTCGAGCGGTTGGTGCTTCCCGCCTCCGTTTTAGGTAGGATGGGTATTTGCCCCACAATCTCTATATTTGCCAATTCTCAGCCAGAATTTAGGTAAGAACCTAATTTTTTTTTTCTAGGGACCAGTTTTAGGTAAGCTCTTGGAGCTGATTTTCCCCCAATACCTAAAAAAGCAGTTTTTGGATATTGAGAGCAAATTTAGGTAAGCTCTTGGAGATAACCAGGCCACTACATCCCTGAAGAAAAAAAGGCAAAAAAAGTCCACTATCTGAGGTCTGCACACGTGGCAACTCTATTCTGTATAATTTTTTTTTCTGCATGTAGATTCTACCGTATTTACCAGAAAAATGTGGATTTGTTGGATTTTAATGGGCTGCAGTCTATCTAGTCTACAAATTCTGACGGAGAAGCCATTCAGTTTTGTGACAATTTTATGCCTAATAAGACTAAGTTTAGCATTACATTACTATTACTAGTTTGGCGAGACGGGGAGCACCCTTCTCCCACTAATAAGTGAGTGAGAATAGGAGTAGCCTACGCGCATTCCTCCTCTGCCCCCGCCTCACCACGCACGTCGTATTTTGTGAATAGAGTTAGAGCCCGTTTTTGGTGGGAGATGATTTTTTGCTATAAAATTGTTGACACATGCTCGACACCGTGCTTGTTTGCTCACGACTTGCCGACTCTCATTTTACCACACTTTGTTCCTTTTGCTGAGCTGTCTTCCAGGTTTCTCCACTCGGCGACCGCGTGTGCACGACAGTTTAGGAGAGCAGGCCAGGAAAAACCCGTCTATTGAGATCCTGCATCGGGAGAGGGAAGATAAGACTCCTCTTCATCGCCATGTCCGACAACAACAATGTCGGGGCGGAGACATTCTATGTCAACACATATATCTTGTTTCTATCTCTCTTTGCAGTTTGCACTAGTATTTGCGACATGTAGATCCTAAACCATGAAAAAACATAAAAAGAAGGCGACTACAAAGAACTATGTCCATTCTATGCAGTTTGCACACATAGCTACTACACGTGGCGCTGGCAGTGTGGAGCGGTAGGAAGGCGGCAGCCGGTGCAGCAGCAGAAGACGAATTGCGGGGCGGAGGTGGCGTACACTACAAGGAAACACCTAATAGCCGACTTTTAATCACCGGCGGGCCACCTAAAACCCATGCCGGTGATCTGCTGGGACCAAATTCCGTAGCTAATCACCGGCGTGGGAATTTTTTCCACGCCGGTGTTCAGATAGAATCACCGGCGTGGACATCTTAGAGACACGTCGGTGATTTGTGGGCTCATAAAACCCACCACAGTGAAAACTATTCCCGGCGTGGAAAGTAGGATGCACGCCGGTATTGTACTACGTAGTTACTGGCGTGGGACCTGGTAGGCACGCCGGTAATCATGTGTCTGGGAAAGCATGTGTGGTATCCTATGGAATCACTGGCGTCTCATACGTACACGCGCCGGTAATATAGACGTTGCTGGACACTACAATTCCCACCCCACACTTTCCCCCTCGTCTCTATATATAGGACCCTTACCCCTGTTGGATATATTGCATCTGAGTTGGTTTAGGTAGCTTAGCTAGAGATAGCTAAGTTATATATATATATATATATATATATATATATATATATATATATATTAGGCGATGTTTGTGTAGTGGCTTAGCTAGCTAGTATTAGCAACATGTCGGTTCCTCCTTGTGATCGTGGTTTTACCGGTATGATGTCTCATTTGGTTGTGTATGGTGCTGTAAAAATGATGAAGGGTGATAAGTAAAAAGGGACTCCACCGGTGCCATTCGATAAATTAATTAGTAGCAATAGCCACCTCAGTGAGTTAAATAAATACTTTCAAAGAGATGGGATCCCAGAGAGAAACCCAGAGGAAATACGGAAAGAACTTTTGAGGTTGCGCAGAAGGTGGCATAGAGTCACTGAACTCAAAATCATCAAGGCGGGCCTTCGTAACTTGCCTATCAACCCTGAGTCGAAAAACATCTTTTTCTTGCCTCAGGAATATGCATTGCATGTAAAGGTAAATTTAAATTCCGTTACATCAATATATGTGTACAGTTATATAGTTATATTGAGTTGTGTTTAATTATCTTTTTTTATTGTGCAGTATTACCCTCAAGACGCAGAGTTAATGTCGTGGTGGGATCACGGCAGATGCCATAGGTATGGCTAAGATGGGGCCGAATGGTCGTTGGGGGAATCCGGGGAGGGTTTATACACTCAAGAAGTGTACAAGCAAGAATACGCAAGAAACCGCAAGAACATGAACTAGAAACTAAGAAACTAAGAACACAAAGCACACCACGATGTACCCTGCTTCGGGCCCTCTTGTGGAGGTAACACCCCTACTGCAGCACTATCCTACTTGGTGTATATCTCAAGGTGACAAGTACAAGCCGCTCCTCGAGCTGTGTGATGCTACAATGGCGAGAACTTGAGGTAGAAGATGAAGCTACCAGGGGGGAAATGAGCTCTAGGGTGCCTCTATCTCGATCCCTGGATATGTCCGTCCCTCTGCGCAGGAGGGGTTGAAGCCCATTAAATAGGCCAGCCGAGTTACCGTTGTGCCCCCCGCTAAACACTGTTGCCATGCCTCTGCTTTGGTCTTCATTGTACTCCTGTCAGGGACAGGACATGGCCTGCCCATCCCCTGCATCACCATAGTAGAGCTAGGATGTCCCTTCTAACAGAGACAGGACGTGGCCTGGCTGAGCTACCTCGTAGCCTTTCCCCTGGTCTCGCATGGTCAGCGGTCAGAGACGTGCAGCCCCGCCGAACCCGGGGCACGCCTCTGCCAGGCTCCGTGACAGACGCTCCCGTGTCAGGCGGGAAGTGACAGGAGCGTTGATTCCCGCCCGACCTACGGCTTCTTGCCTTGGTTAGCCCGGCACGGATGTGCCGGGCTTCTTACCTCGGGTCTTGCGCTTAAGATCTGAGCAGGTCGGACCTTACTTCCTTCAAATAGCTTCTCCTGCACTCACGATACAAATCATAGCGCCGAGGTAGTTAGGTCGGCTGATCATAGCTCGGATTATGAACGTCGGCCCATGCCAACTGGATACCTCGGACCCCTCTGGGCCAAGATAGGTCGGCCTTTATATTCTCCAGGCAAGATAAAGCTCGGACACTCCCAGGCCCAAACAGGTCGGCCCTTTCCGTACCTCGGCACATCTTTAAACTCAACTTATGACAAGCCTTGACCCTACCCGGGGGTAGCCCCCCGACATTAGTCCCCGAAGCTGGTGCGGTTATACGACCTCGGATGGAGGGCCGTAGCAGGTTCAAAAACAAACAAGGCATCACCTCTAAATCCGACCTCATATATAGTTTTGCCGAGGTACTTCTCATAGACCATAATCTAATCCGAGGTTGGTCTGCAATCTGAACTTTCCGAGCTGTTTGACTCAGCACAATCTTGCCTCAAGATTTTTCGGGGCACGTGGCGAAGAATCTCTGCCCGGACCCTGAAATCCGGACCTTTGAAAGACAGGTTATGACCACACGCCGCCTTCATCAGCCGGACCCACCAAACAGTGAACATGCGCACTCTAGTGCTTGCCCAATTGACCGCCCACGACCCCTCGGTTTTCGCGCTGACCAGCACAGAAGATCTGGCACTGGCGGTTGCCATCCTGTGGCCCACGACGTGGTCGATCGTGCGGCCACAACCGCCGCAACCGCACTCTCGCCCGCACACGATCCCACGTCTTCCCGGTAACCGCGCGGTAGTGCGCAGTTACCGCACGCGGTTATAAATACGGGGCCCAGGGCAGGAACTCCTTCTTCCCCATTCACTCGCCGTTTCGCCTCCATCGCAACCAGCGCCGCCGTCGAGCACTCGCCGCTGCGACCTCGCCGCTTCGGAGCCTCCTCGCCGGAGACGTGCACCGCGCCTCGCGCCGCCACACCGCCATCGATCCTTCGCGCCATCATCGACTCGCCGTCAAGCCTCGATCTTCGAGTTCTTCACCGGTGAGTTCTCCATTTCCCTCTTCCTCACCGCCATGGATGTGTTCATCCATCGTGAGGAACTCGATGAACCTGGCCTATTCTTCCTTGATTCCTCCTAGTATCTTAGGATTCGCGCTAGAGTTACTCTTGTTACATCCCACAGATTCATTCACTAGGTTTTTGCCCTGTTGATTAGTTACGCATTTATTCCCTATTTTTAGCCTCCTGCTAGATCTTTGTTAACATCTCGTAGTGACAGAAACGTGTTTCCCGCTCAAACACCTTTGCCTGAACTTAGCTCCAAACTGACTGACGTATACACCTCGGTTTAGGACTTGCTTTAGTTAGGTTTTGAACTTGCCTGAGGTTTTCACCCCGGCTCTATTTACTTCCTCGCAGGTCACTGCCAACATGTCGGCAATTATCACCTCGGGCCGCGCCGAGGTTCCCGCCAGCGAGAGAGGTGGATGGGATGGCTCGGACGTCACCGACGCCGAGATCAAATGGCTCTGTGACACTCACCGAATCCCAGCCGGCCTACTATATCGGCTGCATACTGGGGACGGCGAACCAATCGCCAACCCCGGCGAGAAAGTGGTGTTTGTCGCTCACTTTGAGCGCGGATTTGGACTCCCTGCTAGCAAGTTCTTTCGAGAATTTCTGAAGTTCTTCGGCTTGCAGCCGCACCATCTCCCTGCTAACGCCGTGCTGCAGCTATCATGCTATGCAGCTTTCTCTGAAGGATATCTCGGCCTCTGGCCGAGCATTGAGGGCTGGGCCAAGTACTTTCAGCTAAAGAAGCAGAGCATCCCCAATAAAGACGTGGTGAACAAAGATATGACTGCCTGTGGCGCAGCCTCTATTTCACCCCGGCTGGGCTCCGAGTTCCCACGGATCAAAGGCCTGGAGAGCTGCAAGAAATGGCAGCGATCCTTTTTCTATGTGAGGAACCCCGGTGCTGACGACCTCATCAACCTCCCGGACTTCAAGCTTGGATCCCCCATGGCTCAGCTCAACTGGGACTTCAACCCGGAAGACAATTACGCCGAGGTTCAGGAGATCCACAGCTTCATGCTGGACCTCAAGAAGAGAGGCTGGGGCTCCGATGATATCCTCCGGACCTTTGTGGACCGGAGAGTCAGCCCCCTCCAACGTCGAGCCCACAAGATTTGCCACATGGAAGGTCTGCTCGATCCTACTCGGATCAGCACCAGGGCGCTTTCCAAGGCCTCAGTTCGGCGTCGGGTTAAAGCTATTGCTCAAACCGAGATGGATGAGGATTGGACATGGGGCGTGGAGCCTCATGACCGAGAAAACCTTCCGGAGCAAGTAAGTGCTTACTAATTTTCCGAACTTACACTCCGGTTTTTTGCACAATTCGGTTGCCTCCAAACTTAGCTCTTTTTTGCCACTCCTGTAGAGGTTCGGCTGGCAGCTGATCGAGGATGGCCCGGAGCTGTCGAACTGGGCGCCTGCTCGCCTCGCCCTGGAAGGTCCTGAGACTGAGGACCCGGACAATGAGGATCATTTGCCGATCCCTAAGGCCGTTCCGAGGTCCGCCCCAAAGGCTAGCTCTTCCAACCCGGGTAAGAAACAAGCTCCCACTTCCATCAGAGACTGGTCTAACGACGATGATGACGATTGTTACATCGTGGAGCCACCACCAATAGACGCCCTTCCCATTTCATACGCTTTTCCTTCGGCCCCTCCAGCTCCCACCTCGACGAGCTCCAAGGTCGCCTCTCGGAAGTGCCAAGACACGAGCAGCTCGGGGGCCGAGGTTCCAAAGGCTCCGGCAGCCAAGCGCCTCAAGAAGATCTCGGCAAGGCACAAGAAACGAGGCCCCATGGAGGAAGATGCGTAAGTCACCTTGCTCCTTTTTACTTCTCACGCTGTTCCGAGGTTAAGTTTTTCATACTCTAACTTAATCTTTCTTTTTCGTCTAGCCCGGCTCGGCAGATCAAACAGAGCCACAGCTCGATACATTCACCACTGCCTCCAGTGGTTGAATCTAAGACAACCGAGGCCGAGGTTAACCTCGGCAGCCCCGCCAGAGCCTCTCCTCCAGAACAGTCCGTTGATATCCACAGCCCGGAGAGGACCATCTGCTCCGTGGTGCGTGTCGCCTCCCCCGAACTTCCACCGCCGAGTTCTGACTCAGGCCTGGGACACTCTGCTCCCAGCCAAGATCAGACTCCTCTGCGTCCTCAGAAGGATGCGGAGTCAGATCACGCCAAGACTTCGGCTAAGACCTTGCCGGAGTCTCGCGTCTCCCCCAAGGCTCAAGCTGCGCGCAATCAACAGCAGCAGAAGCAGCAACAACAACAACAACTGCAGAAGCAAAAGCTTCAGCAGTAGTAGAAAGATCAAGCTCAAGATGTTGAGCCCCCCAAACAGCCACAGCAGACTCCGATGCCGCCATCGCCACCAGGGCCCAAGGCTGCGAACACCCAACTGGTGCTGCCTGTTCCCGCTCCTGCGCCGAAGTCCACCTCCACCAAGATCGCGCCTTCAAGCTCTCAGGTCGCCACCTCCCGAGCTCTGTTTGCTGCTACCATCCAGCCAAACACCAGCAGCTGGGAAGTCGGGCAACTCCGGACCAAGAGCGGGAACAGCTTAGGCTCGGAACTCCGAGCACCCAGCACCCAGCTGGACCTAGCGCCGTGCTCCAGTCTATCTACCACATGCAGACTGCGGTCCTTGACTGCAGCAAGAAGGCATCGGTAAGTTTCTTTACGCAACTCTCTTTCTTCCTTTTGAAACCAAATGACAAACACTCTACTATTCCCAGTCCCCGAGATTCGGGTTGAGCAATTGACACTCCACCGAGTTAAAATTGCTCGGCTTGAATCTCAAAAACTTGTCATTTCTCCAATGCTGAGTCCCCGAGGCCAATGCCGAGTCCCCGGGACTCAATTGGGCCTCGGGTGCTAAAAAGACCTCGGATTTCTTTGATATGCAAATTTCACTTCGTGTCAAAACTCTTTCTGTCGAACTAATCTCTCTATTTTTCAGGAGTGCAACAATGCTCGGACCAAAATCTTCAAGAACCTCCTGCTGGATCACAACAACTGAAGAAGTCTCACCGGACTCTTCTATCAGCAAAGGAGCAGAGCGACAAAGATTATGCCTCCAAGTTGAAGACAGCCCAAGATGAAATAGCTCGGCTGCAACAAGAGCTGAACCGGGCTAATGAAGCCAAAGCTGCTGTGGAGGACGCTATGAAGGTCAAAGACCAGGCCGCCGAACAGCAGAAAGAAATTGCCAAGACCCTGGAGAACCGCGCCACCTCGGCCGAAACCGAACTGACCACTCTCCGGCTACTCGAAAAGTTGGTTGTCCGAGCTCACTCGGATTAATCACCAAATGGATAGTAAGTTTCCTTTCTCCTTTTCCTTATTTTCCGCCGACCTACACCCCGTGCCACCGTATGTCTTAATTCAGCGACAGCCTTTTTGTCTTCTTCAGAGCATTTTGAGCACTCCAAGGACAAAGCTGTCCGAGAAGTTCTAGCAGCTCGGGCAAAGAGGGCTGAGACAGAAACCCTCGGCGAAGCTGGGATATCCAGGACCACCTCGTCGCCCTTAATGCTCGGATCAGGCCGCTCAGGGCCATTGGAACTAAACTGGTAGATGCTGCCATCCAGGTCCATCGTGCCCTCTGGCCCAAGGTTAAGCCTCCCACTTGCATCGACGAGCTCGCCACGAAGCTAAAAGGAGCCGAGGCTAGACTTCGGGAGTGGAGATGCTCATCAGCTCGGGCTGGAGCGGACAAGGCCCTGGTGTTCGTGCTGTCTTGGTATGAATCTGTCGAGATCCACACGGTTACCTCCCTGCGCAAGGGCTCTCCTTGGAACACCACTCCTGATGGCATTGAGAAACGCCAAGCAGCAGCCGACCTCTTTGCTAGTTATGCAAACACCCGGACCTTCAATGACGGGCGTCTATTCTGAGGATGAAGAGAGCTCGGACGAGGAAGAAGAGTCCGGTGAAGAAGCTGCTGAAGGAACTGGTGAAGAAGGCTCTGACGGCGAGGAATTTGATTTCGACGAGCCTCAGAGCTCCAAGGGCAAGGCCGGCCAAACAACCGAGGTGGCTGAAGATTCTGATGATGACTTCAACTTCGACGAACCTCCGAACCCCAAGGGCAAGTCCGGCAAAGCCGTAGCCACCGAGGTGATCTCCCCCGACGTGACGGACACCCCGGCATCCACTCCAACAACCGAGGTTGCTTCCGCGACCAAGGTTGTTCCTGCGCCCGAGGTTCCTCCTCCCGAGACTTCGGCTCCCGAGGCTTCTCCAGCGAGATTCCCACTACCACAACTTCGGCGACCGAGGTCTCTGGTTCCGAGGCCTGAACTTGTCTCAAGAAAAACATTAAATCCCGGTATGCCGGGTTCAGATGTAATAGACCTTAAGTAGTTTGCCTTGCTACCTCTTAACATTATCTTGCTATCCGAACCATGCTTTTCTAAAAATTTATGCCGAACCCTTTTGGAACGAGTCCCCGAGTTCACTTTCGTGTTTACTATACTTGGCATTCTTTGCTCTTGTCTACCATTTTGGCGTTCGACAGTCGAGTCACAAGATTGTTGTTTATAGCATACAGTACTTAGCAAATGCCGAGGTGTGTTTCAAAATCATCCGACATAAATGAAAGGTAAAGACAGGGGTTAGTAAACGACACATGCCGAACTATATTTTTGGACCGAGTCCCCGAGTCCATTTTCATGTTTCCCACGTTTTTTCATCTTTGCTCTTGACTACCATTTCGGCGTTCGTCAGTCGAGTCACAAGATTAGTTACACAGCATACATTACTTGAAGTTTGAGACGAGGTTCAAAACAGTTCGGCATATGAACGAAATTGACAAACAGAAATAAAACACAAGCACATGAGCGAGGCAGTCCCCGAGCTTCAACCTCGGAGTGCCGACATTTCATTAAGGATTAACCGAGGTACATACATTGCGCCCTTCATGAGTCGGAGTAGCTACATTCCATGGTCGCTTGACCTCTGATCCGGGGTTGTCCAGCCCATCTTTCCTTGGTTCCTGCGCATCTATAAGATAGTACGAATCATTGAGCAGAGCTCGGCTCACAATGAACGGTCCCTCCCATGGAGGTGACAACTTGTGCCGACCTTTCTTGCGCTGCACCAGCCTCAGCACCAAATCTCCCTCGTGAAACACACGAGGGTTGACATTCCGGCTATGATAACGTCGGAGACCTTGTTGGTATATTGCTGACCGAGATGAGGCCAATTCTCTAGCTTCCTCAAGCAGATCTACTGCATCCTCGAGCCTCTTTTGCCTCGGCTTCAGTGTACATTGCCACTCTGGGCGCATCATATTCGATGTCAGTGGGTAGCATAGCTTCTGCCCCATAGACCATAAAAAATGGCGTATAGCCAGTTGATCGATTTGGTGTGGTCCTTAGACCCCACAGTACTGCTGGTATCTCATCTATCCAACACCCCGGCGTTTTCAGCAGTGGTTCAATGAGCCGAGCCTTGATGCCGGCCAACACTAGAGCATTTGATCTTTCCACTTGTCCATTAGACTCCGGATGTGCCACCGAGGCTATGTCCAGCCGGATTCCCTTGTTCATGCAAAACCGAGCAAATTCTCCAACAGCAAAGTTCGTGCCGTTGTCCGAGATAATGCTATGGGGGTACCCATATCGCAGAATGATCTCCTTCAAGAAAGTCACTGCTGAATGACCATCCAACTTCCGGATTGGTTTCACCTCGATCCACTTGGTGAACTTGTCCACCATCACCAGTATGTGCGTCATGTTACCTCGGGCTGGTTTGAACTCTCCCACCATATCCAAACACCATACCGCAAACGGCCAAGTGATAGGAATTGTTTTGAGCGCCGAGGCTGGCATATGCGTTTGCTTGGCAAACCTTTGGCATCCTTCACATCTCCGGACTATGTCCTCTGCATCAGCAAGAGCAGTGGGCCAATAGAACCCATGCCTGAACACCTTGGCCACCAGAGCTCTTGTGCTGCAATGATGACCACACTCTCCTTGGTGGATCTCCAAAAGCATCTCCTTGCCTTCAGCTGGCTCGACACACCGTTGCAACACCTCGGTTACGCTTCTTTTATAGAGCTCCTTGTTGATGATGGTGTACGCCTTTGCCCTCCTTTGGATTCTCCTAGCCTCGGTTGTGTCACTTGGCAAGCTTCCCTCTGTTATGAACTTCATGATCTGCTCCGCCCACTCCGGCACTGGGTGCAAAGGAAAAAGTTTCTCGTCCACCTCCATTGGTTCGGCCACCATAATCTCCTCCATTATTTCCTCCACCATCCTGCGACCAGTCCCCGAGTCTGACGAGCAGTCCCCGAGGTTCGGTGCGCAGTCCCCGAGTTCTGCCACGCAGTCCCCGGGTCCGACCAGACGCATCCGACGTCTACCTCCATTGGAACAGGTCCGGACTCTTGCTCGCCGGGATGAAAATAGATTCGGATTCAGGAGAAGGTTTGATTGAAGGAGTTCTCAAGTGATTCAGGGCTACTCCAGGTGGTACTGCCTCTTTAGATGAACCGAGCTTTGACAACACGTCGGCAGCATTATTTTCTGTCCGAGGTATATGCTTGTATTCACACCCTTCAAAGAACCCGGATATCTTTTGCACATGGAACCGATATAACGCCATGTTGGCATCCAGAGCATCCCAAGTTCCAGAAGATTGCTGCACCACCAGGTCGGAATCGCCGAAGCATTCTATACGCCGGATACCGATCTCCTTCGCCACATTGAGTCCATGGATTAAGGCCTCATACTCCGCCACATTGTTTGATGCCGAGAAATGAATCTGCAGCACATATTTCAGCTGATCTCGCTTCGGTGAGGTGAGGACTATTCCGCCCCCAGCCCGATCTTTGTCTTGGACCCATCAAAATGCATCTTCCAATAATTATAGTCCGGCCTGGGTGGCTCATACTGCATCTCGGCCCAATCACAAAAGAAGTCCGGCAGCGCCTGGGATTTAATTGCATCTCTTCTCTCATAATGGTGCATATGGAGACACCTCAATCGCCCATTTGGCAACTCGGCCAGTTGCATCTTTGCACCCGATGATCTCCGAGATTGGAGCTTCGCACACCACCGTCATGGGATGCTCCTGGAAATAATGCTTCAACTTCTTGACCGCCAGGTAGACACCATACGTCATCTTCTGGTAGTGAGGGTAATTCTGCTTCGAGGTAGAGATCACCTCGCTCAAGTAATACACCGGTCTCTGCACCGACCTGCCACCTTCTTCTCGCTCCACCACCACTGCCACACTTACAACTCGGTTTGTGGCCGCAATGTAAAGTAACATCGGCTCATTGTGCAATGGTGATGCCAACACCGGAGCGGTGGACAACATCTTTTTCAGCTCATTGAACGCCACGTCGGCCTGCGGGGTCCATGTAAACCCGGTACTTTTCTTCATGAGCTGGTACAAAGGTAAGGCTTTTTCCCCCACTACAAATCGGCTCAACGAGGCTAGCACCCTGTGAATTTCTGCACATCTTTCAAACACTTCGGTAATTTCATGTTTCAATAGCTCGGATCTTGGCCGGGTTAACCTCGATACCTCGGCTCGACACCAGGAATCCAAGCAACTTTCCAGCCGGGACACCAAAGGTGCACTTGTCCGGGTTAAGTTTCAACCGATATTTTCTCAAATTCACAAATGTCTCCTCGAGATCCTCGAGGAGAGTACGTTTCTCCTTAGTTTTGATGACGATATCATCGACATACACTTGCACATTTTTGCCCATTTGAGAGTGCAGGCATTTCTGCATACACCTCTGATAAGTTGCCCCGGCATTCCTCAGACCAAAACACATGACACGATAGCAATACGCCCCATACGGGGTAATAAAAGCAGTCTTTATTTGATCCTTCGGGTTCAGTGGTATCTGGTGAAAACCAGAGTACGCATCGATAAAAGACAACAGTTCACAACCAGCAGTGGAATCGATCACTTGATCAATCCGAGGTAATGGAAATGGATCTTTGGGCACGCCTTGTTGAGGTTAGTGAAGTCAATGCACATGCGCCACACCTTGACCACGGCTGGCTCGTCTTTCTTCTTTTCCACCAAGACCGGATTGGATATCCAGTCCGGATGCAGCACCTCCATAATGAACCCGGCTGCAAGCAACTTAGCCAGCTCGTCCAGCACCACTTGTCTTCGGTCGTCTGAGAGACGACGGGTCGGTTGCCTCACCGGTTTCACCTCCGGCCTGACAAATAAAGAGTGCTCTGCCAACTCCCTCGGAACACCAGGCAGGTCCTTAGCCGACCATGCAAAGATATCCCGATTCTCACGGAGGAAGTGACAGAGCGCGCTTTCCTATTTCTCGCCCAGCCCGGTCCCAATGAGGGCCATGCGCTCCGGGTGCTCCGGGTCAATGGGGATCTTCTTGGTCTCCTTGGGCACCTCGAATGCTGCAGTTGAGTCCGGGCTCATCAGTCCGGACATGCCGAGCTGTGTTGACTGCGCCATTGCCACCACTTGATGCAGCTTCTTCTTCTCAGCTGCGATCACCAAAGCTCGGCCAGATTAGACCCCGCCGAGGCACACTGAATGGCTCGCTTGTAGTCACCCGAGATGGTTATGATCCCATTAGGCCCCGGCATTTTCATCTTCAGGTATGCAACATGGGTGGAAATCATGAACTTGGCCAGAGCCGGCCTTCCAAGCAATGCATGGTATGCACTCTCCAAGTCCACCACCTCGAACTCGATACTCTCAACTCGGCAGTTATCCTTGGTTCCAAATGCTACATCCACCCATATCTTGCCCATGGGTGCACAGGAAACGCCAGGCACAATCCCATGAAAAGTACAACTGCTCGGCATCAACTGATTTGGCGATATGCCCAATTTCACCATTGTGTCTCGGTACATGATGTTGATGGCACTGCCATTGTCCACCAGAACTCGGGTGAACCTCACATTGTTTGTAGGCCCACACAACGTCGGATCTACCACCAGGGCATACTTTCCAGGGCTCGGCATGATCCGAGGTGTATCTTTCCTGCTCCAAGTGATCTCCTGCTCAGACCAGTTCATATAGGTCGGCACCACCGGCATTACTGCATTCACCTCCATGGCACGCCTCTGCACACTCTTCTTGTCAGTTGGCTCGGTCACAAAGACCACATAGCTCGCATGAGCCTCTCTATAGTCATTTCCGGGGTATTCATACTGCTGACTTGGTCCGGCACCATTATTGTTGTTATTACCTCGGACATTCACAACATTCACGGGCCTTGCTGCTGCAGGCCTCGGAGGAGGTGCAGTGGTTATCGGGGTAACATTTGCTCCGGACAGATTCGGGTTGGGCCTCGGCTGAAATCTCTGAGGTGGTCCTCCTCTGTTTCCTCCGGCCTTCGCCCCTTCTTCTCTGATTCTGTGGTTCCAGCTGCACTGCCGGGTTGAATGGTTGGCTGGCTTACGCGGGTCGGTCGTATGGTAACGGCAAGGACCATCTAACATCGATTCATAAGTCAAGGGTGGCTCCGGGTTCGGACTAAATGCCGGACCATTGATTTTCGGCCTCTGGACACCTCCAGCTCCGGGCTGATCCGGGTTCACCGCTGCAACTTGGTTCGAGGTGTATGGTAGTCCGGCTCCCTCCTCTTGTGTCCGAACTCTTGGCGGTCATTACACCTTGGTCCGAGCCGGTTGTTTATTGGCTCCCTCCTTCTGTTACGTGCCACTGCCTCTGCTGCTGGCTGCATCGGATCACCCAGAGCATAAGAATCTGCAATCCGGATTGTCTCTGCTAGGGATTTCGGCATATCTCTTTGGAGCCTCTGCCACAGCATGCTGCCATGTCGGCAACCATCTGCAAACCAGGAAATGGCCTGTGCCTCTACAACTCCTTCACAGGAATTCCGAACATTGCTCCACCGAGTTAAGAACTCTCGGTCAGTTTCATGATCATCTTGCTTACATGCTGCCAGGAGCTGAGGTCGGTTTGGCCTCTTGTATGTACTAGCAAAGTTGCTGTTAAACGCCAGCTCCAAGTCTATCCAGGAGTTGATACTATACTCCGGCAAATTATTCAGCCAGATCCGAGCTGGACCTTCCAACATGTGCGGGAGATACCGGACCGCCCATCGGCGATTGCCCCCCGCTATGTGCACCGAGGATACATAATCTGTCAGCCAATCTTGCGGCTTGGTGCTCCCGTTGTATGGCTTGGTGTTCCGACCTAACTGGAACTGAGATACTGGCGGTGGTGGCTCCTCATGATCCGAGGTCCGAAACACGCCGGACCAGGAGGGCCTTCCTCCTCCAACTGCTCGGACAAGTAGATTCTATCCAGCTTGTTACGAACATCGCCGGAGCTAACATCCGAGCTCCTATCCGAGGTCCCAACGCCCCATCCACTCTGTGGTATCCGGCTCGCGCCATGGCCGAGTCTCCATCATCATATCGGTCATCGCCTTGACCGACATTCTGAGGTTGCTGAACATACTCCGGCTCTCGCTGATATTGCCCTGCGGCCGGGGTTGTTGCTGATGCTCGGGGGCGGAGGTGGTTTACCTCGGCCAGCCGACGCTGCTTGCCCGCCATTCTGATTTCCCTGACCGGAGTTACCCTTAGCTCGGCTTGCATTACCTTGGCCGGGGTTTCCCTTAGCTCGGCTAGCATTGCCCTGGCCCACCTTCTGCTTTGCTGCTAACACCGGATCATACATCTGCATCTGCAGCTGCTTGTTCTGACCCGAGGTGACACTCCGGGCTCGATCGGCTCCTCCGACGAGTGGAGACGAGGCTTGCCCCTTGGACACCTGACTAACTGGCCTAGCTGAATAAACCATCTGCGAATCACCAGCCCCGGCATATGCTCTGCGGAGAGCCTCATTCTGCTGGTTAGCTACATACACTAATTCATTGACTCGCTTCTGCTGCGCACGCCATGCATCTCCAGTCAACCCGGATAGCTCGGCCCTGCCTGCCTCGGCAGCTCTGAGGTTCTTAGCAGGGGAACTATATACCGGCCTTCCAGTCGACACGCGACTCTCACTCCTAGCCGAGGTGGTAGGTCGAGCCTCCCTGTTCATCTCATCATTGAGCCCCTTGCCTCTCTGCCGCACCTCGGCTCCCCTATTTGTATCAGCTGCTACCGGGGTGAAGCCATTCGCTGCATTGTACTCACGCATATCTCTATTGAACTCATCTCTAGCTGTCATCATTGCTACAGCCTCCTTTGCAACAGGACACGCTTTGCCTCTAGCTCGGCCGCAGTCACTACTACATCCACTCCTGGATTACTGGGTCTGCCAGGTCTCCGCTATCTCTACTAGGGTCGCACCTCGGCCCTGCACCTCGGGGGTACCAGGCAACTCTTTCTCTAGCCTGGGCTTTGCAGATCTCACCTTAGCAACCTCGGCCGGCTTGGATTTGCTGGCATCTCCTTTGCCAGCGGCATCAACCGGACCGGTCATCATCACCTCCACGCAGCTCTCGGGGCGAGTGATACGCCGACCTAGAGCCGCAAGGAGAGGAGTTTCGTCGTCCACGAGCACCTGCTCCGGGTACTCGCGAACAACCTCGACAGCAACATAGGTGACGAAGCTGCCAAGCATCATGGTGAAGCCATGCTCGGGGAAGGGCTTGCCGGCGAAACACCCCGCATTGTCGCTGAAGGTGAACTCACCGATCTTGGCGATAAGCCCGGAAAGAACACGCTCGCCTGAGCCCGTCCGGATGTAAACTCCCTCCAACGCCTCAATCTGCCCCACGGTGGGCGCCAACTGTCGTGGTGGGATCACGGCAGATGCCATAGGTATGGCTAAGATGGGGCCGAATGGTCGTTGGGGGAATCCGGGGAGGGTTTATGCACTCAAGAAGTGCACAAGCAAGAACACGCAAGAAACCGCAAGAACATGAACTAGAAACCAAGAAACCAAGAACACAAAGCACACCACGATGTACCCTGCTTCGGGGCCCTCTTGTGGAGGTAACACCCCTACTGCAGCACTATCCTACTTGGTGTATATCTCAAGGTGACAAGTACAAGCCGCTCCTCGAGCTGTGTGATGCTACAATGGTGAGAACTTGAGGTAGAAGATGAAGCTACCAGGGGGAAATGAGCTCTAGGGTGCCTCTATCTCGATCCCTGGATCTGTCCGTCCCTCTGCGCAGGAGGGGTTGAAGCCCATTAAATAGGCCAGCCGAGTTACCGTTGTGCCCCCCGCTAAACACTGTTGCCATGCCTCTGCTTTGGTCATCATTGTACTCCTGTCAGGGACAGGACATGGCCTGCCCATCCCCTGCATCACCACAGTAGAGCTAGGATGTCCCTTCTAACAGAGACAGGACGTGGCCTGGCTGAGCTACCTCGTAGCCTTTCCCCTGATCTCGCATGGTCAGCGGTCAGAGACGTGCAGCCCCGCTGAACCCGGGGCACGCCTCTGCCAGGCTCCATGACAGACGCTCCCGTGTCAGGCGGGAAGTGACAGGAGCATTGATTCCCGCCCGACCTACGGCTTCTTGCCTTGGTTAGCCCGGCACGGATGTGCCGGCTTCTTACCTCGGGTCTTGCGCTTAAGATCTGACCAGGTCGGACCTTACTTCCTTCAAATAGCTTCTCCTGCACTCACGATACAAATCATAGCGCCGAGGTAGTTAGGTCGGCTGATCATAGCTCGGATTATGAACGTCGGCCCATGCCAACTGGATACCTCGGACCCCTCTGGGCCAAGATAGGTCGGCCTTTATATTCTCCAGGTCAAGATAAAGCTCGGACACTCCCAGGCCCAAACAGGTCGGCCCTTTCCGTACCTCGGCACATCTTTAAATTCAACTTATGCCAAGCCTTGACCCTACCCGGGGGTAGCCCCCGACAGTTAATCAACAGAGAGATCCTTGACTTCTTGTGGATGTTGATACTATGGGGTAAAGCACCCAAGGGACGTCCGGCGACGACATGCTACGCTGATAAAATGAAGAGGGCTCTTGGAGTAAAGATCGAAACCAAGTTTAAGGATGTCGTTGGAGGATCGATGTAACATCCCAATTTTTACAAAAAATTAAAACTTGCATTCATGGCATGCATCATCTCATTGCATTGTTGTTTAAGTTCTCTGTATTCAAAATTTTGCAAAATGGGTTCAAAAAAGAAATAAAACCCTAATTTCAAAAGTTACCAAAATGAGTGTTAAATCTATTTTCAAATATCCAAGTATATAAAATTTTATATTTTGTTCTAAAGTATTTTTTCAGCAGAGACTTGTTTTTACAAAATTTTAGAAGTTGGTTTGAATCATTTTGGTTTTGTTTTTCAAAAGTTATAAAGGTTTCAGAAAAAGAAAAGAAGAAAGAACAAAAAAAAAGCGAACCTAACCTAACTGAGCCGAGCCCATTTCTCTCCCTCTCGCGCGCAGCGCGCGGAAGCCCAGCAGCCTGCTCCCTCTCTTTCTTTCACTGCCAGGCGGGACCCGCTCGGTGACGCGAGCGATGACGCCAGCGTCCTCAACCTCCAGCCGAGAAATCCGTCCCCGTACCTATCTCCAACTCCGATTCGATTCGAAATCCCTCGAGCCACTTATATACCCCGCGACCCCCTCTCTGTTTCCCCCAACCAATTCCATCTACGAGCCGCCAGGCTGCTCGTACGCAAGCTCGCCATCCACCATTGCCGCCGCCGTGCTTTCGCAAATTCCGGTGAGCACCGTCGACCTCGAGCCCTCTCTCCTGTCCCAATCTCTTTCTTACGTCCTTGCGCATCCTCTAATTTTGCGCATTATTTTTCTCCGAGCTCCAGCGCGACGTGAGCTTCCTCGACACCACCACCGGCCGCAGAAGCAGCTCCGGCAAGCGACACATGGAGGAGAAGGACGCCCGCGACATCCTCGACCTCGTAATCAGCTTCGCCGCATCGCCCTGCACCCAGCGGTATGCACCAAACCCTCCCGTTCACGTTCTATAGATTTCCGGCATAGCTCCGGCGATGGCGCCACCGTAGAATTTAGGTTTCCGGCGATGCTCCGGCCGGCGCGCCGCTCGTTTTAGGTCGTTTAGATCTGGACCGTTAGATCTGCTGCGAACGGCTTAAATTAGATCCTCAGCGCGAAGGGGTACCAGCGAATCCAGAGACACCACGTCGACACCAAGTTAGCAGCCTCGTCATCGCCAAGTCAGCGCCTCATCAGCGGTCAACGCCCCGTCAGCGCCAGCATGGAGAAGACTCGACAGATTTGCAGAAAGGCCCCTGTAACTTAGATCTATCATTAATTTTTATTGGCTCGGCCAAATTTTGCAAACTTTATATTTTTGGAAAGCTTATGACATGTAGAAACTTTTGACATAGATAAATTTATGTTTTGACAAATTCAAATTGGTTCAAATTTTAAATTGGTTTGTTTAAGTAAATTTGACTTAACTTGAGTTTTAAAAATTATTTTAGGGCAAATCCAATTGCTATAACTTTGTTTAATTAATACTTGGCCGTAGGAATCATCAAAATATTTCTGTAGATTATTTTTCTGCGAATTTCTATTTATTAGTATTTATCCTCTTTTTAGGAGTATTTTAATTATAATTAATGTCCAAATTTTTATTTTTGTCACATGTTCCAGTTAAAAATAACTTAGTAATATTTGGAAGAGTTGAGAGGCATTAAAAAGTACTTAGAAAATTTTGGCCTCTCAACATTTTCATTTTTCCTTAGAAAATATTCTGATAACTATTTTGTCAATATTTTCCTTAGAAAAATTTAGCCTCTTATAACTTGGTTATTTTCCTTAGAAATATTTAGTACCCCATATGAGACAATGTTTTCCCTTAGAAACTTTTAGCATCTAATTAGTTGTTTACTTTCCTTTTGATAAATAGTTACTTAGGAATTTCGACACCTAATAGTTGTCCACTTGTCCATAGAAATTTTTGGAACATCATGCTTGTCCTTCTTTCCTTAGAATAAATTTTTAGATTTTGCATGGCATGCATTTCATGGTCCTTGGAATACTTTTGCACAATCATACATGGCATATTTTCCTTAGAATTTTTGTGTTGCTTGGTTGTTCATTGTGACTTGTTTGATGTGTTAGAATATTCGGAGGGAAACGAGGATTATTGCAATTGCTGCTACTGCTCATCTTGTTGTCAAGGCAAGTGGCACACCCCCATAAATTTTCCTAAGTATTTTTCTATGCATGACTTAGAGTATTTCTTTATATGCATGTGTTGGATAGTATTGCTATGCTAAAACTACTATCTCCTTTTACTAGTTGTGTCTAGAACCCTAAAATTATTGATGCTATGCAATAGTGTTTTATTGAAAAGCTTAAATTCTACTAAGTTAAATGAACACCTGGGTGGATTTGGGCTTGATTGGCTGTTGAGAGTTGAGTGTTGTCCCGATGGGATATTCACTTGTGGATTGCCACCCAGGAACAAAGGGACCAAAGTTTCTCCAAGTGAAGATGCTTCTCGTGCAGCCATTAGTCATATGGGCTCTGGCTAGATAGATTAAGTTGCGTGGACTCCTCCCGGCTTGACAAGCAGATGTAGAAGGATGTAGGTGGAACGGGTCAAGCCTGTATGGGATGGGGAAAATGCTTCTGAAAAGTCTCGTCTCGGCCTTCTCCTTTTCCTTAGCACAAATTGAGTGTAGAGGATAGTTTGGGCTGGTTGAGTCTAATGGTGAAAGTGCACACCCTCTCGAGAGTTAAAAACTAAGTACTTAGCCGTGTCCCCGGTTACGGACAATTCAAGCAGCTGATCAAGGACGTCAACGGAGGCTCCCAACATTCCAATTTCTGAAATAAAAGTTGAGGGTTGAACAAGGGTAGATGAGACTATGGATTTCATGCCATACTTGTCTCAACTTTGAAGAAAAGGTTTTACAAAGTGTTAGGCAAAATTGGCTTTATGCAAAATAGCCTTGAGCACCACCAGCCAAATATGCATATAGGTTATTAGAGTTATTCCACTAAGTGTCCACATAGTGTCACTTGCCAGATCCATTTTTAATGGTTCTGACCCACTCTGTTGCAAAATTTTATTTGTTGCAGATTGTTCTGACGACGAGTGAGTTTACGTTAAGGGTTTCGAGTCTGCAACCAACATGCTCGCATGTGGCGCATGAAGATGATGGAGACTCCATGAAGAATAAATTTCCGCAGCTTTATTATTTCAAGCTAGCCTTGGGCTATGCAAAGATGTATTGAACCATTTATTTTACCAAGTACTGGATCATTCGTGTAATAATGATACAATGTTGTGATATTCGTCTTAAACTGTGTGTGCAAATCAAACGATCCATGTGTTTGCACTATACACAGGTACCTTGCCAATTTCTAAGTGCAGGTACATTACAATCGGACAAGGCAATCGTCGCTGATGACAACAGTGACGATGACCTCATGCCTCCTAAACGAGCAGAGATCAGACCCAAATATAAGGGTGTCGTTGGAGGATCAAAGAAGGCAATCATCGCTGATGACAACAGTGATGATGACTTTGTGCCTTCTAAACGAGCACATATTAGGCTAAGTAAGAGCAACCAGTGAAATGTTAGATATATTGCATCCTTGCAATCATATTTGTACTATAACTATTTTTTTGTTCTGTTTCAAACTAGTTTGAAACAATAATGTTTTTTTCAGTATCACACTAGTTTGAAACAATAAATAAACTCCCAAAACCAACTAAAAAAATATTGTGTAAAATATGCATCTAAAATTCACCTCCATAAAAAACTCCCAAAACCAACTAAAAAGAAAGAAAGAAAATAAATTGAAAAAAAACCCGTCCCGGCCTCCTAATCCCCCCCCCCCTCTCTCTTCCCGGCGCACCCCCAAAACTGCATCGCGCAGCCTCCATCTCCCTCTCCCTCCCCGCCGACGTGTTCCCTTCGCGCCACCGCGTCCCCTCCCCCGCCGACGCGTCCGCATCGCCGCCCCGGCCCCGCCTCCGTTCGTCCCCACCGAATCGACGCCGCCGTCCCCGCCGCATCGACGCCGCCCCGGCCCTGCCTCCGTCGATCTCGCCCCATGCCCGACACCGCCCTCCCTGCCTCCGTCAACCTCGCCCGTGCCCGACGCCGCCGTCCCCACCCGCACCGACGCCGCCGTCTCCGCCACCGTGAGTGTTAGTGTTAGTTTTAGTGTAGTTTAGATTCTACATACTTTAGTTAGTGTAGTTTAGATTCTAGATAATTTAGTTAGTGTAGTTTAGAACTATATTGTTAGATTTATTTGTTTTAGATTGTCACATTATATTGTTAGATGAAATTAGGTAGATTTAATTAGTGTAGTTTAGAATTCTATTGTTAGATTGTTATAGTTCTATCTAGATTGTTAGATTTAGTTGTTTTAGATTGTCACATTATATTGTTAGATGAATTAGTTGATTTAATTAGTGTAGTTTAGAATTCTATTGTTAGATTGTTATAGTACTTTTTAGATTGTGTGATTTAGATGTTTTAGATTGTCACATTAAATTTAGATTTTTAGGAGATGTAGTTTGTAGTTTCTAGATAATTTAGTTGTGTAGTTTGTAGTATATAGTTGTGTAGTTGTAAATAATCTTATTGTGTAGTTTTGGATAATTTTTAGTCTAGTTGTGTACTTGTAGATTCTAGATAATTTAGTTGTGTAGTTTTTTATATTTATATTAGTTGTTTTTTTAGGTTCTAACGAATATCTTCTTAACATGTTTTAGTTTCCACGGAATGATTAAGTATAAGGGTGTGAGGGCGTATTATAGGTCGAGGCTTCAACGGTACGTCTATGGATGTCAGATCCATATAAACAAGAGGAAGCACTGGGCTGGGCAGTTCGCTACACCGGAGGAGGCGGCGCGCGCCTACGATTATTTCGTCGTACACGAGTACGGGGATAAGAAGGATAAGGATCTCAACTACCCCGAGGATCGCCACCGTGTGGATCAGTACATACCGGAGGGGATTAGACAGGTGGACATGGCCAAGGAGAAGGAGCATCGGTTGGCCGAGGCACAGATCGCACGTCGCAACGTGCGCCCCCACGACGACCCGTATGTGAGGCGTCTGATGGAGGATGAGCCAAACTTGCTGTCGTACCAGCAGTTCGGCGATGTTCCTTCTCACGGGGCCGGTCCTTCCCACGGGGCCGATCCTTCTCACAGGGCTGGTACTTCTCACGGCATAGGTTCTTCCCACGGCGCCAGTCCTTCTGACCAGTACATCACTTCCCTTGGGCTCTGGAGGGAGGAGCCGGAGGAGTGGGAGGACGACTGGGCGTCTGACTCTGAGGAGCAGCGCCAGCGGCGACAACAGGAGTGGGAGGAGGAGTGGGAGTCTGACTCTGAGGAGCAGCGACAGCAGGAGTGGCAGCGGCAGCAGGAGCAGCAGGAGCAGGTGCAGCGGCAGCAGGGGCCGCCCAACCCGATGCTTACCACCACACAGACCCTAGGTACTGGGTCGAGTGGGATAGGCTGAACGGCGTGCCTCCGTTCCGCACTGCTTCGGGTCAGCCGTGGGGCAGCGAGGGTACTGACGACCCTGCAGACCCGATGTTTTGGGCTCAGGTTGCTAGCGACGACAACTAGGGACCCGTAGAGCGACATGTCTAGTTTGTTGGTTTTATGTTCATGTTTTATATTGATGTTTTAGACTGATGTTTTATGTTGATGTTTTAGAATGATGTTACCGTTGTTTTAAACTGATGTTTTTATATATGTTGATGTGCTAGTTCATGTATATTATGCAGCTTGTATTATAGTTCATGTTTAGACTACTTCATGTTTAATGTAATATCCTAATGTTGTTATATGTATAATATGCAGCAAAATGTATCAGTGTGAGGATTGTGGCTATCTCGAGTGCATGAATAGAGTTTGGTGTATTTTGTCCAGCGGATGTTCAAACTCGCATGGTATGTTTAAAATCGACATGTCATGAGCCTATTTTCTTGTTCATGCATGTGCCATTGATTTGAACTCTTAGCACTTTCAATTCGAGACATCTTTTATCCATGTTGTAGATGTTTGACTCTTACCTCGTGTGTGCTTTTTACCATAATGTGTCAATGATTACACTCTTGTGCATTGTCATTTCGAGTGTTGGTCTAAAGGACCTACTGACATGTATAACAACATTGGTTATACATTTCTCTTGGTCCTTTAGTTCTGACACTTAGAAGTTCATGGTGTGCACTCTTCATATGAGACACCTTTTTATTCGTCTTTTTATCCATGTTGTTGTAGATGTTAGAGGCCGATGATTTAAACGATGTCATGTTAAAGGAAAAAAGAGTATGTACAATACCTTGTACTATATACAATTTGAGTGCTTGTATTAGTACATGGTCTTGTATGCACTCTTTTTGCCTTGTTTTGGCAATGATATATGAGGCTCGTATTACACCGATGACTTTTATTCATATGAGGCACTTTTTAATGCATGTTTCTTGTCAAATGTTCTCTTATTTCGCTGATTAAACTGTTGCATTATGCTAGCCTTGTAATAACACTAACGTTCTCTTATTTCTCAGAGCATCCCGTGCAGGTCTAGGCATGACTTCTTGGAGCATGTGGGTGTTGCCATCATCGACCACAGGACATTTGAGGTTGAATTGGTCCAGATTACGGTGCCCACCCAGAGTTTCAGAGTTCTGTGCACCAACATGATGGGCCGAACTTACTTTAGTGGCGCTAGTTGGACAGGACTTGTTGCTGACTACGGCATGCAACCTGGTGAGCGGTGCACCTTCTTTCTCGACCATGGTGACGTCTTGATGTCGTGTTAACGGTAGAGTGTTTTATTACTTCCCAGCAACAACACCAGAAGATCTGCTTGTTGACCGTGACAACACACGTTCGTTGGGAGACCCCAAGAGGAAGGTATGATGTAGTGCAGCAGCAGTTTTCCCTTGAAATATGACCAAGGTTTATCGAACCAGGAGGACACGGAGGTTCTTCAGAAGGTTGTCAGCGGCGTAACTGACGTGGAACCTGCACACAACACAAGCAAACTACTTTGCCCCAACGAAACAGAGAGGTTGTCAATCTCTCCGGCTTGCTGAAAACAAAGGATTAAACGTATTGTGTGGAAAACAGTAATGAGTGCAGAAAGTAACAGAGAACAAATGATTGCAGTTGGTGGTTTTATCAGTATGAGGAAATGGACCGGGGTCCACAGTTCACTAGTGGTGTCTCTCCATAAAATATAACTAACATGTTGGGTAAACAAATTACAGCTGGCAATTGACAAATAATGAGCGCATGACAATGCAATATATGACAAGATGATTATTATGAGATTTAATTGGGCATTACAACAAAGTACATAGACTTGCTATCCAACGCATCTATGCCTAAATAATCCACCTTCCGGTTAGCATCCGCACCCCTTCCGGTATTGAGTTGCAAACAACAGATTATTGCATGAAGTAAAGTGTGTAATGTAAACAATGCAAATGACACGTAGACAATGCATCATTGTTTTATCCCTAGTGGCAACAGCACATCCACAACCTTAGTCGTTTCTGTCATCTCGAGCCCAGATTACTGGAGGCATGAACCCACTATCTAGCATAAATACTCCCTCTTGGAGTTACAAGCATCTACTTGGCCAAAGCATCTACTAGCAACGGAGAGCATGCAAGATCATAAACAACATAAATAGATAGATTGATAAACAACTTGCTCATAGTATCAATATTCATCGGATCCCAGCAAACACAACATGTAGCATTACAATAAGATGATCTTGATCATGTTAGGCAGCTCACAAGATCTAAACATGGAGGTACAAGGTGGAGAGACAACCATCTAGCTACTGCTATGGACCCGTAGTCCAAGGATGAACTACTCACGCATCACTCCGGAGGCAGGCATGGCGGTGTAGAGGCCTCCGGTGAGGATCTCCCCTCCGGCAGGGTGCCGGGAAGAGCTTCAGAACCCTCCCGATCTAGGGTTGACGACGGCGGCGGCGACGGAACTTTTCGTGGAATATGATCGGTGTTTTTAGGGTTTTCGGGACATCGGGAATATATAGGCGAAAGGGCGGCGTCGGAGGGCACCGAGGTGGCCACGCCAGGGTGGGCGCCACCCCCTCCTAGCCGCGCCCTAGGGTGGCGTGGCTGCCTCGTGGCCCCACTCCGTCTCCCCTTCTGGCTTCTGGAGTCTTCCGATGAGATATTTGCACACGTTGATTTTCGTCCAATTCCGAGAATATTTTGCGACTAGCCTTTCTGAAGGAGAAAAACAGCAGAAAACAGGAACTGGCACTTCGGCATCTTGTTAATAGGTTAGTCCCAGAAAATGCATAAAAATGCTATGAAGTGTAAATAAAACATGTAGCAATTGGTATAATAACAGCATGGAACATCAAAAATTATAGATACGTTTGAGACGTATCAAGCATCCCCAAGCTTAGTTCCTGCTCGTCCTCGAGTAGGTAAACGATAAAAACAACATAATTTTTGAAGTGACATGCTACCAACATAATCTTGATCAAATAGTAATGCAAAGCACATGAACTGAATGAAGTGATCCAAGTCAATGGTCTATAGTTTGCTAACAAGTAAACAAGGAGTAAACAAAATGAATCATACAAGTGCAAACTTTCATGAATAATACTTTGGAGACAATGGAGCTATAAGAGTTTGCATAAAAGTTAGCTCACAAAGCAATAGATTCTAAATGAAAGTGTTTGACTAACACAAAGGAAGATTTAGTTTCAGCACTGGCTTCAACTTTAACATATTTATCTCATGGATATTGTCAAGGCAAAGTAATGCAATAAGTCAAACATATCATTATATAACAACTGTTGTACCAAAGTTGACACTAGTGTTTGCTTGTGGAGATAGAAAGAAGTAGGAAAACTGACTCAACAATAAAGTAAAAGAAAGGCCCTTCGCAGAGGGAAGCAGGGATTAAATCATGTGCTAGAGCTTTTTAAGTTTTTGAAAGCATATAGAGAGTATAAAAATATATTTTGAGAGGTGTGTGTTAGTGGTCAACGAATCAGTAAATAGACAATACTTTAAGTCACAAGTTAACCAGACCTTACAAGAGCGGCTCCCATGAAGGACGTTATTTCTACCAGCGGGTAGATCATCCCTCGTTCTCTTTTGTTTACACACTTATGAACATTGCTTGACTGATTTCTCAGGGGCAAAAAGATGTGAAGAGAATTAATGGTTAAAGTTGTAATTAATTGGGACTGGGCACCCCGTTGCCAGCTCTTTTTGCAAAATTATTGGATAAGCGGATGTATATGCCACTAGTCCAGGTGTAAAGTCTGATCAACAAGTGAAATAAAGACCATCTACCACATCCTCATGAGCTTGTAAACAGTGACACAAAAAGGAGTTGTAACAGTTTTGAATATTTTAAAGGTAGCACATGAAAAATTTACTTGGAATGGCAGGAAAATACCACATAATAGGTAGTTATGGTGGACACAGATGGCATGGATTTTGGCTCAAGGGTTTTGGATGCACAAGCAGCATTCCCGCTTAGTACAGAGTTTAGGCTAGCAAGGTTATTTAAGCAAACACAGACTGTCAACCGGTACAGCAAGAACTCATATAAAAAACATGCTTGAAAAATTACAAGACTCCACATTGTCTTCCTTGTTAACCAAAACCTTTCACTAGAAAATATCTAGACTTTGGAACTACCAATGATACAAATCAAATATCAACAAGCTTTACAGTAGTTCTTCACTAATAGCCTTTACTTACATGATGCACAAGTCTAAACATTACTTACTTGGTAACTCAAAACAATTGACAAGTATCAAATTACTCAAGACAGTGATCTACAAGACTTATGTAAGCATTTTATACCACTACCACATGCATAGCATTTTCTGTTCCAACCAAACACCAATCAACTTATTTGAACAACTCTCCAAACAAATATAAGTGAAGCAAGAGAGTACTTTCTTCAAAAGAAACTAATAGCTCTGACAAGAGATATATGAAAACAGAGAGCTAGAAGCTTTAGCAGTAGCTAGACAAGAATACTCAACAAATATAAGTGAAGAAAGAGTATTCCAATGAAAAAGCGGAGCGTGTCTCTCTCCCAAACAAGAGTGCTAGGATCCAACAAGTATAGAGCAGCAAACAAAACAAAAACAAACTGAAAACAAAAGCACACTGACGCTCCAAGAAAAGTACATATAATGTGAAGAAATAAAAATATAGTCTCACTAGAGATGACCTGATAGTTTGTTGATGAAGAAGGGGATGCCTTGGGCATCCCCAAGCTTAGACGCTTGAGTCTTCTTGAATATATTGGGGAGATCCATGGGAGCTTCCCAAGCTTAAGCTTTTCACTCTTCTTGATCTTATAATATCATCCTCCTCTCTTAACACTTGAAAACTTCCTTCACACAAAACTCAACATTTTTCTCATTAGCGGGTTAGTGCATCAAAACAAATAATCTCACTTGATTCTGTAAGGACACAAATTCATAAGCAATCATTTTCAAACATTAGCTACTGTTACTAGGCTTAAGTGATGCTCTTTCACCTTAAAAGAAACCACTCAACACTTGTAAAAGAGAGAATGCAAAACAAAGACAGAATCTGTCAAAACCAGAACAGTCCGTAAAGATGATTTTTTTCGGGACACTTACGTCGCTCAAATCGAAAAACTTTAGTCGTACGAAAGTTGCGTACATATCTCAGGAACACGCACAAAAATTGGCAGATTTTTCAAATTTTTCTGATTTTCTACGGCGAGAAACGGTGACGTTCCAGAAATCTGTTCCTGTGCAGTAATCCAAATATAGGTACCATCTTGTCATAAGAGACTTTTCTTGGCACAACAAAACAGCAAATAAAAGATACAAAGGAGTTGTTACAGAAGTAAACATGCTCCTTGACACAAAAAAAAAAATAACAGAAAGTAAAAACAATGGGTTGCCTCCCATAAGCGCTTCTCTTTAATGCCTTTTAGCTAGGCATGAAACATGAATCAAGTATTGTCAAGACCAAAAACATCAACATTATAACTTGCCCTAACAATAGTATCAAAAGGGTGTTTCATCCTTCTTCTAGGGAAGTGTTCCATACCTTTCCTGAGTGGGAATTGAAATTTTATATTCCCCTCTTTCATATCAATAACAGCACCAACAGTTCTAAGAAAAGGTCTTCCCAACACAATAGGACAAGAAGGATTGCATTCAATATCCAAAACCACAAAATCAACAGGGACAAGGTTATTGTTAACCATAATAAGAACATTATCAACTCTCCCCAAAGGTTTCTTCATAGAAGAATCAGCAAAGTGAACATCCAAATAACATTTTTCCAAAGGTGCAAGATCAAGGATATCATAAAGCTTTTTAGGCATAACAGAAATACTAGCACCAAGATCACACAAAGCATTGCAATCAAAATCATTCACTTTCATTTTAATGATGGGCTCCCAACCATCATCTAACTTCCTAGGGATAGAAGCTTCACGTTTTAATTTCTCTTCCCTAGCATGCATGAGAGCATTGATGATATGTTTAGTAAAAGCCATATTTATTTCACTAGCCTTAGGACTCTTAGCTAGCTTTTGCAAGAACATAATGACTTCAGTTATATTACAACCATCAAAATCAAAATTATTATCATCAAAAATTTCAGCACTTTTATCAGGAGCAATTTTAGTGCTATCAGGCAGTTTAAAGCTTTTTGCAGCAGAAGTGGAGACATTTCCAACACCAATTATCTTTCCATTAACAGTAGGAGGTTTACTAGCACTTGAGGTATCAACATTTTCAGTAGTAAAAATAGTGCAAACTCTAGCCACACTATTCTGTTTAGCAATTTCAGCTTCTTTTTCCTCTCTTTCCCATCTATCATGCAACTCAGCTAGCATTCTTATATTGTTATCAATTTTAACTTGTATAGCATTGAGAGTTTTGCTCTCTTTAACATCATGAGGCAGCACCTTTATTTTTAAGAAATCAACATCATGAACAAGACTATCAACCTTAGCAGCAAGAATATCAATTTTTCCTAGCTTTTCCTCAACAGTTTTATTGAAAGTAGTTTGTGTGCTAATAAAATCCTTAAGCATAACTTCAAGATCAGAGGGCACACTCTTATTGTTGTTGTAGGAATTACCATAAGAATTACCATAAGCATTGCTACCATTAGAAGGATATGGCCTATAGTTGCTATTACCAAAATTATTCCTGTAGGCATTGTTGTTGAAGTTATTATTTTTAATGAAGTTCACATCAACATTCCCTTCTTGTGCAACCAATGAAGCTAAAGGAACATTATTTGGATCAATAGTAGCATGACCATTCGAAAGCATAGACATAATGGCATCAACCTTATCATTCAAAGAGGAGATCTCCTCAACAGAATTTACCTTCTTACCTGTTGGAGTTCTTTCGGTGTGCCATTCAGAATAGTTTACCATCATATCATCAAGAAGCTTTGTTGCAGCACCCAAAGTGATGGACATAAAGGTCCCTCCAGCAGCTGAATCCAATAAATTCCTTGAAGAAAAATTCAATCCTGCATAAAAGGTTTGAATAATCATCCAAGTAGTCAGTCCATGAGTGGGACAATTCTTAACCAATGATTTCATTCTTTCCCAAGCTTGGGCAACATGCTCATTATCAAATTGCTTAAAGTTCATAATGCCACTTCTCAAAGATATGATTTTAGCAGGAGGATAATATTTTCCAATGAAAGCATCTTTACACTTAGTCCAAGAATCAATACTATTTCTAGGCAAAGATAGCAACCATTCTTTAGCTCTTCCTCTCAAGGAGAAAGGAAATAATTTCAGTTTAATAATATCACCCTCTACCTCTTTATACTTTTGCATATCACATAGCTCAACAAAATTATTAAGGTGAGCAGCAGCATCATCAGTACTAACACCAGAAAATTGCTCTTTCATAACAAGATTTAACAGTGCAGGTTTAATTTCATAGAACTCTGCTGTGGTAGCAGGAGGAGCAATAGGTGTGCATATGAAATCATTGTTGTTTGTGCTAGTGAAGTCACACAACTTAGTGTTTTCAGGATTACTCATTTTAGCAAAATTAAAACAGAACAAGAAAATAACAAACCGAAATAAACTAAATGCAGGATTTTTTTTTTGTGTTTTTGGGTTTTAACAGCAAACAAGATAAAATAAAATAAACTAAGCAAGACAAAAACAAAGTAATGAGATTGGAAGTGTGAGACTCCCCTATCTGGAGATTCCAGTGTCCCCGGCAACGGCGCCAGAAAAATGTCTTGATGGCGTGTTAACGGTAGAGTGTTTTATTACTTCCCAGCAACAGCACCAGAAGATCTGCTTGTTGACCGTGACAACACACGTTCGTTGGGAGACCCCAAGAGGAAGGTATGATGTAGTGCAGCAGCAGTTTTCCCTTGAAATATGACCAAGGTTTATCGAACCAGGAGGACACGGAGGTTCTTCAGAAGGTTGTCAGCGGCGCAACTGACGTGGAACCTGCACACAACACAAGCAAACTACTTTGCCCCAACGAAACAGAGAGGTTGTCAATCTCTCCGGCTTGCTGAAAACAAAGGATTAAACGTATTGTGTGGAAAACAGTAATGAGTGCAGAAAGTAACAGAGAACAAATGATTGCAGTTGGTGGTTTTATCAGTATGAGGAAATGGACCGGGGTCCACAGTTCACTAGTGGTGTCTCTCCATAAAAGATAACTAACATGTTGGGTAAACAAATTACAGCTGGGCAATTGACAAATAATGAGCGCATGACAATGCAATATATGACAAGATGATTATTATGAGATTTAATTGGGCATTACAACAAAGTACATAGACTTGCTATCCAACGCATCTATGCCTAAATAATCCACCTTCCGGTTAGCATCCGCACCCCTTCCGGTATTGAGTTGCAAACAACAGATTATTGCATGAAGTAAAGTGTGTAATGTAAACAATGCAAATGACACGTAGACAATGCATCATTGTTTTATCCCTAGTGGCAACAGCACATCCACAACCTTAGTCGTTTCTGTCATCTCGAGCCCAGATTACTGGAGGCATGAACCCACTATCTAGCATAAATACTCCCTCTTGGAGTTACAAGCATCTACTTGGCCAAAGCATCTACTAGCAACGGAGAGCATGCAAGATCATAAACAACATAAATAGATAGATTGATAAACAACTTGCTCATAGTATCAATATTCATCGGATCCCAGCAAACACAACATGTAGCATTACAATAAGATGATCTTGATCATGTTAGGCAGCTCACAAGATCTAAACATGGAGGTACAAGGTGGAGAGACAACCATCTAGCTACTGCTATGGACCCGTAGTCCAAGGATGAACTACTCACGCATCACTCCGGAGGCAGGCATGGCGGTGTAGAGGCCTCCGGTGAGGATCTCCCCTCCGGCAGGGTGCCAGGAAGAGCTTCAGAACCCTCCCGATCTAGGGTTGACGACGGCGGCGGCGACGGAACTTTTCGTGGAATATGATCGGTGTTTTTAGGGTTTTCGAGACATCAGGAATATATAGGCGAAAGGGCGGCGTCGGAGGGCACCCGAGGTGGCCACGCCAGGGGTGGGCGCCACCCCCTCCTAGGCCATGCCCTAGGGTGGCGTGGCTGCCTCGTGGCCACACTCCGTCTCCCCTTCTGGCTTCTGGAGTCTTCCGATGAGATATTTGCACACGTTGATTTTCGTCCAATTTCGAAAATATTTTGCGACTAGCCTTTCTGAAGGAGAAAAACAGCAGAAAACAGGAACTGGCACTTCGGCATCTTGTTAATAGGTTAGTCTCATAAAATGCATAAAAATGCTATGAAGTGTAAATAAAACATGTAGCAATTGGTATAATAACAACATGGAACATCAAAAATTATAGATACGTTTGAGACGTATCACGTCTCTACCTGCTTCTTGTACAAGCCCACCAAACAACTCAGATAGTTCTGAGTCTGAGGATCATGACCCTAGGGATGATCATGAGCCTGCAGCTCAGGTGATCGAGTCCCTAAGTGACTAGCTAGCTAGTTAAGATAGTTAGAAATAAGTTAACTAGATGAGCAACAAGAACTTTGTTGAGTGGAACAACTACTGCCATTACTATTTCTATTAATGTTTCTGTATCTGTGTACTTTCCTAATAATTGTTGTCTATTAAATAAAATAACAATAGCTTTTTTTAATTTCCGAAATATAATCACTGGCGTGACATCCCTCAACGGTAATACAAATTATCACTGGCGTGTCATTGTTCACGCCGGTGATCCAAAAATAATCACCGGCGTGGACTCACGCTCGCCGGTGATCTGAAATAGCACTGGCGTGAAGTCACCGGCGTGGGCGTTTCTCGCCGGTGATCCCAAAAACGTCACGCCGGTGATTAGCTGTTTCCTTGTAGTGGTAGGTTCCGGCACGGTAGTAGGAGGTGGCCTCTCTTGCTGCCGTGCTCCGCCACCCGGACAGCATGGAAGCTAGGGAGGCGGCCCCGGACCGGAGGCCACTTTAGCGGCGCGACATGGATATCACGGCTAGGGGCACCGCGGCCGTCATGGCCGGTGGTCGAGCTTGGTGGTCCGTGACTACTTTTCGTTGGCATTCTGGTTGCTTCTCTCGCTTTGCGGTCAGATGGACCTTCTGGGGGAAAGCCCTACACGGACTTCGGTCGGTGCCGACGACGGCAGCGCTTTTGGCATCGTTCTCTCTCGCTTGTTTGCGTCATTGTGGTGCTTCGATCCTGACCGATGTGAGTGGTTATGTGATCTCCAGGTGAAAACCTAATCTCCCCCGGAGTGGGCGGCGACCACAGATGTGTTGCGGTCTTATTGGAGGCATCATCTTGGAGATCCAGGCCATCACAGTGTGGTTGGTTCGCAGCAGCTGGCGGGTGAGTTTCTGTGGCCGGGGAATGTGTATTCGAGGGGCGACGGCCCCACACAGTGGTGGACGTCGAGGCGGCGGCCTCGGTCTCCCATGCTGCGACGGTTTTATGAGGCACGGTTGTTGTCTTGCGTGGGTCTCGGTGGCGACCTCGCGCTGCGCGGACAGAGGGACCGGGCTGGATCGCTTTCGGGCAATGCGAAGGTTGATCTGATTGCTACGTCGGGGCGGCGGCCCCGGATTTGACGCGACGTTCGAGTTCTGTGGGCAGTCGGTTGGGCAGCTCTGTGTGGGCGGCGGGTCGCCTCGGTTGTGCAGTTTTTTGGCACCTTTTTTTCTCATAAACATGACGATGTATAGTTTGTATGGTTTATTGACCCGATTTTTCTTCTAAACTGGTCATCTCTATTTATTCATCGACCACCTTAATCTTAAATATTACTCACTCCGTTGCAAAATAAGTGTCTCAAGTTTGCTCAAAACTGGATATTTCATATATAGATACATATTTTTTTATCAAATTTGAGACACTTATTTTTGGACGGAGAGAGTATTAATCTCAAACGGAAGGAGAAAAAGAAACAAGCAGCACTTTTACAAGTCTACAAAGCTCACGTGCTCTGATGCTCTTGAGCATTTGTTTTTGCGGGTTCGCGACAGTACAGTGCCGAAGGATCAATCATCCAGGTGCTACCAGAGACTGAACCTGCCCGTGAAGACGGGGCTGGTTCACTCCTCCGATCCGCGATCGCTCCAACGAGCTGCTTCCGAGAGTCCTCTGTTCCTTTGCACATTTTTGGTTCGTTAACTTTTCCTTCTCTTGGTTTTCTCTTCAAGACGGAGCACCGGACGCCGCCCCCGACCCTGTGGACAAACGAGCAGCATGATAAGTTTTTTGATTAAGAGTAATCTGCAAAACCCAGAGTGTTGGTGCCTCGTGGAAATTGACAAACTTTCTGCAATATACTAGTATATGACACTGATGTTCCGTTCTCTCAGTTCTTTTGTGCTACCTCACCGCTGACGTCATGATTATAGGACCGCCGCCCGTACAGGATCATCGTGAAAGCTCAATTCCAGCAATTAACAAGCCGCGATCATTGCAGCTAACCCCACCACTCATAGTAAAAAAAATGAAAAAGCAGGAAAATCGAGTGATAGTGTTACAATTATCCTTATTTTTCTTTCGTATAAATATATTCGGCAGTCCAAATCATCATCACTCACCAGCCAGCAGCCGCGGAAGCGGATTGGATGACGCGCAGTAGCAGTAGCAGCCGCATCGCCAGAAAGCGCCGCGCACTTCAAGGCCGTCGTCGCTGCTGACGACGCCTCCCTCCCTCCCAGAGTGCAGCTGACACGCGGGCCCCGCCACACCGCTTTATAACCGCGCCGACGCTCCACGCCTCCTTTGCAGAGTCGAAGCAGTAGCCGACGGCGGCCTGTCTCGTCGGCGCGCGGAACCCTAGGCGGCTAGACGTCGATCGATTCACCGCCGGCGAGGTGGGTTCGGGCGACAGGATAGCGACCTCGTGCTTGGGTTGGGTATCCGCAATTATCGCTGATTTTTTGTTTTTCTGTGTGGATTTTTCTTCTCAGGGGTTCTCGGGGGCTCGGCGTGATGGCGGTGGCGTCGCGGCTGGCGGTGGCGCGGGTGGTCTCGCCGGACGGCGGCGGGAGGAGGGGGCGGCAGGGGTTTGCGGTCGTCGGGCTCCCCGTCGCGGCGGCGAGGAGGGGGAGGAGGCGCGGCGGGGCCGTGGCGGCCAGCCCCCCGACGGAGGAGGTGGCGCAGTTGACGGAGCCCCTCACCAAGGAGGACCTCGTCGCCTACCTCGCCTCCGGGTGCAAGCCCAAGGAGAACTGGAGGTGAGCAGCTCGACATGTTTCTTCTTTTCGTGAGTATCGACATGTTTCTTCACTTCAGTACATACTGTTGGATTTGGAATAAGATGTTCACGTGGAGATGCAAATTCTCGAGTTCGTTTGACGGATATGGCTGATTCATGTTCCGTAGATTCCTTTTTAGCTATGCAATTGAGGATTCAGTGCTTAATTACTTGTGGAATGGTGGAAGTTTCGGGATGAAATCAGTGGGCCTTGTAGTGATGAACCGGGTTATCTTTTCTAGTTTGTACTTGTAGCAATGATAGGGTGGATGTGTTCAAGTGACATTTACTTGTGCATGATTGGAAAAATGAAGCTCTATCCCTGTTCATAGGGAAGGGGACACATTGTGCTGGTTAGCATTGTTGTACTGGATAGGAGATAAACTGGGGGATACATTGTGTTGTGTTGTTGGCGAATGGCGCAGCTCATGGACTCATATAAGGCAAGAAGTGGCAAAATTGCAATAAATAAATAATCTATTATCATGGAGATGATTGTCCTAAATGACAGAAAAAGGTCTGTCTTAGCTGTTGATATGCCTTGTTAATGTAATGAGTGTGCTGATTTGTTTCTATCGGTACAATTCATTGTAGATTGAAGATGATTGAGATCTTGCAATATAATTTTTTCTTGTTGAATTTTATGACCTTATATCTGTTTACCGAGTATTTCTGTTAGCTATTTAATCCACCTCTCAGAAAATTTCTTATTTTACAGAATTGGCACAGAACATGAAAAGTTTGGTTTTGATGTCGAAACATTGCGCCCTATAACTTATGATCAGATCAGTGCCATACTAAATGGGCTGGCTGAGAGGTTTGAGTGGGACAAGATAATGGAAGAAAACCATGTTATCGGTCTCAAGCAGGTAAGAAGCCTATAAAGATAACTAATAATATTGATGCTTTTCACTGAATCACTTCTGAGTTCTGTTACAACTTATTTGTATGGATGCAGGGAAAGCAAAACATCTCGTTAGAACCTGGTGGCCAATTTGAACTTAGTGGTGCTCCTCTTGAAACATTACATCAAACTTGTGCGGAGGTCAATTCACATCTTTATCAGGTAAGTTTCTATAGACGAGCGAAACGTTGCATGCATAGTATATGTATATTTGCTTCCCAATCTCAACCATGTCGATTATACTGAGAACCCAACAACTGCATATCTCCAAGTTTCTTGTGGGAGTTTGTATCATCATATGGATGCATTTGTAAGAAATCGTAACCTAGGCGGGCTGGGCACCGAGTTCGTTTCCTTTATAGCTACTGGGTTCATGAAATACAAATTGAACCCATTTCATGTTCTGTTTCTGCCATCCAGGTTTATCTGCTCAAAGTGTAATTGTGTTAGTTCTTGTTCTGCAAGTATCGTACACAGTTCTATGCTATGATATTAACTTGTGCTGGTTGTTGTAGGTCAAGGCGGTTGGTGAGGAAATGGGAGTTGGATTTCTTGGACTTGGTTTTCAGCCAAAATGGCCACTGAGTGATATACCAATAATGCCCAAGGTAATTCTGTCCCTAAACCTTATAAATATAGTTTTTGAAGTTTTTACAGTTCCTGAACTGTTAAAGGGCCTTGTTACTATTTGATTTATATCCCAGTCTAGTCAATTGCTGAGAAATGAAGCTGCAAATCGAAGATTATAATTGGGATTTGCAGCATTAAACAGCATAGTTTCAAAGCTTTTGAATTTTGATACATCTCTTGTGACGAAACTCCACTTGGACTGCATTGAGCATTTAACAGTTAGCACAAAATGACCAATAACTCACATTGTAATATTCTTTCATGCTCACCCTCTGCAAGTTAGAAATAAATTTTTCGGTATGCAACATAGTTGTACTGTTACTGGGTCCTATGAAGTCTGATCATACAGATTGTAAATTGTAATTTTCTAGGGAAGGTACGAAATTATGAGAAATTACATGCCTAAAGTTGGTTCTCTTGGCCTTGATATGATGTTCCGCACATGTACTGTGCAGGTAAGTCATTTTGATCTTTGTGTTCATCTACTGTTTTGACAACTTGTTGGTCTCTATTTGATTTCACCTCGAACAGACTAGAAGAAACTAATTATGACTTCACTAAACAGCTTTGATTAAGAGTAAACTATTCTGGCATGCAGGTTAATCTTGACTTCAGTTCGGAGCAAGATATGATAAGCAAATTCCGTGCTAGCCTAGCGTTGCAACCTGTGGGTATCTGTATTATCCTCCTAGCAATTTACTTTAGTGCTCTGCTCTCACAGGAACCTAACTCGTTAGTTTAACAGATCGCGACAGCAATATTTGCAAACTCTCCCTTCAAAGAAGGAAAACCAAATGGGTTTCTCAGTTTAAGAAGGTTCTTGCTTCATAGCTTTTCAGAACTTAAATATAACGTTTCATTGTATGGAGCTGCTAACATCGATATCATCGTCTGCAGCCAAATCTGGACTGATACTGATAACAACCGCGCGGGGATGCTTCCCTTTGTTTTTGACAGCACATTTGGGTAATCATTCATGTGAACTCGTTGCTCCTGTCCACCTAGAATGCCAACAATTTGATCAATGTCATCATTAGTTTAAAAACTGTTCCTACGGGCTTTCCATGTGAATGAGTTCTGATTATAGTTTGGTCTTGGTTGCAGATTTGAGCAATACGTGGACTATGCCTTAGATGTCCCAATGTATTTTGTATACCGGAACAAGAAATACCTTGACTGTACCGGAATGTCATTTCGGGTATATTCCTCTCTCTGATATCTTACTAGTTGTGCAGTTCTATGCTGGAAATCTTGTAAATCATATCTTATGTTTGAAGCTCTTGGCTACAGCAGATGACTTTTATCTATTAGTAGTTCAAATACTCTTATTTGACTTTTATTTGTTTTGCAGGATTTTATGGTAGGAAAGCTCCCACAGGTTCCAGGGGAGTTGCCCACTTTGAACGATTGGGAGAATCATCTAACAACAATTTTTCCTGAGGTTTGCCTTTAATTTGGCTTGCGTGGTGACATATTAATCGCTGATAGTCAATGTAATAATCAGTTGCTCTTCATGATTCTGCTTGCAGGTTAGGTTGAAGAGATACATAGAGATGAGAGGTGCTGATGGTGGCCCATGGAGGAGATTGTGCGCCTTGCCTGCATTTTGGGTTTGTTTGTTGACTCTCGCAGCTGTTTTGTATTTCGACACCACCTCATTTATAGTATATAGTGTTAAAGACATGGGCTGATCATGTCGTCAGCGGAACTCTGAATCAGCTTTGTATCTGATTGGTCCTTCTCTACAGGTTGGGTTGCTGTATGACGAGGAATCCCTACAAAGCATTTTGGACATGACTGCTGATTGGACAAAGGAAGAAAGAGAGATGTTAAGACGGAAGGTATCTTAAGATATTTCTGTCTTTTGACCTTAGTGGCTGAAATCGTTGTCGCTTGGAAATTATCTGTTTTGCCTTTGCAATCCCAACAAATGATAATTTAGACGACCAGGATTTATTTCAGCAGATTTGGGAGGCATAAATCGTTACTTGAGTTGTCTGTGACACTGCTTTGTTTGATCAGGTGCCGGTAACTGGTTTGAAAACACCATTCCGGGATGGTTATGTGAGAGATTTAGCTGAAGATGTTCTCCAGTTGGCCAAGGTTACTAGCTCTCTTATTTGTACGAGTCATATTGCGGAAGCCCATTAACACGCGCTATGATAATATTGATCATATTGTCTGTGATGCAGAATGGACTAGAAAGAAGAGGATACAAGGAGGTTGGTTTCCTGAGAGAGGTCGACGAAGTGGTTAGAACAGGTGAGGCTTTCAGCACTTTTTTTTATTCTGTCAAGACAAAAACCTAACTAACTTGCCAGGCCTGGCTAGAATTACAACTTCTGCACACAGACTATATAATTCTCGACCTACTCCGTTGCAGGTGTGACACCCGCTGAGAGGCTTCTGAACCTGTACGAGACCAAGTGGAATCGCAGCGTGGACCCTGTCTTCGAGGAGTTGCTGTACTGATCCTGTGATCCTATGTAACTTATGTGGACGCTGAAAACTTGAACGAGACGAAGCCATCTGAGGAGGGGAAGCTTCCTATTAAGTCTCGCGGATCCAAATAACTTTGAGCTCGAACACTCTGTCTGTCGCTGTTCTCTATAGTTTCTTTTTTCCCCAGCTGTTTGGAGGGTTTTACAAGTTTTGGGTTTTTGCCCTAAGTCAAGGGAACTGGAACAAACCACTGTTTGTACCGACCCTTTTTTCTTTCTACCTTTCATGATCAATGTTGTAATCTGAATAAGAACCCATCTGGCGTGACTTGATTTCTGGAAAATAATTTCGAATTGGAGTGTTTGGGACAGATGTTCAGGGTTTTTGTTTTTGTTTTTGTGAATACAGATGTTCAGGCTAAAGTAGACTTCTGAAGCAGTTCTGTCTCTTGCGAAGAGTTCGATTCGTGCATGCCATTGAGGCATTGACGACCAGGAAACCAAAACGTGCGCGCCGTGCCTGTACGTCTCTTGCGACCAAGCCGTTCTTTCCCTTCTTCAACCTTGCTGATGGGTCATGGGTGCACGCACGTCACGGCACTTGCAAGTCCTCGCCACGTACCTACCTTTCCAATCAGTAGCTCAATCACCTTACTACAGTGAACAAACTCGTGGGACCCAGGAAATTTTGTTTTCTTACTCATGAGTGGAGATTTCGTGCTACCAAGCTCCAGTAATCTCACTATTTTTTCAAAAAAAAAATGTACCTTTAAACAAATCTGACAAATAACATGCATGTTTTTAATGATATATTTTACAAGTCTGCAAAATCTTAATGTGAAATACTTTATGCTTTGAACTACATAAAAATGACAAATGTACGTGTCGGAGTATTGTGAACAATGTATAGTTTCAAATTTATGTGGTATCTAAATGATCTGACATCTCATTCGCAAAAAAATTTATCTGACATATGACACTGAATTGTTATCCATCACCGGTATGAGCTATGGTGGTACAACGACGAGTTCAGTCGTGGTTTTGACAAGAATTTTGAGATATATGTTTCTATGTAGTTGTTGTGTTCTTTGTTATTTTGATTCACAAATAGTTATGACTATATTTAACGACCGACTACAACTGATGGGATGGCCGAATTACAACGTTTGCGAACTTTGCAAAAGAGAGCCTCAGTTGGCAGCCCAGATCATGCACGAATGCCGCTACACTATGTGAATTTTGGAATGATATTACATTTTGTTTGGACCTCGATCCCTCCTGCACATTCTCCTTGGCAAGTTCTGGCTCAGTGAACGATTATGTTGGCATCTTAGAAAATTTGGAACTAGCGGAATGTACGGGTTGTTTGCAGTATGCATTTCATGCCAACCGCCATTTTGAGCGAGATCAAATCCGAGGTCGCCAGTTGGGATTTGGCCGGGGCTAAATATCTGGTTCTTATTATGACATGGAAGTATAATACCTTGTATGTTTTTCCTTTTTGCCTTTTTTTTTTGCATTCCATTCTTATAGAATCTTCTTAATTAGTGAGATGGCACTTTTTAGAGAAGACATTGAGAGATACTCCAGAGACATTAGGGCATGTACAATGGGGTGATGTCAGCCTTCTCTTAGCGTTGACACGTAAGATAATTATCTAGGTGGCGGAGAGAGAATTAAGAAAGATAAGGTTGTCTTTACTTAGCTAAGGAATGATCTCTTACGAAATAAGAGAAGACTAATTTCACCATTGTACCATTTGTCTTCTCTTAGAACTACGATTTCTTACTAAAATATAATTAATTCATATTAATTGTTAGGGATGGCAATAAGAGATAACGCATTGTACAACTAATAATTTTGTCTTCTCTAAATGACGTGGACGGCTAAGAGAAGACACACATTCTTTACCATTATACATGCCTATTGGCACTTGCAGCATCTGGCGAGCTCAAACAGCACGCACGCCACGCGTCCCAAACCGGGTCACATCATGACGATATCATACAAAAAACCGGGTCACATCACATGCTCGTAGTCGCTTGGGTTTCTTGTACCTTGGGCCATGCTTGTCTGCAGGGGCCCTGTACAGGAGCCAGCGCTCGACCTCGTGCACGCACGCACCGCAATGGTTTTCTACTCCTGCCGCTTCACGTGATCAAATCAATCACGATCCGGTTTGCACATGCATTTCAATCTTGTCGAAAATCCGCCGATCTCGCTCTTGCTACGATGACTCGAACGCGCCACCAATCCTCTACATCGATGATCTATTTTTCGACTCCTCGTCCTTTAGATCAACTAGATGACCGGTTGCGCCACTGGCGCAGGTGCCAAAAGCATGACTGTATTGTAGCCTTAAGGTTTTAATTTTTTACATATAATGTTTTTCATGTTTGAGATTTATCGTTCATCATGCGGCTACCATCGATAATTTTGTGAACCCATATGAGTAATGGAAAATGAATGGTATATTGGTGAAAGCTATTCATTTTTGTCCGTATAAAACATCAATAAACTAAAAATGCATTTAAATTGGTGAATGTACACAAACATAAATTACTTGATAAATAGATAACCTGAATGTTTATTGGTCAGATTTGTCTGTATGAACCCAAAGACATAACAAAAAAAATCAATCAAGTGTCAATAACATAACATAGTCAATCATCGGATGTATAACAGTGAGTGCTGGAAAATAGCAACCGAAATGAATGATATAGATGCAAGTAATATTTTGGTGTTGTGTATTTATTATTTAATAAGCTAAAACTGGGTGTATCAAGCATCTTCAAAGTTCAGAAAGATCCAAGACATTGGATCTATAAAAGGTCTCCTTTTTACGCTCGTTCTTTTTAGCGTACGGGTCAACCACGCAGGTAAATCTATAGCACCATGTTGTTAAGGATATTTTTTAGCTTTAATTTCTATGTAGCTGAGATGGCAAACTCAAGAAGACACAAATCATTAATATACAGAAAGCGGAGATACTAATCAATGGAACCCATGTCTCTTCACAAATTGTAAGCAAAAAATCTGCACGAATAACACTCATTTCAGCTATACTTTCTGCATGAGGAAACCAACAGCAGAAGGCCTCTAAAACTTGTGTACACCCCTGGCGACATGGACAGCCATCGACGTCGTCTTCCTCCCCAAGTCATGGATCAGCTTGAAGACGTAGACATCCCCCGCAGTCTGTTGTCCGCAACAAATCTGACCCAGCGTTCAGACCTGAAGCCTCTGATCAGACTTTGTAATGGTAATACCTGACATTCCACTTCTCTTCTCTGCCCGGCCAGAATAGCAGGACATCATGAGGCCTCCTCTGAAAATGATCTGCAGCAAATTCATAGGGAATGATCCGGCCGAGCGCCACCCATCTCGCTATCAGATAGAGACAGCTCCCACCGGTGCCCACGAGCTCCCTGCCTGTGACGGAACAAGTAAGAGGTACTCGCCACGAAATATGTGACGGAACTTCCATTCATTGCCATCAAGATATTTTGCAAACAGCTCCTGTGTGTAGGCTGCAGTGTGAAAACCGACAAATAAGCAAATTAGAACAGATGATGATTCAGTTCACTCTATGCATCCAAGTCAATTCAATAATTTGAGATGAAAGTGTAGAGAAGAAGCACATACCAGGTGAAGTGGTTGGAACGTCAACTGTGCACAGAGTTCATCTGTTTCCGCATCAGTCTGAAGGTAACAACACCAATGATGAAACACAAGGATAGCAGTAAGATTATTTCGCCGCAGAATAGTGCACTCCAAATCTCCACGATGTAATGGCAAAATAATTTGTGCAAAAAACTTGTCAGCGTTGATTTTTAGTTAAATATTGATAGCTCTAGGGACAGTAAAAACTCTGAATTCCTATGCTCGTCTTATAATTTTCTAAGTGGCCTAAGGTTATTATTGTTTCATCTTCCCGGAAAAAATCGATGAAAAGACACCTTTCAGTAAAATACTTTTGTTTAATGAATTAATTAATACATAGGGCTAGAAATTGATGGGAAGATGATCACCACACAGATGATTTCAGGTTGCAGAAAGTCAGAAATGCACGAATCTAATACCGTGTTCTCTTTTTGAATCACATAAGATCCTGCTACACTAAATTCAAATTCTTGGCAGGCAAATGGGAAATATGAGTACTTGTTATTCATGAGTAAAAAATACATGATAGACAGTAAGAGGAGGTTGCTTATTTAAAATTAGCAGTACATTCAGTGTAAAATAATTCGATGAGCATTCATATTAATGGTAGTGATTCACAAAGTAATTTTAATGGGGGTCGCAGTGGAAGGCGTTTGGCAGGAAACTTGAATAACTAAACCCACATGTTTCTCAATTTAGATATATAGCAGAGTTAATGCTACAGGTTGCCAATTATACAGAAAGTCATATGGCTGAACAAATAAAGCAACCTCATAGTGCCAGTCAGAAGCATCGGTAAATTCAGAAAAGAATGGTCAACATGTAAACGCCTGTGCATATCATGAAACGGTAACAGTTATTATAAGTGTTTAAAAGAAAAATAAACAGACAAATAAACAGACAGATATCAACCACAAACAAAAGGACAGACGGTGTATCTATGAATCTCAAGGCAGCAATAAGAAATGCTTGTATTCGGTACCAAAACCAAGGGAGTCAGCAAGAAGAGGCCACAACTGACAGGCTGCACAGAATTCTGTTAGTAAAACAAAATACAAGGTAATTCTGGATACCCAAAAGCAAAATTTACTGACTAAATTTTAGTGTATCTACAAGGCCCAACATGACACAGAATTAACCTTTTGCACTTATATGGTCGTATATAACAGTAAATGCATAACTAATATTAACCGTTCTCTAAAGTTAAATGAAAACCCAAGGGCAAGACATCCTCCAACTATCGGATGCCTGACGATGCTCAATTGCTCACTAATACAGTGAGTACTTTGTTCTATGTATCCGTGGAGTAGTCAAGAACCCTTTATGCAGGTTTTTAGATGCTTAAAGAGGAGCAAAAGACAAAAAGTGAAGACTATCTTGATTAAATGTGACTGCAATGGTAAACGGATCAGTGACCCTAGAGTTATGAAGACAATCACCTGGTTGCACCGAGTGGTCATCTACTTATATTGATTAAACCTGCTAAGTACTCATTTTTTGCATACTACTCAGTTGGGAGAACCTGAGCTAGTATTCTGACTGTTTTGGAACACTGGTTTGCCCAAAGAATATTGGATTAGCTTATGCAATATACAACTAACAAAATTCCAAGGAAACTTCTGAACGTAATTTACAGTATACCTGATCTGCAGTTTTGGCTGATTAGATTAAAGCTTGTATGACATAATTACCACAGTGGTGAGACGAGATTGCAAATAATGCACCTTGGAGAGTGCCTATAAGCATATTGATGCGCAGTTCCTCCGGAGCAACATCTATAATTGGTTGAGGGTTGATGCATAAGAATAAAATACCAATGCAATAATATCAAATGCTTACCAAGCCGATGAACTCAGCGTTCCCATTCTGCTACGCCACAAAACCGATAGCAAAAAATGCAAGCACAGGTTTTAGCGATCATGTACTCATCTTTTCATCTCTGCACTAAACTGGACATCTAAAGTGAACATAAGAACAAATGCAATTTGCAAAGCTTACTCAAGTCGATCATCGGACGCGGATTAGCTTGTACGTGCTCCTAGCTAGCTAGGAGGGTACCTGTTGGTCGTGGTCAGAGCCACTTCCCTGGCCGCCAAAGGCGATGCCGCTATCATGACCAGTGTCCCCGCCATCGAAGCTGCTGCCTTGGCCACGAAGTCAATGCCACTGCCATGTCTAGTGTCGCCGACACCAAAGCTGTCGATGGTAGTCATCATCAATGCTGGAGTGCACGAACATAACTATCCAACTGGGAAAAAACATTTTTCATTTACATGCTTCAACGCTATATTATATGAGAGATTCCGTACAAATTGGTAAAAATGTGGAGAACATAATAAGCAAGATTATTGTCAAACCTATCGAGATATATTTTACTAACAAGAACCATAGGTGAATATTTATAGCACGGATATTAATCTAGCCACAAACTGGTTTATGCAAGCCTGTATGTACTTGCACACAATGTAGCATTAAAAATTTAGAAGATATTTACACAGAAGTAATAGGCCATAGCCTCAATCAAAGCCACAATTAAGCTCTTTATCTTACGCTCTTTATGTAGCATTCAAGTGGTGTTTTACTCTCTTTATCTTACGCTCTTGCCTGTTGAGTATATAAACATGCTCCACTGTGTGCTTGAAGTTCCAACTACGTGCTTCTAACCATATACTCTAAAAATCATCTACAGTACTGCCGAGACAGTAAATGGACAATATACGTGCTAGCACATAGTCAATCTATGCCAAAAAGAGGCAGAAAATGAACAGGTTGTCTCGTATCAGAAGGAACGCTGAATTCAGTACTCTGCTGTTTGCAGCTTTAGGTGATGTAGTTCCAACATCTCTGTAATCCTGCTCATCGTAGATTCAGATTTTGACCCACAACAGAGGTAACAAGACCCATGATGTAGTACTTGTCGGCATAATATCAAGAACATTCATTCAAGTCAGATTTTAAAAACGAATTATTGTCATTTGATTTTAACGCTGCAGGGATTGAAGTATATGATAATTTCATTTCCATTCCCGATGGATGACAGCAATTATCTCATCCCAAAGTTCTGTTGATAACCAATTAAGAAAGGCCAGAGAGAATGTCTAAGGAGCTGCAACATAAGTAAAATTTCTAAGCAACCACTTGAAAGATATGCTCGAATTGAGGACACAACTCAAACAACAATATTTTATAGCTATCATTCGCAGTTTTCATCAACATCTGAAGAGACTAAGTAAAGAGACAACCACTGTATCACTCCGAAGTAAAAAAAAGGTAAGAATACCTAGCAAAGGATACAGTCAAACATTCCATATGTACATGTCATATTCCAAGCAGGAATACTCAAAACTTGTCAAACTATAATTACCGAAGATGAATTGCACTATATCTTTATGTAACACTTCTTCAACTGCCATTTAGCAGTACTAAAGATGCTTCCGAACTTCTCATACGACATTTTATTTAGAAACACAACAACATCTATAGACGATAAACTCTTTTTCGACCAAGCAACCTCCTCTTTATCATCAAATCAGGCACACTTCCTCAAGAGTAGCACCACATTCTAAACTGCTTGTATGCCGCCTTTCTTAGAAAAGTGCATCATATTCCAAAATTTTGTCCTGCAAAATTCTGAAATTTGCAAACTCTGAAACTGATTTCACATTAGCTGATCTCAAGAAGATATACAAAGTAATATTTGAAGGTACATTTTGAATTGCATTGGGTATCAATTTCATAACCATCTTTTATCACAGATTTCACTATCCGATATGATTATGCTTTGCTCAAATAATAATTTGGATCCACATCCATAACTACATTCAGGCATTCATCACCTTGTGGCTTCACTGTATAGACATTCTCGGGATAATGCTTTTTCTACATCATTTGCTAAACTATGCCTAACCACGACTTGTACAAAACAAAAGTATGCCGTTGCAAGACAAGAGTAAATAGAGGAAACTGCACTATACATATGCTTGTATGAGATTTAATGCGTTGAATAGATAATCAAATATGGATGAAATAGTCATAATATATTTGCAGGTGGAATTAAAAAGACTAAGCAAAAAAAAGGGAAAGTCAGAGGCTATATATTTTGTAAATTAATAAACGTGCTTCCAATATAGAAAAAGGGGAGTAGACATTATTATGAAGCCACACCAATCGTAATAGTTCATCATTTCTTCAAAACAAAGTGCAACGCAGCCAAGCCTAAGCACACAATTACAGATGAAAAACAAATTGTGACTGTTTCATTAATAGAACAAACAAAAAGAGTATTTCCTGAGGCAAGAACATTGAACACATAAAGAGTTCAATAAAAATGAGCTGGCAAAACACATATCTCTGTAAAAGGTGAGACATATCTCTGTGAAAGGGAAACAACAGAGTAAGCATAAAATCTTATTAACAATTACAGATGGAACATGGAACCAGAGATATTCTTCTTGTTCCTCCAAACTACACCTGAGCCAAATTATGAGAGAAGGTAGAAAATGAAAGGAAATCCTTTTTTATACCTTTTCTTATTTATGTCAACAATAACAGGAAGAGAATCTAGTATAGTAGTATTGCTACAAATAACATCCACTCGCCGTGAAACACCCTCTCTTCAGGAGCACCTTTTAAATTTTTAGTTTGGAAGAGAAATAAGTATTTTTGTTCGTCAAAGTAAGCATAACTGAACATCTGGATGGTTTTAACCACATACAGGAAGAAAGCTAGCTGACATATCAAGTGGACTAAGCACAACACACGAACGACAAGTAATGTACATATTTACCTAGAACCAGTCTGTTTGTGACGGGGAAAGTAGTCCTTTACCTCAAGAGAATAATTTGCAGAAAGGAGAATGGAAAAAGAAATCTAGACCTGAAAGGAAACAAATCATAAAAGGATGAAGAACATGGTGTTAAATTCACCGCTAGATAATTACTACATGGTGTATACAAGAGCAAATAAGAAGACAAATCTGCCACTTTTTGTTGATTGTCATAAACAATGACTAAAGAGGAAACTGCCGCAATACTGCAGCTTCTCTAATGTTCTCAGAACCCACAGGTCTGATGGCACAGAAAATAAAATAGCTGGTGTAAAATAGCCAACATAAGTCGGCATAAAGATTAAAGAAACACTGTGAAGTCACCAAAACGATCTTCTAAATCACAGAATAATAGATATAAAACCCAACTTCACCTTGACAAATTGAAGTTAATTCTCTTTAGGCCCATTCAATTGTAGCAGGCAATTCAATTCAATGATATGGGAGTTCATAACTTAGTCAATAGATCCATAAAAGACAGGGATGCTCTATTTGGGAGAAACTGTCTTTAAAGAGACAATTTGTATCGATTCTTCCATTGGGGGACACATTTTGAGGAATACAGGTTCATACCCAAGTTCTGTAGCTCTGCTTGCATTAAGGTACAAAAAGACTACACAAATGCCTTGGGTACTGATTCTAGACACACAACTGATGTCTACAATGGTAATATTGAAGACGATAAAAAGCTTAACAGTCCATATTAACAATGTTACCTTATAAAAGGGAGCAGGTCATCACTTCCAAGAAAATCATGTAGAGAGGACACAAAATGGTTACAGCTAGCAAGTGCCTGTCAAGGAAACAATCTCTGATTTAGTATGAACTCAAACCCAATGATGATAATCACACATGAAGCACACTGTAATACAGATTCATTGGAAAGTAGGAGAACCTGTAGGATAAAAAATGAGAAAGCAAGCAATTGCCCAGATTTCTTATGCCTCCAGTGTTACTCTCTCTGATTCAAAAAGAGCGTCCATTTTGTGTTATCGCCACAACTGAGAATATGCACCGACACGCGCTGTTGTGTTCTGGCTGAGCATGGTGAGCCCTACAGAGAAAGAAGGCATCCATCAGCAGGCGTCGATACGCAATTAAGTAAGCTGTTGTTCACAGGCTAACACATATTAGCAGATACTACCCCAAAAAAATTATAGACATTTGAACAGACTATTCCAGACAATTGAACAACCAAAACCTTTCTAAATTACAAGACCATGCAATTCATCCTTCGAAATAATTTCAAAAATATATGATGGTGATGTTGTATCCCACAAACATATAAGGATATTTATCATAAATCCAGGCATAAGTTCCTGTATTGACCATAAGGATACACAAATGGCCTGATATTCTATCTAATCAATCAAACCTCCAAGAATGGTTCAAGAACGAAGAAGCATACACATCGTTGTCGAGAGTCGCAGGCTCTGAAACCTGTGGAGAACCATTGTCAGTGCCACATACTCGACATTGCACACGGAAGGACCTACAGAAGGAAAATAGCAAGATGAACATGGTGGACACAAACCCAGTCCAAGAAATTTCTCTTTGGCATGGCTGTCAGTAAATACTGAAAATCGAAGTAAAATTGAGTGCCTAGATCAAAGCTATTCATCACATAGTAAGAGATAAATCATGCATGTGTGGTTAAATTAGGGAGAGGAATCACTGGGTGTTGTGCCTGTTTAAGTAGGTACGCATCAATAACAATTGTTAGTTGAAGCATCATATTTAGCAAAAACCTGCAGGGCTCTACGTTGTTGTTGGCATTAATAAAACAGCAGACCCGAACCAGGATAGCGAATCAGGTCATTCTTAAAAAAAACACAAGAAACAGGGCCGGTTTCTGAACCAGGAATCATTAGCTTCAGCTACATATGCCTTGCCCAATCAGCTTAGTTGCTCACGCGTTAATCGGGTTCCCCAAGCTACCCCTACAACACTGCTTCTACCAGTCTGAATCCCCTCAAATACTAATTTCACTTTCCACTTCCTCCTCCAATCGCTCTAGCCTCTAGCACTAACACCAGGTCATTTAAAGACGCCAACATGATTAAATAACCTCAATATCTCACCTTGACTGTCGAAGGTGCGAGAATTGTTGTCCGTCAGTGGCCGTCTCTTGACAATTCTTGCATCCCCGTTCTGCAAGTTTGGCCTATAAATTAACAAGGAAATGATAACGGTGTCAAAATTGATACCATAAACACCATAATCAGACCTTTTTATGGAAAATGGTAGAAGGATTAGCTACTAATATGCTAACTTGAACAATTAGATATCATTAAGTAGAAAATTGTACTGATCATCATATACTGCAGTCTACAAGTTTTAAGTTTCTTCATGTGCTAAATGGGCAGTCACGGTGTGAGGTTTCTCTTGAGGTCATTTCTTGTTGTGGAAAGCTTGCAGGGGCATAACAACAAACATGTGGCAGGCAGCACACTGAAACAGCGTACACTTAGCTCAGAGAGACTCAGAGACGGCGAGCAATACCAGATCGTAGCTGATATCTCGCGCTCGTCCAGGAATCAGGTCCAGCGTGCTCGAAACTTCAGCCGTTGCGCCCGCGAGCTCCATGGCGGCACTGCCGAGTTCATCGACCGGGATGAGACAGCAGGTACGGGGGACCGCGGGCTGGAGGGGGAGGGAGCAGGGGATCCTGAATGGTGTGCACCTCCATCCATCAAGTATCACAAAATCTTGAACCATCTGAAGCGATCAAGGAGAGCGAAAACAGATCGAGCGTTGAAACAAAAAATTAGGGAGAGGAATCGGAATGAGGAGAGGGCCAGTACCTTGCTAGGAGTAGAGATGGAGAAGCACGGAGAGGTTGCTCGTGGGGATCTCGCACTCTCCGTCCTCGTCATCTCCTGGCCGCCACCGTGGCCGTCCCGGCCGGCTCCGACCGCTCGAAGCTCATCCTCTGCGTCACCGCTCTCCTCCAGGACGCGCTGCTGCTGGCCATGGCGTCCGCTCGACGCCGACCATCGGCGCCGCCATCCTCCTCCAGGAAGTGACCCCGCCTCCGTGAGCGGACGCCGCCGCCCTGCCTGTCCGCCACCTCCGTGCGCAGCCGCTGCGGCCCGGCCGCCCGCCTCCGTGCGCAGGAGGGGAGAGAGGTCGAGGCGAGTGGCCAGAGGCGCGGCGACGGCGGCTGTGGCGGGTGGAGAGGGAGGGGATTGGGCGAGGAGGAGCGGGATGGGAAGGGGAGACGAGGGCGCGGGGCTAGGGTTGCCCTTTCGCGGCGTGAGGAGAGTGGAGAAGGCGTCGCTTCGCGAGGGGTGCGGCCGTGCGTCGACCGGAGGCGTCCGCGCAAAAAGAAAGGGCGACGCGGGCGACGTGCTGCAGCTGGGCCCCTCCCTCCTGTTGGCCCACACGTCATGGACTGTCTGTGTGACAAATCATGTACAAAACATAAAACGACGACGATCCAACGGCTGTAATACAATGGACGATGGAATCAAGGGACAGGATAGTGTGGCCTTGGAACAGTAACCGGGCTGTGGACACTCCATGGATGTGGTTGACATTTATAGGTTAAATTTCCACATCCTCCAAATCTCGCTCCAATAGCATTTGTTAAAGTCGTACTAGTTGCATACTCATCTTATGAGGAATGTAATCACATAAACGGCACACAATTTGACAAGCAGGTTCAGTGATCAAAGGCTACATACGTGGGGTATGCTTAACGGACTCTCCTTCATGTATCCTAATCCAGTGGCGAATTTACCATCCCTCCGCCCTGGGCACGTGCCCGGGCTCGCCGCCACCGGATGGCTGATCGCCGGTGAGGTTTTATGGCGGCTGAACACGCCGGAACAGACAGAATTCACGACGGTGACGAGAAAGACGCTTATTTTCCTAGTTGGGCCACTTCCCTGGGTGGCCGGGCCTTTGTAGCGGCCCATTAGGTCTTTTTTCTATTTAGTTAATATTCCAGACAGAGACAATCGATCGATCAGTTCCCCAATTCCCATCCCGTGCTCTGTATGAGTAGTTCCCACACGAAACCTAGCCGAAATCCCCATCCTCAATTCGCCGGTCGCCGTCGGGGCATCGCCGCGTCGGGCAGACGGCGGTGGAGGCCACGGAGATATGGCGCGCGGCAGAGGCTCCAGTCGGGCTGCAACGCCGGCGGTCGATGGCGACTCTCGGAAGCGAAAACGCGTGGACCAGGGCGGACGCTCCGGCGGCAATTCCACTCAGTCTCCGCCGGAGCTCCAGCTAGTAGTAGCAGCGCAGCCGGCGCCGGCGAGTGCCCGACATGAGACGGCAAGCAGCAGCAAACCACAGATTACAGTGAGGCAGCCGAGGACGGCGAGGAGCACCGGCTCCAGACCTTCCGGTGGAATGCGAGAATTAGGTGAGCAGCAGTGAATTAGTACTCAGTTTGATTCAAATAATGGTTCTGCATTTGTATGTTTCTTGTGCCAATCCCCAATTATTGAATGATATTTGTCCTAATTTCAGAATTGGGAAGCTTTTTTGTTGACACTAGAAATTCAGCACAAGTGGAAGAACCGCCTCAAGCCTCACCACACCCAGAATTGTCAAATGATGAAGATGATCAAAATGTGACTAGTGACCAGGAAGTGGAAGAACCACATCAAGACCCACCACAACCAGAACAAAATGTGACTAGTGACTGCTATATTGCACTTCTGTTCAGGTGTGCGGCTGGGGCTGGGCATTGGCAGTGGCATTGGAGACTGCTATATTGCACTTTTGTTGTCTATTCTTCAAAATTTAGTACTATAGACCTGTACCTACTAGTAGTTGAATCCAACTTTTGCACATTTATCATCTATAAAAGACATCTTTCTATAAAACATCAGTTCGGTTGTGCTTCAAGTGTTCAATTTTTTTTAGACTTTGTTCTTTGCTTGTTGTGTGCCCAGCTTGACAAATCGCTAGCTCCGCCACTGTCCTAATCAACACATTACAGTCGACGACAAGCCCGTCGAGACAAACAAACGTATCAAATCTCCATGCCTCGCCACGACTGTCCAGCCACCCTTGCCACGGGTCCTGGACCGTCAAATCGTGATCTTGTGTGTCTAGCCTAACAAATTTGGACTAGTCTATATAGCACATTAGATCCTAGTTAAAGTGTTCGATTTCAAAACCTAAGGTGACACACTATTACAAGTCCAACTGTAACTAAACACGTACTACACATATTAGCTCACGGTGGTACGACGACTACAAATTGAACCATGGCTATCACAAGAATTCTTTTCGGTTGTAGTTTGAGTATCTGTTTTCGGTTGCGACCTCCCCTTTCTTTTCAGCTGTTTTCCGTTTTCATAAGAATTTTGTTTTGAAGAAAATCAGTGACACACCGCACGTGAGCACAGAGGAAGTGTAAGAAGAAATTCCATCGTGGAAGAGTGCGGTAGTTGCAGTCCAAGACGAAAGTCCACTGTGCAAGACGCGACCGTTCATCCCCACGAGTAGCCGCCAAGCAATCAGAGAAACGTGACCAGATATTTTTAAATCGTCAAATTCCCCAGCAAAATCCGTATTTAATCCCTCAATTCTCCCCCGATTTCCACCTACTCCGCCCGCCATGAACTCGCTCCAATCCTTCCTCGCCGCCGTCGCGCCCGTCAAGCCGGCGGCCGCGAGGCTCCCGTCGTCCCGGCGTGCGCGCGTCTGCGCCTGCCTCGCGGCCCCGACGGCCGCGCCGGCCGCGGGTGCGGCGGCGCGGCGGGAGCTGTCCGCGGCGGCCCGGGCCGTGGTGGAGGACGAGGCGAGGTACATCGTGGGCACCTACAAGCGCGCGCAGGTGGTCTTCGTGTCCGGCCGCGGCTGCAAGCTCTACGACATCGACGGGCGCGAGTACCTCGACATGGCCGCCGGCATCGCCGTCAACGCCCTCGGCCACTGCGACCCCGACCTGGTCGACGCCACCGCCGCCCAGTCCAAGCGCCTCGGACACGCCAGCAACGTCGGCTACACCGTCCCCCAGGTACAGCGCCTCCTCCTCCTCTACCTCCCCCAAACCCTGCTAATGTCCACAAGGTGTTCGACGCTTTGCCTGCCCAGACCACGATCTCTCCATCCGTCTCAAACGACTCTCTGTTCTCTCGCGCGGGCAGGTGGAGCTCGCCAAGCGGCTCGTGGAGGCCTCCTTCGCGGACCGGGTCTTCTTCGCCAACTCCGGCACCGAGGCCAACGAGGCGGCCATCAAGTTCTCCCGGAAGTACCAGCGTGTCGCGCACCCTGACGGCGACGCGCCCACGGAATTCGTGTCCTTCTCCAACTGCTTCCACGGCCGGACCATGGGCGCGCTCGCGCTGACCAGCAAGGTGCAGTACAGGGAGCCCTTTGAACCGGTCATGCCCGGCGCGACGTTCGTGGAGTATGGTAATTTGGAGGAGGCCCAGAAGGTGATACGGTCGGGGAAGATTGCTGCTGTGTTTGTCGAGCCCGTGCAGGGTGAAGGCGGGATTCACAGTGCCACCAAGGAGTTCTTGCAGGGGCTCCGGGATGCTTGTGATGAGGCTGGGCTCTCCTGGTCTTTGATGAGGTATGATAGACCTTACCTTTTGCTCATGTTCTTTGAATATTGGATTGTATAGAAGTAATTAGTGGCTACTGGCAAGGCACAGTTTGTAGTGTATTGTAAAACATGAAGCCTCTGTTCTTGGATTGAGCTAGGATTCAACTTGCATCCACATCCTGGGACAAATTTCTCTCGTTACTGTCCCTGTGAATTCTCCATGTGTTAGTAGGGGACACAGGAGCCTGCATTTTCATACTTATTTGAATGACCGAAACACATATTGGCAGTTCAACAGTAAGGATTTATGATTGCTCTGTGAAGTTGAGCTCCTGTTGGATTTACAAAGTGGAGACAATCTAAATATCTAATGTACTGTCTGAAATGCAGGTGCAATGTGGTCTGGGGCGAACAGGGTACCTCTGGGCCTATGATATTTATGGAGTAGAACCTGACATGATGACCTTGGCGAAGCCACTGGCCAACGGTCTTCCTATTGGTGTAGTATTGGTGAACGAAAAGATTGCCTCAGCCATAAACTACGGCGACCATGGTACCACATTCGGCGGAAACCCTTTTGTGTGCCAGGCTGCATTAACCGTATTGGACAAGATCCAGAAACCTGGCTTCCTGGCAGAGGTGAGCAAGAAAGGAGAGAACTTCAAGCAGCTGCTCAAAACGAAGCTGAGCGGAAATCCTCATGTCAAAGAGATCCGGGGACTTGGTCTCATTGTTGGCATAGAGCTCGACGTGCCTGCTGGTCCTTTAGTCGATGCGTGCTTGGACGCTGGTGTGTTTTTGTTGACGGCTGGGAAAGGCAATGTGGTGAGGCTTGTGCCGCCGCTTATCATCTCGGAAAAGGAGCTGGAGCAAGCTGCAGAGGTGATAAGGGACTGCCTACCCGCTCTTGAAGCCCCTACCTCTTAGTGTAACCGAGATCCTTACAAGTATAATGAGTTCTAGATGTTGAAGTTTCTTTCAAATTTTGGAAGAAAATGTCATGTTCGACTGTTGTAATGTGGGGAGTTTCTTTCGTAATTTGGAAGGAAATAAAGTCATATTTGACTATTGAGTTCTTGGTGCAAGCGGTTTTATTGGATGACTCATTCATCCGAACTACAAGAATGGTATTTCTCCTCTTTAGACTGAAGGCAGAAACATCTCCCTCTCATCTGTGCAAAAGCCTTGCCAGCACTCCGACGATGGGCGCGACGGTGTATGTTGCTGGCTCGGCCTGCATGTAATTCCCCCGAGAATCGTCATAGTGGTCGTTGGCGTCTGCTCCTCCAACGATGGCGCCGTCGATCACGTTTGCGTTGGGTCCCGGCCTGTTGAAATACTCGGATCCTTGGCTGCAGGTGATCTTCCCGGGTTGGAGGTGATCGACGGCAGCGAGGCGCCGCGGTGATGAGGCCGCAGGGGGTACCTGTTCCCGTACCCAACCATGTAGCTCATCCTCATGGGGTTGTTCCCCAGGAGGTAGTCCACCTGTCCCCGCGCGAACGAGACGAGCTGCGCCGGCGACAGCGTCACGGCGCCGCACTGGAGCGAGGTCCTCACGGCCGCCAGGTGGTCGGCGTGCGCGACGAGGACGAACATCGCCGCCGTGATGGCCTGGTTGTTGGCCCATTGCTGCTGATAGAGCATGCCGCCGGGGGTGAGCTTCCCGCTGCTGCCGTCGCCGTGCTGCACCACGTTGCAGAGGAACCCTACCAGGTTGCTCATCAGCTGGGGGTGGGGGCCGTCGTTGGGCAGCTTCCTTTGGATGACCAGCTGCAAGATCCATGTCCTTCTGTCGTTAATTATCAGCTACTGAAAATAAAAGTTGGATCACGGCACGGAGTGTTAGATACTGTATCTTGCCTTGGCGACCAGTGCCTGGACACCGACGAACTTGTCGTCCCAGCCCAACGCCGGCCGCACCCCGCCGAGGTTGCTGGCGCCGGCGATGTACTCCTTGTACTCCTGCTCGCCACAGCCGGTGGCGATGTAGAGCCAGACAGCTGCCCACAGCAGCTCGTCCTGTTCCATTTCCATTGACACAGAGAAGTTTCAGTATTTGTTTTCAAAAGATCATTACATAGATATGGCAAAAATATTTATATTGTATTACAAACCATGTTAATTAGTGATTTGTTACCTCGTCACCGCTGCTACGGTAGAAATTTCCGGCTGACGGCACGCTGCTCTGGTAGAGACCACGGTGGTTCTGGGCAAACTGAAACAACTGCAAAAGCAGGTGTCTCACAAAGTTAGCTGATAGCCTGATAGTACTGTAGTAGTTCGTGTGTGCAAAAATATAAGTCGATTTCAGTTTCCAAGCAATACTTTGACATTGATTTTCAACCATGATACGATTACATTTTTTATGAAATCATTGATTTGCAGAATAAATCTACTCGCAGGATTTTGAAATTAACTGTGAACATAGCAACCGTCCAAGTTGTGCTGTCTGCCGTGCGTGCATTCATATATGCCCGTACAAATATGCCTGTGGTAAGCATGGTGACATTTGAAAATTTCGACAATTAATTGGTGCAATAATCGTGCAAATAAAATAATAATTAATGTGAGTGTGATTATATTCTTTACAGTAAATTACAAAAAACACAATACTCCAGTGCATTCATGCATACGTGCCAGTGCATGTAATAAGTAAGTAATGTGCACCTTTTTCGCGTGCGTCAGAAGCGTGAAGGCATACTGCCTGTCGCCGCCGGGCGCCGAGAACACGACCGCGGCCGCGGCCAGCGCGGCAGCTGTCTCGGCGGCGACGTCGGAGCCCGGGTTGGATGCGTTCACCATGTAGGCCTTCCGGGGCGTGTCCATGTCCTCCGGACGTTCCCAGCACGCGTGGTCGGAGTCGCCGTCGCCGACCTGCACGTAGAGCACATCGGGGCTGGCGTGCGCCCTGGCTAGGTAGTCGGCGCCCCACCGGATCGCCTCCAGCGCGTGGCCCAGCTCGCCTGCCGCCGCCATCCGGGCCCCGTACTCAACCACGCCCCACGACAGCATCGTCACGGTGTACGCCATGGGGAACCCGAACTTGACGTTGTCGCCGGAGTCGTAGTAGCCGCCGGTGATATCCACCTGCATATATGCATGCACATTGATCGAACACGTTAATTAATTAGACGCCATTGCCATTGTCGCGATCTTGCAGCATGAACAGAACTAGCATGTATGGATGGGATGTGCTTACGCCGTGGTCGGCGCCGTCGTTGAGGGCGGAGTGGCCGCGCCACCGGACGCGCTGGTTCGGCGGCAGCCTGCCGGAGCGCTGTGCCTCGAAGTAAAGTAGCGACTTGGAGAGCGCGGCGGCGTAGGCGTGCCCGTGCTGGGCCGCTGCCACGGCCCTTGCCGAAAACCCTGCCGCGGCAACCACGAGCAGGAGGAGCACCCTAGCACTTTTCATCATCGATCTTCTTCCTCGGCTAGCTTTGAACCTTACCAAAATCTAATGGTTTGCTAGCTAGTTTCTAAGAAGATCGTACCGTTTGTATCACTGCACCACGCTATGTGTGCATGCGGTGGAGTGATCGCCGAGTGTGTTTCTGCCAGCTGTTGATGGAAACGAGTGATATTTATAGGCCCCGGGAGATGGGGTGACGAAGAACAAGGTCAAATGAAAATCCAACATAAATGCACGCAAATATAGTAGTATCCGCAATGATTAAGGCTTGACAATTTGGGGAGATTTGTGGCCATAAGAAGACAGATGATAATGTAAAACGTACCAAATCTGTATCTAGATTTATATATTGTAACGATATAGTATTAATCGGAGAAGATCGACATGGATGCAATCCCTAGTTTCTACGATCTATGGTGTTCAATCACATATTTCCCTTCTATTATTCCAACTCGTCCGAGATCACGCATTTACTGTTTATGTGGAAAGTGACTACGTGTCAATCGACTAGATTAACATACAATGTTGACCATCCTACCAATCTAGTTTTCCTTCTGAATTCCTTGGATCGTGTTGTTGTTGGGGGAAGGCCATCATGTGGTAAACACTGACTTGAAAGATAAAATGGGAAAAGTGTGTGCATTTTCTTAGCAATCAGATGATTTCTTAGAACTTACTACCTCCGTCCAAAAAATATAACACATTAGCCTACCAAACGTCTTGTATTTTGGGACAGATTAAGTAACAAATACTAGATGTCATCTCATAGCTACACATATTTTTAGACGTGTATAAGAATTAATTATTAGAGGTAAACTAAAGTTGCGTACAATGATGCTATCTTCACGATGGCACATAGGATGTTTGCTGGCATGGAAGAGAAAGAAAATCGAAAACATAGGTTTGTCTTTTCTTAGCTTCAAATGAAAGATGAGACCATTCTCTCAATCTCCGAGATGCCATCTTCTGTTGACAATTTTTTGATAATTAATTTGATCACACATATTTTTACTTCTCTATATATCGTGGAATTCATAAGAGACAACCATCTTATATGTGCCCCAATATACATGCTCCAAGAGAGCTTAATGCTTGGAAATATATTGTTTTTGTCTCTTTGTGATATACTCCATTAAGGAGATGGCAACAAGAGATAATATTGTTTTTGTCTCTATGTGGTTATTTCATAATCACAAATTAAGGTTAAATTTGTACGTCGTTGACCAGCGAAATTTAAGATCGCCTTATATTTTGGGATGGAGGGAGTACAGTTTTTTGTGGCCGAAGAATACAGCTTGACAAAAATAAAAAGACCGAGCTCGGACCGGTCTCCTTTCCCCATCTACAGGAAAGGCGAATTTTTCGACCCCCCCCCCCCCCGCACAGTCCACCTCGCCGCCGGAGATCTGTGCGATTCCCCGCCTCCGCCGGCCGCTCCGGCGGCGGGGGGTTGGGGAATCGATAGATCCCGGCGTGTACATAGTGTAGGTAGGTGTAGGGCTCTCGCCGGCGGCGCTGTGGAGTTGGCGGCGGTGTCGGAGTTGTTTTGGTGGACGGCTTCCTTCTCCCCTGCTCTGGAGTCTCCGGCGGAGGTTCGAGGCAGGTCTGCTGTGCCCGGCGTGCTCGCGGCTCCTTGGAGCTTCGACGCGCCTTCCCTCGAGCCGGCGTTCGTGTTGGCGGAGCCGGTGTTCGAAGATCTAGGTGGAGATGCTGGAGTTGACCAGGCCGGTGCCGTTCGTGGTGAAGGATGGAGGCTTCTCGAAGCTGAGGACCGTCGACTTCCCGTCCGTGGAGGGGCTCCTCCCAGTCCAAGCTTTGTGTGGAGGAGTGGCGGCGGCGCGCCGGCGGCACGTGCTTCGCTGCGGAGAAGACGCTGGGATCCAGTAGTTGGCCTTATCTGTTTTTTTTGTGTTTCTTCTGGGTTCTTCTGTAAGAAGCTTGGTGTAACTTTTCGTTTCCACCCCCGCAAAAAAAGAAGAAGAATACAGCTTGACGTCGTGCCCTCATTTAAATTATTTATCATGAAGCAATAGATATGCTTCACTTATAGTCCCAATTTAGGTCGCTAAATGTAAGAACATATGCTTATGATTTGACTTTTGCTAAAACACATAAAATTGTGTTTCCTCATTTGCTCGTGTGCTTTGTTCCCACAATGCTTTAAAACCTGAGTTGATACGGTGGCAATTGTGACAATGCGATTCATATATAAAACGGAGTATTTGATGTCGATCGATTCGGTCACATTTCATTACTTTTGTATATGTAATCTACACTATGAGAAACCAAAGAAGTATAACTACCATGTATGCCTATTGTGTGGTCTATGCACCTTGTCATTGTTGTAGGAGCCACAGGGAAGTGTTTTGTCGCCTAGCACTAGTAAGCAGGGTTTGGTTGTAATATTCCATCGTACTGAAGGCGTTTCTAAACTGTCTAGCAATAAGCAACCTTTAGTCACCACCAAAACCGATGGCAAATTGCTGAAACGGGTTACCGGCTAGACGATCAATCTTTGAGTTCTTTTTTGCTAGTGAAGATTTTTTGAATATTACCCAAAACATGATCATCACTCTATCATCATCGCATAAAATTAACAACACGAAATTCACCTCCGAAGTTTTAATAGTCAAATTTACAGGTAGCAATCGTAATATATGGACAAGATGACAAGATACACTAATGGCCACTTATTTTGGACTTAAACTTATGGAGAAGCCCCCTTATAGATTTCAGTAGGGAGAAACTATGGTGGGAGAAGCTAGTAGAAACGGTTACTCCCATTCTTTTGGGCTTCTGAAATTCAGGCTTATTTCTGCAAAGTCTATAACACCCCTAGACTTAAACGGTGTCATGTTTAATCAATAAAATCCCCTCATTGGTCACATACAAGCAATCAATCCTCCAAAATTAATATAAGCATTCACTCATCAAACTCAATATTCACTGCAAAACAATCTATTGTACTGATCATCAATAAGAATAAGAATTCATACAAGCATAATTCTGCTGAAAACAATTCCTTGTTCATGCACTGATTCAACGACAAATTCAGACAAGCTCAGGCAACTTTTCACTAACATATGCATATCTCGGAAACAAAATACTTTGCACTGTCTAACATTCTTTACATCAACAAGAAATTGAAGTTGTAAAGTCTTTTCCATATAGTATACCTAATCTGTTATAGAAGTACGATTGTTTGCTTGTGACCCATAAAAAATATACACAATTAACTCTGTATGTTCGAATAGTATACAAATACAAGAATGAGATGGCATGAGTGGCATGCAAGCCTGAGTGGTCGACTTGGTCGGGGACGAGGTGGATCTCCACCGTGACGGAGAGGTGAACATGGTCATGAAGATAGGGGCGGCGGCCGATGGCATGCAGCAGCTCCTGCGGGCGGGGAAGGAGGCGGAGCAGCAACCTTAACGAGGATCTCTTTTTCTTAGGCAACTTAATGAGAGTTTTTTTTTGGGAGAAAACTTAATGAGAGTTGGACATGACTCTGGTTTTCCTGAAGTGGATTATAACTTGGGCCGGATGGTGAGTAATCTGAACATCCCTGATGGGCTTGCCAGTGGGCCTGATAATGGTGCTAAACTTTTTTACCCAAAATTTGGTAAGATTGCATCTGATCGCTTGCCGTAAATAAATCCAGTACCAACCTGCAGTTCCAAGCCGAGATCGTATCCTCTGCTCGAACCATTGAGCGATCGATCAATCCGATCTCATATCACGTCAATGTCGGCGCTCGCGTCCGCCTTCCGCGCCGCTGGCCGGCAGCGGCTCTCCGCCGGGATCCTCTCCATGAAGCCGGTGACCGGCTCCTACCTGTTCAGGATCGAACAGTACGCGCGCCTCCAGAAGATGGTCGCCAATGACACGATGATCGAGTCAGGGACGTTCGGCGTCGGCGGCCACGATTGGCGCATCCAGTGCTACCCGAAGGGAACGGAGGGGAAAGAAGGCTACATCTCCCTCTACCTCACCCACGCCAGCCATGACAAGACCGGCGACTCCACGGCGGATTGCCACATAAGCATCCTCAACCACGCCGGGAAGCCGTCGTACACCGATGGCAAGATCCATTCGTCAGACAAACCCGATGGTGAGACCCAAGGCGAGGCGAACGCGAACAACTTCTCGAGCGGCGATACTCTTTCGTGGGGTTGGGACGACTTCATGAAGGTTGAAAACCTGGACGAGGAGAAGCACCTCAAGGACGGCTGCTTGTCCATCCTCTGCGACGTCACCGTCCTCGACATGCGCACCACCGCCCACCGCGCCGGTAGCGTGGTGCCGCCGTCCGACCTGCACCGGCAGCTCACGGAGGTGCTCTGGGAGTCCAAGGAAGGAGTAGACGTGGAGATCGAGGTCGGCGGGGAGACATTCCCCGCGCACAGGTGGATGCTCGCCGCGCGATCCCCCGTTTTCAAGGCGGAGCTCCTCCAGTCGTCGGCAGCCTTGTCGTCGAGGATACGCGTGGACAACATGGACGCCGGAGTTTTCAAGGCCCTGCTCCACTTCATCTACACCGACGCACTGCCCAAGGAGATGGTGGAGCGGCAGGAGACGTTGGCGGCCGTGGCGAAGCTGCTGCTGGTGGCGGCGGACAGGTACAAGCTGGAGAGGCTGAACCGCTGAAGCTGATCTGCGAGGAGGCGTTGTGCGAGTACATCGAAGTGGAATCGGTGGGCGCCGCACTAGCGTTTGCCGAGCAGCATCGTTGCCGCGTGCTCAAGGAGGCCTGCATGCAGTACCTGTCTGATTCTGGTAACCGTGAAGCAGCCGTGGCAATTAACCCGTGGAGAAGCTAACTACAGACCGCCGTCCAGCTGCTCTCATGTACTGTCTTATGCCTCGCTTATAGTCGCAATTTAGGTCGCAAAATGTAACGACATACTTTTATGTTTTGCATAAAATTTGGTTTCCTCATTTGCTCGAGTGCTTTGTTCCCACAATGCTTTTAAACGTGAGTTCACTTTTCAGATGAAAAAACGTGAGTTGATATAGTGTCAATTGCCCCAATGCGATACATAAATGAAACGGAGTATCTGGTGCCGATTGATTTGGTCTCATTTTCATGTTACTTTTGTATATGTAATCACTATGAGGACATGCAAGAAATCCATCGCTCGGGGGCCAGGTACACTTGGACAAACGGACGGCTAAACCCAGTTAGATGTGTCCTTGATAGGGTGTTCATGTCCGCCGACCTTGAGGCCCAAATGCCACTCTGTACCCTGGTTGCGGAAACCAGCCTAGGTTCCGACCACACACCGCTTATTCTGGATACGGGCTAGGGCGCCCCTGTCCGGAGTAACCGGTTCTTTTTCGAAACAGGTTGGTTTGAAATTCCCGAATTCCAGCAAGTCATGCAATTTTTTTGGGAGAGTCTCTCGCATAACGTGCGAGGACGAGATATTATAGACTGGTGGAACTTTATGACCGGAGGGGCGAGACAAAAACTGAGAGGTTGGAGTCGAAATCTGGGCAAAGACTCCAGACAGAAAAAGGAAATGCTCCTTGCTGCCATCCAAGACATCGATCGAAAAGGGGACTCCACGGGTCTTGAGGATGAGGAGTGGGCGTATCGATACCACTTAGAGAACCAGCTCCTCCAAATCTATAGGCTGGAAGAAGAGTACTGGAGACAAAGGGGTCGCATTAGATGGGCGCTCCAGGGGGACGCCAACACTGCCTACTTCCATGCCATCGCAAATGGAAAGAGGCATAGATGCAATATCACTTCCCTCACTAAAGCGGATGGTACTGTGCTCTCGGGGAAGACGGAGCTACATGAACACATATATGACTACTACAGGGAGTTGCTAGGATCAACTACCCCGTGTGGCCTAGCACAGAACACCTGGGGGTGAATATGCGCGTCTCCCAAGCAGAAAATGATCTGCTGGCTATCACCTTCACCGAAACGGAACTCGAAGGCATAGTGAAGGAGATGAAATCGGACACCGCTCCGGGTCCGGATGGGTTCCCGGTACCGTTCTTCAAGAAGTTGTAGCGTACCTGCACTTAAAATATGGCGAGGTACCTGTGTATAGTGCAAACCCCTGGATCGTTTCATTTGCACACACAGTTTAAGATGTAGTATCACAACAAAGTATCATTATTACACCGAATGATCCAGACTTGGTAAAATATTCATTACAACTTGCATAGCATATAGCTAGCTTGAAAAAGTAAAGCAGCGGAAATAATAATCTTCATGGAGTCCTCATCCTTTGCATGTGCCACAGGCGAAACATGTTGGTTGCAGACTCGAAACCCCCTAACGAAACTCACTCGTCGTCAGAACAATCTGCAACAAATAAAAATTTGCAACAGAGTGGGTCAGAACCATTAAAAATGGATCTGGCAAGTGACACTATGTGGACACTTAATGGAATAACTCTAATAGCCTATATGCATATTTGGCTGGTGGAGTTTCAAGGCTATTTTGCATAAAAGCCAATTTTGCCTAACACTTTGTAAAACATTTTCTTCAAAAGTTGGAGACGATATGGTATAAGACCATAGTCTCATCTACCCTTGTTCACCATCAAGTTTTACTTTCGAAATTGGAATGATGAAGCCTCCGTTAAATCCTTGATCAGCTGCTCAAATTGTCCGTAACCGGGGACACGGCTAAGTACTTAGTTTTAACTCTGCAGAGGTTGTGCACTTTCACCATTAGACCCAACAAACCCAAACTATCCTCAAGCACACAATTTGTGCTAAGGAAAAGGAGAGAGTTGAGACGAGACTTTTCAGAGCATTTTCCCATCCCATACCGACTTGACGCGCTCCCATTCTAACCATTCTACCACCACCTGTCAAGTCGGGACGAGTCCACGCAACTTAATCCATCTAGCCAGAGCCCATATGACTAATGGCTGCACGGTAAGCAATCTTCACTTAGAGAAAACATTGGCCCCTTTAATACCCTGGGTGGCAACCACAAGTGACCATCCCTTAGAGGTCACCCCTAAGAGATGACACTCAACCTTTCCATCATCTTTTCATAACCAAGTCCACCCAGGTGATAAATTACTTAGTAGAATTAAGCTTTAAAGAAAACACATTTGCATAGCATCAAATATTCTACTAAGTTATCAAAGGTTCTAGACACAACTAGTGTAAAGGTATGGTGGGTTTAGCATATAGCAATAATACTATCCAACACATGCATATAAGGAAATACACTAAGTAATGCATATAAAAAAATACTTAGGAAATTTATGGGGGTGTGCCACTTGCCTCGGCAAACAGAAGAACAGGTGTAGCAGTTGCAACCACCTTCGTCTCTCTCCGGAATTTCTACCAAGTCAAACAAATCACAAATAAACATACATTCATAAATGCAACACTTAGAAAAATATGACATGCATGTGATGCAGGATGACACAGAGAAATGTGGTATGAAAGACAAGCAAAACAAAATAAGGGAAAAGACCTAATATAACAATGTCCCAAAAGCTAAGGCAAGGCCAAAGTTAAGCCAAATAAACATAATAAAATAACAACTTGAAGAGTTGTAAGGCTACTAGAAGTCTTCACAATTTTGGTCTTCACATAATCTTCAACTCCTTTGTAGCTTCATTGATCTTCAATGGTCTTCAATTAGCACTCTAGGAACTTAGTCATAAACACAAGGTCTTGGCCTTTGTCTAAAGTGAGACAAAAATAGAGAGGGGATAGAAAGAAAAGAAGTAGTTGGTCTTCTAAAATTCTTCTCTTTGCTCCCTTGTGGTTTTACTTGATGTGTTGACTCCATTGCACATTTGTGGACTTGTTGATTCTGAAGACTTGATGATGTTGGCAGCTGGTTGATCTTGAATATAACTTAGCCACCATGAAGTTTAAGGGAAGGAGGAGAAAAGAGAGAAAGGAAGAAGGACTTAAAAAAAAGTAGGATGATTGGTCTTCATGAACTTCCTCTTGATTTCTTCTAAGTACTTTTCTTCTTGGAGATGCTTCTGGAGTCTTGTCTTTATGCTAAGTTCTTCTTTGTTTTCCACTAATTTCTAACTTAGTGTTTTTAACTTGAGGGGTCAAAAGAGCTAGCATTCATCCTCAAAATTTCTAAGGAGGAAGTCATGTGAAAGTATAAAATAATACTAAGGACTTAATTATGCATGCCATGCTTATGTAAAAGCTCTAAGGAAATGCAAGCAAACAGGATGTTCCAAAAATAACTAAGGACCAAAGAGGTCAAACAATAAGTCAAAATAATTTCTAAGTAAAAGTTCATAAAATAAGGTGTTGGTATTTTTCTAAGGAAAAATACTTTTTAAAACCATAGTTGATAAAATTTCTAAAGACAAACACTTGTCAAAAATAACACTTAGGAAAATATTCTAAAACCACTAAGTTTTCAAGATGCTAAATTTTTCTAAGGAAAAGATTTAACACTTTTAAGATGTTGAAATTTTCTAAGGGAAATAGGGTTGTCAAAATAATTATCAAATATTTTCTAAGGAAATTTTCCAAGGAAACGTGTTGTCAAAATTTTATTACTCAAAATTTTCTAAGTAAGAAATAACACTTTTGTGGGAGAGGTGAAATATTTCTAAGTTATTTTGCATCTAACATGATCATCATGACTTAGCTAAAATTTCTATTCGAAATTAATGTGGAAAACAATTTTAATATAATTTACTTATTAAAATAACACCTAAAAAGCAATAAAAACAATTTACATGCAAAAACACATAAAAACACTTCTACAAAAATACAGGGCAATGCTACGGCCATTATTTATACAAACAAAAATATAGCAAAATATTTTGCTCAATTATCAATTTTTATAATTAAATTATAGCCAAAATATCAATTAAACCATTTTTAAAATTTATCTAAATTAATTTCGTCCAACCTCAAATTAAGCATACAGAAAGTTTCTACACATTATTAGCTTTCCAAAAATATAAATTTCATAAATTTTGGCTAAAGGAATAAAAATTAATAATGAATCTAAAATCCAGGGACTAATCTGTGACGCGCAGGGGCTAGAACGTAAAGAAAACTGAAAAGATCTTCGCGCTGAAGTCCTCGTCGACGTGGCGTCTTCTGGTTGGTGCGGAGCTGCTGACTGTGCTGCTGACGCTGCTGCTGACTGGGCTGTCGACGTGGCGCGCTCTGATTCGCCGGTACCGGTTCATCGGATGGATCTAATCTCACGCGTTAAAACGAGATCGGACGGCCGAGATTCGTTTGGCCTAAAACGAGCGGCGCTGTTCGCCGGAAACCTAGCTCCCGTGGCGGCGCCATGGCCGGAGTTGGTGTTCTAGTGCTACAGAGAGATCGGGGATGCGTGTCTTATACCTACGGATGCAGAAAGGCGTGGCGGAGACGATGACGAAACTGGCGGTGTCGGGGTGCTCCGGCTGGCCCAGGATTGCTCGCCGGAGTCGAGGAAGCGGCGGCGAGCTCCTGTCGAGGATGGATACGACGTTCTGGTGCACGCAAAAATGCGGGACAGGGTCAGATCGATGCGCAGCGATGAAATAAGAAGAAAGAGATAGATGGTAGGGCTCGGGGTGTCCTGTACTCGCCGGGATCGATGGAGTTCGCCGGCGGCCGTGGCGGCGCTCCGTGGATGATCTCGAGCAGCCTGGGGGCTCTCGGGTTTCGGTTTCTGGGGCAAAAGAGAGAGGAGGGAGCGGGGTTTATATGGGGCAGAAGATATCGGATAAAATCCGTTTAAACGCGACGAATCCGGAGCGGATTTGGTGCTAGGGTTCGGGGAGTTCTTCTTGCGCACGACGTTGAAGACGGTGACGTCACCGCTTGCGTCACTGGTGGGGCCCACCTGTCATTGACAGAGAGAGAGGGAAGCTGGCGTGGGCTGCTGTTGGGCTGGAACTGGGCCGCGCACGCGGGGTAGAGAAGAGGTATAGAAGTTGGGCTTCGGCCCAATTAGCTAGGGTTCCTTTTTTTTTGTTCAAAAGCTTTTCTTTTCTTTTCCTAAAAACTTTAATAACTTTTTAAATACAAAACCGAATTAAGTCAAACCAATTTCTATAGTTTTGTAAAAACCAACTCTTTTAATTTGAAAACCTCAAATAATATTTTCCAAAACATTTTGTCTAAATTTTTGAAATATGTTTAAATGAATTTTGGACATATTAATGTCTTTTGAAAACTATAGGGTTTTATAATTTCCTTCTGAAATTATATTTTAAACCAAAGGAAAATATGAGTAATAATATTACATATCACTCAAAGGATAATTTGCATAAAAACTCATTCTGTTTAAAAAGGGTTTGATAATTCAAAATGAATTCGAAACTCATTTTATAAATCAAATAAATAATTTCCTTCAAAGGCAATACTATAAACTTGAAAATATAGAATGGGTAAGTAATAGAATAATTATCCATACAAACAAACAACTCACAACCAAACACACTATTCAAATAGAAATCATTTTGATTTCCAAACTAGGTTTTTAATAAACAATATGACACTTGTTGTCCAATTTTAAAATAGGTTTAAAACAATCAGAGGTGGCTTAAATAAAACTTGAATATCACAAGATAAACCTTTTGCAAATATTTATCTTTCAACAAATACAATCAATTCACAAACAACATTAACAGAACAAAATATAAAAGTCAAAAGAAAATTTTAGAGCATAAATGCTCTACTAAATATATTTTCTTAAATATGTTTTCAAGTGGAAATTTATTTCCCACCTTTGAAATATCAAAATGCAAACAAGGCTAAATGATGATGAATGAATGCATGATTTTCTTTTCAAAGCAAAATACATAATAGTTTTCAAAAGTTTTAAATTTTTCTGATTTTTCAACTTTTTGAAAACCTGGGATGTTACATACTACCACCCTTAAAAGGAATCTCGTCCCGAGATTCGGGAAGGCTAGCAAAAGGTTGTGACTGGGATTACTCGGTGGGCTACCACCCTTAAAAGAAAATTGTGTTGGCAGTCACACTTCAAACTGTAAACTTGATTGATAACGTACCATTCTCCAAGCTAGGTTCCTCAATCACTTCTTCCACATTGGTGTGGTTCATATATCCTTTACCAAAAGGCTTTGTCTTAGCAACATCTTCGGTCTTCATCTTAGCTAGGCATTTATTGGTGTAATGACCCATGTTCTTGCATTTGAAGCACATCACCTTGCTGATGTCTTTCTGGGGAGGGTTGTTCTGGAGTTTATTTTCCGGGCACTTATTGGCATAATGGCCCTTATTATTGCACTTAAAGCGAGCACTTGGCTGTTATCTTTCTTGAGTTCTGGATTTGGGCGATGCTGTCCATTGTTATGGTTATGGTCATCATGTCCATTTCCCTTCCGGTCTCCATTGCTTCCTTTGGACCCACCATTGCGATCAGGATGTTTGAGGTGACTCCCTTTATTATGGTGATTCCCCTGTTTGTGGCTATGGTTCACCTCAGGAGTATGGTGTCTTTTGAATGAAGGCTCAGAATGATGTTTGTTGATACTTAGCTTTCTCTTCAGATTTCCAGTCTTCCTGATATCATCCTCCAGTATGAGTGCTTGGTCCAGTAAGGCCTGATACTCCCAAGCGTGTGTGACTGTGAAAGGGACTTTCATCTCATCACATAGTCTCTTGAGAAAACTTTCCTCCCTCTCTTCCTCGATAATTATGCCTTCAGGGGCATAACGAGACAGTGCATAGAAATCATCTCTATACTCCTTGAGCGTCCTGTCCCCTTGCCTCAGGTTTAGGAACTCTTCTTGCTTCATGTTCCACATGTCAGGGGAATTGTAAACACTACAAAACCCTTCCTTGAACTCTTTCCAGGTTAAAGTATCACATGTGTGAGTGCTATGATAAGTTCTCCACCATTTAGCCGCAAGTCCTTCCAAGAAATAAGATGCAAAACTCACTTTCTCTGTGTCGGTGCACTCACAAAGTATCAGATCCTTCTCTATGGATCGTAGCCAGTCGGTTGCCATAATTGGATCATTTGTAGGGTGGAACGTGTTGGGTTCAAGACTTAAAAATTTGACAAGTCTATCCATATGGGTTAGGGGTGGTGGTGGTTCACTTTGATTTGCTTTGATCTGGGTCATCATGGTCATCAGCTGGGCTTGTGTTGCCATCATCTTCTGCAACATTGTTTCAACGTTGTTGGTGCTGATGTTGTTGTTGTCTTCAGGTGCACTCTGGGGAGACATCTGTGGGTTTTAGAATAGATAAGTATAAGATAGACAGATTCTAAGGGAAATATTTCTACCCATACAAGCATTCACATAACACAACACAAACAAGCTCAAAACAAACTTTAAACTTTCAAACTTTTCTCTTGACTTCAAACCCAGGTAACAACGGATATTCTGTAAATACAAGCCTAAGTACTGCCATACCACAATTTTGGTTGGTCAATAATGAAACTAACGTCGTCTGACAAAATTCTAGGGTTGGTGGGTGACTACTCTCTCTGGTTCTTGCTGGAACACTCGGTGGAGGCCTTAGTCTTAGGGCGCTTCATCCTTGAGTTCTCCTCTTCGAATGACTCCCTTGCGAGTTGGGCACATTGCTCCCGAAGGGCTGCTATCGTTGCTTCCTGTCGGTCGACCTTGTTTAGAAGCTTCAGATTTTCAGCTTCAAGTCTTTGATTGGTCGTCTCAAGCTTCTGCTTCTGCAATTCTTCGGAGACTATTATTTCTATAGTGGTCTCGATCTCCTTCCTCTGCTCCTCAATCAACTCCTTGGCCTCGTCCGTCATCTTCATCTCAGCATGGAGTGCAGTGGCAGCTATATGTGTTGCTAACTCCAGATCTTCCATTTGTAGCTCTGTAGGGTTTAGCTTCTCGCGATCCTTTCCACTCCAGTGGGGTAGTCCATTAGCATTACGCCTCCCGAAGCGACGGTAGGGAGAGTTTTGGGGCAGCATCTCGTAGAATTCCTCACAGATACGTGATAGTGCCTCATGTTTTGCTAGCAGAAGACCAGTCTCCCAGGTGGGGTACACCCTCTTGTAGACAATTGCCTCGGTGGGAATCCTGGTAGTACCAGGTAGGATCTCTGTCTCAATCTCCCAGCGTTGCTTATTGGTTATCTCTGAGGGTATCGTCCTTATTTTGAAGGTTGCGGGAACCAAATCAAGATCTTTGCAGATACCATTCAGTTGAACTCCAAAAGGACAAGTCACGCTGTCTCTCGGAATCTCCTTGAAGGTGAAGGGGACCATCTAAACAGAATTTGAGGAAACAAGATTAGATCAAGTGTTACTAGAATAAGTTCAAAAGAAAAGGAAGAAACAAGATTAAACTTTTATAGTAGAGTAAATTAGCTTTTAATTCCTATGGCCATCCTATTTCTATCCAGACTTAGGGTTTCGAACCTACAGGCAACACAGTGCTCTGATACCATCTGTAGCGTACCTGCACTTAAAATATGGCAAGGTACCTGTGTATAGTGCAAACCCCTGGATCGTTTCATTTGCACACACAGTTTAAGATGTAGTATCACAACAAAGTATCATTATTACATCGAATGATCCAGACTTGGTAAAATATTCATTACAACTTGCATAGCATATAGCTAGCTTGAAAAAGTAAAGCAGCGGAAATAATAATCTTCATGGAGTCCTCATCCTTTGCATGTGCCACAGGCGAAACATGTTGGTTGCAGACTCGAAACCCCCTAACGAAACTCACTCGTCGTCAGAACAATCTGCAACAAATAAAAATTTGCAACAGAGTGGGTCAGAACCATTAAAAATGGATCTGGCAAGTGACACTATGTGGACACTTAATGGAATAACTCTAATAGCCTATATGCATATTTGGCTGGTGGAGTTTCAAGGCTATTTTGCATAAAAGCCAATTTTGCCTAACACTTTGTAAAACATTTTCTTCAAAAGTTGGAGACGATATGGTATAAGACCATAGTCTCATCTACCCTTGTTCACCATCAAGTTTTACTTTCGAAATTGGAATGATGAAGCCTCCGTTGAATCCTTGATCAGCTGCTCAAATTGTCCGTAACCGGGGACACGGCTAAGTACTTAGTTTTTAACTCTGCAGAGGTTGTGCACTTTCACCATTAGACCCAACAAACCCAAACTATCCTCAAGCACACAATTGTGCTAAGGAAAAGGAGAGAGTTGAGACGAGACTTTTCAGAAGCATTTTCCCATCCCATACCGACTTGACGCGCTCCCATTCTAACCATTCTACCACCACCTGTCAAGTCGGGACGAGTCCACGCAACTTAATCCATCTAGCCAGAGCCCATATGACTAATGGCTGCACGGTAAGCAATCTTCACTTAGAGAAAACATTGGCCCCTTAATACCCTGGGTGGCAACCACAAGTGACCATCCCTTAGAGGTCACCCCTAAGAGATGACACTCAACCTTTCCATCATCTTTTCATAACCAAGTCCACCCAGGTGATAAATTACTTAGTAGAATTAAGCTTTAAAGAAAACACATTTGCATAGCATCAAATATTCTACTAAGTTATCAAAGGGTTCTAGACACAACTAGTGTAAAGGTATGGTGGGTTTAGCATATAGCAATAATACTATCCAACACATGCATATAAGAAATACACTAAGTAATGCATATAAAAATACTTAGGAAATTTATGGGGGTGTGCCACTTGCCTCGGCAAACAGAAGAACAGGTGTAGCAGTTGCAACCACCTTCGTCTCTCTCCGGAATTTCTAACAAGTCAAACAAATCACAAATAAACATACATTCATAAATGCAACACTTAGAAAAATATGACATGCATGTGATGCAGGATGACACAGAGAAATGTGGTATGAAAGACAAGCAAAACAAAATAAGGGAAAAGACCTAATATAACAATGTCCCAAAAGCTAAGGCAAGGCCAAAGTTAAGCCAAATAAACATAATAAAATAACAACTTGAAGAGTTGTAAGGCTACTAGAAGTCTTCACAATTTTGGTCTTCACATAATCTTCAACTCCTTTGTAGCTTCATTGATCTTCAATGGTCTTCAATTAGCACTCTAGGAACTTAGTCATAAACACAAGGTCTTGGCCTTTGTCTAAAGTGAGACAAAAATAGAGAGGGGATAGAAAGAAAAGAAGTAGTTGGTCTTCTAAAATTCTTCTCTTTGCTCCCTTGTGGTTTTACTTGATGTGTTGACTCCATTGCACATTTGTGGACTTGTTGATTCTGAAGACTTGATGATGTTGGCAGCTGGTTGATCTTGAATATAACTTAGCCACCATGAAGTTTAAGGGAAGGAGGAGAAAAGAGAGAAAGGAAGAAGGACTTAAAAAAAAGTAGGATGATTGGTCTTCATGAACTTCCTCTTGATTTCTTCTAAGTACTTTTCTTCTTGGAGATGCTTCTGGAGTCTTGTCTTTATGCTAAGTTCTTCTTTGTTTTCCACTAATTTCTAACTTAGTGTTTTTAACTTGAGGGGTCAAAAGAGCTAGCATTCATCCTCAAAATTTCTAAGGAGGAAGTCATGTGAAAGTATAAAATAATACTAAGGACTTAATTATGCATGCCATGCTTATGTAAAAGCTCTAAGGAAATGCAAGCAAACAGGATGTTCCAAAAATAACTAAGGACCAAAGAGGTCAAACAATAAGTCAAAATAATTTCTAAGTAAAAGTTCATAAAATAAGGTGTTGGTATTTTTCTAAGGAAAAATACTTTTTAAAACCATAGTTGATAAAATTTCTAAAGACAAACACTTGTCAAAAATAACACTTAGGAAAATATTCTAAAACCACTAAGTTTTCAAGATGCTAAATTTTTCTAAGGAAAAGATTTAACACTTTTAAGATGTTGAAATTTTCTAAGGGAAATAGGGTTGTCAAAATAATTATCAAATATTTTCTAAGGAAATTTTCCAAGGAAACGTGTTGTCAAAATTTTATTACTCAAAATTTTCTAAGTAAGAAATAACACTTTTGTGGGAGAGGTGAAATATTTCTAAGTTATTTTGCATCTAACATGATCATCATGACTTAGCTAAAATTTCTATTCGAAATTAATGTGGAAAACAATTTTAATATAATTTACTTATTAAAATAACACCTAAAAAGCAATAAAAACAATTTACATGCAAAAACACATAAAAACACTTCTACAAAAATACAGGGCAATGCTACGGCCATTATTTATACAAACAAAAATATAGCAAAATATTTTGCTCAATTATCAATTTTTATAATTAAATTATAGCCAAAATATCAATTAAACCATTTTTAAAATTTATCTAAATTAATTTCGTCCAACCTCAAATTAAGCATACAGAAAGTTTCTACACATTATTAGCTTTCCAAAAATATAAATTCATAAATTTTGGCTAAAGGAATAAAAATTAATAATGAATCTAAAATCCAGGGACTAATCTGTGACGCGCAGGGGCTAGAACGTAAAGAAAACTGAAAAGATCTTCGCGCTGAAGTCCTCGTCGACGTGGCGTCTTCTGGTTGGTGCGGAGCTGCTGACTGTGCTGCTGACGCTGCTGCTGACTGGGCTGTCGACGTGGCGCGCTCTGATTCGCCGGTACCGGTTCATCGGATGGATCTAATCTCACGCGTTAAAACGAGATCGGACGGCCGAGATTCGTTTGGCCTAAAACGAGCGGCGCTGTTCGCCGGAAACCTAGCTCCCGTGGCGGCGCCATGGCCGGAGTTGGTGTTCTAGTGCTACAGAGAGATCGGGGATGCGTGTCTTATACCTACGGATGCAGAAAGGCGTGGCGGAGACGATGACGAAACTGGCGGTGTCGGGGTGCTCCGGCTGGCCCAGGATTGCTCGCCGGAGTCGAGGAAGCGGCGGCGAGCTCCTGTCGAGGATGGATACGACGTTCTGGTGCACGAAAAAATGCGGGACAGGGTCAGATCGATGCGCAGCGATGAAATAAGAAGAAAGAGATAGATGGTAGGGCTCGGGGTGTCCTGTACTCGCCGGGATCGATGGAGTTCGCCGGCGGCCGTGGCGGCGCTCCGTGGATGATCTCGAGCAGCCTGGGGGCTCTCGGGTTTCGGTTTCTGGGGCAAAAGAGAGAGGAGGGAGCGGGGTTTATATGGGGCAGAAGATATCGGATAAAATCCGTTTAAACGCGACGAATCCGGAGCGGATTTGGTGCTAGGGTTCGGGGAGTTCTTCTTGCGCACGACGTTGAAGACGGTGACGTCACCGCTTGCGTCACTGGTGGGGCCCACCTGTCATTGACAGAGAGAGAGGGAAGCTGGCGTGGGCTGCTGTTGGGCTGGAACTGGGCCGCGCACGCGGGGTAGAGAAGAGGTATAGAAGTTGGCTTCGGCCCAATTAGCTAGGGTTCCCTTTTTTTTTGTTCAAAAGCTTTTCTTTTCTTTTCCTAAAAACTTTAATAACTTTTTAAATACAAAACCGAATTAAGTCAAACCAATTTCTATAGTTTTGTAAAAACCAACTCTTTTAATTTGAAAACCTCAAATAATATTTTCCAAAACATTTTGTCTAAATTTTTGAAATATGTTTAAATGAATTTTGGACATATTAATGTCTTTTGAAAACTATAGGGTTTTATAATTTCCTTCTGAAATTATATTTTAAACCAAAGGAAAATATGAGTAATAATATTACATATCACTCAAAGGGTAATTTGCATAAAAACTCATTCTGTTTAAAAAGGGTTTGATAATTCAAAATGAATTCGAAACTCATTTTATAAATCAAATAAATAATTTCCTTCAAAGGCAATACTATAAACTTGAAAATATAGAATGGGTAAGTAATAGAATAATTATCCATACAAACAAACAACTCACAACCAAACACACTATTCAAATAGAAATCATTTTGATTTCCAAACTAGGTTTTTAATAAACAATGTGACACTTGTTGTCCAATTTTAAAATAGGTTTAAAACAATCAGAGGTGGCTTAAATAAAACTTGAATATCACAAGATAAACCTTTTGCAAATATTTATCTTTCAACAAATACAATCAATTCACAAACAACATTAACAGAACAAAATATAAAAGTCAAAAGAAAATTTTAGAGCATAAATGCTCTACTAAATATATTTTCTTAAATATGTTTTCAAGTGGAATTTTATTTCCCACCTTTGAAATATCAAAATGCAAACAAGGCTAAATGATGATGAATGAATGCATGATTTTCTTTTCAAAGCAAAATACATAATAGTTTTCAAAAGTTTTAAATTTTTCTGATTTTTCAACTTTTTGAAAACCTGGGATGTTACAGAAGTGCTGGCTGCTTATCAAGCACGGACTCCTCCACATTCTTAACGACTTCATCCTAGGGAGCATTGACATTTCTCGGCTCAACTTTGGGTGTTGACGCTGATCCCAAAAGTCCAAGGGGCGAGAGTATTACCCAATTCCGTCCAATTGCCCTAATCAACGTGGTCTTCAAGGTCATAGCTAAGGCCTTTGCGACTAGACTCGATCCTATTGCGCATAGACTAATCAGCCCCAACCAGACCGCCTTCATCAAGGGGCGGTTCATCTTAGATGGGGCCCTTGCCCTGCACGAAAGTGTCCACGAGCTAAAAAGCAAGAAGCTGGGGGGTGTCTTGCTCAAGCTGGACTTCGAAAAAGCGTATGACAGAGTCAACTGGGACTTCTTGGTTGAGGTCCTGCACAGAAAAGGCTTTGATGCAGGATATGTGCACCGGATCTTTCAGTTAGTCTCGGGCGGTCAAACAACGATCTCTATCAACGGGGAAATGGGGCCTTTCTTCCGCAACAAACGGGGGTGCGTCAAGGCGACCCACTGTCACCGGTGTTGTTTAACTTTATTGCTGAGGGTCTCTCTGCTATGCTCTCGGCAGCCAATTTAGCGGGCCATATTCACGGGGTCGTGCCACATCTGGTTCCAGGGGGAATTACACACCTTCAGTATGCAGACGACACCATCATTCTGATTCAGAACAATGACCTGGACATTATCAACCTAAAATTTCTTCTGATGTGCTTCGAAAACATGTCCGGGCTGAAGATAAACTACCACAAAAGTGAGGTCTTTGTCTTGGAGCAGCCACCGGAAACCTGCCTCAGGGTGGCCCGGCAGCTCAACTGCAAGTTGGGATCTTTCCCGTTCATCTATCTAGGGCTGCCGATTTCTGATAAAAAACTCACTGCGGAACAATAGGCCTTCTTAATTCAGAAGCTTGCGGACAGAGTCAAACCCTGGATTGGTAGGTTCCTTTCCTCAGGGGGAAGACTCATACTCTCCAACGCCTGCCTTGCCAGCCTGCCAATGTTCGCCATGGGCCTCTTTCTTCTGGGTGAAGAGGTCCATGCCCAATTCGACTCACACAGGTCCCGCTTCTTTTGGGAGGGAGCGGGTACCAAGAGAAAATATCATATGGTCAATTGGCCAGCTATGTGTAGACCAAAAGACTGCGGAGGCCTTGGCCTGCTGAACTCCCGTCAGATGAATGTTGCTCTGATGCTTAAATGGATTTAGAAGATCTGCCAGATGGACAACTCAATCTGGGCTCAAATCATTCATGCTAAATATACACAGTCGGGAGACATATTCTCGAGCTCGGACCATGGGGGTTCGCAGTTCTGGAAGAGTCTCCACAAGATCAAACAACTCTTCAAGCTTGGGGCGCGACATGCGGTACACAATGGGCAGAGAACCCAATTTTGGAGGGATCGGTGGACTGGGGAGGGACCCCTGTGCCTCAGGTTTCCCCAGCTCTTTAGTGTTTGTGAGGACAAATCTATCTCCATGGCGCAAGCAGTAAATGATGAATGCCGCTTTAGACGATCTCTAGACGAGGCGGGTTTTAACCAATGGACAGAGCTTGCTGAGATAATCAGCTCCGTCAACCTTGATGACGAGCACGATAGGATCTCATGGACATTGGAGGCGATGGGCGCCTACTCTGTCAATTCAATGTACAGAAAGCTGACCCAAGGCGCATCTGTGGATCACTTCCAAGAAATTTGGAAGGCTAGAATCCCTCTTAAAATTTGAATCTTCTCGTGGCAGCTTATTCTTGATCGCCTCCCCTCAGGTTTGCAGCTTGCCACAAGGCAGGGGCCTTCGGATGGAAAGTGTGCCTTGTGTGGGGAAGTCGAAGACGCGTCTCATATCTTCTTCCGATGTTCTCCAGCGGTTTTCATGTGGGTAGTTTTGCGCCAGGTCCTAGGGAGTCCCTGGTGCCCACAAAATTTTGCTCAATTTTTTGCTATTCTGTCAAACTTTTTGGGCCGAGCTCGTAGACTTATTTGGCTGTTTTCTTGGCCCAAGCGTGGGCGCTTTGGACTGTGAGAGATAAACTCGCTATTGAGCGGAAACTGATTAACCATCCAGCTGACATTATCTTCAAATCCATGATCTTCTTGCAGGCGTGGATCCCTGATGCATGTAAAATGCATACATGAACTTTGCACTATATCACTTATATTCAAATCATATTTGCATCATATAAGGGTTATACCACTGTTATTTAATGATTTTAGGAAATAAAATAATTGTTTCCTATTTTTATGGAATTAACCCTGCGCAGGCAGAAAACCCTATTTGTTTCCTTTTATGTTTCAGGGACCCAAACATCGTCATAAAATCCTAGAAAAATACAGAGGTCGTTATTTTGGAAGGAAGAAGACGTAGGAGTGAAGGAATCAAGCAAACGGAGCCCGCAAGGCGAAAAGGGGGTGGCCCACGTGGCCAGGTACTGTGGCCGCGTGGGGCCCACTCATTTGGGCCTCGTGGCTCCGTTGCCGTCGATCTTTCGTCCACTGACTCCTTCTTGACCTAAAAACGCCTATAAAAAAGGTCCCCCGACGTTCTCTAGAGGGAGCGCCGCACAAACACAGAAACACCGAAACAGAGATTAGGAGCTGCAGATTGGAGGGGGAAAACTCTGGCGGGGCGCTGCCGGGGTGGTCTCCACCTTCTCCAACGACTTCTCCACCGTCTCCATGATGAAGGGGGAGTAGTCCACCCCCTGGATATGGGTTTGTGGTGGTAACTTATGTATCTCTCCTCTCTTTGAGCTTCACTAATTAGTACCGTATGAGCTGCTGAACATGATTATGGTCATCTATGTAATTCATATGGTGGATATTGTGGTATGAGATGATTTGTTATGCATTTACTGTTGTGTTGGAACTTTTATGACTTGTCATGCTTTGATAGAATATTGTTCTTTAAGAAGTATGATGTATGTGGGTTCGGGATGGCCGATGTGACACGGCATAGGTATTGAGTGATACGGTACCGCCCAACATCCTTTATCCGGGGGTAAAAATGAAGAGTATGATGTGGGAGTGACAACAACCACGCTAGCCTTACGAGGGTGACCTAGCAACATAAATGAGTACTTCTTTCAACTATGTGTTTTAGGACATATAGCCGTTATAAAAGCTACCATTAAAACATGACAATTGTGTGTACTTTATCTATAACATGATAATCACAGTAGATGAGGGAGAGAGGATTAAGTGAACCCATGAACCCATGTCCATTGTTCCTATAAGAGAAAACATTTGTCTTGTCCTCTTGCATTGAAGAGGATTGGGACACTTTTGCATTCTTGTTTTGTTACATTAAACTTCCATCAATTAAATCAACCACCTTGTTCTTTAAACTTGTTTAGTGCATAATCAACTAAAACTTGTGACACTTTAGTTGTAGGGAATAGATAACTTTTCTTTCTTGCTCCTGCGGATCGATACCTTACTTCCACATTGAGAGGTGCTATAGTGACCCCCTGCTCTTGGGGGTAATCAAGTACTTTTCTGGCGCCGTTGCCGGGGAGCGTAGCGCTTAAGTTTCTATTCTTATGTGCACTAGACTAAGCTTGGAAGAGGAATAATGTGAATAAGAGGATAAAAACCTAAGCTTGGGGATGCCCATGCAATCTCAAGAAGATGCTGAAAAAGATGAACAACTAGAGAATGAAGAGTTGGATCTCCCAACTTCACCATCAACAAATGGTAGTAACACTCAAACTCAAAAAGCTTTTGTTATCTATGAGAACCCATGTTATGATGAGTGTGAAGCTGAAAATTCTATGGTCCTATGTGATAACCCATGCTATTATGATGAAACTAATAATGCTACTAGTGAACTCATTGGTGATAATGAGAAGTGTTGCTTAAACAAGCTATATGATAATGCTTTAGATGATGGTCCTATGCTTATCGATAATCCTCCATGTTTAGAAGTTGTTACTAAATTATGTGAGGATAATAATGATATACTTGCTGTTTGTGACAATACTCTCATTCATGAGAGTCCTAGCTACATTAATCCTAAATTCTCCTAATAACACCATAGAGGAGAAAATTGCTTATGTGGAGAAATACTTATATGGTTTGCAATTATCTCTAGTTCCAAATCTTTGTTGCAACCATGATATTGAACTTGATATTGATCTTAACAACTATTATGAAAGAGGGAAGCATGCTAATGAATTTCAAAATAAAATTAATGATCCTCTTTATGTTCCCAAATTATCTAAGTTGGAAGATTCTATTGGTTATGTGGTTGAATACACTTCTACTACTTGCAACTATTATGAAAGATGAGGTGATAAGAACCCTCTATATGCTACTAATAATTATGGGCTGCAAGTAACTATGCATTGGAAAACTTCTATTCATTGTGATTCATTCATATACAAAATACCAATGCATAGGATGAAAGTTAGACTTCGTTGTTATTACTTTTGTGTCTTGTGTTTCTCTCAAATGGGTTTCAACTTGACTATTATTTTGATCGGTTTGAGAGCACCATGGGACCCTGGTATAATGCATGGAACATTCCCAAGGAAGAGGGGAACAACATTCAAGCTCCTTCATGAGCTTCATCTTTGCTGAACAACAAGTAAGAAGACTAGCTATATGGCTATAAAGAAAGCGCTTTGCGGAAGGCAACCCGGTTATTTTTTGTGTGATTTTATTTGTGTCCTCTTTCTGTACCAAGAGACTTTGTTTATAGTTTAGGTTCTGTAATTTTCAATAAAGTGCCAAGTTTTACCCTTTTTGGTTTGAAAAAGTTGCTTATAACATTCGGAGATTTTATTCCTGCACAAATCAGTGCACGGTATGATTTTTAATTCTTATTATGTAACTCCGAATAAGCTCATATTTGAACTGTAGTTGCAACTTTTCATCCTCTGTATGCATGAATTTTTTCGGAATTTTTGAGAAAGGTTGGTAGGGTAGAAAAATATGTTTTGCCGCTGCTGTTTTTCTGGACAGATTCTGTCCCATTTTGTTTGATGCATGCTTTGAGCTTTTAAGTTGAATTTTTTTGATCCAATTGAGTTTATGAGTAGGCATACAACATTATACACTTTCTGGACATCTCATATGAATTTTTGTTCGAGGATTATATGCAGCAAGAAACATATTTGTTTATCACTATTAATGCACCCCACATAAAAAAATGGGAGAAACGGTGTTTTGAAGTTTTTTCACAGGGATTGGAGGAGATGCACCAAGAACTATCCAAGGATGGTGAAGACCATAAGCTTGGGGATGTGAAGACAACCCCACTGGACCTACACACTCTGGTTTGCACACGTCCAACTTCTGTTTTTCGATCGAAACACTTTATCGCATAAAATTGGAGCGTCTTTTTGTTTGTTTTGGTTTGATTTGTTTTGAGAGACCACCATTCTATCATTTATATATGGGAGAGCTACTAGAAATATGGGTTGAAATATGTTGGATTCTTTTATAAGATTGGGAAAAGGGATGTTTGAGTTGATTTTTAATGATACATATAGTTGCATGATTCATGAGTTTGTTTATGAGTAATAGTTTGCAAATACTTTTTGAAGAGCTATCACTTATTCATGTTTTGGTGCTGATTGTTTTTTTACTTGGTTTAACATGGATTAGTTATTTCTATGGACACTCATGCATACATCTAGATGGTCAACTTTCTCCCTTTTGCTAGCCCAAACATTCCAACAAGTTAAAACTTGTTTCCAACACCTTCAACCAAAGTTATTCCAGTGAGTCCACCATATCTACCTACTAGTTATATGCTATTCCGAGTATGTTCATCATGATATTTGTGTTATCTATACCTCTGAATGAAAATGATTATGTTATTGATTGCCATGGGAAAAGTTGGTTATATAGCTCTCATGAACTTGATGCACATTTTTTACTATCATTGCTATAAATAAAACATGACCCATTGTGATTAAGATTATGATGCTAGTGGCTTGATAAATGTCCGAGGTTGGGAGTTAGCCCATATGTGCTGTCACATGCAAAGTTTTCAACATGCTCCATTTAGTTGATATCATGTGCTTTTATCTATGGATGCCTATCATGGTGAAATAAGGGGGAAATGATTTAGTTTGAATGAGTTTGTATAAATGGTTAGAGAGACGCCTGGGCCGCTAATCTAAGCCATGCATTATTCATGGTGGAAATTTACTTACATGCTATGGTGAATTATCTATGATACACCTTACAATAAAAATCTATTCCAATGGTAAATAAAAAGGGTGTTGAGGTGGTTCATCTTGTTTGTTTGTCTTGTCATTTTGATATGGGCTTGTTCCATATCCTGGGACAAGAGGTACCCCAGTTGACGCTCTTGATGATACTATTATTACTTACAATGATAGATAACTTGAACTTGCTTTTCCCAAGTTGAGTAACTCATGGTGTAGGTACTTGTATTCAAGGGGCATGAGACATCCAACCTTTACTTTGTCAAGCACACTACTCATATTTGCTCTCACATTAAACTATAATCATTCAAGATGCTATGATAGGGGAATGAGAGCTTGACACCAAGTATTACCACATTGCAATCATTAACTTAAGTAGGAGAGTTTGGAGGTTAGATGAAACTTATGCATGCTTTACCTCTACTCACTTATTCATCTTTCCAAAGTATCCACCAAACATATTCAGATTTTCATCATCACTCTATGGACCACATGTATGCAAAAGTAAGAATGTCCATATTACTATCTGTTATGTTACACTTTGTGAAATATCATTGAACATCCTTGCATTAAATACTTGATATCACTTCATAAACTGTTTTGCATATTGCTATGCTTTGAAGAATGAATCATTTGACTCTATGTAGCAGTAGCAATCATCTTTGATATCCATTGTTAGTGCTATATTGCAAAGTCCATGTTAGTTTTATCACCTTCATACTCGAGGACGAGCATGGGTTAAGCTTGGGGATGTTGATGCATGTAAAATGCATACATGAACTTTGCACTATATTACTTATATTCTAATCATATTTGCATCATATAAGGGTTATACCACTGTTATTTAATGATTTTAGGACATAAAATAATTGTTTCCTATTTTTATGGAATTAACCCTGCGCAGGCAGAAAACCCTATTTGTTTCCTTTTATGTTTCAGGGACCCAAACGTCGTCATAAAATACTGGAAAAATATAGAGGTCGTTATTTTGGAAGGAAGAAGACGTAGGAATCAAGCAAAAGGAGCCCGCAAGGCGAAAAGGGGGTGGCCCACGCGGCCAGGTACTGTGGCCGTGTGGGGCCCACTTATTTGGGCCTCGTGGCTCCGTTACCGTCGATATTTCGTCCACCGACTCCGTCTTGACCTAAAAACGACTATAAAAAAGGTCCCCGACGTTCTCTGGAGGGAGCGCCACACAAACACAGAAACACCGAAACGGAGATCAGGAGCTGCAGATTGGAGGGGGAAAACTCCGGCAGGGCGCTGCCGGGGTGGTCTCCACCTTCTCCAATGACTTCTCCACCGTCTCCATGATGAAGGGGGAGTAGTCCACCCACTGGATATGGGTTTGTGGTGGTAACTTATGTATCTCTCCTCTCTTTGAGCTTCACTAATTAGTACCGTATGAGCTGCTGAACATGATTACGGTCATCTATGTAATTCATATGGTGGATATTGTGGTATGAGATGATTTGTTATGCATTTACTGTTGTGTTGGAACTTTTATGACTTGTCATGCTTTGATAGAATATTGTTCTTTAAGAAGTATGATGTATGTGGGTAAGGGATGGCCGATGTGACACGGCATAGGTATTGAGTGACACGGTACCGCCCAACATCCTTTATCCGGGGGTAAAAATGAAGAGTATGATGTGGGAGTGACAACAACCACGCTAGCCTTACGAGGGTGACCTAGCAACACAAATGAGTACTTCTTTCAACTATGTGTTTTAGGACATATAGCCGTTACATTTTTGTTTTGTTACATTAAACTTCCATCAATTAAATCAACCACCTTGTTCTTTAAACTTGTTTAGTGCATAATCAACTAAAACTTGTGACACTTTAGTTATAGGGAATAGACAACTTTTTCTTCTTGCTCCTGCGGATCGATACCTTACTTCCACATTGAGAGGTGCTATAGTGATCCCCTGCTCTTGGGGGTAATCAATCCCTCCTCTCAAGTCGCTGGACAAGGAGGCCGCAAGATGGCTGGTCGCAAGGCTTAGGGAGCTCCACGCTGGCTGTCTCCCTAACTGGACCGGAAGCTCTACCTCTTAAGCTTGTAGTACCTTTTAGATTTTGTTTCATGTTGGCTAAGATGTATGCCGCCGCCCCCTTTCATTTGGCTAAGCTGTACGCCGCAGCATTGTAACCGTATGTTGAACCTCGCTGGCTTTGTTAATTCAAAGTTGGGCACCTGCCTATTATCTAAAAAACCAAAGAGATATAACTACGATAGAAAGCGGAGATTTTTATTAATGTTCCATATTACTGGAAGCCGTTCTTAACCGTCCAGTGAGAGGATCCATGGCTCGGCGCTTATGTGCCGACGCCAGATCAAAATCCAAGCAGTTAGGCCCGATTCCCTGCCAAGCCAAGGAATTCACGTCGCGTTGGTGCCAAAAGTTTCGTCTGGCGCTTCCCTACTTTTTTCCCTGCAAAAAAATGATTTGTCTCGCTATCTAGCGCAAGAAAAATATGTTTTAGCTCCTCTCGTCGGAGTTAGAGACTTTTATCTCTAGATTTAACGATAATTGAATTGTTTTTGGGTACACAAGCGCCTCGATAAGAGTCCAACGTTGTGGATGCTCTAATATGCAACCCTTAGTCACCGCCAAAACTGATGGTAAATTGTAGTGTTGAAATCGGTTACCGGATGAAGTATAAATCTTTGGTGTAGAGACCATGCATGTCTCTCATCCTTTCACTAACAGGCTCCGATGTTGTTGGGCCACTCTCTTTGATATCTACTCCCGACGGATCATGCGGCATCTGTCAAGGTACTGGACGCTCTCAGGCTGTGGTGTGGAGGTTGAAGACGGTCTTCGTCGCCGACGCCGGTGGAGCTGCTGAGCTCCGTTCTGGATCTGTAGCCCCTTCGTATTGTACTTTTCTTTCTGTATTTGTACTGCGTACGTTGTATGTGGTGCTATGTTGATTACGTAGGCTCTCAAAAAAAAAAGGCGTATAAATCCGCAAAAAACAAGGCAGCGTATAAAATTGAGAAAAAATCTAATATTTTTAAAATTTTACTGAGTACATATACAGAAATATGATACCGAATTAATATCAATAGGTTCATCGCAAGATATACTTTTATCATATATTTATAAAATGTTGTAGTTGTTGATATTTTCTTCTATGTATTTAGTTAAACTTAAAAATGTGTTGATTCATTTAATTTATAAGCCGGACGGAGAGAGTATTTGGTTGTTCATTTATCTCTCAGCATTTCCCAACCTTTCAGAGTCTTCTTTTTTTTTTGCGGGGGAGAGTCAAAAAAATTGAAGTGAAGTTTTTTTTAGAAGCATATTTCCTACATTCTAAGTGTATTGCACGTGTCAGTTTGTTAACACCCACAAGCCGACGGAAAAGAATAAGCAAATGCACAAATAAAGAAGCAACTTAGAGTCGAGGAAGCTCTCCACAGCTGAAACGATCACTGACCAGAGTTGAGGCGAATAGCTGAAACGATAATTGACCAGAGTTGAGGCGAATGCAGAACCTTGATTTTTTGTTTGAGGGGCAAAACCTTGATATATGAGACAGAAGAGTAGACGCTAGAAGATCAAGCTCTCGTCTTCTTCAAAATACGCCCGGCATCGTCATCACACATCTATCTCCGCTGCCAAATAAGGCCCATGGCTCTCTGGCCCAATCATCCGTAGGTGCTTAATTTGTCACCCTAGCATGACTGCATGATGCGTCACCATACAATTTCTTCATCACCTTCACATCAGCACAGCACACCTCCAAGAGGTTCAGGTAACCTTACAATACAAACACAAAATAAAATAATAAAGATGAGAATCTTTCTTTTTTTTGCAAATAAAGATGAGAATCAACAGTGTTAGGCCAACCAAAGGGGTCGCTAATGGCCATTTCAGCTTTCCAAAGAGCCAACCCTGAGAAAAGTACATACACGAGGTCAATTAACAAGCCTAATGGCCATCCGTGTGGCCCCTAAAAAAAAGACAAATTAACCGAAGTGCATGCGTTCGTTCCTCTCTTGATCGAGCATGGTGCACGACGGCTTCCGTCAGCCATGATCGACTGTAAACTAAATTATTCTCCTTAATGTAAACACAAATTCCTAACTTGTATCGTGACGTTGCAACCAATTATATTTATTCAAGAGATGACAATGAGGGATAATTTATCTCATGCCATGCTTTTACTTCTCTATATATCGCCGAATTCATAAGAGACAACAATCATATATATTCCCCATTATGCACGCTCGATGCTCCAAGAGAGCTTAATGCTTGCAAAGATATTGCTTTTGTCTCAGATATACTCCATTTAGGAGATCACAATAATAGATCATGGTGTTTGCATGCACACTGAATTATGTTGTAATTAAATTTGAATTTAGAAATGTGTGAATGAGAGATGGGGTTGACCCGAGTGTTGCTACGCTTGGAGTTGGTAGCGTTATTGGATACCATCCATGAAACTGTGTTTCTTGGTGATAGCGGCATACATGATCCATGATGAATATGTAATTCTTGTAGCAGCTTTGGGAAAATGCGCTTTTCACATTGCCATAGGGAAGCAAATTAAACTAGGTACCCCGTGCTTTAGCAACTAAGGAATGTTTCATATCTCGTAATGTCTCGAAGGCTTGACCACACACTTTCTTAGTGGTTGATGTAAATAATGTAAAGAGGTTTTTTTTAGGCAGAACACATGTAATTCATTAACAAATGGCTATATCACCGGCTAATTTTATTATTTTTTTGTGAGTCATATGGTTACGATCGTGTTACAAGACAGAGGTGAGAAAGTCCGACGTATAGTTCAACCATATACAACGTCTCATGTGCACAACATTGACCGTCAGACCTTGAAGATCAGTCTCATAAGAGGTAGATTCCACAATTATTTCATTATAGCATTATCATGTGGCTAATTTATAGTCTCAGAGAAGTTGTCAACCACACCTCATGACTTTTATGAACTTCATCGTCACCCAACATAGCCAAGGTATTAACTGACCTATCACACTCTTATCACAAAGTTCAGGAAAAAAAATGTAATTGTGCAACTTGACACTATTAATGAGGGAGATTTATTTTTAGGGAACTTATTTTAGAAATAGATTAACTTTAGAGCCAGGCTAATAATATAACTAGCATCTGGCTATATAGGACCATCATGCCATCAGAAGTCAGCACCATAAATCACTCCTATAATAGCCAAGGCATGAGCTTGCCTATTACATTCGCTATAAAAAAGTTCACAAAGAATGTACTTTTGCAAGCTTTTGCAACACACACAATTATTGAGGAGGTTTTTATTTTTAGGATTTTGGAAAGGGATTTTTTAGGGGGGGAAAGGGATGGTTGTTACCTTTGTTCGGAGGGAATTTAGTGAGGTGGATATGACTCTGAGATTCCTATAGTGGACTGGAGTTTGGCCCGGCTGGTGACTAATCTGGACATTCATGATGGGCCTGTAGTGGGCCTGAGGATCAGACATGGCTGGAGCCAGGAAAGAAACAGACGCGTGCGGGTTCCAAACAGACATTCTTTCAAAGTAAACACCTTCAAAATTTTGTACTCAGATTGCGTCTGATCGTTTGCCCTAGGTACGTATCCCTACATATATACAACCTGCAACTCCAAGCCGAGGTCGTCTCCTCTCCTCCAATCCTTGATCGATCGATCAATCCGATCTCATATCATGTCAATGTCGGCGCTCATGTCCGCCCTCCGCGCCGCCGGCAAGCACCAGATCTCCGCCGGCACCCTCTCCATGAAGCCGGTGACTGGCTCCTACCTTTTCAGGATCGAACAGTACGGCGCCTACAGAATATGGTTGACAATGACACGATGATCGAGTCAGGGACGTTCGGCGTCGGCGGCCACGACTGGCGTATCCAGTGCTACCCGAAAGGCAAAAATAAACACAAAGGCTTCATCTCCTTCTATCTCGCCCACGCCAGCCATGACAAGACCGGGACGCCACGGCGGATTTATGCTTGAGCATAGTCGACCACGCCGGGAAGCCATCTCGCACCAAGGGCGAGAACCTAGGGACGCGAATAACTACTTGCGCAACTCCTCTTGGGGCTGGGACGCCTTCATGAAGGTTGAAGACCTGGACGAAGAGAAGCACCTCAAGGACGGCTGCTTGTCCATCCTCTGCGACGTCACCGTCCTCGACATGCGCACCACCGACCACCGTGCCGGTAGCGTGGTGCCGCCGTCCGACCTGCACCGGCAGCTCACGGGGGTGCTCTGGGAGTCCAAGGAAGGAGTAGACGTGGAGATCGAGGTCGGTGGCAAGACCTTCCCCGCGCACAGGTGGATGCTCGCCGCGCGATCCCCCGTTTTCAAGGCGGAGCTCCTCCAGTCGTCGGCAGCCTTGTCATCGAGGATACGCGTGGACAACATGGACGCCGGAGTTTTCAAGGCCTTGCTCCACTTCATCTACACCGACGCGCTGCCCAAGGAGATGGTGGAGCGGCAGGAGACGTTGGCGGCCGTGGCGAAGCCGCTGCTGGTGGCGGCGGACAGGTACAAGCTGGAGAGGCTGAAGCTGATCTGCGAGGAGGCGTTGTGCGAGTACATCGAAGTGGAATCGGTGGGAGCCACACTAGCGTTTGCCCTACGTACGTATACATATATACAACCTGCAACTCCAAGCCGAGGTCGTCTCCTCTCCTCCAATCCTTGATCGATTGATCGATCTGATCTCAGACATGTCAATGTCGGTGCTTGCGTCCGCTCTCCGCGTCGCCGGCCGGCAGCTGCTGTCCACTGGCACCCTCATGGTGAAGCCAGTAACCGGCTCTTACCTGTTCAGGATCGAACAGTACACGCGCCTCCAGAAGATGGTCGCCAATGGCACGATGGTCGAGTCGACTGGCGCATCCAATGCTACCCGAACGGCTTGAAGGGGAACAAAGGCTCCATCTCCCTCTTTCTCACCCACGCTAGCCATGACAAGACCGGCGATTGTCGGGGAATACTTTCTGGATTAACCCGCGGCCCAGCTACTTACTTTACTCGCACGGACAAAGGCCCACTTGGGAGCAAGCCCAATATTGAACCGCCATAAGGGGAAAGTTCTAGAAGACATATCCCGGAGGACGTGAAGACCAAGTAGTCTCCGAGTAGGCCTCTGTGGACATATTCCTTGTGGGGAAAGTTTCCTTTGTAACCTAGCGAGCCTCTGTGTATATAAAGAGGACTCGCAGGACTTAGAACGGGTCGAGCTATCAAGCCCTAAACCCTAGTTCATACGGCGAGTACCAGATCGGATCGCCTCCATTGTAACACCTCGATTATCATATCAATACCAATCTAGGGTAGGCAGGAAGTAGGTCTTTTACCTCACATTGAGGGGGCCGAACCTGGGTAAATCTGTGTTGATCTTTGTTCCTGCGATCCCAAGCTCGGAGATGCTTGACTCGCGTAATCCCACACCTACGAAGTCATCTATGACACCTGACGTGACAAACCCACGACAGTTGGCGCCCACCGTGGGGCCTGCGGTCAAGAGCGTCACGTTCCGCGCAGGATCCATGAAGGGAGCGGAAGATCTTGTTGTTGGCCGTATCATCACGGTCGATGGCACACCCCTCATCGACGATTCAAGCTGGGGACCGGAAGCAGATTACTTGGAGACCGGCCACGTCATCCCCTTTGGTCCATCAACGTCTTTGTCGGCTTCATTGGCGGCGAGTCAGAGGATCCATCGCAACATGGCGACTCAGAAGAAGGAGTCGCGGTAACAGTGGACCAAGAAGAAGAATCTATCAACTACGAGTCGCTGCCTCTTGAAGACGAAGAAGGCCAATCCATTGAGTATGTCCTTGAGGAAAGGCTATGCGAAGGCCCTGTGGATAGTGGCTCGCCCTCTGTAGAAGATCGGCATGTTGAAGGGGTCTACAGGACCACAGAAGCGACGAAGGGCTGGGCATGCCACCAGGCAGCTTAGCCCCCACACCGCCGGAAGCAACAGAACAAGCCGCGCTAGACGCATCTGGAGTCGCGGTATCCGCCGCGATGACGCCAGGAGTCGCGGCCTCAGGAGTCGCAAACAGAGAAACTCCACCTGGAGTCGCTCCTGCGGAATCAGGGTCAAGGGTAGCCCCCAATGCATCGGTCACACCGCCACAAGGAAGCGTGTTGCTACGCCGATATCTGCGGTTAATGCGGCTGCTAGGGTAACAGAATTGGAGGCTACCAGGATCGGGCTATATGATGAAGTCCAGAGAATCGCGGATGAGAGAGCCAGGCTGGCGCGAGAGGAACAGCGCCTCCAACAGGAGCAACTGCGACTCATCGAGGAAACCAATACTCTGCAAGGAATACAGGCCACCTTGCCACACAGACGCCACGCAGTCGCCTGCAGCCAGGAACAGTAAACCCTATGGAGTTGTTCCAATCGCCTGAACCAGCAATTGCGATCCCATCAGTCGCCACCAACACAACGCGCCCGCTCGCATGGTCAGGGGTCGCACAACCTTCAGTCGCGGTACCCACACACGTGGCACCATCTGCCATGGTTATGCGGTCCGTGGCCCCGTTAGCTGCGCCAGCGGTTCAAGCAATCGCTGTACCATCAATCGTACCAGCGGTTCCATCCTTCGCAGCACCAAGAGAAGCAGAGATACCTGGATCGAGGGCCATAGTGCAGGCTAACAACAGGGCCATGATGCCCCCGCCACTGCCACAACCAACCTTTGTTCAGCAGTCGCCACAGCAGCCTCAAAGGTTCCACACACCGCAAGGACATTATGTTAGCCCAGTAGAGAATCTCTTTGCGGCTACAAACATCTTGGCCAGGTTAGCGCCAGCAGGAAACGCACCAATAGACAGAGAGGCGAGCGCGCCATTGAGATGCTGAGCACAGCAGTAATACAGCAGGCAAACATGTCCGAACACGCAGGGCGGCTGCACTCCACTCCCTACAATAGCAGAGCAACGGCAGAAGAAGCATCCACTCGGAGTCGCCACGCGTTGCGACTTCAAGTTCGGCTAGGCGACAAAGGGAAGATCAACCTGCGGCTCAAAATCAACCTCAGCAAGTTCAACCCATAGAGATTATGCAGCCGCGCGGCGACTAATCAAGTAGGAAGACCAGCTTCGTCCAATCTATCGTCGCGACTCAAAGGCCCAGTCTGCTTCAGCGAAAAATCAGGTCTGAACCGTTTCCTGCAGATTTCAAAGGACCTCGCAAGGTCGCCAACTACAACGCAAGCATGGACCCTGTTACTTGGCTCAACAATTACGAGATGGGCATGAGCATCCTAAACGCATCCGAAGAGATCTGCGCACGTTACCTAAACATGATGTTAGAAGGCGCAGCTCACATATGGCTGCAAAATTTGCCACCAAATTCAATAAACTCTTGGGATGAGATGAAGGAAGCTTTTATCAAGAATTTCCAAGGAACATGCAAGCGACTCTGCAGCATAGAGGACCTTGAGCGTTGTGTACAGAAGGAAGGCGAGTCGAGTCGCCACTGGATGAGAAGGGTCGCCGAGATCATACATTCCTCAGATAACATACCACCCAGTTCAGCAGTCCTTGTCATGGAGAAGAATTGCAAATTTGAGCCGCTAGTCCACAAACTAGGTCGCATGAAGGATAAAGTCAAGAGCCTAAGCGAGGTAATGGCGGCGGCCAACAAGTATGCTAGCTCGGATAAAACCAGGGACGCATCTGATGGGGAGGAAGAGGAAAACACTGGCAAGGGAAAGAAGGCCAGTAGCAAGCCTCAACAACAGCAAGCTAGCAATGCCAATGCGAGTTATAACAAGCGCAAAAACGAGGAAGGAAACTCAGGGTTAGTCGCAAATACGAACACTCGTTACAAACAAAGCAGCAGCAGAGGAAGGAATTTTCACCCAGTTAATTTGGAAGAGGTTTTCAACCGCCCCTGCGACATCCATATAGGAAAAGATGGGAAACCACCCAACCACACGAAGGCACAGTGTTATCATTACAAAAAGTGGAAGGATGGACAACCACTCAACACAAACTTCAATCATCAAAACAACGAGGAAGGTAAACACGGCGGAGGCAACAACAGCAACAACGCCGTCCCAAATCCGCAGCCAGATCAGCCACAGTTCCCAAAACAGTTGGGTCAGTATCATACCATTGTGGTGAATACTTCAAGGAGGGAACAAAAGCTGCGACGACGCAATCAGGCTGTTAATGCCATAGTACCAGCCGTCCCACAGTGGCTAAAGTGGTCCGAGCAGCCAGTGGTTTGGAGCCGCGAGGATCACCCAGGAGAAATAAATGAAGAAGGAAAACTCGCGCTGGTGGTTGCCCTCAAGTCGCAGGGTACAAGTTGAGCAAAGTACTGATGGATGGAGGCAGCAGCATCAATATATTATACTATGAAACCTTCAAAAGAATGAACCTCCAAGAAAAGCAGCTACACCCATCAAGAACAACGTTTCACGGTTGTGCCAGGCATATCAGCTCAGCCATTGGGGCGAATCAACTTGGAGGTCGCCTTTGGGACACAAAGCAACTTCAGGAGCGAGTACATTTGGTTCGAGGTTGTAGATTTCCAGAGCCCGTATCATGCGCTGTTTGGCAGAGAAGCATTCGCAAAGTTTATGGCTAGGCCGTGCTATGTGTACCTAAAGCTTAAAATACCAGGCCCTAGGGGAGTCATCACCATCAATGGCGACAAAAGAATAGCTCAAGAATGCGAAGAGGGCGACAAGGCCATGGCCAGAGCAGCTTGCATCGCAGAGAGCGCGCCCATGCGCGAGTCGCAGGAGAATTTTGATGACATCGTGAAGGCTAAAGGCACCTGCCTGACTTGCGACTTCAGATTACGGCCGCAAGGGAGGCAAGGAAGTCAAAGGCTACAAGCCATTGCCAATAAGGACACATCCCAGGCATCGCGAGTTGCCATCAGCAATTATTAAGAGTTTACATCATCAAGTGCCACTCAGGGCTAAAAAACTTCATTCTGATCGCCACCTAGGCGCGATCGACCCATTCTGGTCGCCACTCAGGCGCGACCGACCCAATGTAACATTCTGATCGCCACCTAGGCGCGATCGACCCATTCTGGTCGCCACTCAGGCGCGACCGACCCAATGTAACATTCTGATCGCCACCTAGGCGCGATCGACCCAATTCTGGTCGCCACTCAGGCGCGACCGACCCATGTAACATCTCTGGTTGCCACCTAGGCGCAACCGACCCAAGCATCACTTCTGGTCGCCACCTAGGCGCGACCGACCCTATGTATCATATAATGATTCTGAAATAAAGCATCTCAAACTACCAATTGAGCTGTGAGTCTTTTATTTTTTAATCATTGGTCCCTTGGGGGTGCGGCAGCTTTTTAGCGCGGCCTATTCCTTGGGATCGCCAAACAAGTGGCATTTATCGTGATTATACTCAACCTCTCTTGGATGCGACTTGCACTATGCGGCCAAAGTACTGGGGGTGCGGCGTCAATCGAGTTTGATTGCCTATCATGGCCGCTCTCGACCCTGAACACGCACTTTTTACCTGGGAAATACTGAGCCGCGCAAGGGCCTAAGTGAGGAAAAACCGAGACAAATCATAAGGACCAGCCTATTGGTCGAAACATGTACTGCTAGAGTACTTAAGCAAACCATAATATTGTCTTATGACACATAAATTCTAACAATTATTACAGGCCGCTAAGGGCCAAGATCACAAACCATTGTTTTCTCTTCTTCACTTGTGCGCAGCTTTTGGCCGGTGGGAAGGAGGAACAGGCGGCTTACCAAGCTTGCCAGAAGGAGCAATCGCAGGCTCGCTGGAGGGCTCTTCAGTCGCGGGCTTGGGGGCTGCAGAGCTGGATACGCCTGGAGAGGGGTTCTTTTCCTGCGGAATCACCGCACTGGATGACGGAGCGGGTAACTTCTCCCATCTGCTTCCATCTGCATTATACTTGCCCATATAGGTCGCAAGATCTATCCCCTCCACCAGTTCAGTCGCGTGGCCGCGCATATCCTTCCAAGTCGCCGCATATTCTGAGGCCGTCAGTTCGGTGCCATCCACCTTCTTCGAGGGCCTACCTTTTGCAACCTTGGCAGCATCAAAAGAAGGATAGTATGTCTTGGCCAAAGCAAAGAATGAGCCGCGCCGGTGCGAGCTGAGGACTCCTTCCAGTCCAAAAAGAACTGAGGCGCCCTAAGCAGTCTTTTTAGCAGCCCTTCAGAATCACCGGGGACTGGCTTGGTCGGCAGCAGGCACTTAGACAGTGATTTCATGGCATCACAAGTTCTTCGCGAAAAATCGCGGATATACTCCAGCTGTTCTTGAGTACTGCCGCGCTGCTCTTGGCATCTTCACCTACATCGAGGCATGTCTCCGTCAGCTCTACAACATACAGGCAAAGATAGTAGAGAAAACAGATGCAGATATGAGTCGCAACACATACCAGTTAACTCTTGAGTCATGATGCACACTTTGGCGTGGACAAGGTTATGGGCATCAGAAACTTTCTTCAACTTTTTCTCAAGCTCGCCAATGGAAACAGCCTTAAGCCTTGCGTCCTCATTGGCATCAGCAATGGCGTCTTTCTGAGCACTGACTTGGAGGTCCAGCTGCTGGACCCTTCTTGGAACTTCTCTTCAACAGTTTTAAGCCGCAGCTCGGTGGCTTTGGCTTGCTCAGATAACTTGAAGCTTTCATCAGATAGCTCGCCCATCCTGGTTTCCCTTTCTTCAGCTCAGCGTCACGCTGGCCAAGGAGCTCGCGCAGCCTCTCCAGTTCAGAGGGAGTATCCCCCAGCTGCTTTTCCAAGGCAAGTTTGGCAGCCGTTATGGAGCTTAGTTCCTCCTACGAAGGGTACATCAGTTAGTAAGTATATATCAACAGATAAAAGAGAAGCATCAAGTCTCCCTTTACAGTCAAAGAAGAAACTTGATCCTTGGGGGCTAGAGACAGATAACTGGAGATAGAAGTTTACCTTATAAGCCGCAGACAGGTCAGACAGTGCCTTGCGGAGCTCCATGGCTTGCTTGTCATTTGAGGCAATGATAGCCTCTGACAGTCTCTCAGCGCGGCTTGTGGAGGAGGAAAAAGCAACCTCAGTGTGCAAATTGGCGACTCAATAACTGGCGCATCAGCATCCTTGGCCATTACATCTATGGAGGAGGGGTTGACCTTCTCCACGTCCTGGATCATAAGGGGATCCGTTCTATCCTCCAGAGCCACCTCTTGGGTGGCTGTGTCAAGAACAGGGACCGTGGCCAAGTCATCAGTGGTGGCCACGCCCTCTACCATGGCGGTATGAGCCGCAGAGGAGAACGCGGCTCAACCGCGGTTTCGGAAACAATTCCAGGCTCTGCGGGTTTAGCCGCACTTCTGCAAAAAGCAAGGGCATTGTGTGAAGAAGAAGCACATAAGCCAGAATAAAAGTATTATAAGCACAGGGAAAAGTCACTAACTCTGGAGCCATCTTCACAAAGGCCATAAGTTCACCGCTTGACGGTGAGGACAGGCCTTGGGTCCCAGAATCTACGAGCAGAAGTTTTGCGTGTCAGTAGAGGAAAAAGAAAAAGCATTCAAGATGACAAGACAACAGAAATTACCAGAGTGGGGACCCATGTCTTCTTCAGCCGAGACGGTGGCTTTGAACACACGCTTGGCCGCGAAAGAGGTCGCGCCCGTAGCAGGCTTGCGACGCTTCGTGGCCTCAGGGTTTTCCAGAGCATCAACCTCTGGCTCCTCACGAGATAGCCTCTTGGAGGCTCTGGGGAGTTGGTCCAGCCGCGGCAACAGAGCTCGCGGCTGGCACTGGACTGTCATCCTCGTCCAGTTCAGTCTCTTCATCCTCTGAGGCCGCAGAGGCGACAGAAGGGATATCAGCAGTTTCGCTGCCCTCTAGAGTGGGCAGCAACTTCTTTCGTGCGGCACGCTTGGGAGCAGCAGTGCCGGAGACGGTCGCAGGCAGCGACCAGTAGTTCTCATCAGCCTGGATCAGGAAGATATAAGTTGCAGTATCAAGAAAAGGAATGCGACTCAACTACGAAGCAAAAAGACAGAGAAGAGGAGTTACCTCAAAAGGCTTGTTGTTAACACTGAAAGGGGCAAGCCCCACCTTGTCGAAGGAATGTCCTTCTCCTCAGTCACGCGGTGACAAATTCCACCCAATCCTCAGGCCTCCAGTCCGAAGCCTTGATACGATCAACGTCAGCAGAAGTGCCTGTGCACTCAAGGAAGGATCGCTGTCGTGGACTCACGGGCTGAATGCGCCATTTGGTCCAGCAAGAGAGAAGATCAAGGCCAGTAAGACCATGACCTATTAAGGCGGACCTTGATCAGCGACTCATTGATGAAGGGCATGGCCGAGTCGCGGGGTTTTGATTTCAGTGCCTCGGTAGGCACGAAGAGGGTGTTGGACCAGGAGGGAAGGCGAGTTTCCTCCGGTGAAGTATCTTGGCAATAGAAGAAAGATTTTTGCCAAGCCCTGGGTCGATTCGCCAGAGCCAGTTTGGGAAGAACAGAGTTTCGATGACGTTGCAGAGAGATGGCGCCGACCTGAACATAGGCGCCACCCTTGGAGACAAGTTGGCTGTTGCAGGTGAAAGAGGCCAGCCACAGATCGATGTTGGGGGCTATGCCAAGATAGTCCTCGCACAACACATGAAAGTTGCTCACCTGGAGCATTGAGTTGGGCCCGATGTCGTGAAGACGGAGGCCTAGGCGTTGCACAGATTGCGGAAGAAGGGAGAACCTGGCGGCGTGAATCCACGCTCCACGTGCTCCACGAACATCACCAGCTCGTTGGGCTTGGGGCGCGGCTCGATTTCATCGCCTGGCGCCCGCCAGACGCCATCCTCCTTCGGCGGCAAGAAGCCAGCTTCGGCCAGATCTACAAGAGTTTCCTCCGTTACCCAGGATCCTTCCCAGTTGCAGGAGATCTTGCGCTTATCGTCAGATGGCTTCGCCTTGGGCGCCATTGCGAAGGGAAGATGGGATTGGGGAACTAGGCTCGAGTCGAGGAAGAAGACGGCGCGGCTGGGGATGAGGAGATTGCAAGGGCAAATGGATAATGACCTAGGTGGCCGCAGCTTATAACTGAAGGGGCCCGTAACTAACGGCACAATCTGCGCTCGCAACCAACGGCACAATTTGCGCCCGCAAAACAAGCAACGGTCCGCAAGTAAAGGGAACAGAATATCTTAGAAGCGGGGATGAGTCGCACAGATAAGTCGCGGCTCTGAATCGCATCAATCAGAGATTGGTCAGAACGCTCACAATGCGGCTCAACAACTACCTCAAGTGACCAGGGGATCCTCACCGTGAAGTCCTAACCAATCTTGGGGCTAATGTCGGGGGAATACTTTCTGGATTAACCCGCGGCCCAGTGCGACTTACTTTACTCGCACGGACAAAGGCCCACTTGGGAGCAAGCCCAATATTGAACCGCCATAAGGGGAAAGTTCTAGAAGACATATCCCGGAGGACGTGAAGACCAAGTAGTCTCCGAGTAGGCCTCTGTGGACATATTCCTTGTGGGGAAGTTTCCTTTGTAACCTAGCGAGCCTCTGTGTATATAAAGAGGACTCGCAGGACTTAGAACGGGTCGAGCTATCAAGCCCTAAACCCTAGTTCATACGGCGAGTACCAGATCGGATCGCCTCCATTGTAACACCTTGATTATCATATCAATACCAATCTAGGGTAGGCAGGAAGTAGGTCTTTTACCTCACATTGAGGGGGCCGAACCTGGGTAAATCTGTGTTGATCTTTGTTCCTACGATCCCAAGCTCGGAGATGCTTGACTCACGTAATCCCACACCTACGAAGTCATCTATGACACCTGACGTGACAAACCCACGACAGTGATGCCACGGCGGATTGCCGCATGAGCATACTCGACCACGTCGGGAAGCCATCGCACATCGATGGCGAGAGTGACACCTAAGGGGACGCAAAAAAAATTCTCGAGATACGGTTCTCTCGAGTGGGGCTGGGGAGACTTCATGAAGATTGAAGATTTGAACAAGGAGAAGGACCTCAAGGATGACTGCTTGACCGTCCTCTGCGACGTAACCATCCTCGACATGCGCACCACTGGCGACTGCGCAGGTAGCATGGTGCCGCCGTCTGACCCGGATGTCACCATCCGCGACATGCGCACCACCGGCGACCACGCAGGTAGTGTGGTGCCGCCGTCTGACATGGACGTGACCGTCCACGACATGCCCACCACCGGCGACCGCGCAGGTAGCGTGGCGCCGCTTTCTGGCATGGACGCCACTATCCGTGACATGCGCACCACCGGAGACTATGCGGGGAGCGTTGCTCCGCCATATGAAAAGGACGTCACCGTCCACGCCATGCGCACCACCGCCCACCGCGCCGGTAGCGTGGTGCCGCCGTCCGACTTGCAGTCCTGCACCAGCAGCTCACGGAGGTGCTCTGGGAGTCCAAGGAAGTGTTAGCGTAGGGAAAGCGATGACCCGTTAGGGCCTCGTGTACGTGTTTATATAGATGGGAATAGCCCCCATCGTAGCGGTACAGGATACGATAGGATCGGTGTACTACACCGTATCCTACACGTGTAGGTATTACATTGACAGCCCCCCTTAATCTAAGCCGTATGTATTACATCAAGGTTTAGATTACGTACAAACTCACGTAACTTAGGAGCAGGCAGGGTTTTGGTAAAACCATCTGCAATCTGATCTTTACTTGAGATGAACCTGATGTCTAGTAGTTTGTTTGCAACTCGGTCATGGACAAAATAAAAATCTATCTCAATGTGCTTGGTTCTTGCATGGAAGACAGGGTTGGCAGAAAGATAAGTGGCACCAAGATTGTCGCACCAAAGTATAGGCCGATGACGTGGTGGAAAACCAAGCTCACGGAGTAAAGCTTCAACCCAAATCAACTCAGCTGTGGCATTGGCAAGTGCTTTGTATTCTGCTTCCGTGCTTGAGCGAGAGACAGTGGCTTGCTTACGAGCACCCCATGAAACCAAATTTGGACCAATGAAGATAGCAAAGCCTCTAGTTGATCGACGATCATCAAGACATCAAGCCCAGTCGGCATCTGAAAAGGCACTAAGAAGTGCAGAGGAGGACTTCTGAATTGTGAGACCGACATGAAGAGTACCTTTGATATACCTTAAGATGCGTTTTGCGGCTGTCCAATGAGCAGTAGTAGGGGCATGAAGATATTGACAGACTTTATTCACCGAGAATGAGATATCAGGCCGCGTGAGTGTCAAGTATTGTAGAAAACCAGTGATGCTACGATAATGAGTACTGTCTTCGGGTCCAAGAGGAGATCCGCCTTGCAAAGAAAGCTTCTCATCATTGGAGAGGGGTGTGGAGCTGTAGTACACTTGATCATGCCAACACGGGTTAGTAAATCAGATGCATATTTGCCTTGTGTGAGAAGTAGGCCATTGTTATGTTTCTTGACTTCTATGCCAAGAAAATAGTGAAGCTCACCAAGATCCTTAAGAGCGAACTTTTGATGCAAATTGTGGAGTAAACCCGCAATGGCTTGACTGGAGGATCCGGTTAGGATAATATCATCAACATAAATCAACAAGAGCATGATAATACCTGACTTGCTGTATAAGAATAGAGATGTGTCGGCCTTGGACGGTATAAAACCGAAATCACTCCTATAATAGCCAAGGCATGAGCTTGCCTATTACATTCACTATAAAAAAGTTCACAAAGAATGTACTTTTGCAAGCTTTTGCAACACACACAATTATTGAGGAGGTTTTTATTTTTAGGGATTTTGGAAAGGGATTTTTTAGGGGGGAAAGGGATTGTTGTTACCTTTGTTCGGAGGGAATTTAGTGAGGAGGTGGATATGACTCTGAGATTCCTATAGTGGACTGGAGTTTGGCCCGGCTGGTGACTAATCTGGACATTCATGATGGGCCTGTAGTGGGCCTGAGGATCAGACATGGCTGGAGCCAGGAAAGAAACAGACGCGTGCGGGTTCCAAACAGACATTCTTTCAAAGCAAACACCTTCAGAATTTTGTACTCAGATTGCGTCTGATCATTTGCCCTAGGTACGTATCCCTACATATATACAACCTGCAACTCCAAGCCGAGGTCGTCTCCTCTCCTCCAATCCTTGATCGATCGATCAATCCGATCTCATATCATGTCAATGTCGGCGCTCATGTCCGCCCTCCGCGCCGCCGGCAAGCTCCAGATCTCCGCCGGTACCCTCTCCATGAAGCCGGTGACTGGCTCTGACCTTTTCAGGATCGAACAGTACGCGCGCCTACAGAAGATGGTTGACAATGACACGATGATCGAGTCAGGGACGTTCGGCGTCGGTGGCCACAACTGGCGTATCCAGTGCTACCCGAAAGGCAAAAATAAACACAAAGGCTTCATCTCCCTCTATCTCGCCCACGCCAGCCATGACAAAACCGGGGACGCCACGGCGGATTTATGCTTGAGCATACTCGACCACGCCGGGAAGCCATCTCGCACCAAGGGCGAGAACCTAGGGGATGCGAATAACTACTCGCGCAACTCCTCTTGGGGCTGGGACGCCTTCATGAAGGTTGAAGACCTGGACGAAGAGAAGCACCTCAAGGACGGCTGCTTGTCCATCCTCTGCGACGTCACCGTCCTCGACATGCGCACCACCGACCACCGCGCCGGTAGCGTGGTGCCGCCATCCGACCTGCACCGGCAGCTCACGGAGGTGCTCTGGGAGTCCAAGGAAGGAGTAGACGTGGAGATCGAGGTCGGTGGCGAGACCTTCCCCGCGCACAGGTGGATGCTCGCCGCGCGATCCCCCGTTTTCAAGGCGGAGCTCCTCCAGTCGTCGGCAGCCTTGTCATCGAGGATACGCGTGGACAACATGGACGCCGGAGTTTTCAAGGCCTTGCTCCACTTCATCTACACCGACGCGCTGCCCAAGGAGATGTTGGAGCGGCAGGAGACGTTGGCGGCCGTGGCGAAGCCGCTGCTGGTGGCGGCAGACAGGTACAAGCTGGAGAGGCTGAAGCTGATCTGCGAGGAGGCGTTGTGCGAGTACATCGAAGTGGAATCGGTGGGAGCCGCACTAGCGTTTGCCCTACGTACTTATACATATATACAACCTGCAACTCCAAGCCGAGGTCGTCTCCTCTCCTCCAATCCTTGATCGATTGATCGATCCGATCTCAGACATGTCAATGTCGGTGCTTGCGTCCGCTCTCCGCATCGCCGGCCGGCAGCTGCTCTCTACTGGCACCCTCATGGTGAAGCCAGTAACCGGCTCTTACCTGTTCAGGATTGAACAGTACACGCGCCTCCAGAAGATGGTCGCCAATGGCATGATGGTCGAGTCGACTGGCGCATCCAATGCTACCCGAACGGCTTGAAGGGGAACAAAGGCTCCATCTCCCTCTTTCTCACCCACGCTAGCCATGACAAGACCGGCGATGCCATGGCGGATTGCGCATGAGCATACTCGACCATGCCGGGAAGCCATCGCACATCGATGGCGAGAGTGACACCCAAGGGGACGCAAAAAATTCTCGAGATACGGTTCTCTCGAGTGGGGCTGGGGAGACTTCATGAAGATTGAAGATTTGGACAAGGAGAAGGACCTCAAGGATGACTGCTTGACCATCCTCTGCGACGTAACCATCCTCGACATGCGCACCACCGGCGACTGCGCAGGTAGCGTGGTGCCGCCGTCTGACCCGGACGTCACTGTCCTCGACATGCGCACCACCGGCGACCGCGCAGGTAGTGTGGTGCCGCCGTCTGACATGGACGTGACCGTCCACGACATGCGCACCACCGGCGACCGCGCAGGTAGCGTGACGCTGGTTTCTGGCATGGACGCCACTATCCGTGACATGCGCACCACCGGAGACTGCGCGGGGACGTTGTTCCGCCGTATGAAAAGGACGTCACCGTCCACGCCATGCGCACCACCGCCCACCGTGCCGGTAGCGTGGTGCCGCCGTCCGACCTGCAGTCCTGCACCAGCAGCTCACGAAGGTGCTCTGGGAGTCCAAGGAAGTGTTAGCGTAGGGAAAGCGATGACCCGTTAGGGCCTCGTGTACGTGTTTATATAGATGGGAATAGCCCCCATCGTAGCGGTACAGGATACGATAGGATCGGTGTACTACACCGTATCCTACACGTGTAGGTATTACATTGACAACCCCCCTTAATCTAAGCCGTATGTATTACATCAAGGTTTAGATTACGTACAAACTCATGTAACTTAGGAGCAGGCAAGGTTTTGGTAAAACCATCTGCAATCTGATCTTTACTTGAGATGAACCTGATGTCTAGTAGTTTGTTTGCAACTCGCTCACGGACAAAATAAAAATCTATCTCAATGTGCTTGGTTCTTGCATGGAAGACAGGGTTGGCAGAAAGATAAGTGGCACCAAGATTGTCGCACCAAAGTATAGGCCGATGACGTGGTGGAAAACCAAGCTCACGGAGTAAAGCTTCAACCCAAATCAACTCAGCTGTGGCATTGGCAAGTGCTTTGTATTCTGCTTCCGTGCTTGAGCAAGAGACAGTGGCTTGCTTACGAGCACTCCATGAAACCAAATTTGGACCAATGAAGATAGCAAAGCCTCCAGTTGATCGACGATCATCAAGACATCAAGCCCAGTCGGCATCTGAAAAGGCACTAAGAAGTGCAGAGGAGGACTTCTGAATTGTGAGACCGACATGAAGAGTACCTTTGATATACCTTAAGATGTGTTTTGCGGCTGTCCAATGAGCGGTAGTAGGGGCATGAAGATATTGACTGACTTTATTCACCGAGAATGAGATATCAGGCCGCGTGAGTGTCAAGTATTGTAGAAAACCAGTGATGCTACGATAACGAGTACTGTCTTCGGGTCCAAGAGGAGATCCGCCTTGCAAAGAAAGCTTCTCATCATTGGAGAGGGGTGTGGAGCTGTAGTACACTTGATCATGCCAACACGGGTTAGTAAATCAGATGCATATTTGCCTTGTGTGAGAAGTAGGCCATTGTTATGTTTCTTGACTTCTATGCCAAGAAAATAGTGAAGCTCACCAAGATCCTTAAGAGCGAACTTTTGATGCAAATTGTGGAGTAAACCCGCAATGGCTTGAGTGGAGGATCCGGTTAGGATAATATCATCAACATAAATCAACAAGAACATGATAATACCTGACTTGTTGTATAAGAATAGAGATGTGTCGGCCTTGGATGGTATAAAACCGAAATCATGAAGTGTGGAGCTTAACCGTGAGTACCATGCACGGGGGGCTTGTTTGAGACCATAAAGTGCCTTGTCTAGTTTGCAAACATAATGAGGGGCATGTGATACTTCAAACCCAGGTGGCTGTTTCATATAAACCTCTTCTTCTAGAACACCATGTAAGAACGCGTTCTTGATATCTAGCTGCCGGAGTGTCCAACCCCTAGAGACTGAGATGGAGAGGACAATGCGAATTGTTGCTGCCTTGACCACTGGACTGAAAGTGTCTTCATAATCAATGCCATATCGCTGCTTGAATCCTTTTGCAACCAAGCGTGCTTTATATCGATCAACAGTGCCATCAGAACTTTTCTTGATCCTGTAAACCCATTTGCAGTCAATAATGTTCCTGTGAGAACTCGGAGGCACAAGATGCCATGTTTTATTTTTCATAAGAGCTTCATATTCTTCCTCCATTGCACCTTTCCACTTGGAATCAACAAGAGCTTCGGACAGATTTCGAGGTTCACTTGTAGTGGTTAGCAAACCATATGGAATAGTACCATCAGTCTGTTTTTTGGTTGACGTATACCTTTTTGTAACCGTGTACGAGGTTCAGGCGCAGGAGGAGCTACAGGATCCGACGAGGCTGAAGATCCTGGAGCGGAGGTGACAGGACTGCTGGGGCTGGCAGGGGAATCTTGCGCAGGAGATCCTGGGGCATGCTGTGTGCTGCCATGTGCGGAAGACGAAGCCGCAGAGGATCCGGAGGCAGTGACATCGGCCGACGCAGGCGAGGACGTGTCGTCGGCTGGGTGGTCTGCATGTGCAAGCGGCGACACGGGACCGTGCAGCGCGGAGTGCATCGAGGGGGCATCGTAAGTCTGGCCGGCGTCAGATCCCGAGGAGGCAGAGAAAGCTGCGTGATCCGAGGCCGATGCGGTCGGAGAATCACCACCGGGATCCGTGTTTTGTACTGTAGCATCGGAATTTTGTTCTGCCTCTTGATCACTCGTTTCTGCATCATTTTCTGTGATTTCAGGACCAGTAGCTCCAGAATTTTCATCTCCTACTTGGGCAACCTGTGGAGGGTTAGTAGCAGGAACAACAAATTGCATGTGATCATGTGTATGTACACCCTCATTAGGAGTTGCTAAAGAAGGATGATCGGATGGTAAAAGAAGAATTTCCTCTAGGAGACGTTTGCCAGCATTGGGATGAAGTGAAGCAAAAAGGAAAAATGTTCTCATCAAAGACAACATCTCGAGATATGTAGACACAACCAGTGGAAGTGTCAAGACATTTTACTCCTTTGTGGCGAGGGCTATAGCCTATAAAGACACATCTTTTCGAATGGAACGCAAGCTTGCGTTTGTTGTAAGGGCGAAGGTTGGGCCAACACGCACAACCAAAAACGCGAAGAGTATCATAATTTGGTTTGACATTTAGGAGCTTTTGGGTCGGAGTCTCAAAGTTGAGAACTTTGGTGGGAAGCATGTTTATAAGAAACGTGGCCGTGAGAAACGCTTCATCCCAAAATTTGAGTGGCATGGATGCATTAGCAAGTAAAGACAAACCAACTTCGACAATATGACGGTGTTTATGCTCAGCGGAGCCATTTTGCTGGTGAGCGTGAGGACATGAAACATGGTGAGTGATACCCACTTTTTGGAAAAAGGAATTGAGTTTTTCATATTCACCACCCCAATCCGTTTGCATGGTTATTATTTTGCGGCCAAATTTTCGTTCAACAAGTTGTTGGAAATTAAGGAACACTTGATAAACCTCAGCACGATTCTTGAGCAAATAAATCCAAGTGAACTTACTAAAATCATCAATGAAGCTTACATAATAAAGATGTTTGCCAACAGAAGGAGGGGCAGGACCCCATACATCAGAAAAAACTTGTTCTAAAGGAACAGTAGAGACACTAGTCGAAACAGGATAGGGTGACTGATGACTTGTCGGGGGGCTGCCCCCGGGTAGGGCAAAGATGTGGTGTTAAGTGTTGCAAAGAGCTAGCCGGATCAATATAGCCGGGTCACTTGGGCCGGATCTCTCGTGAGAGTCGGTTAGTACTTAACCGAATCAGAGGAAGATGCCAGAAGGATCCGGTAAAGCTTAACCGAATCAGAGGAAGGAAACCGGTTAAGTTAGCCGGGTTGGTCAGGAAGGACCCGGATAAGGTAATCCGGATATTGCACAAGGGCCAAGTAATGTCAGAAAGGTTCACGGGTGTCTCCTGCCAGAGGCTGAGAAGACAGCCGGGTCAAGTCGCAGGTTTTCCGGGTCGCAAGGCCCTAGGCGCTGACTTGGCCAATTCGGGAAAGAGGATACGACCGAGACCCGGGGGCTACGGCTGCCATTGCCCAAAGTGGCAAGATAGGCCTGCTAGGGACTTGACGGCCAGGTCAGGTCACGGGATTCCTGGGAGCGCAGCAACCTAGGAGCTGACCCGGCCAATTCGGGAAAGAGGATATGACCGAGACCCGGTGGGCTACACCTGCCATTGCCCAAAGTGGCAAGATAGGCCTGCTGGGCCTGACAGTCCGGCCGTTGGGTTGACAGGGGGCAGAGGCTTGTCCTGTTCCTCTTGTCCATGCCATTATCACTTCCAGCCAGGGGCAAAATGGTAATTCGGTTAGTGTATAAGTAAGCTACCAAATCCTCCAGTAGAGGAGACGAGAGGAGAGGAGAGAACACAGGCAAGGAGGGGCGCCGAGAGCTCATTTCCCCACTGTGCCTTCATCTTCATCCTAGAGCTCTCACCATTGTTCTTCATACAGCTCAAGGAGCACTCTGTACTTGTAACCACTTGAGATATAAAGAGAGTAGGCTAGTGCTGCAGTAGGGGTGTTACCTCCACAAGAGGGCCCCGAAGCAGGGTACATCGTGGTGTTCTTTGCTTCTTCTTGGTTCTGCTTGTTCTTGTTTGTTCTTGCGAGTTCTTGGTTGTTCTCCATGCGTGCTTCGTGAGCGCGCAAACCCTCCCCGGATCCCCCAACGTCCTAGCGAGCCCACAACTTAAGCCATCCTATGGCATCTGCCGTGACACCACCACGACAGTTGGCGCCCACCGTGGGGCAAGCAGTGGCGTTGGCTGGGGTTTCCTTCCGGACGGGCACCGTCGCTGGCTCCGGCGAGCGGGTCCTCTCTGGGCTCGTTTGCAAGATCGGCGAGTTCAACTTCATCAGCGACAACGCGGGGTGCTTCGCCAACAAGCCCTTCCCCGCAGACGGTTTCCTCATGACGCTCGGCAGCTTCGTCACCTACGTCGCCACCGAGCCTGTCCGCGAGTACCCGGCGCAGGTGCTCGTGGCTGAGGATCCTCCCTCTTTCCGCGCAGCTCTCGGACGGCGTAGCGCTCGCCCCGGGAGTAGCGTGGAGGTGATGATGACCGGGCCAAGTGCAGCAGCTGGCAAAGGAGATGCCAGCAAAAGCATGCCCGAGGAGCTGGCCACGCCAGTTGATCCGGTTGGCAAGCCGACTCGGACAGCTAAGTTCCCAAAGGAGAGACCAGATCCGGTTGGCCCGCTTGGCATGTCAAGTAGGGAGGCTCCTTAGAGATGTCCTGGAGAAGTTATCTCGGCCAGTGGCACCTGGGGCAATGTAGAGCTCACTGTAGCTCAGCTAGAGGCAGAGCGCCTGAGGTTGCAAAAAGAAGCCCGGTTAGTGGTGGAGTCTAGGCAAGCCTTTGATAGAGATATGAGAGAGTACAATGCTGCCAATGGTATCACCGAGGGTTTTACTCCTGTAGTGCATCGCTCGCGCAAAAAAGCCGAGTTGCGTAACCGGGGTAAGGACCTCAATGACGAGTTAGCTAGAGCTGCAGGATCGAGCTCCAGTAAGGCTACTAGTCATAGATCTGGCACAGGCAAGCCGGTGTATAGCTCCCCGGCTAAGAATCTTAGGGCTGCAGCGGCAGCGCGAGCCGAGTTGAGCACACTAACCGGGGACGCCTGGCGGAAGCAGGCAGAGAGAGTCAATGAGCTAGTAGATGTGTGTAACCGGCAGAATGAGGCTTACCGGAAAGCCAATCCGGATGCAGGTGTTTCTCGGGTAGTAGTGTCGGTTAAGGCTGTTAGCCAGAGATCCAAGGGGCAGGCGTCATCCCCGCACGTCGGAGTTGACCGGGCCCAGAGCGTGAACTCGGGTAAGAGCAAGCAGCTGCAGACCTATGATGCTGAGTATGCCGGCAAGCAGCTAGCCGCTCAAGGAAGAGGTGGCCAAAGTAGAAACAGTGGTGGACGAGGTTACCCGGGAGCTGGAAGGGGCAATTCGGCTGGCCGAGGTCAACCACCTCGTCCTCCTGGGCAGCAAGTGATTGTGCGAGCGCAACAGCAAGGTGGTGGCCAGGCGGGTTACCGCTATGATGACGGAAATTCGGCTATGGCGCGAGCCGGATACCAGACGTATGATAATGCACTTGCATCAAGACTGGGACCTCGGGCATTAGATCCGAATGATCAGCGTCTCAAGTTGGATAGAATTTACCAGTCCGAGAAGCTAGAAGAGCAAGGCCCACCGGGTCCTCCATGTTTTGGACCTCGGATCATGAACGAACCGAGTGTGCCGTTATTTCAGCTTGGCCGAAGCACAAAGCCATATAATGGCAACACAAAGCCACAAGATTGGCTAATAGACTATGTATCGTCAGTGCACATTGCGGGGGGCAATCGCCGATGGGCGGTCCGGTATCTCCCGCACATGTTGGAAGGGCCAGCCCGGATTTGGCTGAACAACTTACCGCCGGGTAGTATCAACTCTTGGATGGACTTGGAGGAGGCATTTTACAGTAATTTCTCCAGCACCTACAAGAGGCCTAACCGACCTCAGCTCCTGGCTGCGTGCAAGCAGGAAGAACGGGAAACAGACCGAGAATTCTTAACTCGGTGGAGCAACATTCGCAACTCTTGCGAAGGTGTCGTGGAGGAGCAGGCGATTTCTTGGTTTGCGCAGGGTTGCCGACATGGCACCCCGCTCTGGCAGAAGCTCCAGAGGGATATGCCCAAGACACTGGCGGAAACGATCCGGATAGCAGATACGTACGCTCTAGGTGATCCGACACAGCCCGCATTGGATGCAGTGGGAACAAGCAGGAGGCAACCGGTTAATAACCGAGTAGGACCATTGAGGCCCAATGACCGACATGAATTCGGTTACAAAAGAAGAGATCCGGATTATAGATACGGTTCAGATCAGGTGGCTGCAGTGAATATGGATCATCCTGGAGCAGGAGATGGTCAGAGACAAAAGACTGAGGGTCCAGCTTGGAGGCCGAATCAAGGTGCCTGGCCAAAGAAGGTGTGGGATGGATCGAGTCCTCCTCTAACCTTTGAGGCAAGATTGGACGGGCCTTGCTGTTATCACACAACAGACCCACGCAAGCCGGCCAATCATTCAACTCGGAATTGTAGCTGGCATCATCGCATTCAGGCGGAGGGTCAGAGAGGACCACCTCAGAGAGGTGCTCCTAGACCGAATTTCAGGCCGAATATGCCTTTAACCGGAGCCAATACAATCCCGGTGAACGCAGGAGCTCCGAGACCGGCAGCCACAAAGCCGGTTAACCTGGTAAACATGGGAGGCAATGACAATGGTGCTGGTCCAAGTCGGCAAGGTGGATACCCCGGTAATGAGTACAAGGAGGCTCATCAAAGTTATGTGGTTTTTGTGACCGAGCCAACTGACAAGAAAAGTCAGCTGCGAAGGGCGAAGGAGGTGAATGCAGTCATACCAGCAGTCCCAAAATACCTGAATTGGTCCGAGCAGGAGATCACGTGGAGCAGGGCTGATAACCCCAGAATTATGCCAAGTCCAGGAAACTATGCACTAGTGGTGGATCCGACTTTGGTAGGACCCAAGCTTAACGTGAGGTTTAGCCGAGTCTTGATTGACAATGGCAGTGCCATAAACATCATGTATCGGGACACAATGGTCAAGTTGGGTATTTCGCCGAATCAGTTGCAGCAGAGCAGTTGTACCTTCCATGGTATAGTACCCGGGGTGTCTTGTTCCCCAATGGGTAAGATCTGGGTAGATGTGCTGTTTGGTACCAAGGACAATCACCGGCTTGAAAGTCTCGAGTTCGAGGTGGTAGATTTGGAGAGCCCATACCATGCTCTACTTGGCCGGCCTGCGTTAGCCAAGTTCATGATATCCACCCATGTGGCCTACCTCAAGATAAAGATGCCAGGCCCGAATGGTATTATCACTGTTGCGGGAGATTACAAAAGCCATACAGTGTGCCACAATCGGTTCCACCTTAGCCGAATCATTGGTGATCCAAGCTGAGAAGAGCAAGATGCATGAGGTGGTGGCAATGGCGAAGTCAGCTCAGCTCGGTGTGCTGGCTATGACCAATCCGGATGGAGGTGCAACATTTGAGATGCCCAAGGAGACAAAGAAGATCCCATTGACCCGGAGAACCCGGAGCGCATGGCCATCATTGGTGCCGGGCTGGATGAGAAATAGGAAAGCGCGCTCTGTCACTTCCTCCGTGAGAATCGGGATATCTTTGCATGGTCGGCTAAGGACCTGCCTGGTGTTCCGAGGGAGTTGGCAGAGCACTCTTTATTTGTCAGGCCGGATGTAAAACCGGTGAGGCAACCGACTCGGCGTCTCTCAGATGATCGAAGAAAAGTGGTGCTGGATGAGCTGGCTAAGTTGCTTGCAGCCGGATTCATTATGGAGGTGTTGCATCCAGACTGGATATCCAATCCGGTTCTGGTAGAGAAGAAGAAGGACGAACCAGCGGTGGTCAAGGTGTGGCGCATGTGCATCGATTTCACCAACCTAAACAAGGCGTGCCCGAAGGATCCATTTCCTTTACCTCGGATTGATCAAGTGATCGATTCTACTGCGGGGTGTGAGTTGTTGTCTTTTATTGATGCGTACTCTGGTTTTCACCAGATACCACTGAACCCTAAAGATCAAATAAAGACTGCTTTTATTACCCCGTACGGGGCGTATTGCTATCGTGTCATGTGTTTCGGTTTGAGAAATGCCGGTGCAACTTATCAGAGATGTATGCAGAAATGCTTACACTCCCAAATGGGCAAGAATGTGCAGGTGTATGTCGATGATATCGTCATCAAAACTAAAGAAAAACACACTCTCCTCGAGGATCTCGAGGAAACATTTGTGAACTTGAGAAAATATCGGTTGAAATTGAATCCGGATAAATGCACCTTTGGTGTCCCGGCTGGAAAGTTGCTCGGTTTCCTTGTATCAAGCCGAGGTATTGAGGTGAATCCGGCTAAAATCCGAGCCATAGAAAGAATGAAATTGCCTAGATGTCTAAAAGATGTACAAAAATTCACAGGGTGTTTAGCCTCGTTAAGTCGGTTTGTGAGTCGGCTAGGAGAAAAAGCCTTGCCCTTGTATCAATTGATGAAAAAGAGCACCGGGTTCACGTGGACCCCGCAGGCAGATTCGGCTTTCAACGAATTAAAAAAGATGTTGTCCACTGCACCAATTCTGGCGTCACCTTTGCCGAATGAGCCAATGCTACTTTACATTGCGGCCACTAACCGGGTCGTGAGTGTGGTCATAGTGGTAGAACGAGAAGAGGAGGGTAAATCCGTGCAGAGACCGGTGTACTATTTAAGTGAGGTGATCTCAACCTCAAAGCAAAATTATCCCCACTACCAGAAGATGACATACGGGGTATACCTGGCGGCCAAAAAGTTGAAACATTATTTCCAAGAACACCCGATTACCGTGGTATGTGAAGCTCCAATCGCGGAAATCATTGGGTGCAAAGATGCGACTGGCCGGGTTGCCAAGTGGGCAATAGAAGTATCTCCTTACACCCCGCATTATGAGAGAAGGGATGCTATCAAGTCTCAGGCTTTACCAGATTTCCTTTGTGACTGGGCCGAAATGCAGTATGAGCCACCCAAGCCGGATTACAATTACTGGAAGTTGCACTTTGATGGCTCCAAAACCAAAATCGGATTAGGTGCTGGGGTGGTACTCACGTCACCGAAGCAAGATCAATTGCGATATGTGTTGCAGATTCATTTCTCAGCATCAAACAATGTGGCCGAGTACGAGGCACTGATCCATGGGCTTAATGTGGCCAGGGACATCGGCATCCGCCGAATAGAATGTTTTGGTGATTCGGATTTAGTTGTGCAGCAATCTTCTGGAAATTGGGATGCTCTTGATGCCAATATGGCACTATATCGGTTTCATGTCCAGAAAATTTCAGGATTTTTTGAAGGCTGCGAGTACAAGCACATACCTCGGTTGGAGAACGAAGCTGCTGATGTCCTGTCAAAACTCGGGTCGTCTAGGGATGCAATTCCACCCGGGATATCCTTGAATCACCTAAGGGTCCCTTCAATCAAACCTTCGCCTGATTCCGAGTCAATTTTTATCCCAAAGCAAGAATCTGAGGCTGTCCCTATGAATGTTGATGTCGAGTACATTGGGGAAGACCCGGGGACTGCATGGCGAGACCCGGGGACTGCTAACCGGATCTTAGGAAAGAGGAGCAGAGAAGAAGGTGGTGATAACCGAATCTTAGGGAATGGGCAGAAGCTGATAGAAGAAATAATGGCGGCCGAACCAGTGGAAGTAGATGAGCACTTATTCCCTTTGCATCCAGTACCGGAATGGGCTGAAGAAATCATGAAGTTCATGTCGGAGGGGAGTTTGCCAAATGATGAAACCGAAGCTAGGCGAGTGCAGAGGAGGTCCAAGGCTTACACCATCATCAACAAGGAGTTATACAAGAGGAGTGCAACCGAGGTGCTACAGCGTTGTGTGGAGCCAGCCGAGGGCAAGGAGATGCTCCTTGAGATACATCAGGGTGAATGTGGACATCATTGCAGTACAAGAGCCCTGGTGGCTAAGTTCCGGCATGGATTTTACTGGCCCACTGCTCACGCGGATGCAGAGGACATAGTCCGAAAATGTGAAGGATGCCAAAGGTTTGCCAAGCAGACACACTTACCCGCATCGGCACTGAAGACAATTCCTATCACTTGGCCATTTGCTGTGTGGTGTTTGGATATGGTGGGAGATTTCAAGCCGGCTAGGGGCAACATGACACATATGCTGGTGATGGTGGATAAGTTCACCAAGTGGATAGAGGTGAAACCAATCCGGAAGTAGATGGTCGTTCGGCTGTGACTTTCCTGAAAGAAATTATTTTGAGATACGGATACCCTCATAGCATCATCTCGGATAACGGCACAAACTTTGCTGTCGGAGAGTTTGCTCGGTTCTGCATGAATAAGGGAATCCGGCTAGATATAGCCTCGGTGGCACATCCGGAGTCTAATGGGCAAGTGGAAAGATCAAATGCCCTGGTGTTGGCCGGCATCAAGGCTCGTCTCATTGAACCATTGCTGAAAACTCCGGGATGCTGGATAGACGAGATACCATCAGTACTGTGGGGTCTAAGGACCACGCCGAATCGGTCAACTGGCTATACGCCATTTTTTCTGGTTTATGGGGCAGAAGCTGTGCTACCCACAGACATAGAACATGATGCACCAAGGGTGGCAATGTATACTGAAACCGAGGCAAAAGAGGCTCGGGAAGATGCAGTGGATCTGCTAGAGGAAGCAAGAGAATTGGCTCTATCTCGGACAGCAATATACCAGCAGAATCTACGACGATATCATAGTCGAAAGATCAGCCCTCGAGTGTTTCATGAGGGTGATCTTGTGCTAAGGCTGGTGCAGCGCAGCAAAGGCCGACACAAGTTGTCACCTCCATGGGAGGGACCTTTCATTGTGAGCAGGGCTATGCACAATGACTCGTACTACCTTGTAGATGCACAGGAACCAAGGAAGGATGGCCTGGACAGACCCGGACAAGAAACTAAGAGACCTTGGAATGTAGCTCTGCTTCGACCCTTTTACTCCTAAGGGGCGCAATGTATGTATTTCAGTTTATCATAAATGAAGTTGCAGCAATCCGAGTCTGGACTCGGGGACTGTTCGTACTCATGCATGTGTTTCTTATTACTGTTTTGTCCATACCGTTCGTGTGCCGAATTGCTTTGAACCTCGTCCCAAAATTCAAGTAATGTATGTTGTGTTGTTGATCTCGTGACTCGACTGACAAACACCAAAATGGTAGTCAAGAGCAGAGATGAGGAATGTGGGAAACATGAAAATGGACTCGGGGACTCGGTCCAAAACCGATTCGGCACATGTCGTTTACTAACCCCTGTTATTTATTTTTCGTTTATGTTGAATGATTCTAAACCACAACTCGCATGTTTCAAGTATTGTATGCTATGATTCCTATCTTGTGACTCGACTGTCAAACACCTAAAAGGTAGACAAGAGCAGAGATTCGGCAAAAATAGTAAACAAGAAAACAGACTCGGGGACTCGGTTTAAAATGATCCAACATAAACCTCGTCCGGATCATGTTAAGCAAATTTAAAGTAGTCTCGAAAGAACTTAAAATAGTCTATTACATCTGCTCCCGGCATACCGGGGATTTAACGTTTTTTCACTAAGTTACTTCAGGAAGCAGCAGACTCGGTTGTAGCAGGTTCGGTGGCAGGAGCTTTGGTTGAAGGAACCTCGGGCGCGCGAGCCTCGGTTACAGGAGCTTCGGTTGGAGTAGATTCGGTTGCAGGGGCTCGGTTGCAAGGATGGGCTCAGATGGAGGAACTTCAGGGGTAACCTTGCGTGGAGAGCTTGAAGGCTGGGCGATTCGGAGGTATCCGGATCAGCTGAGCTTGTTTAGTAATCTCTGCCGAATCAGTTGCTGGTATCTCCGAAGTCTGGGCCGGAGTTGCTTCGGTATTCTTAGCCGAGTCAGAAGCTGGGATCTTGATAGGAGCGTGTTCGGCAGAGTTAGCCGAATCACCAGACTCGCCCTCAGAATCGGCGTATTCTTCAGCGGAGGCGTCGTCCGATTCCTCTTCTTCAGTTTCTTCTCCATCCGAGTAGACCGGAGCCTCCAGATCAAGATGCTTGGTGCGTGCAAATTCGGCCATGAAGTTGGCGGCTTCTTCACGGATCTTAATCCGGGTAGGGTCTGTAGCCCACGGAGAACCCTCGCGAAATGAGCGCACTTTGGCAAGATCAATTAGCTCATACCAGGACATGATGAATAGCAAAGCTGCGTCAGCACCAGCGCGGGCGGACGAAGACCTCCACTGCTGTAACCGGGTCATTGCTTGATCCAGGTCTCGGATCAGCTCCTCCACAGGCACAACTTGCCGCGCTTCAGGAAACAAGATTCGGTGAGCCTTGAGACTTGCATTGAGCAGACCAATATGGGAATCCTTCAAAGGAGCAATCCGAGCCTTAAGTGCTGTAATATGATCTTCGATGTCCCATGTCTCTGGTAGGGGAGCCTCGGTTAATTTAGCTCTCTCAGCTCGGGCGTTTCTCACAGCCTTGGCGCTTGAAGCCGGATGCTAGTAAACTCTCCTACAAACAAATAAGCTAATACTGAGTTCAGCGAGAAGGAACACAAGCATATGTATTGGTTAAGAGCAGAAAGAAAAAGGAGATTCGGTGAACTTACGATCCATGTCATCGTTAAGGCTAGCAAGTGCAGCAAGCCATTTCGCACTGGCCGCTTTGTGAGCACTCAGTTCTTCTTTAGCCGCTTTGACTTCGGCTTCAGATTCGGCAATGTTCGTTTGAATTTGCTTGTCCAGTTTGGCCCGCTCCGCAAGTCCGGCTTTGAAAGTATCCCGCTCCTTCTGGATTGTGTCTTTTTCACGCTTCAGCGTATCCCGCTCTCCTTTAACCTTGTTCTTCACTTTTTCAACTCGGTCAAGCTCTCGCTGGAGCCGAGTCACCTCTGATTTTTCCTCGGATAAAGCGCGCTTGTGCTCTTCTTCTTTCTTGTCCATTTCAAGACAGAGCCCATCAAAGGAAGTTTGGAGCTTCTGATGCTGATGGGCGAGCTGCTTAAAGAGCTTGCCGCGAGCGGTCATGGTTTCCTGAAAGAAAACAGGCAAATGGCGTCAAAAGAATCTCGGGGACTGGCCCGAGATTAACCGAATCAGTTGGAAAAGAGACTCGGGGACTGGAAGTCCCACGGTGTCCTCGGTTACGGCAACATTCATGATAAGTTTTTTAGAGATTCAAGCCGAATGACTTTCTTACTCGGAGGAGTATCAGTCGTTCGACCCGAATCTCGGGGACTGGGTATAGTACTATTTGATCATGTTGAAATAAAAGCAAGATTCGGAAAAATTTACCTCAAACACCCGGTTAGCTTCAGTGACCGAGGTCTGTACAGAGTGTAATGATTGAAACATCCGACTAGGCCCAGCCGGATGTGGCGCTGAAGTAGAAAAATCTTTGGCGAGGTCAGCATCATTCCAAGCTTCAATGAATTGCTTGGCGGACTCGAGCTTATCGCTGCTCGGAGGGCGGGGATTCGACAGGGACTGGCCGAATCGAATCGCTGATGGGGCGGCAGAAACCTTCTTGCTAGCAACCACCTGCTTATCCGAGGTGGTTGGAGGTGTGCCAGAGGCACCTTGAGTCGGCTTGGGTTGCGGTGACGCACCCGGAGTCTGCTTCGGATGTGGCTCCTTGTGCTGCTTCTCGGAAACTTGCTGTTGCTGCTTCTGCTTTTTCTTCTTCTGCTGCTCTTGATTCAGCAGGGTTTGCGCTGCGGGAGTAGGGCGAGGATCCGGCTTAGGCAAGGATGTAGCCGATGTCTTGGCCTTTTCCTTCTCCAGCTCCTTGAGAGGGCGTGGCCAACTTGAATCTCGGATTGGAGCCGAGGTTTCCTCACTCTCCAAGTCAATAACCGGCTTTGAAATGGGAGTCGGCTGAGGAATATTGGCAGTGGTGACACGCATTGGTGAGGTGGCAGTTCGATCAGGAGACTGGGTTTCCATGACCGTATCCAGCGGAGGAATGGGAGAAGAGATGGATGAATGAGTCTGCGCGGTGATGAGGACATCACTGCATAAAGCAAAGCAAACAGTTAACTCGGATAGATATGACTCGGTTAACAGAGGAAGAAAGCAAATGAAGTTAAGTCAGTATTACCCCTTGGTGGTAGGCATCGGCTTGACGCGATTCAACTTGGAGCCAGACTTCTTTATTCTCTTGGCTTTAGGGGAATCAGATCCGGGCGCGTCACTGCGTTTCCGAGATGTCCCTTCAGCATCTTGTTTGGCTGGAACACAAGGTGGTGACCATGAAATCGGAATAGCGTCGATGGGATCTAAGATCCTGCAATCATCATCTTCCTCGTCGGAGATGTTGTGAATAGTTGATTGCTTACCCTTGCGGACTGGCTTGGCGCGCGGGATAGGCAGATAATCATCCGTATCCGGATCTTCTTCGTCCTCGCGCGGCGGGCTGAGATCCGGTCCCCATTCTTTGGTGGAGAGGTCTCCATCTTCGGTAAGTTGGCGATCAAACAGCTACAGAAAAGTCGGGGCAAATCCGGATTAGGCCGATGCCATTTTGACGAAATATGGTTAGATTCGGAAAATGGCGAACTAACCTGTGGTGGAAGGCGCTCTCGGAAAAACGGCTTTACGCCCCACCGCCATTTATCCGACATCTCGGTGGCGGCAATGGCGTTTACCCGTCGCCTGATGGAGACTTTGTAAGGTCATGCCTGCTGATCCGGGTAGGATCTAGCACACCACCCATGTGGCATATCTTGTGTTCACGTCTTTGAAGAGGGCAGACCCGGCGACCGATGAAGGTCCGGAGCAGATCATCCGAGGCCAGGCCCTTCTTCGAAGGTCCTCCAGAGTTTCATGTACAGTCTGAAGTTCTACAATAGTCTCGGCCGGATTGTATCCGAAGTTCAATTCGGCTGTGGGTGGCTCGATCGTGAACTCGGGCAGATTAAGGGCGTCATGGCCTTCTGCACTCTTCACATAAAGGAAAGACCTTTGCCACTTCTTGACAGTGTCTAGGCCAGTGATACGGGGAAAGATGGATCCCTGCCTTGGCGTGATGCTAACCGGACCGCAAGCAGTCATCAGCTTCGGCTTAGTGCCTGGAATAGTATGTTTGCGGAGGTGGAAATACTTTGCCCAAATATCGACGGTCGGCCAGACACCGAGATAGCCCTCGCAAAAGGAGCTAAAAGCCGATAGAGAAACGAAGGCATTAGCCGGGAGGTGATGAGGCTGTAGGCCAAAGAAATCCAGGAAAGCCCGGAAGAAATCACTCGCCGGCAATCCGAATCCGCGCTCAAAATGCGCTAGAAACACCACACGTTCACCAGGTTCGGGAACCGGGACGAGTTCCTTCCCCGGTTTGCGGCATATAACTTGAGAGGTTATACGCCGGGTGCTTAATAGCCATTCCAGATCATCCTTGGTCACATCAGAACCCTCCCATCTGCCGGGAGGAAGCTTCGCCATATCCGGATCAATCCTGCAAGAGGTCGGATAGGGCCGAGTCAAAATGAATCGGATAATGGTATAATCGAACCAGATCTAGAGTGATTCGGCTAATATTATCCCGGATGAAACTAGCCGGATTCAGCAGAGAAGGTGATTCGGGTGGCAATCACAAACACCTTCCGCAAAGGTCTAGGGTTACACAAGATCTACTGCAGCAGTAAAAAAGAAAGGAAATCAAGAGTAAAAATATGGTTGAACTGCTCATACGGTGGCAAACAAAACTAGGGCAGTGTAGTGCAAAATCTAGACAGGAGATCTACTAGATGCACTGAGGCTGGGCGACGGACTAATATGCGGATAAATCTACAAGAAACAAATGCGAGTTTCCCGTGGCATATGAACTCCTCGAGTTCGCCATGACCGGAGAAAAAGAAAACTCACGGTGATGACGCGACGGGGAAGAAGCTCGATGAAGGAACGGCGGCGCTGGGCACGGTGCGCGGCCCCGGTCGTTTTCCTCCGGTGCGTTGAGGACGTCTCCGGCGCGGCAAGGTTACGAGGGCGAGATTGCGGCGGCGGCGGTGGCGCAGATGGAAGTTTTCGGAGTGGGGAACGAGCGGAGAAGAAGAGGAAACCCCCTGCGCCCACATTTATAGCGCCCAGCGGTAACGGGCGCACTACTGCACGGTTTTCGGAGCGTCGCACGGTAACTGCATCCTGGAACTCTGTGGCCCTCTGTGGCCGTGTGTTCCAAGCACATGTTGGGCCATAGAATTGGAAGCAGTTGCACGGATCCTGTGTGCCGGTCAACGGAGAAAACGAGAAGACGCGGTCGTTTGGTCAAATGCACTCAAGTACCCGGAGAATCCGGATGAGGTGCTGTCAGTGGCATGTCAGATCAGAGATCCGGATTATGGGGCTTTGCGCAGAGATTCACTGCCAAGTGTCCCGGGAAATCCTGAGACAAGATTATATGATATGAGATTCGGTTAGTGATGTTTATTTTTAACCTGCTACGGCTCTTCAGCCGAGGCTGTAGAACCGCACCAGCTTCGGGGACTACTGTCGGGGGGCTGCCCCCGGGTAGGGCAAAGATGTGGTGTTAAGTGTTGCAAAGAGCTAGCCGGATCAATATAGCCGGGTCACTTGGGCCGGATCTCTCGTGAGAGTCGGTTAGTACTTAACCGAATCAGAGGAAGATGCCAGAGAGGATCCGGTAAAGCTTAACCGAATCAGAGGAAGGAAACCGGTTAAGTTAGCCGGGTTGGTCAGGAAGGACCCGGATAAGGTAATCCGGATATTGCACAAGGGCCAAGTAATGTCAGAAAGGTTCACGGGTGTCTCCTGCCAGAGGCTGAGAAGACAGCCGGGTCAAGTCGCAGGTTTTCCGGGTCGCAAGGCCCTAGGCGCTGACTTGGCCAATTCGGGAAAGAGGATACGACCGAGACCCGGGGGGCTACGGCTGCCATTGCCCAAAGTGGCAAGATAGGCCTGCTAGGGACTTGACGGCCAGGTCAGGTCACGGGATTCCTGGGAGCGCAGCAACCTAGGAGCTGACCCGGCCAATTCGGGAAAGAGGATATGACCGAGACCCGGTGGGCTACACCTGCCATTGCCCAAAGTGGCAAGATAGGCCTGCTGGGCCTGACAGTCCGGCCGTTGGGTTGACAGGGGGCAGAGGCTTGTCCTGTTCCTCTTGTCCATGCCATTATCACTTCCAGCCAGGGGCAAAATGGTAATTCGGTTAGTGTATAAGTAAGCTACCAAATCCTCCAGTAGAGAGGACGAAGAGGCAGAGGAGAGAACACAGGCAAGGAGGGGCGCCGAGAGCTCATTTCCCCACTGTGCCTTCATCTTCATCCTAGAGCTCTCACCATTGTTCTTCATACAGCTCAAGGAGCACTCTGTACTTGTAACCACTTGAGATATAAAGAGAGTAGGCTAGTGCTGCAGTAGGGGTGTTACCTCCACAAGAGGGCCCCGAAGCAGGGTACATCGTGGTGTTCTTTGCTTCTTCTTGGTTCTGCTTGTTCTTGTTTGTTCTTGCGAGTTCTTGGTTGTTCTCCATGCGTGCTTCGTGAGCGCGCAAACCCTCCCCGGATCCCCCAACGTCCAAGCGAGCCCACAACTTAAGCCATCCTATGGCATCTGCCGTGACACCACCACGACATGACTCTTGGCCTGTTGGCATGGATCACATATGTAAGGATTTATTTCAGGCGAATACGAAAGTTTATTTTTCCTAACAACTTGTTGAACAATAAAAGATGACGGATGCCCTAGACGACAATGCCATGTTGATGAAGAAGGCTTGGTGGTGAGGAAGGCTTGATGCTTGGATGACCCCGAGACGACAGGAAAAAGAGGATATAGACCACCATGGCAGGGACCTCTAAACATTATTTTCTTCGTTTCCTGATCCTTAATTAAAAGAAGAAAGGGTGAAACTCAATAAAGACATTATTGTCAAGGGCAATTTTATGTGCGGATAGTAAATTTTTCGATGCACTAGGAACATGCAAGATATTGCGAATTTGAATGGAACTCTGAGGTGTGTGCAATACAGAATGACCAACATTAGCAATTTGCATACCTTGTCCTCCTGCCGTGTGCACACGGTCATGCCCTTGTACTTGTCACGTGTAGTCATCTTGTTTAGCTCTCCAGTGATGTGGTTCGTGGCTCCGGAGTCCATGTACCAGTTGGTGTCGACGCCATAGGCTCCCTTCTCTTGGATATCATCTTCATCCTCATCGTCGCTGCGGTCGGAGTAGCGCCACCAACACTCGCTGGCAGGGTGGCCTTCTTTCTTGCAGATCTGACAGATGACACCAACTTGCCATGGAGTGGGAGTGCGGCCACGGCCACGGCCACGTCCTCGGTTTGGGCGGCGCGGACCACCACGTCCACGGCCACGGCGATCATAGCCACGGCCGCCGGTGCGCTGCTGCTGGTAGCCACCGCCATTGCGGTTGTAGGGACGACCACGGGTCGCGGCATTGGCAGACGAGGAGAAGTTCCCCGAATTCTGGCCGGAGTTGGAGAGCATGTTCTGGCGAAGATCAAAGGCCTGCAGCTGAGAGCACATGTCGTTGAGGGTTGTGTTGGGGACGGCGTTGATGGAAGCAACCAGAGGGTTGTACTCGCCATCGAGGCCGTTCAGGATGTAGTCACGGAGTTCGTCGTCATCGATCTTGCCAGCTGCAGCGAGCTCCGAAGCGAAGCCCTTCATTGTGGTGATGTACTTGAGCACCGTCATGTCGTCCTTCTTCGTGTTGGCGAGGGCGCCACGAAGGTGAGAGATCTTGGCCTTGGATTGGGTGGACAACAGGTCGAGGATGGCTGCCCAGATGTCGGCGGCGTGCTCGAGCCCAAAGTAGTGAGCTAGGACGTCATCTCCAAGCGAGTTGACGAGGTAGTACACGACCTGTTGATCTCGGGTGACCCAGGCGTCGAAGGCTGGGTTTGGCATCATGGATTTCTTCTTGTTTTCATCTTCAACCTCCAGGTTTTCAGGTGGTGCACGATCGGAACCCTCCAGGAGTCCCATGACACGAGCTCCACGCAGCGCAGGAAGTACCTGCATCTTCCAGAAAAGAAAATTATCTCTGGTCAGTTTTTGGGCAGCGGGGCACCGAGGCCGGTTGCCGCGGGCGTCTGCGATGAGGACGCCATGGATTTCGTCGTTGGGAGGGAAGGGTGGGTTTCTTTGGTTGTTGCCGGTCGTAGGACCGAGGTTTTCTCCGATCAGGGGATCGGTTTTCTTGATCGATCTATGGATCGAGGGAGGTTTTCTAGGGTTTTGAGATCGGTTTCTGCCGGCGGCTAGCAAGGGAAGAAGATGGCTCTAGATACCATGTTAGCGTAGGGAAAGCGATGACCCGTTAGGGCCTCGTGTACGTGTTTATATAGATGGGAATAGCCCCCATCGTAGCGGTACAGGATACGGTAGGATCGGTGTACTACACCATATCCTACACATATAGGTATTACATTGATAGGAAGGAGTAGACGTGGAGATCCAGGTCGGAGGCGAGACCTTCCCCGCGCACAGGTGGATGATCGCCGCGCGATCCCCCTTTTTCAAGGCGGAGCTCCTCCAGTCGTCGGCAGCCTTGTCGTCGAGGATACGCGTGGATAACATGGACGCCGGAGTTTTCAAGGCCCTGCTCCACTTCATCTACACCGACGCGCTGCCCAAGGAGATGGTGGAGCGGCAGGAGACGTTGGCGGCCGTGGCGAAGCCGCTGATGGTGGCGGCGGACAGGTACAAGCTGGAGAGGCTGAAGCTGATCTGCGAGGAGGCGTTGTGCGAGTACATCGAAGTGGAATCGGTGGGAGCCGCACTAGCGTTTGCCGAGCAGCATCGTTGCCGCGTGCTGAAGGACGCCTGCATGCAGTACCTGTCTGATTCTGGTAACCTTGAAGCAGCCGTGGCAATGAACCCGTGGAGAAGCTAAATACAGACCGCCGTCCAGCTGCTCTCATGTACTGTCTTATGCCTCGCTTATAGTTGCAATTTAGGTCGCAAAATGTAACGACATACTTTTATGTTTTGCATAAAATTTGGTTTCCTCATTTGCTCGAGTGCTTTGTTCCCACAATGCTTTTAAACGTGAGTTCACTTTTCAGATGAAAAAACGTGAGTTGATATAGTGTCAATTGCCCCAATGCGATCCATAAATGAAACGGAGTATCTTGTGCCGATCGATTTGGTCTCTTACTTTTGTATATGTAATCACTATGACAAACCAAAGTGATATAACTATGATAGAAAGCAGAGTTTTGTATTAACGTTCCATCTTACTGGAGGCGGTTCTTAACCGTCCACAAGAGTATCCACAGCGCGACGCCATGATCAAAATCCAAGCAGTTAGGCCCGATTCCCTTCCAAGCCCACGAACTCGGGTGGCGTCAGTGCCAAGAGTTTCGTTGGGTGCTTTCGTACTTTTTTCCCCAAAAAATATTTGTCTCGCTATCTAGTGCATGAAAAATCTGTTTTCACGGCGTTGGAGTTAGAGACTTTTATCTCTAGATTTAACGATAATTGAATTATTTATGTGTACACAAGCGTCTCGATAAGAGTCCAACGCGGTGTGGATGCTCTAATATGCAACCCTTAATTAGTCGCCGCCAAAACCGACGCCATATTGTAGTGTTGAAATCGGTTACCCTGTTGAAGGATCAATCTTTGATGTTTTTTTACTAGCCAAGATTTACTTGAATATTATCCTAAACATGATCATCACTATACCGTTATCACACAAATTTAACAACACGGCATTCACCTCCCAAGTTTTACTAGTCAAGGTAACAGTTGTAAAATACCACCTCTGTTCCATAATGTAAGCCTTTTTAGCAAACTAGTTTAGCTTGTTAAAAAGGTTTATATTGTGTAACAAAGGGAGAATGAACGAGAAGACAAGAGACACTAATTTAATCAGGGTCACTTGAGGCCTAAGGAGTGTAGACTGTAGAGACCATGCATGGCTCCCATCCTTTCACTAACGGGCTCCCATGTTGTTGGGCCACTCTCTTTGATTTCTGCTCCCTCCATCTTAAATAGATGGTGTAATAAATCCGCTAAAAACAAGGTGGCGTATAAAATTGAGAAAAAGCTATTATTTTCAGTAGGTTCGTTTTAAGATTAATATATTTATAAAATGTTGTAGGTGTTGATATTTTCTTCTAGGTATTTAGTCAAACCTAAAAAGTGTCGATTCATTAGGGATATTAAAACTGAGCCAACTAGGGGCTTCCTCACACCATCATCATTTTGCGTCGTCCGATTACTCTTCCAAGCCATTCACAACCGTCTGATTTGCCCTTTCCTCTTGGCTGGGTCGCTCCTAAACCGAATGTCTCGAGGATCGCTGCTTCGCAAAACAAATCGGAGGCTTGTGGTTCGATCTCAGACAGACGGTTGTGATACGGCCGCGTGTGCATCCTCGCGAACCCCACCTCACCCTCCCCACAGCCCGCACCCACCCGCATCGCGGGCGAAACCTACGTGCGCCGCGCCTGCCCATCTCCTCCTCTCCACCCTCACCAGCCCTCCTCGACATCGCAGACACCGCCGCACGCCACAACATCTTCAACCTCCGGCCCTCGCGAGTCCCCGGCGTCCCCTAGGATGTCTCGTGTCCTAGGATCCCACAGTGGCGAGGGGGATGGCAAGGAGGCTGGCACGTACTGGGCATCAACATCAGCGAGGTTGAGGACTTGAGGTTGAGGTTGAGGGCGGCGTCACGGGGTTCGCCACCGGTACTGTGCACGAAACCACACCACTCTCGCGTCCTGGGCAATTTCGGCCGTCAGATCTCCATCTACGCTCGTTTCTGGCCGTCCGATTGGGTTTAACTCACGCACTGGACCGATTATTCCTGAGGGACGCTGCTCTGGGCATCAAATTGCCCTTTTCTAGTGCATTTGGCTACAAGCAAAGGCCAACAACGTGACCGCTTACGCGCACCGACCGGGCGAGGAGGAGGCGAGCGGACGGCTCTAGACGCGAGCGGATCGAAGTCAACGCTACGCGAGCATGCGAGGACGGGGCGAGCGGACGACTCCAGACGTGAGCAGATCGATCGATCCACCGCGAGGGCTCCGTGCGGCCTGGCCGCACGCGTTTTGCGATGGATCGACCGCGAGTGCGAGCAGCGGCCCGGCCGCATGCTGATAACCCCCAAGAGCAGGGGATCACTGTAACACCTCTCAATGTGGAAGTAAGGTATCGATCCGCAGGAGCAAGAAGGAAAAGTTATCTATTCCCTACAGCTAAAGTGTCACAAGTTTTAGTTGATTATGCACTAAACAAGTTTAAGGAACAGGATGGTTGATTTAATGGCTGGAAGTTTAATGCAACAAAACAAGAATGTAAAAGTGTCCCAATCCTCTTCAATGCAAGAGGACAAGACAAATGTTTTCTCTTATAGGAACAATGCACATGGGTTCATGGGTTCACTTAATTCTCTCTCTCTCATCTATGGTGATTATCATGTTATGGATAAAGTACACACAATTGTCATGTTTTAATGGTAACTTTTATGACGGCTATATGTTCTAAAACACATAGTTGAAAGAAGTACTCATTTGTGTTGCTAGGTCACCCTCGTAAGGCTAGCGTGGTTGCTCTCACTCCCATATCATACTCTTCCTTTTTACACCCAGATAAAGGATGTTGGGCTGTATTTCACATGTCACTCAATACATATGCCGTTGTCACATCGGCCATCCCGTACCTACATACATCATACTTCATAATGGACAATATTCTAAACACTAGTGCAATGATTCATATTTCGTGTGCATGACCACATCTCTCTCATCTATCCACACTTGGTGGTGTCAATCACCTCATGACAAGGATAAACAAGGCATTATGCATAAATCAAACCATCACATGTATCATAGAATATCTCCAAAGTATGACAATTCATAAAAGCTCCAACATAACGGTAAATGTATATCAAATCATCTCATACCACAATATCCACCATAAGAATTACATAGATAGATCCATAATTATGCAAAGCACATCATATGGACTCCAACAATGATCATACATAGAGAGATTAGATCAAGTTACCACCACAAACCCAAAGTCCAGGGGGTGGACTACTCCCCCTTCATCATGGAGACAGTGGAGAAGTCGTTGGAGAAGATGGAGAGGTTGATGAAGAGGTGCAGCCGGAGTGGAGGCGGCGACCCGCAGCAGCCCACGGTGGCGGCGGTGGCCCTTGGGGGCGGCGGCTGCCCTTGGTGATGAGGATGGTGTGGAGGAGGTTCTCCTCCCCCAGACGGCTGCCTGGGAGGAGGAAAATTCTTGGTCTTGGGTGCCTCTCACGACCTAGGGTTTCCTTCTTTATATGGACTCTCGGATTTCCGTCACCCCCTTTTAGGGTTCCACCAAAACGGGCGTACAGGCCGCGTCCGAACTCTGATTGGATTGATCTCAGGCTTAAAATCTTCGTATGGAAAATTGTGACAACTTTCACTTTAATTTGATTTCCATTGGACGCCATCTTCGAGGGTCAAACGGACAATCTTCGTAAAAAGTTCTCAGACAGATTTCAGGAAAGTCCCAATTTGACTCCAACAAGGTTTCCTTTTGTATTTTTGATAATTCCTACACAACAAATAGGAAAACAAGAAGATTTTACACTTTGGCAACTATTAGTAGGTTATTCTAATAAATGTCATAATATGATATAAAGTGTATATAAAACATGTGCCAATTGACATAAAACATGCATGTAACATCAAAAATTATAGATACGTTTGGGACGTATCAAGCATCCCCAAGCTTAGTTCCTACTCGTCCTCGAGTAGGTAAACGATAAAACAAAATAATTTTTGAAGTGACATGCTACCATCATAATCTTAATCATATAATATTGTAAGGCACATGTTATGAATGAAGTGATGAAGTTATTGCTACATACAGTCAAATGATTCATTCTTCAAAGGAGTAGCAATGTACAAGATAGATTATGAAGTGATATCAAATACTCAATGTAAAGATGTTCAATGATAAATTCACAAAGTGTAACATAGAACAAAATACTATGGACCAAATGTATGTATAATGAAAAGTAAAAACATCCTATGGTGGTCATAGAGTACTTCTTATGAAAACTGAATATAAAAGGTGGACACTTTGGATAGATAAATAAGTAGAGGTAAAGCATGAATAAGTTCCATCTAACTTCCAAACACTTCTACTTAAGTTAATGCTTACAATGTGGTAGTCATTGGTGTGGAACTCTCATTGCCCCTATCATAGCATCTTGAATGATTAATGTTTAAAGTGAAAGCAAATATGATTGTTGTGCTTGACAATGTATTGGTTGAATGTCTCATGTCCCTTGAATACAAGTACCTACACCATGTGTTACTCACTTTGGTCCACAAAGTAAATTCAAATAAAGGTCATTGCAAGTAATAATAGTATCATCAAGAACTGCACTGGGGTACCTCTTGCCCCTTGACATGAACAATCCCATGTCAAAACAACAAGACAAACAGACAATGAACAATCTCAGCACTCTTTTATTGACTATGGGTATAGCTTTTTATTATGAGGTGCATCACTGAATGAACATTATGGTTATGCTGTAAATTTCCACCATGAATGATGCATGGCTTCGATTAGCGGCCCAGACATTTCTCTAACCATTTATACAAACTCTTTGAACTTACTAAGTATCCACATTCATTTCACCCATGATAGGCATCCATAAACAAAAGTACATGACATCAACTAAATATAAATAAGTGCAATGTTGAAAGCTTGCCATGTGACAGCACATATGGGCTAACTCCCAACCAAAACTATTGTCAAGCCCACAACTTCATAATTTTAATCACAATGGTTCATGCTTATTAAATGCAATAAAATTAAATTGTGCATCAAGTTCGTAAGAGCTTTTAACCAATTTTTCCCATGACAATCAATAACATAAGCATTTAAATTCAGAAATGTAGATAACACAATATAACATGATAAACATACTTGGAATAGCATAAAGCTAATCGGTAGATATGGTGGACTCACTGAAAAACTTTGGTTGAAGGTGTTGGGAAACAAGCTTTTTACTTGTTGTAATTTTTGGGCTAGCAATAGGGAGAAAGTTGACCATCTAAATGCATGCATACGTGTCCATAGAACTAATAAATCCATGTTAAACCAAGTAAAGTTAAAATTCAACATCTAAACATGGTAAAAGATAGCTCTTGACAACACACTTGCAAATTAACATTCATTCAAAGCACATGAATTATGCAACTATATGTATCTTTTAAAATCAACTCAAACATCTCTATCCCAATATATTTAATAGCATGCAACATAATTCAACCCAAACTTCCAGTAGCTCTCTCACATATAAATGATAGTGGTGGTCTTATTAACAAACCGAAATAACAAAAGCAAAAAAAAAAAACAGACGCTCCAAGTTTATACGATAAAGTGCTTTGATCGAAAAACAGAAGTTAGACGTGTGCAAACCGAGAGTGTGTCGGTCTAGTGGGGTTGTCTTGACATCCCCAAGCTTATGGTTTTCACCATCCTTGGATAGCTCTTGGTGCAGCTCCTCTAATCCCTGTGAAAAACTTCAAAACACCGTTTCTCCTATTTCTTTTTCTGTGGGGCACATTAGGAGTGATAAACAAATAGATTTCTTCCTGCATATAATCCTTAGACAAAAATTCATATGGATGTCCAGAACATGTATAATGTTGTATGCCTACTCATAAACTCAATTGGATCAAAAAGATTCATGTTAAAAGTTCTAAGCATGCATCAAACAAAATGGGACAGAATCTGTCCAGAAAAACAGCAGCAGAAAAACGTATTTTTCTACCCTACTTAACTTTGTCAGAAAATTCCGAAAAAAATTCAAGCATACAGAGGATGAAAAGTTGCCATTACAGTTTAAATATGAGCTCATTCGGATTTACAGAATAAGAAATAAAAAACATACCGTGCACAGATTCGTGCAGGAATAATATCTCCGAACGCTATAAGCAACTTCTTCATACCAAAATGAGTAAAACTTTGCACTTTATTAAATATTCCAGAATCTAAACTAAACAATAAGTCTCTTGTTACAGCAAGAGGACACAAAGAAAATCAAAAATAAAAACAACCGGGTTGCCTCCCGTAAAGCGCTTTCTTTATAGCCATATAGCTAGACTTCTTACTTGATGTTCATGAAGGTTGAAGCTCATGAGGGAACTTATACTTTGATGTGTCCCTCTTCCTTGGAAAGTGTTCATGCATAATACCAGGATCCCATGGTGTTCTCAAACCAATCAAAATAGTAGTCAAGTTGAAACCTAGTTGAGAGAAAAACAAAACACAAAAGTAATAACAACGAAGTCTAACTTTCTTTCTATGCATTGGCATTTTGTATATGAATGAATCAACATAAATAGAAGTTTCCCAATGCATATTAACAATATTTACTTGCAGCATATAATTATTAGCATAAAGAGGGTTCTTATCGCCTCCTCTTTCATAATAGTTGCAAGTAGTAGAAATAAATTCAACCATATAACCACCAGAATCATTCAACTTAGATAATTTAGGCACATAAAGAGGATTATTAAATTTATTATGGAATTCATTAGATGCTTCCCTCTTTCAAAATAGTTAATAAGATCAATATTAAGTTTAATATCATGGTTGCAACAAATATTTGGAACTAAAGGTAATTGCAAACCACATAAGTATTTCTCAACATAAGCAAATTTCTCCTCTATGGTGTAATTAGGAGAATTTAAGAACAAAGTAGGACTCTCATGAGTAAGAGTACCATCACAAACAGCAAGTATATCATTTTTATCCTCACATAATTTAGTAACAACTAAACATGGAGGTTTATCAATAAGCATAGGACCATCATCTAAAGCATTATCATATAGCATATCTAAACCATATTCCTCATCATTTTTAAAATTATTATCAATAATGTTCTCATTAGGCATAGGTTGATAGTCCTCCTCATCATCAGAATCATAAAAGCAAAGTTTATCATCAACAAAATCTTGAGTGTTACTATCATTTGTTGAAGGTGAAGTTGGGAGATCCAACTCTTCATTCTCTAGTTGTTCATCATTTTCATCATCCTCTTGGGGTTGCACGGGCATCCCCAAGCTTAAGTTTTTGTCATCTTCTTCCTGCAAAATATTAGACCTTTCTTGGGCAGCTCTCTTCCTTGTGTCAACAACATAGATATTTTCATCAAATTCAAGTATGCAGAGATCAAGCATATTGGCAATAAAAACTTTAAATTGAGAAGCTATAGGGCAGGTTTCATGTTCATTAATGAAGGTGTATAATTCATAGGCTGCCATAAAAATAACAAATTGCTCTACTTCTTCCATCCCTAAGTGAGCATAATTCCAAGTATGATAAGTTGCAATAACATGTTCTCTATTGGAAGGGCATTGGAATTCAAAGTGTCTAAAGTATTTAGAGCAACAAGTTTCTTCCTTATGATAATTAAGCAGCACATTAGCAATTTTATTTAGAAGCTCTATGTATTCTCCTAATCTTTTTCCTTCATTTGATTTTCTAAATTCAGCAGCCATCATTGCGTTTTCATAACAATTTTCCATTTTCTAATTTTTTTGGGTTTTTGATATATAAAACTGAAAGTAAAACTAATGAGAAACTCCCAACCAAACAAGTTTAAAGGAACCTCCCAAGCTTAGATGATTGCAAGATATAAAACAAAATAAAATAAATCTAAAGTCTAGTGCACACAAGAATAGAAACTTAAGCGCTACGCTCCCCGGCAACGGCGACATAAAAGTACTTGATAACCCCCAAGAGCAGGGGATCACTGTAGCACCTCTCAATGTAGAAGTAAGGTATCGATCCGCAGGAGCAAGAAGGAAAAGTTATCTATTCCCTACAACTAAAGTGTCACAAGTTTTAGTTGATTATGCACTAAACAAGTTTAAGGAACAAGATGGTTGATTTAATGGATGGAAGTTTAATGCAACAAAACAAGAATGTAAAAGTGTCCCAATCCTCTTCAATGCAAGAGGACAAGACAAAGGTTTTCTCTTATAGGAACAATGGACATGGGTTCATGGGTTCACTTAATCCTCTCTCTCTCATCCATGGTGATTATCATGTTATGGATAAAGTACACACAATTGTCATGTTTTAATGGTAGCTTTTATGATGGCTATATGTCCTAAAACACATAGTTGAAAGAATTACTCATTTGTGTTGCTAGGTCACCCTCGTAAGGCTAGCGTGGTTGCTCTCACTCCCACATCATACTCTTCTTTTTACCCCCAGATAAAGGATGTTGGGCTGTATTTCACATGTCACTCAATACATATGCCGTTGTCACATCGGCCATCCCGTACCTACATACATCATACTTCATAATGGACAATATTCTAAACACTAGTGCAATGATTCATATTTCGTGTGCATGACCACATCTCTCTCATCTATCCACACTTGGTGGTGTCAATCACCTCATGACAAGGATAAACAAGGCATTATGCATAAATCAAACCATCACATGTATCATAGAATATCTCCAAAGTATGACAAATCATAAAAGCTCCAACATAACGGTAAATGTATAACAAATCATCTCATACCACAATATCCACCATAAGAATTACATAGATAGATCCATACTTACGCAAAGCACATCATATGGACTCCAACAATGATCATACATAGAGAGATTAGATCAAGTTAACACCACAGGGGGTGGACTACTCCCCCTTCATCATGGAGACGGTGGAGAAGTCGGTGGAGAAGATGGAGTGGTTGATGAAGAGGTGCAGCCCGGAGTGGAGGCGGCGACCCGCAGCAGCCCACGGTGGCGGCGGTGGCCCTTGGGGGCGGCGACGGCTGCCCTTGGTGATGAGGATGGTGTGGAGGAGGTTCTCCTCCCCCAGACGGCTGCCTGGGAGGAGGAAAATTCGTGGTCTTGGGTGCCTCTCACGACCTAGGGTTTCCTTCTTTATATGGACTCAGGCTATCTGTGGCGCACAGGCTGGTGCGCCACAGGTAAGAGGTTTATCAGTGGCGCACGAGCCGTGCGCCACAGATAGCGTGTTACCAGTGGCGCGGCGTCATTGGCGCATGTACCGTGCGCCACTGGTAGCGTTTCCTGTACTAGTGCAAGCCAAACCACCACCGACCCCAACACAGCACCACGATGCATCTAGAGCTGGATCATCATCGGTTACACCCAACATCCAGCAATACTACCAGACCACCACCCCAGCCACAAACCCCAATAGCTACTACCCACCACCAGCCGCCAATTACCCCAACAACAACAACTATCACTACCAAAACCCAATTCCACAGCGACCACATCAATACTAGCCACCACAACCATACCAGCAGCCACCACCATACCAATTCCAACAACAATATAAACCACCTCCATTCTACCCACCACAAAACCCTATCTATCCATACTACCAACCAAACATAGGCTTTTACCACTACCCACCGCCAAATCTGACCACAATCCTACCAACAACAAGTTTGCACCCCACCTCCCTCACAACCTACACCTCCACTTCCTTCATTACCTCCCAAACCCACCACACCATCACCATAGCCTCAGCAATACCACAACAATAATACTGAGACATACATTCGCACACCGAGCCTGGAACTTCCATTGTTCTTTGGTGAAAATGCACAAGGATGGCTTGATGAATGTGAAAGCATCTTTGCATTGGCTAGTATTGCTACAGAGACAAATATCAAATGGGCTAATGCACATGTGAGAGGAAAAGCAAAAACCTGGTTAGCTGGCATTGATATTCACTCAATGGACTGGGCCAAATTCTGTGATCTGCTCTGTGCTCGGTTTCCTGGACCAGGAGAACATGATACAATGGAACAATTCCAGCACCTAAAGCAATCAACAACTGTAGCCAGCTATATTGATGCATTTGAGGAGTACATGATCAAGATGCAGATTGATCACCCATACCTTACTGATAATTTCTTCTTGCTGCGATTCCTCAGTGGTCTGAATGAAACAGTGAAACATGTAGTCAAAAGCCATACACCAACCACACTAGAATCATCCTATTGGATGCAAGACAGCAAGAATTGGCTTATCTGGCCACAACAAGAAAGCCAATGCAGAAGAACAATACAAGCAAGGCTACACAGCAAGCTCCTCCTAGGCAACAGAATGCATTCAGAGATGCTAGGCCAAGACCTCCCTCTGATAAACCTAGAGAGAACCGTAAATGCTGGTACTGTCCTGAAATCGGTCATATGGACAGAAATGCCCCAATTTTCAGAGTCTTGTGCATGCTCTGCATCTACAAGGACATAGTGACAGTGAAGACTCTGTTGAACTGGCTGATACACATCATGATGCTGAACCCACACTACCTGAGACTGCTGTGCTGTCAGCATCTGAACAACAACCCCTACCAGAACCCGTAGCTGCTAAGCCCAAGATAATGTAGATATCAGCTGAAGCATTGCATGGAATTCCTGGTGACACTACTCTATCAGTACTTGTCCAAATTGGTAAAAAAAAGGGCAGTAGCACTTATTGACAGTGACAGTACATATACCTTCATTGAAAGTGAATTTGCAGCAAAGGCTAACATACCAATAGTGACTACCTCAGCACACAAGGTCATGGTAGCAGGTGGAGGAGAATTGGTGTCGGCTGGACAAATACCAGACTGTAAATTCAGAATACAAGGCACCAACTTCAGCTATGACTGCAAAGTACTGCCACTCAAGGGGTATCACATGGTCCTAGGAGCAAACTGGCTAAAAACACACACTCCTAATTTCACTGATTGGGAACAGAGGAGTATCTCCATTACAGTTAATGGTAAATGGTGTACACTTGTGGACAGGGCAGTTCCTCAGGACAAATCAATTATATCTGCTAAAGCTTGCTCCAAATTGCTTAGACAAGGAGCACAGGCATTCATTATCAGGGTAGAAACTCCTGATACAACACACAAACAGGAGGCTGCAACAGCAAAAACTCCACAGACACAAGTTGATGATATTCTGCTCAAATATGATGATATATTTGCATAACCTACTGGCCTTCCTCCACACAGAGAATGTGATCACACCATTCCACTCAAGGAAGGTACCAATCCACCAAATGTCAGGCCATACAGAATGTTGTACAAACAGAAAAACATAGTGGAAGAATTGGTCCAGAACATGTTGAAGAACTCTGAGATTAGACCAAGCACAAGCCCTTACTCCTCTCCAGCAATCCTGGTCAGAAAAAAAGACAAGTCATGGCGCCTATGCATTAATTACAGGCAGCTCAATGCTCTGACAGTGAAGAACAAGTATCCCATACCAGGTATTGAGTATTTGCTTGATGAACTCCAAGGTGCTACATTTTTTTCTAAATTGGACCTGAGAGCTGGGTATCACCCAATTCGCATGCACGCGGCAGATATTGCAAAAACATCATTCACCACTCACATGGGTCATTTTGAATATTTGGTGATGCCGTTTGGGCTGACTAATGCTCCGGCTACATTTCAGAACTTGATGAATACAATTTTCAGTGAGCAGCTCAGAAAATTTGTTCTAGTGTTCTTTGACGATATCCTAATATATAGCAAGTCACTGGATACCCACATGCAGCATTTGAGTGATGTACTGCAGATCCTGAGAAAGCATCAGTTAAAAGCAAAACTCTCCAAATGTACCTTTGCTGCTCCATCAGTGGATTATCTAGGCCATGTGATCTCAGGACAAGGAGTGGCAACAGATCCTGAGAAGATAGCTGAAATTGCAAAGTGGCAAACACCATAAAACATCAAGCAACTGAGAAGATTTCTGGGCTTTACTGGGTATTAGAGAAGATTCATAGAGGGTTATGCTTCCATATGTAAACCACTGCATGATTTACTCAAGAAAGAAGCATTTCTCTGGACTGACCTACAACAGCAAGCCTTCAACAAGCTAAAGCTAGTAATGATGACACCCCAGTACTAGCACTAACTATCTTCTCCCTGCCATTTGTGCTGGAAACTGATGCATCTGGCTCTGGCCTGGGTGCTGTCCTCATGCAGCAAGGCAAACCAATTGCTTATTACAGTAAAACACTGGGACTAAAAGCAATAGCTCAGTCCATCTATGAAAAAGAAGGCCTGGCCATACTGGAGGCAGTGAAGAAATGGAGATACTACCTCCTTGGTAACTAGTTAATAATCAGAACAGACCAGAAGAGCTTGAAGTACTTGACCAGCCGGAGACTTCTAGAAGGCATCCAACACAAACTCATGCTGAAATTGCTCGAATTTGACTACTCCATTGAATACAAAAAGGGCACAGAAAATACTGCAGCTGATGCATTATCAAGGAAGCATTTGGACACTGATCCTTCTTGCCTGGCTATCTCTGCAGCAGTACCTATCTGGAAGAATGACATAGCTCAAACTTATGTGGGTGACCCTAAATACACACAATTGCTTCAGGAACTTGCAATTTCTGCAGCAAGTCACCCAAATTATACACTCCACTCGGGTGTTCTGAGGTACAAAAACAGACTGGTGATTGGCTCAGCTACTGACCTGAGGGACAAGTTGTTCAAATCTTTTCATGCTTCTATATTTGGTGGACACTCAGGTGGCCGAGTTACACACCACAGGCTCAAGCAGATGTTTTATTGGCCTAACCTCAAACAGCTCATCACAGAAAAGGTGTCACAATGTCCAGTATGTCAGATATCCAAGAATGAAAGGGTGCATTACCCAGGTCTACTGGACCCATTGGACATACCTAAAATGAAATGGAAGGAAATAAGCATGGATTTCATTGAAGGCCTGCCAAAATCAAAGGGAAAATATGTGATCCTAGTCATTGTGGATAGATTAACCAAATATGCTCATTTCTTCTTCCTCTCTCACCCATTCACTGCCACACAAGTCTCCAATCTGTTCATGGACAACATTTTCAAATTGCATGGCCCTCCTCAGACCATTGTTAGTGACAGAGACAGGATTTTTACATCCAAGCTATGGCAGGAACTCTTTTCTGCACTCAAAGTGGAGCTCCACTTCAGTACTGCATATCACCCGGAGTCTGATGGGCAAACTGAGCGAGTTAAGCAATGCCTTGAGCAATACTTAAGGAGCATGGCCTTTAAGGAACCAAAGAAGTGGGCTGAGTGGATTCCAGCAGCCGAATGGTGGTATATTAATACTTCTTATCACACCTCTCTGAAGATCTCTCCATTTGAGGCTCTCTATGAGTACCCTCCTCCTCAACTACATGACATATCAGTTCCATGCAATGTCTCACCAGAAGTAGAGGTAACATTGAAGGAAAAGGATCACATGATCAAGTTTCTACATCACAACCTGTTGCAAGCACAAAACAGAATGAAAAAGTATGCCGACACTAAGCGTACTGGCAGAACCTTCAATGTCGGTGACATGGTCTACCTGAAGATGCAACCCTATTGAGAGACAGCTTTAGGGCTGAGGAATGCTCTGAAACTTTCTTCTAAATATTATGGTCCATTCAAGATACTGGCGACAGTTGGCAATCGAGCTTACAAGTTATAGCAATCAGAGGGTACTCAGTTACACGACGTCTTTCATGTCAATCAACTCAAGCAGCATCTGGGACCAAGAGCTGTACCCAACCCCAACTTGCCACTGCTCACGCCGGATGGTAAGATCAAGCATGCGCCACTAGCTATCTTGCAGTATCGTCAAGTACCACGCAATGCCGGAACACATGACATCCGAATACCGCAATGGCTGATTCATTGGGAGAATATGTCACTGGAAGAAGCGACATGGGAGGACGGCAAGTTCATCCAGGCGACATTTCCTTCCTTCCATCCTTGAAGTCTGGTCTTCAGCCAGGGAGTAATGTCAGGACTGTGCTACACTACATGTCTTCTGAACCTGAACTCCATCTTCAGTTAACGGACGCTCCAAATGAACTGTTACCTCTTCACTACATCGGACGGCTGTAATTCAAATGAGCTAAACCTGACAAGTGTCAAATCATTGTAATTCGAATCGCGGCTTCTCTGGGTCTATATAACCAGGGAGAGAGGGTGGATGGGCGGCGCGATATATCAAAAACCCTAATTTCCTTGTCTTGCCTTTGTTGTTTTCCTTTATCAGTTCTTACTTCTTCTGCAAGTAGTTTCCTTTATCGTTCTTAGATCCAATTAAAGTTGCTTAATTTCCGGAGAGTTGTCGTAGATCATCTCGTCTAGGTTCCGATTCCGATCGGGTCCCTGACAAGGGTCAGTGCGGGGTGATTGGAGTTCTTCCGCCGTAGTTCGGGCGATTGGAGTTCTTCCGCCATAGTTCAGGCGAGTAATGAAACAGCCGTCTGATTTGTACAACACTTGGCTTGTATTTTTTGCTGCAGATACATTGAAGTCTGGTTCTGGTATATTGCTATGTGATATTTGGGGCTGGTTCCATATTTGGACTGGGGAATCGATCAGCTGATGATTTGCTATGCCTGCCAGGTTAGTTAGGTGATCTGACATTTACCTGGCCAATTAGCGCGTGCTAATAGCTGGCCGATTAGTGTTGATAATAGTTTTTTTAATGGCCAGTTTATGTGTTTTTACATGATCTACTATATTTTCCAATATTTATGCAGCATCAAGTGGCTAGGTCGGTGTGGATCTGGGTTCGGTTGAGAGTTATTCTACATATCCAAAATGTTTATGTGAAAACATATATAAAAGGCACCATCTGAAATCATATCATATCAAGTGATCAACAGAACAAATGACAACAGCTTCGGCCCTCCTCCCACGCCGGCTGTTCCTTTCCCGGCAGGTACAGTTCGTCCATCTCTCTTGCACGATATGCTTGCAGTGGTCATATATATATGTACGTTTTGCAGCCTCTAGAAAAGAAAAGAACAACACAACTTTGCCACCTTTTCTGCTTCATTTCGTGGGTGAAATTATGCACTTTCCTTCCCATTCTCCAGGTACAGCTCTAGGCCATTGTTCCAATGTTCTATGCCCAGATTTCAAGAATAGTAAGGTTTTATGTGCATGTTTTATGTATGATGGCAGTCTCTTGCTTTTTATTTTAAGGTTCAAGCTGATCAATAGTATTTGTGATCCAAGTGACAGGTTTCAAGTTGTCAACTTGACATATGTATGCAGCCCTCCTTGTTTTCTGTTTTTCTAACCCTTTGGGTAATTTGAGAAACCTTTGATTGGTCTATTTATTTGCAGCACATAATGTGGAGGATATTTGTCGCAGGCAACCTAGAATCTTACAGTATGTTTTTTGCATGGTTATGATCGAGGGCCTTCCAAGGTTACTTAACCAAATCCTTGCCATCAGAATATTCTTATTGGAGCTCACATGACTTGAAGTTTTCGTTTGAAGTTGGTCCTGCTACAGTAACTGAAGAATGATAAATGGCGTCGACCTGATATCGAGTGGATTTAACTTAATACTGATGGTGTTATTGACAACTGCACAATCTGCGCAAGGTCAGGAGTTGTTGCTAAGTGTGATGGTGGACAGTTGGTTGCAGTAGAATGCAGTAAGCATATGAATGTCAGTGACCCATTCATAGCTAAAGCATGCATGCAGAGATGCTATTCTGTTGGTAAGAGCAAATGGGCATGACAGAGTACTGATCGAAAATGATTGCTTCAGTTTGGTCACCTCATGGCACAATGAACTGGAGCAGCGCTGGTCCTGTGCCCACTTGTTCAGGGAGATGAAAGAAGCCGTCTCCAACCTCCAGGGATTCATTCTGCCCTTTACCGGCGAGAAGGAAATAAAACAGCACATTTCATGAAGCTTTAGTTTAAATTCTGTAGTTATGAATGTAGAATAGTTGTAACACGCGTTGTATTACTCTGGTGCAAAGCACACACATATATAGGTACAATGGGAGGCCTCCATACCCTCAGATATAAAATAGAGGAGGGGCCTAAGCGCTAATGTACTATACAGAAATATCTACTCAACACCCCCGCAGTCGAAGCGTCGGCAGAGAGGACGCAAAGACTGGATCGGAACTCCTCGAAGGACGCCGTAGGCAGTCCTTTGGTCATCATATCCGCGAACTGCTGAGAGGTGGTACGTGTAGCACACGTATGCGACCAAGAGCCACCTGTTCGCGAACAAAGTGAATGTCGAGCTCGATATGCTTCGTCCGGCGGTGATGGACGGGGTTGGCGGAGAGATACACGGTGGAGACGTTGTCACAGTATACCACGGTGGCCTTGTCGACGGGACAAGAGAGCTCCTGAAGTAGCTGTCGAAGCCAAGAGCACTCAGCGACGGCGTTGGCAACAGCCGATACTCCGCCTCGGCACTGGAGCGGGAGACCGTGGGCTGCCGCTTGGACGACCATGAGATGAGCGACGGTCCAAGGTAAACACAGTACCCCGAAGTGGAGCGTCGCGTTTCGGGGCAGCCGGCCCAATCAGCGTCCGAGTAGGCGATGATGTCCGTGTCGGCAGAAGCGTGGAGCGAGAGACCAAGTTCCAAAGTGCCGCGGACGTAGCGGAGAATCCGCTTCACCGATGTCCAATGAGCATCACGGGGAGCATGCATATGAAGGCACACCTGCTGAACAGCGTACTGGAGCTCCGGTCTGGTAAGAGCATCCACAGCGCATCGCTGCTTAACTAGGCGCTAAAGGAATAAAAATAAATCAGACTAATCAAATAAAGTAGTGAAGCGCCCAGGCCCGCAACGCGCTGACGCTTGTTTGAGACGCTACGAAGACCTGCGATCGATGCGCGGGAGGCAAAGAAATAAGCTAGCGCCGGTCGATTAATTTTGCGCCGGGCGCCCAGGATGGAAGGACCGAACTACCGATCCAGAGGGATTAGAATCCTGGCGTCGGCTGTTAAGCGCCGCGCTGTGGATGCTCTAAGAGTGAGGTACTGGAGAGCACCAACAATAGACCGGTAGAGCGAAGCGTCAGGAGCCGGAGAGCCATCCGTGGCGGAGAGCTTGGCCTTCGTGTCGACAGGAGTGGCCACGGGGCTGCAGTTAAGCATCCCAGCGCGGTCGAGGAGCTCATGAGCATACTTCTTTTGATGAAGGAAGAAGCCATCCGGTCGGCGCACGACCTCAATGCCGAGGAAGTAGTGTAGGGGCCCCAAGTCCTTGAGAGCGAACTCAGCACGAAGACGATCGGTAAGCTGCTGCAGGAGCGCGGAGGTGCTGGCTGTCAGGATGATGTCGTCGACATAGAGCAGCAGATACGCCGTGGCGTCTCCCATATGGTAGACGAACAGCGAGGCATCGGAGCGTGTGGAGCGGAAGCCGAGTTGGTGAAGAAACGCTGCGATGCGCTGGTACCATGCGCGGGGCGCCTGCTTGAGCCCATATAAGGAGCGCGAGAGCAGGCACACATGATCCGGATGAGCGGAGTCGACGAAGCCGGTGGGCTGCTGGCAGAACATTTGCTCCTCAAGATGACCATGGAGGAAGGCATTGGAGACGTCCATCTGGTGAACGGGCCAGCGGTGAGACACGGCGAGCTGGCGCACGATGCGGATGGTCCCGGGCTTGACAACCGGGGCGAAAGTGTCGGTGAAGTCGACACCGGCGCGCTGACGAAAGCCACGAACGACCCAACGCGCCTTGTGCCGGTCGAGGGTTCCATCCGGATGTTGACGTTCGCGTGGCGGGGTCGTGGAACGAGCTGCCATGTCTTGTTGCGCTGCAGGGCGTCGAACTCGTCCTGCATGGCCGGGAGCCACCGCGGGTCGCGGAGGGCCGCCCGGGCCAAGGCGGGTAGCGGAGAGGGCACTGGGGGAGGCGACGTAGAAGTCGCAGCAGTGCAGGCGTACACATCCGAGGGGTACCGCGTGGACGGATGAAAGACGCCGGCGCGCGCGCGGGTGACCGGACCCGTGGGAGCAGGCGCGGCGTCACCCGAGGGACCACTTGAGGGTGACGTAGACGTCGAGGCGGCGCCCGAGCTACGGATCGAGGGCGACGCGGGTGGAGTCGACATGGAAGCACCCGAGGCGGAACTCGAGGGTGCTGCAGGCGGGGTCGGCGGGGCGGCGCCCGAGCTAGAGCTCGAGGGCGACACAGACGACGTCGGCAGGTCGGCGCCCGAGCGAGGGCTCGAGGGCGACGAAGGCGGGGTCGACGAGGCGGCGCCTGAGCCGGAGCTCGAGGGCGGGGTCGACGCGGCCGAGGCGAGGGCGTGACGCCGCGGGGTTTCACCCACGGAGGATGGAGAAGGCACCACCTGTTCCTGTGCAAACGGGAAGCAACACTCATCAAAGTAAACGTGCCTCGAGGTGATAACCCGGTGGGACACGGGGTCGTAGCAGCGATAGCCTTTGGTGTTAGCCGGGTAACCATGGAAGACACACGGAACGGAACGGGGAGCGAGTTTATGAGGGGCGGTGGAAGCGACACTAGGATAACAACGACACCCGAATATCCGAAGACCGTCGTAGGATGGAGGGGAACCGAAGAGGAAGTGGTGTGGCGAGTAGTTCCACCGAGTACGACAGGGACGGAGGTTGACGAGGAGGGTGGTGGTGGCTAAGGCGTCGGGCCAGAAGGAGGGTGGGACATGACCATGGAAGAGGAGAGTGCGGACGCAGTCATTGAGAGTGCGGAGAACACGCTCGGCACGACCGTTTTGCTGCGAGGTGTATGGACAGGTTAGGCGGAAAATGGTGCCGTGAGAGGATAGGAGGGTGCGGACGGCAACGTTGTCGAACTCTTTTCCATTGTCAGTTTGCAGGGCGTGGATGGGACGACCGAACTGTGTAGAGACAAAGGCGTAGAAAGCGGTGAGAGTGGTGGCGACATCGGACTTTTTACGGAGAGGAAACGTCCACACAAAATGAGAAAAATCATCGAGAATGACGAGGTAGTAAATAAAATCAGAATTACTCGGGATGGGAGAGGTCCATACATCACTATGAATTAACTCAAACAGAAAAGACGCAACTGTGGAAGAATTACTAAAAGGAAGACGAACATGTTTGCCAACACGACAGGCCTCACAACTATGCGTAGCCTTTTTATTAGAGGAAAATGAAAAACCCCTCATTATTTGATGAAGCGTGTTGGCACTAGGATGTCCAAGACGAGCATGCCAAAGGTCGATGACAGCGGAGAAAGCACGAGGTCCGGCGCCGGGGGTGGAAGACGCCTGGACCGGATACAAGTCACGGGGCTCTCACAGCGGTGGAGTACCATCCAGGTACGGGCGTCCTTAACAGAAAAACCAGAGGCGTCAAATTCCACAGTTACAGAATTGTCACGAGAAAGAGTTTTAACAGAGACTAAATTCTGAATGAGATGTGGAGAGACAATGACATTATTTAGAGACAGTGGTTTAGAAGAAGAAGGAAAATAAGCAGAACCAATGTGAGAAATAGGGAGACCGTCACCGTTACCGACAATGATACGAGACTCGGTGGAAGTTGGAAAAGAATGAGAGAGGTTACCCGGGTGAGCGGCCATGTGCGACGAAGCGCCCGTGTACATGAACCAATCGCCGCCGCCGGCGTAGGAGCCGGGCGCGGGTGCCTGCTGAAGTGCGGTGTAGAGCGCTGGGTCCCAAGGAGGCTGCTGAGGCGCGTAGGTCGGCGGGCCACCGTAGGCCGGAGCGAAGGTCGGTGGTGCGGCGTTGTAGGCCGGGGCATAGGGCCGTGTCGCGGCGAAGAGGGCCTGGTGGGTCGGGGGGCGCGAGCCGATGAGGCTGGGGGCGGGCGGGCGAGGCACCGGCATGGTGTAGGCGTGCACAATCCCCGTCCAAGGGTTGTAGCCACCGCTCCATGGGGGCGTCGGCTGCTGGTTCCCGCCGCCACCATTCCCGCCACCACCACCGTTTCCGCCACCTCCGCCATTCCCACCTCCATTAACGCCACCGTTCTTGCGGCCACCAGCGTGACGACGGCGGCCATTGTTGCGGCCCTGCTGCAGCTGTTGGGGAGGCTGGGTGGGGAAGGGCGCCGCGGGCGCCGGGCGGCGCGGCGGCTGGAAGGGCGCGGGGGGCGGAGGGGCCGGGGCGCGGTACCCGGCGGCGAAGGCGGTGTGGACGGCGCGGGTGCGCACGTTCTTCAGGCGACGCTCCTCGAGACGAAGATAGGCGACGGTGCGCTCGAAGGTGGGCTCGGCCATGAGGGTGAGGTTGGAGGCGGCGTTGCCGAGGTCCTCGTTGAGGCCGGCGGTTGGGTGGAGAGGAGGATCTCATCCCGATCTTGAAGCCGAGGTCCTGGAGCTCGTCGGAGATCGCCTTGAGGCGCAGGCAGTAGGCGTCCAGAGTTTGGTCATTCTGCGGCGTGCCGAAGAATTCCTGCTGCAGGAACACGATCCGCTGGAGCTTGTTGTCGGTGAAGAGCCCGTTGATCTTCGTCCACACCGTGCGAGCGTCATCACCCGCGCGGACGACGGTCTTGAAGATGTCCGGCGAGATGGTAAGGAAGAGCCAGCGGATGATGGTGGCGTCGATGGCGAGCCAGTCGGGGTCGCGGCGGTTGAAGAGGTCGACGGTGCCATCGACGTGGTCGCGCAGGTGGTACTAACGGAAGAGGAGGTAGAAGTACGTCCTCCAGGCGTGGTGATTCTTCTCGGCGATGGAGAGCTTGACGGGGACGTGGTCGGTGATGTGAACCGCGTGGAGAACCGCGGGAGTCGGGGCGGAGGAGCCATCGGAGGCGTCGGAGCCGAAGGGATTGTCGGAGGAGATCGACGACATGGCGGCGGCACGGGGTTGACGGTGCGGCGGCGATAGGGTTTGGGGATGGGGGAGGGGAGACGCGCGGCAGAAGAGAGGCGGCACGGGGAGGAGAGGAGGAAGGCGCGGCGGCGCGGCAGAGGCGGCGGCGGCGGCGCGAGGTGGGAGCGGCGGCGGCGCGCGGTGTCGGGGGGCTGCCCCCGGGTAGGGCAAAGATGATGAGTTATGAGCAGTTAAGGTCTAACCGGATCAAGAGCCGGCTAAGTTATCCGGGTCGGATCTCAAGGCGATTCGGTCAGTCCTACTTCAAGCCAGTGAAAGAAAAGACCAAAGGGGATCCGGTGAGGTTTAACCGGATCCAGGAAAGAAGAGCCGGCTAAGTTATCCGGGTCGGTCAGGAAGGACCCGGGTAGGGCAACTCGGATGATGCACAGGGGCCAAGTAATGTCAGTAAAAGTCACGGGCACTGTAAGGTTACTGACCGGGGCTCAGAAGACAGCAAGGTGCTGCCACAGGTTTTCCGGGTCACAAGCCCCTAGGCGCTGACTCGGCCTATTCGGGAAAGGGGCAGTGGCTAGGCTACTGTGGTCTACACTGCCTTAAGCTCAAAGAGGAAAGATAAGCCTGTGGTGAACAGAGGGTGAGCTGGGCTGAGTGACAGTGGCCAGTGTTTGTCCTGTTCTCCTTGTCCATGCCATTGTCCTCTGCGGCCAGGGGCAAAAGGGTAATTCGGTTACTGTATATAGGCAACACCACCTCCTTCTGTGGGGAGGATCGACCATTGTGAGCATCATTTCCCCCCAAGCTTCATCTTCTACCTAGAGCCCGTTCCTTTGTTCATCATACAGCTCAAGGAGCGCTCTGTACTTGTAAACACTTGAGATATAAGAGAGTAGGCTAGAGCTGCAGTAGGGGTGTTACCTCCACAAGAGGGCCCCGAAGCAGGGTACATCGTGGTGTTCTTCGCTGTTCTTGGTTTGCTTTGTTCTTGTTGATTCCTGCGAGGTTCTTGTTTGGTCTTCATGCGTGCTTCGTAGGCGCGCAAACCCTCCCCGGTTCCCCCAACGCCCAAGCGAGCCCACACTTAAGCCATACCCATGGCATCTGCCGTGACACCACCACGACAGTTGGCGCCCACCGTGGGGCAAGCATTGGCGTTGGCTGGGGTTTCCATCCGGACGGGCTCCGTCACTGGTGCCGGCGAGCGGGTCCTCTCCGGGCTCGTGTGCAAGCTCGGCGAGTTCAACTTCATCAGCGACAACGCGGGGTGCTTCTCCAACAAGCCCTTCCCCGCGGATGGCTTCCTCATGACGCTGGGCAGCTTCGTCACCTACGTCGCCACCGAGCCAGTTCGCGAGTACCCGGCGCAGGTGCTCGTGGCTGCGGATCCTCCTCTTTCCGCGCAGCTCGCGGAGGGCGTAGCGCTCGCCCTGGGAGCAGCGTGGAGGTCATGGTGGCTGCCGCAAACGCTGCTGCAGGCAAAGGAGGTGCCAGCACGAGCGTGCCAGAGGAGCTGGCCACGCCAGTCGATCCGGATGACATGCCGACTCGGACAGCTAAGTTCCCTAAGGAGAAACCCGATCCGGTTGGTCCCCTTGGCACGTCAAGCAGGGGTGCTTCCTTAGAGGGTATCTTGGAAAAGCTAGCTCGGCCAGTGGCTCCTGGAGCAAATGTTGATCTTACTGTAGCTCAGCTAGAGGCAGAGCGCCTGAGGTTGCAAAAAGAGGCTCGGTTAGTGATAGAGTCTAGGCAAGAGTTTGATAGAGACCTGAGAGAATACAATGCTGCCAATGGTATCACAGATGGCTTTACTCCTGTAGTGCACCGCTCGCGCAAGAAAGCCGAGCTACGTAACAGAGGCAAGGACCTCAACGACGAGTTGGCTAGAGCTGCAGGTTCGAGCTCAAGTAAAGCCACTAGTCATAGGTCCGGAACAGGCAAGCCGGTTTATAGCTCCCCGGCTAAGAATCTTAGGGCTGCAGCAGCAGCGCGAGCTGAATTAAGTAACCTGACCGGGGATGCTTGGCGCAAGCAGGCGGAGAGAGTGAATGAGCTAGTGGATGTGTGCAACAGGCAGAATGAGGCCTACAGGAAAGCTAATCCGGATGCTGGTGGTTCCCGGGTAGTTGTCTCGGTTAGGGCTGCTAGCCAGAAGTCTAAGGGGCAAGCGTCCTCTCCGCATGTTGGGATTGACCGAGCCCAAAGTGTGAACTCGGGTAAGAGCAAGCAGCTGCAAACTTATGATGCGGTATACGCAAGCAAGCAACTTGCAGCCCAAGGAAAAGGCGGACAAGGCAGAAACAGTGGTGGTCAAGGCAATCCGGGTACTGGAAGGGAGAATTCGGCTGGCCGAGGTCAACCGCCTCGCCACCCCGGACAGCAAATGATGGCACAGGTGCAGCAGCAGAGTGGTGGCCAGGTGGGCTACCATTATGACGATGGCAATTCGGCTATGGCGCGAGCCGGATACCAGACGTATGACAATGCACTGGCGTCGAGACTGGGGCCTCGGATGTTGGATCCGGATGATCAGCGTCTCAAATTGGACAGAATCTACCAGTCCGAGAAGCTGGAAGAGCAGGGCCCACCGGGTCCACCATGCTTTGGACCTCGGATAATGAATGAGCCAAGTGTGCCTTTGTTTCAGCTCGGCCGCAACACGAAGCCGTATAATGGGAGCACCAAGCCACAGGATTGGCTGACGGACTATGTATCATCAGTGCACATTGCGGGGGGCAATCGCCGATGGGCGGTCCGGTATCTCCCGCATATGTTAGAAGGTCCAGCCCGGATCTGGTTGAATAACTTGCCGCCGGGTAGTATCAATTGTTGGATGGATTTGGAACAGGCGTTTAACAGCAACTTCTCCAGCACCTACAAGAGGCCAAACCGACCTCAGCTCCTGGCTGCGTGCAAGCAGGAAGAGAGGGAGACAGACCGAGAGTATTTGACTCGGTGGAGCAACATGCGCAATTCTTGCGAAGGTGTAGTGGAGGAGCAGGCCATTTCATGGTTTGCACAGGGATGCAGGCATGGTACACCACTTTGGCAGAAACTCCAAAGAGATATGCCGAAAACCCTGGCAGATATGATCCGGATAGCAGACACGTATGCGCTGGGTGATCCAACACAGCCCGCATTGGATGCAGTGGGAGCAAACAGGAGGCAACCAGTTAATAACCGAGTTGGACCATTAAGGCCTAGTGACCGACATGAATTCGGTTACAAGAGAAGAGATCCGGATTACAGATACGGTTCTGATCAAGTTGCTGCGGTAAACATGGATCAACCCGGTGGAGGAGATGCGCAGAGGCAGAAAACTGATGGTCCAGCTTGGAGGCCGAATCAAGGTGCTTGGCCGAAGAAAGTGTGGGAGGGACCAAGTCCACCTCTGACTTTTGAGTCCAGATTAGATGGGCCTTGCTGTTATCACACCACCGATCCGCGCAAACCGGCTAATCATTCGACCCGGAACTGTAGTTGGCATCACCGCATTCAGGCGGAAGGTCAAAGAGGACCACCTCAAAGAGGTGCTCCTAGACCGAATTTCAGGCCAAACATGCCGCTAACCGGAGCCAATGCGACCCCGGTCAACGCTGGAACTCCAAGGCCAGCAGCAACGAAGCCGGTTAACCTGGTGAACATGGGAGGCAGTGACAATGGTGATGGCCCAAGTAGGCAAGGTGGATACCCTGGGAATGATTACAAGGAAGCACATCAGAGTTATGTGGTTTTCGTGACCGAGCCAACTGACAAGAAAAGTCAGTTGAGACGAGCAAAGGAGGTGAATGCCGTGATGCCAGCAGTTCCAAAGTACTTGAACTGGTCTGAGCAGGAGATCACTTGGAGCAGGGCGGATAACCCAAGGATCATGCCAAGCCCAGGGAACTATGCACTGGTGGTGGATCCAACTTTGGTTGGACCCAAGCTGAACGTGAAATTTAGCCGAGTCTTGGTCGACAATGGCAGTGCCATAAACATCATGTATCGGGACACAATGATCAAGTTGGGTATTTCGCCGAATCAGTTGCAACAGAGCAGCTGTACTTTCCATGGCATAGTACCCGGGGTATCTTGTTCCCCCATGGGTAAGATCTGGGTAGATGTGTTGTTCGGTACCAGGGACAATCACAGGCTTGAGAGTCTCGAGTTCGAGGTGGTGGATTTGGAAAGCCCATACCATGCTCTGCTTGGCAGGCCAGCATTAGCCAAGTTCATGATATCTACTCATGTGGCCTACCTCAAGATGAAAATGCCTGGCCCGAATGGTGTTATCACCGTTGCGGGAGACTACAAGAAGGCCATACAGTGTGCTACAGTTGGTTCCAACTTAGCCGAATCACTGGTGATACAAGCTGAAAAGAGCAAGATGCACGAGGTGGTGGCAATGGCGAAGTCGGCTCAGTTAGGCGTGCTGGCCATGACCAATCCGGATGGCGGCGCAACCTTTGAAGTGCCCAAGGAGACAAAGAAGATCCCCATTGACCCGGAGAACCCAGAGCGCATGGCCATCATTGGAGCCGGTTTGGGCGAGAAATAGGAAAGCGCGCTCTGCCATTTCCTCCGTGAGAATCGGGATATCTTTGCATGGTCGGCTAAGGACCTGCCTGGTGTTCCGAGGGAATTGGCAGAGCACTCTTTGTTTGTCAGGCCAGAAGTAAAACCGGTTAAGCAACCGACTAGGCGTCTCTCAGAAGATAGAAGAAAAGTGGTGCTCGATGAGCTGGCTAAGCTACTGGCAGCCGGATTCATTATGGAGGTGCTGCATCCAGACTGGATATCCAATCCGGTTCTGGTAGAGAAGAAGAAGGACGAACCAGCTGTGGTCAAGGTGTGGCGCATGTGTATAGACTTCACCAATCTGAACAAGGCGTGTCCGAAGGATCCATTTCCTTTACCTCGGATTGATCAAGTGATCGATTCCACTGCTGGGTGTGAGTTGTTGTCTTTTATTGATGCGTACTCTGGTTTTCACCAGATACCACTGAACCCTAAAGATCAAATAAAGACTGCTTTTATTACCCCGTATGGGGCGTATTGCTATCGTGTCATGTGTTTCGGTTTGAGAAATGCCGGTGCTACTTATCAGAGATGTATGCAGAAATGCTACACTCCCAATGGGCAAAAATGTGCAGGTCTATGTCGATGATATTGTTATCAAAACTAAAGAGAAACATACTCTCCTCGGGATCTCGAGGAGACATTTGTGAACTTGAGAAAATATCGGTTGAAATTGAATCCGGATAAATGCACCTTTGGTGTCCCGGCTGGAAAGTTGCTTGGCTTCCTTGTATCAAGCCGAGGCATTGAAGTTAACCCGGCTAAGATCCGAGCCATAGAAAACATGAAATTGCCTAAGTGTCTAAAAGATGTGCAAAAATTCACCGGGTGCTTAGCCTCATTAAGCCGGTTTGTGAGTCGGTTAGGAGAGAAAGCTTTGCCCTTATATCAATTGATGAAAAGAGCACCGGGTTCACATGGACCCCACAGGCAGATTCGGCTTTCAATGAGTTGAAAAAGATGTTGTCCACTGCTCCAGTTTTGGCATCACCTTTGCCGAGTGAACCGATGTTGCTTTACATTGCGGCCACTAACCGGGTCGTAAGTGTGGTTATTGTGGTAGAAAGAGAGGAAGAGGGCAAATCCGTGCAGAGGCCGGTGTACTATTTGAGTGAGGTGATCTCAACTTCGAAGCAAAATTATCCTCACTACCAGAAGATGACATATGGTGTGTACCTGGCGGTCAAGAAATTGAAACATTACTTCCAAGAGCACCCGATTACAGTGGTGTGTGAAGCTCCAATTGCGGAGATCATTGGGTGCAAAGATGCAACTGGCCGAGTTGCCAAATGGGCGATAGAAGTGTCTCCTTACACACCGCATTATGAGAGAAGAGACGCTATCAAGTCTCAGGCTTTGCCGGATTTCCTTTGTGACTGGGCTGAGATGCAATATGAGCCACCTAAACCGGATTACAATTACTGGAGGTTGCACTTTGACGGTTCCAAATGCAAAATCGGGCTAGGTGCTGGAGTGGTGCTCACATCACCAAAACAGGATCAATTGCGATATGTATTGCAGATTCATTTCTCAGCGTCAAACAATGTAGCCGAGTATGAGGCACTGATCCATGGGCTTAATGTGGCTCGGGACATCGGCGTTCGCCGAATTGAATGTTTCGGTGATTCGGATTTGGTCGTACAGCAATCTTCTGGAAATTGGGATGCTCTTGATGCCAATATGGCACTGTATCGGTTTCATGTTCAGAAAATTTCGGGATTTTTTGAAGGCTGTGAATACAAGCATATACCTCGGCTGGAAAACCAAGCTGCAGATGTTCTGTCAAAACTCGGGTCGTCTAGGGAGGCAATCCCACCCGGAATATCCTTGAATCATCTAAGGGTCCCTTCAATCAAACCGTCGCCTGATTCCGAGTCGATTTTTATTCCCAAGCAAGAATCCGAAGCTATTCCTATGAATGTTGACGTTGAGTATATCGAGGAAGACCCGGGGACTGCATGCCCGGACTCGGGGACTGCTCACGCAGATTCGGAAAATGCTAACCGAGTCTTGGGAAAGAGGAGTAGAGATGATGATGCTAACCGGATTGTGGGGAATGGACAGAAGCTGATAGAAGAGATAATGGCGGCCAAACCTGTGGAAGAAAATGAGCACTTGTTCCCTTTGCATCCAGTACCAGAGTGGGCTGAAGAGATCATGAAGTTCATCGAGGAAGGAAGCTTGCCAAGCGATGAGACCAAGGCTAGGCGTGTCCAGAGGAGATCCAAGGCTTATACCATCATCAACAAGGAGTTATACAAAAGAAGTGTAACCGAGGTGTTGCAGCGCTGCGTGGAGCCAGCAGAGGGCAAGGAGATGCTCCTAGAGATACACCAAGGTGAATGTGGACATCATTGCAGTACAAGAGCCCTGGTGGCTAAAGTGTTCCGGCATGGATTTTATTGGCCCACTGCTCATATATCCACACTCGGCCAAAGACCGAGATAGCCTTCGCAGAAGGAAGAGAAAGCTGATAAAGAGACGAAGGCGTTCGCCGGGAGGTGGTGAAGCTGTAATCCGAAGAAGTCCAGAAAGGCCCGGAAGAAGTCACTGGCAGGTAACCCGAGCCCGCGCTCGAAGTGTGCTATGAATACCACGCGTTCACCGGGTTCGGGCGCCGGTGCCAGTTCTTTTCCGGGTCGGCGGCAGATGGCTTGGGGCGTTATGCGTCGGGTGGCTCGTAGCCATTCCAAGTCATTTTTGGTAACATCAGATCCTTCCCATCGGCCAGGGGAAGTTTGGCCATAACCGAATCGGTCCTGCAGCAAAGAGTCGGATAACCGGGTCAGGAAATTCGGAATCCATGGGACCAAAGAAGAATCGGATAACATTAAAGCCGAATCCGATCTATGGTGACTCGGCTAATCCTATCCCGGGTAGGGCTAACCGGGTCCGGTGGAGAAGGTGAAGCGGTTGGAAGTCGCAAACATCTTTCCGCAAGTTTCTAGGGTTGGGAAGATCTACAGCGGTGGTAAAAAAGAAAGAAAATCACGGGTAAAAACATGGTTGAACTGCTCCAACGGGGACAGGTGTATCTAGGCCAGTCTATTGCGGAACTTGGACAGAAAATTTGCGGAGTGTGCTACGGCAGGAACACGGGCTTAGATACGCATCAATCTACCAAGAACAGGTGTGTGTATTCCGAGAGTATGAACTCGTCACGGTGGATATGGCGAGAGGAGGAAGAACTTACAGTGCGAGTCGCTCGAGGAGGAGTTCGACGGAGAAACGTCGGAGATGGGCGCGAGGCGCGGCTCCGATGGTCTTGCTCTGGTACGCTGTGCGTCCCTGGCGCGGCAACCTTAATGGCGAGGTTGCGGCGGCGTCGATGGAGCGGGTTAGTGAGAGTTGAGAGGAAGAAGAAGGGGAAAAACCACCGCGCCCTCTTTATAGCCTCCAGCGGTAACTGCCCCCACTACCGCGCGGTTACCGGAGCACGGTTAGATCCCTTGCGTCGCGGAACTCTGTGGCAGCTGCTGTGGCCGTGTATTTCAAGCACTCGTGGCCACGCCGCAGAATTGGAAGCGGTGGAGCGGATCCTATGTGCCGGTCAACGGAGAAAACGAGGAGACGTGGTCTTCTGGTCAAAACACACTCGAATACCCGGTGGATCCGGATAACGAGCTGACAACCCGGGTTATACGGCTTTGCACAGGCTTTTCCTGCCACATGTCCCGGAAAATTCGGAGACAGCTAGAGGTGATCCGGTTAGTGATGTTGGTTTAGAATCTGGAACGGCCCTTCAGCCGATGCCGTAGGACCGCACCAGCTTCGGGGACTACTGTCGGGGGGCTGCCCCCGGGTAGGGCAAAGATGATGAGTTATGAGCAGTTAAGGTCTAACCGGATCAAGAGCCGGCTAAGTTATCCGGGTCGGATCTCAAGGCGATTCGGTCAGTCCTACTTCAAGCCAGTGAAAGAAAAGACCAAAGGGGATCCGGTGAGGTTTAACCGGATCCAGGAAAGAAGAGCCGGCTAAGTTATCCGGGTCGGTCAGGAAGGACCCGGGTAGGGCAACTCGGATGATGCACAGGGGCCAAGTAATGTCAGTAAAAGTCACGGGCACTGTAAGGTTGCTGACCGGGGCTCAGAAGACAGCAAGGTGCTGCCACAGGTTTTCCGGGTCACAAGCCCCTAGGCGCTGACTCGGCCTATTCGGGAAAGGGGCAGTGGCTAGGCTACTGTGGTCTACACTGCCTTAAGCTCAAAGAGGAAAGATAAGCCTGTGGTGAACAGAGGGTGAGCTGGGCTGAGTGACAGTGGCCAGTGTTTGTCCTGTTCTCCTTGTCCATGCCATTGTCCTCTGCGGCCAGGGGCAAAAGGGTAATTCGGTTACTGTATATAGGCAACACCACCTCCTTCTGTGGGGAGGATCGACGATTGTGAGCGTCTTTTCCCCCCCAAGCTTCATCTTCTACCTAGAGCCCGTTCCTTTGTTCATCATACAGCTCAAGGAGCGCTCTGTACTTGTAAACACTTGAGATATAAGAGAGTAGGCTAGAGCTGCAGTAGGGGTGTTACCTCCACAAGAGGGCCCCGAAGCAGGGTACATCGTGGTGTTCTTCGCTGTTCTTGGTTTGCTTTGTTCTTGTTGATTCCTGCGAGGTTCTTGTTTGGTCTTCATGCGTGCTTCGTAGGCGCGCAACCCTCCCGGTTCCCCCAACGCCCAAGCGAGCCCACACTTAAGCCATACCCATGGCATCTGCCGTGACACCACCACGACACGCGGGGAGGCGGCGCTGCGGCGGCTAGGGTTAGGATCGAGAGGTGTCTGATACCATGTAGAATAGTTGTAACACGCGTTGTATTACTCTGGTGCAAAGCACACATATATAGGTACAATGGGAGGCCTCCATACCCTCAGATATAAAATAGAGGAGGGGCCTAAGCGCTAATGTACTATACAGAAATATCTACTCAACAATGAACTTTAGAGTTACCCCCGCTTTTCTGTGTGGGCTGTGAGAACGTATGTCGTCTATGGAATGAACTGCCAGGTCTATTCTAAAAAAAAAAAAAATTGGGCGAGTATTTTGACTATATATCATATTAGTTCATTGATTTTTGTGGCACTGAAATAGCGAAGTAATATATATTTTCCTGAGTTATTTTATGTCCAGTTTAAATATAGTTTCACTTCACATATCTATTTATATTGTTATTGTAAATGAGGTTGGGTTTACTTGCTTTTTTCATGTATCCAAAACAGACTTCTCAATTAAATTCCAATTATATTTTCATCAATGATATTTTCCCACGGCATAGAATACTACTCCTTCAGACTTGTGAAGAAATGGTTTACCGAACTTTTTCATGAGAAAGTTATACTAATAGAGTCACCAATCTCGCAGGTCTGTCTGAGTTTGGACTAAGTGGCCTCAGTCATGTTGCCTACTATGGTGTTATATGCATCTCCTTTTGGTTGTGCATGCCATCACCTGCTTGGTTACTTTAATGTCCCTGATTGTAATGTTTATAGCATGCTAATACCCCACTGGCGATGCTCTCTACGCTCATGTGCGTGTTCTTTAGAAAAACTGAATTTATTTTTTAGTGAAACACGAACTACTGATTTATTCTGTGTACCCATACCAAATATTGATCATATAATGTGACTGGTTTGTTCTATCTTCGTCTTTTTTGTGGAATTCTTCTATATTTGTCAGATATTCGTGTTGCTCCAAGCCTCTCACAACGTTACCATGTCCACCTTCTTGTTCCATAAACATATCATTGTCATTCAGTAGGGATACACCAGTATGCCTTTGAGTGTCCCAATATGGCAATATCATCTGAAGTGTCAATTAATTCAATTCTATACCACCGATATTGATAATAGACACTATAATCCAATTTTCTTCTATCCCTACTATCTTCATTTTCACAAATATTTATATAGTTTTCTATAGACGAGCGTGGCAACGCGCGCCTAAATGATCTAGTTTAAATTATAAGCCACCAACAAGGGACGGAGAGAGTATTTAGCTTGTTCATTTATCTCTCACATTTCCCTCTTTTGTATTCATCATTTGGTACCTGTGACATTGAGTTAATAACCTTTAAGAGTCTTTTTTTTCGCGGGGGAGAGTCAAAAATAATTGAAGTGAAGTTTTTTGAGAAGCATATTTCCTACATTCTAAGTGAATTGCACGTGTGAATTTGATAACACCCACAAGCCAACGAAATAGAATAAGCAAATCCACAAATAAAGAAGCAAGTTAGAGTCGAGGAAGCTCTCCACAACTGAAACGATCATTGACCAGAGTTGAGGCGAATAGCTGAAACGATAATTGACCAGAGTTGAGGCGAATGCAGAACCTTAATTTTTTTTAGGGCATGCAGAACTTTTTTTTTAGGGCATGCAGAAACTTGATATATGAGACAGAAGAGTCGACGCTAGAAGATCAAGCTCTGGTCTTCTTCAAAATATGCCCGGCATCGTCATTATAGATCTATCTCCGCTCCCAAATAAGGCCCATGGCTCTCTGGCCCAATCATGCGCAGGTGCTTAATTTGCCACCTTGGCATGACTGCATGAGCCATGAGGCGTCACCATACAATTTCCCCGTCACCTTCACATTAGCACACCCCAATAGGTTCAGGTAAACTTACAATACAAACACAAAATAAAATAATAAAAATGAGAATCTTTTTTTTTGCAAATAATAAGATGATAATCAACAGTGATAGGCCAACCAAAGGGGCCGCTAATGGCCATTTCAGTATTCCAAAGAGCCAACCCTGAGAAAAGTACATACACGAGGTCAATTAACAAGCCTAATGGCCATCCGTGTGACCCTAAAGCAAAGACAAATTAACCAAAGTGCATTTGCTCCTCTCTTGATCGAGCATGGTGACGGCTTCCGTCAGCCATGATCGATGTAAACTAAATTATATTGTCTTAATGTAAACACAAATTCCTAACTTGTATCGTGACGTTGCAACCAATTAGTGATGCTGGAGTTAGGTTAGTGCGTCGACGGACGTCACAAGAAATGAAAAGGACGCCGTAAGTGGTGGCCATGTATTAAGTTATGGACCGACCAAAGAAATAGCCAAGTGCTCGTTCCCATGGATGCTAGCTAATACCAATTCAGCTTTTTTTCTCTCCTAACTTGGACATTAAGCAATGTGTGCTATCATGTGATTACATATTGTTTTTCGCTTGATCCGTTCTAAAACTTAGTTATATGATATAAATGACCCTAAGTATGTAACTTTATCAGCCTGCTTAAATGCTACCGCACCCTCACCTATGGTGTTAATTAAGTGGGATTCTTATCCCGCGTATATCTAGCTTCTACTTTATTTGACAATTTTTAGTACAAAATTTCAAATTTGAATTAAAGATCCTCAAATGAACTAGAAGTGGGATTCTAGCTTGCATCCCTATCCTCACCTTGAACTTTCTTAAATCTCAGACAACGTTATCAACCCCACTATGAGGTGCAGTTGAAGGCTAAGTAGCCACGACAATGGAGGCGGAAAAGGAGACGGTGCCGGAGTGGTTAGGGTCGTGAGGCAGAGCCATCTATACCTTGGGAGCAGCGAGGGCGTCTGAGTCAAGGGATAGTACCTCGTTGGAAGTGGTAGGGCTAGTTGTTTAGGGTTGGTGGGAGGCATAGACAGTACAGAAGAAACTCGTTTGTTTCCAGCTTAACCAGATGACACATAACTAGAGAAGACCAACCGGTTCCAGTGTTGGGGCAGGTCAGGGCATCAATATGACGTGGCAACATTGTTGGTTGCAGCGGGAGAGAATGGTGGATCATGGGTGGGTTGGTGGGCGGATGAGGTGATACAAGCGGCGATGTCGAGACTCTTGAGATGACACTAGGAGCGTCGCCATAGATAGTGGAGAAAAATCGAGGACGAAATGGAAAGGAATTGAGATGGTTGGATCAAAATTTGAGGGCCTAGGAAGGTATTGTTGGCCAAATGGGCTTCTTTTGTGATTCAAAATTCTTGGTAGTTTGTACACGGGGTGTGTATTCTACTCACAATAGTTGACGGGAAATTTAGATCGAAGCTCAACCTCATTTGAAAAGAAATACTTGTAAGTTCTTTGGATAGATAGCAAAACCTTCTGAGCCGAACTCCAAAACAAATTACTAGAATCTGATAGAATTTCTCTAGCAGGAAAAAAACATACAGTAATGTAATTTGCTGGGTCAGATTAAGGAATCCTTCCCTCGCCAATTTAGAATCAATGACCAAGATGATGATGATAACTCCAATATTTTAAAACTTTTGTCACTCTCTTACCATCAATAAAATCGTGTGAGTTTTGCAAACGTAAAAAAGATTCAAATCTGCCAAAGCCGTCAAAAGTGAAACTGGAAAGTAAATTTTTGAAATGACAAGAGGCAAGGGAGGGCAGGTAAGGAGAAGATCTGATAAGATACGATAGTACAAGAGTACAGGATCGCATGTGGGCTGTGACCTGTGAGCTGCTTCGTTAAGCAGCAGCCTGTCGCCCAACAATACATGCGGCCCAGTCATCCGTCGGTGGACGTCGTACCAACTTGTAGCCACTGTCATTGTTTACTTTACGTAGGGCCCACTTTTGTTGGCCTAACACTGTTGATTCTCATCTTACTTTATTTTTTGACAAAATTGTACAAGCATACGCATGTGCGCATTCAACCAACGAGAACAATATTCTGAGTTCTCCAAAACAACGGTAGCTATTTGCTCTGAGTATTTCAAAAAAAAAAAATTTAGTAGAAGATTAAATTGGTATACCCTGGAGACGTCTTCATTGCCTTCAATTTTTTGGTCAATTGTTTCTCACCAATATTGCATATTTTGTTCTCCAAATCAAGACATTTAGGCACAAAAGAAGTTTATTAAAAATTATGACATTGATGATAGGTAAAATAAAAGCTTAATGATATATTACAATTCTTTCCAAAATAAAATAAAAATAAACTTAGGGGCTATTGGATTTGGTCATTCTCTCGTCTCGTCGATAATTCTTGTACTGCCAAGATGTGACCTATATCGAGCCTCTTGCTTTCCTGCAATCTGAGGCTTGTTTCTGAGTGGACCCATCATCATCGAAGTAATGACAACAACAAAAACATGCCAGTCTAGGTGGCAGACGATCCTCAGGGAAATCAAATCGACGCTTGGCCAGTTACATAATGCGCAAGTGACACAATGAAACATGGGTGAAATATGGTAGCTCATCGTCTTTATAAGCTGGCCAAGAGGACTGGTCGATGTAAGATTTTACATGTTGATGCTCGAGACGACACCAAGCTCCCAAACCAAGCACTACTAGGAAACAGGCCATCTGTGGCGCACCCATTTTGCTTTTCTGTGGCGCATAGTGGGTGCGTCACAGATGTCTCGCCACTAAATTATATTTCTGTGGCGCATTTGGGGGGGCGCATCTGGTGGTGCGCCACAGAAAGACCAAGTTTATGTGGCGCACCCGCACCACTGCGTCACAGAATTATATCAGTGGCGCATCCACCAGGGGTGCGCCACAGAAATATGTGCGCCACAAAATAAATCATGCACCACAGAATACTTCTACAGGTATTCGCAATTTGCTGCTGCCCGTTGTACAAATACAGATATATATACAAGATTTATACATATACAGGATTTATATAGATATAATAGAAATAATAATATAGTTGACATGGTATATGAAAACAGAAACATTACTATGTCATCACATTACTTAGAGCCCGAGATACATACATATAGTGACAAGTGACGAATTTTTACACAAGTCATGATATAAAAGTTCATCATTTCACACATTACAAATAAAGTGGTCACCGCCTAAACTAGGATCAAATAGAGTACATAGCGGCGATGATGGTGAGCAAGAGCGGGAGCACGATCATGGAGCCTTCTTCTTCATCGACGCCGGGAACGGTTTATAGCAGTCTTTCGTCGTCCACGTCCTGGTGTCATTCTGCATAGCTAGGCGTTCTTTGATGTCCCTCTGGCACAACCCTGGAGATGGATTGGGATATATATTGGTTAATAATATAAATAGAGTATGATTTATTCATCTAAGTGGATAAGTCTATAATAAAGAAAATAAAGAAGCACTTCTTGCGAGTGAGGCAAGGCTTTCTTTTATAATACATCCTACCTCCCTTTTGTGTTGACATCTTCAACGATGATTTGCGATAACTGCATCTGGATGCGATGGAAGTCTTCTCGAAGCTCAGAATCAGTGATTTCCCCCGCACATTTGGTCCATTCTGAGAGACTAGATGGCATCCTCGTTTTCTCTGCATCCTGGACAAACCCTTTAATGTGATGGAGGACATAGAAGGCCTCCTTCACACTGTCAGGCTATTGCTTGATGCAATGGAACTCGGTCCCATGCCCGAACCGGTGTTTGTTGTCATTCGTGAGGCATTCCCCCTTCTTGTCTTTTTCGAAGGGGCCTCCCTTTTGGGCATAGCACTCGAGAGCCTCATCGAGAACACCCTTTATTCTGGTATAGTCTTTCTTCCTATCCAAACTCCCGAGTCGAAATAAGTGGCAATGGACCACCTCGGGCTTAGGACAATGAGTATGCAGTACTTGTCCCTATTCAACACAATTGAAACGGAATGTTGGAAAGGATCAGCAATGGAAGAAATCTATAAGAAAGCATAAGATACGACGGCGGCGAGCGGATGTGTACTTACTCGGGAAAGAAAGATAGAAGAAGGCTGTTCTTCCTCTTGTTGGTCAGCATGAACCTCTGGAGATACTCTGTGCCCATTGATGACGTGAAACACACGTTCATTGGGAGACCCCAAGAGGAAGGTATGAAGCAGTGCAGCAGCAAGTTTTCCCTCAGTATGAAACCAAGGTTATCGAATCCAGGAGGAGTAGTAGCACTTTAGAAAGGTTGTCAACGGCGCCAGAAAATTTGCTTGAAGGGCAGTCTGGACTGTTGACGTGGAAACTGCACAGAACACAATCAAACTACTTTGCCCCCAACGAAACAGGAAGGTTGTCAATTGAAAGGATCGAGTAGGTTGATAGAGGGGGGTGAATAGGCAACTACAAATTTTCTTTTTCTTTTAATCAAATTGAGGGATTGCTCAAATATAAGTTCTCTAGATATGCAACTAGGTGAACAATCCTATATGATGAGCAATAAACCAACTAGCAAGATATCTTAAACATGATAAGCTAGCAATACAAGTAAAGGAAGGTTAAGAGATAACCACACGGTGACGCGGAGATGATTCCCAAAGTTCACTTCCCAATGGAAGCTATGTCTTCGTTGGAGCGGTGCGGGGTCACAAGTGAGCCCCGAATAGCCTTGATATGGCACACCGTATCTCCCTCGTGTTATCCTCCAATGAGGAGTTCCACGAGTCACTATATGATGCCCTCGAGGTCGGCAACAAACCTTTACAAGGATGAGGCACACTCCACAACCGAATTGGAGGCTCTCACCAAATTCCCATGACTCCCCAAGCCACAAGAATCACAAGGCCGGGGCACGACTCCACAACTCAATTGGAGGCTCCCGGCTAGTCCCTGTGGCTCCCAAAGCCACAAGAACGACCAACGACCGTCTAGGGTTCCAAAGAACCTAAGAGTAACAAGTTCCTCAAAGGAATGGATGGGGAAATCAAATCTCTTTGGTGGAAATGTAGATCTAGGTCAACTCTCCCAAGTCCTAGAAGGACAAGGTGTTTGAGTGGGTAGGGAGAGAGATCTACGAGTTTCAAGCTTTCAACAATGGTGGGCAAGATATTTTTGGTCGTGGTACCTCTCTTGGAGAAGAAGGGGTGACTTAAATAGGTGATTGCGTAGATCACACGTTCGCTGGGAGACCCCAAGAGGAAGGTATTATGCAGTATAGAAGCAGTTTTCCCTCAGTATGAAACCAAGGTCTAATCGAACCAGTAGGAGCAAGAAATCACTTCGGAAGGTTGTCAGTGGCGCGCTGACGTGGAATCCACACACAACACAATCAAACTACTTTGCCCCAACGAAACAGTGAGGTTGTCAATCTCACCGGCTTGCTGAAAACAAAGTATTAAACATATGGTGTGGAAAACAGTAGTAAATTGCAGAGAATGTAAAGGAACAGTGTTTGCAGTTGGTTGTATTATCAGTGTAAAAGAATGGACCGGGGTCCACAGTTCACTAGTGGTGTCTCTCCATAAAAGATAACTAACATGTTGGGTGAACAAATTACAGCTGGGCAATTGACAAAATATTGAGCGCATAACAATGCATATATATGACATGATAATTACTATGATATTCATGTGGGCATTACGACAAAATACATAGACCGTTATTCCAACAGCGTCTATGACTAATAATCCACCGCCAGGTTGTCATACCGAGTTCCCCGTTGGTATTAAGTTGCAAGCAATGGATAATTGCATTAAGTAATGTGCGTAAAGTAATAAAATGCATTAGACCTAACGGCGTACCCTTAAGCTAAGCATCGGTTATTTTATCCCTAGTGGCAACAGCACATCCACAATCTTAGAGGTTATTGTCACTCTCCTAGATTACCGGAGGCATGAACCCACTATCTAGCATAAATACTCACTCTTGGAGTTACAAGCATCTACTTGGCCAAAGCATCTACTAGTAACGGAAAGCATGCAAGATCATAAATAACATATAAGATAGATTGATAATCAACTTGACATAGTATTCAATATTCATCAGATCCCAGCAAACACAACATGTATCATTACAATAAGATGATCTTGATCATGATAGGCAGCTCACAAGATCTAAACATGATAGCATAAAGTGGAGAGACAACGATCTAGCTACTGCCATGGACCCGTAGTCCAAGGATGAACTACTCACGCATCACTCCGGAGGCAGGCATGGTGATGTAGAGCCCTTCGGTGATGATTCCCTCTCCGGCAGGGTGCCGGGAAGAGCTTCTGAACCCTCCCGAGCTAGGGTTGATGGCGGCGGCGTCTCTGGAACTTTTCGTGGATAATGGCTCGGGTATTTAGGGTTTTTGCGTCGGGAAGAATAAATAGGCGAAAGGGCGGCGGCTGCGGAGCCACAAGGGCCCCACACCACCCCACGGCGCGGCAGTGGGTGGCCCGCGCGGCCCCATGGTGTGGGTGCCATGTGGCCCTCCTCCGTCTCTCCTCTGGACTCTGTCTTCGTGTTGGAAAAATATGAGGTTCTGTCCAAGTTTCGTCCAATTCCGAGAATATTTCCAGACTAGCTTTTCTGGAATACAAAAACAGCAGAAAATAGGAACTGGCACTGTGGCATCTTGTTAATAGGTTAGTCCCAGAAAATGTATAAAAATGCTATGAAGTGTATATAAAACATGTAACAATTGGTATAATATCAACATGGAACATCAGAAATTATAGATACGTTTGAGACGTATCAATAGGTCCACCGAAAAACTAGGCGTTTATTGCACAGATTCGTGCAATCCAGAATTCCGGTTGATTCGGAATATTCCGGATGAAAACCAACTCAAATCCGGACTGAGTGCAGTACCGAAAACTTAGCTCGTATATGTTCGGAATCCATCCGGAATTTTCCGAGCGGGTCGGAATTCCGGACCAAATCCCGACCATCCAGATTTCGTCCAGTTTGGCTTGTTTTTCAGCAAATCTATTTCCAAAAAATTGCACCAAGGTTGTAGGAAGGATGTGGGGTGCAAATATGGTTTGTGAGCATGATTAACGATTTCCCCAAGCTTTCCAAAGAGTAACCCTCTTGATAGTACGGCTACCCTACGACTCAATAAGTTAAATCTTCGGGCCACCGACTTCGACCTTTTTCACCTTCTTGAGGGGTCAACCAAGGCCATGTGCTTTTCGTCAATTGTACCTGCAGTACTTTAGCACACGGTAAGACCATCACTTATGTTGTTAACAAACACACAAAACTAGATTAGGAGACGCATGTCCTTTCATCAATCTCCTCGGCTTGCTGAAAACAAAGGGTTAAACGTATGGTGTGGAAAACAGTGTTTAATTGCAGAAAGTAAAGAGAACAATGATTGCAGTTGGTGGTTTTATCAGTGTAAAAGAATGAACAAATTACAGCTGGGCAATTGATAAAATAGTGAGCGCATGACAATGCATATATATGACAAGATGGCTACCATGATATTTAATTGGGCATTAAGACAAATACATAGACCGTTATCCAACCACATCTATGACTAATAATCCACCTTCAGGTTGACTTCCGTGTTCCCCATTGGTATTAAGTTGCAAGCAACGGATAATCGCATTAAGCAATGTGCGTAAAGTAAACAAGTACATATGACCGTGGACATAGCATTGTTATGTTACCCCTAGTGGTAACAACACATCCACAACCTTAGGCGTTGTTGTCACTCGCCCAGATTATTGGAGACTGAACCCACTATCTAGCATAAATACTTCCTCTTGGAGTTACAAGCATCTACTAGTAACGAAAAGCATGCAAGATCATAAATAACATGTATCATAGATTAATAATCAACTTGATCATAGTATTCAATATTCATCGGATCCCAGCAAACACAACATGTAGCATTACAATAAGATGATCTTGATCATGTTAGGTAGCTCACAAGATCTAAACATGATGGCATAAAGTGGAGAGACAACCATCTAGCTACTACTATAGACCCGTAGTCCAAGGATAAACTACTCACGCATGACTCCGGATACAGGCATGGTGATGTAGAGCCCGCCGGTGATGATTCCCCTCTCCGGCAGTGTACGGGAAGAGGTTCTCGACCCTCCCGAGCTAGGGTTGATGGCGGCGGCGCCTCTGGAAGTTTTCGTGGAATATGACTCGGGTCTTTAGGGTTTTTGCGTCGGGGGGAATAAGTAGGCGAAAGGGCGGCGACTGAGCGCACCCGAGGGGCCCACACCACCCTAGGGCGCGGCAGACAGGGGGCCCACACCCAGGGTGCATGTGGCCACCTGGTGGCTCGGCTACGTCTCTCCTTTCGACTCCGTGTGTGTGTCGGTGAAATAGGGACCTCCGTTGATTTTCGTCCAATTCCGAGAATATTTCCGGAATAGCTTTTCTGGAATACAAAAATGCAGAAAACAGGAACTGGAACTGTGGCATCTTGTTAATACGTTAGTCCCAAAAAATGTATAAAAGTGGTATGAAGTGGATGCAAAACATGTAACAATTGGTATAATATCAACATGGAACAACAAAAATTATAGATACGTTTGAGACGTATCAGCATCCCCAAGCTTAGTTCCTACTCGTTCTCAAGTAGGTAAACGATAAAACAATATAATTTTTGAAGTGACATGCTACCATCATAATCTTGATCAAATAGTATTGTAAGGCACATGTAAATGAATGAAGTGATCCAAGTCAATGGTCTATAGTTTGCTACCAAATAGATAATATGTAAACAACTGAATCACACAAGCTAAACTTTTCATGAATAGTACTTTGGAGACAATGCATCCACATGTTCACATAAGTGTTAACTCATAAAGCAATAAATTATAACAAAAGGTATTTAACCAACACAAAGGAAGATTTAAGTTTCAGCATTTGCTTCAACTTTCAACATATTTATCTCATGGATACTGTCAACACAAATCAATATAATAAGTCCAATATGTAGCATATAACAAATGTTGTACCAAAGTTGACACTAGTGTTTGCTTGTGGAAGCTAAAAAGAAGTAGGAAAACTGACTCAACATAAAAATAAAAGAAAGGCCCTTCGCAGAGGGAATCAGGGATTAAATCATATGCTAGAGCTTTTTAGTTGTTGAAATCATATAGAGAGTAAAAATTAAGTTGTGGGAGGTGTTTGTTAATTGTCAACGAATCAGAAAATGAAAGTACAATATGACCCCTGCCAACCAGACTTTTAAGAGCGGCTCCCATGAAGGACGTTATTTCTACCAGCAAGGTAGATCATCCCTCTTTCTCTTTTGTTTACACATGCAGATATTTCACTGGTATCATTGCTTGTCTGATAAATCAGGGCAAAAATGTGAAGAGAATTAAGCAGTTAAAGTTGTAATTAATTGGGACTGGGCACCCCGTTGCCAGCTTTTTTGCAAAATTAATAGATAAGCGGATGTATATGCCGCTAGTCTGGTGGTAAAGTCTGTTTGACAGTTGACATAAAGACATCCAACCCGTCCTCATGAGCTTGGTAAACATTGACACAAAAGGAGTAGTAACAATTTTGAATAGTTTAAAGGTAGCACATGAAAAAATTACTTGGAGTGGCAAGGAAATACCACATATAGGTAGTTATGGTGGACACAAATGGCATGGATTTTGGCTCAAGTATTTGGATGCACGAGAAGCATTCCCTCTCAGTACAAAGTTTAGGCTAGCAAGGTTATGTAAGCAAACAAGAATATCAACCGGTACACCAAGTTTTATATGACCAACATATCGCAAACATTATAAGACTTCACACCGTCTTCCTTGGTAACCAAACCCTTTTATTAGAAAATATCTAGACCTTAGAAATACCACTCATGCAAACCAAATTTCGACAAGCTTTATGATAGTTCTTCACTAATGGGCTTAACTTACATGATGGAAAAGTTTAATCATGATTTACTTGTTAACTCAAAACAATTGACAAGTATCAAATTATCCAAATTAGTGATCTACAAGAGTATGCAAGTCTTTTCCATTATACCATTTATCACATGCAACATTTTCTGTTCCAACCAAACACCAATCAATTTATTTCAATAACTCTCCAATCAAGTATAAGTGAAGTAAGAGAGTACTTTCTTTAAAAGAATTAATAGCTCTGACAAGAGATACATGAAAACAAGAGCTAAAAGCTGAACAGCGCTAGATATGAATATTCAACAAATATAAGTGAAGAATAGGAGTATTCTCATGAAAAGCGGAGCGTGTCTCTCTCCCAATCAAGAATGCTAGGATCCAATCAAGTTAATCACGAAATAAAAATAACATACTGAAAATAAAATCACACAGACGCTCCAAGAACAGCACATATGATGTGAAAGAATAAAAATATAGTTTTACTAGAGATGACCTGATAATTTTGCCGATGAAGAAGGGGATGCCTTGGGCATCCCCAAACTTAGATGCTTGAGTCTTCTTGAAATATGCTGGGGAGATCCATGGGAGCCTCCCCAAGCTTGAGCTCTTCACTCTTTTCCATCCTATTATATCACTCTTCCCTATTGACCCTTGAAAACTTCCGTCACACCAAACTCAAAGTAAATCGCACTAGAGGGTTAGTGCACAATCAAAAACTCACATGTTCTGTAAGGACGCAATATGAACGTTACTTTAAACATTAGCTACTGCCACTGATGTTATGTGAAGCTCTTCCACCGAAAAAAGAATTCCACTCAACACTAGTAAAAGAGAGAATGCAAAATAGAAGACATAATCTGTCTAAAACAGAACAGTCCGCAAAGACGAATTTTTTCGCGACACTTACGATGCTCAGATCCAAAAACTTTGAACTAACAAAAGATGCATACATATATAAGGATTACGCACAAAAAGTTCAGATTTAATTCGCATTCTGGTGATTGTAGAGAATTAATACGGTGAACAGCAGAAATCTGTTCCTGCGCAGCAATCAAAATTTAGCATCATCTTATCATTAGAGACTACTCTTGGCACAACAATGTAAAAAAGTAATGACACAAATGAGTTGCTACAGAAGTAAACATCCTCCTTGACTCAATAAAAGAAAAATTGCAGAAATAAAAATAATGGGTTGCCTCCCATAAGCGCTTTTCTTTTATGTCTTTAAGCTAGGCACAAAGCATGTATCAAGTATCACCAAAGACATTGAAATCTTCCAAGCTTTCAGTGTGATCATCCTTCTTAATTGGGAAAAGAACCTTCGATTAATAGGAGTATTGAATTTTATAAACCCATACTTTGCATTAATAAATCCTCCATTGCTTTTTAAAAAGGACCTTCCAAGGACAATATTATTAGGAGATTTTGCAAGAATCATAAAATTCACAGGGACAGTCATATTCTGAATAGTAATCTTAACATCATTAATAATCCCTATACTTTTTGCGATTGTCCCATCAGCATGAAAATGAAAAACACGGTAATTAACCATATTATCATAATTTAGTAAATCATAAACCATTTTTGGCATAATGGACATTGTAGAACCAAGATCGCAGTAGGCACGAAATTTCTCACTACCAATACTTATCTCAATGAATGGTTCCCAATCATTTTTTAATGCAACTAGAGGCTGTTCCTTAAGGTTATGGCTCAAAGTTAATTCATCAAGCGTCTTCTCTATGTTTTCTAGCTTAGTGATCATCCCACTTTCATCCATCATGGGAAAATTGATAATCCATTCAAAATTTTATAAGCTTTTGACGCATCATATTCAGAGAAAGTTTCCCCTACCATAATATCTAGAGCATTTTGATAAAGAGAAAATAAATCATAGTAGAAATTTTTTATAAGGACTCCCAAATCCATCTTGGGTTGCACTTTCTTGTGCAATTCTAGCATTCTCCCCATGCCTTTTTAAATGTGCTTTTCATCAATTGTACATGCAGTACTTTAGCACACGGTAAGACCATCACTTATGTCGTTAACAAACACACAAAACTAGATTAGGAGACGCATGTCCTTTCATCAATCTCCCCGGCTTGCTGAAAACAAAGGGTTAAACGTATGGTGTGGAAAACAGTGTTTAATTGCAGAAAGTAAAAGAGAACAATGATTGCAGTTGGTGGTTTTATCAGTGTAAAAGAATGGACCGGGGTCCACAGTTCACTAGTGGTGTCTCTCCATAAAGATAAATGACATGTTGGGTAAACAAATTACAGCTGGGCAATTGATAAATAGTGACCGCATGACAATGCATATATATGACAAGATGGCTACCATGATATTTAATTGGGCATTACGACAAAATACATAGACCGTTATCCAACCGCATCTATGATTAATAATCCACCTTCAGGTTGACTTCCGTGTTCCCCGTTGGTATTAAGTTGCAAGCAACGGATAATCGCATTAAGCAATATGCACAAAGTAAACAAGTACATATGACCGTGGACATAGCATTGTTATGTTACCCTAGTGGTAACAACACATCCACAACCTTAGGCGTTGTTGTCACTCGCCCAGATTATTGGAGACTGAACCCACTATCTAGCATAAATACTTCCTCTTGGAGTTACAAGCATCTACTAGTAACGGAAAGCATGCAAGATCATAAATAACATGTATCATAGATTAATAATCAACTTGATCATAGTATTCAATATTCATCGGATCCCAGCAAACACAACATGTAGCATTACAATAAGATGATCTCGATCATGTTAGGCAGCTCACAAGATCTAAACATGATGGCATAAAGTGGAGAGACAACCATCTAGCTACTGCTATGGACCCGTAGTCCAAGGATGAACTACTCACGCATCACTCCGGAGGCGGGCATGGTGATGTAGAGCCCTCCGGTGATGACTCCCCTCTCCGGCGGGGTGCCGGGAAGAGGTTTTGGACCCTCCCGAGCTAGGGTTGACGACGGCGGCGCCTCTGGAACTTTTCGTGGAATATGACTCGGGTCTTTAGGGTTTTTGCGTCGGGGGGAATAAGTAGGCGAAAGGGCGGCGGCTGAGGGCACCCGAGGGGCCCACACCACCCTAGGGCGCGGCAGGTAGGGGACCTGTGCCCAGGGTGCGTGTGGCCACCTGGTGGCTCGGCTCCGTCTCTCCTTTGGACTCCGTGTGTGTCGGTGAAATAGGGACATCCGTTGATTTTTGTCCAATTCCGAGAATATTTCCAGAATACTTTTCTGGAATACAAAAATAGCAGAAAACAGGAACTGACATTGTGGCATCTTGTTAATAGGTTAGTCCCAAAAAATGTATTAAAGTGGTATGAAGTGGATGCAAAACATGTAACAATTGGTATAATATCAACATGGAACATAAAAAATTATAGATACGTTTGAGACGTATCAGCCATGGTCCGTGACCTTGATCCTTCCACCAGCTGGCTGTCACGCATGTAGTAGGGATCCACTACCGCGACGTACGGGGTATTATCTCTCCTGATCTTCATCGCCATATTGAGCGCTTATAGGCGGACCATGTTATAGTCCAGCCGTCTAGAGTGAAACAGCTTGAAAACGTCCTCGTACGCTATGAAGAACAGATCCGCGGCGGCTTCATGGACGAAGTCCAAGTCCTTTGGCACCTGGGCCGTGAACACCGGGTAATTTGGATTCTTGTCTTTAAGAAGGATGCCCTCTAGCGTCAAGATAATTTCATGCAAAGAGTGCATGGGTCCTTGTGCGAGGCAGAGCAGCTCCGGAGGCAGTATCGGTTTACCAGCTTCATGAACTCGGGTCAAGCCATCTGCACGGGGTGATACCATGTCTTCATTACCCCGGATAGTCTTAGGAGTTGGCTGGCTCGCAGAGGCACCTGGCCTGCTTCTCTTCCTATGCTTCTTCTTCTTCATCTCTGGGGATTGCACTCCCTCGTGAACTGACTTACGCAGTGTGCCAGGGCTGAAAACGTTAGCCGTCTGAGCTTGATCGCCGGCCTCCGGAGGTGTGTCTTGTTGAGATAAACCCTGGAAGTTCAGGCGCTGCGTGCATGTAGTGGGACGAGCAGGTAGATCGCGGTGAGCGTGGAAGTGTTCATCATCCACATGTACAGGAGGCATGTACAAATCTTTGCTGGTGCCAATGTTGAGGAAGTCATCGACGTCAAAATCATCCTCATCATTGTCGTCGTTGCCACCAAGTTGAGGTGCAACGGCTTTATCTTTCGACGGTTGTGGTACAAACGGTCCCAACAGTTTTTGGTGGTGGCTGGTGGTGGCGACGACCGGCGGTTCCTTCCGGGTGGTGGCGGCTGCTTGTGGTGCCGGTTCCTTCCCAACAGTTTTTTGTGTCAGCTTCGAGGGCCGAACGATCGGGGGGCGGAAGATCGAGGTGGCGCTGGTGTTGCGCCTGACCACCTGAAGACCCCCCCCCCCAAGACGAATCTGGGTCTTCGGCCATTCCATGATCTACTTGAGGCATCTTCCAAGGACCATGTGGTCCTCCGCTCCCGGAGGTTGCATGGGGGTCGATGTCATGAAACTCAAGCACTACCGTAGTCAACCTGACTTTCATCACGGTCACCCTCATTCTAGTGTTGTGCATTTCGTGGGTCATTGGTTGTACGGTGATGCCCTCTGCGACTTCCTTCAACTCGCCGCTGGCCCCCACGCTATGCAGGAGTATGCAAGGCATGTCCTGGGAGTCAACACATGTTGGGCATCATGAGATGGCAGTCATCAAAGGCATAGTTATAAAAGATGCCGCGGACTAACTAATTAGTTACCTTGGTGATGGCGTTGAGCTCGGCTAACGATGAGACAAGGGGGCCGGTGCCGGCGGCCGGCCTATCATTCTCCGGCTGCTCGTATGCATTATCTTTCACCGCCGCCACCGGCAGCGCCTCGGTATCTTCCGCGGTAGGGGCGCCGGTGGGACCAAAGGGAGCGGCGACTGCGCCGCGGTGTTGGGCAGCGGGGTCACCAGGTCCGGCGACACGTTATTGGTGGAGTTGCTACCGGCGAAGCTGGGCACGTGTATCGGCCCCTGTCGACCTCCCGCATTCCAGGCAGCTAACCCCTCCACTAACCCAGGGGGTAATATCGCCCGGAGCTTCTCCTCCACTAACTTGTTCACCGTGCTGGAGTTCACTTTGTCCTGCTGTAGTGACTCCACCTTCTTCCTTAGCTCCACAACCTTGGCTTTATCCCTAGTCGATTTCCTCCTCTCCTTTCTCATCTCGGTGTCCGTGCTGTAGTACTGGAGGAACTTCATGCTCGTACCAAAGCCGGACACACGGCCAGCTGACGTCGGCGGCGCCGACCTGTCCTTATTCTTGTAAACGTTCGTCGCCCAGTTGAAAGTCTTGTCCCATGGCTCCATTGACCCCTAGGACGACGGGCCGGCCTCATCGTCAGCCTTCAACTCGTCCTCCTGCAGACAAAGGAAATTAAGGTGAACCCATTTAGAAATATGGCTTCGTTATCTAATTAGATCAACGCAATGGACTTTGAGATATCCGCGGTAATTAAATTCCTTACCAGCACTTTCTCGAATGCCCTCACATCGTCATCGTCGGTAACGAATTCCCCCGTCGCCTTGTTCAGATAGTAGCGGGACCGGGCAAAGTTCCTCACCTGCTCGTCCGTGATTTTGTGCCACGGGTTCTCTTTTCCCAAACGTGCAACCTCGGCATCCTCCTTGTCCCAAATGGGTTGTTTTCCTCGGTAACCGCCCTTCCCAAATGGTGGTTACCTATGTTCAGGTCCCGCATTTCCTTCCCCCACTTGGTCCATTTTTTAGCCTCCTCGGATTTCAAGGACAACTTGAAGGCCTCGAACTCTTCTTGGTCGAGCATCGGCTCTTTGGCACTTATCTTCTCCCAGCTGTCACCCTTATCAATATTTTTCTTCACCCGGGATTTCCAGCTGCTCAAGGCGGTGCTCATATTCGTGATGGCTAAACTGTCCACCTTTTTGTTGAACGGCTCCGGGAACGTGTATCGTTGGTGAAGCTTCTTGAGGAGGTTTTCGACCAAAGGCTCATTGGCCTTGCTTCTGAGGTCCTTCGTGTTGATCGACATGCTTTCCCGGATGATGCACCCTAGTTGCATGCCGTACCCTTTGGCAAGCTCCTTAGGCTCCACTGGTAGGCCACTTGGCGTGACCTCAGTGAACATGTCTGTGACGTTGTCGAGCGCTTGTGGTGTCCGATCCTTCCTTTGCTTCTTCTGCTTCTGAGCGCTTCCATCCGTGTGTTCGCCACCATCGGTGGTGGTGGCGTCATCCTCATGGCCACCACTAGCAGCTCCATAGGTGGTTTCGGCTTCATCGTCGCCATGGTCGCCACCACTAGCAGCTTCGGCGGCCTCCACCTCCTCCAACTCCTGGACAGATCCCAGAATGACTTGTTGGCGTCTCTAGCTTCTTCTTCGACGCACATGTGCTTAGAAGGGCCGGTCTCCGACATGTTTGCACTGCATTAAAAAGAGGCAAAAAGTTAGTAAAACAAATATAAGAAAAAAATCACTTAATTAAGTACTAAGATACCCCGGGCCATGGATTAGTCGCAATACCCCAAATGTCCTATTTTTAGCAAAGTCATGCTAAAATTCACGAAAAAATTCGGCATGACCTTTGCCAAAAAAAGGGACATATGGAGTACCCGAATTTGCTGGAACGGAAGTTAATCAACGTTCCGGCAATCTCAAGGGCCTCTCGGGGTACCTGCATACATTTCACAAATCATGTTGGCCGGCATCGCCGGCCGGCCAGCAACATCACAGCAACACAATTTCATCTCCGGCCGACAACAAAAACACATACAACATATCCACATCTCACACACTTACACGGCATCCACATCTCACACACATACACGGCATCCACAAAATTACCTATGTAGAACAAGGTCAGGAACAGCAGCTCCCAAGATCAGAGAGGATCCACAGACCTGCAATCACCTGAGAACAAAGAGACGACACAACAAATGCTTAGCACAGTTGAACTACGTAAAAAAGCATGTAAAAAAGCAGTTCATGGTCTACCAATTGCTGGGGTGAAGCTACTCAAAAACCCCAGCAGAACACTCCATCAAAAGCATGTAAAAAAAGGAAGATGCTTGGGGCGGTTGGTTCATTGCAGCAATTGATCGAGCAGTTGGCGAGCACGGCAGCATAGAACGCCTCGCCCTAGCCATAGTGTGTGCGTCCTACGAGCGGTGCGTGCGTCCGGCGAGCTGGGGCGGGGGAGCGCTGGTGGGGGTACCTGGCGAGGGGCTGGAGGAGGGCGGGGTCACTGCGGCAAAGAGGAAGGGGACGGCGTCGAGGCCCCGAGCGCGTCCTCCTCGAACGCGGTGGTTGCGGGTGGGGTGGAGGTGCTCCTGGCCGTCAGAACCGAGGGTTGGGCGCGGTGGCGACGGCGAGAGAACGGGGAGAGCAGGCGTCGACGGCGAGGGCGATGGGGAGACGTCGACGGCGAGGGCGGCCGGAGCGCGCGGTGGGTCGAGAGCGTGGCGCGGGTCTCGATCGATTGAAGGGTTTTTTTAAGAGAGAGGTCGGCACGGGGAGGGCCCCACATGTAAGTGGGCACAGAAAAATTCTGAGCCTGGGTGCGCCACAGAAATGTGAGATTCTGTGGCGCATCCACTAGAGTGATGCGCCATAGAATTGGGTGGCCTGAAACTTTAAAAAAAGTGCTGCTGTTTCATGACACCAACAGCAACATAGCCCAATGGTTTCCAACCTGAAACTTGGGGCAGCCAGGTTCAAATCCTGGCAGTCTCACTTTTTTTTCTTTTTTGAAAAATATTTTTGGTTAAATTTAAAGACAGATCACTACATACATTTTTTATTCTTTAAAAATGTTTTTAGTTATATTTAAAGAAATAACAGACACACATCTTAAAGAAAAGAATATACACACATTTGTTGGTAGACCATTATTTTATTCATGATATACATATATATGCTTGTCTCTCACACACACACAAATTAATACGCAAAAAACGTCTTCTTCGTCCCGGCCGGTTCCGAGCTAGCTTCTCTCCTTTCCCTTCTTCGCGGTTGAATACTTTAGGCCGGGCACCTTGAGATTTCTTCGCGTGAACGGACAACCTTTAGTAGGTAGGAAGGTCTTCCTTCTTTGTTTACTAGTAGTCGACATGTTGAAGTACTTGTCAAATTCATCCTCGATCTTCGGATCACCGTTCTTGTCCAAGTCTTCCTCGTTGGCGTCTCCTTCCATTCCTATGATGCTCCTCTTGCCCCTCCTCACGACAACACGGCTAGGCTTTGACGGGTCGGTAATGAAGAAGCATTGCTCAACTTGGCTAGCGAGTACCCATGGCTCATTTTTCGCGGAGTCGTTCTTCGATTTGGCATCGGGTATTACCATGGTGGTGAAATACCGGCCTTCTTTGACGATGTCCTTGGCCCATCTCACACGGAACATTGGCTCCGACTCTCCACAGTAGTTGAGCTCCCATATCTCCTCGATCCTTCGGAAGAATCTTTCCTTGACAGTAGCCCGGGGCCCTGTGATAAGGAGAATATGAGTTTTTCCTCGGTGCAGAATCTAAAACCGCTGATGTCGTACGACTGATAGGTCCTTACGTTGTGCCTGGGGCCCTGTGATAAGGAGAATATGAGTTTTTCATCTTCCGTAGATGGCGTTATGCTCTCTGCTTGAAAAAGTTTCCTTTTCTTGAACCAACGCGTGAAGCTGGAGTTGTGCTCTCTGGTTACGTCTCCCTTATTCCTCGGCCGGCCCAGGTCGATGTAATTATGCTCGATTAAGCTTTTGTGCTCTTCCACCCAAGGTTCAATCAATTTTAAGTGTTATAGCGCGACCCGGTGAGCCCTGTCGAAGTCATCTTTTCGACCATGAACGCCGACAAAGAGTGAGCGGTAGCCCTCGCGGTGACCAAATCCATCGAGCCTGACGAGGTCCTTCCTGGTGGGTGATAACCCCCAAGAGCAGGGATCACTGTAGCACCTCTCAATGTGGAAGTAAGGTATCGATCCGCAGGAGCAAGAAGGAAACGTTATTTATTCGCTACAACTAAAGCGTCACAAGTTTTAGTTGATTATGCACTAAACAAGTTTAAGGAACAAGATGGTTGATTTAATGGATGGGAATGTAACAAAACAAGAATGTAAAAGTGTCCCAATCCTCTTCAATGCAAGAGGACAAGACAAAGATTTTCTCTTATATGAACAATGGACATGGGTTCATGGGTTCACTTAATCCTCTCTCTCATCTACGGTGATTATCATGTTATAGATAAAGTACACACAATTGTCATGTTTTAATGGTAGCTTTTATAACGGCTATATGTACTAAAACACATAGTTGAAAGAAGTACTCATTTATGTTGCTAGGTCACCCTCGTAAGGCTAGCGTGGTTGCTCTCACTCCCACATCATACTCTTCCTTTTTACCCAAGATAAAGGATGTTGGGCTGTATTTCACATGTCACTCAATACATATGCCGTGTCACGTCGGCCATCCCGTACCTACATACATCATACTTCATAATGGACAATATTCAAAACACTAGTGCAATGATTCATAATTCGTGTGCATGATCACATCTCCCTCATCTATCCACACTTGGTGGTGTCAATCACCTCATGACAAGGATAAACAAGGCATTATGCATAAATCAAACCATCACATGCATCAAAGAATATCTACAAAGTATGACAAATCATAAAAGCTCCAACACAACGGTAAATGTATAACAAATCATCTCATACCACAATATCCACCATAAGAATTACATAGATAGATCCATACTTATGCAAAGCACATCATGTGAACTCCAACAATGATCATACATAGAGAGATTAGATCAAGTTACCACCACAAACCCAAAGTCCAGGGGGTGGACTACTCCCCCTTCATCATGGAGACGGTGGAGAAGTCGTTGGAGAAGATGGAAAGGTTGATGAAGAGGTGCAGCCGGAGTGGAGGCGGCGACCCGCAGCAGCCCACGGCGGCGGCGGCGGCCCTTGGGGGCTGCGGCGGCTGCCCTTGGTGATGAGGATGGTGTGGAGGAGGTTCTCCTCCCCCAGACGTCTGTCTGGAGGAGCAAAATTCGTGGTCTTGGGTGCCTCCCACGACCTAGGGTTTCCTTCTTTATATGGACTCTCGGATTTCCGTCACCCCCTTTTAGGGTTCCACCAAAACGGGCCTACAGGCCACGTCCGAACTCCGATTGGGCTAATCTCGGGCTTAAAATCTTCGTATGGAAAATTGTGATAACTTTCTCTTTAATTTGATTTCCATTGGACGCCATCTTCGAGGGTCAAACTAACAATCTCCGTAAAAAGTTCTCAGACAGATTTCAGGAAAGTCCCAATTTGACTCCAACAAGGTTTCCTTTTGTATTTTTGATAATTCCTACACAACAAATAGGAAAACAAGAAGATTTTGCACTTTGGCAACTATTAGTAGGTTATTCTAATAAATCTCATAATATGATATAAAGTGTATATAAAACATGTGACAATTGTCTTGATCATGATCTTGATCATGATAAGCGGCTCACAAGATCTAAACATGATAGCATAAAGTGGAGAGACAACCATCTAGCTACTGCCATGGACCAGTAGTCCAAGGATGAACTACTCACGCATCACTCCGGAGGCAGGCATGGTGATGTAGAGCCCTCCGGTGATGATTCCCCTCTCCGTCAGGGTGCCGAGATGAGCTTCTGAACCCTCCCGAGCTAGGGTTAACGGCGGCGGCGTCTCTAGAACTTTTTGTGGATAATGGCTCGGGTGTTTAGGGTTTTCGCATCGGGAAGAATAAATAGGCGAAAGGGCGGCGGCTGCGGAGCCACGAGGGCCCCACACCACCCCACGGCGCGGTAGGGGGACCCGCGCGGCCCCATGGTGTGGGTGCCACATGGCCCTCCTCCGTCTCTCCTCTGGACTCCGTCTTGGTGTTGGAAAAATAGGAGGTTATGTCCAAGTTTCGTCCAATTTCGAGAATATTTCCAGACTAGCTTTTCTGGAATACAAAAACAGCAGAAAACAGGAACTGGCACTGTGGCATCTTGTTAATAGGTTAGTCCCAGAAAATGCATAAAAATGCTATGAAGTGTATATAAAACATGTCACAATTGGTATAATATCAACATGGAACATCAGAAATTATAGATACGTTTGAGACGTATCAAGCATCCCCAAGCTTAGTTCTACTCGTCCTCGAATAGGTAAAACGATAAAAACAGAATAATTTCTGAGGTGACATGCTACAATCATAATCTTGATCAAATAATTATACTGTAAAGCACATGTTATGAATGAAGTGATCCAGGTCAATGGTCTATAGTTTGCTAGCAAGTAGATAATGAGCAAACAACTGAATCATATAAGAAAAAACTTTGCATGAATAGTACTTTCAAGACAAGCATCAAAGAGTTTTGCATAAGAGTTAACTCATAAAGCAATAGATTCTAAGTAAAAGGTATTTAACCAACACAAAGTAAGATTTAAGTTTCAGGAATTGCTTTCAACTTTCAACATATATATCTCATGGATATTTGTCAACACAAAGCATATAATAAGTGCATTATATGAGCATATAAAAATTGTTGCACCAAAGTTGACACTAGTGTTTACTTCTAAGATAGAAAGAAGTAGGTAAACTGACTCAACATAAAAGTAAAGGAAAGGTGCTTCGCAGAGGGAAGCAGGGATTAAATCATGTGCTAGAACTTTTTAAGTTTTTGAAATCATATAGAGAGTAAAATAAGTTTTGAGAGGTGTTTGTTAATTGTCAACGAATCAGAAAAATGGAAAGTACAATATGACCCCTGCCAACCAGACTTTTAAGAGCGGCTCCAATGAAGGACGTTATTTCTACCAGCAAGACAGATCATCCCTCTTCTCTTTTGTTTACACATGCAGATATTTCACTGTTTGTCATTACTTAACTGATAAATCAAGGCAAAAATGTGAAGAGAATTAAGCAGTTAAAGTTGTAATTAATTGGGACTGGGCACCCCATTTGCCAGCTCTTTTTGCAAAATTAAAGGATAAGCGGATGTATATGCCGCTAGTCCGGTGGTAAAGTCTGTTTGACAGTTAACATAAAGACATCCACCCCGTCCTCATGAGCTTGGTAAACATTGACACAAAATAGGAGTAATAATGTTTGAATAGTTTAAAGGTAGCACATGAAAAATTTACTTGGAATGGCAAGAAAATACCACATATAGGTAGTTAAGGTAGACACAGATGACATGAATTTGGCTCAAGGTTTTGGATGCACGAGAAGCATTCCCTCTCATTACAGAGTTTAGGCTAGCAAGGTTATTTAAAGCAAACACATGATATCAACCGACACGGCAAGGCTTATATGAAAACCTATTGCAAGCATTATAAGACTCTACACTGTCTTCCTTGTTAACCAAACCCTTTTACTAGAAAATATCTAGACCTTAGAGATACCAATCATGCAAACCAAATTTCAACGAGCTTTACGGTAGTTTTTCATTAATAGGTTTTAAGTACATGATACAAAAGCTTAAACATGAACTACTTGATAACTCAAAACAATTGACAAGTATTAAATTATCCAATACAATTATAAGTGAAGCAAGAGAGTACTTTGTTTAAAATAACTAACAGCTCTGAATAAGAGATGCATGAAAAACAGGAGCTAAAAGCATAGCAATAGCTAGATAAGAATACTCAACAAGTATAAGTGAAGAATAGGAGTATTTATATGAAAAAGCGGAGCGTGTCTTTCTCCCAATCAAGAATGCTGGGGTCCAATCAAGTTGACCATAAGAAAAATAAAATACTGAAAATAAAAGCACACAGACGCTCCAAGTAAAGCACATATGATGTGAAAAAATTAAAATATAGTTTCACTAGAGATGACCTGATAAGTTGCTGATGAAGAAGTGGATGCCTTGGGCATCCCCAAGCTTAGACGCTTGAGTCTTCTTGAAATATGCTGGGGTGATCCATGGGAGCATCCCCAAGCTTAAGCTCTTCACTCTTCTTGATCACATTATATCATCCTTCTCTCTTGACCCTTGAAAACTTCCGCCACACCAAACTCAAAGTAATTCTCATTAGAGGATTAGTGCACAATCAAAAACTCACATGTTCTATAAGGACACAAACATGACCGTTACTTTTAACATTAGCTACTGCCACTGATGTTATGTGAAGCTCTTCACCCTAAAAAGAATTCCACTCAACACTAGTAAAAAGAGAATGCGAAAAATAAAAGACATAATCTGTCTAAACAGAACAGTCCACAAAGAAGAATTTTTTCGAGTCACTTACGTTGGTCAGATCGCAAAACTTTAAACTAATGAAAGATGCGTACATATCTGAGGATTACGCACAAAAAATTTCAGATTTAAATAATGTTTCTGTGATTTTACAGAATTAAAACGGTGAACAGCAGAAATCTGTTCCTGCGCAGAAATCCAAATCTAGCATCATCTTCCTATTAGAGGCAATACTTGGCACAACAATGCGATAAAATAAAGATAGAAAGGAATTGTTACAGATGTAAACAACTCCTTGACTCAAAAAATAAAAATTGCAGAAATAAAATAATGGGTTGTATCCCATAAGCGCTTTTCTTTAACGCCTTTCAGCTAGGCGCAGAAAGTAAAAATCAAGTGTTTCCATGTGATGAAGCATCAACAGAATAATTTGCTCTAACAATAGAATCAAAAGGTAACTTCATATTCTTTCTAGGGAAGTGTTCCATACCTTTCTTGAGTGGGAATTGATATTTAATATTCCCCTCTCTCATATCAATAATAGCACCAACAGTTCTAAGAAAAGGTCTTCCCAAAACAAAAGGACAAGAAGCATTGCATTCAATATCCAAAACAACAAATCAATGGGGACAACGTTATTGTTAACCATTATAAAAACATCATCAACTCTCCCCAAAGGTTTCTTTATAGTATTATCAGCAAGATGAACATCCAAATAACAGTGTTCCAAATGTGCTAAATCAAGCATTTCATAAAGTTTCTTAGGCATAACAGAAATACTAGCACCAAGATCACATAAAGCATTGCAATCAAAATCATTCACCTTCATTTTAATGATGGGCTCCCAACCATCTTCTAACTTCCTAGGGATAGAAGCTTCATGTTTTAATTTCTCTTCCCTAACTTGCATGAGAGCATTAGTAATATGTTTAGTAAAAGCCATGTTTATAGCACTAGCATTAGGACTTCTAGCTAGCTTTTGCAAGAACTTAATTACTTCAGAAATATTGCAACCATCAAAATCAAAGTCATTATTATCAAAAGTAATGGGACCATTGTCTCCCACATCTCGAAAAATTCCACTTTTATCAGGAACAGTTTCAGTGTTTTCAGGCAATTTTAAACGTTTTGCAACAGAAGTAGAGACATTGCCAACACCAATTACTTTACCATTGATAGTAGGAGGTTTGTTAACACTTGAGTTTACAGCATTTTCAGTAGTAGTAATAGTATAAACTCTAGCAATACTATTCTTTTTAGCAATTTCATCCTCTCTTGTCCACCTAGCATGTAAATCAGTTAACATCCTCACATTATTATCAATTTTAACTTGTATAGCATTGGCAGTAGCAAAGGTATTGTTATCAATAGTTTTAGGTTTAGCTGACATTCTATTAATCAAATAAGCTTGTGCTTCAGGCATGGATGAAATGCAAGTTTCAGCATTAGAAATCTTAATCTGCAAACCAGAAATTTCCCTATTTAAGTTCTCAAGTTGAAGGCCTATATTCTTCAACATAGCAGATTGTTCATTCATAGTTTTAGTAAACAATTGGTTTTGCTCATATTGCGTTTGCATAAAGTTCTTAGTAGCCTTTTCAACTTCTAACATCCTTTCCTCACTAGGCATTCCAGATCTACCATAAGAATTAGCATAACCATTGCCACTATTAAAAGGATAGGGCTTATAATTGTTATTACCAAATTATTCCTATAAGCATTGTTGTCGAAGTTATTATTTTTAATGAAGTTCACATCAACATGATCTTCTTGAGCAACCAAAGAATCTAAAGTAACATTATTTGGATCAACATGCATTTTTCCATTTGTAAGCATAGACATAATAGTATCAATCTTATCACTCAAGGAAGAGGTTTCTTCAACAGAATTTACCTTCTTACCTTGTGGAGCTCTTTCGGTGTGCCATTCAGAATAATTTATCATCATATCATCAAGAAGCTTTGTTGCAGCACCCAAAGTGATGGACATAAAGGTACCTCTAGAGGCCGAATCCAATAGGTTTCTTGAAGAAAAATTTAATCCTGCATAAAAGGTTTGGATGATCATCCAAGCAGTCAGTCCATGGGTGGGACAATTCTTTACCAATGATTTCATTCTCTCCCAAGCTTGAGCAACATGCTCATTATCAAATTGTTTGAAATTCATAATGCTACTTCTCAAAGATATAATCTTAGCAGGAGGATAGTATTTTCCTATGAAAGCATTTTTGCATTTAGTCCATGAATCAATACTATTTCTAGTCAAAGATAGCAACCATTCTTTAGCACGTCCTCTCAAAGAGAAAGGAAAAAGTTTCAGTTTAATAATATCACCATCTACATCCTTATACTTTTGCATCTCACAAAGTTCACCAAAATTATTAAGGTGAGCAGCAGCATCATCAGTACTAGCAGCAGAGAATTGCTCTTTCATAACAAGATTTAAAAGTGCAGGTTTAATTTCATAGAATTCTGCGTTAGAAGCAGATGGAGCAATAGGTGTATTAATGAAATCATTGTTGTTCGTGCTAGTGAAATAACACAACTTAGTGTTCTCAGGGGTACTCATTTTAGCAAAATAAAACAAAACAGAAAGATAACAACTTGAAAATAAAAGTAACTAATTTTTTTGTGTTTTTGATAAATAAAGCAAACAAGACTAAATAAAAATAAACTAAGCAAGACAATAACAAAGTAAAGAGATTTGAAGCGTGAAACTCCCCTTGCAGAAATCCTCTTGCTCCCCGGCAACGGCGCCAGAAAAAGAGCTATTGCAGGGAGTTAGAGGAGCTCTCTGAAATATTTCTTCTCCCCTGCAACGGCGCCTGATACCCAATGATGATGGTCCTTCACGTAGTTACCTGCGTGAAAAGTAAATGGGTTAGGTTGAGACTCCAAGTGCAGAGTGTATGTAGTAGTGGAAGACAGTTTTCCCCACGAGGGGTGACTCGAGGGTTTAATATCGAACTCTCGGGGAACCAGTATTTCAGGTGTTATCTCCTTATCCTTCTCTTGAGAACCTGCAAAAAATAAATTGTTTTGTGCCCTCAACCTCACCAAGTGGTTGTCAAGCACAAGGTGTGAGAATGATAATAAAATAAATATGCAAACAGTAGTAAATATGCAATGATGGTAAAATAAATATGCAATGATGGTGGAAACAATGATAAATGATATTTTTGGGTTTTTTATGATGAATGCAAGATGTAAAAATATTTTTGTATTTTCGGATTTAATAATGGCAGCAAACAAAAGTGGTGATAAAAGTGTTGGAAAGGTGTTTCTTATGATTAAAAATGGACCGGGGTTCATGGTTTCACAAATGCACTCTCTCTTGATAACGTGGTAGACAATGGAACACTAAAATTAACATGTAAGATGGCAAGACATGGTTTGACAAGTTATTAATAATATGGGCATCACGTCCTAACATAGAGATCTCAAGTATAAGTTGTTCTCTCTCTTATGCTCCACCAAGATGCGAACTAAATCATAACACCTTAGTAATTAAGATAAATCAGAGCATAGCAATAAGTTCAATGACATGAAGTTAAAATAAGAACATGCTAGATCTAGTCATGGAGGTAGTGGCCAAGGTCACATCCACTCTCCGGTAGCATGGTATTTTTTTTATCCCTAGTGAGGCAACAAAGTAAGGTAGAAAACCCAAGTGGATCGCAGAACTATCTGTCACGTTCACTGCACTAGCCACCCCCCGTTACTCCAACTAATGCACACGTTCCCCCTCACATGCTCTCATAAACATGCTTGATCATGACAAGTAAATAAGAACGGGGTACATAATATGCATCTACTTTCATAACTGAAACAAAACCATTGCAATCTCAAACATGTATTAACTCATAATAAAGATCCACCACAAAGGAATTACATAGATGACCGTAATCATGTTCAGCAGCTCATACGGTACTAATTAGTGAAGCTCATAGAGAGGAGAGATACATAAGTTACTTCCACAAACCCATAGTCCAGGGGTGGACTACTCCCTCTTCATCATGGTGTCGGTGGAGATGTTGTTGTAGGGGAAGGAGACCACACCGGCAGCGCCCCGCCGGAGTTTTCCCCCTCCAATCTTCAGCTCCAGGTCTCTGTTTCATGGTTTCTCTGTTTTGGCGGCGCTCCCTTTCGCGAAAGCCCTGGGGGTCTATATATAGTCGTTTTTAGGTCAAGACGAAGCTTCGGGAAGAAGATCGACGACAGCGGAGGCCGAGGGCCAGATGGGGTCCCACGCGGTCAGGGAATCTGGCCACGTGGGCCCACTTTTGGCCTTCTGGTCTCCGTTTTTTCGATTCCTTTGCGCCTACGTTTCGTTCCTTCCAAAAAAGTGATCCCCGTAAAATCTCAGGTCATTGGACGTGTTTGGTCGCCTGAAACGTAAAATATAGAAAAAGGGGTTTTCTGACAGTGCAGGGTTAATTCCAGAAAAATGGGGGAGTTGTTAATTATCCCCAAAACTCAATATAAATCATGAATATAACCCTTATATGATGCAAATAACATGGAATAAAATGTAAAGTTCATGTATGCATTTTACATGCATCAACATCCCCAAGCTTAACCCATGCTCGTCCCGAGTATGAAGGTGATAAAACTAACATGGACTTTGCATTTTAATACTATCAATGGATATCAAAGGTGATTACTATTGCTACATAGAGTCAAATGATTCATTCTTCAAAGGAATAACAATATGCAAGATAAATTATGAAGTGATACAAATACTCAATGTAAAGATGTTCAATGATAAATTCACAAAGTGTAATATAGAAGAAAGTACTATGGACCAAATGTATGCATAATGAAAAGTAAAAACATCCTATGGTGGTCATAGAGTACTTCTTATGAAACTGAATATAAAAGGTGGACACTTTGGATAGATAAATAAGTAGAGGTAAAGCATGAATAAGTTTCATCTAACTTCAAACACTTCTACTTAAGTTAATGCTTGCAATGTGGTAGTCATTGGTGTGGAGCTCTCATTACCCCTATCATAGCATCTTGAATGATTAATGTTTAAAGTGAAAGCAAATATGAGTGGTGTGCTTGACAATGTATTGGTTGAATGTCTCATGTCCCTTGAATACAAGTACCTACACCATGTGTTACTCACTTTGGTCCACAAAGTAAATTCAAATAAAGGTCATTGCAAGTAATAATAGTATCATCAAGAACTGCACTGGGGTACCTCTTGTCCCATGACATGAACAAGCCCATGTCAAAACAACAAGACAAACAGACAATGAACAATCTCAGCACTCTTTTATTTACTATGGGTATAGCTTTTTATTATGAGGTGCATCACTGAATGAACATTATGGTTATGCTGTAAATTTCCACCATGAATGATGCATGGCTTAGATTAGCGGCCCAGGCATTTCTCTAACCATTTATACAAACTCTTTGAACTTACTAAGTATCCACATTCATTTCACCCATGATAGGCATCCATAAACAAAAGTACATGACATCAACTAAATATAAATAAGTGCAATGTTGAAAGCTTGCCATGTGACAGCACATATGGGCTAACTCCCAACCAAAACTATTGTCAAGCCCACAACTTCATAATTTTAATCACAATGGTTCATGCTTATTAAATGCAATAAAAGTAAATTGTGCATCAAGTTCGTGAGAGCTTTTAAAATTTTTCCCATGACAATCAATAACATAAGCATTTAAATTCAGAAATGTAGATAACACAATATAACATGATAAACATACTTGGAATAGCATAAAGCTAATAGGTAGATATGGTGGACTCACTGGAAAAACTTTGGTTGAAGGTGTTGGGAAACAAACTTTTTACTTGTTGTAATTTTTGGGCTAGCAATAGGGAGAAAGTTGACCATCTAAATGCATGCATAAGTGTCCATAGAACTAATCAATCCATGTTAAACCAAGTAAAGTTAAAATTCAACATCTAAACATGGTAAGAGATAGCTCTTGACAACACACTTGCAAATTAACATTCATTCAAACGCATGAATTATGCAACAATATGTATCTTTTAAAATCAACTCAAACATCTATCCCAATATATTTAATAGCATCCAACATAATTCAACCCAAACTTCCAGTAGCTCTCTCATATATAAATGATAGTGGTGGTCTTATTAACAAACCAAATAACAAAAGCAAAAAAAAAAAGACGCTCCAAGTTTATACGATAAAGTGTTTTGATCGAAAAACAGAAGTTAGACGTGTGCAAACCGAGAGTGTGTTGGTCTAGTGGGGTTGTCTTGACATCCCCAAGCTTATGGTTTTCACCATCCTTGGATAGCTCTTGGTGCAGCTCTTCTAATCCCTGTGAAAAAACTTCAAAACACCGTTTCTCCCATTTCTTTTCTGTGGGGTGATATTAGTAGAGATAAACAAATAGGTTCCTTGCTGCATAAAATTCTTAGGCAAAAATTCATATGAATGTCCAGAGAGTATATAATGTTGTATGCCTACTCATAAACTCAATTGAATCTAAATATTCAAGCAAAAAGCTCAAAGAATGCATCAAACAATATCAAGACAGAATCTGTCCAGAAAAACAGCAGCAGCAAAACGCATTTTTCTACCCTACTTAAACTCGTCAGAAAAATCTGCAAAAAATCACGTGTGCAGAGGATGAAAATTGAAGCTACGGTTCAAATTACAGCTCAATCGGAGTTACAGATAAAAAATGAAAAATCAAACCGTGCACAGACTTCGTGCAGCAGAAAACTCTCCGAAAATGAATAGCAACTTTTCAAACCCAAAATAGGTAAAACTTGGTTCTTTATTAAAAATCCCAGAAAAAAAACTAACAAACTACTCTCTTGTTACAGCAAGAGGACTCAAAGAAAATCTCAAACAAAAACAACCGGGTTGCCTCCCGTAAAGCGCTTTCTTTATAGCCATATAGCTAGGCTTACTTACTTCATAATCAAAGGGGACGTAGCTCATGAGGGAGCTTGAACCTTGGTGTGTCCCTCTTCCTTGGGAAGTGTTCCATGCTCTTCTTGTGTGGAAACTGAAACTTCACATTCCCTTCCTTTGAATCAATAATGGCACCTGTAGTACGAAGAAAAGGTCTTCCCAAAATAATAGGACTAGAGGTTTTATTCCCCATGTCCATGATTAGAAAATCAACAGGCACAAAAGTCATGTGTAACTCTACCATAACATCACTTACTTTTCCTAGAGCATGTATAATGGAATCATCAGCAAGTGCAAGTTCAATAGAGCATTTTTCAATATTTTTAAGTTCAAGGACTTCATATAGTTCTTTAGATAATATAGAGACACTAGATCCTAGATCTAAAATGGCATGGTGTGTCTCTTTTCCAATGGTTACTAGTACCTTAGGGATCCAGATATCCCCAAGCTTAGGTGGTATCATAGCTTCTTGATTGTACCTAGCAATCTTTTCTTTTAAGACATGATTAGCAATATAGGAACCAAAACCAGCTTGGTTAACATTAATAGAAGGATCACTTGCAAATTTTTGTAAGATAGAAATTAATTCATGCAAGCTACACTTCTCTAAATCAACAAATGGTTCCTTAACTTCACTAAGCATTTTAACTTCCTCATACTCAAATAACAGAAGAGATTCATCATCATTTTCAATGTAATTCTTAATGTCCCTGTCTAGAGGTTCTAATATAGAAGATATCTTTTCATTCAAATTCTTAGTTATCCATTTTTTCAGACTTGGCATGGGTCAATACAGTTTGCAATTTCGAAGAAATGCCTAAAAGAGTGTTCTTTGTCTTCTTCATCCTAGATTCTGTGTGAAGGATAAATGAATGCATCTCATTTTTAGTAGGATACTCTTCCACATAGGTTTGTAGGTTTAATATTGAACTATCCATAGAAACTTGTAATTGTCTAATCCCGGTTTCCTCTTTTCTTTCTATAGAATTCCCAAATAAATTTTCCATTAAATTATTAGCATGTGAGGGATTTCCTGAAGCAAAATTTCCATTAGTCAAGGAATCTAGAAAACATTTTGACCAGCCATTTAAACCATTATAAAAGTTTCTTATCAAGGCAACAGGGGCATGTTTACCATTTTTACTAATGCCCTTAATTCTATACCAAGCTTCCATTAATGACTCTCCATAATATTGACTAAAATTGTTCATTTCAACACTAGAATTCATTTTGATAAAGTTTTTATGTGTTTTTAATTTTTTACGCAAAACTGAAAGTAAAATGACACTAATGCAACTCGAAATAACAAATGCAACACAAAAATGCAAAACTGAATATAAATATGCAAACCGAAATATAAAGATGATATGCAAGACAAGAACAAAACAAAATAAAATGATTGTAGGTAAAGATGGATAAGATGATGCTCACGTAGGTGCAATCTCCCCAAGCTTAGGTTGTTACACAAGCTGGTGATGAAGTTGACTTGATGTGAGTGATCCTTGGATAAACCTTTCAGCTATGGTTCCCCGGCAACGGCGTGATATGTCTCAAACGTATCTATAATTTTTGATGTTCCATGCTTTATTATATCAATTGCTACATGTTTTGGTTACACTTTATATCATTTTTATGCATTTTCTGGGACTAACCTATTAACAAGATGCCACAGTGCCAGTTCCCTGTTTTCTGCTGTTTTTGGTTTCAGAAAATCTATTAAGGAAATATTCTCGGAATTGGACGAAACAAAAGACATCGTCAATAATATCACGAGGAGATCACGGAGTCCAAAGGGGAGTCGGAGCAGACCCACCAGGGGGCCACGCCACACTAGGGCGCGGCCCAGGGTGGGCCCGCGCCCCCTATGGCGTGGTGGCCCCCCTCGGCCACCGACGCCGCCTCTTCGCCTATATATTCTCCGCGACGCGAAAACCCTATTACGGTCGATCATATTCCACGAAAAGTTCCGTCGCGGCCGTCATCGTCAATCTCAGATCGGAGGAGTTCTGAAGCTCTTCCCGGCACCCTGCCGGAGGGGAGATCATCACCGGAGGGCTCTACATCACCATGCCTGCCTCCGGAGTGATGCGTGAGTAGTCCACCCCTGGACTACGGGTCCATAGCAGTAGCTAGATGGTTGTCTCTCTACCTTGTGCCTCCATGTTTAGATCTTGTGAGCTGCCTAACATGATCAAGATCATCTTATTGTAATGCTAGATGTTGTGTTTGCTGGGATCCGATGAATATTGATACCATGTTTATTCAAGTTGTTTATCTATGTGCTCTTGATCTTGCATGCTCTCCGTTGCTAGTAGATGCTTTGGCCAAGTAGATGCTTGTGACTCCAAGAGGGGGTATTTATGCTCGATAGTGGGTTCAGTCTCTAGATATCTGGATCAGTGACAGAAAGGTCTAAGATGGTAGATGTGCTGTTGCTACTAGGGATAAAACATTGGTGCAGTGTCCAAGGGCACTTGTATTGATTACATTACACACTTTACTTCATGCAATAATCTGTTGTTAGCAACTTAATACTGAATGGATGCGGATGCTGCCTTGAAGGTGGATTATTTAGGCATAGATGGTTGGAATAACGGTCTATGTACTTTGTTGTAATGCCCAACTAGATTTCATAGTAGACATCTTGGCATGTATTGCATTGTTATGCCCTCTCTATTTGTCAATTGCCCAGCTGTAATTTGTTTACCCAACATGCTAGTTATCTGTTCTGAGAGAGACACCACTAGTGAACTGTGGACCCTGGTCCAATTTCCTCATACTGTTTACACAACCTGCTGCAATCATCTGTTTCCTGTTACTTGCTGTTTTTCCTGCTGTTTTCCACACCATACGTTTAACTCTTTGTTTCTGCAAGACCGGAGAGATTGACAACCTCTCTGTTTCGTGTTGGGCAAAGTTCTGGTTTGTGTCTGTGCAGATTCCACGTTGGTGCAAGCTCCCTAGCGCCAGGGGGAGTCAACATCAACAACCTTCCGATAGATCGTCAAGTCCTACTGGATTGATAACCTTGGGTAGATTTCTCAAGGGAAAACTTCTGCTGTCTACATCATAACCTTCCTCTTGGGGTTCACCAACACGTAGCCATCAAGCTGTTTTCTGGCGCCGTTGCCGGGGACTTGGAGGCTATTGGAAAGGGGAGTCTCTCAGTTCCAATCTCTTTACTTTGTTTTTTGTCTTGTTTTATTTTTGTTTTGCTTGCTGTTAAAAATCAAAAACCCAAAAAAATTAAATTCCTGCATCTAGTTTTTAATTTCGAGTTGCCCTGTTGCTTGTTTTAGGCTTGCTAAAATGAGTAATCCTGAAAATACTAAGTTGTGTGACTTTACTAGCACAAACAACAATGATTTTATCTGTACACCCATTGCTCCACCTGCTTCTAAAGCAGAATTTTATGAGATTAAGCCTGCACTGTTAAATCTGGTTATGAAAGAGCAATTTTCTGGTGTTAGTACTGATGATGCTGCTGCCCACTTAAACAACTTTGTTGAACTTTGTGATATGCAAAAGTATAAGGAGGTAGAGAGTGATATTATTAAGCTGAAATTGTTTCCTTTCTCTTAAGAGGAAGAGCTAAAGATTGGTTGCTATCTTTGCCTAGAAATAGTATTGATTCCTGGACTAAATGCAAAGATGCTTTCATTGGAAAATATTATCCTCCTGCTAAAATTATCTCTTTAAGAAGTGGTATTATGAACTTTAGGCAACTTGATAATGAGCATGTTGCCCAAGCTTGGGAAAGAATGAAGTCTTTGGTTAAAAATTGCCCCACTCATGGACTGACTACTTGGATGATCATCCAAACCTTTTATGCAGGACTAAATTTTTCTCAAGGAACTTATTGGACTCGGCTGCTGGAGGGACCTTTATGTCCATCACTTTGGGTGCTGCTACAAAGCTTCTTGATGATATGATGGTAAATTATTCTGAATGGCACACTGAAAGGGCTCCAACTGGTAAGAAGGTAAATTCTGTTGAGGAAATTTCCTCCTTGAGTGATAAAGTTGATGCTATTATGACTATGCTTTCGAATGGACATGGTGTTGTGGATCCAAATAATATTCCTCTTGCTTCTTTGGTTGCTCATGATGAGAAAAATGTTGATGTAAACTTCATTAAAAATAACAACTTCAACAACAATGCTATAGGAATAATTTTGGTAGCAACAATTATAGGCCATATCCTGCTAATGGTAGCAACTCTTATGGTAATTCTATGGTAATTCCTACAGTAACAATAGAAGTGTGCCCTCTGATCTTGAAGTCATGCTTAAGGATTTTATTAGCACACAAACTACTTTTAATAAAACTGTTGAGGAAAAGCTAGGAAAAATTGATACTCTTGCTGCTAAAGTTGATAGTCTTGCTCATGATGTTGAAATGCTGAAAATAAAAGCTATTCCTAGTGATATTAGAGAGAGTAAAACACTCAATGCTATCCAAATTAAAATTGATAATAACATTAGGATGCTTGCTGAACTTCATGAAAGATGGGAGAGAGAAGAAAGAGAAGCTGAAATTGCTGAACAAAATAGTGTTGTTAGAGTTTGCACTATTTTTACTAATGAAACAAATGATGCCTCACATGCTAATGCGCCCCCTACTGTTAGTGAAAAGATAATAAGTGTTGGAAATGTCTCTACTACCTCTACAAAAAGTTTTAAATTGCCTGATAGCACTACTTTTGTTCCTAGTAAAAGTGCTGAAATTTTTAGAGGTGTTGGTGATAATTGCTCCATTGTTTTTATGACAACAACTTCAATTTCGAAAATTGTAACATAACTGAAGTCATCATGTTCTTGCAAAAGCTAGCTAAGAGTCCTAATGCTAGTAAAATAAATATGGCTTTTACTGAACATATTATCAAAGCTCTCATGCATGCTAGGGAAGAAAAATTAAAACTTGAAGCTTCTATCCCTAGGAAGTTAGATGATAATTGGGAACCTGTTATTAAAATGAAACTGAGTGAGTTTGAATGCAATGCTTTGTGTGACCTTGGTTCTTGTATTTCGGTTATGCCTAAAAATTTATATGATATTCTCAAGCTTGCACCTTTGGAAAAATGTCATTTGGATGTTCACTTTGCTGATTCTTCTATGAAGAAACCTTTAGGAAAAGTTGATGATGTTTTGATAATGGTTAATAACAATCTTGTCCCTGTTGATTTTGTGGTTTTGGATATTGAATGCAATCCTTCTTGTCCTATTGTTTTGGGAAGACCTTTTCTGAGAACTGTTGGTGCTGTTATTGATATGAGAGAGGGGAATATAAAATTTCAATTCCCACTCAAGAAAGGTATGGAACACTTCCCTAGGAAGAAGATGAAATACTCACATGATACTAGTGTCAAGACAAATTATGGTTTTGGATTTTCTGGTCTTGACAATACTTGATGCATCTCTTCATGCCTAGCTCAAAGGCATTAAAGAAAAGCACTTCTGGGAGATAACCCATGTTTTTATTTGCTGTTTTATTTTTGTTTTCTTGAGTCAAGGATGCTTGTTTACCTCTGTAGCAACTCCTTTGTATCTTTTATTTGCTGTTTTGTTGTGCCAAGGAGAGTTACTAATGCAAAGTTGGTTTTATTTTCGGGACTGCATTGGGACAGATTGCTGTTCGTCACCGTTTAATTCAGTAGAAAATCAGAAAAAATCGAAAAATGCTGAAATTTTTGTGCATGTTCCTGATGATGTTACGCAACTTTCATTATTTCAAAAGTTTTTCATCTGAGCATCGTAAGTGCCTCGAAAAAATTCGTCATTACAGACTGTTCTGGTTTGACAGATTCTGTCTTTTATTTTGCATTCTCTCTTTTACAAGTTTTTAAGTGGTTTCTTTTCGTGTAAAAGTGCCCACTTGAGCCTAGTAACAGTGGCTAATGTTTAAAATAGTTGGCTTGTGAGTTTTGTCTTTGCTAGAACTTTGAAGTATTATCTTTTAGTGCACTAACCTGCTAATGAGAAAAGCTGTTAAGTTTTGGTGTGAAGGAAGTTTTCAAGTGTTGATAGAGGAGAATGATATTACATGATCAAGAAGAGTGAAGAGCTTAAGCTTGGGGAGGCTTACCTCCCCAGCATATTTCAAGAAGACTCAAGCATCTAAGCTTGGGGATGCCCAAGGCATCCCCTTCTTCATCTACAAATTATCAGGTCATCTCTAATGGTGCTATATTTTTATTGCTTCATACTAGTGTACTCTTCCTTGGAGCGTCAGTGTGTTTTTGTTTTCAGTTTGTTTTGTTTTGTTTGCTGTGCTATACTTGTTGGATCCTAGCATTCATGTTTGGGAGAGAGACACGCTCCACTTTTTCATTAGAATACTCTTGTGCTTCACTTATACTTGTTGAGTATTCCTGTCTAGTTGCTGTTATTGCTGTTAGCTCTCAGTTTTTCATACATCTCTTGTTAGAGCTTTCAGTTTCTTTTGAAGAAAGTACTCTCTTGCTTCACTTATATCTGTTTGGAGAGTTGTCAAATAAGTTGATTGGTGTTTGGTTGGACCAGAAAAATGCTATGCATGTGGTAGTGGTATAAAATGCTTACATGAATCTTTTTAGATCGTTGTCTTGAGTAATTTGATGCTTGCCAATTGTTTTGAGCTGTCAAGTAATTAATGTTTAAGCTTGTGCATCATGTAAGTAATGGCTATTAATGAAGAACTACTATAAGGATTTTCTGCTATAATAATCTGTTGCATGATTGGAAGTCCATAGTAGTCTAGATAATTTTTGGATGAAGGCTATGTGTTAACAAGGAAGACAGTGGGAGTCTATGGTTCGTCAAACCTTGTGTTTTATGTACACTCTTGCTATTCCAGTTGATAATGATGTTTGCTTATAATAACCTTGCTAGCCTAAACTCTGTACTAAGAGGGAATGCTTCTTGTACATCCAAAACCTTGAGCCAAATCCATGCCACCTGTGTCCACCATACCTACCTATTATGTGGTGTTTTCACCATTCCAAGTAAATTTCTTCATGTGCTATCTACTAACTACTCAAAACTGTTACATTTCCTTTTTGTGTCACTACTTGAAAAGCTCATAAGGACGTAGTAGTGAGATTTGTCATCTTCCATGCTAATTAATTTACAAGGATTGGCAGCTTCATCTGCTTCTCCACCTTTTATTTTGCATTAAAGAGCTGGTTAGTCCACCCTATAAATAAATAAATAGACACTCCTCCATGGTGAATGTTGGTGGGCACCCGAGGATTCGGTTAGCCATGGTTTGTGGAAAGTAAATGGTTGGGAGGAGTGTCACCAATAAGTGCTTGTTACAAGTGCAGTCCTAAAAACTCTCGGAACCGCTCTAAAAGTTAGTTAGCCATGGAAGATGACAAGTACCTGCTATTTGATTTGTTGACACCTGTATACACCATTACCTTACAAAACAATATTTTATGCTCTCTATATGCCTTCGGGAACTACAGCTCTAGCACATGATGTTAATCCCTGCTTCCCTCTGCGAAGGGCCATTCTTTTACTTTTATGTTGAGTCAGTTTTCCCACTTCTTTCTGTCTACTTAAGCAAACATCATTGTCAACTCCAGTATAACAGTTTTTACATAACTTTGTGTTTGGTTGATCATATTCTTTGCATTGACATTATCTATATGATATACATGTTGAAAGTTGAAGCAAAAGCTGAAGCTATTATCTTCCTTTGTGTTGATACAAACACTTTCATGTTGAGAATTATTGCTGCTGTGAACTAACTATTATGTTAGACTATTATATCTCTAAATGTTTTATAGTGTTATTCATGAAAGTTTGCACTTGTGTGATCACTTATGTTTACTCTTTATTTACTTGCTTGCAAACTATAGACCATTGGCTTGGATCACTTCATTCAGATCATGTGCATTACATTGTTATTTGATCAAAGATTGTGTTGGTAGCATGTCACTTCAAAAATTATCTGTTTTTATCGTTTACCTACTCGAGGACGAGCAGGAACTAAGCTTGGGGATGCTTGATACGTCTCAAACGTATCTATAATTTTTGATGTTCCATGCTGTTATTATATCAATTGCTACATGTTTTGGTTACACTTTATATCATTTTTATGCATTTTCTGGGACTAACCTATTAACAAGATGCCACAGTGCCAGTTCCCTGTTTTCTGCTGTTTTTGGTTTCAGAAAATCTATTAAGGAAATATTCTCGGAATTGGACGAAACAAAAGACATCGTCAATAATATCACGAGGAGATCACGGAGTCCAAAGGGGAGTCGGAGCAGACCCACCAGGGGGCCACGCCACACTAGGGCGCGGCCCAGGGTGGGCCCGCGCCCCCTATGGCGTGGTGGCCCCCCTCGGCCACCGACGCCGCCTCTTCGCCTATATATTCTCCGCGACGCGAAAACCCTATTACGGTCGATCATATTCCACGAAAAGTTCCGTCGCGGCCGTCATCGTCAATCTCAGATCGGAGGAGTTCTGAAGCTCTTCCCGGCACCCTGCCGGAGGGGAGATCATCACCGGAGGGCTCTACATCACCATGCCTGCCTCCGGAGTGATGCGTGAGTAGTCCACCCCTGGACTACGGGTCCATAGCAGTAGCTAGATGGTTGTCTCTCTACCTTGTGCCTCCATGTTTAGATCTTGTGAGCTGCCTAACATGATCAAGATCATCTTATTGTAATGCTAGATGTTGTGTTTGCTGGGATCCGATGAATATTGATACCATGTTTATTCAAGTTGTTTATCTATGTGCTCTTGATCTTGCATGCTCTCCGTTGCTAGTAGATGCTTTGGCCAAGTAGATGCTTGTGACTCCAAGAGGGGGTATTTATGCTCGATAGTGGGTTCAGTCTCTAGATATCTGGATCAGTGACAGAAAGGTCTAAGATGGTAGATGTGCTGTTGCTACTAGGGATAAAACATTGGTGCAGTGTCCAAGGGCACTTGTATTGATTACATTACACACTTTACTTCATGCAATAATCTGTTGTTAGCAACTTAATACTGAATGGGATGCGGATGCTGCCTTGAAGGTGGATTATTTAGGCATAGATGCGGTTGGAATAACGGTCTATGTACTTTGTTGTAATGCCCAACTAGATTTCATAGTAGACATCTTGGCATGTATTGCATTGTTATGCCCTCTCTATTTGTCAATTGCCCAGCTGTAATTTGTTTACCCAACATGCTAGTTATCTGTTCTGAGAGAGACACCACTAGTGAACTGTGGACCCTGGTCCAATTTCCTCATACTGTTTACACAACCTGCTGCAATCATCTGTTTCCTGTTACTTGCTGTTTTTCCTGCTGTTTTCCACACCATACGTTTAACTCTTTGTTTCTGCAAGACCGGAGAGATTGACAACCTCTCTGTTTCGTGTTGGGCAAAGTTCTGGTTTGTGTCTGTGCAGATTCCACGTTGGTGCAAGCTCCCTAGCGCCAGGGGGAGTCAACATCAACAACCTTCCGATAGATCGTCAAGTCCTACTGGATTGATAACCTTGGGTAGATTTCTCAAGGGAAAACTTCTGCTGTCTACATCATAACCTTCCTCTTGGGGTTCACCAACACGTAGCCATCACGGCGCCAGAAAACAGTCTTGATGGCGTGTAGTTGACGGGAAAATATTCTGCAGGAAGCTTCGTATGTTCCCCGACAACGGCGCCAGAAAACATCTTGATACCCAATGATGATGGTCCTTCACGTAGTTACCTGCGTGAAAAGTAAATGGGTTAGGTTGAGACTCCAAGTGCAGAGTGAATGTACTAGTGGAAGACAGTTTTCCCCACGAGGAGTGACTCGAGGGTTTAATATCGAACTCTCGGGGAACCAGTATTTCAGGTGTTATCTCCTTGTCCTTCTCTTGAGAACCTGCAACAAAATAAATTGTTTTGTGCCCTCAACCTCACCAAATGGTTGTCAAGCACAAGGTGTGAGAATGATAATAAAATTAATATGCAAACAGTAGTAAATATGCAATGGTGGTAAAATAAATATGCAATGATGGTGGAAACAATGATAAATGATATTTTTTTGGTTTTTTATGATGAATGCAAGATGTAAAAGTATTTTTATATTTTCGGATTTAATAATGGCAGCAAACAAAAGTGGTGATAAAAGTGTTGGAAAGGTGTTTCTTATGATTAAAATGGACGGGGTTCATGGTTTCGCAAATGCACTCTCTCTTGATAACGTGGTAGACAATGGAACACTAAAATTACATGTAAGATGGCAAGACATGGTTTGACAAGTTATTAATAATATGGGCATCACGTCCTAACATAGAGATCTCAAGTATAAGTTGTTCTCTCTCTTATGCTCCACCAAGATGCGAACTAAATCATAACACCTTAGTAATTAAAATAAATCAGAGCATAGCAATAAGTTCAATGACATGAAGTTAAAATAAGAACATGCTAGATCTAGTCATGGAGGTAGTGGCCAAGGTCACATCTACTCTCCGGTAGCATGGTATTTTTGTTTATCCCTAGTGAGGCAACAAAGTAAGGTAGAAACCCAAGTGGATCGCAGAACTATCTGTCACGTTCACTGCACTAGCCACCCCCCGTTACTCCAACTAATGCACACGTTCCCTCACATGCTCTCATAAACATGCTTGATCATGACAAGTAAATAAGAACGGGGTACATAATATGCATCTACTTTCATAACTGAAAAAAAACCATTGCAATCTCAAACATGCATTAACTCATAATAAAGATCCACCACAAAGGAATTACATAGATGACCGTAATCATGTTCAGCAGCTCATACGGTACTAATTAGTGAAGCTCATAGAGAGGAGAGATACATAAGTTACTTCCACAAACCCATAGTCCAGGGGTGGACTACTCCCTCTTCATCATGGTGTCGGTGGAGATGTTTTTGGAGTGGAAGGAGACCACACCGGCAGCGCCCCGTCGGAGTTTCCCCCCTCCAATCTTCAGCTCCAGGTCTCTGTTTCGTGGTTTCTCTGTTTTGGCGGCGCTCCGTTTTGCGAAAGCCCTGGGGGGTCTATATATAGTCGTTTTTAGGTCAAGACGAAGCTTCGGGAAGAAGGATCAACTGCAGCGGAGCCCGAGGGCCAGGATGAGGGGTCCCACGCGGTCAGGGAATCTGGCCGCATGGGCCCACTTGTTTTGGCCTTCTGGTCTCCGTTTTCTTCGATTCCTTTGCGCCTATGTTTCGTTCCTTCCAAAAAAGTGATCCCCGTAAAATCTCAGGTCATTATGACGTGATTGGTCGCCTGAAACGTAAAAATATAGAAAAACGGGTTTTCTGACAGTGCAGGGTTAATTCCAGAAAAATGGGGGAGTTGTTAATTATCCCCAAAAACTCAATATAAATCATGAATATAACCCTTATATGACGCAAATAACATGGAATAACATGTAATAAAATGTAAAGTTCATGTATGCATTTTACACGCATCAGCACCAGAAAAAGAGCTTGATTGCGTGGGTCACACGTTCGCTGTGAGACCCAAGAGGAAGGTATGAAGCAGTGTAGCAGCAGTTTCACTCAGTATGAAACCAAGTTTAATCGAACCAGTAGGAGCAAGAAATCACTTCTGAAGGTTGTCAGTGGCGCGCTGGTGTGGAACCTGCACACAACACAATCAAACTACTTTGCCCCAACGAAACAGTGAGGTTGTCAATCTCACTGGCTTGCTGAAAACTAAGGATTAAACGTATGGTGTGGAAAACAGTAGTAAATTGCAGAGAATGAAAAGGAACCGTGTTTGAAGTTGGTTGTATTATAAGTGTTAAAGAATGGACCGGGGTTCACAGTTCACTAGTGGTGTCTCTCCATAAAAGATAACTAACATGTTGGGTGAACAAATTACAGCTGGGCAATTGACAAAATATTGAGCGCATGACAATGCATATATATATATATGACATGATGATTACTATGATATTCATGTGGGCATTACAACAAAATACATAGACCGTTATCCAACAGCGTCTATGACTAATAATCCCCGCCAGGTTGTCATACAGAGTTCCCCGTTGGTATTAAGTTGCAAGCAACGGATAATTGTTTTAAGTAATGTGCGTAAAGTAAACAAATGCATTAGACCTAACGGCGTACCCTTAAGCTAAGCATCGGTTGTTTTATCCCTAGTGGCAACGGCACATCCACAATCTTAGAAGTTATTGTCACTCTCCCAGATTACCGGAGGCAACCCACTATCTAGCATAAATACTCACTCTTGGAGTTACAAGCATCTACTTGGCCAAAGCATCTACTAGTAACGGAAATCATGCAAGATCATAAATACATATAATATAGATTGATAATCAACTTGACATAGTATTCAATATTCATCGGATCCCAGCAAACACAAGATGTAGCATTACAATAAGATGATCTTGATCATGATAGGCAGCTCACAAGATCTAAACATGGTAGCATAAATTGAGAGAGACAACCATCTAGCTACTGCCATGGACCCGTAGTCCAAGATGAACTACTCACGCATCACTCCGGAGGTAGGCATGGTGATGTAGAGCCCTCCGGTGATGATTCCCCTCTCCGGCAGGGTGCCGGGAAGAGCTTCTGAACCCTCCCGAGCTAGGGTTGATGGCGGCGGCGTCTCTGGAACTTTTCGTGGATAATATCTCAGATGTTTAGGGTTTTCGCGTCGGGAAGAATAAATAGGTGATTGCGTGGATCACACGTTCGCTGGGAGACCCCAAAAGGAAGGTATGATGCAGTATAGAAGCAGTTTTCCCTCAGTATGAAACCAAGGTTTAATTGAACCAGTAGGAGCAAGAAATCGCTTCAGACGGTTGTTGGTGGCGGAATATGGCACGGCGCAGCACCAGGGAATCCGACACCAACGTGGAATCTGCACACAACACAATCAAACTACTTTGCCCAATGAAACAGTGAGGTTGTCAATCTCACCAGCTTGCTGAAAACAAAGGATTAAACGTATGGTGTGGAAAACAGTAGTAAATTGCAGAGAATGAAAAGGAACCGTGTTTGAAGTTGGTTGTATTATCAGTGTAAAAGAATGGACCGGGGTCCACAGTTCACTAGTGGTGTCTCTCCATAAAAGATAACTAACATGTTGGGTGAACAAATTACAGCTGGCAATTGACAAAATATTGAGCGCATGACAATGCATATATATGACATGTTGATTACTGTGAAATTCATGTGGGCATTACGACAAAATACATAGACCGTTATCCAACAGCGTCTATGACTAATAATCCACCGCCAGGTTGTCATACCGAGTTCCCCGTTGGTATTAAGTTGCAAGCAACGGATAATTGCATTAAGTAATATGCGTAAAGTAAACAAATGCATTAGACCTAACGGCGTACCCTTAAGCTAAGCATCGGTTGTTTTATCCATAGTGGCAACAGCACATCCACAATCTTAGAAGTTATTGTCACTCTCCCTGATTACCGGAGGCAACCCACTATCTAGCATAAATACTCACTCTTGGAGTTACAAGCATCTACTTGGCCAAAGCATCTACTAGTAACGGAAAGCATGCAAGATCATAAACAACATATAAGATAGATTGATAATCAACTTGACATAGTATTCAATATTCATCGGATCCCAGCAAACACAAGATGTAGCATTACAATAAGATGATCTTGATCATGATAGGCAGCTCACAAGATCTAAACATGGTTGCATAAAGTGGAGAGACAACCATCTAGCTACTGCCATGGACCCGTAGTCCAAGGATGAACTACTCACCCATCACTCCGGAGGCAGGCATGGTGATGTAGAGCCCTCCAGTGATGATTCCCCTCTCCGGCAGGGTGCCGGGAAGAGCTTCTGAACACTCCCGAGCTAGGGTTGACGGCGGCGGCGTCTCTGGAACTTTTCGTGGATAATGGCTCGGGTGTTTAGAGTTTTCGCATCGGGAAGAATAAATAGGTGATTGCGTGGATCACACGTTCGCTGGGAGACCCCAAGAGGAAGGTATGATGCAGTATAGAAGCTGTTTTCCCTCAGTATGAAACCAAGGTTTAATTGAACCAGTAGGAGCAAGAAATCGCTTCGGAAGGTTGTTGGTGGCGGAATATGGCACGGCGCAGCACCAGGGAATCCGGCGCCAACGTGGAATCTGGACACAACACAATCAAACTACTTTGCCCCAATGAAACAGTGAGGTTGTCAATCTCACCGGCTTGCTGAAAACAAAGGATTAAACGTATGGTGTGGAAAACAGTAGTAAATTGCAGAGAATATAAAGGAACAGTGTTTGCAGTTGGTTGTATTATCAGTGTAAAAGAATGGACCGGGGTCCACAGTTCACTAGTGGTGTCTCTCCATAAACAGATAACTAACATGCTGGGTGAACAAATTACAGCTGGGCAATTGACAAAATATTGAGCGCATAACAATGCATATATATGACATGATGATTACTATGATATTCATGTGGGCATTACGACAAAATACATAGACCGTTATCCAACAAAGTCTATGACTAATAATCCACCGCCTGGTTGTCATACCGAGTTCCCCGTTGGTATTAAGTTGCAAGCAACGGATAATTGCATTAAGTAATGTGCGTAAAGTAAACAAATGCATTAGACCTAACGGCGTACCCTTAAGCTAAGCATCGGTTATTTTATCCCTAGTGGCAACAGCACATCCACAATCTTAGAAGTTATTGTCACTCTCCCAGATTACCGGAGGCATGAACCCACTATCTAGCATAAATACTCACTCTTGGAGTTACAAGCATCTACTTGGCCAAAGCATCTACTAGTAACGGAAAGCATGCAAGATCATAAATAACATATAAGATAGATTGATAATCAACTTGACATAGTATTCAATATTCATCGGATCCCAGCAAACACAACATGTAGCATTACAATAAGATGATCATGATAGGCAGCTCACAAGATCTAAACATGATAGCATAAAGTGGAGAGACAACCATCTAGCTACTGCATGGACCCGTAGTCCAAGGATGAACTACTCACGCATCACTCCGGAGGCAGGCATGGTGATGTAGAGCCCTCCGGTGATGATTCCCCTCTCCGGCAGGGTGCCGGGAAGAGCTTCTGAACCCTCCCGAGCTAGGGTTGACGGCGGCGGCGTCTCTGGAACTTTTCGTGGATAATGGCTCGGGTATTTAGGGTTTTCGCGTCGGGAGGAATAAATAGGCGAAAGGGCGGCGGCTCCGGAGCCACGAGGGCCCCACACCACCCCGCGGGCGGCAGGGGGGGCCGTGCGGCCCCATGGTGTGGGCGCCACGTGGCTCCCCTCCGTGTCTCCTCTGGACTCCGTCTTCGTGTTGGAAAAATAGGAGGTTCTGTCCAAGTTTCGTCCAATTCCGAGAATATTTCCAGACTAGCTTTTCTGGAATACAAAAACAGCAGAAAACAGGAACTGGCACTGTGGCATCTTGTTAATAGGTTAGTCCCAGAAAATGCATAAAAATGCTATGAAGTGTATATAAAACATGTAACAATTATATAATATCAACATGGAACATCAGAAATTATAGATACGTTTGAGACGTATCAAGCATCCCCAAGCTTAGTTCTACTCGTCCTCGAGTAGGTAAAACGATAAAAACAAAATAATTTCTGAGGTGACATGCTACAATCATAATCTTGATCAAATAATACTGTAAAGCACATGTTATGAATGAAGTGATCCAGGTCAATGGTCTATAGTTTGCTAGCAAGTAGATAATGAGCAAACAACTGAATCATATAAGCAAAAACTTTTCATGAATAGTACTTTCGAGACAAGCATCAAGAGTTTTGCATAAGAGTTAACTCATAAAGCAATAGATTCTAAGTAAAAGGTATTTAACCAACACAAAGGAAGATTTAAGTTTCAGCAATTGCTTTCAACTTTCAACATATATATCTCATGGATATTTGTCAACACAAAGCATATAATAAGTGCAATATATGAGCATATAAAAATTGTTGCACCAAAGTTGACACTAGTGTTTGCTTCTAAGATAGAAAGAAGTAGGTAAACTGACTCAACATAAAAGTAAAAGAAAGGCCCTTCGCAGAGGGAAGCAGGGATTAAATCATGTGCTAGAGCTTTTTAAGTTTTTGAAATCATATAGAGAGTAAAAAATAAGTTTTGAGAGGTGTTTGTTAATTGTCAACGAATCAGAAAATGGAAAGTACAATATGACCCCTGCCAACCAGACTTTTAAGAGCGGCTCCCATGAAGGACGTTATTTCTACCAGCAAGGCAGATCATCCCTCTTTCTCTTTTGTTTACACATGCAGATATTTCACTGTTTGTCATTGCTTGACTGATAAATCAGGGCAAAAATGTGAAGAGAATTAAGCGGTTAAAGTTGTAATTAATTGGGACTGGGCACCCCATTTGCCAGCTCTTTTTGCAAAATTAATGGATAAGCGGATGTATATGCCGCTAGTCCGGTGGTAAAGTCTGTTTGACAGTTGACATAAAGACATCCACCCCGTCCTCATGAGCTTGGTAAACATTGACACAAAATAGGAGTAATAAAGTTTGAATAGTTTAAAGGTAGCACATGAAAAATTTACTTGGAATGGCAAGAAAATACCACATATAGGTAGTTATGGTGGACACAGATGGCATGGATTTGGCTCAAGGTTTTGGATGCACGAGAAGCATTCCCTCTCAGTACAGAGTTTAGGCTAGCAAGGTTATTTGAAGCAAACACAGGATATCAACCGACACAGCAAGGCTTATATGAAAACATATTGCAAGCATTATAAGACTCTACACTGTCTTCCTTGTTAACCAAACCCTTTTACTAGAAAATATCTAGACCTTAGAGATACCAAACATGCAAACCAAATTTCAACGAGCTTTACGGTAGTTTTTCATTAATAGGTTTTAACTACATGATACAAAAGCTTAAACATGAACTACTTGATAACTCAAAACAATTGACAAGTATCAAATTATCCAATACAGCGATCTACAAGAATATGTAAGCTTTTTCCATTATACCATCTACCACATGCAACATTTTCTGTTCCAACCAAACACCAATCAATTTATTTCAACATAAACTCTCCAAACAATTATAAGTGAAGCAAGAGAGTACTTTCTTTAAAAGAACTAACAGCTCTGAATAAGAGATGCATGAAAAACAGGAGCTAAAAGCATAGCAATAGCTAGACAAGAATACTCAACAAGTATAAGTGAAGAATAGGAGTATTCATATGAAAAAGCGGAGCGTGTCTCTCTCCCAATCAAGAATGCTGGGGTCCAATCAAGTTGACCATACGAAAAATAAAATACTGAAAATAAAAGCACACAGACGCTCCAAGTAAAGCACATATGATGTGAAAGAATTAAAATATAGTTTCACTAGAGATGACCTGATAAGTTGCTGATGAAGAAGGGGATGCCTTGGGCATCCCCAAGCTTAGACGCTTGAGTCTTCTTGAAATTTGCTGGGGTGATCCATGGGAGCATCCCCAAGCTTAAGCTCTTCACTCTTCTTGATCACATTATATCATCCTTCTCTCTTGACCCTTGAAAACTTTGCCACACCAAACTCAAAGTAATTCTCATTAGAGGGTTAGTGCACAATCAAAAACTCACATGTTCTATAAGGACACAAACATGACCGTTACTTTTAACATTAGCTACTGCCACTGATGTTATGTGAAGCTCTTCACCCTAAAAAAGAATTTCACTCAACACTAGTAAAAGAGAGAATGCGAAAAATAAAAGACAAACAGAACAGTCCGCAAAGACGAATTTTTTCGAGGCACTTACGTTGCTCAGATCGAAAAACTTTAAACTAACGAAAGATGCGTACATATCTGAGGATCACGCACAAAAATTTCAGATTTAAATAATTTTTCTGTGATTTTACAGAATTAAAACGGTGAACAGCAGAAATCTGTTCCTGCGCAGAAATCCAAATCTAGCATCATCTTCCTATTAGAGGCAATACTTGGCACAACAATGCGATAAAATAAAGATACAAAGGAATTGTTACAGAAGTAAACAACTCCTTGACTCAAAAAAAGAAAAATTGCAGAAATAAAATAATGGGTTGTCTCCCATAAGCGCTTTTCTTTAACGCCTTTTAGCTAGGCTAGAATATTTTAATGATGCTCACATAAGGATAGAGTTGAAACATAAAGAGAGCATCAAGAAGCATATATAAAACATGTTTAAATCTAACACTCTTCCTATGCATAGGAGCCTTATAGCAAATAAATTCATAAAGAACAAAGTAACAAGCATAGGAAGGTAAAACAAGAGCAACTTCAAAACTTTCAGCATATAGGAGGTGTTTTAGTACCATGAAAATTTCTACAATCATATTTTCCTCTCTCATAATAATTTTCAGTAGCATCATGAACAAACTCAACAATATAACTATCACATAAAGCATGCTTTTCATGATCTACAAACACATACTTTTTATCAAGCTCCAAAATAGTGGGATTAAAACTTTCAAACCCACTTTTAACCATTTTATAACAAGATGATTGATCATTCTCAAGAGGTATGGGACTCCATCTAGATAAATCAAGACCTCTCCTATCCCATTTTCATTAGTAGAATACATAATATTATCAAGCAATATAGGACCATCATCTAGAGCTTTATCATAAACATTTTCTAAACAAACTTTCTCATTACCATGCATTTCGAAATTACGCACAAATAAAGGATTATCATAAGATTTATCAAAATAGCATGGATTATCATAAATAACAGTAGCATACTCATTTCCACAAGTTTTACTCATAGGGAATATTTCAAGAGAATCCACAGGAACATAACATTCATCCTCCTTTGATAAGGATGGAGGGTGATCAAATAATGTAAGAGTAAAGAGTTACTCTCATTAGAAGGTAGGCATGGGTAGCTAATCCATTCTTCCTTCTTTTGTTCATCACTTCCTCCTCTTTTTCATCCAATGAGCTTTCAGCTTCAGCAGTAGTTTCTTCTTCTACAGGTTCCTGCAAGACAATGGTCTCTTCTTTTTGAGGATGTCTTTTCTCAAGAAATTCAGTAATATAAGGATTATCATTATAATACTCAAGGCAATATCCAAGCATAGCAAAAGTATCAGATCTATAAGGAGCATCATCATCTTGAATATAACCAGCAATTTCATAGGCACCCTTAAAAACAAAAAATTCTTCAATTTGTTCAAGATTAACAAAGTCATAGTTTCCTTTAGCATAAGCAGCCAAGGTTTCATTATCATTATAATCACATTGGAAAGGGAGGTGTTTATGCCTTCTACAACATAAAGATTCATTAAAGCAGTAGGATTCATCATAAGTAGAGCACAAGTTTTTAGCAAAATAATTCAATCTACTTATTTGTTCCCATAAATATTTCCCTTTTTGAGATAAGCGGTATTCCTTATAATAATTTTGTTGTTCCTCTGTGAACCACTTAGCCAATAAGATTTCGCTTCAGAGAGACCAACCATTGATAGCAAGTAAACAACTAGACACAATAACAAACCGAATAAACTAGATGCAGAAAACTAATTTTTTGTGTTTTTGATAAATAAAGCAAACAAGACTAAATAAAAATAAACTAAGCAGGACAATAACAAAGTAAAGAGATTGGAAGCGTGAAACTCCCCTTGCAGAAATCCTCTTGCTTCCCAATATGGCGTCAGAAAATATGGCGTGTGGAAGGAAGGCAAGGAGATTGCTGAACCGAAGTGCTTCTGCTCCCCAGCAACGGCGCCAGAAAATATGCTTGATTGCGTGGATCACACGTTCGCTGGGAGACCCAAGAGGAAGGTATGATGCAGTATAGAAGCAGTTTTCCCTCAGTATGAAACCAGGTTTAATCGAACCAGTAGGAGCAAGAAATCGCTTCGGAAGGTTGTTGGTGGCGGAATATGGCACGGCGCAGCTCCAGGGAATCCGGCGCCAACATGGAATCTGCACACAACACAATCAAACTATTTTGCCCCAACGAAACAGTGAGGTTGTCAATTTCACCGGCTTGCTGAAAACAAAGGATTAAACGTATGGTGTGGAAAACAGTAGTAAATTGCAGAGAATGAAAGGAACAGTGTTTGAAGTTGGTTGTATTATCAGTGTAAAAGAATGGACCGGGGTCCACAGTTCACTAGTGGTGTCTCTCCATAACAGATAACTAACATGCTGGGTGAACAAATTACAGCTGGGCAATTGACAAAATATTGAGCGCATAACAATGCATATATATGACATGATGATTACTATGATATTCATGTGGGCATTACGACAAAATACATAGACCGTTATCCAACAAAGTCTATGACTAATAATCCACCGCCAGGTTGTCATACCGAGTTCCCCGTTGGTATTAAGTTGCAAGCAACGGATAATTGTATTAAGTAATGTGCGTAAAGTAAACAAATGCATTAGACCTAACGGCGTACCCTTAAGCTAAGCATCAGTTATTTTATCCCTAGTGGCAACAGCACATCCACAATCTTAGAAGTTATTGTCACTCTCCCAGATTACCGGAGGCATGAACCCACTATCTAGCATAAATACTCACTCTTGGAGTTACAAGCATCTACTTGGACAAAGCATCTACTAGTAACGGAAAGCATGCAAAATCATAAATAACATATAAGATAGATTGATAATCAACTTGACATAGTATTCAATATTCATCGGATCCCAGCAAACACAACATGTAGCATTACAATAATATGATCTTGATCATGATAGGCGGCTCAAAAGATCTAAACATGATAGCATAAAGTGGAGAGACAACCATCTAGCTACTGCCATGGACCCGTAGTCCAAGGATGAACTACTCACGCATCACACCGGAGGCAGGCATGGTGATGTAGAGCCCTCTGGTGATGATTCCCATCTCCGGCAGGGTGCCGGGAAGAGCTTTTGAACCCTCCCGAGGTAGGGTTGACGGCGGCGGCGTCTCTGGAACATTTCGTGGATAATGGCTCGGGTATCTAGGGTTTTCACGTCGGGAGGAATAAATAGGCCAAAGGGCGGCGGCTGCGGAGCCACGAGGGCCCCACACCACCCCACGGCGCGGCAGGGGGGCCCGCGCGGCCCCATGGTGTGGGCGCCACGTGGCTCCCCTCAGTGTCTCCTCTGGACTCTGTCTTCGTGTTGGAAAAATAGGAGGTTCTGTCCATGTTTCGTCCAATTCCGAGAATATTTCCAGACTAGCTTTTCTGGAATACAAAAACAGCAGAAAACAAGAACTGGCACTGTGGCATCTTGTTAATAGGTTAGTCCCAGAAAATTCGTAAAAATTCTATGAAGTGTATATAAAACATGTAACAATTGGTATAATATCAACATGGAACATCAGAAATTATAGATACGTTTGAGACGTATCAACGGGCGAAAGGGCGGCGGCTGCGGAGCCACGAGGGCCCCACACCACCCCACGGCGCGGCAGGGGGGCCGCGCGGCCCATGGTGTGGGTGCCATGTGGCCCTCCTCCGTCTCTCCTCTGGACTGCTTCTTCGTGTTGGAAAAATAGGAGGTTTTGTCCAAGTTTCGTCCAATTCCGAGAATATTTCCAGACTAGCTTTTTTGGAATACAAAAACAGCAGAAAACAGGAACTGGCACTGTGGCATCTTGTTAATAGGTTAGTCCCAGAAAATGCATAAAAATGCTATGAAGTGTATATAAAACATGTAACAATTGGTATAATATCAACACGGAACATCAGAAATTATAGATACGTTTGAGACGTATCAAGCATCCCAAGCTTCGTTCTACTCGTCCTCGAGTAGGTAAAACGATAAAAACAAAATAATTTCTGAGGTGACATGCTACAATCATAATCTTGATCAAATAATATTGTAAAGCACATGTTATGAATGAAGTGATCCAAGTCAATGGTCTATAGTTTGCTAGCAAGTAGATAATGAGCAAACAACTGAATCATATAAGCAAAAACTTTTCATGAATAGTACTTTCGAGACAAGCATCAACGAGTTTTGCATAAGAGTTTACTCATAAAGCAATAGATTCTAAGTAAAAGGTATTTAACCAACACAAAGGAAGATTTAAGTTTCAGCAATTGCTTTCAACTTTCAACATATATATCTCATCGATATTTGTCAACACAAAGCATATAATAAGTGCAATATACGAGCATATAAAAATTGTTGCACCAAAGTTGACACTACTGTTTGCTTCTAAGATAGAAAGAAGTAGGTAAACTGACTCAACATAAAAGTAAAAGAAAGGCCCTTCGCTGAGGGAAGCCGGGATTAAATCATGTGCTAGAGCTTTTTAAGTTTTTGAAATCATATAGTGAGTAAAAATAAGTTTTGAGAGGTGTTTGTTAATTTTCAACGAGTCAGAAAAATGGAAAGTACAATATGACCCCTGCCAACCAGACTTTTAAGAGCGGCTCCCATGAAGGACGTTATTTCTACCAGCAAGGCGGATCATCCCTCTTCTCTTTTGTTTACACGTGTAGATATTTCACTGTTTGTCATTGCTTGACTGATAAATTAGGGCAAAAATGAGAAGAGAATTAAACGGTTAAAGTTGTAATTAATTGGGACTGGGCACCCCATTTGCCAGCTCTTTTTCCAAAATTAATGGATAAGCGGATGTATATGCTGCTAGTCCGGTGGTAAAGTCTGTTTGACAGTTGACATAAATACATCCACCCTGTCCTCATGAGCTTGGTTAACATTGACACAAAATAGGAGTAATAATGTTGGAATAGTTTAAAGGTAGCACATGAAAAATTTACATGGAATGGCAAGAAAATACCACATATAGGTAGTTATGGTGGACACAGATGGCATGGATTTGGCTCAAGGTTTTGGATGCACGAGAAGCATTCCCTCTCCGTACAGAGTCTACACTGTCTTCCTTGTTAACCAAACCATTTTACTAGAAAATATCTAGACCTTAGAGATACCAATCATGCAAACCAAATTTCAACGAGCTTTACGGTAGTTTTCATTAATAAGTTTTAACTACATGGTACAAAAGCTTAAACATGAACTACTTGATAACTCAAAACAATTGACAAGTATCAAATTATCCAATACAATGATCTACAAGAATATGTAAGCTTTTTCCATTATACCATCTACCACATGCAACATTTTCTGTTCCAACCAAACACCAATCAATTTGTTTCAACATAAACTCTCCAAACAATTATAAGTGAAGCAAGAGAGTATTTTCTTTAAAAGAACTAACAGCTCTGAATAAGAGATGCATGAAAAACAGGAGCTAAAAGCATAGCAATAGCTAGATAAGAATACTCAACAAGTATAAGTGAAGAATAGGAGTATTCATATGAAAAAGCGGAGCGTGTCTCTCTCCCAATCAAGAATGCTGGGGTCCAATCAAGTTGACCATAAGAAAAATAAAATACTGAAAATAAAAGCACACAGACGCTCCAAGTAAAGCACATATGATGTGAAAGAATTAAAATATAGTTTCACTACAGATAACCTGATAAGTTGCTGATGAAGAAGGGGATGCCTTGGGCATCCCCAAGCTTAGACGCTTGAGTCTTCTTGAAATATGCTGGGGTGATCCATGGGAGCATCCCCAAGCTTAAGCTCTTCACTCTTCTTGATCACATTATATCATCCTTCTCTCTTGACCCTTGAAAATTTCCGCCACACCAAACTCAAAGTAATTCTCATTAGAGGGTTAGTGCACAATCAAAAACTCACATGTTCTATAAGGACACAAACATGACCGTTACTTTTAACATTAGCTACTGCCACTGATGTTATGTGAAGCTCTTCACCCTAAAAAAGAATTCCACTCAACACTAGTAAAAGAGAGAATGCGAAAAATAAAAGACAGAATCTGTCTAAACAGAACAGTCCGCAAAGACGAATTTTTTCGAGGCACTTACGTTGCTCAGATCGAAAAACTTTAAACTAACGAAAGATGCGTACATATCTGAGGATCACGCACAAAAATTTCAGATTTAAATAATTTTTCTGTGATTTTATAGAATTAAAATGGTGAACAGCAGAAATCTGTTCCTGCGCAGAAATCCAAATCTAGCATCATCTTCCTATTAGAGGCAATACTTGGCACAACAATGCGATAAAATAAAGATACAAAGGAATTGTTACAGAAGTAAACAACTCCTTGACTCAAAAAAGAAAAATTGCAGAAATAAAATAATGGGTTGTCTCCCATAAGCGCTTTTCTTTAATGCCTTTCAGCTAGGCGCAGAAAGTAAAATCAAGTGTTTCCAAGTGATGAAGCAATAACAGAATAATTTGCTCTAACAATAGAATCAAAAGGTAACTTCATCTTCTTTCTAGGGAAGTGTTCCATACCTTTCTTGAGTGGGAATTGATATTTAATATTCCCCTCTCTCATATCAATAATAGCACCAACAGTTCTAAGAAAAGGTCTTTCCAAAACAATAGGACAAGAAGCATTGCATTCAATATCCAAAACAACAAAATCAACGGGGACAAGGTTATTGTTAACCATTATAAAAACATCATCAACTCTCCCCAAAGGTTTCTTTATAGTATTATCAGCAAGGTGAACATCCAAATAACAGTGTTCCAAAGGTGCTAAATCAAGCATATCATAGAGTTTCTTAGGCATAACAGAAATACTAGCACCAAGATCACATAAAGCATTGCAATCAAAATCATTCACCTTCATTTTAATGATGGGCTCCCAACCATCTTCTAACTTCCTAGGGATAGAAGCTTCATGTTTTAATTTCTCTTCCCTAACTTGCATGAGAGCATTAGTAATATGTTTAGTAAAAGCCATGTTTATAGCACTAGCATTAGGACTTCTAGCTAGCTTTTGCAAGAACTTAATTACTTCAGAAATATTGCAACCATCAAAATCAAAGTCATTATTATCAAAAGTAATGGGACCATTGTCTCCCACATCTCGAAAAATTTCAGCACTTTTATCAGGAACAGTTTCAGTGTTTTCAGGCAATTTTAAACGTTTTGCAACAGAAGTAGAGACATTGCCAACACCAATTACTTTACCATTGATAGTAGGAGGTTTGTTAACACTTGAGTTTACAGCATTTTCAGTAGTAGTAATAGTATAAACTCTAGCAATACTATTCTTTTTAGCAATTTCATCCTCTCTTGCCCACCTAGCATGTAAATCAGCTAACATCCTCACATTATTATCAATTTTAACTTGTATAGCATTGGCAGTAGCAAAGGTATTGTTATCAATAGTTTCAGGTTTAGCTGCCATTCTATTAATCAAAGAAGCTTGTGCTTCAGACATGGATGAAATGCAAGTTTCAGCATTAGAAATCTTAATCTGCAAACCAGAAATTTCCCTATTTAAGTTCTCAAGTTGATGTCCTATATTCTTCAACATAGCAGATTGTTCATTCATAGTTTTAGTAAACAATTGGTTTTGCTCATATTGCGTTTGCATAAAGTTCTTAGTAGCCTTTTCAACTTCTAACATCCTTTCCTCACTAGGCATTCCAGATCTACCATAAGAATTAGCATAACCATTGCCACTATTAAAAGGATAGGGCTTATAATTGTTATTACCAAAATTATTCCTATAAGCATTGTTGTTAAAGTTATTATTTTTAATGAAGTTCACATCAACATGCTCTTCTTGAGCAACCAAAGAAGCTAAAGGAACATTATTTGGATCAACATGCATTTTTCCATTTGTAAGCATAGACATAATAGTATCAATCTTATCACTCAAGGAAGAGGTTTCTTCAACAGAATTTACCTTCTTACCTTGTGGAGCTCTTTCGGTGTGCCATTCAGAATAATTTATCATCATATCATCAAGAAGCTTTGTTGCAGCACCCAAAGTGATGGACATAAAGGTACCTCCAGAGGCCGAATCCAATAGGTTTCTTGAAGAAAAATTTAGTCCTGCATAAAAGGTTTGGATGATCATCCAAGCAGTCAGTCCATGGGTGGGACAATTCTTTACCAATGATTTCATTCTCTCCCAAGCTTGAGCAACATGCTCATTATCAAATTGTTTGAAATTCATAATGCTACTTCTCAAAGATATAATTTTAGCAGGAGGATAGTATTTTCCTATGAAAGCATTTTTGCATTTAGTCCATGAATCAATACTATTTCTAGTCAAAGATAGCAACCATTCTTTAGCACGTCCTCTCAAAGAGAAAGGAAAAAGTTTCAGTTTAATAATATCACCATCTACATCCTTATACTTTTGCATCTCACAAAGTTCAACAAAATTATTAAGGTGAGCAGCAGCATCATCAGTACTAACACCAGAGAATTGCTCTTTCATAACAAGATTTAAAAGTGCAGGTTTAATTTCATAGAATTCTGCGTTAGAAGCAGGTGGAGCAATAGGTGTACTAATGAAATCATTGTTGTTCGTGCTAGTGAAATCACACAACTTAGTGTTCTCAGGGGTACTCATTTTAGCAAAATTAAAACAAAACAGAAAGATAACAACTTGAAAATAAAAGTAACTAATTTTTTTGTGTTTTTGATAAATAAAGCAAACAAGACTAAATAAAAATAAACTAAGCAAGACAATAACAAAGTAAAGAGATTGGAAGCGTGAAACTCCCCTTGCAGAAATCCTCTTGCTCCCCGGCAACGGCGCCAGAAAAGAGCTGTTGCAGGGAGTTACAGGAGCTCTCAGAAATATTCTTCTCCCCGGCAACGGCGCCAGAAAAAGAGCTTGATTGCGTGGATCACACGTTCGCTGGGACCCCAAGAGGAAGGTATGATGCAGTGTAGCAGCAGTTTCCCTCAGTATGAAACCAAGGTTTAATCGAACCAGTAGGAGCAAGAAATCACTTCTGAAGGTTGTCAGTGGCGCGCTGACGTGGAACCTGCACACAACACAATCAAACTACTTTGCCCCAACGAAACAGTGAGGTTGTCAATCTCACCGGCTTGCTGAAAACAAAGGATTAAACGTATAGTGTGGAAAACAGTAGTAAATTGCAGAGAATGAAAAGGAACAGTGTTTGCAGTTGGTTGTATTATCAGTGTAAAAGAATGGACCGGGGTCCACAGTTCACTAGTGGTGTCTCTCCATAAAAGATAACTAACATGCTGGGTGAACAAATTACAGCTGGGCAATTGACAAAATATTGAGCGCATGACAATGCATATATATGACATGATGATTACTATGATATTCATGTGGGCATTACGACAAAATACATAGACCGTTATCCAACAGCGTCTATGACTAATAATCCACCGCCAGGTTGTCATGCCGAGTTCCCCGTTGGTATTAAGTTGCAAGCAACGGATAATTGCATTAAGTAATGTGCGTAAAGTAAACAAATGCATTAGACCTAACGGCGTACCCTTAAGCTAAGCATCGGTTATTTTATCCCTAGTGGCAACAGCACATCCACAATCTTAGAAGTTATTGTCACTCTCCCAGATTACCGGAGGCATGAACCCACTATCTAGCATAAATACTCACTCTTGGAGTTACAAGCATCTACTTGGCCAAAGCATCTACTAGTAACGGAAAGCATGCAAGATCATAAATAACATATAAGATAGATTGATAATCAACTTGACATAGTATTCAATATTCATCGGATCCCAGCAAACACAACATGTAGCATTACAATAAGATGATCTTGATCATGATAGGCAGCTCACAAGATCTAAACATGATAGCATAAAGTGGAAGACAACCATCTAGCTACTAACATGGACCCGTAGTCCAAGGATGAACTACTCACGCATCACTCCGGAGGCAGGCATGGTGATGTAGAGCCCTCCGGTGATGATTCCCCTCTCCGACAGGGTGCCGGGAAGAGCTTTGAACCCTCCCGAGCTAGGGTTGATGGCGGCGGCGTCTCTGAAACTTTTCGTGGATAATGGCTCGGGTGTTTATGGTTTTCGTGTCGGGAAGAATAAATAGGCGAAAGGGTGGCGGCTGCGGAGCCATGAGGGCCCCACACCACCCCACGGCGCAGCAGGGGGTCCCGCGTGGCCCCATGGTGTGGGTGCCACGTGGCCCTCCTCCGTCTCTCCTCTGGACTCCGTCTGCGTGTTGAAAAAATAGGAGGTTCTGTCCAAGTTTCGTCCAATTCCGAGAATATTTCCAGACTAGCTTTTCTGGAATACAAAAATAGTAGAAAACAGGAACTAGCACTGTGGCATCTTGTTAATAGGTTAGTCCCAGAAAATGCATAAAAATGCTATGAAGTGTATATAAAACATGTAACAATTGATATAATATCAACATGGAACATCAGAAATTATAGATACGTTTGAGACGTATCACATGTTGGAAAGCTCATCATCGTCGTCATCCTTGGTCTTTCCCGGCGCAGGGCACTCCTCCCAATTTTTAAAAGCTCGTCGATTTCTGTGCCGCTCCTCGGGCGCTGGGCTCTTTCGAGCTCGTCCTTACCATTGAACAGGTCAGCGCGTTTCCTCCACGGGTGATCCATGCGAAGCCACATTCGAGCCCCTGGGAACACGGTTTTCGAAGACCCGCGATCCCTAGGTAGCTGAAGATATGGGGTCTCATCCATGCACCTGACACATGCGCAGAATCCGTGGCCTACCTAGGCCGATACATATGAACAACCAGGATAGTCCTGCACCGTCGTGACCAACGCGGCTTTCATGTCGAAATAATCTCCAGTGTAGGCATCCCACGTACGGGCTGGCGTCTCCCACAACGTGGCTAACTCCTCTTTCAACAGCGCGAGATACAGATGTATGTCGACACCTGGTTGTTTCGGCCCCTGAATGAGAATACTCATGTGTATGTACCTTTGCTTCGTGCACAGCCACGGGGGAAGGTTGTAAGGCCATACAAACACGAGCCAGGTGCTATGAGTGCTACTCTAGTTGCCGAACGGATTGAGTCCATCGGTGCTCATACCCAGCCTGACGTTCCTTGCGTCGCCCCCGAAATTTTCGAAGGCGCTGTCCAATGCTTCCCACTGGCTAGCGTCTGAAGGGTGTGTCAGGATCCTTCCCTTCTCCGGATCTTTTTCGGGCTTCTCCCTTTCCGCGTGCCATAGCATGAGCTTTGCTTCCTTAGGGTCCACGAAGTACCGCTGCAGACGGGGAGTGATAGGAAAGTACCATACCACTTTTCGAGGAACTTTCTTGTTCCTAGTACTCTTGTATCATCCGTGGCCGCACACCGGACATGTGGTTCTGTCCTTGTACTCGCCCCGATAAATTGCGCAATCATTGATGCATGCGTGGTATTTAACGTGCGGCAGGTCAAGAGGGCACACGACTTTCTTGGCCTCCTCGATACTAATTGGCAATGTGTTCCCCGCGGGAAGACGATCATGCATGAATTGCATGTTCTTGGTGAAGCTCACGTCGGTCCATTTGTTTTCCGCTTTCATCTCCAGAGTATCAAGCGTTACTTGCAGGCGCGTATCCTGGGGCCGGCACCCAGGATACAACAGAGTCTTCCCATTTATCTCCATTTGAGCCAGCTTGGCTTTCTCTCTGGCTGTAGCTCTAGCGTTGCTCGCCTCCTTGAGGAGCAGTTCTTGAACATGAGCGTCCCGCAAGGCCGACATTAGCGGGTTCTGCGTGTTCGCATCTTCTCCACCACCATCTACTCATTCATCATGACCGTGTCCACCGGCATCTCCTTCATCATGATGATCTTGTCCGCCGGCATCTCCTTCGTCCTGATAACCATGTCCGGGAGACTCTTCGTCTTCTCGCCCATCCTCATCTTCATGCGCACCATTTGCTGTCGGCGCCTGGTTGAAGCCTAGCATGAAACCACGCCTGAGCAGGTGATCCTCCAACTGTCCGAAATCAGGGTCGATCCAGCTCACGAGTTTGCATTTTCGACACGGACATCTTATCTGGCGCCTGTTGCACCAAATCATTTCCGCCTTCGCTTCTTCTTTGTATCTACTGATTCGACCGGAGCGCATCATGACGACCATGGTTGCCTACACGGTATACATAGAGCAGAACCGAAAAAACGAGAGTACGTTAATTAGAACCGCAACATGCACACACACATACACACACATGCATGTTTGACGATTTTTTTTGGCATGACTTCTCCTAAAAGTAGGACATATGGGTGCTGCAAAAAATTTCCAAAATGGAAATGAATCAATATTTCGGCAAACATCCATGCACCACGCCGGCACAAGCAACAACAAAAAGCAACAACATGCAAATATTCATGCACACCACACAAACTTCATGTATAAATATCGTCTTGCCATTGATCGTGCAAACGCCCACGCGCGACACAAGCGCTTCACCAACAACAAACATCCATACATGTACACCGCCGGCCACACAAAACATGCATATGCATGTCCATCCAACAATACTCACCTAGTAGATTCGTTACCGAGACGTGACCGTGATCGATGAGAGAGTGTGGTGTTGGAGAGAAAATAGTGGAGAAAAAGAGATGTATTGGGAGAGGAGGAGAGTATATATGGAGGCTCACCAAACCCTCACCAATTATCTATCAAACAAACTAGGTTTAACTACAAGAAATGGAGAAAAGTATGGGCAAAATGGGATGGGAGGGAGGAGGAAGACGAGCTGGGTGGGGGGAGGGAGAAGGTCACAATGGGGGTGGTAGGTAGGTGCTGCCACATTTTTATAGATCTAGAAACTATTTATGTGGTGCATGAAACCCCATGCGCCACAGAAATGTTGCTTTCTGTGGTGCATGGGTCTAGATGCGCCACAGAAACCAATATTTCTATGGCGCATCCAGGCCCATGCGCCACAGAAAGTGCACCCACCCAATCATTGGGGGCGGGCCCACCTTATTTCTGTGGCGCATGGGTCTGGATGCGCCACAGAAATCAACATTTATGTGGCGCATGTGCCACAGAAAAGGCCCAGGAGCATCGAATCCAGACGTTGGTGGTGGGGCCCACAACATTTCTGTGGCGCATCCAGGCACATGCGCCACAGAAAAGGCTCCGGAGCATCGAATCCAGACATTGGTGGTGGGGCCCACAACATTTCTGTGGCGCATCTGGGCCCATGCGCCACAGAAAGGGCATATTCAGTGGCGCATGGGTAGCTCATGCGCCACTGATATCTGTGGCGCACCATAGCAGATGCGCCACTGATAAACTTCTGTGGCGCACCGCCAAAAAGGTGCGCCACAGAATGTGGATCCACCTATAGCTAGTTTCCTAGTAGTGAAGAATGAAATCACCTGTTTGAAGTCTAATAAAAACTCTCTTAGTACAGTGAAAAGAAATTAAGAAGGCATTAGCACAAAAGAGGGTTGTGGTAATTACAACATAGAACGAATTTTCAAAACCCAGTCGCAGTTGTTCTCAAAATCTCAACCATTCCATGATTCAGCAAGAATATTGCAATGTATGCAAAACTTTCACCACAATTGGCGTCACACCGGGGCTAAGTTCCAAAACTAACCTGGACACTCACTTTCTCAGTTCTTTCATTTTTTGAAAACATAGCAGGGCTAATTACCACAACGATGAAAAATTTAGAGTGTCATTTATTTATTTCACTTACTTTTTAGCATGAACCCCAAAAGTAGATTGGGCCGGTACTCCAGATATTGAGACCAGCCTAGTAAAAAAGAAGCGGCCAGTGACTTGTGAAAAGTACACGCGCTTTTAACGTCTCGAGTGACCACGAGAGGGAAAAATATCTCCGGTTTCTTGTTGATGCAGATACAATGTGACGCCGTGATCATGAGAGGTTAGGCACTTGTTAACTCCTGTTATGGAGTGCTTTACCAAGGAAGCTTCCATTTCAGCCCTGGCAGTAGGGCTGGAATTAAAACTCGAAACTCGCGAGTTAAACGAGTAGTTTGGAACTCGGCTCGACTCGACTCGAACTCGTCGCTAAACGAGCCGAGCCGAGTTTTCATTTTTTTTACGGTAAACGAGTTCAAGTTAAACGAGCCGAGTTCCGAGCTACTCGTTTAGCTCGGTAAAAAAAGTATCGTTACCTATATTCTTGTCTTTGTGAACAATTTTACCTAAATATTATAGTTTAACAACTAGATATTACTTGATAGTATTATATTGTCATTTATTGTTTTGATAATTACATCATATACAAGCCCAAATAATTAGAAACAATTATATATAAAAGATATTATAATTCATGTTAACTGTTTTACTGAGCTAAACGAGTTAAACGAGCAAACTCGCGAGTTTACCGAGCCGAGCCGAGTTCTAATTCTGTACTCGTTTGTTAAACGAATCGAGCCGAACTAACTCTTCAGTTGACCGAGCTTCAACGAGTCGAGCCGAGCCGAGCCGGCTCGGCTCGGCTCGAATTCCAGGCCTACCTGGCAGCCAGGGCACACAAGAAGACCAGAGACAACAGCTCAAGAAAATAAGGCAGATAGTTTCAAGAACCTTTCTTTCTTTCTTAGACGCAAGGTAGCTAGCTTCAGGATAAACTCCAAGGGACAAGACAAGAAAAGGTGGCATCTAAAATTAGAATATGCTCCAAGAAAAGGAGGTCGCTGTCAACAGCCAACCCGGATATACATTCGTGCTTCCATTTCACTCGTTTTGGATGTAGATGACGTACGTTGCCGAGAGTTCTCTAATTTACATTGACGTCGTAAATTTAGTTTCGGTAAAAAGAATTTATCTCACCGTATTTCCGCATGAGAACATGAGTATATTTGCACATTATCTTGTTTATGAAAATAAGATATTTTCACACTATCTTGCCGTCTTAATGCTTTTTTTGTGATTTAGAATAACGTATTTGCATAATAACTAGCGTTCGGTGCTCCCTTCTGGAAATTGATCTCGTTCCAGAACATTTATCTGTACATATTGTGGGGGTGTTTTCCCCATGAAAAAGTAGCCGCCACAGCTAGCTTGAGGGGTTGCTGGGAGATTTTTCTATGAAGAAAGAGGTGTGGTGTTGGTCAATGATTCATAATCTAATCCTCCATTACTTCTCATAACCAAAACAGCTGTTTAGGTGTGTGGTTCTCCCCTGGTTTTTGCATGAGCCGATTTTATATTATGGAAAATCAAAATCAACCGGCTGGCAGATGCTACACGTTTCTTTTTGATTGGTCTAGGCGTGTCCCTTCCTACTATCTTCCATGGAGGATATGGATTGCATGGGAAACATGTAATCGGTGGGCAAATTTGGTGGTATTATTTCTTAACTAATTTAATTTGCAAAGTTTTGGAAGCTTTTAATGACCAGCTCTAGGCAAATGCGTGAAGGCGTCACCGTCACCGTTTTTTTTTTGTCCGCGTCGTTCCGGTCAATCGACGGGCTGGCTCTTGTCTCTTGTGCCGTCCTTGCCCTCCAAAATTATTAAAAGTTAAACATATCCCCATGACAGGTTGTCCTCCAGAAAATGCCGCCCACCTTCCCAAATGCTAAATCCCTAAACTACCCCCAGCTCCTCCTATAAAAGGACCCCCTCGCATCCATTAGAAACCTTCCCCACCTACTCTACCTTCTGCTTATGCATTAGAGCCCCGGAGTTGCCATACGTTCGCAGCTAAGTCCCTCGTTTCAATCTTTCTCTTTCATTTCAGTCCTTGTAGCTTCCTTTCGTTCCTGGTCTACTCCCTGTCCCTTTGTCAATAAGCCCCTGAGCTTTATCCTATTCTAGCCGCCGCTCCTTCTTCCTCCTCCTGGGAAGGTGTTCGCTCGCAGATCTGGTGTAGAGAGCCGGAGCTCCGCTTCCCCCATGTTTACCCACCCTTCCTCTGACGGCTGCCGTCCCCAGATGAGGTTGCGCGTACGCTGCCGCTCCCACTCCTTCTCTGTCGCTTTTCTGTACTGGTTCTACGATTTCTCATGAACTCCTCGCCCCTCCTGAACGCCGCATCCATCTAGCCTCTAGTTAATTAGATCTTTGATTCTTTACTCCTCCTAGCTTCTTCTCTTCCTTCGATCTTCCTCTCCCTCTCGTCACCAGAAAAAAAGAGATCTTTTTCTCCGGTTCTTGACCCGAGAACCCGACCGACCGACCATGTCGCCGTCGCGCCGGAGCTCCAGCCCTGACAGCAACGCCGAGGCCGGCAGCGGCAGCGCCGGGGACGAGCGCAAGCGCAAGAGGATGCTCTCCAACCGGGAGTCGGCCAGGCGCTCCCGCGCGCGCAAGCAGCAGCGCATGGAGGAGCTCATCGCCGAGGCCAGCCGCCTCCAGGCGGACAACGCGCGCGTCGAGGCCCAGATCGGCGCCTACACCAACGAGCTCGGCAAGGTGGACGGCGAGAACGCGGTGCTCCGCGCGCGCCACGGCGAGCTCTCTGGGCGGCTGCAGGCGCTCAGCGGCGTCCTGGAGATCTTCCAGGTGGCCGGAGCGCCCGTCGACATCCCCGAGATTCCCGACGACCCGATGCTCCGCCCGTGGCAGTCCCCGTTCGCGCCCCAGCTGGCCGCCGCCGGCGCCATGGCTGACGCGTTCCAGTTCTGAGCCAACAGCCTCCCAAGATGAATTTGGCATCGACCAACATGGATGGTGTCTCTGCTTAATTGCTACTGCTGCTGAAGAAGAAGAGTGCTGCTGCTGCTACCAGCTTGTCCTGGTTAATGTTTAATTATGGTTTGATTCATGTTGCTCATGGTGATTCTAGACCATCATTGATAGGTATTTCGTTTCTGTAATCTTGTCTACCGTGTCATGTGCTACTCCTTCCCGATGTGTCCTAGGAATTTCTATGGATGGATAAGAATGCCTGATTGTTCTGTGGGGAGCACATGGATGGTTGTAATAATATCTTGACATGGAACCTATATATGTTTGCATCAATCTATTAGCTTTGCGTTGCATCTGCAAGTCTGATTGAATCTTCCTGGTTTATTTGTGATTGATGATTTGTATGAGATAGTATTGGTTGATTGGTCTAGTTTCCTTTTGCTCAAATTAGATTACTCTGCGATTATAAGTTAGGCACACCCTCATAGTCATGGAACCTATATATGTTTGCATCTCTGTTAGCTCTGTGTTGCATCTGCAAGCCTGTGATTGAATCATGCTACTGGTTGATTTGTGATTGAAGAATTGTATGAGATAATACTGGTTGATTGGGACGGAATAGCATCCAATTGAAAAATACTAGTTTCCTTTTGCCCAAATTAGTTTATTCGTGGATTGTAAGTTAGGCACTCCCTCATGGACCTATATATGTGTGCATTCTATTAGCTATGTGTTGCATTGGCAAGCCTGTGATTGAATTGTACCCCCGGTTGATTTATGGTTGAATTGTATGAGAGATAATTCTGGTTGATTGTTCATTGAACAGATTATGTGTAATCAGTCTTGTTTGTATATACCCTAAATCAAATTGTTTACAGAATTGCTAGTTTCCTTCTGCCAAAAATTAGCTTACTGGTAGAGATTAGAAGTAAGGAACCCTCATGGTTTGTATCTGAAACCGGGATCATGTTTAGTTTTCACCCAGTATGTGCCATGATGCCTGCCAAGAAGGAACAAGATTAAGACATTGACCTCGGCGGAGACAGCATGAACTGCTCTAGCATTTGCCCTCTGTAAAGGAAATTCTTATGATAAACCTGTGTGCTAACTCTGCCAACATTTTGATGCAAAACTTGCGTGCTCATGGTTGACTGTTGTTTAGGACGTATGTACCTTCAAACAACAAGGGCCTGTTCATCCTGGCTTCGTCATTTCTTTCAGAAGGTGGCTAAAACGTTTGCTCATGGTTGGTGCGGGATCATGCCGATACTGATTCTTCGCCTCACTCCCAGCGCCAACAAACTTGCCATCACACATGCTCCAGCTTGCCAATTCGAAGCAGAAAATGAGGCACATCTTCTCGTATTTTATATCATCATAACCAGCACCCCCTGAGTAGCTTCTTCAGAATTTCCACACGCGCACTCCACACCTACACCGTGCCGTCCTTCTCCAGATCCATTTTGCTCGCCTTCTTATCTGATTACCGACCAGTTCTTCACTCCACCGGAAATTTCTGCTTATGGTTTGACGATTTGACTAAGGATGTGCCTGAACTGAAGGGCATACCGATTTTCATAAAAGAAGAGACAAGAGGTCAGCCTTAAAACGCGGGCTGGGATCTTTCCGGTGGAGTGGAGCTGGAACTATCTAGGGGATGTAAATGGATCGTATTAAATTTTAGTCGTTTCATATGCTTTATCATATATTTTCTCAGATTCATATTCGAATCGGAAATGGTGTAATTGCAGAAGAGGAACCAAAATAGTCGGAAAAATACTAATCCGCAGAGATTTATATGTCACATGTTTCACTGCAATAGATACATGTGTGTGGTCAGTTGGTGGAGTGACTTATATTTTGATACGGAGGGAGTAGAATTTAAGAAGGATTTCACCTTTCAAACTTGCAAGAGACGGTCAATTAGAAAAATGAAGAGATTATTTAGATTAAAACCCAAACACTGAAGAGATGGAAGTAATAAAATTAACCATGATTCTGCTGGTGGAAAACTTCAAAGCTAGCTATGCTCACCAAATGAACTAGTTAAACTCAATAAATACTAACTGTGCCAAACTGACCCCAGCTTTTGACTTGAAAACGGATAATCCGGTTTGAAACATTCAAATAGTCCAATTAGTTTTTTTTTTTGAGAATTCCTGGTCTTTTTCCAGTACAGCTGTAGTATCTGAACTCACGCACAACTCACACCACACACACTCAACACCACACGCACGCCACCTGTGCGCAAGCTAGACCTAACCAGACTATACTAAGCTTCTGAGCCCCGTGAGCCTAGACCTACTGGAAAACCCCTGCGGTGGTGGGCACACCACAATACCTCTGACAAAACCACGGTGGAATTGGCCCAAAAGCAGGCACTGTTCACGTGAACAGTGCCGTGCGAGCACTGTTCACGTGACCAGTGCCGCGCAGGTGAGGCACCCGAAACTCGCTCCCGCTGGGAGTCGAGCTCGGGCTGGTGGGATGGCCACTCCCATACCCAACCAACGCGTCACTGCGCGTCCTCAGTCCAATTAGTTTTTGAATAACTCGTATGCCTATGCTATTTGGAGTATCTTACAGGGTGTCTATGCGCCACTTGGGCATCAAATATCTTTATCCGTCGGATGTTGTAAAATTAAATATTGACTCCTTTAAATTTCTAGAGCTAGATTCAACGCATAAATATCCCATCAATTTACACCTTTTTTTGACATTACCATCAATTTACACCTTTATAACTATGACAAATAATTTCCTCCATAGACATATGCATCCACATCAACAAACTCGCTAACTAATTTTGCTCTACGCCTTTTTTAAGGGTTTTTTTTGGGGTGGGGGGGGGGCTCTACGTGAAGAAAAACAGTATGTTTAGGGCCCCCGTTCTGTTTCTCAAAGAACATGTCCAGCTAAGAGCATCTACAACCATGGTTGCCAAACCCTCCCTATACGTCCGGGCGGACAGCTCGGATGCGTTTTGGGCTGAATTCGTCCACACAACGGTGGCCCTCAAAGCCTCCACAAACGTCCAGGCTGTCCGGATCCCCCCAAACCCAGCCCATATGTAGGGCGGGTTTGGGGCCGCCTCGACGCGCCCAGACGCATCCGCCACGTCGGATCTGTCAAGGCGGGCCTACCCAATTCGAACCAAAATTTCGGCGCCGGCCACTTTCACTTATCCCCTTCTCCGCCTCCATTTCCCGCCGGTAATTTTCATTCCTCCCGCCGCGTCCACCTGATAATCCGGATGTAGGCGACGGAAGGAGCCATCGATTTGGTCGAGAACGGCGCCTCCTCCCAGTCCGTCGAGCAAGCGGGGGACTCGGCACTGAAGCCGGAGACCATCGCGCGGCGGACGCGGAAGCCGGAGACCATCGCGCGGCGGACGCGGCGCCGCAGGCAGCGCATACGCGAGCTCGTGGCGGAGAAAGCGGCGCTGGCGGAGGCGAAACGGATAGCCAACGCGGAGACGCAAGATGAGGAGCCGGTGTTGACCACGCCCGTGCCCGTCGTCCGGCGCTACGCAGGTTCCGCCTGTCGTCATGGCGGCAAGAAGGTCGACATCCTCCACGATGAACCAGGAGGAGCCGGGCCTCATCGCGGATCAGTACCCGTCGCAGGTTCCGCTGACGCAGGACGAGGAGAAGATGGGGGAGTCTCCGCCGCTCCAGCGGACGCAAGATTCTTCCGGCGTCACTGCCACCGACGTCGTCCACAACATGTTCGACGAAAGTCAAATTGACTTTGCGGTGTGAATCTCTATCCGAACTTCATAGATCTGAGTCAATCTTAGGTCCGTAGTGTAATACTTAGCATGTTTAGGATGATAAGAACGAATGTATGCTGGAATTGATCCGAAATGGGGAGGATCCGCCATCACAGATTCGTCGGCAACCGCGGTGGGTGAGTCCGCGCCGGTGGGGATTGCGGCTAAGTCGAAGGCCAAGAAGGTGTACACGCCAAGAGGCACTTCGTACACTACTTTTGATAATGTTTTGCTTTGTCGAGCTTGGTTAGCCACAAGCATGGATGGTATATGTGGAACCGAGCAAAAGGGCACAAGGTTGTGGGAGAAGATACATACCCACTTCCATCATCACAAGGAATATGTGCTACCCCACCCAATTGTGTCTGATCGCAATGCCGGCTCTCTCAAACATAGGTGAGCTACGATTCAAGAAAGTGTCAACAAGTATTGCGGTTTTCATGCACAGGTGGTGAACCGGAATCAAAGTGGCATGAACTTGACTTCCCATGTAAGCTATTGCTTGTACTTTTATCATTGTCATCTCTTCATTGCATCACACTTCATTGGTGGTCATTTCTCTACTTTTTTGTTTGATAGACAAGTTTGGCCGCCACTTTGTAACATCAAACGGAGAATAAACACTTCACTCTCGCACATTGTTGGCTAGAGTTGAACGGGAATCCCAAGGGGATCACCCAATATGATGATCACAAGAATCCGGCCAAAAAATGGAAGACCAACGATGGATCAAGCTCTTCCATCCCAATTGGACTTGATGAAGAAGATGGGCCATCCGAAGGTGGAAGTGGCCGAAAGAGGATGATGATGGGGAGGAAGTGGGAGAAGGACCGGGTGGCTCGAGACGGCGCCACCACGAAGATGTCTACCACATGGAAGGACATCTTCTCAAAGAAGGATGAATCCATGCACAAGTTGGAGAAAGAAAGGGAGGACAAGAAGGCCGAGAGATATGATGCCTTCTTGGCATTGCAAAGGGAAATAATGGACTTTGAACGCCTCCGGCTCAAGGAGAGGATGGACATTGAGAGGGAGAGGTTGGGCGTGGCGAAGGAGGAGGCTTGGTTGAAGCTCCAATTGGAGCAAAAGAAGATGGCTGATGCCTGATACGTCCAAAACGTATCTACTTTCCCGAACACTTTTGCTGTTGCTTTACCTCTAATTTGTGTGTTTTGAATGCAACTAACACGGACTAACGCTGTTTTCAGCAGAATTGGCCTGGTGTCTTGTTTTTGTGCAGAAAATCGACTTTCCAGAAAATCCCCAGAAAATATCGCAAAGCTCCTATTTTATTAGAAGACCCACGGATCCAGAAGATGAGGCGGAGACGGGCCACGAGGCGCCCACACCACATGGCGGTGATACGTCTCCAACGTATCTATAATTTCTTATGTTCCATACTAGTTTTATACCAATAGCTACATGTTTTATTCACACTTCATAGCATTTTTATGCATTTTCTGGAACTAACCTATTAACAAGATGCCACAGTGCCAGTTCCTGTTTTCTGCTATTTTTGGTTTCAGAAAAGCTGTTCTGGAAATATCCTCGGAATCGGACGAAACAAAATCCCAGATGCCTATTTTTCCCGACACGTTCTAGAAGTCCGAAGGAGAGACGAAGGGGGCAGCAGGGCGCCCTCCCCACATGGCGGCGCGGGTGGGCCCCCTGTCGCGCCACCCTATGGGGAGCGGGCCCCGCGCCTCCACTGATGTTGCCCATTCGCCTATAAGTTCCCCAGACGCGAAAACCCTAAAACACCGAGCCATTATTCCAGAAAACATCTGATGCCGCCGCCGCCGTCAACCCTAACTCGGGGGGTTCAGAAGTTCTCCTCCGGCACCCTGCCGGAGAGGGGGATCATCACCGGAGGGCTCTACATCGCCATGCCTGCCTCCGGAGTGGTGCGTGAGTAGTTCATCCCTGAACTACAGGTCCATAGCAGTAGCTAGATGGTTGTCTTCTCCTTTTGTGCCATCATGTTTAGATCTTGTGAGCTGCCTATCATGATCAAGATCATCTTATTGTAATGCTACATGTTGTGTTTGTTGGGATCCGATGGATATTGAATACTATGTCAAGTTGATTATTGATCTATCATATATGTGTTGTTTATGATCTTGCATTCTCTCCGTTATTAGTGTAGGCTTTGGCCAAGTTTATGCTTGTAACTCCAAGAGGGAGTATTTATGCTAGATAGTGGGTTCATGCCTCCATTTAATCTGGGATAGTGACAGAAAGTTCTAAGGTTGTGGATGTGCTGTTGCTACTAGGGGTAAAACAGCAATGCTTTGTCTAAGGATATTAGTGTTGTTTACATTATGCACCATACTTAATGCAATTATCTGTTGCTTGCAACTTAATACTGAAAGGGGTGCGGATGCTAACCTGAAGGTGGACTATTTAGACACAGATGCATGCTGGATGGCGGTATGTGTACTTTGTCGTAATGCCCAAGTAAATCTCATAGTGATCATCATGATATGTATGTGCATTGTTATGCCCTCTCTATTTGTCAATTGCCCAACTGTAATTTGTTTACCCAGCATGTTAGTATTTTATTATGGAGAGACACCACTAGTGAACTGTGGACCCCGGTCCATTCTTTTACATCTGAAATACAACCTACTTCAATCATTGTTCTTTTACATTCTCTGCAAGCAAACATCATTTTCCACACTATACGTCTAATCTTTTGTTTTCAGCAATCCGGTGAGATTGACACCCTCACTGTTTCGTTGGGACAAAGTAGTTTGATTGTTGTGTGCTGGTTCCAAGTCGACGAGTCAGACCTTCCCTTCATCACCACACTTTTTCTGGCGCCATTCTGGAAGTCTTACATTCCCGTCCACTACGCTCAGAACACTTTTTCTGACGCCGTTGACACCTTCGAAGCAACTTCGATCTCCTACTGGTTCGATAACCTTGGTTTCATACTGAGGGAAAACTTGCTGCTGCACTCATCATACCTTCCTCTTGGGGTTCCCAACAGACGTGTGACTTTGCACGCATCAAGCACTTTTTCTGGCGCCGTTGCCGGGGAGGCCGAATTGCTCTTGCAAGGGGAATCTCTCACACCTAATCTCTTTACTTTGTTTTTTTTCTTGCTTTATTTTTATTTTGTCTTGTTTGCTTTCTTTATATCAAAAACACAAAAAATTAGTTACTTGCATCTAGTTTATTTTCAGTCTTGTTATTATGTCTAGCTCTTTACTTGCTATCAATGGTTACTATCCCTCAAACTAGTCCTATGGCTGAAAACAACATGAGAGAGCTTTATGAAATTTATCTTGAGTTGGGACATGAGTTGTTTGAAGAGAAAATTAAAAAGCCTATGGAAATTTATTTGTATAACAATCATGATAGTAGCAATGTTATTAACATGAAGTCTTTGACCACCATTATTGCTAATACTATGGAAAATTCTAAGCTTGGGGAAGCTGGTTTTGATGAATATGATATTTTTAGTCCCCCAAGCTTTGACGAGAAATTTTTCTTTGATGATACTTTATCTCCAATTTATGATGATTATAATGATTGTGGTGTTCTAGTTCCATCTACTATTGATGATAAAGTTTATTATGATTATACTATGCTTGCAATTTATGATGATTACAATGATGGTTGTGATAGTTTTGCTCCTACTATTACTAATAACATTGATTATGCTTATGTGGAGAGTAATGATACTTTTATGCATGTGGATCATGATAAGAATACTTTATGTGATAGCTATATTGTTAATTTTGTTCATGATGCTACTGAAAATTATTTTGAGAGAGGAAAATATGGTTATAGAAATCTTCATGTTACTAAATTTCTTCTCTTTATGATGAATGTTTTGAGCTTTCTCTTGATTTGCTTTTATTTGCTGTGTACTTTAAGACCTACTGGTCCTTATGAGAGAGGGAGACACGATTTCATATATCACAATAATATTAAGTCTCCTCTCTTTATGTTGAAATTTTTGAAGTTACACTTGTTTTACCATCTTATGTTAGTCATTTTGTTCTTCATTGACTTGTTTTCTTACAAGGCTCCTATGCATAGGAAGAGTGTTAGATTTAAACATGTTTTATATATGCTTCTTGATGCTCTCTTTTATGTTTCAACTCTCATCTTTATGTGAGCATCATAAAAATCACTATGCCAAGCTGAAAGGCGTTAAAGAAAAGCGCTTGTGGGAGACAACCCATCTTTTATTTTCTGTCATTTTATTTTATTTTGAGTCAAGGTGCTGTTTACTTCTGTAGCAACTCCTTTGTATCTTTATTTTATTGCATTGTTGTGCCAAGTAAAGTCTCTAGTTGAAAGTTGTTGCTAAAATTGGATTTCTGCGCAGTGACAGATTTTTGCTGTCCACCGTTTTGAGCTGTATGCGCTACAGAAAATTCGAAAAATTCTGAAAAAATCACGCATGATCCTTATATATGTACGCAACTTTCATTAGTTTGGGTTCTTCCATCTGAGCAAGTTAAGTGCCTCGAAAAAATTCGTCTTTCCAGACTGTTCTGTTTTTGACAGATTCTGCCTTTTATTTTGCATTGCCTCTTTTACTATGTTTGATTGGATTTCTTTGCTCCATTAAACATCAGTGGCTGTAAGTAATGTCCAGAAGCTTTGGTAATGATTGTGTCACAGTAGAATATGAGAATTTTTGATTATGCACTAACCCTCTAACGAGTTACTGAGTTTGGTGTGGCGGAAGTTTTCAAGGAGCAAGAGAGAAGGATGATATGATGTGATCAAGAAGAGTGAAAAGCCTAAGCTTGGGGATGCCCCCGTGGGTCATCCCTGCAATATTCAAGAAGACTCAAGCGTCTAAGCTTGGGGATGCCCAAGGCATCCCCTTCTTCATCAACAATTTATCAGGTCATCTCTAGTGAAACTATATTTTAATTCTTCCACATTTTATGTATTTTACTTGGAGCGTCTGTGTGCTTTTATTTTTTTGTTGTTTTTATTTTCTGAATAAAGTTGGATCCTAGCATTCTTGTGTGGGAGAGAGACACGCTCCGCTTTTTCATGTGAATACTCATATTCTTCACTTATATCTTTTGAGTATTCTTATCTAGCTACTGCTATGCTTTTAGCTCCTGTTTTTCATGCATCTCTTTTAGAGCTGTTAATTCTTGAGGAGTAGTACTCTCTTGTTTCATTTGTAAATCTTTGGAGAGTTTTGTTTAGTTGCTTGGTTGATGTGTTGGTTCAGAAAATGCTGCATGTGGTAGTGGTATAGTAATAACTTGCATAGTCTTGTAGATCATTGAACTTTGATGACTTGATTCTTTGCAAATGTTTTGAGGTATTTAGATGGTAAAGCTTGCTGGTTAATTAAGTTAAAATTATTAGTGGATAGTTGTCTTTAAGCTTGTACCGTACTACAAACTCTATTTAAATTGTTGAAGGTGTAGTTGGACTTGATAGCTTTCCATGTCTAAAAGTGATTCGTAATAACTAAGTTGTGCTGAAGGTCGAGGGATCTAACGGGGTACTTGTACCGCCGTGAACGGCCCTTCTTGGAGTAAACTTTAATCATGTTCTTAATGTTGAACCTGCTAGATGTTTGCAATAAGCTTGTGAGTTCTTTTTGACTAATGTTGAGCTACGGTTTTTGGCACTTCCACCATCCATATTTGCTAGCCTCTTCGGTGCTGTGCATTGCCTTCTGCTCACATTGAGAGTTGTGCATACTTCGCCAGTACATCCAAACCCGTGGGAGAACTTTCTCTTGTTCTCCTACACATAAACCCATACATCTTCCTCAAAACAGCCACCATACCTACCTACTACAGCATTTCCATAGCTGTTCCGAGATATATTGCCATGCAACTTCCATCTTACATTACATGACTTGCTGTCATTCATCATATACATATTGCTTTGCATGATTCTATACAGCTGATGTGCGGTTTACCCATGTTACGCTAGATCATTGCATATCCTGCTACACTGGCAGAGGCATACAGTTTCATACATCATGTTTTAGTTCGTTGTGAGTTATTTGTAACAAAAAGTGTATTGTCATATTAGAGTGTTGCCCCTGAAAGTGAAAAGAGCCATGGAGGCCATCGAAAAGAGAAACAGAAAAAGAAAAAAAAAAAAAAAAAAAAAGAAAAAAAGAATAAAGAAAAAGGGGGCAACATTACTATCCTTTATCCACACTTGTGCTCATGTTGAAGCACCTGCATTATTCATAGTCATCATTTGTGCTCATGTTTAGCACCTATACTCCATGTGAGAGAGTTTTCATGTTTACTAGTATAACTATGTGGGGAATTTACACTATAGAACTTGGGTTGTATATTCCAATGATGAGCTTCCTCAAAATGCTCTAGGTCTTCATGAGCAACCAAGTTGGATGCACCCCCACTAGTTCCATTGGAGAGCTTTCATACACATATAGCTCTATGTGCATCCGTTGCATGGCAATCACTACTCCTTACATAGCTTCGATTATAAGACTTCCTCTTGTCTAATGATCACTTATAGCTTTGTGAGACTTTCTTCCTTTGGCCTTCCAAACCCCCATCAATGTTCTTTAGCCATAACATCCTGGTGCCAAAACCAAATGCTTACGCTCACCGGTTGAGTAGACTTCGAAACAGTTGATTCATGATGTTCATGTTTATTTTTACTTGGCTGAATCCTCTTTGTTGTGAAAGATTACTTGATGCTTGGAATTGAAGGATAGAACTCCTACATTGGATACTTAACACATCTTTAATGAACCTTGTACGGTTTCATGTCTTTAAAGCAATCATTCATGAAAACTTTTAGCTTGTTTAACTAACTTGTTTTGTTGTCTTTATATCAATTATAGACTTTTGCTTTGAATGATTTGATCTCAGCTCATATGCTTTACAATATTATTGATCAAGATTATGTTGGTAGCATGTCACTTCAGAAATTATTGTTGTTATCGTTTACCTACTCGAGGACGAGTAGAACTAAGCTTGGGGATGCTTGATACGTCTCCAACGTATCTATAATTTCTTATGTTCCATGCTAGTTTTATACCAATAGCTACATGTTTTATTCACACTTCATAGCATTTTTATGCATTTTCTGGACTAACCTATTAACAAGATGCCACAGTGCCAGTTCCTGTTTTCTGCTGTTTTTGGTTTCAGAAAAGCTGTTCTGGAAATATCCGGAATCGGACGAAACAAAATCCCAGATGCCTATTTTTCCGACACGTTCCAGAAGTCCGAAGGAGAGACGAAGGGGGGCAGCAGGGCGCCCTCCCCACATGGCGGCGGGTGGGCCCCCTGCCGCGCCACCCTATGGGGAGCGGGCCCCGCGCCTCCACCGACGTTGCCCCTTCGCCTATATTCCCCAGACGCGAAAACCCTAAAACACCGAGCCATTATTCCAGAAAACATCCGCTGCCGCCGCCGTCAACCCTAACTCGGGGGGTTCAGAAGTTCTCCTCCGGCACCCTGCCGGAGAGGGGAATCATCACCGGAGGGCTCTACATCGCCATGCCTGCCTCCGGAGTGATGCGTGAGTAGTTCATCCCTGGACTACGGGTCCATAGCAGTAGCTAGATGGTTGTCTTCTCCTTTTGTGCCATCATGTTTAGATCTTGTGAGCTGCCTATCATGATCAAGATCATCTTATTGTAATGCTACATGTTGTGTTTGTTGGGATCCGATGGATATTGAATACTATGTCAAGTTGATTATTGATCTATCATATATGTGTTGTTTATGATCTTGCATGCTCTCCGTTATTAGTGTAGGCTTTGGCCAAGTTTATGCTTGTAACTCCAAGAGGGAGTATTTATGCTAGATAGTGGGTTCATGCCTCCATTTAATCTGGGACAGTGACAGAAAGTTCTAAGGTTGTGGATGTGCTGTTGCTACTAGGGGTAAAACAGCAATGCTTTGTCTAAGGATATTAGTGTTGTTTACATTATGCACCATACTTAATGCAATTGTCTGTTGCTTGCAACTTAATACTGGAAGGGTGCGGATGCTAACCTGAAGGTGGACTATTTAGACACAGATGCATGCTGGATGACTGTAACACCCCAAAAATCCGTACCTAATTTTAGTGGTGTTTTCCCGACACCTGAAAAACTTTTTCCTCTTACCCCCAAATATTTCTTCAAATCTTTTGAGGATGATTTGACTTGGAAATTTCTTTCTCAAGAATTTCCCAGAAATCCATGAACCATTCCATCACCCTGATAATTTTTGGTGCTTAGGTTTTCTCACGGAAACCCTAGCCCTAATTATCGGACAACTTAAACAAATTTCTCCACCTACAGAAGGAAAGCCCATTTCCATAGCTCTAAAAATTCCACCAAAAATACTAGAGGACCCCATGTCCATATAAAGGCCATCCATGCAAAAATATGGCATACTCCAATGCAATATTTCCAAGTTAGGCAATAATTTCAAAACTGCCATTTCTGATCCAGAAATGTTTTAACCAAGCTAGGCACGTCCAATAATTCTGATAAATTCAGGGGATGAATATTATGGCATTTCCTGCATTTCATCTTTTGGAGGCAAACCCATTTGAGCAATATTTATACCACTTCCTTTGTAAGCCCAAATTAATGCCATTTTGAGTTCTTCAATAAAACCTAGATCTAGAAAACTCCAATGACCATGATACTTTAACAGATTGACCACATGATCCCTAGACATCCCTAACCAGAAGGCCACCCCAAGGGGAATTGTAGAAATCCCTTTTCCCTAAATCATGCCATTATGGTCATTTTTTGCCATCTTATGGGAAACCAATTTCCCATTGTCCAATTGACCTCAAACTCCATAGACACTCTCCCCTGACCAAAACAACCCGTGCCTAATTTTTGGGAATTTTTCTGAGATGGGCAAGGCCCCTAACATTTCATCGAACACCTTTGGTGTTTTCACTTTTCCAAAAATCTTGTTCTGCAAAGTTTAAGTTCTTTGATTGTTTCTTGTTTGGATGTGGTTGTTGTGATCTTGTGGACACCGTAGTACTTTTAGTTTTGCGTTTGGAGCTTTTGTTCGTCGGGAACGTGGTGATGCCGCCCGTGGCGCGCTCTGGCCGCCCAGACGTGCACACCGGCGTCTCCCTGTCCTCTCCCCTTGGTCGCTGCCCCGCGTAGCCACGCCGTGTCCAGGCCCCCCCCCCCCCCTCCCCCTCGCTGCACCTGGCTCCGGTGAGAAGAGCCATGGCCAGGCCCCGAGAGGCCACGCGGCGCTAGATCCCCCTCTCCAGCGCGCCGCCACCGGCTAGCCGACGCGCCGCACCCACGGTGTCACCACAGGAACCCCCGACCCGTCCCCATCTCGCCACTATGGACGAGTGCGCCACACGCTCGGCGACGCGCCGCATCTACACCATCAACGAGATGCTCGCCGTGTCACCACCGCAGCCCGGACCCCTCACCCCGCTTCCTCGCTGTGCCTATCATGGTGGCCGCCCCTCCAGCCCTATAAAAAGCCCCCCTGCAGCCCCCAAGCACACCACACCTTCCCCTCTCCCTCCCCTGGACCTCTCTGCACAGTTAGCTGGCGATTGGAGCTCAAGTTCGACCGTGTTGGCCAGAATCGTGGCCGCGGATCCTCGGATCACCGCGAGCTAGTCTGAGCTTCGTTCGTCAATTAAAAGGGAGGGGAGACACCACTTGATCTCCGGGTTCTTCCAGTGCAACCGGTTCGCAAAATGGTGCGCCGTAGCCATGACACCATCTTCGCCTGCCGGCGGCGAGCTCGCTGGACGAGCACCGGGGCGTCGCCTTCCCCTACCTCCCCGTGGCCGTGGTCTCCGTCCTCGGACGCGCCGCGGCGGGGCGCTCCTACCCTTCCCCTCGGTGGCCATGGGCGCCCACCGGAGCGACGGCGACGATCAACGGCCGAGCCGGCCGTGCTGCGCAGGCCCTCCCGAGCTCTTCACGCGGGAAGAAGAAGGAGGCCAGCGTGGCGCCAGCGTGGCTCGCCAGTGACGCCGACAGGCGGGCCCTGCCTGGCCCAGCCGCCACGTCACTTAAGTGGACGCGTAACCGGCGCGTTACGCTTTCCCAGCGCGAAGACGTATTTCAGAGGAGTGCGCGACCAGCCCAGCCCAGTTCAGAAGCCAGCCCGCTCTGTTTTTTTTTTCCAGTGAGCAGCGGATAGCTATCCTTCGCTCGCTCGTTTCTCTCAAACCGTAACTCCGATTGAGGTGATTCAAATTTGTAAATTCCTAGTTTGAGAAGCTCTGTCTAGTAGTATCAGTTTTACATTTTTTGTAAAATACTTGTATGCTCAGTACCCTTGTATGCCTGCTTAGGTGTATACCGCGGTACCGGCAGACCGGAACCCTGACCCGTGACGCGTCCGTGATCACTGAGCCAAATGGTGTCGATCTTCAGAGGCAAGCTAACCCCTTGCTATGAGCAGTCCCGCAACGTTGTTTGTTATTTGCTTATTGCCATGCCAAGTGTTTATACCTGTCTGCGTTCGGTATATGTTATGTCGGTCTGTTATAGTTGTGTTCTGTATGTTACTTGGAATATTGCTCCTGCCATGTTCCATTATTCATCCATGTGTGCATTAGAATGACGTGTGAATTATTTGTGCGCCCCGCACTTGCGTGGCTTTGTCGAACCCTCTAAATAAACAACTATGAAACATGCGTTCCTATGAGTGTTTGCTTCTTCTCCTTCACCGAGGTGAGGAGCGGCCGAATGTCGTCTTATGATCCTCGGAGTTGGGGGCATTTGCCAAAAGAGTTATTTGCTTCTTCTCCCTCCGTCAAACATGGTTGGCGTAAGCCCACCTGGACTGCGATGCTTGGGACATTTGCTTTCTATTTGGTTCTTTTGCCAAGATTGCTGACACCACGCCGGGTTAATCCTTGAGTGGAATGGATGCTTTCTTTCTTATGAGTTCTTTTCGGTTCATTTTTTGGAGACTACATGCCCAACTAAAACTGGTAGTTAATCTGTGATGGCGCTGGTCGGTGGTATCGCCGCCGTAGTCACCCGATCGACGCTAACAACTTGTGCTACCTTTTGTATTGATCTGTGATGGCACTGGTCGGTGGTATCGCCGCCGTAGTCACCCGGTCAATACAAACAAACGATGGCTTGAAATATCATGTTGCTATTGTCTTATTGTTTGATGATATATTATTATGATATTGTGATTGTTGTGTTCGACTAATCCTCTTTGTTTGGACTTGTGAATGATGGAACTTGATTAAATGAAACACCCCTCCAAACAACGATAGGGTCAGTCCACGGTGCCACTAATCTGAACATCGAAAGCACTGCCACTGTCGCTCATATGGGCGGGCCTTGACCTACGTAACTTATTGAGCCTCCTTTGATGCTACCATTTTGGCAAGTCTAGTCGGTATCATAGTTGGTCGGGGCTAGTCTCGCGAAGGTTCCGGAGCTAGGCGTCGCTCATGGGTTGGGGACGTGCCGGATTCACTTCTGCATAAGGCATAGAGTTATGTTGGTGGCTATACAGGGAGTGTCTTGGTAGCGTGAATGGTCAGGTGAGTGTATCTTGCTGAGTTCGCCTTAAGGATGATATCCTAAAGTACCGGCTGGGCGTGGTGCACTTAGATGGGTGGTATCTGCAACCTCTCGAGAGTGTCAAATCTGGATGTCTAGCCTCGTTCCAAGGTTATGGAACAACAGTTCAGTGTCGGTCACACTGTGTGTCCGTGTCGTGTCAGGAGGTTAAACCTAAGGCTTGTTTGAAAGAAAGATGAACAACCTGATTTCACTAAATGAACAATAAGATGATGCAAGGAATGTTACTTGTGAGGTGAATGGGATGGCGGTGTGATGCGTTGGAAGCCTATAGTTAGGCCAGAGCCAACATCAACCGTGCATGCCCCGGGAGATAGCCAGAGTTGGCTGGATTGATAGCCAGAGTTGGCTGGAGTGATAGCCAGAGTTGGCTAGAGGCTTGGAAGCCTGATTGTGTTGGCAGGAGTAATTATAAGATTTGGTACCAACTGGTACACTCGTGTACTCATCACAGGTAATCTCTTTATTTGATTGCCGGTATACGATCCAACCCCGCCTGGCTTGGACTCTGTACTGGTGATACTCTTGTTGTTTGCTTATGCCATGTTTTGCTTGTGATGCCATGCTACCCTTATGTTATCATATTGGTCTATCTTGAGTAGACCCTTGCCATGTTGTAGGATTTTATTTCCAATGTATATCTTGTTGCATGATTGTTGGATTGTTTGTGGTGAGTGGCGATTCTTGCTGAGTGCATACAAATGTACTCACGAGCCTTGTGATTGTGGCCAGATTTCGGCGAGGATTCATCTTCTACCTTAGCAAGGACATGGAGCAAGAGCGTGCTAGGATCAGTAGCCCAGACAGAACCTGTGGAGTGGAGCCGCTCGAAGCCGTAGCCTCTCATATGTCTTCCGCTGCCAGTTAAAACTCTGTGTCGTGCCATGCTGGGATTGATATTTCATCATTCCTTGATGGCCTTGTAAACCATTTGTAGCACTGATGTGCCTGATTGTGTAATGATTTCCATTATGTTACACTGTTGTGACGTGCGGCCAGTTATCTTGGGATGGCGCACGGGACGACTGCCTCTCTGGTGATATGTGCCAGGGAGGGGTGTCACAGAGCATGGTATCAGAGCACCAGGCTGGCTGTAGACTACCCTAGCATGGAAAGCCCAGCCTTACTTTTGCCTGACAAGGAGCCCGATGGATTTGACCCATCTCCGCCTTACCGGCATGGCTTTTGTTGGTCAACAGTATGGTGCAGTAGGACTTGTCCCAATCCCCGAGTGAGGCTTGCCGGTTTCTTCCATGAGAAGGAATCGACACTACCCATTAGTATGAGACCCAAGTCCTGGCTACCTATAAAATCCCACACTCGCTTGCCATCCTTTGCAACCCAACTCTCTTGAAGCAGATCCCGCTCAGGAATCTTGCGCTCTCCTCTCTCCCAAGTACCTTAGCTTGAGTTGTAGATGGAACCTACCCTTGTTTTCGAGACCACCGCTGAGTTTCGCCCCGATTTTCCACCTCTGTTGTGGGAAGCTGCTCGCGACATTCTTGGTTGTGTTTCTCGGCCGGTGTACCATGTATATCGGTCTAACCTCTCCTACTGCGTGAGCGAGTATCATGCCGATGTGTATGTCGCCATGAGTGCCTTAGGAAGCGTGGCGCCATATGTGATTCAAAGCCACTTCGTGGATTCCCCTGAGATGGCTCTCCAAGTTGCAGCTTGGAAATGTCTCGCTCGTCTGCGGTACTTTGAAGCCGCGATGGAACCTCCCGCGCCTCGCTTTTTTCCGCCAAGATCCCTTGCAAGCCCCAGCAATCCCAGGGTAAGCATCGAAGTGATGCTCAATTCAACCTTGTCCCACCTCGAAGCCTACACCACCGCCTTGGAGAGCATTCTTGCCTACCACTTGGAGGAATGCCATTCTAAATAGGCAAGCCCTTGCCCGAGTCCCGCAGCCCACTGACAAGAGCCCAGTGGATACCAAGCTTTGCGTAGGATCAAAACCGCAAGATCCAGAAGGCAACAAAGTGGACGCCCAGACCAAGTCCCCACCAAGTGAGGAATTCTAAGTTGGTAGGTGAGAATTTGTGAGGTTGTTTGTAACCCCTTGTGTTTTCTTGTGCTGCATGTTTGTTCTGTCCGCGGTTAAGTTGTTCTTAGGTTAGCCCTGTGAAAAACTTGATGTTCTGATTCCCTTGTTAACCACTTGGTTGACATGTGACAGAATACCATGTCCTCTTCTTCAGTTGAAAAGTTTTGAAGAAATGATAGATCACATAAAAGCAGAAGTGGTATATGTGAACCCAGACACATATGCACGCCTGTAAAATTAATGCAAACTTTGAATGATATTATTTTCTAGTATGAGAATTATTTTGTGTGTGTTGCACAAGTTTGACTATTAAGTGGAAGTATTTAAGGAGACACTGTAACCACGGTGTCCCGCTCACTTAATGTTGGCTCGTGCATAGGTTTGAAAAACTCATACATGTAACGACGCAAGGTTCCTCACCCAATATGAACCTTGTGAGGACTCATGTTAAAGAAAGGGCCCAAGCCCTCCACGATGACCCCCATCACAAGCTTGAATATGCTTGTTGAGTGTCCCATCATCGTTGGAGCACAAAAGGATTTTTGTGGAGTGTTTTGTTAGCCGTTGTGTGTTTGCTTATACGGTATGGTTGAAATGATTATGCCATACTGCTGCAATTGTTTGTTTTGGGCCGTGAAAATGCAGGACTATTTTTCTAAAATGATATTTTCTCAGAATAGAAATTCTGCTGTCTATATGCTTGTACCCCAGCCAGGCTATCTTTGCTGCAAGACAAGGAGTATGGCCGGTGGAAAAATTTCAGAAATGAAGGATGTAAGTTCTACTCCAGCTAGAACTCTACAATTACTTCAGTGCAAGGAGATACCCGAAAGTTCTTCCCTCGTATCTATGTCATTCCATAGGGAAAAATCTTTGCAAAAACGAATTTTGGGGTGTGGCCCTACCCCTCAAAATATAGGTGCTTGTGAGCCCATTTTGGGTGGCACCAACATCCTTCTTCTAAAAGAAACCTTAAATTTTTTCAAAACCTATGTATGCATGAAAGTGTATATATAGTTTTTCCAAAATAAAACCCTAGATGAGAGGATATGATAGCATATCCCAATCCTTTTGTTTATAGAATTTTTGGGTAATTACTTACCCAAGTTTACCCTCTGTTTTGTTGAATGTTAGCTTGGTTGTAGACATGCTTGTTTGCTTTTGCCATGGTTGTGTTGTTTATGTGTGCCTTGCCTTGTGTGATCATTTAAGCAAAAACCCTAGCTTATGTTTATATAACCATGGTGGTAGATCCTATATTGTGTGATTATGTGAGCCCCTGCCATGTCATTGTTTGATAGTAATGCTATGCTTGCAAAGTGTCTGGTTTTGAGAAATACCCTGTTGTGTGTGGATTCCCCTGAGTGTTTTGAACTCTACTATTTTGAAGAAAAAGTTTTGAAAAGATTTGAGAATAGGGGTATATAAAACCGTACAAGAAATATCTTGTTATAACCCCGGGAATCTCTATAAGTCTCCGAATCTCGGGACGAGATTCTTTTTAAGGGGGGAAGGTTTGTAACACCCCGAAAATTTAGACCAAATTTTAAATTTATTTTTGGACGCCGGAAAAACTTTTTCGGATTTCTAAATGTTTTCTTCGAACCCGTTGGTCTTTGATTTGACTTTGGTTTCGCTCTCTCAGAAAATTCCCAGCCATTCTCGATCTTTGTCGACCTCCACCATAATTCCATGACCTTGTTTTATCTGTCAAACATCTGTTCCATCTGGAGATTTCAAAAACCCTTCTGCATGTCCTACTAAAGCCCCCACTGCAATCTTAGCTTGGAATAAATTCTACCAAGCTACCATATGGTTCCCTCATACATAGAGATCACTTCCACGAAATAATATTTCCTAGTCCCATGCAATATTTCAAAGATAAACCCTATTTCCTATTATGTCGGTTTCAATCCGAAAATTATCCAGACACCTTCCACTCATCCAAAAATTCTACAATTTTGGGGAGATGCATGAATCCACCTCCCGAACATTTCACTCCACTGTCCCAACCTCATTTGAGCAATATTTGAGGTACTTCCTTTGTAATGCTCTTTTCATGCCTATTTGCAATTCCCAAAGGAGCCCCTATTTTTATGTCTCCAAAAATTCTACAAAAATTAGGGGATGACCCCTAGGCAGTATTTAGCCCAGGTATGCAAAAATATTTGGTACCTTGTTAGGAAACTATTTGACTTTTCCTCTGTCCAAGTTTCTACCCTAAAATTCAAATGTTTTTAAAATCTAGTCAAATGATTTTCGTAGTAGGAGGAGAACACCTAGATGCAAGCACTAGGAGAGCCCACACCTCCGGGAGAAGTCTTGGTCAAAACAAAAATCATTTGCTACTCCAAACAACCTTTTTCCATTTGGACCAGTACTGTTTTTCAAAAGTTCTAGTCGCACCAAGTTTCTAATTTGCAAAAACTTTAGTCACCAAAGTTGTAGAGTTTTGAATTTGGCGTGCAGTGGTGAAAACCCCATCGCGTTTGGAGCTCCGAGTCGCCGGAACGCAACGATGCTGCCGTGTCGCACCCTAGACGCCCGTTTTGGCGTGACCTAAACCTCGCTTAGCCCTAAACCTCTGCCTAATCTCCGGCTGCAGTGTAACCTCGTGCTCTACTACTGATCCGGCTCCTCCCCTTATCCTCTCCACCGACGTTATCCACTCCACCGACAACACAGTGCCATGGAGGAGAGCTTCCCGTGTTCTCCCCTCCCCTGCCTTTAAAAGGAGTAGCCGAGCTCCTCCCCTCCGCTGCTGCATTTGGATGACCTGAGCACTCCTCTCACTCTCCTCACTCCCCTCCACTCCCTAGCATATCCAGGACGTCGTGGGATGCTCGACGTGCTCGAGCTCGAACAATGGCCGAAGCTCGCGAGCACGGCAGCCCCACGCCCGTGGCTCCCCCCTCCAGCCCGAGGCCGTCCCTGGGCGCGGTGGGAAGCTGCGTGACCGTCCCCGACGTCTCCGACGGCCCAGCCGTTCCGGTGTCCCCGCGCCCGGCAACCACCATGCCGCCGCCATGGCCGTGGAGCAGAGCTCCTGGAGCCCGCGGGTGCCGCGCGTGGAGGCCACCCCGCTCCTGGCGCCACCCTCCCCGGACGCGGTGGAGGTCGGGGACCTCCCCGCAGTTGCTGGCCGTCCTCGCCGGGCCACCCGTCGCCGGCATCGACGAGCTCCCCGAGCCTCCCGTGCGAGCAACGCGAAGAGGACGTGCGGGTCAACGCTGGATCGATCCATCGATCGATCCGTTCCTTTTTTTTCTCCTTCCAGCGAGCAGCCCAGCAGAAGCAACCAGCCCAGCGCGGCCCAATCTTGGCCAGCCAGCGGCCGGCCAGGCACAGCGGCGCGCAGGCGCACACGCGGCCCAGCACGGCCCAGTTGCGTGTGGCCGACGGCCCGAGCAGTTTTTTTCCCCCGCGCGATCTGTTTTTTCTGGTGAGCGGCAGATAGCTATTCTTCGCACATCAATATCTTTTGAACCATAGCTCCGTTTGGAGTGATTCAAATTTGTAAATTCTTAGTTTGAAAAGCTCTGTCCAGTAGTATCAGTTTCACAATTTTGTAAAATGCTTGTATGATCAGCACCTTTGTGTGCATGCGTAGGTATTCCGCGGTACCGGCAAACCGAGAGCCTAACCCGCGACGTGTTCGTGACCCTCCAAGCCAAATGGTGTCGATTTTCGGAGGCAAGCTAAACCCTTGCTGTGATCAGTCCCGCAATGTTTGTTTGTTTGCTTAATGTCATGCCGTGTGTTATGTCTGTCTACTGTTATATTTTATGTCTGTCTCCTGTTCGATTGCTATGTCTGTCTGCTATTATCATTGCATGTCTGTTTGTTGTCCATATTTTATATGAACCTTGTATTGTTGTATGTATGCCATATTGCATTTAAATTATTGCACTACATCATCACTGCTCATCTGTGCATCACTCACATTCCCGAGACAATGGCCGGTGGTACCGCCTCAGTCAAAGGAATGGGGGAATTATTACAACTGTGCGTCTCGTGCTTGCGGGGCTTTGTTTGCTTCTTTCTACTTCGCCGAGGTGAGGAGCGGACGAATGTCGTCTTATGATCCTCGGAGTTGGGGGCATTTGCCAAAAGAGTTATTTGCCTTGTCCCTCCGTCAAATATGGTTGGCATAGACCACCCGGACTGCGACGCTTGGGAGCTGACTTTCCATTTGGTTCTTATTGCCGAGGTTGCTGACACCACGTCGGGGTGACCCTCGAGTGGAATGGATGCTCTCTCATTTTTATGAGTGCTTTTCGGTTCATTCTTTTACGGTGACACAGGCCGGGTCTCCCGCCACCGTCATCCGTTTGAAACATTATGCTATTATTCTGTGAACACTAACCCCCGAGTGACACCGGCCGGGTCTCCCGCCACAGTCACCCGGGTATTATTATTATCGTTATGTTGTTATCTCTGCATGCAAGTATTATGTTGCTACTGCCTTGTTGTTGTTGATATGTGATAATGATGTCGTGATTATTTTGCTGGACTAATCCTCTGTTTTGGGACTTGTTGTGATAAAACTTGATTAAATGAAACAACCCTCCAAACTTCGATAGGGTCAGTCCATAGTGCCACTAATCTGAACATCGAAAGCACTACCACTGTCGCTCACATGGGCGGGCCTTGACCTACGTAATCCTATTGAGCCTCCTTTGATGCCACCCTTTTGGCAAGTCTAGTCGGTTACCATAGTTGGTCGGGGCTAGTCTTGCGAACGTTCCGGAGCTAGCGTCGCTCATGGTTGGGGACGTGCCGGATTCACTTCTGCATAAGGCATATAGTTATGTCAGTGGCTATATAGGGAGTGTCTTGATGGCGTGAACGGTTGAGTGAGTGTATCAGACTGTCTTATGGATGTGATCCTAAAGTACCGGTTGTTAATGATCCACTTAGATGAGTGAAGTATTGCAACCTCTCGAGAGTGTAAATCTGGGTATCTAGCCTAGTTCCAAGGTTATGGAACAACAGTTCAGTGTCGGTCACACTATTGTCTTTGTCGAGTCAGGAGGTTAAACATAAGTTCTGTTTGAAAGAAAGATGAACAACCTGATTTCACTAAGTGAACAATAAGTTGATGCAGGGAATGTTACTCGAGATGTGATTGTGAACCAGGTTTAGGGATGGCGGTGTGATGCGTTGGGGAGCCTATAGTTAGGCCAGAGCCCACATCAACCGTGCATGCCCAAGTGAAAGGATGAGGCCAGTGGGCCTAGTAGTTGACAGATGTAGCAAGGCCGTTGGGCCTAGTTGTGATGACAGGTATTGTTCTGTTACTTGGTACCAACCGGTACACTCGTTTACTCGTCACAGGTAAGCCCTTTGTATGATTACTGGTACACGATCCAACCCCACCTGGCTTGGACTCTGTACTGGTGATACCTCCATTGCATGCTTATGACATGTTTGGTTGTCAATGCCATACTACTTTTATGTCATGTATCTAGTATACACCTTGCCATGTTGTAGGATTTTACTTCCAAAGTATATCTTGTTGCATGATTGTTGGATTGTTTGTGGTGAGGGGCGATACTTGCTGAGTGCAAAATAATGTACTCACGGGCCTTGTGATTATGGCCAGGTTTTGTCGAGGATTCATCTTCTACCTTAGCAAGGACATGGAGCAAGAGTGTGCTAGGATCAGTAGCCCAGCCAGAACCTGTGGAGTGGAGCCGCTCCAAGCCGTAGCCTCTCATATGTCTTCCGCTGCCAGTTAAAACTCTGTGTCGTGCCATGCTGGGATTGATATTTCATCATTCCTTGATGGCCTTGTAAACCATTTGTAGCACTGATGTGCCTGATTGTGTAATGATTTCCATTATGTTACACTGTTGTGACGTGCGGCCAGTTATCTTGGGATGGCGCACGGGACGACTGCCTCTCTGGTGATATGTGCCAGGGAGGGGTGTCACATAGGCTGAAGGGGATGGTAGGGATTGGATGAGATCGTTCATGTAATAGATATAAGATCGTTAGGGCATGGTGCCTAGTATCCGTTGTTAGTACTTTATGTCATTGTTGCAACTTTTTATGCTTAATGCTTGTCACTAGGTCCCGAGTGCCATGATTTCAGATCTGAACATGTTATTGTATCATGAGGATAATCATGGTTTTAGATCATATCTGCAAGTTGTATACACATATAATTGTCCGGAACCCGAGGCCCCAAAGTTACAGCAATTGGGATCACATGTGTTCACGGAGTGTTAAAAGGAGTACCTAATTACCAGTAGTTTTCCTTGAGGCCCCGCTAAATGCCTTGTCTTGATTATTATATGAACTATCTTATCCATGCAGGGCCCGTTCATCCATCTCTATGCCTACAGTATTTTAATTCTGCTGTCTACTGCAATCACTACTGTTCTCTCTATTTCACTGCTACTATTATTTCACTACTGCTACTGCTATAAAACTGTTGCTACTGATAATCTGTGTCGAGCAAGTCTATTTCTATGTGCAGCTGAACTGACAATTCATCTGTTAAGGCTTATAAATATTCATTGGCTCCCCTTGTGTCGAATCAATAAATTGGATTTTACTTCCCTTAAAGACTGTTGCGATCCAAAATACTTGTGGGTCATCAATGCCTATGCTATGGAGCAAAAGAAGATGGCGGATGCCTATGCCATGGAGCAAGAGAAAAACATGATTGCTAGAAGTACGGAGGAACAAATAATCATGTTACAAGACGCTTCCCTCTTGGATGAGCCAAGCGCTAAGTGGATCCTCATGATGAAGAAGAAGATCTCCAACCGTGACCTCGGCGTCGATGGCTCCGGTGGAACCGCCCCTTGAAGAATTCTCATTCTTGTATCGGACAACTTGTTAAACTTTGTTAATTTCATTTGAATTTGAACTCCATGTATTGTAATATGGATCCGGTATGTATCGGATCGACGTTGCATGACTTGTATGAGTTTGGAGACAATTGTTTGGGGGATGTGGTTGTAGGACACTAGTTTTGGGGGTCGTCCGGTCGGTGTCCGTGGACGCGTCCGGATTTGGGGGCTATACTTGGAGATGCTCTAAGCTCGTAAACCAGGCTCTTCTCCACAGGCCAAATTTCAGCTGGGCCGAACCATGTTTTTTTAAATTTATGTTGCTCCTGCCGATGACTGATACAAAAAAAAACTGCATCATTTCCCTAAAAAGGAATCAGGAACTGCATCACAAGTTCACAACACAATACAATACAAAAAAGAAGAAGATCCAAGCTGCGTCAGTAACGGAGGTAAAGCGAGGGACGGCAGCTCCAGTCTTAAAAATCAGCTCATGCATATCCTGAGCTTCCAGATAAACCCAGTGTTCGTAGTCAACAGTTGTAGCAAATTGGGTTGCAAAGACAGGGACATATACATGCAGCATCGAAAAATGAAATGAAAATCTGTTGATAGAGATAAATATGGCCTTCCATTCCTTCCTATTGATACTGGCTTTGTTTTTTACATTGTACGTCCGCATACTTATATTATTTATATTATTTGTATTGATAACCATACGGATATGAAAATGACAAGAATATAACTAATATGTTCTCCGCAACTATCAAGTATCCACGTCTTCTACCGTCGCCGGAGAAGAAGAACACCACCAGTTGGTGCACATTTTGACGTTGAATAAACCCTCGCCACAAGAGGTTAATGAGCCGCAATAGTCACCAGTCCTGTGAGACTGGATCTATCCCGATAAGTAATATCGTGCGGAGGAGCCCTCCAAGCCTCTTCAACGTCGGATCAGGGGCCACTACCCCACACATCAATAGGCGGCCAGATCTCCCACCATGTTCCACAGATACACAGCACTCGGCACAGCCACACTCCAAAAGCAGCCCCTTTCTGCCGTCACGTCTAAACGCAACGTCATATCAAAATCGCTTCAAGAACTTAGACTCTACAAGGCTCTCGCCGGCGCCAGCAACACTGAACAGTAGCGTGGGCTGAAAAACCATACTCATACTAACACCCCTGTATGACACCGATGGAGGAAGCAAGAAACCTAAATAATTTAGAACGAAAATAACCACACGAACGAGAGCTGGACGTCTTCTCCCCCTCGTGCTGCCAAGACGGCGAGCGGAGGGGAAGGGGATCGGTGGATTGCCGTCGGTGAACTCTGGCTGCTGGGCAAATCAACGGAGGTAACGATGCTATGAGATAATGTCTTTACAGTCACCTGCGTGGCTGCGCTACCTTCGGGTATCCATCCATCCATCTATCAATTAAACTTTTGTAGCTATCTTGATATCATCCCTTGCTAATCACCTACTAGGACGTCAAGAACTGTACCATTCCCTAGAATCATACTACTTCGGTTGGTCTTGCTGATGATTGACATCAAGAACTGAATCATTTCCCTAAAAAGGAATCAAGAACTGCAGCACAACAACAGAAAATAAAAATAACAAAAGATCACGAGTTGCATCGATAATGCAGGTAAAAAAAGCAAGCTCATAGTACATATCTTCAGCTGCCAGACCAAACCCATCTTCTCTTGTAGTCAACAGTTGTAGCAAACTTGGTCACTGCAAATACACAGTGACATATATTCTGTTTCTGTTTTATAAAGAAGTGACCGAACATATATACTGCTACATATTAATTTCTCCTTCCTATCCATAATGATCTCACTCGCCGATCGGTAGGTACTACAGAGTACAGACAATCTGAATATCTGATCAACGCTATCGTAGTAACTTCAGACATCAGAGAGGTTCTTACAGGTCACCTGAATTTTCCTTTTACACATCGCCCCGTTTACAGTTACAGCGCCCATGTACACAGTAGTTACGAGGAAGGACATGGTGACGAGGCTATCAAATGATCAATTAATTAATCTTTGGTGGTGGTAGTAATCTTGATATCATCGTCCCTTGCTAATCACACACCCGCCGTCTAGCTAGTATGTGCGCAAAGTGCTAGTAGGTCGTGCCTGCCGGAGACGAGAGCGATCGTCTCATGGCCCGATGGTGCCGGTGTCGAAGTAGAGGGTGGTACCGCCGGAGGAGGGCCCTCCGCTGCCGCCGGTGACGCCCTCCATGAGCGCGAACCGCATGTCCTCGGACGGCTTCCAGTGCCGCTTCCGCTGGTTGATGAACCAGTTGTTGATCTGCTTCGGGTCGAGCCCCGTCATCGCCGCCAGCCTCACCTTGTCCTCCTCCTGCAAACAAAACAGCCATGGGAGCATCTGTGAACCGTGAACGGTGATCCATCGATGGCGATCATGCATGACCGGCCGATGCATGCAACATGCAGGGCTAGAGGTTTAGTGCGTACCGTCGGGTAAGGCCAGCGGTAGTGCGTGTTCCACCAGTCCATGAGGGCCAGCCGCGCGTCCTTGGGCAGCTTCCCCTTCTTCCGCTTCTTGAGGAACTCGGTCCTGAGCCGGCTCAGGCAGCCGCTGTACTTCTTCAGCAGCATCTCCTTGAGCTCGTGGTCGGCCAGCCGGGAGCTGTGCTCCTGCATGCCAGCGTCCGAAGCGTCGGCGTCCCCTGAGAACGGCTCGTCCTCTGACGACCCCGCCAGTTCATCTTGCAATCATGGACGCAACACCAATCAGACACTGATATACTTACAGGAAACGTGACTTCTTCAGAAACAGAACAAGAATAAAGATATCATCAGTAAAGCAGATAAATGCAATCAGTCAGCTGTTTGCACAAGAACACACTGAAGCGCATTCAGAAAACCCGAGAATTATCAGACAACATGTTGGCCAGCTGCGGACAGAAATGGCTTCTGAAACTTGTACGAGATTACACAATCAAAGGAATTCCAGAACTGAAAAATTCTCCATGAGAATGTACTATACACTAAGAATAGGAATATTTTGCGAATTAAACAGCGTAATTCATGGAATCAGATGCTTGATTGGTCAGTAAATATTTACTGCCAAGTGTGCACTGCTAGTGCCAAAACTTGTGAGAATGACGAAAGGTTCACTGCTAGTGTCAAAACTGGCCATTTTGCACTTCAGGAAACAGAGATCATTCTCGCAGTGTTGCGGTTGGACTGGGCGTTTCATGGAGGCACGCCTTCTGCGACCCCTTCAACTGTCGTCCAGTTATATGTGGTTGAATGGCCCTTTTCTAATGTTAGTTGAGTTTCATGGGTACAAGCTCTAACTTCTGAAGCTTAAGCTGTGAGAAAATAGCTTCTACAGTCGATAAATGCGGCAGTCAGTTCTGTGCATCTTTCAGAATTCTAACAGTAGGACCTCTAATGAAGTACATCCACTTGGTTGTATCCACACAAGGTAAGCCTGTCGTTGCATTCTTGACGACACAAAGCTTAAAAAAATCTTTCTAGCTTTTTCTTAGACTAGCAAAGTGCCCAGCCCGTGCTTCGCTACGGGAGAAAAAAACCGAGTTTTATTTTGGATTTAAATTCGCTGTCGAATTACTTGTGAATCACTTTAAAAGGGAAGAGAATGGCAATGGATTAATTGGGTCATTAAATCATTTTCAAAATTTATAACTTTGGTTCACCTGGACAGAGGATGCATTTCTTGACATTTAACAAAAGGGTTCATTTTGAAAACATTTTTAGAACTCAAGTGTTGAATTATACGGCCGAAATGTATCTCTGTATTTTGATCAACCAAAACAGATGCAAAAAAGGAAAAGTAATGATGCCAAATTAAACTACATGGTCAGAGCTTTGCATTGATGTAAAGTTTGTTAAATTTGGAGTTGTGGGTTAAAAGTTATGAATTTACAAAGATTAGTTTGTCCTCTGTTTCTTTAAACAAAATTTAGAGAACAGATTAATCTCGGACGTCCGTTCCAACTTAAACGGACGCTCCAGATTCTCCCGTACCTCTTCGATGGTGGTTTTGCAGAAAGGTCCGTGGGTTTTCGGTAAATCGTGAATAAGTCAGTAGGGCGTCTGCCCTGTTGGACTGTGGGTTAGTTTCCCTGTTTGTAAGGGTTTTTTTGCAAAATGAACTTGCGAAACGGTATTCACTTAAGCGGTGGCAGTGGCTGTAATTTCGTTGTTTCGCGAGGGCAAAATCGTCTTTTTAAGGTCGGACGGAAGAAGCCTTACTGACTTTATTAGTAGGCTAGCAAATATGCCTGTTTTTTCAACGGAGTGAGAAAAACGTCAGTCGAACGGCCTATCTCACAGGCACAATTATTGAACGGACCCCAATCCATTAAAAACCCGTCGACCCACCCATCTTGAACCTCACATACCCTTGTATAACCTCCCGACGTGTTCCCTCCAGATATAGTATTGTCGACCCACTTCACCGCCCTCCCGTGGATCCTGCGCCACCTCCCACGTGCCTCCTCCACCGCGCTATTGCTTGTCAGAATTTTTGGTTAAAAATGAAGAACATTTCCAATATCTTTATTTTCCTATTTATTGGAAATAATTTTCTCGTGTACATGTATTTGGGATTGCTCTATTGTGATGAAATGTGTGAGGGAAAATGGAAAAGAGAGTTGAATGCTGCTAAGGGCTAACGTACAAGCCTCATAGGCCCCATCTGAAGGATAAGGTGCTGGCCTTCTCGTTGCAACGCACAGAATTCCTCAACCAAAAAAAATGCAACGCATAGAAGGGAGGAAAGGGGATCGATGCCTTCCAGCGCATCCAAATCATGCGCCACCGCGGCCTCCCTTCCGCCAGAGCGCGCTACCACGGCCTTCCCTCCACCAGAGCTCGCCGTCCGCCCACCACGTCCCCTTCCCAGTCATCATGCTTCTTCCATCGCACGCCGCCACCGTAAAATCCCTAGTCTGCAACGCCTCTATGTTCGCGTGCTCGCCAGCTACAGCACCCGTGCGTCGCTTGGCAGGCGAGGACCCCGCCGCTCGTCGTCGAGCTCCTATCCGCCGAGCCAGTCTTCTGCATCCCTAGTCCGCTCGGCCGGCGAGGGTGCGGCGCACTTCCTCTGCGCCGAGCCGGCCGTGCGGGCGACTTTACGAGCTGCCCGACGCGGCACTTGACGAGCTGCAGGAGCAGGACGTGGCCATGGCGGAGGAGCAGCGGGCCACCTTGCGCAGGAGGCGGGGGGCCATGGAAACCTTGCGCGGACGGCGAACGACCTTGACGAGCAGCCCGACGCGGCGCTTGATGAGCTGCAGGGCTCGGCCATGGCGGCGGCAGCACAGGGCGACCTTGACAAGATGCCGGACGCGGCACTTGACTCGTGATTTCTAGGCTCTCCACAGGTACAGAATCGAGCTGTAATACCATGGATAGCCGGAATCGGCAACAACAAAAACATTGGCAAGTGGTTCATTATTTTTGTTTGAAGAAATTTTTGATAAATGGCACGATTAACTAAGGCTTGGTATTTGATTTATAGTCGCAGAAATTAACCCTAACAATATACTCCCTCTGTACCAAATTACCCTGCGTTTTGGATTTAGTCCAAGTCAATATTTGTAAACTTTGACTAACTATATAAGAAAAAATATCAATATTTGTAATGCGAAATAAATATTTTTAGAATCACCAATAAAATATATAGTCGTATAATTTTTGTTCCGTACTATAGATGTTTGTAATTTTCTCTACATGTTTGGTCAAACTTTAAAAGGTTTGACCTTAACCAGACCCAAAACGCAGGGTAAATAAAGACAGAGGGAGTACTTAATGCATTACCTAACCTTATACTTAATGTAATCGCAGCTAAATATCTTCCTCATTCAATATGCTCAACTTGCACAAGGTTGATGAAATTAACATTATGAGGTCAATTTACATCATTAATGAGATAACCAGAACCGGTATTCTCTGACAGCAAAGCTGGACCAGAATTATACTATAATCATGTTCCATACCCCTTTGTAGCACCCAGTACATTTCTACTTGGCAGTATACCAAACATACTAGAAGGACAGGAAAATAACAAAACATGAACTGTAGTTCATTCACAACTACTACTGTTTGCTACGTGGTATGTAATGAACGGGCCACATGTTTACAGTGTCCTAACCTTCACACTACCAAAATGTACTATGACCACTTCGAACTCACCTGTTCATGATGGAAAGATGAGTAAATTTCTCAAAACCCCTTCTTTTTCTCAACACTACAAAAAAACCACGACTAATAATAATATGTGTTCCACATAAATACGCTATCTCTGTCACAACATTTCACCAAAACTAAGGGTCTCCCTGTATTATACAAATTTTAAAAGTTAGCAAACATAATGTGAATTCCCATAGGATTTTAAAACACATGAATTTTGTTAAGGTGTGTGTTTGGATGGTGCATAAGATAGGAATTTCATAGGATGGAGTGCAAGCATGTTGGAATTTTCAAAACAAAGATGAGGTTTGTTCTCATGTTAAGATTCCTATAGAATGGAGGGTATACGAACAATCTTCATTAGGAAATTGGTGAATTCAATCCCATGATCCAAAGGGATTCCATAGGGTAAAATCCGGATTGCAATCCTTGAAAATTTCTATGACATCAATTCAATCCAAAGAGGGCCTAAATATGTATTACGCAAAACTTGCTCTCCCTCCCTCTCTCTCTCTCACACACACAACATCAGATCAATACTCTAAGAGCTCCCTTGGATTCAACTACCAAAACCTCACGTGTAATGTATGCACACATTTGCTCTCTTCAAATTCCTGGAAAATTAATGTACGTGGGAGAGCAAGTCTACAAATTCATATGTTGTGGTTTCCTGTAGAAATAATGATTTTTCTATTACAAGGAAGATAAAACCCACACCACTACACAGACGTACAACACGTACACACCAAAGCGAGAACATTGCCATCATCATTCATGCCCTAAAAAAATGGAGGTCAGGGATAAACCCGCACTAGTCTAGAAAAATTACTACTAAACACACAAGTGTGTGTTCTTCACATGCTTTGGTTTCCTGTAGAATTCAGGAAGCTACTACTCACTCTGTGTTCCTGATTAAGATGTTTTGGATATATCAATTTGTACTACATTGTGCTTAAAATGAGTGAATATACACATTAAAACGTATAAAGATACATGTGAATCACAAAAACATCTCATATTTATAAACCGATGGTAGTAAATTATTACTCCTGCGCTTTTAGAATCATGCGTTCCAAAGAGACCCATAACTCCATAAGGGTTCTGTATAAGTGCTGACAAGATGCCATAGATGCGGATAGCGAATGTGCCTAGTTTGTTAGCACTTCTAGAAAACTTGAAACGGAGATGCTGCCAATTGATATGTCGAATGTAGCGTATCTATTCGCATACTTTACAGTGTTTACATGCTTATTTTTTCCTAAAAAGTGTGGTTCTGAGGAAGCTTTAGGAAGATTGATTTGCACAGTGTTGATGGATTTGCGGAAGTATAATGTCTTGGGAAAAAATGCTGCAACCAAAAATACGTAATGTTGTTAACTTGAATTTGAACTCATTAGAAAAGAAATGAACCTAATAAAAATCCTACACTAAGATCAAACTGCGTTTAGAAGTAGCAGCTATACTTATGACACATCTCACTAAATCGCCGGCGCATTATATCTTGGAGGACATGAACTTAAGAACAACCAATACACATCAAATTGGTAAGCATGCAAACCAATAATACTTACTAGAACTAATCCACGCGAGAAACCATATCTAGCAAGATAAATCTCCACCTGCCAACCCACGGCAACAAGTAAATCTTCACCATTGGGCACGAGTGATTAACCAGCGTGCAAGAGCAAGCAAGCAAGATTCTCCCTTTTCCAAAGCCATCCCAACTCTCCTCTCTCAAGTTCCATCACCGGCCCGGCCTGCAAAGTCTACAAGTAGCAGCTATCTCTCTCTAGCCTAGCTATCCTCGAGAGAGAGAGAGAGAGAGTGTGTGTGTGAAAGATCTAGAGAGAGAAGACATGCATAGGTAGCTCGCTGATGGGCTTCAAGGACGGACGATGGAACCTTGGACAAAACCCTACACGAGCACCACCCGATGCTTTACTCTTCCGGCCCGTGGTCTGACACACCTGCGCCCCATTTGCTCGCACACGCACGCATTCATCATCCACTCCACACGCACCCGCATACAGGCGCTTTGACAAGACAACTCGGCAATGGCGATCGAATCCGAGGCCGGAGAAAACCAAATGAAGGTGCATGCATGTGGATATTAGTAGTGATGGAGCTTGCTAATTAAGTAATTACCGGAGTGCGGCGAGGTGGCGCCGCCGCCGCCGCAGAGGGTGGTGAGCTGCGAGCGGATGGTGGTGAGGAAGGAGGCGACCTCGTCGAACGGCCGGGAGAGCTCCTCCTTGTACCGCGATAGCAGCCGGCAGTAGGCCTCCTGCAGGCAGCATGCGCGTGCGCTCGCCGTGTCATCGGTCTCTCCACCACATGTAATAACAAGCTAACAAGCTAGGGAGATGATGATTAAGAGAGTGAGCCTGTGGAGCTCCGTGGACTACTGTACCATGAACTCGTCGAGCTCGGGGTCGAGGCCGATCTCCCCGGCGGCGGCGCCTCCGCCGCGCCTCTCGGGCCGGCCGATCTCCTCCAGCAGCGCGGCCACTTCCGGTGGCGCGCCCACCTGCCAAATCAAGAAACAACATGCCAATCAATTCTTGGATGATGGCAGCTACCATTCGAGAGCAGCTCGAGCTACAGCATGCAAGATGCGTGGAGCTGGGCTGACCTTGCGGCATTCGATGTAGGCGGAGAGGAGGGAGGGGTAGCGGGGGTGCCCGGCGATCTGCGCCTTCATCAGCTCCGTCAGATCCGCGGTCGCCGGAGGGTGCGCCGCCGCGGGCTGTGGGGGAGAGCCGGCGACCCCGGACGCCTCGCTGCAGGCCGCGTCGCCGCCGCCGCGCGAGATCCCCGGGTGGATGCTGTACAAATCCTCCATACTTCGGCGATCTCCTCGATCGCTGGCTCGCTGCTGGTGCTCGAGCTGCAGCTAGCTCACTGCTCACCTACTACTACTACTCACCGTCTCAGTCGACAGCACAGCTAGCTAGCAATCTGCCAGCCTCCATACCCATCTCATCTTCATGTACGCATAATATACTGATACAACTAGCTGATTCTGGAGGGGGGAGAGGTACGTACGGTATTATATATCTTCCAAGAAGAAGAACTTGAGGAAGAAGATGGAGAAAAAGGCAAGAGAGAAGTTATGGGGAATTCAGCAGCCGTGTGCGCTGCAGCCTATGTTACTGCTGCAGCAGAGGAGGAGCAGGGTGGTGGTCGTGATCTCGGCGGGAGACATGGGGGGCGGGCTTTGGGAGGATGGAATGGAAGGAAGAGGCGTCAGAGCGATAGAAGCTGCGAGATTGGGAAAAGGGCATGAATAGCTAGCTTGGAGCAATCCATGATTGGTAAAGTTTCCGAGTTTTTTTTTCTGCGGAGAAGGAAATGTTTTCTATGGACTTTTTGTGTTGCGAGAGAGAGGGGGCAGTCGATGACGGGTGGCTGTTTGCATGTGTGTCCATGTTGGAGGTTGGAATTCGAAGGATGCCCTTACTGAGGCTTGAGTGAGATTTTTTTGGTTCAGGGTAGCCAAAAAGGCCTGTAAAAATGCACACGGCAGTAAAAATATGCAAGGGCATCCTTGGGTTATCAACTTTCATATTTTCGATAAAGGAGCTTCACTATACTCAAAATTTATGTCAAAATAATGCAATTTCAAAGGTAAGAGATTATAAGGGCAGGGAGAAATATATTACATGTGTAGCGCATAAGCGAAAAATAGAAACACAAAAGTTGCAAGAAAGATAGAGAGACATGGTAAAAATAGAGCTCTACACAAAAGAGAAACACAAATAGGTAATCAAGAATTGTTGGCCTTGGCTAGCTCCATTGTCGTCGATTCTAGTTGAGCACCTTTCGAGAGAAGAAAAGACTACCTAGGGGAATTAGCTAGACAAAGTTAAAATGAAACCCTCGCTAGCCACAACCTCAAGGGAACAACATCCTGCACCATGACGAGTTGAGATACCGACCTTGTCAAAGGACCACCTCAAATAAGACCATGTCGGTGACACCAGTGTCACTACTACAAAACCGTTCATAATGAACATCACACTACCAACCGAACTAGCGGTGGAAATCATACCAACACTACTGGCGGCTTAAAGGGGCTAAGCTTTGACCAAATGTCCATCCCTAGCCAAAGCTAAATTTAAGCCCGAAAGTATTGAATTTACATCATTAACGGACAAAACTAAATTGATGGTACCAGAAACTTATGCTTGTTAGTAGGATATATCTCACCACACACCTGCTTTTTGATCAGTGCTCAATTCAGTCGACAATAAGCCCAATTTTTGTTACCAGAATGTCCTCCATAAAGGATCTAGTGACAAGGACCCCCCTCCACGTCGCCGTGACAAGTACTAGGAGTTCCTTCAGGATAGTGTAGAAGAAGCTCTTGCATTAGTATCTAGGCTGGATGGTTGTGTCGTCAACCGAATCCTATGGGTTGGGTTTGACAGCAAGCTTGAACCTTTTTGTCTGTTCTTGTAAATCAGTTAAACCGAATTTTGTGTCTGCCAACTTTTATATAATAACTCCACTAAACTGCTAACGAGCACACCATCTATCAGTGATGACGCCTAAATGTGTGCCATAAGTGTATTGTTATGCGCTACTGTGTGTAAGTGTGTTGCAAATGTTGTTGAGCTGCATCACGAAATTGAGCACTTGCAGTCGGCGCATGTCAAGGTGTTTGCGACTTGAGAGATTGTTGAAATACATGAATCGGGAAATTTTTAGGATTTGGATGTGACGCCATTTAAAACTCTGTCGTGATTGTAAACTACTTAGAACATTGATACGGTGGTTTACCTTTGCAAGCCCCCAATTTTGCGAGTAGACTGAAGAGGGACTTCTTTTTGCGGGGAATCGAAGAGGGGCCTTTAAAAAAAGAATTATTATGTTTGCACTATAGATACACAAGAACTTTCCTAATTATTTAAAAATAAGAGATGAAGTAAAGGAAGAATTTGATGATGTTTTTTTCCAAATTGCACAGATGATGTATGAACTAATGATGCGAATGGGACTGGCATGCAAATACCGAACTACTAGACGACCAAGTAGCAAAGATGGAGTGTGGCCGTGGTCGAGAAACATGGGCAGCCAGTGGACTGTGCGAGCAGCTTCGTTGCTTCTTTCCGGGAACAGCACACAACAACAGTTGATGCCCTTTCCCTTTGCTCACATTTGCCTCAACAGCCACTCTTACACCTCCGGGCCCATCACCCACACGTGGGCTGGTGCGCACTGTGGGTGGGTCCCGACTCCACGAGCCAAGAGCCGGTCAGGGGGGACGCCCGTAATTACAGCGCTCACCAGTGCGTGCGACGTGATGTGGGTCGACATGTCGGACTGTCATTGGCTCCTGATTTTTTTTAAAGGATCTACACTGCGAATTCACCAAAGATTACAAAGAAAGAACAGGAAAACGCAGACGTACAAGCCTTCGACACCCAGCGCAACAGCAGCACACGAGGAAGCCGCTGAACCTCCGCATCGCCTGAGGACAACCTCCATCGCCGAACATCGCCGGAGAGGGAGACGCCAGGCCGCCGCGAAACCCGGGAACGGGAGCACCACCTCACTCATGTAGACAGTCGCATATGCCGCCCGCCGCAAGCGACGGGACTGAAGAACGCTTAACGCGCACGGCCATGGCGCCACCTCCCCGCAGCCACCTCTCTTCCGAAGAACCCTGCACTGAGCTCGAACACAGCTCGCCGAAGTCGCCGCCACTTGCAGAACTTGATCACGCCTTCTCTCCTCGCCACCACGGCCGGCCGGAGAAAAACGAGAAGCAAACCTTGTCGAAGCAGAGCATGAAGCCTGAAGCCCTCGTCCCCACGCCACCACGGCCGGCAGAAGAGGCCAGAACACCACGCCAACACCCAGCGGCCACCTCGAAGATCCCAGAAACCTTCTCCTGTACGGGCGGAGGAGGCAGCCAGCGCCAGGCACCAGCTCCTCGCCGCACCACCCCAGCACCCCCACGACGTGGCCAGGAGGATCCACGCCGAGACGAAGGTGGGGGCGAGGGACAAAACTTCGGAAGCCGGCCGTCACCTTCGTCACGACGACCGCCCGAAGACCTAGCCTCCACAGATCCGCAGATCCGGGAGGACACCACGCCGGGAGCTCGCCGACGCCGCCCCGCAGAGCGCCGCCGAGGCGGAGATCGAACCCCGACCCTTTATTCCAGAGCGCCGCCGCAAGCACCACCTCTCCAGCGCCGCCCAGAGACCCTACTCTACTATAAACATGCCTCAGGCACAGATCCGGGGTCTCCCCACTCTCCCACCGCCGCAACGGCGGCCAGAGAGGGAGGAGACCCACGAATCGGCCGTCGGCGGGGAGCGGAACTCGGCTTTCACCTCTCTCAAACAGTAGCACGGGAGGGGAGGGGAAAGGAGAGTACTGAGAGTCATTTGGCTCTTGATTTTTTCCTTCATTTATAGTACATTTTCTTACTATAATAATGTCTTAAAAAAACAAGACACTATGCTGCTACTACTACTCCCTCCTTCCATGTTTTAGTTCTTTCACATGTTTTTTTTTTGAAGTTTCACCGGGGATTAATCCCCACCTGAATTTTCATATATATGAGACCTCAAGAGGCAGCAAGTTCTTTTTACAGGGGAGAGAGCGCCGAAGCGTACATGAGGAGAGAGGGAGAGCTAGCTAGCCGTGAGGCGGGCAAGCCAAGCGTCTGCATCGACACGGGAGGCGGCAGGGAGGCGCATGCGCCAGAGCGCTGCGTCTTCGCGGCAGCGGCGCAGAAGCATCTGGAGCGATGGAGCCTCGTGGTTGAACACCACACCATTGCGGTGTTTCCACAACTGCCAGCAGCACAGCAGGAGAAAGGTCGAGGACGAGCGGCGATCGAGGTCTCCGCACCAGGAGGCGGCGATCATGTCTTCAACCCGCGACGTGGCGGTGAAGTCGCAGCCAACTGTGGCACAAAAATGGACGGCAAAGGGGCACACAAACATCAAGTGGTTCGCCGTTTCAAGCACCGCAGGGCACAGGGGGCAGCCGCTGTCAGCCAGCTCGAGGATGGTTTTCTTTAGAAGCATGTCCCGAGTTTGAATCTTTCCACGAGAGAGGAGCCACCCGAAGAATTTGACGCGCGAGGGACATGTTGTTTAAATTTGAACTAAAATGAGTAGACGTATACACTATACCGTGTCTAAATATATGTCTATACATGTGACAATGGAAAAAGCCTAACATCTTATATTGTGGAACGAAGGGAGTACGACTCTCTAATTTATGAAGCATCTTTCAAAATGAATTGACGTTTATTTTGTATTTTGGGGGAAAACTAACAACAACAACAACAACAACAACAACAACAACAACAACAACAACAACAACAACAAAATCGTTTATCCATGCATGATGATTTATTAATTTCGTCACACTTTCTTGCATGCACGGTTTATTGACCGGTGGATCTGTTCCACTATGGGTGGGCTCGGACCTTTTCCGCATGGAAAATCTGCCTCCATGCGTGCTCGATCGGACAAACGTCAAACATAGCATCGTCGAATTGTTTACCCATCGTACCAGGCAATCATCACAACTCACAAGACTGCAGGTCCAAGTAATTTTGGAGGTTCATCTTGGCAAAAATAATTGGTCATTTGATAATACTTGGAGAGAAGTGCATTCCTTGAAACAAAAACAGGACCATCAAGTTAATATATATTACTTCGAGGAATAAAAATATATATACGAAGTCCCAGTTCTTTCCACAAACGGGGATATAATTTTTTTAAAGTGCTACAAAATTATAAATACATAACTTCTCTATTATTTTGCAAACATTTAAACATGGCTGTGTTGTGATGGTAAATTATGTTCTTTGTTAACCTACATTATTCCAAACAAGTTGTTTCGTAAAATAAATTTGCCTGAATGCATGGGAAGTTTTTGGTTCAAGATATGTCTTTGATGCCACAAATAGGTTTTTATCAAATCACTTGTTAAGTTTTTGTTATGGCATACCCTTTAGTACAATTTTAGGTCTGCCAGTACTACCATGTCATCCACTGAAACTCTTGTACTTAGTAGCAAAGGCACCAATGTCTATTATGGTTATGATGACGGTGACGTGCAGGCCTAATACGATAATAGGTGCAGGAGCATTAGATAACACTATCATTCTTTTCCATTTCTTGCGACTTGATAATACATCATGCAATCTTATTTGACGCCCCAATTTCCATTCTCATGTCTTCTCTATATACCATTAGCTCTTCAAATACTTATTATTTGGTTAACAATGGGAAACTACTTTATTTTTTGCAACTACAACCACTATAAAATTATGTTGATGTCTCTATGTTGTCTTGAAAATAAATTTTGATGAATGCTTCTGAACGAAGACTACCACGACCCATTGCACTTGTGGGTATCGGTAATGGTGGTCGTTGGTAAAAGAAAATCTTTACCTGTTGTTGCCATGATCCCGGACGAAGCCTACCTCGATCCTCTCGGAAGGTGTTCCTTCTTGGTAATTGGTACGTAGGCATCATCATGGAGCCCTAGTGCCTCTTCGACCGTAGCAGTCATTGGTTCTTTGGGTGAATCCTCATATTTATTTTCATCAAATAAGGCAATTTCATCATTCTACGTGGCGTTCACTCCTTACGACACCCTGGAGATCTTGACTAGTGTTGGAACCTTGCTTGCCGTGATGCGAGACTATTTTCATACCAGCTAGTGATTTTGGTTTTTGTAAATGGCACTAATCAATGGGTTTGCACTAGTCGCGGTGAGTTCCTTTGATCTTCTAGTGTTGGAGAGGCCCAAATCCACCTACTTCCTCTTTCGTATATGTACATGTATTCCCTCTCAGACATCTTTTTGTTTGTTGGAGCGTCATGTTGGCAGCGATGTACCGACCTTAATTTTCTGCTACATTTGCTCAATATAATCATTGTTTTCATACCTTTATTTCCTTAATTCCCAAGAAATTATCCCTTCGCTAAAGGAGAAAACATTCTCTTCCTTCATTTCCTCTCTTCCAACTAAGTAAAATCCGCTACTATAAAAAAGAGGTTAACGTGTGTCACCCTATTATACATGCTCTTACAAAAGCACATGTTACGGTGAATCCAATTTTCATGGTCGTGTCTCCCGATTGTATTTTTTTTGAACTGTGGGACAAAAGCTTTGCCCCAACCATTTATTAAGAAGGAGGTGCCCGGTTTATTAGTGGAGCGCCGGGCGAAAACCATACAACAAACTCCAACAACATGAGGCAACACAACCACAAAGGGCAACACCTAAAACCAGCAACTCACGAAGCGACAACCCCACACAAGCAAAGCAACCGCAGCAGACGACTACCCTAGGACCACGCAGCTGCCATTAAGCAGTCGCGGGCGCCTTACCAATGGCGCCACCCTTCTTACATATGCTCCTAAGAGCCTTTTTCACCTTCTTGATTTTGCCGGTAGAAGCTGCGTGGTGCGCACAAAGCGAACTATTCTTTCGCCTTTTACTAAAGTCTCCCGGTTGTAATTTGCTCCCCTAGCAGGTATGTTGTGAGCTTAGTCCTTGCTAGGTTGCTCGCTCGATACTTAACATCAGGGTCTCCATATACATTTCTTGAATTAAGTTCTGCTTACTATGATCTTTCAGCCTAAATTTAACTTGTCAAACTCCATTCTTTCTTGCTCCTGACAATTCAATTCCCTCGGTCATGCGTCTTTCAACGAGATGATAAGGATGGTTCCACCATTGGCAACCCCACATTGATAAAAATGGAAAACCAAATAAAAAGAGGGTATATACTTACAAAAGCAGGCATTGGTTTAGTCAAATCCCTTGATGCTTAGAAAAGGTGGGAACAGTATTTGTGGTACTGTGACTAATGTATGGGAGAGCTTCCCTTTCCAAGTTCCAAATGTCACCACACATGCATGCATAGAGGAGCTGTCCTTGGTCCAAGAATGGAGTAATTAAAGTTAAACAGTGTTGTGGGCTTGTGGCTTGGCTTATGATTTAATACCTCAAACCAAGGAATTAACCTAAATAGGGCAAGTTTACATGATTGATGGAGATAATTAAAAAGCTCACACATTTCTGAGTAGAAAAGGTAGAGATTTTTTTTCTTGGATGTGAGCTGAAATAGAATAGGACTGTTGACAAGCCAGGACCACAAACGGTTTGTTTTACACAGGAGGCCAGGACCACAAACTATCTCCAACTGCCAAACATCCATATGGGATTTTTTACTGGTCTCTGGATAACAAGCTCAGAGAATTATCTAACATTCCTGTTTTGTAAGCATATAAATAGTATCATTGGCATGTGCATATGTCAATACGACGACAAATCAATTCTCTGTAGAATACAAAGGTTATCAATTAACAAAGTTTTTATTCTTATGTACAGTAGCGTTTTTGTTTTCTGGAGAAAGGGGAATCGAAACCAAAAGGAACCATGGTGCATTATTGGTCTCACACCCTGCTTCATTGAGACAAAATCCCCAAGAAAAGGACAGCCACAGGCAGCAAATCCAGAAGAGGAGAGCCTAGATCGACGACCCAATCCCCATTCAGTTTGCTGTTGATTACATACATACGACACTGATGCACATCTAAATCACCTGTTCCATGTGTACCCTGGTTGGCTTCTTTGTGCTAATTAAGGTTACGTTCGGCATGTAGCAATCTTGAATTTTTTTGCCAAGTTTTGGGGGCCGAGTTATTCAACATGATAATTGTTGATATGAATGGTTGATCTAGAAAAGTTGGGCAGATGAAGGTCTGTTTCAGAGTGAAAATTGTTTTCTTTTATTCGACGTGAGCTCGTCTCCACCGTCCATGATAAGATGATCCGTCCACATCGACCTCCAGCTCCTGCTCCAGTATAACCTATACCTAGCAGCTACCACTGATGGTTGGATATCAGTAAACGTCTCGATTACCAGGAGCCTTTCTCAGATCACTTCATCACTCATCTGTCCAGTCGTCAGGTTGATCTGATGTCTGATATTTCCTGTCTTACATTCTCGCGTCTCATCCTATTGGGTACTCTCTGTAATATTTTGGCAAAGAGCTTACACTCTGTAACTGTAAGAACTTCTTCTTGCGGCAATACAGTGAGTTTGAGTGTTGCATTTCACATTCAAAATTCTTTCAAGTTCCAGTCTTATGGCAAAAATCATGTGTCTTTTGGGAGTTGGAACTTGTAGCCTGACAGGTAGTACTTTTTTAATTAAGCTCTCTAGGAAAGCATGGTTAGCGGGGAGCTAAGCCAAGCGAAAGCACAAGCGTCTCCTTTTGCAACCTCTGTCATCTTCCTCACCCTGCATCTCGATCCATTGGTGTGAGAGAGATTTTATAATGAAAACTTAAAGTTCCAAGAGTGCCTAGAGATGTGCATTATGCCCTAGTAAACTACTAACAGCATGTCAGGATGCCAAAAAAAGATTCAAACGGAAAGAGGCCAAGTACTGTATTCGGCATATTTCCACGACACAAGTCCACGTGTTTGGTCTCTGAACCACGAACTTCCAGCAGAGTATATTTTACTAATGCAAGAGGCCGTTTAACCAATTAACGGCATCACCAGGGGACAGAACAAAAGAAAGGAGGTCAGCCTAGTTGGGAGCTATGAGATGGATAGTTTTGTGCTTTTGGGGCACATCATCTCGAGTAGGTGTTTGTTAATAGTCTAATCAAGAATGTATGTCATCTCCAGAAGAGTCTCATCCATTCTAGTTATGCCAATACATGATTTGATCATTAGTCTAAGCATTGGAACTAGGAATTGTTGCCCAAAATAGTAAGGGGATAAACGCTAACATCAAGGAAAGATACAAGATATTGCAACAGATGGAAAGAGCAGGATGTTACGATAATGGCGTCATGCAAGATCAAACGACACCGAGGCACGATGTTTGGTAACGCAGTTCGGCGAACTCGCCTACATCTGCGGGGCATGACTACGGGCGCTCCTCCCCAAGATACCGCAACACCGGCCGCCCTAGGCTCCGGCACAAGTCGTCGGCTCCCCCTGCGTGCCAATTGCTATCTAGTCGTCGTCATGGGTTACAACATGTGGTGCCTCCTCATTATATGGGAGGCCCTAGGATACAACGTGTTTGACTAGAACACTACACGTACCCTATCCACATCTACTACAACACCAAGTCCATGTAACCCTACTCGTACATAATATTCGACACACCAAAAACAACACTCCACCTTGGCGAATATTCTCCACCACTTGAGTCTTGTCCAAGCGTCAAAACTTCATGTACTCCGGACTTGGGTTGTCGTCTTCGTAGCTTATAGTTCGCTACCCGACGAGTCTTCCTCAAACTCGTTGCCTCCGTGGAACACAGCTGCTACTCCTGTAACCTCATCCTTCATGACTCCACCTGCAACTAAGAGAACATCGCCATCCAAGTCACCACTATGAGTTACAACGTTAGCACTTGACCCACCATTGAGAACTGGACAGTCCCTTTTATAATGTCCCCACTGCTTACACTTGTAACATTGCACCTTCTTCTTTTTCTTACCCGCCTCATGTCCTTTCCCGCCTAGCTCACCCTTGACCAGCAAACCAACGCCATGAGCGACTTCCTCCGTGACCTTCTTCTTCCTCATATCATAGGATAATAAGGCCGCAGTGATATCCTCAAGCTCGACAGTCTCCTTGCCGTACGTCAAAGTCGTGATCAAATGCTCATAGGACGGTGACAACGAACAAAGAAGAAGAATTGCCCTATCCTCATCGTCAACCTTCACACTTAGCCGTGCTAGATCCGTGACAATCTGATTAAAGGCATTCATGTGCTCCACAAGATCCGACCCCTCCTGCATTGACAGCTTATATAACTTTTGCTTCAAATACACCTTGGTCGTCGCAGTCTTGGACATAAACTGACTCTCCAGCTTCTCCCAAATCTTCTTCGGCACATTCTCATCCATCACATGATACATGACCTGGTCTGAAAGACACAACCGTATGATCCCGGCTGCTTGCATCTGCAACTCCTCCCAGTCATCATTGTCCATCTTAGCTGGCTTGACATCCCGCAACGCCTTCAAGCATCCCTGTTGCGCCAACAAATCCTTCACCCTTGTCTGCCATAGCGCGAAGTTTCCAGTCCCTTCGAACTTTTGCACTTCAAACTTGTTAGTCGGTGCCATGACCGCTGACTGGTAAAGAACAACTTCTGATCAACCTCCGATGTCTTGGCTTGCCTGATCGTCAACGCCTCTTTGATGAACTGCCACCGTATCACTATCCGATGTTTTCGCCGAAAAGATTTGTCACGATCTATCAAGAAACCTCAGCCCGCACTGTCCGCCCTCCAGAAGCCGTGGAACTTCTTTATCGTAACGTAGGTCCAGCTCCACCTTCTCCTGAACTTGCAGATCGATTTTCTGTGTGCTGCCTTGCCTCCGTCGCCTCGCCTTTTAATACACTAGGCACCGGCCCTTTTCTTTTCCTTGCCTGACACGGAAACCGAGTCTGAGGCTGTCACGTCTTTGCATAGTCTCCAACTGATCGAGTCTAAATTGGACACGACATGCACACCCATCATTGATAACCCACAAGTATAGGGGATCGCAACAGTCTTCGAGTGAAGTAATACCCAAATTTATTGATTCGACACAAGGGAGACAAAGAATACTTATAAGCCTTAACAGCCGAGTTGTCAATTCAGCTGCACCTGGAAAAGCACTAGTAACAGGGGTGATGTGAAAGCAGCAGTAATATGAGAGAAATAGTAACAGTAACACAACAGCAGTAGCAGTAACACAGAGGCGATGGCACCAGAAAATAGTTGATACTACTTCCAATGGCATATAGGACCGAGTGAATATTTGATGATGAAAGATGGACCGGGGTTCCCAGCTATCTACACTAGTGGTAACTCTCCAATAACAAGTGTTGGGTGAACAAATTACAGCTGGGCAATTGATAGAATTATTATAGCATTAAGACAGAACATCTAGTTTATTAATCATACGTAGGCATGTTTTCCATATATAGTCATACGTGCTCGCAATGAGAATCTTGCACAACATCTTTTGTCCTACCAGCCCGTTTGCAGCGGGGCCTCAAGGGAATCTACTGGTAATTAAGGTACTCCTTTTAATAGAGCACCGGAGCAAAGCATTAGCACTTAGTGAAAACATGTGATCCTCATATCTAAACCATCCCCTCCGACTATCCCAGTTATTGTCACTCCGGGACCTCGGGTTCAGGACATAGACATGTGCAAACAACTTGTAGATACAATCTAAGCAATAATATATAGAGCTTAAATCTAAGATCATGCCACTCGTGCACTAGTGACAAGCATTAAACACAACAAGGTTGCAGCAACAATAACTTCACAAACATATTGATAGACTGGTCATAATGTAACAATTCATCGGATCCCAACAAACACAACACCGATTACATCAGATGGATCTCAATCATGTAAGGCAGCTCATGAGATCATTGTATTGAAGTACATGGGAGAGAGAGTACCAACTAGCTACAGCTAGAACCCGTAGTCTATGGGGGAACTACTCACAAACCATCATGGAGTCGAAGTGGAGGCGGTGGAGTCGGTGGAGATGGCTCCGGGGGTCAATCCCCGTCCCGGCAGGGTGCCAGAACAAGAACTTCAGACCCCCGAAACGAGGTCTCGCGATGGCGGCGGCGCTGCGGAAGTCTTTCTGGAGTATGAGATATCTCTTTAGGGTTTTCGAGTCAGGGGGAATATATAGGCGAAAGGGCGGCGCGAGGGGGTAACCGAGTCGGTCAGACCACCTGCTCGCGTCGCCCCCCTTCTGGCCGCGCGAGCCTATGAGGAGGAGGCCGTGGGCCTCCCCCTGGCTTGCCCTTCTGGCTCCGTGTATGCCTTGGAAAAATAGGAGGTTTGGCTTTTGTTTCGTCGAATTCCGAGAATATTGGCCGAACAACTTTTCTGGAACCAAAAACAGCAGAAAACAGGAACTGGCACTGTGTCATCTTGTTAATAGGTCAGTTCCAGAAAATATATAATAATGATATATAATGCATATAAAACATGTGACAATGATACATAAAACAAGCATGAAACATCAGCAATTATAGATACGTTGGAGACGTATCAAGCATCCCCAAGCTTAGTTCCTACTCGTCCTCGAGTAGGTGAACGATAAAAAGAAAATAATTTCTGAAGTGACATGCTACCAACATAATCTTGATCCAATAATAATGTAAGGCATGTGAACTGAGATCAAATCATTTAAAGCAAATGTCTATAGTTGATATAAGAGATAATAAAGCAAGAGTCAAACAAGCTAAAAGTTTTCATGAACTATTGCTTTAAAGACATGAAACCGTGCAAGGTTCATTAAGGATGGTTTAAGTATCCAGCGTAGGAGTTATATCCTTCAATCCAAGCATCAAGCAAATTTTTATAACATAGAAGGATTCAGTCAAGTAAACATAAACATGAACGTCATGAATCAACTGTTTCGAAGTCTACTCAACCGGTGAGCGCAAGCATTTGGTATTGGTACCAGGATGTTATGGCAAAGAGAACATTAATGGGGGTTTGGAAGGCCAAAGGAAGAAAGTCTCACAAAGCTATAAGTGATCATTAGACAAGAGGAAGTCTTATAATCGAAGCTATGTATAGGCTTATGTGTGGGAGAACAAGAGAAAGTCCTCCCACGGGTTTGGATGTACTGGCGAAGTATGCACAACTCTCAATGTGAGCAGAAGGCAATGCACACACCGAAGAGGCTAGCAAATTTGGATGGTGGAAGTGCCAAAAACCGTAGCTTAACATTAGTCAAAAAGAACTCACAAGTTTATTGCAAACAACTAGCAGGTTCAACATTAAGAGCATGATTAAAATTCACTCCAAGAAGGGCCGTTCACGGCGGCACAAGTACCCCGTTAGATCCCTCGACCTTCAGCACAACTTAGTTACTATGATGAACTTTAGACATGGAAAGCTATCAAGTCCAACTACACCTTCAACAATTTTAGAGTTTGTAGTACGGTACAAGCTTAAAGACAACAATCCACTAATGATTTTAACTTAATTAACCAGCAAGCTTTACCATCTAAATACCTCAAAACGTTTGCAAAGAATCAGATTATCAAAGTTCAATGATCTACAAGATTATGCAAGTTTTTCATTATACCACTACCACATGCAAAAATTTCTGAACCAACACATCAACCAAGCAACTCTCCAAATAAATATAAGTGAAGTAAGAGAGTACTTTCTATAAAATAACTAATAGCTCTGAACAAGAGATACATGAAAACCAAGAGCTAGAAGCTAAACAGTGCGAAAATGAATACTCAACGAATATAAGTGAAGAATAGGAGTATTCAAATGAAAAAGCGGAGCGTGTCTCTCTCCCAAACAAGATAGATAGGATCCGACATTGATATGATCAGAGAATAAAACTAACAAACTAAACACAAAGACGCTCCAAGAACAGCACATATGATGTGAGAATTAAAATATAGTTTCACTAGAGATGACCTGATAAGTTGATGATGAAGAAGGGGATGCCTTGGGCATCCCCAAGCTTAGATGCTTGAGTCTTCTTGAAATATGCTTGGGTGACCCACGGGGGCATCCCCAAGCTTAGGCTCTTCACTCTTCTTGATCACAATATCATCCTTCTCTCTTGACCCTTGAAAACTTCTGCCACACCAAACTTCTCATAAACTTCATTAGAGGGGTTAGTACTCAAAAACATTAATCCACTTTGGTTCTGTAGTGACACATTGCAATACTCAATAAAACATTAGCTACAGCCCTCCACGTCTAGAGAACCTTACTTAAAGTCCACAAGAGACAATGCAAAAAACAGAGACAGAATCTGTCAAAACAGAACAGCCAGTAAAGACGAATTTTTTCGAGGTACTTCCGTTGCTCAAATCGGAAAAAGTGAAGTTAATGAAAGATGCGTACATATATAAGGATCACGCGTGATTTTTTCAGAATTTTTCAATTTTTCTGGAATTTATACAGCTCAAAACGTGGACAGCAAAAATCTGTCCCTGCGCAGAAATCCAAATCTAGCATCATCTAATCATTAAAGGCTCTTCTTGGCACAACAATTCGAAAAAGTAAAGATACAAAGGAGTTGTTACAGAAGTAAGCAAGCTCCTTGACTCAAAAAGCAAAGAAAAATTACAGAAATAAAACATGGGTTGTCTCCCAAGAGCGCTTTTCTTTAATGCCTTTTAGCTAGGCTTGATAGTTTTAATGATGCTCTCATGAAAATAGAAAATGAAGCAAAAGGAGCATCAAGAAGCAAATTCAAAACACATTTAAGTCTAACCCACTTCCTATGCATAGGAATCTTGTACACAAATAAATTCACAAAGAACAAAGTGACAAGCATAGGAAGATAAAACAAGAGTAACTTCAAAACTTTCAGCATATAGAGAGGTGTTTTAGTACCATGAAAATTTCTACAACCATATTTTCCTCTCTCATAATAATTTTCAGTAGCATCATGAATAAACTCAACAATATAACTATCACATAAAGCATGCTTTTCATGATCTACAAACACATATTTTTATCAAGCTCACAAATAGTGGGATTAAAATTTCGAACCCACATGTAACAATTTTATAACAAGATGATTGATCACTCTCAAATATATGGGACGCCTAGATAAAGTCAAGACTTCTCCAATCCCATTTTCATTAGTAGCACAATTAATATTATCAAGTAACATAGGACCATCATCTAGAGCTTTATCATAAACATTTTCTAAGCAAAACTCTTTAGTACCATGCATTTCGATATCAGCCACAAATAAAGGATTATCATAAGATTTTTCGAAATAGCATGGATTATCATAAAAACAGTAGCATAATCATTTCACAAGTTTTACTCATAGGAAATATTTCAAGAGAATCCACAGGAACATAACATTCATCCTCCTTTGGTAAGCATGGGGGCAATCAAATAGTGTAAGAGATAAAGAGTTACTCTCATTAGAAGGTAGGCATGGGTAGCTAATCCATTCTTCCTCCTTTTGTTCATCACTCTCCTCCTCTTTTTCATCTAATGAGCTTTCAGCTTCAGCAGTATTTCTTCTTCAGGTTCCTGCAAATTGTGAGTGCATTCTTGTGCATGAATGAGTCTCTCTTTATAATCAATGATATAAGGATTATTGCTGAAATGTTCTATGCAATAATCAAGGATAGAAGAGACATAATCTTTAAGGTCCTTACAAGCAATACAAGTTTCATAATTTTTAGCCATGAAGGATTCTATCTCAGAGGCTCCCATAAATAAAACAAATTGTTCTACTTCTTCGAACCCAAGATGAATATAGTTATTCCAATGATAGTTCACAATTAAAACTTCTTCACTAAACACATTGGAATTTAAGATGTTTAGTATCCTGTTTAGAGCAACAGTTTATATCATGGCGTTTAAGCAAGATTTTAGCAATTGTATTCAACTTTTCTAACACAGCACTCATGACTTCACCCTTTTTGATTCTCTATACTTCATATATAATTCCATAAGTTCTTCCATAACAACAGTTTTTAATTTTTTGTTTTTCAAATTTTTATGGATTTTCGAATTTATAAGAAAAACAAAACAAAACAAAAATAAACTAAACAAAAGTAAACTAAACAAAACAATACTAGACAGAAATAAACTAAGCACAAATAAACTAGACAAAACAAAATAAAATAAAAACAGAGAAGAGGTAGAGTGTACTCCCCAGGTGAACTTATGAGTAGAGCTATGCTCCCCGGCAACGGCGCCAGAAAATAGTCTTGATAACCCACAAGTATAGGGGATCGCAACAGTCTTCGAGGGAAGTAAAACCCAAATTTATTGATTCGACACAAGGGGAGACAAAGAATACTTATAAGCCTTAACAGCGAGTTGTCAATTCAGCTGCACCTGGAAAAGCACTAGTAACAGGGGTGATGTGAAAGCAGCAGTAATATGAGAGCAATAGTAACAGTAACACAGCAGCAGTAACACAGAGGCGATGGCACCAGAAAATAGTTGATACTACTTCTAATGGCATATAGGACCGAGTGATATTTGATGATGAAAGATGGACCGGGGTTCCCAGCTATCTACACTAGTGGTAACTCTCCAATAACAAGTGTTGGGTGAACAAATTACAGTTGGGCAATTGATAGAATTATTATAGCATTAAGACAGAACATCTAGTCTATTAATCATACGTAGGCATGTTTTCCATATATAGTCATACGTGCTCGCAATGAGAAACTTGCACAACATCTTTTGTCCTACCAGCCCGTTTGCAGCGGGGCCTCAAGGGAATCTACTGGTAATTAAGGTACTCCTTTTAATAGAGCACCGGAGCAAAGCATTAGCACTTAGTGAAAACATGTGATCCTCATATCTAAACCATCCCCTCCGGCTATCCCAGTTATTGTCACTCCGGGACCTCGGGTTCAGGACATAGACATGTGCAAACAACTTGTAGATACAATCTAAGCAATAATATATAGAGCTTAAATCTAAGATCATGCCACTCGTGCACTAGTGACAAGCATTAAACACAACAAGGTTGCAGCAACAATAACTTCACAAACATATTGATAGACTGATCATAATGTAACAATTCATCGGATCCCAACAAACACAACACCGATTACATCAGATGGATCTCAATCATGTAAGGCAGCTCATGAGATCATTGTATTGAAGTGAGAGAGCCAACTAGCTACAGCTAGAACCCGTAGTCCATGGGGGAACTACTCACAAACCATCATGGAGTCGAAGTGGAGGCGGTGGAGTCGATGGAGATGGCTCCGGGGGTCAATCCCCGTCCCGGCAGGGTGCCAGAACAGGAACTTCAGACCCCCGAAACGAGGTCTCGCGATGGCGGCGGCGCTGCGGAAGTCTTTCTGGAGTATGAGATATCTCTTTAGGGTTTTCGAGTCGGGGGGAATATATAGGCGAAAGGGCGGCGCGAGGGGGTAACCGAGTCGGTCAGACCACCTGCTCGTGCCGCCCCCCTTCTGGCCGCGCGAGCCTATGAGGAGGAGGCCGTGGGCCTCCCCCTGGCTTGCCCTTCTGGCTCCGTGTATGCCTCGGAAAAATAGGAGGTTTGGTTTTTGTTTCGTCGAATTCCGAGAATATTGCCAAACAACTTTTCTGGAACCAAAAACAGCAGAAAACAGGAACTGGCACTGTGGCATCTTGTTAATAGGTTAGTCCCAGAAAATGTATAATAATGATATATAATGCATATAAAACATGTGACAATGATACATAAAACAAGCATGAAATATCAGAAATTATAGATACATTGGAGACGTATCAGTCACCTTTTCAAATCTTAACAGCTCACGCATTTATGGCTGTCCCTGGATCAATCCAACTTGCACGCACATGGTACTTTCCCTTTTTTTAATCTGTATGCATGTATGGTAATCCACTGGACTCCCGTACCAATGCGTATTTGTCTCTGATTCCCTGTGACGTGTTGCAAACAAACACGGAGATCTACTTCTGTACGCCACCAAACACCTGCTCTTCTCGATTCCGTTCAGCTCGAAAAATTTCGCCGATAATTCCGACGGAAAAACTCTTGCGTTTCTTGATACTCGCCAGCAATCTGCCGCATGCCCTGCCGTGCGTACTTCCGACGCCGACTCTGCCGCTGCAGTCGCCACCTCGCGCATCATCCGTGCACGAGCCATGTGCACCATGGCCACCCGCGTCGTCGACACAATCCGTCTGCAGTGTCACGACGCCGCCCTTGTGCAACACCGAGCGCATCGTCTCGATGCTCTCCCACTCCGATCTATTCGGTCGTCCCCACATCTGGTCGCCGATCTGATCGCGAGCCGAAGCGCCGCCTCCACGACGTCTTCCCAGCCACTATGTCGGTCCGATTGCCACGTCTAGCCAATCCCTGCCGATTGCAGCTCATCGGACGGTCCAGGCCTCCTGCCCGAAGTGTCCGACTCCACCGACCGCATACGCGATCGCCGTCATGCTCCACCTTGCGCCTATCAGACGTTCCCAAGCGCCCGCCGAGCATGATCCTCGCACCTCCAGATGATCTTCTGCATAGCCTCAACCAGGCTCTGATACCACTTGTTACGATAATGGCGCCATGCAAGATCAAAGACGACACCGAGGCACGATGTTTGGTAACGCAGTTCGGCGAACTCGTCTACATCTGCGGGGCATGACTACGGGCGCTCCTCCCCAAGATACCGCAACACCGGCCGCCCTAGGCGCCGGCACAAGTCGCCGGCTCCCCCTGCGTGCCAATTGCTATCTAGTCGTCGTCATGGGTTACAACATGTGGTGCCTCCTCATTATATGGGAGGCCCTAGGATACAACGTGTTTGACTAGAACACTACACGTACCCTATCCACATCTACTACAACACCAAGTCCATGTAACCTTACTCGTACATAATATTCGACACACCAAAAACAACACATGAATAGATAAATTAAAGCAGTAAGCGGCAACCAAAAGCAGAGTGTCAAGAGCATTAGCATATCATAGCCTTTTTGTCCTCTATCAAGCACCACTTGTTTATCATTGCGTCATTTGTTTATTACTACCGGGCCGATTTGTTTATAGCTGCGATGGGGGTGGTGAGATCAGATTCCCCGATGTGTGTGGATAATTTTGGGACACCTCAGCTGTCTGGTTGGATTCTTTGATGCATTAGGTAACACTTGCAGCATTAATTAAAGGGTTAATTAGATAGATGCCACTCTAACTTTTGACTATTTGAGAAACGCCACTACAATTTTTATCTTTTGAAAAACGCCACTACAATTCTTTGTACATTCTATAGATGTCATTATGCCCACTTAAACACATATACTGGTCAATATACTCGCGTATTTCTGTCCTATATACATATACAAAGTGGACCGTCCAAATCAGCTTTTTTTTTAGACAACATTGACCGACTGGTGCCGGCGGGCGACTGCCTCTCCGATTGGATGGAAGAACAAGCTGACTTCGGCTCCAAATCTTCACCTGTAATAGTGCTTTGAACCTGGTACTGAACCTGATGTACGCGTCTAGCCTGGATGTATGGATGAGCTATTTATCCGTGTGCGCATCTTCTGCAGCCATTTGAATGTACGTATGTCAAATATTTTGTACCCTATTATCATGTCACAATTTATAACATGTGTTCCAATTTATTCCGTCTTTTTTGTGTGTGCATATTTTAAGTCCAATCTGGGTGGGCCCACCTTGTATACGTATATATGACAGAAATACGCGAGTATAATGACCAGTATATGTGTTTAAGTGGGCATAATGGCATATATAGAATGTACAGAGAATTGTAGTGGCGTTTTTCAAAAGATAAAAGTTGTAGTGGCGTTTCTCAAATAGACAGAAATTGGAGTGGCATCTATCTAATTGACCCATTAATTAAACTATCGTGGAGCCAAATCTTGAAGATATTTTCTTCCCCTTATCTTGTAGAGGGAAAAAAATGTGCTGCTGCTTTATTATTGAGCATGGGTCTTGACAAATTGACACACTTGTTCTATCTGATAATTTGCGTTGCTCAGCAACTGATAAGTTATCCTCTCTTTTGTTTTTCAAAATAAAATAGAAACCTTACCAACCGACCACCACCAGCCTAAACCAAATATCAGCAGGACGATGTAGCAACCGCAAACTTTTGACTGAAAGGATAACCAGCAACAAACTTCAAAGAAACAAGTAGTTATTGTCGGTTCTTTGTTGATGATTATACAGCGAGCGATTAAAAGCAGGACGTGAACTCTGTTTGACTGCTCTGCAGCTGCATCCACTACGCTCATCTTACCTTGCTAAGCATGCCGCTGAAGGTAGATGTCCTCGTCTGATTGTATCAGCGACGAATCTTCCATAGGCCCATGGCAAGCCCAAGACCGGCGGGGCGTGTAGCAGCATGCGCAAGTGTAGCCTAGTGTGCGGCCATTTTTGCTCGTTGTTGGCAGCAACGACGAATACGATAGCTGTCAAAATGCTAATCGCAAACTTTTGACTGAAAGGATAACTAGCAACAAACTTCAAAGAAACAAGTAGTTGATGTAAGCGCTGTCTTTTTTTTTTTTTTTGAAACTTAGGCGCTGTATTTGTGGATGAATATACAACGAACTATTAAAAGCAGGAGGTGAACTCTGTCTAACTGCTTTGCAGCTGCAACCACTACGATCATCTCAACGTTGCTCAGCATGCCACTGGAGCCGGAAGCTTTGTACTCCTCTGATCGAAGTGCACCAGTGAAGTTGCATGGGTACGATGGTAAGGTAAGATCCTACCGGAAGGGATTGGCGCACTCTGCTGCGTCTGGCCGTATTATTGCGATTATAAAATATAAATACATGACATGGTGATCTAATTAAATATTAGTGTCTAATACATGATTAGGTACACAAGTTCACACCCTTTTCAGGAAATAGTGCACATATTGGTCTATCACCAACCAAACTGTATAATATTTTTTGATTTTTTAACGGGGTGGTGTGTAGACGGCGAGGAGTTGTACGATGTTGTGCTAGTCGAGGTGGAGCAGAGCTACTATGTGTCGCTCGTGCTCATGCTTGCAGGCCGGGAAGGAGGAGGCATAGTGAGGAAGGGGAGGGGAGGAGGGCCGCACGGGTGGCCCATTGGCCAGAGCTACAAACGGGAGTCGCGCATGAAAGGAGAGCGATGACATCACTCGAGGACGATCCCCATCGATTCGCGGCCATATCGGTTCAGAGTTGTGGCGGACCTATCGGATCGAGGCCGAATCGATGAGAGAAGAGCCGGTGGTGGTCACCGGAGGATAGGCGTGAGAGTGACATGAAAATTTTGGCTGGCAGTGCCGCGTTTGGTGACCTTTAAACAGTGGTGGTATATTCGAGACCGAATCGATTAATTAGAGTGGTGGCCAAATTGCCGGAATATAGGCCAAATCGAGGGGAAGAGACGACACTAGTCACCGGTAGAGAGTTGGGAGAACGACATGAAACTTCCGATTGACAGTTAGCATGGGCATGTTGGTATTTCTTTTTTATGGTAGCAGTCCAAATATTTTATTTTTGCAAACTTGATGTTATTTGGCAAAAATTAATAGCTGATGGCGCAAGATTTTTTGCCCCAAATAATGTAGAAAAAGTTATGTGCTAAAATAAGGCAGCAATTGAATATGCTTTAAAAGAAGGGAAGAATCTTAATTTTGTGCGTATATCGAAAACTAAGTTAATAATAATCTTATGTATCCAATGGGATGTTGCCACCTAGAGTTGTGTATTCATCTAAACATACAAATATTATTTATTTCTACATTTATGTTATGTATCCAATACAATATTGACACGTGAATGAATCATAGAGCTCTATTTCTAGTGAGATTTCTACATTTATTATCTTACACTAGAATGGTAAGGCGCGCGATGCCGCACCCAATGTATATTAAAGTATAACATGTCTTCAATACTCCATAGATATAAATAAGTGTATTATCTATAAACCTATTTGTTTCTATTTTGTCATCTTGATTGTCTAGTAACCTTTTTTTGCTGTCACAAACGAAATTGACTACACACAAAACATTATAGGTAAACAAAAAAATAGAAGTTATAGATATGTCTTGGTAAGTTTTGAAATAATAAAAGTCAATCATATAGAAAAATACTTGCACATGCAGACACATTTATCTATCTTATACGTGAAAATGTTGCTTAATAAAATTGAGCGAACCGTTTTTGTACCAAAAAGATTCAAACAACTACTATTTAAAATTCTAAGTCATTCTCAAAAGTCAGAAAAAATACCGTTAGATGGTAGACATAATTGTCTTGATTTACCACTACCATGTTGTGAAACAAAACAGAAAAACAACTACTATTTAAAATTGAGCGAACCGTTTTTGTACCAAAAAGATTCAAACAACTACTATTTAAAATTCTAAGTCATTCTCAAAAGTCAGAAAAATATTGTTAGATCGTAGATATAATTGTCTTGATTTACCACTACCATGTTGTGAAACAAAACAGAAAAACTGCATGCTCCAGACCTATGGATTTTTTTTTAACAAGGACCTGTGGCTTTGGAGTTCATCCATTTGAGAACGTTCTTTGGGGAAATCATAATAAATTGAGAATTAGCACAAAAAAAACTCGTAGAAGAAATAGTTGCTGCAATGCTGATCTTCTCGTCCACGCTGCTCTAGAGAACTCTAGAGCAAGGTTTCCCATATCAGACGACGGTGGTATACGGTGCCCGGAGAGAGAATTGCGTTGAGATACAAGCCCATAAGAGCGAGTCTCGACAGTGTAGTGCCGCGGGTTCTCGATTGCGGACCCGTGCGGATGGTCGCACGCGGGAGGGTGGCGTTGTCTCGCGCGCGCGTCGTCGCGGCGTTGCAAGGTCAATGTGTTGATCTCTTAAAAAATGGGTAGACTCAAGATGGAGGTAGCAACTTCTAATGCGTACAGCGTACGTAGACAATGCGTACTTTACTGGACCGGTTTAGGTTCCTGGCGCGCCGTTGGTTGGTTTTGTGAGTCATCTGATTTACATGACGTGTATTGGTGTGAGGTTAGCATACTTGGCAGCGAGCAGGACCACTTCCAAACATTTTTTAGCATTGCGATAGATATCGACAAAAATGACTTTGACCGATTGATATATTTTTTGTGAGACTTTGTTGGATAATATAATAAAAATCTTGTATGCTCATTTTTATGCCATGCAAATTCATATCAGGAGCATAACTTATCTCTAGGATTTTCAACACGAGTGTATTGTAAAAATAGGGTGTACGGCTAAGTGCATGTTAAAAAACATCACTGTGTAACCGGCCACACAATTGCGAAACGACCCGAGACAAACCAAGTAAAAATGTTTTTTTTTATAACCTGAAATGTGGAACCACAAGCACCGAAAATTATATATTTTAGTAAAAATATTCACAAACTGAAAGTGCGGCCACAATTAAGATTTGATCTTTAGTTTTTTTGGAGCTCCACCTTTTTATCATAACCTGACAAGTGTGGACACAATTAAGGAGATCTATCTATTTGCCCAAACTAAAAAGTGGGGCCACAACTAAGAAGATATATTATTTTTTACAAATAGCTTAAACGTGGGCCACAAACATCAAGAGCTATATACTTTTAGATTTTTTTATTTTAATCTGACAAGTGAGGCCACAATCAAGGAGAGGCCTCTATTCTTAGGGAGCTTAGTATTCTTAGAGATTATCCATAGAAGCCAAAAAGCACATGCAACTGTATAATCTCCACACCCTGAACGTTGTGGAATACCTGAAAATATCAACGCTGAAGTTAATCAAGGTAGACAAGCTCGGTGCCTCTGGTGCATCCATGATGGCCTATTTATAGGCATTACACAAGAAACAAATTCATGTTCAGTACTCAGTAGTGCGCGACACAAGGCTTTGGAGCGGCAGGGGCGAAGCTCCCCACAGGGCAAGGTAGGGCGGCCGCCCTACCTTAAATTTTGGCAAAAAATTACATGTATATAGGCATTTTCTGATGTGCATACAAGTTTAGCCGTTTTTCTGCTCGTTTTCTGGGAAAAACAAAGGAGAAAAAGCTAACTGGGCCGGCTGGAAGCTACCTCAGCCGAGATGGGCTTCATGGGCCGCGCGCGGGGGGACCTGGAAAGGCCTCTAGTGCTGCTGGCACGAGCAGGCTCGCTTCGCTGGACTGATGGAACAAAATTCTCCTCTGTTTTTTGTTAGACTTATTTTTCCTCTTTTGCTCAGAAACAACTTTATTTTTTTCCTTTTACATTTTAGCCTATGATAAGGCATAGAAACATCTAAATTGGTTTCTTTGATTTTTTACACTTATTATATCACTATAGAACATTATCTAGTCAAAAGCCAACATCATCTATTTAAGTGCTTGTTTGCCTTATAAGGTTAAGTCCAAAAAAAGTCATAAATAAGCCTAACCAAACAAGCCGACTACCGTTTCTTCCCTGTGGTGGTTTCATGGTACAGATTAATTAAAAAATCAAAAGAAAATAGAGTTTTCTCAATAAAGGGGTTTTTAGATGGCACTAAAGATTCATTGTCGCTAGCATGTTTGTAGGTTCTATCTGCTAGATAATTTTGAGTTTCAATTTTTTTACTTGAGAGTTCGCCCGACCTCAATTTTTTTCCGTCCTTCGCCATGGAGCGGTGTCAGTCACTATCAGGAAAACTTGGTGGAAATCCAGGTGAATATTCAGTGAAGAGTGACTGAACGAGTCCAGAACTTGAAGTTGAAATTTTGACGACCTGCAGAAACTGCAGTCACACTTGATAGAGTTTGTAGCTTCATGTGACCTCTAGCATAGTATACAAACATACACTCTGAATATAAAAGGATCCAATAATATTTTGTGCGCTAGCATAGGTTTGTGTAAGCTATATTCCGTATATTAATTGCTGTAAATATGATTAATTCATGGCAGGCATAGCTGGAAAAGGCTTTGCAACAGTATAAGGGAAATTTACTGAAATCCATTGAACTTGAAGCAAGCTAAATATTTCATGTTAATTAAGATTTGATCTTTAGTTTTTTTTGGAGCTCCACCTTTTTATCATAACCTGACAAGTGTGGACACAATTAAGGAGAGCTATCTATTTGCCCAACCTAAAAAGTGGGGCCACAACTAAGAAGATATATTAATTTTTGCAAATAGCTTAAACGTGGGCCACAAACATCAAGAGCTATATACTTTTAGATTTTTTTATTTTAACATGACAAGTGGGACCACAATCAAGGAGAGGCCTCTATTCCTAGGGAGCTTAGTATTCTTAGAGATATTCAATAAAATATTGACACATGGATGAACCATGGATCTTTATTTTTAGGGGATTGTATATTGCAAGGATGACAAGAGCAGGCAACTGCCATCCAAGACAGGATTAGAAAAATAAATTAAAATAATTGGTAGAGATGGGTCTTTGCCATCCTTCGGGACCCGGGGATGAGGCCACCGAGACGGTGGAGGGGGGAGAAGCTAGGGCTGTTGTCCACCGTGGCATGCCCCTAGCAAGCTACCATCTCCCATAGTTATTCACTACAAGTGCGGTGTGCAGGAATATGCTGAGCTCGAAAGGCGATAATCGTAAGTTCTAAACCAATGTGAACTTGTTTATGACAAATAAGGTGAAAAAAGTTGGTACAGAATGGTCTTTGCCTTCTTTATATAATATTTTAGGCTTTATAATTTCCACACACCCCGGCGACTAGTCTGAGGCCCATGACGACAAACCCTGTCAGTGTGCATGAGCGCAACCCGGCGTCCCGGCATTTATTCTCGTTGCTGGCAACAAACTAGTAAAATATGCCGACCTAGACGTGTGCTAGTGTTTCGATACTAATTGTCGATGCAGGCAATTGCCAATTAATATGAACTTTGTTCAAAGAAAAATAAAAAAAACAGTTGGTAGAGAAGTGTCTTGCCCCACCTTCGAGCCCCCGGAGCAGGCCGCGAAGACACCGGAGGGGGAGAACCTGGGGTGCGGTCCCCGGGAAGAAACTGGGGTGAGCATCGGGCTCACCCCACGCTCGGTGCGCCCCCGTCTTGGACGGCTGGGATGGCACGGGAAGCTCGAGTCCGCATCGCGGCGCGGCTCACCGCGGCGCAGGTGGCTCACCGCGGCGCACGTGGCGGGGGCGCACCGTGAGCCCGGTGCCCACCCCAGTTTTTTCCGGTCCCCAGGGGTCGGCCAACACAATCTGCACACTCCCCACACTCCGTTTCGTCTCATCATCCCAACTGCTACCCCCGAAGCTGGGCTAGGAGCTCGTACTACCGAACTCGGCGAGTAGACGCTCTCGGCGCCACCTTTTACGCTGCCTAAAAGCTTCTAAACGCGCGTGCGCTGAACCGACGAACGCAACGGCCGCGAGCGCGCCGTCCGATCCGAGCGTTCGCGCCAAGATTCGCGCCCAGGTGGCACCTGGTCGGAGCGGTCCGCGGCACTCTCATGCTAGGCGACAGCTTATCCTTTCCCCTACCTCGGTCGACCGACCCAACGCGCTGCTCCCTTCCATCCATCCGAGGCACTCCGGCCGGCCACCCGCGCGCTGCTCCCGGACAACCACCCAGCCGGCGACCCTCTCGTTCCCTCACCCGGCCCTCTGGCGACGCTCCCCTCGACCGAGACCCTGCAACAAGCCAGGTCCATGGCTCTCTCGTCGCCTCCAATCCCGTGCTCGCGCTCCGCGTGCCAGAGAATGGACATTCCACGCCGCGGGCAGCCAGTGGATCGTCGTCCAACACCTGCCTTTCTCGTCACGGTTTGGAGCTCTTGGGGCGGCGCTGTGCGGCCGGCTGACCAGCTTACTGAGAGTGAAGCGCTTCGTGGCGGCGCTGTTCACGCGCAAGGGGAGGAGCTCGCGCGGAGGCCCGATCCAGACCTCAACATGCTGGGGCGGGCAGGGCAGGCCACGCGCAGGGGAACGGCTGGGTGGAGGACCATCCACTGCACGTTGGGGAAGAAAGGGACAGGAGGAAGAAAAGAAATAGAGGAGAGAAGAAAGGGGAAGAAAAGGAAAAAAAATAAACCTAAATAATTGCTCAAATCTACTCCAATTTGTTGGAGTACCAATTTGTTGCCTCCCGCAAATATTAGTTGCTCAAATCTACCAATTTGTTGCCTCCCTGCAAATATTAGTTGCTTAGTTCTATCAATTTGTTGCCTAAAATATTCTAATAGTTGCTTCATGAGATTACTTTGTTTTTCCTTGCTTAATTCTATCAATTTTTGTTACCTAACTGTGTATATTAGTTGCTTTCTTTACCAAAGGTGTTTTATTAATTATTATTGAGTTGCTTATCGCAGTTGTGTAATTGTCTCTTCCACACACACAAGTTGCTTACTGTTGTAGGAAGTTGCCTTAACACACAAGTGAAGTTGTTTCGCTCGGCACCAAAACTGGATTTTAGTGGTGTCACAACGGGTAACTAAGTAGTGTTTTTGTACGTAGCAATTAAGTGGTGTTTTCGGGGCAAGAGTAACTAAGAAGTGTTTTCAGGCCAATTAATCAGTGCTTTTAGACAAACTTTGAATCCCTGTTTAGATTGTGTTGTTGTTCAGGCAACTAAGTAGGGTTTTCAGATCAAATTACAAGTGCTTTAGGCAACTAAGTAGTGTTTTTGGGACAACTAATTTGAACTTCGAGACAACTAAGTAGTGTTTTCAGGGAAATTTTAAATCACTCTCAGGCAACTAAGTAGTGACAGGGGCAACTAATTTGTGCTCCGAGGCAACTAAGTAGTGTTTTTAGAAAGAAAAAAAAAATCACTGTCACGCAACTAAGTAGTGTTTTTGGGGCAACTAATTTGTGCTTCGAAGCAACTAAGTAGTGTTTTCAGGCAAATTTTAAATCACTCTCAGGCAACTGAGTAGGATTTTCAGTCCGACATAGAAATCCTTGAGGCAACTAAATAATTTTTCCATGCATTTTAACTAGTGTTCTAGGCAAGTTTAAATAATTGTCTAAGCATTTTTGAGTTATGGCAGTAGGAGTGTGTTTTGCCTCTTTAAAAGATTTTTCTTGGCAATTAAAATCACAAGTGAGGCAATTTTTATTGGTTCAGTGGGCTTTTTTTTGCCTACTGAATGTCACTTTTGAATATCCACGACATGCATGTAACAATGCAGGTGTAAAATCACAAGTTAGGCAACACATCAGCAAAACTGAGCAACTACTATGTGCTCTTGGGCAACACAATTTGAGTTGGCCATCCTCGATCTGATCAGGCTGGCCGTCCTTGACAGAGCAATCAGATCAATTACTATGAGCAACTACAGAGCAATCAGATCAGGCTGGCCGGTGGCTCGTATTCTACTTCTTGGACATGAGCTGTTGGCGGGGTATCGTAGCGCTCTCCGTGAGAGCACATATAGTAGTTGCACTCTCTATAGCAAAATTGCTCACGGATGTTGTGAAGTTGCCTCATCGCACACCAATTTTTTTTAAAACAAAGTTGTTTTGTGAGGTTGCCTCGTTGCACACCACCAAAGTTGCTTACCGTTATCGCGAAGTTGCATAAATGCACGTCAATTATTTAGGCCAGTACCAAAGTTGCTTTTAGTTGTGGTGTAGTTGCATTTACTCGTTGAGTAGTTGCCCAATGTGGCTGTAAAATTGCCTAATAGTGTTTTGAATCTAGTTTCTTCATCACACACAAAATTATTTTGTCCCAGAGCAAAGTTGGTTTTAGGTGTAAAAAGTTGCTCCAAAAAAGTCATGATGTTGGCTACCGATGGTCTGAAATTGCCTATCTCAGCTGTGATGTTGCCCACTCAATGTTTGTGAAGTTGTCCACCGACGATCATAATTTGGTACCGGACAAAATAATTTGGTGTGTCATGAACAACATCACAATATTCGCAGGAAACTTTGCATCAAACAAGCAAAATTGGTATGGCGAAGCAACTTTGGTGTGCCGCGCACGTTGTAAGAAATAAAAGCAAATTTGGTATGAGGCGGCGTTTCATTTCACAATGGCATTAGGCAACTCCACAAGAAATAAAAGCAAATTTGATATGATTTAAAGCAACTTTATGGCACCAAAATTTTATTCACACAATAACAAAGGAGTGTACAAATGACAAATTTATTATACTAGCAACTTATCAGAGACAGATCAGAGCCTAATTAGCAAGACAGTACAGTTCAAAGAGCAAGCAAAACTGCAACAGAGAGTAAGCAAATTAATTAGCAATGCACCACAATCCTCCGAAGAACTAGCTCGTGTCTCCAGAACTGCATCACGAGCAAGCAAAATTTAGAAAAAACAGGCCGAACCAGCCAGATTTGGTGGCTCTCTAACTCTGAGATAGCCAATTGGGGCGTGCAGGAGCTTGTGGCGGAGCTTAGACATGGATGCCCAGACCAAACGGAGAAGCACGGCAGCTCGACTGCCGGGATGAGGAGATGGTGGTCGTGGACCTGCTTGGACGGGAGGGAGCTTTTCTTTCAACTGGACGGAAGGGAGCTTGGGGAGGTGCCTAAGCACGAGCTTGGCCGGGAGGGGGTTGGGGATCAGCGATTGGCCGGCGCGCGCTTCTGCTCCTACGCAATTGGCTCGTCTTCCGCTTGTTGTACAGGAGCAATCTTAGGTAGTTGCCTTGCTCCGCCACTCTTTCGGTAGCCATTGAGCCTCTTCGTCTTCAAGGGGGGAAATTACCTAGCGCCGGAGCCAGGGAAGGATGGCCCCTTGGCGGCGCCGGTGGTGGTCTTGGGGTGGATTCGGAGCGGCACCGGAGCTAGGGGTGATGGGCGGCACCGGGGCGGCTGGACTCCGTGGTGGCAGCAGGGTCCCGGCGGCGAGGAGCACGGAAATGGCAGGGGATTGAGCTCACGGGAAAGGAACTTTCCTTTTTGGTGGGGACATGTCCTTGCCTTTTTAGGCCGGCCGTTCGGTCTAACGAACCAACGCACGGCTGTTTTGTAGATGCGTCCTTTACGCTGGTCGGGACCAGCATTCGCGGGCGATGTGGGACAATTTTTCGTAATAGCGAGCGAGGCTTTTGTATCCACGCAGGCTGCGGCCGGCCGCGCGCGAATGCTGCGAAGCCTTAGTGGGCCATGTACTGACCTCCGAATAAAAACGCGGTGTACGAACAGTTCTCATCGGTCCACTGATTTTGTCAGTGTTCCGGATCTGATCCGATGCACTCGTTTACACACATCAGTATTTCCAGGTTCGATATATATTTGTTTTGAAATAGATACAGGTTCGATAGATGGAGAAGCATACTCAGCCAAGCTAGTCATCCAGGAAGGAAAGGAAACGTAAGAAAAAGGCCCAAATAGCCTAACTGGGCCACGAAATGCACATGAGATTAGGGGTATTCAAAAAACTTTACAGAATTCTGGGTGGGCTGTGGATCCGCCAGTGCGAAGAACCTCGACAACCATGTTGTCACCACTCACCACCACCACCACGGTTTCAGACAACACCATTGTCAAGTGAGCGTTCGCTGCCGCGGCGTTGTGACACCACGCCGTCGAGTCCCGTCGGCCAACATAGTAAGACGACACCGCTCCACCTTGGGTACCTGGGGAACGCTTGTAAAACAATCACCACCGCCATAAGTGGCCCTCCAGCGATGAAGCTCGAAAACGACCATGAGTACTTCCCTCGTCTGATCCCGTGGCACCCGGATCTAAGCTTTCTCCCTCCAGCGATGAAGCTCGAAAAAATAATGTAATAAACACCTACGGGGAATTAAAAAAACAGTTGGTAGAGAAGAGTCATGCCTTGCTTGAGGCCACACTGGGGTCGGCCCACCAAGACGCATGGAGGGAGAGAGCCTAGGGCCGATGGCCAACTGCTCCCCCAAACAGCTGGTACGGCCCAAGCTACCATCTCCCGTTATTCCATTCATCTCAGCTACGCAGCTCCACTCCATCTCGTCGTCCCAACTGCTACCCCCGAAGCTGGGCGAGGAGCTCGCGCTACCGAGCTCGGCGAACAGAATCACCACACTCCGCCTTTTACGCAGGTCGCTGCCACCACTCGCTAGCGAGGTGAGACAATTTCCGTAGTAATAGGGAGGCTTCTGTGTACGCGCGGATGCTGCGAAGCCCTGGTGGGCCGGTCAGATTGAGCCCATATATGCTGCCCCGCCGAATTAAATCATAGATCCATTTCCTGAGAAAAACAAAAGCGACAGCGTGGCTTCGAAGCTCAGGAATTCAGTCTATGGGCGATCGGAGGTTAGGAAGCGACAGTTAGGAACCTCCGATCTTTTTTACAAAGCTGATGCTTGGGAACATACAGGGAGAGGAGAGCGTCCTGCAGCATCACGCACGCAGGAGCAGACGATCACGATGGTGTCACTCAGCGCCGGCCAAGGCAGATCGGCTTCCTCTTATGCAGTTCAGATGTCGAAGCTGAAACTGTCGGTCGAACCACCGCATCATCGGAGCCGGGCCTGCATAAGATTGTATATCTCGTGAAGAATGAACGATTCATACCTGTCAAACTGCAAGTAAACTTTGCTAATCTAGAAGTGCAATGTACTTCCTCTGCACTTACTGCCAACATCACATCACAATTGTAATAGATAAAGAGGTTTGAGTACCTTTCTGTAACTCCATGGCTTGGACAATTGGATTGCTTGCATACGGCCCAATTACTGAAAGATTTGGCAAGACCTTGCCTCATTTTCGACACACAACAAATAGCATGGATCCGACATGAAATGGCGGCAAAAATTATCTGACATGGGCGACCTTGCCTAATTTCCGGCAACAGTTCCTCACAAATAATGGCTATGACAACAGATAGTGCAGATCCACGTTTGTAGCATAAAGTGAGTCCTCAACTCACTAATTACTGGTAAAAGCATAAATCACTTTGCTCCTAATCTCACTAGGTTCCCAGTTACATATTAAAATCACAATGACCGTTTAGCCTTTTGGTATGTTGGTTCTTGCTTTTCATCTTTGATGAGGTAATCTTTTTGGTCACTTATTGTCATTTCTGGGTGGAGAGACAGATCGATGAGATGCTTCATCTTCTTTAGAAACACTTGGATTCCTTAGAAACACTTGTATCTTTGATAGCCAAAGATAGCTGCCTTGCAATGTTGCCACACTTGTGGTAGCAGCCTTTGTTGGTGTGCATTCAGGCAGCAGCCTTTGTTTGTGTACATTCAGTAGCAGCAGCAGCAGCCTTTGTTTGTGTAGATTCAGTAGCAGCATCTGTTGGTGTACTATTTCATTTTCTATAGTGAGCTTTGTCTTTTTTTTCCCTTTATGAACTGATCTTCATATTCGATCAGATAACGAGCCACTAGAGTTGTAAACCAAACAAGCACGAACGATATGGATTAGGATAGTAGGTGAACTAGCTTTCATAATCAGACTCTTTCTTCGTACAAAGAGGGTAGGAGTGGACCTTCTGTATTCAATGAAAGCAGTGTGCTTCATTTCTAAAAAAAGACAGTCATGAGACACAAACCCACTGCATCCGTAGGTTGAGACGCCTACCGGGTCCTTTTAGAAAACCGAATCAGTCCAGATGAACTGGGTTGCAAAGCAGCGACAAAATAAAAAATAAGTAAAATGTTTGTTGGATACTGCTACACATAAATCCCATATATCAGTTAAATTGTAGCGTAAACACTTAGCGGCTCCATAGTCTCGACGTAGGCGCACATCCGGTAGCGCTCGCGGTTGCCCTTCATCCTGGCGACCAGCGTCCCATGATCCCGGTGGCCGACCCGTTCCACGCCGCTGCATTCTAGCCTCCAGCCCGACGGCGGCGTGCTTTTTGGCCGGTGTGCGTAAAACCCTGAATTGTCGATCCTCCTCTGACTCGTCTGAATGTAATTGTCCATCCATGTCATGACGCAATCGCCGTAGCCGAAATGTGGCCGCGGGATACCATCCCCGAGCCTGTACCGGCGGCTCCATCGTCGCCCCTGCTCCAGAACCCACACGTCAGGCAAGATGACGAAGCCCAACCTCCCGTGCACCTCCGTCAAGTGGTAGATGCTGCTACTGTCAAATTGCACGGGCAACGACGTGGTTGTGGATGCGAAGCGTTCGGTGTCAAGATCGAACGACACGATCCTCGTGGCGCCGCCCACCTTTACCCAGTGTGTCATGCCGTCGATGCTGATTATGCCGGCAGAGACGTCGCACCTCGCGCCACCGGCGGGGGCCGGCACCTCCCGCCACGTCTTCTCCCCCAACGTGATCACTTGCACGGTCTGAAAGTCGAATAGCCTGTCGTAGCTCCACGGGACATGCACCACCTTGTATTTTCCGGTCACGGGATGGTACGCGAAGTTGTATGCCTTGTCCCACTTCACCTTGTGGCGGTGGCAACCCACGAACAGGCGGGCGCATGGCAGTGGCGGCACGGGGAACGTCTCGCCGGTGGCCGGGTTGCACACCGTGAGGGAACCGCCGGCCCGCTCGGCGTTGTCGCAAACACAAACACAGAGCAGGCCGTTGCAGCTGCCGATGAGATGACAGGCGCGCCGATCGCCCCGCCAACCATCGATGACGTGGATCGTTGTTCTCCACAGCTCTCTGCAGGACGACGTCGACGAGAGGTCGTCGACGACATAGGCCACACCAGCGTCGTCCCAGATGAGGGGCTTGGCGCGGCTCCGCATCTCCGTGGTGCGCTTGTTGACGACGTCGCGCCAGTGCCGGCAGACGAGGCGGGCCCGTCGCCGGGAGCTCGTCGGCAGCCGCCGCAGGATGTCCGCCAGCACGTCCGAGGAGAAGCACCGTTCCATCCCTGCCATGGCTCCGCCGTTTCGATCGTCTTCTTTTCTTGGCACCCGATCCGATGAAAATCTCGTGCCGCTATAAACGGATCGGATCCCGATCCGAGTTTAGTTTGGTTGCCAAGTCAGGTTCTTTTTTTTCGTTGGAAACGTAGCTGTCAAGTTTGTTGTCAGGTTCGAGTGCAAACTGAAATCCGATTCAGGTTCCGTCCCGTTTTTTTTTTTTTTTTTTTTTTTGAAATGACGCGAGGCATCAACGTCGGCAAGCAGAAAGAAACGAACGCACATGGTCTTCCCGACGTCCAAAGAGCTCGTCAAAATGCACACCATAGAAACGCCCAAAGCCCTCCTTTGGAACGAGCTTGGCGATGATGAGCATGTCGCCCCACCATCAATATATATCGAGAGAATTACTTATTTGACACTGGCTTAAATATGCCTTCTCTATTTGATATTCCTAAAAAAATTCTCCCCTATTTGACATGTAAATTTCATTTCTTTTCTTTTATGACATTCTAGTGCATTTTAATCACTATTAAATATGGAAGTGAAAAGACGGTTTTACCTCTGATGAATTATATGACAAAAAAACTCTATAGGAGTGCATATTTTACCAAATGGGAACCATAAGTGTGAGCTTTAATATTAACGCAAGCAAAATTATGTGTCAAAAATTATTTAAGAAGTCACCAGATTATAATAGTTAATAACTAGTAACATTGCACGTGCAATGCACGTTAAATACCTCCAACAACTTACATATGCGTGTTGAATGCCAAAAAGTGTTTTCTTTCTTCGAGAATATTCTAGCATGTATATGACTCATTATTATGTTCTGGTTTCAAGTTTCGAGGAAAACTTTACATTCCTGTGGATTGTAAAAAAAAAAGCCTAAGTTTCGTTTTTTGCATCCAAAAAATGATATCTTAGCTCATCATTCTAGTTTTTTCGCCCAGTTGAAATTTTGCGAAAAAATTGATGATACATGATTCATTCTAGTGTATGCACATGCCGGGCTTCTTAAAATCCTGGAATTTTGATAGGTAGATGCTTAAATGGAGCACACTTTCCTAATTACTGAAGTGAGAGTACAATGTCTTGATGAGTGAACTGTTCACTTCGGACATTTATTATTCAGCGATGTTCTAAGCTCCTACACTGATCGGTTCTAACCATCTTGGGATTAATTAATCATCTGTGTTTTTCAGTAAAGTTTTCGCAACACCCTAATTGACCTCACTGTAGTCTGTTCTCCTGTACTTCTGTTAAATACCAAATTCAGTAATCATGTTTCTTGACATTCAATTCAACAATCAGATAAGGAATAAAATACTACGGGGAGCAGCCTAGTCCAGTATGCTTTGTAATAGAATTTGAATCGTAAAAAATTTGGTACCATAGATTGATGTCAATTGACATGAGCCGCACAATAATTTTCAGCGCCACTTAAGTCACCATGGTATAGACCTCAGAACCATGTTGGCGCTTATTGCAACTGGCTAGAACAAATCTAACTGAAATATGCAAAACAGGGAGAGAACGTGTGCAGGTTCTGCACCTCCGGTCAATCGTGGCGGTGGCGCAGGCGGTAGCGGTGGCAACGTCTGTTGCTCATCACGCTCGCGGGAGGCGGCTCCTAGCCAGCAAACGACTCTTGCACGTCCTTCACCACCTACCACACCTTCTCGCCGTACGGCCTGGACGACGCGACCATCAGGTTGCTGCCCTCAGTGCAATTCCTCTCGTCGTCGCGAGCGTCGACGCCCACGACTGCGCGCTGTGCCCTCCTGGCATTCACCTACGGCGACGCACGCCTTCCACTCCGACTGCTTCAATGTCTAGCTCCATGCGAACGACTCCAGTCCACTTTGTCATGTCGCCATCGTTGTCTTGCCCCCCTCGCCGCCCCGTCTCGCTTGCCTCGCGTGGCCCGGCCTCAACGACCTCCTCGTCTTCCACCCCTTCCCGCCGCCTGCACACGACGCGCTGCCGGATATCACGCCGGTCAGGTTCGATAGGCGCCGGCGAAACGAACTGAAAAGAATTACGGCCACACGCTCGCTTTCCACGTCGACTGCATCGACCTCTGACTTCGCGGGCATGTCTTCCGTCCGCTCTGTTCGCCGTCGTCGTCCCGGCCCGCGTCGCCTCCCGGCTCCGCCACCCGCGTGCGGCCCAGCCTCAGCGAGCTCTTCGTCTTCTACCACCTCCCGCTGCATGCCCACGACGCGCTGCCGGATATCACGCCGGCCAAGCCCGATCGGCGCTGGTGAAACAACCGAAAAAGAAAATAGTAGTGGTGGTGTACGGTGGCAATTTGGTTGTATTATGTGTTTTGGTGGGAGGGCAAAACGGTCCAAAACTGACAATGTTGAGTTGTCAAACATTGAGACGATGTGGACCGTTTGATCGGATATTGAACGGTCCAGATTTAAAGTATGCCAACAAGTTAAGTTTGCTTTTTTAATAATAGTATAGATGCAAGTTAATCAAAGATCAACAAAATACAAAAGCATCGTCTTCGGCCGCCGCCCCGAAATCCAAGCTCCGCCGCACGCACAACCAACGTCCATGACCGCCGCTGCAATTTTATCCGGGAGATTGAGCAAGCGCGTGAGGGCGACACAACGGTCATTCAACTTGCTCATCGGCTTGACGTGAGCTTTAATGGCGCGAACACTGCAGGTTTTGGCGGCGCCCCGGTGCATGTAATTGCAGTCTAAATACCACCCACTTTCTATTATCTAGAAAAAATAACTTACTAAATACCTACACTGGGATTGATAAAAAAAGAAGGGTTTAACAATGCACGTTTAGTTTTTAACGAACAAAAAACAGTTGGTAGAGAAGAGTCATGCCTTGACTCAGTCCACTCGGGTGACCTTCCAAGATGCATGGAGGGAGAGAGCCTAGGGCTGACACCAATTGCTCCCCCAAACAGTTGGCACCGTCCCAAGCTACCATCTTCCGTTGCTCCATTCATCTCGTCCTCGCAGCTCCAGTCCATCTCGTCGTCCCAACTGCTACCCCTGAAGCTGGGAGATGAGCTCGCGCCAGTGGCGGAGCCAACAGGGTGGAAGGGTGGGGCGAGGTCCACCCTAAGATTTGGCCTAGCCCATATAACTTAAAGAATATACAAAGAAAAAAAATCTAAAAAGGCCCAACCCAATAAGCTTTGCCCCACCCTAAGATTTTCAGCTGGATTCGTCACTGCCTCGCGCTACCGAGCTCGGCGAACAGAATCACCACACTCTACCTTTTACGCTGGTCGCGTTCAGTCTACAGAAGCGAGGTGGGACAATTTTTTCGTAGGCGCGAGCCTTCTGTGTGCGCCCAGGCTGCGGCCGGTCGCGCGAATGCTGCTAAAAGCCCTGGTGGGCTGGTTAGGATGCGGCCCATGTACTGACCCGCCGAATCATAGACACATTCCCCTATAAAATACTTACGGAGAAATATTCCCGAACAAAAACAACTTAGGCCTTGTTTGGTGCTAGAGGTTTTTAAGGGATTAAGTGGGGATAATCCCCACAGGGATTGGGTGAAACCCCTCCACTCACCCAATCCCCTCAAAACCACTTCCAGACTAATCCCTGCAATCCCTTTGTCCGAAAATGCCATTTGGTAGGCAGGGTTTCGTATACAAATTAATATCAGCATTTTAAAGCAGTACTTGAGCAACAGAGATTCTTAAAATTTTAAAATTTTACGGCGGCACCTGAGCAACTTCATTTCAAAATCAATATCAAACAATCCCCAGATTCCAAATTATTTCCACATAATTTTTACAGCAGCATCTCAAGCCTGTTCAATCACAGGTTCAACTACCTCAACTCCTTTTGTGACACCAGCAATCACCAGATGTACAACTACCTGAACTCCTTTTGTCAGGTCCCCTCTCATGCGTTACAGTGAGTATATGGCTACCTATAGCGCATCACTCACTTACTAAATATGTACAGGAGCAGGAACAATTTAAACCAAACGAATGAACGGAATCTGTGCTCACTCGAGTAGTTCAGCAATTAGTCGCTGAGTATTTCAAGTTTTCAACTAAGCAAGGATGATGCAAGAAACGAGGCTGTAGGAACAAGCCCTGGTCCAGGCCAAAATCTAGGTCATGGACGAGAGAGAGAGGTGCTGGTGGTGCGCGGTCACCGGAAAGAAGACCGGAGACGGCCGGCGGCTGCGGAGATGGAGCGGCCTTGGCAAGATCGGAGAGAGGAGAGAGAGAGGAAGTGGTGGGGGAGAGGAGTTGTACCGTGAAAAATCTAGGACTAATGACGACGGCGGCGATGGCGAATGGAGGAGTAGGAGGCCGTGCCTGTCGTGCGGAAGGAGGAGAAGGCGGCGCGTTGATGCGTGTAAAGTCACACGTCCGTTGGGAATCCCAAGAGGAAGGTATGATGAGTGCAGCAGCAAGTTTTTCCTCAGTATGAAACCAAGGTTATCGAACCAGTAGGAGATCGAAGTTGCTTCGAAGGTGTCAACGGCGTCAGAAAAAGTATTCTGGAGCGTAGTTGACGGGAATGCAAGACTTCCAGAAGCACCTCCTATTTCCCGGGCAACGGCGCCAGAAAAAGTGTGGTGATGAAGGGGAGGTCTGACTCGTCGACTTGGAACCTGCACACAATAATCAAACTACTTTGCCCCAACGAAACAGTGAGGGTGTCAATCTCACCGGCTTGTTGAAAACAAAAGATTAGACGTATAGTGTGGAAAATGATGTTTGCTTGCAGAGAATGTAAAAGAACAATGATTGCAGTAGGTTGTATTTCAGATGTAAAAGAATGGACCGGGGTGCACAGTTCACTAGTGGTGTCTCTCCATAATAAAATATTAACATGCTCGGTAAACAAATTACAGTTGGGTAATTGACAAATAGAGAGGGCATAACAATGCACATACATGTCATGATGATCACTATAAGATTTACTTGGGCATTACGACAAAGTACACAGACCGCCATCCAGCATGCATCTGTGTCTAAATATTCCACTTTCAGGTCAGCATCCGCACCCCTTCCAGTATTAAGTTGCAAGCAACAGACAATTGTATTATGTATAGTGCATAATGTAAACAACACTAATATCCTTAGACAAGGCATTGCTGTTTTACCCTTAGTAGCAACAACACATCCACAACCTTAGAACTTTCTGTCACTGTCCCAGATTAAATGGAGGCATGAACCCACTATCTAGCATAAACACTCCCTCTTGGAGTTACAAGCATAAACTTGGCCAGAGCCTACATTAATAACGGAGAGCATGCAAGATCATAAACAACACATATATGATAGATCAATAATCAACTTGACATAGTATTCAATATCCATCGGATCCCAACAAACACAACATGTAGCATTACAATAAGATGATCTTGATCATGATAGACAGCTCACAAGATCTAAACATGATGGCACAAAAGGAGAAGACAACCATCTAGCTACTGCTATGGACCCGTAGTCCAGGGATGAACTACTCACGCATCACTCCGGAGGCAGGCATGGCGATGTAGAGCCCTCCGGTGATGATTCCCCTCTCCGGCAGGGTGCCGGAGGAGAATTTCTGAACCCCCCGAGTTAGGGTTCACGATGGCGGCGGCAGAGGATGTTTTCTGGAATAATGGCTCGGTGTTTTAGGGTTTTCGAATCGGGAGGAATAAATAGGCGAACGAGCGACGTCGGTGGAGGCGCGGGGCCCGCTCCCCATAGGGTGGCGCGGTAGGGGCCCCACCCGCGCCGCCATGTGGGGAGGGCGCCCTGCTGCCCCCCTTCGTCTCTCCTTCGGACTTCTGGAACGTGTCGGAAAAAATAGGCATCTGGGATTTTGTTTCGTCCAATTCCGAGAATATTTCCAGAACAGCTTTTCTGAAACCAAAAACAGCAGAAAACAGGAACTGGCACTGTGGCATCTTGTTAATAGGTTAGTTCCAGAAAATGCATAAAAATGCTAAGAAGTGTGAATAAAACATGTAGCTATTGGTATAAAACTAGCATGGAACATACGAAATTATAGATACGTTGGAGACGTATCACGCGTCGCTCGCCTTCCGTCGCCTCGTCCCCTGTCGATCCGCGAGGTCAGCCTCGAGGCTTCTAAACCGCGTGGAAGCAAGTGGAAAGGGGTCATTCGGCTGGGCTGGCCCAACCCCACCCCACCCAGGTGCACCAAACGTACATCCCGGTATTTTTGGGGGTTTTGAGCCCTTAGGAGAATATCCGTTTGAGCCCTTAGGGGAATATCCCCTTCAATACCGGCCCACCCCTGCCCACCAAACGAGGCCATAATGAGAAATACAAACACGGCACCGCGGCACGGCTTCACAATACAGTCTACAGCATGGCACCCTTTTCGTGGCTTTTAAGCTAAACCACCACAAACTGGTTCTACCAGGAAATCACTAGAAAAAGGCTTCCCTTTGCGAAGGGAACTTCACTCTCGTTTTCGTCGTGACAAGTGTCATATTCTCCTTTCTTGGGCCCCCACGGTTGGTTGGCATGTTCGCCAAGTGTCGCTACCAGATTAAAAGTGGGGAGGATGAGAGAGAAAGGGATACGAGAGGTGGGAGAGCAGATTTTGCCTTTTATTTTCAAAACCAAATTTTCAAAATGGAATATCTTGAGAACCGCTTATCCACTAATAGCATTAAGTATGGTGCATAATGTAAACAACACTAATATCCTTAGACAAAGCATTGCTGTTTTACCCCTAGTAGCAACAGCACATCCACAACCTTAGAACTTTCTGTCACTGTCCAGATTAAATGGAGGCATGAACCCACTATCTAGCATAAATACTCCCTCTTGGAGTTACAAGCATAAACTTGGCCAAGCCTACACTAATAACGGAGAGCATGCAAGATCATAAACAACACATATATGATAGATCAATAATCAACTTGACATAGTATTCAATATCCATCGGATCCCAACAAACACAACATGTAGCATTACAATAAGATGATCTTGATCATGATAGGCAGCTCACAAGATCTAAACATGATGGCACAAAAGGAGAAGACAACCATCTAGCTACTGCTATGGACCCGTAGTCCAGGATGAACTACTCACGCATCACTCCGGAGGCAGGCATGGCGATGTAGAGCCCTCCGGTGATGATTCCCCTCTCCGGCAGGGTGCCGGAGGAGAACTTCTGAACCCCCCGAGTTAGGGTTGACGGCGGCGGGGCAGAGGATGTTTTCTGGAATAATGGCTCGGTGTTTTAGGGTTTTCGCGTCGGAGGAATAAATAGGCGAAGGGGCGACGTCGGTGGAGGCGGGGGCCCGCTCCCATAGGGTGGCGCGGCGGGGCCCACCCGCGCCGCCATGTGGGGAGGGCGCCCTGCTGCCCCCTTCGTCTCTCCTTCGGACTTCTGGAACGTGTCGGAAAAATAGGCATCTGGGATTTTGTTTCGTCAATTCCGAGAATATTTCCAGAACAGCTTTTCTGAAACCAAAAACAGCAGAAAACAGGAACTGGCACTGTGGCATCTTGTTAATAGGTTAGTTCCAGAAAATGCATAAAAATGCTATGAAGTGTGAATAAAACATGTAGCTATTGGTATAAAACTAGCATGGAACATAAGAAATTATAGATACGTTGGAGACGTATCAAGCATCCCCAAGCTTAGTTCTACTCGTCCTCGAGTAGGTAAACGATAACAACAATAATTTCTGAAGTGACATGCTACCAACATAATCTTGATCAAATAATATTGTAAAGCATATGTCATGAATGAAGTGACTCAAGGCAATGGTCTATAGTTTGCTAACAAATAGATAATGAGTAAACACTGAATCATATAAGCAAAAGCTTTTCATAAATAGTACTTTCAAGACAAGCATCAAAAAGTTTTGCATAAGAGTTAACTCATAAAGCAATAGATTCTAAGTAAAAGGCATTGAAGCAACACAAAGGAAGATTAAGTTTCAGCAATTGCTTTCAACTTGTAACTTGTATATCTCATGGATAATTGTCAACACAAAGCAATATAATAAGTGCAATAAGTAAACATATAAGAATTGTTGCACACAAAGTTGACACAAGTGTTTGCTTCAGGGATAGAAAGGAGTAGGTAAACTGACTCAACAATAAAGTAAAAGATAGGCCCTTCGCAGAGGGAAGCAGGGATTAAATCATGTGCTAGAGCTTTTTAAGTTTTGAAAACATATAGAGAGCATAAAGTAAGTGTTTGAGAGGTGTTTGTTGTTGTCAACGAATGGCAGTGGGCACTCTATCCCCCTTGTCACCCAAACTTTCAAGAGCGGCTCCCATGAAGGACGTTATTTCTACCCAAGGGTAGATCATCCCTCTTCTCTTTTGTTTACACATGCATATTTATAAATTGGTATGACACTCCTCCCAACCTTTGCTTACACAAGCCATGGCTAACCGAATCCTCGGGTGCCTTCCAACAATCACATACCATGGAGGAGTGCCTATTTGATAAAGTTTAACATTTTGGAATTTGCTTTTGATAAATCATTGGCAAACATGTGAAGAGAATCAAATGGTTAAGTTGAATTAATTGGGACTGGGCACCCCATTTGCCAGCTCTTTTTGCAAGTTATTGGATAAGCGGATGTATATGCCACTAGTCCATTGGTGAAAGTCTGTCATGAGTAAATGACAAGGTGATAGAGTAAACGCCACATACTTCCTCATGAGCTATAAAACATTGACACAAATAAGGAGTAATAGCTTTTGAATAGTTTAAAGGTAGCACATGAAGTATTTACTTGGAATGGCAGAAAATACCACATAATAGGTAGATATGGTGGACACAATTGGCATGGGTTTTGGCTCAAGGTTTTGGATGCACGAGAAGCATTCCCTCTCAGTACAGAGTTTAGGCTAGCAAGGTTGTTTGAAGCAAACACAAGTATAAACCGGTACAGCAAGACTCACATGAAAACATATTGCAAGCATTATAAGACTCTACACTGTCTTTCCTTGTTGCTCAAACACTTTTACCAGAAAATATCTAGACCTTAGAGATACCAATCATGCAAACCAAATTTCAACAAGCTCTACGGTAGTTCTTTACTAATAGGCTTTTAACTACATGATGCAAGAGCTTAAACATGAAATACTTGAGAGCTCAAAACAATTGCCAAGTGTCAAATAAAACAAGACAATGATCTATATGAGTGTCTTTTCGATATACCATCTACCACATGCATCATTTTCTGAACCAACACATCAACCAAGCAACTCTCCAAGTAATTTACAAATGAAACAAGAGAGTACTACTCCACAAGAATTAACAGCTCTAAAAGAGATGCATGAAAAACAGGAGCTAAAAGCATAGCAGTAGCTAGATAAGAATACTCAAAAGATATAAGTGAAGAATATGAGTATTCACATGAAAAAGCGGAGCGTGTCTCTCTCCCACACAAGAATGCTAGGATCCAACTTTATTCAGAAAAATAAAAACAACAAACAAAAATAAAAGCACACAGACGCTCCAAGTAAAATACATAAAATGTGGAAGAATTAAAATATAGTTTCACTAGAGATGACCTGATAAATTGTTGATGAAGAAGGGGATGCCTTGGGCATCCCCAAGCTTAGACGCTTGAGTCTTCTTGAATATTGCAGGGATGACCCACGGGGGCATCCCCAAGCTTAGGCTTTTCACTCTTCTTGATCACATCATATCATCCTTCTCTCTTACTCCTTGAAAACTTCCGCGACACCAAACTCAAGTAACTTTTTTTTGACCGTGTTACCGTAGGGAAAATCCCTACGGTGTAATTTTATAATAAGTATAAGCTGAGCAAGAAACAAGAAGTTTCTTCTCAAAGTCACAAATTACATGGCCAAAAATCAGGGGGGGGGGGGGGTAAGAAATGAAACGAGAATAAAAGAAACATCTAAGTGAAAGTGTCTAGAACCCAAGAAATCAGGGGCTGAACCAGATTAGCTGGTACACGATGTTGATGAAGCAAGACATCGCCTTGGAACATGACCTTCCATCTGTCCATAGTGGCCGGGCGAGCATTAAAAATGAGGTCGTTCCTGGACTTCCAGATGTTCCACAAGGCACAAACAGCAATCTCCATAAAGCAAGGGCCCGAAAAAGATCTTCTAGCTTGGGTGAATCTGTTAGAAATGTTCAGAGAGACGTCCCACTGCATGTGAATGAAGCTCCAGCACTCAGAGGCAAATTGGCAGTCAAAAAAGAGATGATCTCTTGTCTCAAGGACCTGAGATGAGCACATAACACAATTCGGACCAGAATCAAAGTGCCAATGCTTCCTGATCATAAGATCTTTGGTGTTCAATCTATCCATCTGCAGCAGCCAGGTGAAAACACGAAGTTTTGGAATGCACTTTGATTTCCAAATAGCCTGGAGTGAGCAATCTTGTCTGACTTGGGAGAATAGGAAGTTGTAGAACTTCTTGGAGGAGTAAAAAGAGGCTCCCCAGGTGAAATGTCGCACATCAGCAGTTGTGCCAGGCGAGGTGTGCCTATCTAAAACTTCCTGTACTTGCTAAAGTTCCTCAAATGCTTGCTGCGAGAGTGGGGTGTGAAATTGGGAAATAAGCTGTGTTGACAATTTCATCGCTGCCACAGAAAGGTCTTCATCCATGGAGAAGGAGAAGAGGCAAGGAAAGCGGTCACATAAGAGCTCAGACTCGTACCAAACATCCTTCCAGAATAGAATGCTGTCACCGCTGCCCACATTGACATGAGTGATGCTTCTGTAAATATCCACCAGACTAAAGATATCCCGCCACCAGAATGAGCCTCTCGAGGACTGGGCTTGAGGCGGTCTGGATGGGTCATATAAATGCCAAACCAATTTGACCCAAGGGGTATTAGCTTTTGAAAAGAATTTATGGAGATGCTTTAGAAGTAGGGCTTTGTTCTGTAATTCTAAATTGAGGATACCGAGCCCACCGTACTTCTTCGGCCGACAGACAAGCGACCAAGAAGCCAAGGAATTTGCCGAGTTACTCTCCTCATCCTTTTTCCATAGACCATGACGACGAAAGCGATCAAAGAACTTCAGTGTTGTCTTATGGATCTTCAGAGTGCAGAGGAAGTGAATAGGGAGAGAAGACAACACCGAGTTCACATATGTCAGTCTGCAGCCGTAGTCCAAGAAACAAACACTGGCATTCAACTTGCGCTCAATTTGATCGATCATTGGCGAGAGATCATGCACAGTAGGTCGTGAAGTCCCGAGAGGTAATCCAAGATAAGTAAAAGGCATAGATCCCACAGAACAACCAAAAGTGGCAGCAAGAGCAGCAAGTCTGTCCGAATCAATGTTCACAGGCATAAGGCACGATTTTGAGTAATTGACAATCAAACCAGTGGCCGCCGAGAAAACTTGCAAGAGTTCTTTTAGGGCCAACAGCTGATGGGGGCATGCTTGCAAAATAAGGAGTGTATCGTCGGCATATTGCGCAATTGGGAAATCGGTATTAGGAATTGGCAGAGGGGGATGAATGTGACCTAGGGTGGCTAACTGATTCACCATGGATTGCAGTAAGTCAGCCCCAGCGACAAAAAGAACAGGCGAGAAAGGATCCCCTTGGCGTACACCTCGTTTGCAAGCAAATTTTTTCCCCGGAACCCCATTGAGCAGAACCGAAGAAGAGCCCGTGGAAAAGATCATACGAACCCAATTCAACCATCTATCATCGAAACCCCAGCATCTAAGGATTTTAATGATGGTCTCATGCTCAATTGTGTCGAAAGCTTTGGCGAAATCCAATTTCAGAATAACCACCTCCTTTTTGGCTTGTTTGCATTGATGAATATATTCATACGCCTAACCTAGACAATCCTGTATAGTACGGCTCTTCAGAAAACCAAATTGGTTGGTATGAACCAGCTCAAGAATTCTCTGCTATAGACGATTGGCCAGAATTTTTGTGAGTAACTTGAGGCTAGAGTTGAGCAGGGAGATAGGACGATAATCATTAGGCTCCAGAGGGGAGTTGATTTTGGGAATAAGAGTGATGTAGGCGTCATTGATGCTCTGAAGATTTACACTCCCTTCCCAAAACTGCTGACAAAGCCAGTAGAAATCTTGCCGAATGATGTACCAACATGATTTAAAAAATAGGCCAGAAAACCCATCAGGCCCGGGTGCCTTGTCAGTTGCTAGGTCAGCTACCACTCTATCAATTTCATCATGAGAGAAAGGGGCCGAGAGAGCATCCAAGCCATCATGGTAAGGGACATAGGCAGCGAAATCAAACAAAGGATCGATCGGCTGTGAGATGTCAAGCCGGTCCTTGAATGAGTTCCATAGGATCCCTTCTTTTTCCTGGTGATCCATAGCTATCGAGCCATCAGGGCGAGTCAGACTCGAGATGCAGTTATGTCGATATCTGATTGTGGCCATGGAGTGAAAGAACTTAGTGTTCTCCCCTCCAAATTTCGCCCATCTAGCAGTGCAGCGTTTTTTCCAATATTGCTGACGGCAGTCAAGAAGATGCTTCAGCTTCGCCTTGACTGTATTCCTGAAGTTCCATTCAGTTATGTGGAGAGGGCGGAGCTCTTCAGTATCATCTAACCGCAGAATGGTGGCATTGCAATTGTCAATGAGGTGAGAGATCACCGAGATGCTTGTACTCCATATGCGAAGGGCTTTTCGAAGCAGTTTTAATTTGGCTGAAATACGACGGGCGCTATCACCGGGACAATGAATATCCCAAATTCTCTGTACAGTTTCAAAAAACCCAGGCATCTTGATCCAGTGATTTTCAAATCGAAATAAGGATGCTTTAGGCATTGAGGTGCCAATGGAGACAACGCACGGTGTGTGATCAGAGGTGGGGCGGGCGAGAGGACGAACCGTAGTGTTAGGGAATTTTAGCGTCCAAGCGGGCGATGTGAAGAACCAATCTAGCTGGACAAGTAACGGATCACTCTGCATATTACTCCACGTGTAGCTACGACCTTTGATCGGCAATTCCACAAGCCCAAGATAGCTGATAATTTCATTGAAGGTCTCAATGTCCGCAAGGTTAGCGCCCGGCATGTTTCTACTATCCGTGTAACGATAGAAATTGAAATCGCCTAAGATAATCCAGAGTGTGTCATCAGTAACATCAAGGTGGAATAGCCAGGCAACGAAATTTTCACGTTCCACTCCTTCACATGGCCCATAGACATTAACAAGGATGAATTTATCAGCTGAGCTAATAGAAGAAAAGCTCACAACCAAAGCAAAGGATTCAGATAGTAGCACCTGCCCAGAGAACTTGTTGCTGGCCCAGACAACAAGAAGGCCACCCGAGGCACCATTAGAGGGTACAAAAGCAAACTGATCAAAGCGTTTAGGTGCAAAGGAGTGGATGAATTTAGAATCGAACTCGGAACGCTTGGTTTCCTGAAAGCAGAGGATCGAGGCTGCACTTTCCTCAATTTTATCACGAATCATAGGCCATTTATCCACACCATTAATTCCTCGAACATTCCAACAAAGGATATGCCAAATAAGTTTTGCAAATTGAGACGCCGCAGACGAATGCGGGACAGAAACACGATGAGACATAGCGAGATAGAATTTCAGAGTAGCCTAGTCTTCGCGAGCTTTCAGGAGCTTAGCAGCCGTCAGCTCCTCAGGATCAATGGCGCAGTCTTCAATGCCAATACGCTGCATCTCTTCAAGCTGCAGAACATCGGGTGCAGTAGCCTTCTTGACTTGAGATTTCTTGCGACTTGTAGGGGTGTTGGGCAGGGGTTCCGGCTTGCGTCCGTCAGAGTGGCGACGAGGGGAGCGCCTCACCACCGTGTCCACGCTTGGAGCAGCAATCTTGCGAGGACGGCCACGTGGGCGAGGGACAACAGGGGTGTCCACAGTCAGGGAGGCAACATCATCAGCGATGAACTCAGGGACCATGATCACAGGAGGTGAAGCAGCCTGAACTTCAGAGAGCATATCAAAGAGCAGTTCAGCATTAACAGTGGCAGGAGCAGGTTCATCAGGCGGGAAACCACGGTTCAACACCTGGGAGATGAGCGGCCCATCAATGAGGACATGCCCAACAGCGGCAGACTGAGAGTGCAGGACCAGGCCCATCATCTTGTCGTGGAATTCAGTCATGAAGCGCAGGCAGGCATCAACAGATTCTGATATCCTGGCGTGTTCAGCAGAGGCAATGGCACGAGTGTGAACCTTGCAAGCAATCCAGACCAGGAAGTGCAGAAAAGTAGGCCAATAGGGCGCCTCAACCGTGATCTGATCACCTCCAGCCTGAACAAAAGCGGGAGCAAAGCCAGGAAGCACAATACCAGCAATCACATTTTCAGCATCAAGTTCCACTTCTGCAACATGTTCATTCCACGCTGCGAGGCCATCATCTGCAACATTGCCTTCGGGGAGGATCCCATCCATCATAGACGATGGTGTTGATAAAGAGTTTGATACTGCCGGAGGAGAGTAATCGTCAGAGGGAAGAACCGAATCCTCACTTTCCAAACGAGAGGAAATTACTGTCGAAATCTCTGATGGCGCCAGGGTGACGTTGTCATGGGCTAAAGTTGGGCCAGACGAGGCCTTAGCGGAGGGCTTGGCAACCCATTTTAGTCTGAACAGGGACCCATTAGAGAGATCACAATTGTGATATTTGTGGCCCCATAACAGACATCGAGAGCAGTAAAGATTACCAGGGCAGTCACGCGAAAAATGACCCATAGTTTGGCACGAACCACATTTAGCAGAGGGAAAACTGATCGGTGAAATCAGAGTAGTGAAGTTGCAATTTTGCTTAATGGGACAGTGTCGGGCCTTATGTCCCCATCCATAGCAATCAGTACATCTGATATTATTACGGCAATTGCGTCTAATGTGGCCCAATTCTAGGCAACGAAAACAACATTTGAGCGGGCCTGAAAGTGAGGAGTCCGCAAAAGGGCCCAGAGGACCAGAGTTCGGCCCAGCAACATCATGAGGCAGAGGCTGATCAGTAACATCTTCAGTTTCAGTTGCAGCGACATCCTCTGAACCAGAATCATCGCTATCACAATCAACACATGGAAAACCCAGAATAATGCAATGTTGACAAGGCCCAGGGCAATTCGTAAGGAAGTGCCTCATAGAGCTACAGCTAGAGCAGCGACCCAGCGTTTCAAACACCAAATCTTTGGGCGGAATAACCGGCAAATTTAATGCTTCCCTGATATCCTGGTCTGAATAGCGTGATCCCCTCAAATCTTCCAGGTGTTCTAGCAGCTCTTTAGGTAATGAAGCACAGAAATCCCGTAAATAGTTCTTGGCATAAAAGACACGTCTGCCAGGCTCCTGAATATCCGGGCAGATCAAATTGCTGAAACTACCAAAAATGATGTTCTTGCCATCGGAATGGACCTTGGGGGCAGATTCAAAGGACCCAAATCGAATCGAGGCTGAATGATCCTTTGAAGGAGAGATAACAAAATCGAATTTAGCCAATTCCTGGACAAAGGAAGAGTCCAAGGCTGCACTTCGTTTCAGAAAATCCAGATTCGGTTTCAGTGCAGTTGGAGCTCGTTGCGAAACTTCAAGAATTTCAGACTTAGTCTTCCATTGATTAACCGAGCCATGATGAAAACCAGAAATAACCGGATGAAATCCTCGAAAGAGGGTAAAATGACAGATAAAATCAGGCCAAACTCGATCACGCAGACCATAGATGAAATGACCCACACGGTTGGAGGCAACTGAAAACCGGAAACGATGGTCTGATAATTTGAAAACTCTAAATCCCAGGCAATCTCCTCCAATACACGATTGCAGAGCCAATCCAACAGATTCCTCGGTGAGAGGAAAGGAAGCCGAAGAGAACGAGACCACTAAGAAAAATTCCGAATCGCCAGAAGAGGGAGAGAAGTGGACCGAGGTGCCAAAGCGGCGACGAACCTGTGCCTCGACCGCGAGGCCGGGGGGGAAGTCCCAGTGGAGAAGGGCCTCCATCGCGGATCAGATCCTGGCGCCATGGGGCAGGGTCGCTGGTGCAGGGGCGGCGGTGGTGGTGGAGGTGGAGGTGGGGGAGAGGGAGAGGGTGGGAGACGCCATTTTTTATCTAAGGAAGATTGATTTTTCCTTTCTCTTTAGGTTGTTTGTCAGGCGTTCAAACTCAAGTAACTCATTAGAGGGTTAGTGCATAATCAAAAAATTCTCATATTCTACTGTGACACAATCATTACCAAAGCTTCTGGACATTACTTACAGCCACTGATGTTTAATGGAGTAAAGAAATCCAATCAAACATAGTAAAAAAGGCAATGCAAAATGAAAGGCAGAATCTGTCAAAAACAGAACAGTCTGGAAAGACGAATTTTTTCGAGGCACTTAACTTGCTCAGATGGAAGAAGCCCAAACTAATGAAAGTTGCGTACATATATAAGGATCATGCGTGATTTTTTTCAGAATTTTTCGAATTTTCTGTAGCACATACAGCTCAAAACGGTGGACAGCAAAAATCTGTCACTGCGCAGAAATCCAATTTTAGCAACAACTTTCAACTAGAGACTTTACTTGGCACAACAATGCAATAAAATAAAGATACAAAGGAGTTGCTACAGAAGTAAACAGCACCTTGACTCAAAATAAAATAAAATGACAGAAAATAAAAAGATGGGTTGTCTCCACAAGCACTTTTCTTTAACGCCTTTCAGCTAGGCGTAGAAAGTGAAAATCAAGTGTTATCAAGAGAAGATGCATCAACATCATAATTTGTTCTAATAATAGAATCAAAAGGCATCTTCATTCTCTTTCTAGGGAAGTGTTCCATACCTTTCTTGAGAGGAAATTGATACTTAATATTCCCTCTTTCATATCAATAACAGCACCAACAGTTCGAAGAAAGGGTCTTCCCAAAACAATAGGACAAGATGCATTGCATTCAATATCCAAAACAACAAAATCAACGGGGACAAGGTTATTGTTAACCGTAATATGAACATTGTCAATTCTCCCCAAAGGTTTTTTCATAGAGTTATCAGCAAGATGAACATCCAAATAACAGCATTCCAAAGGTGGCAAGTCAAGCATATCATAAAGTTTCTTAGGCATAACAGAAATACTTGCACCAAGGTCACATAAAGCATTACAATCAAAATCATTCACTTTCATTTTAATGATGGGCTCCCAACCATCTTCCAACTTCCTAGGGATAGAAGCTTCAAGTTTTAATTTCTCTTCCCTAGCTTTTATGAGGGCATTTGTAATATGTTTTGTAAAAGCCATGTTCATAGCACTAGCATTAGGACTTCTAGCTAGCTTTTGCAAGAACTTAATAACTTCAGAGATGTTACAACTATCAAAATCAAAATCATTATGATCAAAAGTAATGGGACCATTGCCTCCAATACTTCGAAAAATTTCAGCACCTTTATCAGAAACAGTTTCAGCAGTTTTAGGCAATTTTGCACGCTTTGTAGTAGAAGTAGAAACATTGCCAACATCAATAACATTACCATTGATATAGGAGGTTTATCAACATGTGAAGCTTCAGCATTACTAGTGGTGGTAATAGTACAAACTCGAGCTATACTATTCTTTCTATCAATTTCAGCTTCTCTTTCCCACCTAGCATGCAACTCAGCCAACATCCTAATATTGTTGTCAATTTTAACTTGGATAGCATTTGCTGTAGCAAAAGACTTAGTATCTTTAACCTCATTAGGCATAACTTTCAGTTTCAAAAGATCAACATCAAGAGCAAGACTATCAACCTTAGAAGCAAGAACATCAATTTTACCAAACTTTTCCTCAACAGATTTGTTAAAAGCAGTTTGTGTATTAATAAATTCTTTAAGCATGACTTCAAGATCAGAGGGTACACTCCTACTATTGTTGTAAGAATTACCATAACCACTACCACTATTAGAAGGATATGGCTTATAGTTGTTATTACCAAAATTATTCCTATAGGCATTGTTGTTGAAATTATTATTTTTAATGAAGTTCACATCAACATGCTCTTCTTGAGCAACCAATGAAGCTAAAGGAACATTATTAGGATCAATATGAGATTTACCACTCACAAGCATAGACATAATGATATCAATCTTTTCATTCAAGGAAGAGGTTTCTTCAACAGAATTTACCTTCTTACCTTGAGGAGTCCTTTCAGTGTGCCATTCGGAGTAGTTGATCATCATATCATCAAGAAGTTTTGTTGCTGCACCTAAAGTGATGGACATAAAGGTTCCTCCAGCAGCCGAATCCAGCAAATTCCTTGAGGAAAAATTTAATCCTGCATAAAAGGTTTGGATGATCATCCAAGCAGTCAGTCCATGGGTAGGGCAATTCTTTACCATAGATTTCATTCTCTCCCATGCTTGGGCAACATGTTCATTATCAAATTGCTTGAAATTCATAATGCTACTTCTCAAAGATATAATTTTAGCAGGAGGATAATATTTTCCAATGAAAGCATCTTTGCATTTTGTCCATGAATCAATACTATTTCTAGGCAAAGATAGCAACCATTCTTTAGCTCTTCCTCTCAAGAGAAAGGAAATAATTTCAGTTTTATAATATCCCCATCTATATCCTTATACTTTTGCATCTCACAAAGTTCAACAAAATTATTAAGATGGGCAGCAGCATCATCAGTACTAACACCAGAAAATTGCTCTTTCATAACAAGATTTAATAGAGCAGGTTTAATTTCATAAAAGTCTGCTTTAGAAGCAGGTGGAGCAATAGGAGTGCATATGAAATCATTATTATTTGTGCTAGTGAAGTCACACAACTTGGTGTTCTCAGGAGTACTCATTTTAGCAAAATAAAACTAGGCCGAAATAACAAAATAAAACAAGTAACTAATTTTTTTGTGTTTTTGATAAAGAGAGCAAACAAGACAAAATAAAATAAAGCAAGACAAAAACAAAGTAAAGAGATTGGGTGTGAGAGACTCCCCTTGCAGGAGCAATTCGGCCTCCCCGGCAACGGCGCCAGAAAAAGTGCTTGATGCGTGTAAAGTCACACGTCCGTTGGGAACCCCAAGAGGAAGGTATGATGAGTGCAGCAGCAAATTTTCCCTCAGTATGAAACCAAGGTTATCGAACCAGTAGGAGATCGAAGTTTCTTCGAAGGTGTCAACGGCGTCAGAAAAATATTCTGGAGCGTAGTTGACGGGAATGCAAGACTTCCAGAAGCACCTCCTATTTCCCGGGCAACGGCGCTAGAAAAAGTGTGGTGACGAAGGGGAGGTCTGACTCGTCAACTTGGAACCTGCACACAAAAATCAAACTAATTTGCCCCAACGAAACAGTGAGAGTGTCAATCTCACCGGCTTGCAGAAAACAAAGGATTAGACGTATAGTGTGGAAAATGATGTTTGATTGCAGAGAATGTAAAAGAACAATGATTGCAGTAGATTGTATTTCAGATGTAAAAGAATGGATCGGGGTCCACAGTTCACTAGTGGTGTCTCTCCATAATAAAATACTAACATGCTAGTAAACAAATTACAGTTGGGCAATTCACAAATAGAGAGGGCATAACAATGCACATACATGTCATGATGATCACTATGAGATTTACTTGGGCATTACGACAAAGTACACAGACCGCCATCCAGCATGTATCTGTGTCTAAATAGTCCACTTTCAGGTTAGCATCCGCACCCCTTCCATATTAAGTTGCAAGCAATAGACAATTGTATTAAGTATGGTGCATAATGTAAACGACACTAATATCCTTAGACAAAGCATTGCTGTTTTACCCTTAGTAGCAACAGCACATCCACAACCTTAGAACTTTCTGTCACTGTCCCAGATTAAATGGAGGCATGAACCCACTATCTAGCATAAACACTCCCTCTTGGAGTTACAAGCATAAACTTGGCCAGAGCCTACACTAATAACGGAGAGCATGCAAGATCATAAACAACACATATATGATAGATCAATAATCAACTTGACATAGTATTCAATATCCATCGGATCCCAACAAACACAACATGTAGCATTACAATAAGATGATCTTGATCATGATAGGCAGCTCACAAGATCTAAACATGATGGCACAAAAGGAGAAGACAACCATCTAGCTACTGCTATGGACCCGTAGTCCAGGGATGAACTACTCACGCATCACTCCGGAGGCAGGCATGGCGATGTAGAGCCCTCCGGTGATGATTCCCCTCTCCGGCAGGGTGCCGGAGGAGAACTTCTGAACCCCCGAGTTAGGGTTGACGATGGCGGCGGCAGAGGATGTTTTCTAGAATAATGGCTCGGTGTTTTAGGGTTTTCGCGTCGGGAGAAATAAATAGGCGAATGGGCGACGTCGGTGGAGGCGTGGGGCCCGCTCCCCATAGGGTGGCGCGGCAGGGGCCCCACCCGCGCCGCCATGTGGGGAGGGCGCCCTGCTGCCCCCCTTCGTCTCTCCTTCGGACTTCTGGAACGTGTCGGAAAAAATAGGCATCTGGGATTTTGTTTCGTCCAATTCCGAGAATATTTCCAGAACAGCTTTTCTGAAACCAAAAAACAGTAGAAAACAGGAACTGACACTGTGGCATCTTGTTAATAGGTTAGTTCCAAAAAATGCATAAAAATGCTATGAAGTGTGAATAAAACATGTAGCTATTGGTATAAAACTAGCATGGAACATAAGAAATTATAGATACGTTGGAGACGTATCACGCGTCGCTCGCCTTCCGTCGCCTCGTCCCCTGTCGATCCGCGAGGTCAGCCTCAAGGCTTCTAAACCGCGTGGAAGCAAGTGGAAAGGGGTGATTCGGCTGGGCTGGCCGAACCCCACCCCACCCAGGTGCACCAAACGGACAGCCCGGTATTTTTGGGGGGTTTTGAGCCCTTAGGGGAATACCCGTTTTGAGCCCTTAGGGGAATATCCCCTTCAATACCGGCCCACCCCTGCCCACCAAACGAGGCCTTAATGAGAAATAACAACACGGCACCACGGCACGGCTTCACAATACAGTCTACAGCACGGCACCCTTTTCGTGGCTTTTAACTAAACCACCATGAGCTGGTTCTACCAGGAAATCACTAGAAAAAGGCTTCCCTTTGCGAAGGGAACTTCACTCTTTTTTTCGTCATGACAAGTGTCATATTCTTCTTCCTTGGGCCCCCACGGTTGGTTGCATGTTCGCCAAGTGTCGCTACCAGATTAAAAGTGGGGAGGATGAGAGAGAAATGGATACGAGAGGTGGGAGAGCAGATTTTGCCTTTTATTTTCAAAACCAAATTTTCAAAACGGAATATCTTGAGAACCGCTTATCCAAATTGCAAACCGTTTTCACCTTTGGACTCCTCACGTCGAGATCTTCAAAACTAGATCCCATGTTGATAGGTTTTGACAAACTTTTATTTATGTACTTTCGGTTGTGTATAATATGTACATCTTGTTTTCCATACTATGTACTTTTACTTCTGTGTACTTGTACTTTCTGTTCTGTGTAGTTGTGTACTCCATTTTCTATATAGTTGTACTTTCCTGTATTCTGTGTACTTTGTACTTCTTGTTCTGTATAGTTTGTACACCGTTAGGTGTATATTCTGTACTCAGTAATTTGTACACCATCTTTATTTGTGGTTTGTACTTTTTATTTTGTGTACTTTGTACAACATTCTCGTTCCATACTTCTAGTCTCCTGTAAGTTGTACATTGTATTTCAGTGTAGTTCATACCACTATTTTGGAGTACTTTGTACATCATCTATGTTTCTCTGTACTATGTACTGTATATTTTGTGTACAAATACTATTATACTTTGTGAAAGAGCAACGATCGCTAGCTCATGATGTACGAACGACGGCTGATAGGATGTACATGGGGCCTTGCTCCGTACCGTGACCCGCCAGGATGTACACAGCTGATGCACGCGAGTGGCTTTGCTCCGTAGCTCGCATACGTGGCCGCCTACCGGGTGTACACTACTCGTTCGCGCCCAGGCGACTTTGTCCGTCGCGCGTTCGCAAGCTGGGCTGGACGTAGCCAAGTTCAACTCCGCAACCTCGTCACACTGTAGCCATGTGTCGTCCTATACGTTCCTGCCTTCCCTTTCCGAAGGGAAACCTTCTTTTAGCTGTACCCGTTCTACCAATATATGTTTCGAAATATACTTTGTCTTTATACTACTCCTCTATTTCAAAAGCAATGTCTGACCCTAGACCTTCACCAACAAAGTGAGTATTTTCAATGCGAACTGTCTGTACGGGCAAGGTATTTCCAAAACACGTTAAATATGAAGTTATTTAATTAGCATTCATTGCATGCTCAAATAAGTGGAATCTGAGTGAATTTTAATTAATTAACCATGTCAAAATCTTCGTAAGTTTTTGTATGCCATGACATCTATCAAGAGCTAAGGATTTGAAGCACGGAAAAAGGACTAGTGTAATTCCCAGATGTTCCTCCACAGATCTATAGAAAGCCGTCTTAACATTATGATTCATAAACCTAGACAACACATGCAAATGTATCGGCAACTAAATACAAAATCATTTCGAGGGACGACATATCAAGAAAATGACGGGACTCGCATGGAGGACCGTCCACACTTGTCGCCACAGGGCCGGGTTTTCCTCTGTCAGGCGAATGAGGAGATTAAGACCAAGGTGGAGAAGCCACCGGTGAAGGCGTTGTAACCGCGGTGGAGGAGTCACCACAATCTGTGTGGATTGCACACTTTCCGGCCCGTCGCCCTTGCGTCACCTCGATGGCCATGAGAATGAGTCAGGGATAAAACACTCGCCATCATCTCGTTGCATATGGCGCGCTCGGCCTCTCCTGGCTTCACGGAAAGGTGTTCGGTGGAAGAGTGCCGCATGGTCTGCTTTAGCGATGACAAATGACGACAGTTCTCCCGCAGACTCTGACGGATTTGAAGAATTTTCTCTCTTTGTAGATACATTTTTTTGGTTTGGAGTATCTTCGACTTAGATTTAGGGTTTCAGAATATTATGTTTAAATTTCATTGAAAATTGAACAAATCCTTACATTTGAACGAAATTCATGAGTATAAATTCAGTTTAGAATTTCCGTTTAAATCTACTTTAAAAAATTGTGTAAATATATTTTAATTTTTTTAAATATTGCGTGCCAACGAGTACTAGTAACGTTTTTTCTTCCGGATTTTCTTCCGGATTTTCGCACCTGTTTTCCCTATTTTCGCTATTTCATTCTTCTTACTACATCTTTCTTCTTTATATATTCTTTTTCAGTTTTTCATTCCCTTTCTTAATGGATACATGAACAATTTTTCCAAAATATGCGAGCCTATAAAAAAGGGTTCACGGTGCTAAAAAATAGGTTCATGGATACAAATAATATTTATATGATTTCACGCTCACAAAAAATCTGCATGGGTTCCAAAATATATTCACATGTTCAAAAAAGAGTGTCAACGGATAAAAAAAAGTGTTCACATGCTTGGAAAAGGTTTTCGAAAATATTCAGTTCGTCACCCTGCGGCGAACGACAACGAAGCCGGCCCCTCTCACTCATCAACCGACGGCCAACAACAACGAGGCTGGACCAAGCAAGCCCTCTCCGACGGCTAGGTTAGTTTTTAGTTCAATTTTGTGGTAGTATGGTCGAGTCTTTTGGTTTAATTTGCAGAGTGCTCAAGTTTTTTATATCTCTACAACATTCAATCCTGCTAGGATTGCTGGCCTGTGGTTCATCCACGTCACGGGCCCGCAAATCAGTGACACATGGATATGATGCATCCACGTTTGTTTAGGTGTCAACTTTCTATTGGGTGCGACATGGGCCAACAGGTGTGCGTGGCGTGGAGTAGATGGCGTCAGATGCTTTTGGTGCCTTGCAGTGCGTCCGCGTGGGTGGACAAGTCGGTTCGTCTGGGTCTCCTCTGGCTCTGGGTCTTCTCTGCTATGGCGGCGTGGCACCACTATCAGCATGCCTCGCGGCCGGCGCCCCCACCGTTGTCTTCGTCGCGCCCACGGCCCACCACCGCGCCGCCGTGGCGCCGACCGACGGGGACGACGCGAGGTTGAGCCGCTGCTTGCCGGTGACGGCGACGCTGGAGGCGGCGAGCTGGTCGCCCACGCGGTGCGACGGTGCTGGGTCGCCGCCGCCGCCGTCGGACCTCCAGGAGGAGGGCACGAAGCCGGTGAAGAAGCCCATGAGGAAGAAGAGGAATAAGTCGAGCAACGTCCTCTTCCACAGTTGCGCAACCCGCCACTGCCCAGGGCTTCCGCCCGGTAGCCTAATCCCATGCCGCAGTCCGCCTCCAAGAAATAATTGGCCGATTTGTTTCGGCTTTGATCGGATTTGTGATTTGGGGCTCGATTCTGGTTAGGGTTTTTAATTTGGGTTGGATTTCTGTCTAAAGCGGACCATCTTTCGATAGGTCAGGCACCCAGACTCAGCCTCGTGCGCCACACTCCTTTTTGTCCCTCAGGTTCTCGCGTTGAGACTTGATGGCGGGGAATTTGGCCGGTGGGTAGTCACCCAGCTTGGAGCCAAGAAGGTAGGAATTTCGCTGGCGTTGCTGATGGCGGAATGCGAGGAGGAGGAGGAGGAGGGCGAGCAGGAGGTGGTAATCATGTGCAACACCTGCAGTGGTCCGGCACCGCGCCGCTGCCGCCATGGTTTCCTTGAAGCCTCGGCATCTCCTCCTCTTGGTAGGTCTGGCTTGCCGCCCTTAACCGTTCACCCCCTGGTTGTTGCGGATCTACGAGTTATGGCTCCTTCCCATCTATTTTTTCATAGGGAGCGCCTAGCGCTCGGGTGACCGAGAACTAAGCTAAACGCTCGGTCGATCGACTCTGTAGGGTTTCAGCTCACTTCCGATCTGTAACGTTGGGTCGCTCGGTCAGCTAGCTGAGTTTCAGCACGCTCGTCCAAGTATGGCTGATGCTTCCGGCCCAGTTATTCTAGCCCAGTTCTAATCCAGTTCTCCTAGCAACTCAAGCATTGGTCCGCTCAAAAAAGAAAAATGCAACTCAAGCCTAGGTATCGATCCATTCGTCTCCAATTCACAATGCATCAGGTGTAATGCATGTACCCCTCAAAAAAAAAGTTACAATGCATGTTATAACGTAATGATGCATCACTATAAAAAAATCACAATGCACCAGACCCTTGTGCGATTGCTATATGTAATTGCACACTAACAAGAATCTTGTGCGATTACACACTAACGAGAATCATGTGCAATTGCATGTTTAAAAAGAGTGCATGTGAAAATCACGTGCAATTGCGGATTTTAAAAACATCATATCATACGCAACTGAATGTTAAAAAGTGAAGGTGTAATTGCAAACTAAATAAGAATCATGTGCGATTGCACGCTAACGAGAGTCATCTGCAATTGCACATTTATATCATGTTCATCTGCAATTTCACATTTATATCATGTGTAATTGCACGCTATCGAGAATTATGTGCAATTGCACGTTAAAAAATATTACATGTGTAAATGCGCGCAACCGAGAAAATCATGTAATATTACACGCTACCAAAAACATCTTGTGTAATTACACGTTGAAAAAAGTACATTGAAAATATGTGGAATTGCACACTGATAAAAAATATGTGCAATTACGCGTTAAAAAAATACATGTGTAATTGCACGCAACCGAGAATCATGTCATATTACACGCTACCAAAAGAAATCATGTGCAATTGCATGTTGAAAAAAAAGTTCATTGAAAAATCATGTGCAATTGCACACTGATAAAAAAATGTGCAATTGCACGTTAAAAAAGATATATGTGTAATTGCACTCAACCAAGAATCATGTAATATTACACGCTACCAAATGAAAAGATGTGCAATTGCGCGTTGACAAAAAAATTAAATTGAAAAATCATGTGCAATTGCACACTGATAAAAAATATGTGCAATTGCACGATTCATCTTCAACCTGCGGAAAACAAAATAACGAAGGCCCAACAACAACAAACACAGAAACATGTGCAATTGCATGTTAAAATAAAAACATGGGCAATTGCATGCTAAAATTAATGTACAACTGCAACTACTAGTCATGTGCAATTGCTCGCTAAAAATCAATGTAAAATTGCACACCGAGAAAGGATATAATTACACAATAAAAAGAAAAATACGAATGCGCAATTGCATGCTAAAATTCATGTGCATTTATAAAATATTTTTATGTAACTGCACGTTAAAAATTTATATGCACTTGCACGATAGTTCATGTGCAATTTGCCTCTTGGCCTGCACTCCATCTTGTACGGGTACAGAGAACACGATGCACACAACTCGCGAAGTCGCCAACACATGACGGTCTCGAGTGGTAGAACGGCCAGCACGGTGTCGACAACTGATGATGACCGCAGTCACTCTGTGAGACCAAAGAAATGGTGGCGCCGGCCAGCCGTAGAAATTTGCACATAAAGCCTATGTGTACGACAAAAGCGTAGACAGAAAAAAAAAGCTATTCAAAAAGCGCAAAACAACACAAAAATAGCAAAAAAGCCTCAGAAACAAAAATGGGCCGCAACAAAGAAAAAATGGGCATATGGAGAGACACATCCGATACGACACACACAAAATTCAGCTCAACCAGCGAAAAAACTAACAAAAAGCCAAAAGGCATATGGAGAGACATATGCAATTGCAAAATGTACCGAGGAAAATATTCATGGCAATTGTAATTGCACACTACTTAAAAAAAAAAAATTTGCACGCTAAAGGTTTGCTTGTCCCCTTTTCCGACAAGTAAAAAGAAAGAAAAAACAACAAATAGCCCCAGCCTAACAAAACCTAAACAAAACCCAAAAGGACAAAAGGGCCTAACATCCAGAACACGAAAAAAAGCCCACATCAAATCTTCTAAACGGCTGAAGCAAAAAACGAACAATCCACAAGGCATTGGGTGCACTAATCATAAATGGATCGCTAATAAAAAAGGATCGTACGGAAACGCACATCAACCGAGCGCTAAGCTAGTTCTCGGCTGACCGAGCGCTAGCAAAAGCGTTTTTCATATTTTGGTTTCTTCTTGTCGACTCTGCCACTCCTTTGGATTTTCTGGGTCTATTTTGGCTGCTTGGTGTGGCCGTGTGGGAGATTGTTTCTTGGATTATAGCTTTGCAACTTTGTTTTCGTCCTCCTTCTTTGCTTGGTCTTCGGCTCACTGATAATGTATTGTCTAATTTATTTTGCAGGTACTGATCTTGGTGCGGATCGGTGCCTCACGTTTCTGCAAGTTTTTTCAGAATATGGTTAGTTCTGCATCTGTCAAGTTTGTTGCTGTCATGTGTAATTGAATTTCGCTTTCAATTGTTTCTTTATCAGCTTCTAAGTGCTAGAAGCAATATTGCTCTAAATTTTTGCATATATTGATGATTCCACTGTTTTTCCTATGTTCTATTTTCATTCAGGCCTCGGAACAAAAATACATTGATGCCTCTTTAGCTGGATGAATGTCGTCTTGCCGGAAAGTATCTCTTAGAACTTTTTAGCATGGCAGTTTGCAGGTCTACTAATGTCGTTCTACATTTGCTTGCTATTGCCTGGTGACTTATCATCTTATTCATTTATAGTTGCTTAGATATACAAATGCCCATTGCCTTCTCCTTAATATATGTAGGTTTGCAATTAGCTCTTGATGATTATTAGAAGGTCATCGAGCAAGTGAGGTCTGTAGGTTTGCAATTAACTCTAGCTTTTGAACTGCTGCCAATTAATTTTGTTTCCTCTGGTGCTTTCTCTCGATATTACTGTTGTTGCTCCGATTTGATATACCATGTTGGTTTTCTACTTTCCTTACTGTTGGCTGTTAATTTAGATGGCATTCTGAAACAAGCGTCGTCAGTCTGTGTTGCTTGACCGCTGCAATTCAGTTTCACGTATTAGTCGACTCATTTGTGTTTTCCACATAAGTGCTATTTCCATGATTAAATCATTTTTCTAAGTACTTCAATGGGTTTGCTAGCAAAAATATTTTCATTCAAGTGGAAAATATGGAGCTCTATTTTCTAGGTAACTATTTTTACTGCCCTGCCTCTTTATTTATAAGCCAAAGGAATATTAGTTGAAATACGTTTCCTCGGGGCGTGATCATGAATATTCCTGTTATTGTTCAAGGTTCACTTATAGGATTTCTTTCTTCTTTTATTTCTCTTGATTTGTTTCAGAGTAAAAAACAAAGTATTTTGCACATCAAGTAAGAAATAAAGTACTATAACACTACAATCCAGTTTCAGAAAATGACACTATCTAGATAAGCGTTTGATATGTAAAGTGAATAAGAAGAGTCATTACTAATTATCAACATTTCCCTTGAATCAGACGTAAAGTAACTTTGCTGATAAATTCAGAAAACTACATTCGTATGTAGTGCCACCAAACGCAAGATACCAAATGAAGCGTTAGATAAGCATCCCAACACTATTATATGGAAAGAAAATGCAAAGATAAAAAGAAACCATGCCATAGAAGCTATAAATAGGCCCACACCATGAAGATCCTTCTCCATCATCCATCCGTCACACATCTAGATCAAAAGCATCAAAGCCAGGCAAGTAATAGTAAACAAAAATCCATCATGAAGACTTTCCTCATCCTTGCCCTCTTTGCTGTGGTGGCAACCATGGCCACCGAAAGTGTGCAGATTGGCCTTAGAAGCCAATACCAGTCGCAACATAAATTTCCGCAGGTACAACAACCATATGCGCAACCGCAACTAGTATCACAGGAACAACAACAATTCCCCGAGCAACAACAACCTTTTTTCCAGCAACAACAACCTTTTCTGCAGCAACAACAACCTGTGCAGCTTGATCCTAGCGTCCAATACCAGTCGCAACAGTCATTGCCTCAAGTACAACAACCATTTGTGCAACCACGGCCATTTACACAAGAACAACAACAATTTCCAAGTCAACAACCTTTTCTGCAGCAACAACAACATGTGCAGTTTGATCCTACCGGCCAATATGAGTCTCAACAACCATTTTCGCAAATACAACAACCCTTTGCACAACCAAAGCCATTTTCACAGGACCAACACCAATTTTCTGAGCAACAACAACCATATTTTCAGCCATTTTTGCTGCAACAGTTGAACCCATGTCGGCAGTTCCTCGTGCAACAGTGCAGCCGCGTGCCGCTTGTGTCGTTCCTCCCCTCGTGGACCTCACAACAAAGTAGATGCGAGGTGACGCGGTAACAATGTTGCAGGCAGCTGGCGCAGATTCCCGAACAACTCCGTGTCCCTGCCATCAGTAGCGTCGTGCATGCCATCATCGTGCAACAGCAACAACAGTTCTTCCAACCTCAGCAGCAGATTGTTCAGGGAGTTTTCCCGCCTCAACTACAACATATCGGCTAGGGCTTCATCCAACCTCAACATGTAGCTCAGTTCGAGGGGTTGAGGACGTATGCGCTGCAAACCCTGTCGGAAATATGAAATGTTTGGGTCCCGCTCCGTCGCTTCGTTACTCTTAGTTGATAGACCGGTCAATGTAATAGTGAAAAATAAAGTGCCATGCACTAACATGTGAGATCCCTGGCTGGTACTAGTCGGGACTTGGGAATAAAAGACAAATATATGTTCTTGTCTGGTTGTTGTTTTTTTATCACACACGTATTTAGATGTTCAATCCTCGCCACAATCTCATGCATGAAAATCAATATGAACATAACAGAATGGGAGCGGAACTTGGGAAGTACCACTAAAGTAAGATTGTTAGCACTATATAGTAGGCGAGCCTTCATCCAAGACGGTCAACAATAAACAGATAAAGTTATGTTTTTATTGGATTGGGGCTACTTTAGTCACTTAGAATACATTGGGAACAATTAAAGCTTCAAATGCATGAGATAGGTCATTACTTATAGAGTGGAGCTTGACCAATCCTGAGTAAAATTCAGATTCCATCACATCTCGTATCATGTCGCCGGAAGTAGGAGGGCGTTGGCGAGTGAAGGCTTGACCAATCCTCTTTTTATGATAAAGGAAGAGCAAATGTTTTTCTGGAGGACAACATGTAGGCGTTGTTGTGCCAAAACAATTAAAATTGGGCTTCTGTCTCACTCAATGCTTGGTCCAACATGCTCAGCCTGTTTGGGTTCAACCCAATCAATCACCTCGCACAAGCCGAGTGATTTATATTACCACACGTTAAGATTTACTCATGCATATCTGGATTGGGTTGAACTCAAATATTAGATGATAAAATATCCAAACTATAATGCAATCATGTTTCATGCATATGTTTTGAGATTAAAAATGTGATCTTCTATAGATATAGTCTATATTCACCTTCTTGTGCACTCGTGATATACCACATAAGCCGGTGTAGTACGTTAACGGGAAACAACTATAGTTGTATAGAGATATTAAATTTGCTTCTTGGGAACATAATGAAAAATTGTTTTTTGAACTTGAGCTTCGGTGCTCCTTACCTTTATTGTATTATTTTACTTAATTTTTTAAAAGAACCACAGGCACATGTATAAAGTATTATTTTGAACAGTAATTTTTGTACAAATACTATTTTTTGTGAGATGTGAAAAAAGACTAAATTTTAATTATCAACATTTTCTATATAGGTATCTCTATTCATTGTTTTTCTCTGGATAGACTATGAATTTACGAGATTATATTTTTTTATTCCCTCGTGTAAGTATGTCGAATTTGTAATATGAATTAAATCCAGATTGAACCTTCACATGTATTTGATTAGACTGAACTGATTAAAATCATAAATCATGTAAAGCAATACTAAACTGATATCTATTATATTATCTTACATGATATTACAATCATTGACATATAAAGGGTATCATTCAATTTGATATGTCTAGAAAGTGAATAATTTGTCTGCTAGTTGCGAGAACAATAAAATGGAGGCCGAGCTCTATGGAGCCCTTCAATTTGTTTCTAAATCAAATGTGGGCAATGGTCTATTCTACCAAAGTGCAAATTTGAAATTAAAATATTTCATATTCTAGGCTACACGTAATTAATAAAAATCTGATATATTTGGGTGTGTTGAAAATTTACTTTGTAATTTTTGTGCGGACCAAAAATATATAACATTTCTAGTTGATATTTTACACTTAGATAAAATACATCATTGTTTCATTTATATTGGAACTTCCAAATTTGATTTTTTTACTTATTTTTATAAAGAACTCCAGGAAGGTCGGCATCCATAATTTTACTCTCGTGGGATTCATCTTACCATCGTGTACAACACTATAAGTTCAAAAAAAAAAAATAGAGTCTAGAATTACCCTTCATGTTAGTAGTTTGATCAATCTTAACAACACATAAGAAATCACAAATTAGGTCCCCACAATTAAGGCCAATATGGCCTCACATGTAGAACACTGAACACTACAACGCAGTTTCAGGAAAGGACACTATCTAGATTAGTGTTTGATATGTAAAGCGAATAAGGCGAGTCATTACTGATTATCAATACTCTTTTGAATCAGATGATACGTTAGCGTAAGTAACTTTGATGATGGCGAAGAAGGCGAGCCCTAGGACAGGGCGACGCGCGTGGCGGCGGCAGTTCATGGGGATGGTGTAGGTGCAGAATGAGGGTGCCGCCAGCACGTTCCTATTACTACCTATTACTCCCTCCGTTCCAATATATAGTGCGCCTAAGCTTTTAATTTTTTTTCCTAAATATAGTGTGTATTGGTATTCTACTGCGATTCTGAGCAAAAAATACGTCTCGCGAAGCGCAAGCAATCCCTGGAATCGGGGGAGGTGCTGGATCGCATGCACCTGCCATATAATGGCATATGCACCTACCGTAGAATTAGCTCTTTGTTTTTCTCTCTCTCGCGTAGCTTAAATAGGAATCCTACCGTACCATTAGGTTGCACCTACCGATCGCTCAACCTAATCTCGCGCTGTAAAAAGCTCTTCGTCTTCTATGGGTAAAGAAGACACCAAGCCGGCGAGCTCCGTTCCAGCGGATGACGAGGGGTGTCCTCGGCAATACCCATGGTCGAGTACCTAGTGCTAGATTTACGAGGTAGAGAACGCGTAGTGTTAGTAGAATCGACGGCTGACAAGCGGAATTTACCCCGGTTCAGGGCCTCGACTGAGTTAACACCCGTACTTCCTGCCTGTCTCTATTGATTGTGGACTATGATGCGGTTACAAGGGTCTAGCAAGGATTTGATCTCGCTAGGGTTTGAGAGCTATGGTGTTGCGTGTCCTTGATCGGCCACCCTCCCAGCGCTTATATAGGGGGCTGGGTCTCGGGTACGTAACCGACTAGACTTTACAAACAAGGAAACTATAACCGACTATGCTGTCGCACCCCGCTCTGGCACATATTTCCAGAGAGACGGTCGCCCCGTGCGCCAGCCCAAGATATCTGGCCGCATGTTACGACAATGCAACATAGCGGTAATCATTACACAATCAGGCACAAAGAAGTGCTACAAAGGTTTACGAGGCCATTGAGGCATTACAAAATGTCTTGCCAAGCATGGCTCAAGACAGAGTTTAACTGGCAGCGGAAGACGGCTAAGGCAACGGCTTGGAGCGGCTCCACTCCACAGGTATCTGGCTGGGCTACTGATCCTAGCACGCTCTTGCTCCACTTCTGGCTAAGGTAGAAGATGAATCCTCGCCAAAATCTGGCCACAATCACAAGGTCCGTGAGTACATTTGTATACACTCAGCAAGAATCGCCACTCACTACAAATAATTCAACAATCATGCAACAAGATATACATTGGAAGCAAAACCCTACAACATGGCAAGGTGTAGTCTAGATACATGATATAAAAGTAGCATGACGTTGATAACCAAACATGTCATAAGCAAGCAACGGGGGTATCACCAGTACAGAGTCCAAGCCAGGTGGGGTTGGATCGTGCACCAGCAACCATACAAAAGGCTTACCTGTGACGAGTAGCCGGGTGTACCAGTTGGTACCAAGTAACATAACAATACCTGTCATCACAACTAGGCCCAACGGCCTTGCTACATCTGTCAACTGCTAGGCCCACTGGCCTCATCCTTTCACTTGGGCATGCACGAGTGATGTTGGCTCAGGCCTAACTCTAGGCTCCCAACGATCACACCGTCATCCCTAAACACGGTAACCATCCACAGCTCAAGTAACATTCCCTGCATCATCTGATTGTTCATTTAGTGAAATCAGGTTGTTCATCTTTCTTTCAAACAGAACTTATGTTTAACCTCCTGACTCGACAAAGAGACACAGTGTGACCGACACTGAACTGTTGTTCCATAACCCAGGAACAAGGCTAGCTGCTAGATTGACACTCTCGAGAGGTTGCAGTTCCCACTTATCTAAATGCACCATATAGCCGGTATTTTAGGAAATCTTCCTTAAGACGACCTGATACACGTACATGACCGTTCACGCTACCAAGACACTCCCTGTATAGCTACCGACATAACTCTATGTCTTATGATGAAGTGAATCCGGCACGTCCCCAACCCATGAGCGACGCCTAGCTCCAGAACCTTCGCAAGACTAGCCCCGACCACAAAGGTAACCGACTAGACTTGCCAAAATGGTAGCATCAAAGGAGGCTCAATAGGTTACGTAGTCCAACACAACAATCAAAATATCAAAATATTATATCATCAAACAATAAGACATTAGCAACATCATAATTCAAGCAAATACAACAACCACAATAACATAATAATATATCATCAAACGACAAAACATTAGCAACACAATATTTCATGAAATAGTAGTATCCATGTCCAAACTTAGCGGAATAAAAAGAACGTCAACCGGAAGACTACGGTGGCGATTTCACCGACCAGCGCCTTCTCGTTCGACAAGCAAAAGGAAACGTCAACCGGAAGACTACGGCGGCGATTCCGCCGACCAGCGCCTTCTCGTTCGACATGGAAAAGGAAACGTCAACCGGAAGACTACGGCGGCGATTCCGCCGACCAACGCCTTCTTGTTCGACAAGGAAAAGGAAACGTCAACCGGAAGACTACGGCGGCGATTCCGCCGATCAGCGCCTTCTCGTTCGACAAGGAAAAGGAAACGTCAACCGGAAGACTACGGCGGCGATTCCGCCGACCAGCACCTTCTCGTTCGACAAGGAAAAGGAAACGTCAACCGGAAGACTACGGCGGCGATTCCGCCGACCAGCGCCTTCACAGATCAACTACCAAAGTTGGTAGGGCATGTAGTCTCCAAAATGAACTGAAAAGCACTCATAAGAAAGAAAGCATCCATTCCACTCAAGGATTAACCCGACGTGGTGTCAGCAATCTTGGCAAAAGAACTAAATGGTAAGCAAATGTCCCAAGCGTCGCAGTCTAGGAGGACATATGCCAACCACGTTTGACGGAGGGAGAAGAAGCAAATAACTCTTTTGGCAAATGCCCCCAACTCCGAGGATCATAAGACGACATTCGTCCGGTCCTCACCTCGGCGAAGGAGAAGAAGCAAACAATCACAAGATCGCATTTTTTATAGTTGTTTAGTTTGGGGGTTCGACAAAGCCGCGCAAGTGCGAGGCGCACAATTAATTCACATGTCATTCTAATGCATACACGGGTGATGAATAAAACATGGCTGGAGCAATATCACAAGTCACATATGAAACACGAACAACAACTGACATGCACACATATAACAGTACCCAGACAAATGTATACCCTCGGCATGGCAATAAATAAATAAACAAACTTTGTAGCACAGCTCATGGTAAGGGGTTAGCTTGCCTCCGGAGAAGGATTCCAAAAGGTTTGGAAAGTTTCGGACTCGCCGCGGGTCGGAATCCCGAAGAACGCCTAAACCACGAAACCACAAACGTTGTATTAAATAAAGGCCATGAAACTAACTAGCTCCAAAGATAACAAAACTAGTACCACTGGCTAAATCTCGATGACATACAAATTTAGAAATTTGAATCAACTAAAACAGAGCTACGGTTCAAAAGTTCTGGGCGTCCGAAGTTGCTCACCAGGGAGAAAAAATAAACTGCGTGAAAAAAAACAGGCAGAATGCCGGCCGCGCGAGATGGGCCGGCCGGCCAGCTGCGTGCGCAGCACGGTTGGGCTGGGCTGCTGCTCGCTGTTGGGCTGGGCTGCTGCTCTCTGCTGGGCTGCTACAGCTCGCGCACGGGAGGGCCGCGGCAGGCGTGGCTTCGGCGGCGCGTCGCCGGCCGCTCGGCGCGCCGAACGGGAGGCGGCGAGGACGGGGCAGCGGCAGTGTACCACGGCCGGGGAGGCGGCTCCGGCGACGGTGATGCTTCCCGCGCCTCCTCGCACGCACGCGAGTCGTGCGCTCGCGCGGGAGCAGCCGCGGACGGCTCAGGAGAGGCCGGCCGGTGGCGGCAGGTGGCTCGGCGGGCCGGCCAGCGACTGCGGCGAGGTCGCCGACCTCCACCGCGTCCAGGGAAGGTACGGGAGGGGACGTGGTCGACGTCTTCGTCTCCCACCTTACAAGCACGCACGGGCAAGAGAGCACAGGCAGCGCGGCGCTTCGCCGGCGCGGCTGCTCGGAGGGGCCAGGGCGCCGGGGAACGGCGGCGGCGGGTGGACGCGGTCCACCGCGCTCGGGGAGGAAGCTCGGCGGCAGGGGGAGAGCAGGGGGCGGCGCCGTGAGCTTCGGCCGTGGCGGCCGCTGAGGGTGCCGATGATTTCGGCTACCCCTTTGTTCCTCTGTGAGCACCGGGAGACAGAGGAGGGTGAGGTGAGTGGAGAGGGAGTGAGGAGAGTGAGAGAGAGGAGAGACTCGGGTCTCTTTTTAGATAGGCAGCGGGAGGAAAAAAATACGGGGAAAGCTCTCACTTCCACCATGCCACTGTATCGTCGGTGGAGGGGATAGAATCGACTCCGGTCCGAACAGGGGGAGCAGTAGGGGTCTAGCTACAGCTGGGGTTCGGTTGGGACAAGGGAAACAGTATAGACTCGGTGCACAGGAACACACAGTACACCGTCATGCGCGCGCTGGCGTTCGGAGCGCGCCGCGAGTGGCATTGACGCGTTCCCGGTGACTCGGAGCACCAAAAGTAAAACGGTTTCGATCACTGGGTTCCTAAGGACAGGGCCAACTAAACAAAACAAGAAACACTCAGGGGCTCGAACTTTCTCTGTGCAAAATTTTCTGAAAACCGAGGGAACGCAGGTGTTCGATGAAATGAACAAGGTCTTGTACATCTCAGAAAAATCCCAAACAATTACCACAGGGTATGTTGGGCGTAGAGAGGGTGTCTCAGGAGTTTGAACTTATCTAATGTAGTAGAAAAAGGGTTTTGGGAATGTGTCCGCTAAGCCGCGTACCGACATCGATTCTCGGCTTACAAAGGAAGTAGGTCAAACATTGCTCGAATGGATTTGAGTTCAACAGAAGAAGTGTAGGAAATACAAAAATATGCATCTCCCCGAATTATGAGAATTTTCAGAGGTTCCTAGGTGGACTGGATAAATTTAGGTTCAGTACCGATATTTAACAGTTAAGTCCTAAATTGGAAACATTGCATTGGAGTATACAATATTTTTGTGGGGGTCATCTAGATAAGGGTAGGGGGAATCCTCTGGTATTTTGGTAGAATTTTTCCAACAATGGAAATAGGATTTTCTTTGGTAGGTGGACCGAAGGGTTTAAAAACGATCGACCGTTTGGGGTTAGGATTTATCGGACGAAATCCAAACGAAGGAATTGTCCCGAGGAGCGTAGTGGTTCGCGGGTCACCCGGACAAACGTGAGAGAGGAAAAAATCCCTAACTCAAATCGTCTCAAAAGATTTGAAGAACCATTTATTAAAACTAGAAAAGTTTTCCGGCGTCCAAAAATAATTTAAAATTCAGTCTAAATTTTCGGGGTGTTACATATGCCTAACTTGGGAAGCAATCTTCGTCTTGGGCCTCCCTTGCTGGGCTTCATTGGGATGTTTGACAATTGGGCTTTAGTCATCACGTGCACCAGGTACCCTCATGGTAGGGTACCCGTTTGGTATAACCTCGTCATTAGCCCCCGAGTGCGTGGCTGACTCGTAGAATCAGGCAGGGACTCACTCGATAGTGCACGTCCCATGCTTCTGTCTATGCTTTATGTCTCATATCTTAATTTCGACTGAGATTGTGTGTTTTGACAAAGGATCATAGCTTAGTAGGCCAGGATTTACTCGACGAATCAAGACCAGTTAACTGCGCATTTGCGCAAAACCTTACTAGCTTTCAATCAAATTCGAGTCCTTGGGCTCGAACCTGGAACATACTAGACATATTCGTCTCAGGCCGTTGAGGTCTTACTGACTCGTTCCGCAGTTATTTATTTGCTACCTAGCGCGTCCGCCAGGATTTTCATCATGTCTGTTGACACGGAAAATTTTAAGGACTTAACACTGCCGGAGTGGTCCTTAGCCCAATTCGACTGATCGACGGGTCTTACCTTTGCATTTTTTGCATGCAGCATCCGAAGCATCATCGACTGACGCAACTCGGGAATTCTTTTGGCTTTTTTGCTTTTGCATCTTTGGACTGAGTCGAAGCTTTCATCGACTGTCTTTTTTGTCTTTGAATCTATCGGGTGCGCGACAGCGCTCCCGATGGGAGTTGCCCCCGAGATTGTGCTTTATTACTTGTAATGGAGGATAATCTCAAACTCGTTATATCCTGCATATGTTAGTCGAAGAATTTTTTGATATGCTCCCGATGGGAGTACTATTCTGTACTCGATAGACTGTCGAGTGTATAACATCATCTTAGTCGACAGACATTACACACCTTTTGTTTTTGTTCAGCCGAACTGCCTTTGCTCGACATATTTTGGTTAACAAGTGACGTCATGCATGACGCTTGTGGCGCGCGCGCAGAATTTTGATAAGACACGTCTGGGTTGGCCCGTTGTCAGGATTTGACCAGAGAGGACGCCGCTTTGGTTCCGATTTGACCGGACATGGCGGTTTCTCCGTGTAATGATAACTTCCTCGTTTTTCGTGCGTAGTGGGCGGAGTGGCCTGCGACGGTTGTTCTCCAATCACGCCACGTGTCCCGCCGATCGAGCACGGACGGTCGAGATAACTTTACTCTCTATGGTAAATATAGATCTCTTCTCAGAAAATCTTTTACCCTGCCATTTGCTTCCTCTGCTTTCATCTTCCTCCTTGCGCCCTTTTCTTGCCGCTGCTCCTTAGAACCTCCACACCACCCACCTTTCGCCTTGGGAAGGCCATGAAGCGTGGTGCTGCCGGAGCTGCATCTACCGCCGCGGATGCTGTGGACAAGAAGAAGAAAAAGGATGTGGTCGCCGCTGCCGCCGATGCTGGCCTCCAGAAGAGCCCTAGAGATTGGACGCGGTCGACAATGACCAAGACCGGCCTCCAGCAACTCGGACAGAAGGGATTGCTGCCGCCGGAAGAAGAGCTGCAGGCCCGCGCACCCTCCAACAAGGAGGTATTCCCTGAACCTCGCTCGAATGAGCATGTGTGTTTTGCGGAGTTCTTGCCTCGCGGCTTTTCTCTCCCCCTCCACGACTTTGTTCGTGGGTTGATGTACGCCTATGGCATACAAATCCATGACTGCACGCCTAATGGGATCTTGCACATTGCCGTTTTCATGGTTTTGTGTGAGTGTTTCTTGGGAGTGTCTCCCAACTGGCCACTTTGGAAGTCGATTTTCAAAGTGCGCCACAACTGCGGAGGTTGCCGCCCGTTCCCAGTCAGCGGCCTGCTGATCCAGGTGCGGAGCGACGTCAACTACTTCAACCTCATGGCCGTCGACTCCGCTCAAGGATGGCGCAGCCGATGGTTTTACGCACCAGTTGACCAAGTGGTTAGCCCTGCCTTTGCGATTCGCAAGCCTCTGCTGAAGACCAAGGCCTGGGACCATCCTCTTTCGACTGAGGTGGTCGCGGAGACAGCGCCCCTTCTGACACGCATAAGCAATATGCTCGGCACCGTCTCGGGTGTCCAGCTTATTGGCACCTTTTTGAAGCTGCGGGTATGTCCGCTTCGTCTCTGAGCTCACCCGATGTGGCAATACGAAGGTCCACTCGACGCCACTCAGATGACCCAAGAGGAGCTGTCAAAGGAGGAGTTAGATGATCGGGTGAGGTCCATCACAAGTATAAAGGCTACAGAGCCTTGTAAACTTGAAGGCCCGGTTGCTCCATTCTCTTCCAGCAATCCTTTACTCGAAGTAAGTGCGAACTTTCCCATAATGTATTAAATGATTTTGGCGACTGTATTTATGATTATAGAGCGCTTCTTTTGATATGCACAGAGTCACTCGACAGCTTCTACCCTTCCCCCTCTACCAGAAGCAGGACCTTCTCTGGAGGCTAAGCTACAAGACGATGCCAAGCTGCCCGAGTCCGAACTCCCCTCCGCCCATACCCCACCTGTTGGTGCTGTGGGAGAGGCAGGTAACGGAGATGAAGAAGAAGAAGTAGAACAAGCTGTGGATGACGCCGAACGTTCGGCTTATCCTGAGGCCAGCCCTTGCCGTGTTAAACGTCGGCGTACGGTTGTTTCAGATTCTTCGAGCAGCGAGTCGAAGGAGGATGATCTACAAGATGACGACAACTCGGGTACGTCTCCCCCTGCCCAGACCTCTCCTTTGGCCGCTCCTCTGTTGGATTCACTTCCTCCGGCCGCTTCGGGTAGGGCCACTCGCTTTGGAGTTCCGCGCATTGGTGCTGAACCCGATTCTGACGAGGATGAGCCTGAGTATGTTTCCTTTTATGCTTATCTTTATCGCTTCTCCTTGTGTGTTTCATGATGTTTGCCTTCGTGCTACTACTGCTTTTCTGCACGGAGATGTGGACAGGCAGCCTTCTCCTCAAGCAACCACAGTTGTATCGACTGTGGTTTCGCCTAAAGCCACTCCTGAAGCTGCCTCACCCACCACTGACCTGGTGATTGCTGAAGCAACTAAGGATAAGGCTGTTGTCACTAGTACAGAACGACACATCGGAAACAGGCCAAAAACCCCATCGGAAACGGAAAAAGGGTCCGTGTCCCCGACCCTGTCACTGATGTGAAGCTCTCATCGGCAACGGACAGGAAAAACCGTCATCGATGAGGCATGATTTTGGCTACGGTTGCCATCCAGTCTCCGTTACCGATGTATCGGGACATCAGAAACGGAGATTCTGTTTTACTCGTTTGCATTGAGATTTTTTCATAAGCCTACAGCAGCAATACAGTTGCCAATTGACATTCAAAATATCACAGCAGTAGCACAAAGTTGCTAGCAAAACTGTTCATCACGTATATAACAATTGTCACCATTACATAGCATCAAAAGATGAGTTACACATGCTTCGCTAATCCTATCATTCTCATGCCTCCCTAAACTGCAGCTAAGGCTTGCTCCCTAAACACACATCCACAAAATAGCCGGAGAAACTGAAAAAACAGAAACTACACCAAGCCAAATTGCGAAAATCTTCGTACTGAGGCTAGCTCCATCTTGGACGGTGTCGCCGAAATATAATAACGTCACAGCAACGACGGTTCACGGATATGATCCCACTTTATAAGTAGCACATTTAAAGTTTGTTCGGATCAGCTTTGTGCTTCTGGATAAAAATACATGGATTGATAGTTAGAGAAGAGCCAAAATATGATGCTACATGACATAGATATAATTTAATGTGAAAACAGTTTACACCTTTAAGCGCCTATATCCGTGTGCTTGCAGTCCGATCAAACGATTTGGAGGCATAACTTGAAGGTGATGTTTCCTTCAAGAGCCTCACCATTTTCGATCAAACGATGCCGGACAGCGATCATCCTTTCCATGGAGACCACCACCGGCTCTGGATTTTTTATGCAGTGTCACCGAAATCTAATCTAATACGTCACCGATGTGACATTTCGGTGACACTGTATAAAACACTCTTACTTAAAAAAGTATTTTATGCAGTGTACCAAAACGTCACAATAGCGACGTTGGATATGTATGGTGGAGTTTGAAAGGGAACAGCTTGATATCCCTAAATGTAAATAAGGATTTATGTTAGTCCTGACACTACTAGATAGAACGGACAATTTAATGTGTACTGACCTATGTATATAATTGGAGGACATTATGGGAAAGTTAACAAACACTACTGTCTTGAGTAATGTTTATTGTTTGTTCTGTGTCTCCGACTTTTTTATGTAGTGTCACCGAAATAGACTCCTGTTTTCACATGGACTAGTTAGCTAAACTATAACCGGTTGCAAATGCACAATAGGCAAGTTAACTACATCAAGAAATTATCTAGATAGAACTACCGGATGTGAACTGAACTACTATCAACAAGTTAGCTAAACTACAACCGATTGCAAGTGCACAATAGGCAAGTTAACTACGTCAAGAAATTATCTAGATAGAACTACCGGATGTGAACTGAACTACTATCAACAAGTTAGCTAAACTACAACTGGTTGCAAGTGCACAATAGGCAAGTTAACTACATCAATAAATTATCTAGATAGAAGTACCGGATGTGAACTGAACTACTATCAACAAGTTAGCTAAACTACAACTAGTTGCAAGTGCACAATAGGCAAGTTAACAACATCAAGAAATTATCTAGATAGAACTACCGGATGTGAACTGAACTACTATCAACAAGTTAGCTAAACTACAACTAGTTGCTCTAGATCATGTGCACAATGGGCAAGTTAGCTACATCAAAGAGTGGATCTGATACCTTCTTCACATCACCGTTGGATCGATCTAGCAGACCCGGAAGTGGTGGAGGCAGAGGAAGCGGACAGAGCGACGACCTCGCCGTGTCAGGCGAGATGGCAAAGACCTCGCCGTGTCGGGGGCGATGGCGAAGACCTCGCCGTGTCGGGGGCGATGGCAAAGACCTCGCCGTGTCGGGGGAGATGGCTAAGACCTCGCCGTGATAGCCGTCGTCTGGGCAGAGACGGCGCCGCCACGGCGCCGGCGATGGTCGCAACGCCAGGAGCCGCCGCCACAAACAGATCTAGCATACTGGGACAGAGTGAGGAAACGAGTGAGTGTTAGGTTTTGCTCTGTACGCCCATATATATAGGTAAAACATAGGAAACGGTTCTTTAAAAGGACCATTTCCTTTGTGTTTCTTCCACTGAGGTGTGGGACCTACGCGCCCACTCTGTGGAATTTCTACTACTCTCTGGAATAATATTTTCCTAATCTCTACTATATGGAGAAAACCACTTATAGGATACTTAAATTAATATTAGTGAGTACTACATTACATACGCAATACATATTAATAATAATAAAGTAAATTACAGATGGAGAACTTATAGAACTACTACTAGCTACTTCTTATTTTTCTTGCGCCCTGCTTCCGCGCAATCCTCCTCCTTCTCCGTCGCCGGGGTTCCCTTCTTCGGGACCAGCGCCTCCGCCTCGTCCTCCTCCTCCTTCTCACGGCCTCGCTTGTTGGGGGCCATTGGAGGTGGTGGCGGCGGTGGCGGCGGCTTTCTTCTCTGTCGCCGGGATTCCCTTCTTCGGGACCGGCGCCTCAGCCTCGTCCTCCTTGTCGTCCTCCTCCTCCTTCTCCACTTCGGTTGACTCCTCATCAGAATCAACCTTCGGCGGGCCCAGCATCAAGGTGGGATCATGGAAGTTGGCGTATTCGTCGTCGCTCGACTCCGGCATCGGTCCTTCAACGCACTCGCCGACTCAGTGTGCTCCTGTGTGTCGTTGCTGCGAGGCATCTTCGCTAATCAGTAGGAGGGAGCGAGCGAGCGAGAGAGAGAGCAGATTCTGTGGCGTCTTGAGCTAGCAAGGATTGGGGTTTTTAAGGAGTAGTGGGCAGTGCCACTACACCATGGCATTTACTCGCCTCGCTTCGAATTCCAAGAAGCTTGAACGCGACCACATTGGAAACGGACATATCAAAATGACCGTTACCGTAGAACCACATATCGGAAACGGAGGCGCATTGGGAACCGTTGCCAATAATATGGGTAACGGAGTTTATACCTTCTCCGTTACCTATGTTGATGGGCCAGCCGCGGCCCAGGTCATGTTTGTACGCACCGGACGCGCGGAAAGCGCGATTCCCCGTCACCTAACGCCTGCCGTTTCCATAGAGGGGTATCCGATGTGTCGTTCTGTACTAGTGTGTGCCTCCGGTTGCTGAAGCTTCCACCTCAAAGCCCAAATCCTGGACTGAGCACGTAAGTTTTCTTATCCGTATTTCTCATTCGAGTATTAATGTAAAGTAACAAATGTGACTTGTATGAATTTTGCAACTGATTTTTGCCAATATGGCCACCTGGGGTCAAGCTTACGTCCAGATGGAGCAAGAACGGGACTCCCTCCTTTCGCGCTCATCTGAACTTGCCAGTAAGTTTTGCTGATTTATGACCAAGTTAAAAACTGCTTTGGCTGTTTAGTTTATGTTTGAGTTGTATGTTCCTTAACTCAGGTGACAAGAAATCAGCTGAGAAGGAAGTGGAGGATTTGAAGAAACAGGTGAAAGACCTGGAGAGGCAGCTTACTGCTGAGCGAACCAGCTCAAAAAAGGCACTTGAAGATGCTCAATCTGCTGCTACGCTTCGCGAAAAGAGTATGCTGAGCGCCTCTTGACACTCGCCCGAGCTGCTGGAGGTTAGCCAAAAACTATCCTGTCTAACACCTTCTTTTGACTTTTGAGTGTCTTTTGCTGCTACACTGCTATGCTGACTTCTTTGTGCAGAAATCGCTGACATGTTTACTCCAGCAGATACTGCGGGTGGACCTTTACCCTTGGACCAAGCTATCTCCGAGCTGGAGGATCGATCGTCAAGGCAAAGGCCACTTTGAGCAGCCTAACAAGCACACTGGGCGCCGTTCACTCGGAGGTGCTTCCATCTTACGATATTCCTGCGACTGAAGAGGGATTTGCCGATGCCCTTGGCCCTGGCTCATCTACCATGGCGGAGTTTGCTCGCGAGCTTACGGTACGCGGCTCAGAGTACACTCTCAAGCTTCTACTAGGACACGGCGTAGTGGCCGAGTACGAGTCTGCTATGACTGACTTCCCCAAAAAGCCAGATGGGAAGGCAGTTTCTTTCAAGGGCATTAATGCTATCGCTGTGCGACTGGCCGAAGCTTGCATATTTACTATGGAGCGCAGATCAGCTGCAATTACTGCCCAGTCGCAGGCACGTAGGTCTAGGTCCGAGTCAACGCCGCGTACTTAAGATATCTGCTCCTTGTCATGGCCTGTAACTATAACTCACACGAATCAAGTGTGCTTTTGCTACTTAGAATGTTATGATATAAATATTTGCTCGCTTTGAATGCTCTCTTGTGTATCCCTCTGATCTGTATCTTTTCCTGAAGTTTTTCTTTGTTTTGATTTTTGACAGCCAGTTGAACATAACTCGGCCAAATCTTGGGTTGATACACGATCTCCTGCCCAAGTAAAAAACGATGCCAGGGTACTAGCTTTTGCCAAGAACAAGGTAGTGCAACTTACCCAAGAGCTAAAAAACGCCCAGACCGAGTTGAAAATACTCAAGGGGATGCCAGCGTTTGCTACTCAACGAGAAGATTATGTGCTCGCTGAAGTAGAGATCGTGAACTCCCAACTGGATGGTAAGGATTGTCCTTTTTGCATAATGCGTTAGTTGTAGCATCTTTGCCTCACTTACTCGACTTGGTTCCTGCTGTTTTTGTACAAAGCTTCAAGGAAGAAGAGGAGCGTGTCAATGAACGTTTGGACAACGCGACTGACAATCCTACTACAGGCCGTCAGCACTTTTGGTTGGACAGGTATCGCACCTGCAAACTAGCTACTCTGAAGGATCGAGTGTTCCGCGGAGCGATTGTGGGGACCCCGGATTAACTATCCGAGATACCCGTTATGTTTCCTGCAACAATCCCATGATCAGTCTGTTGTTGCACATAACTCGAATTGGTATCACAGAACACCATAAATACCGAATAAAGTTTACTTACTTGATTGAAGTCATAACTTCAACAGATACTTGCAGCGGAAACCATCAAACAGCGTGGAGCCCAAGTCATTTGCCATAACCCACGGGCAGCTGACTGGGAAGCGCCCTAGTTCGCGTTGACGTCATCGATCTCTCGGTCTTCAGCATACTTCTTCTTGAACTCTAGACATGGGAATATCCAGGGACACAGCCATGAGTACATTTAAGTACTCGCAAACTAACCCCGACATGAGCATGCAATAGCACCCTTTTAATTTTCAAACTTTTATTTATTTTAAAACATCTCTATACCTTTATTGAAAAGAAAAGAAGGCTTTTAGAACTTTTCCCATAAATTTGTCTTTTGTAAGAATTCCCTTTTTAAAACATTTTCCCTAAAATACGTCTTTGTTAAAAAAAGGTAAGAAGTCTCTTTTCAAAACATTTTCCCGGAAATTCACCATTTTGTTTATTTCTCCAAAACTCCTCCTTTTCCGACCATAATCCTTCATGGTCATTCAATCCCAACAACTTCATACCGGCCCTTTGGTATAGTTGCATAAAACATTTTCCACTTTTAAATCACCAAACTCTGCACTTCTCGACCATAGCCCGTCATGGTCAATCATTCTCCAGCAACCTCATACCAGCCCGTCGGTAGAGTCGCAGATACCACACATCTCCATTTTATTTTCAAATCTCAAAACTTTGCAAAACTTGCACATGGTCAGAGGACAGCCTCCCAACTGTCCATATCCGAGGACTCGCCTATTCGAATAGTTTTACCCTCTGCAGAGGTAGCACGCTTTTCCCACACCCATCCGGTAACTCATCGTGTCAGCCACGTCCCGCCATACAAGGTGTATGCGAAGTTGAGTCACCGACCATAGCATGTCCTTTGCTCATGCTAGTATAGGACCCTACCGCTACGAAGCTTTCCAACACACTTAACCCAGCCCGTCGGAATCTAAGTGTGAGGACTCGTAGTTCTGCCCGGCGATTTATGGTGGAACCTTCAATCCTCTTTCTCCAATACACTCATACCAACTCGGTTGGCAGACTTCACTTAAGAGGACCCAGGTCAGGGGGTAGGTCACCAAACCATCCCCTCATGGAACGAGGTCATCCTCGTTGTTGAGGCATCCCATACTAATATGAGCAAACTATATGACTACGCCGTTTTCCCATATGTGGGTAAATGTGGTCGCACAGGTTATTGGCTGGTCGTCATAGTACAAAGACACAATGTGCATTTTTCATAAACATCTCCATTCACCATTTCTCCATTTCCACACCGACATCTCGGTATTCCACAACCACACGAGTATTTTCAAAGGATTTTGGAGTAAACAATACCTTTTCCCATCCTATAGTTTGAAAAAGAATTTCCATCTAATATCTCCGTAGAGGGTGTCAAAATAGTATACTTGTATTTTGAAAACAAAAGGGTTTTCAAATTCGTAACTTTAGTGGCAACCACCACATAAATAACATATGCTCTTTATAAGTAAAACATGTAAACCAAAATAGAGGTGTATAAATGCAAGCTCAGAGAATAGCTTGCCTTGCTCGACAAAGTGAACTTGGTCTTGATCTTCAGATTCAACGGATTCTCCTTCCTCAATAACTCCGTTCCAAGGACCACTCCGGTAGCGTTTATGTCTAGCGTCGCAAACATGAGAATAACACCACAATCAATAAGCAAACCAAACCACAAGTGGCACACCGACAAGTAACCAACCATAAGCGTCAATCTAATCGTTCGAGCAACAACGAGGATTTACACTTACGAGGGCCTTATATTGATCAGTAGTCTATCGCCTATACGCAAGCTAGGTAAATCAATCACAAAACTATCTGAGGCGAAGGTTAACAACAAGCACCTCCTGTTGAACAGGAAATACTTCAGACAAAAGTTAGGTCACTATATATTTTCTGTGAGTCAAAATATTATACCAAGTTAGGATATGATAAAGTGAAACACTAGGAACCTAGCAAAATTGGGTTTGCTCCAAAAATCATTACAGATTAATTTATAAAATTCCTTTTTAATCTGCCCTTTTGTTAATTTATTTTAAACAACATTACAAAATAATTATCCATGTTTGGAAACAAGATGGAACATGAAGGTCATCAGTTTCTGAACATTTTAAGAGGTCAACCTTAATTTTTGGATCCTTATTTTTAAAGATATGAATTTTCCCAATTTGTTTTATATTCTGCCATTTTATTTATTTTAATAAAACATTAAATAAAATGATTTATTTGGATAGGTGATTTATACCAAAAGACAGGTATTATTTTTCTGAACATTTTGGTATCTTGTTTGTAGTTTTTGGATAAGTATTTATTTAGTTATGAATTTTATAAGTTTTGTCCAATTTCTGTCCTTTTCTTTTCTTTTCCCGAAATCTGACCGAAACGTTTCTCACACAGCGCGGTCTACCCAGTGCCACTGACTGGTGGGCCCCAGGGCCACGTAGGCTGCCACGCAAGCGCGGAGGCCCACGACCAGTTTGACCACGGCAACGCTACGACCGGCGCGCGCGCGGTGGTGATCCCCGGCGGCGTCGAGCACGGATGCGTCGCTCTGAGGCGCACGGGGACCTACTGACACTCGCAGTCGACACGCACGAGTACGGGCTACCCACTGGCGGTGCTATGGACCAAAAGGTTGCTGGCAACAGCTCCGGCGATGCACTACGTCGGCGGCGGTCTACGGCCTAACGGCGGAGCGACGAACTACGGCGAGCTAGGATGAACAGGGATGTCTAGGAGATGCGCATTCTCACCCTCGTCGCGTGAGACGAAATGGCTGCATAAGAGGAGGACCAGAACGGCGGCGAGCTTGCTCGGAAGTTGGCGGCCGGAAGTGGAGAAGACGGCGCCGATCTCCGCGACAACGACGATCCGGCTCGATTCCTTGGGCAGGTATGCAGAGGACGACGAGGCGGAGACGACTGCACGCTTCGATCTGCTCGGGGAGGTTGCAATCGACGGCGAGGCACGACGGCGAGCTCGGCCACCTACGGCTAGGGTTCGGTTCATGGAGAGGACCAGAGAGAGAGGAAGGAGAGCGAGTGAGTGAGGGAGGGGTGAGAGAGGCAGAGGAGCTTGGGGGGGGGGGGGTCTCTTATCCTTCTCCTCGCAGGGCAACGGAGAGGAGGGGGGTCCGGGCGGGCGAGCGACGGGAGGACGACAACGGCGTCGCGGCTACTGCTGCTACAGGAAGAGGATGATGTTTTTTCCAGATAACCCCCTGGGCTATTTTTCCTATTTGCAACTAAGCCCTTGTCTGTTTCTTTTGCTTCCTTTTTAATATCCAACAGCTTTTGGGGATTTAGCTGAGGTACTAAAACTTTTTAGAAAAATTTGAAAATATTTGGGTAGGCTCCCCTTGCCAAGTAGAGCCTCCACAAAAATTGGTTTTTCAAAATAAAATGTTTTGAACATAATTTGTTCATAGAGTTTAAATATGTTGTTTTTGCTAAAATAAATTTGTTACTCCTTTAATATTTTTAAATCAAGTGAGAGATATTGTTTTGAGCATCTTGGAACTTTTTTGACAAATATGGTAACTTCAAATAGTTTATATTTTCATAGAGGAAATATTTGTTTGAAGAAAATAGAGAAATAGGGAGGAAATAATTTATTTAAGATCATTTCTTCAATTCGTGATCTTAATTTCCATTTGTTAAATAAATTGAGGAGTTTGCTTTAAATTTAAGTCACATTCCAAATTTGTGACCAGTGGGTTTCCCATTTAACACTCAAGTATTATTGGTGTAATTATTCACCCAAGCAAACAATAAAACCAGAATTAACACTCAATACAACCATAGGTCCAAATAGCAAACAATCACGACGAGATCAACCTTACCACCAAGTCCACACAATTCAAACCACAAAGTTAATCATACCACCATTTCCATAATACTATCTTGTAGAAATGATCATACTTAATTATGACAAGATGATGTTTAAGAAATATATCAACTCATATCTTAATAGTTTTCAAAAGCTTGGATAAAGGGAAATATGTGGGTTAATATATTTCCCACTTGTGTTCTTTTTTTTTAAAGGGAAGTGATAATCAAAGTTATAAAATTGGAGTTGCATACAAATGCAAAATATCAAGTTTAAAAGATAGATAGGAGATAGCATATAGATCTCCATATTTTTGGGAACACATAGTTTTGGAAATACTTTACTTTCTCAAATAATGGGTATTAGTTTTGGTTGTTGCTAAACCAAGTATCATTGAAATGGAGTTGGCCAAAATAAGAATGGAAAAGATACATGGAATATTTTCTTGTCATGACATGATCACCAAAGTTAAATATATTTTTATATTGGTTGGGTCTTATATTTACTAGTCAAACAACTTAAACAACAAGTCACACTGGTTCAACATAGCAATGGATGGAAAACACAATCATCAGTAAAATATTTCAAAAAGTTTTTGTTGGTTCTGAATTTTGGTCTTGTAAAACTAAGTTTTTCTTAGTTTCCAAATTTGGGATGTGACAGCTCTTCCCCCCTTAAAAATAAATCTCGTCCTCGAGATTTGCCCGGTGGTAACAGGGGAGTACGAGGGCACGGGTTTTGGGCTGGCTATACTTCTGAGGTCGTTGCTTCTTAGTATGGTCACCATGTGAGATCTTGACAAATTGATGTTGCGAGGCTTTCTTTGTCGATGATCTTCTGTGCTGAGTTCAGATCCTTGATGATGGGTTGACTTGTCGATCGCACTGATGGATAATCGTGGTTGGCTGTTTCCAGATACTACAAGACTGAGGCGCAAGGAACTAATTATTACACCTTCTGGTATACGTATTGCAGGTCTTCCCCCCTTAAAAAGGGGTTTTGAAGGGTCATCCTGAAGGTTGCGGCTGGAGTTGACTTGGAGGCATTGTTCTTCTTGGGTAGCTTGACATTCTCGTCTTGGTGTCGCGCCTTGGTGCTTGGGGTTGGTGCAGATATCACTTCCTGATATTGTCTCCTTACGAGGGTCGCAGGTGGGGACGCGTTGTTCTCGGATGCGTCAAGTCTGAGCACTCGACTCTCTCCGGTTTCTAGTTAGTAGAGGGATGTTATAAACTTCTAAGGGCGTCTGAACTTGCTTGGTGGTTGATGTTGCCAACATCAGGTGCTTCCGTTGTTTGATTCTTCTTAGTGACTTCCGGTAGATTTTCTTCACGCTTTTCTTCCTTCGGCTTGGCGAGAAAAGGCTGTCCTGAAAGACTTCTTTGGTCTGGGTCTTCACGAAGCTTCGCAGGTGTCTTCACAAGTAAGTTAGAGTGCACCAGAATAGTTAGGGTTTCCGGGAAAACTTTCTGGTTGAGGGGCTTAAGTTAGTTTTCAAGGGAGTTGGGTGCTATACTCTGAACATCAAACTTTTTATACCTAAAATCCAAAACAACCAACTTTACACAGGCCTCTAATTCTCGAGTCTTCAAAATACCATTCCAACATCTCTGGTAAGGCCATACTATCAACTAGTTAATTGAATCACGGCCTTTGCCCGAGCTAAAGTTATTAATCCACCATCATCTTCTTCGGGCATAAACTCTTTATCATATATAGTTCAATCTATCGGATACCCATCAAACCTTTAAGGCATAATCTTCCCATTACCTTCTACACAAAAATCGTAGTGGTCCACCAATTATTTCTTGATTGATTTCTCTCCAATAGGCATATCTCATATTATTACTCCTTCAGGTTGCCATTTTCCCACGATCATATCATCAAAGCTAAATAAAGCATCCAACAATCATGTGATCATATCATCAAGAATTGACCCACTTTCAACCAAATTCAGATTTTATCTCAACACTTTGGGCCTTGATCTCATAATCAAAGATAAACGATCTTTCTAAGAATAATCCAAACAGAGCGTGACAAGCTCTGAAACTACTGTCACCTAGAATGTCTTGCTACTAGACCAAGTCATATTGATTCCGAATCCGATAAACATTCACTTATTCCACCAATTATTTCTTGCATACAACGATCTATTCATTTGCTAACTCATTTTGACCACTTCCTATAATTCCATAAGAATTTAGTACAAGGTCACTTGCGCTAGGAATCACCCTAAACATTCCAACACCGGAGTATTCTTCTTAATTTACTTGCTTCTAACCAATCCAACATCATTTTATCAGCAAGTGCTTCCTAAAAATCCAATAACTTTCACCTTTATTTCTAAACCTTAAATCAAGGGTCACGTCTTCTAGTTCCAGATAACCACCAATGGTTGGGGTCCACAACTGGTTAGCCCCAGAGTATTAATCAAATATATCATCTGTCCAAACCCAATTAATTTATCGATCCACTCCAAGTTTTCACTCCTATTCTAAACCTCAAATGTTTGACATTACCAACATTATCCAACAAATTTTGATTTCATCATGATCCTTTTGAGTAATAAACTCATAGTTCAACACTCTTATATCCTCCTAAAGTCTCTTTGTACCAACTAGTTTTGAGTCGTCCTATGGCACTTATTCCTTGGTCTAGAAAAAGCAGTTAGTATTTTGCAAATTTGGTTAGATGAGAGATTAAAGTTAGATAAATTATGTTAGTTATGTTAGTTTTTCATATTGTTTTGTTAGTCCGACGGGACACGACTTGTGTCATCTAACGTCGGGTCTTGAATCTTCATCTTTCTCGATGGCTTGATGTGGTTGTACAAAACGACGTATGTAGGCAGGTATCCGTCTTGCAGAAGATCGCAAAGTCTTGGGGTAGAGAGTATTCCATACCTTGCTTCTCTTACTAGGAGAAAATTTTCTGAAGGGTTTTTCTAAGTCGAACTTTTGAGAGGGTACAAAAAGTACATCTATGGCCAACAGGCAAAAAGGTTTTTGCAAACAGTCAAAATAAAGCAACAGATAAAAGTGTGGTTACTTTGGGTTCCCGACAAGCGGGTTTTGTGAAACACACAAGGAAAACAACACACATGAATGCAACACACAAGCAAGATCAATCAAGGCACTTTTAGCACCAACAGCGTTTAATACCGTGGAAGATGGGTTTTGCTCAAGTAAAACGAGCTTATCCTATTGATCCTATGGGTCTTTGTATCTCGAGGATTTTCTTCACCTTGTCCAAGTGGGAAACTTTGGCGGTGAAATTACTGCGATTTCGGAAGGTTGCACGGATCATCGGTCTTCGCATATAAATCGCCTTGCTGTTGAAGTCTTCGGGTTGCTAAGTACCCAGGTCTGGTTTGGGGTGTCGTCAAGTATGTAAGTTTGAATGGAGGTAAGACAACAGATGGAAACTTTTGATAAACCTTTAGACAAGAGATAAGGTTTAGAATAATTCGAGAAGGTGAAAAGAGTGGAAGCTACACTTAGGCTTCCTTAGATACAAGTAATTTTAGGTAGTAATATTTTTCTTTCCAAAATAATTCTCTCGTATGGGCCTTGGTGAAACAGGGCTGTTGAAGTCTTCATTTTATCGCCTTAGTCTTCAGCTGGAATACTTGGGATTGTCGAGGTAGTAACTGAGTGGAATTGTCGATATTGAGTTGAGGTCTTCGAGGTTTCTTGCTTTATTGATACTGACGATCTTGGTATTTGCAGATCAATCACCTTGATGCTGAATGTTGAATATTTGAGATGGAAGCTTTTTCTTGTAGGTGCTAGCTAATCAGGTCTCACTTGGGTTCATCGTCAAGTATTTTGAACGGGTAAGAGAGAGTAGAGAAATCCTTGGAAAATCTTAAAATAGAGGGATGAGACTCAGAAATATTTGAGAAGATACGAAGAGTGGAAGTTATTTTTGGACTTCCTTGGAAAAATATATTTTTGGTATTAATAGATTTTTAATCAAATATTTCTTTACTAACTAACGTCCATGCTAACTAAGGTCTGTTACAGTCAGGATGGCTCTGATACCAAGTCTGTGGGGACCCCGGATTAACTATCCGAGATACCGTTATGTTTCCTGCAACAATCCCATGATCAGTCTGTTGTTGCACATAACTCGAATTGGTATCACAGAACACCCATAAATACCGAATAAATTTACTTACTTGATTGAAGTCATAACTTCAACAGGTACTTGCAGCGGAAACCATCAAACAGCGTGGAGCCCAAGTCATTTGCCAACCCACAGGCAGCTGACTGGGAAGCGCCCTAGTTCGCATTGACGTCATCGATATCTCGGTCTTCAGCATACTTCTTCTTGAACTCTGGACATGGGAATATCCAGGGACACAACCATGAGTACATTTAAGTACTCGCAAACTACCCCGACATGAGCATGCAATAGCACCCTTTTAATTTTCAAACTTTATTTATTTTAAAACATCTCTATACCTTTATTGAAAAGAAAAGAAGGCTTTTAGAACTTTTCCCATAAATCTGTCTTTGTAAGAATTCCCTTTTTAAAACATTTTCCCTAAAATACGTCTTTGCTAAAAAAAGGTAAGAAGTCTCTTTTAAAACATTTTCCCGGAAATTCACCATTTGTTTATTTCTCCAAAACTCCTCCTTTTCCGACCATAACCCTTCATGGTCATTCAATCCCAACAACTTCATACCGGCCCTTTGGTATAGTTGCATAAAACATTTTCCACTTTTAAATCACCAAACTCTACACTTCTCGACCATAGCCCATCATGGTCAATCATTCTCCAGCAACCTCATACCAGCCCGTCGGTAGAGTGCAGATACCACACATCTCCATTTTATTTTCAAATCTCAAAACTTTGCAAAACTTGCACATGGTCAGAGGACAGCCTCCCAACTGTCCATACCTGAGGACTCGGCTATTCGAATAGTTTTACCCTCTGCAGAGGTAGCACGCTTTTCCCACACCCATCCGGTAACTCATCGTGTCAGCCACGTCCCGCCATACAAGGTGTATGCGAAGTTGAGTCACCGACCATAGCATGTCCTTTGCTCATGCTAGTATAGGACCCTACCGCTACGAAGCTTTCCAACACACTTAACCCAGCCCGTCGGAATCTAAGTGTGAGGACTCGTAGTTCTGCCCGGCGATTTATGGTGGAACCTTCAATCCTCTTTCTCCAATACACTCATACCAACTCGGTTGGCAGACATCACTTAAGAGGACCCAGGTCAGGGGGTAGGTCACCAAACCATCCCCTCATGGAACGAGGTCATCCTCGTTGTTGAGGCATCCCATACTAATATGAGCAAACTATATGACTACGCCCTTTTCCCATATGTGGGTAAATGTGGTCGCACAGGTTATTGGCTGGTCGTCATAGTACAAAGACACAATGTGCATTTTTCATAAACATCTCCATTCACCATTTCTCCATTTCGACACCGACATCTCGGTATTCCACAACCACACGAGTATTTTCAAAGGAGTTTGGAGTAAACAATACCTTTTCCCATCCTATAGTTTGAAAAAGAATTTCCATCTAATATCTCCGTAGAGGGTGTCAAAATAGTATACTTGTATTTTGAAAACAAAAGGGTTTTCAAATTCGTAACTTTAGTGGCAACCACCACATAAATAACATATGCTCTTTATAAGTAAAACATGTAAACCAAAATAGAGGTGTATAGATGCAAGCTCAGAGAATAGCTTGCCTTGCTCAACAAAGTGCACTTGGTCTTGATCTTCAGATTCAACGGATTCTCCTTCCTCTATAACTCCGTTCCAAGGACCACTCCGGTAGCGTTTATGTCTAGCGTCGCAAACATGAGAATAACACCACAATCAATAAGCAAACCAAACCACAAGTGGCACACCGACAAGTAACCAACCATAAGCGTCAATCTAATCGTTCGAGCAACAACGAGGATTTACACTTACGAGGGCCTTATATTGATCAGTAGTCTATTGCCTATACGCAAGCTAGGTAAATCAATCACAAAACTATCTGAGGCGAAGGTTAACAACAAGCACCTCCTGTTGAACAGGAAATACTTCAGACAAAAGTTAGGTCACTATATATTTTCTGTGAGTCAAAATATTATACCAAGTTAGGATATGATAAAGTGAAACACTAGGAACCTAGCAAAATTGGGTTTGCTCCAAAAATCATTACAGATTAATTTATAAAATCCCTTTTTAATCTGCCCTTTTGTTAATTTATTTTAAACAACATTACAAAATAATTATCCATGTTTGGAAACAAGATGGAACATGAAGGTGATCAGTTTTTGAACATTTTAAGAGGTCAAACTTAATTTTTGGATCCTTATTTTTAAAGATATGAATTTTCCCAATTTGTTTTATATTCTGCCATTTTCTTTATTTTAATAAAACATTAAATAAACTGATTTATTTGGATAGGTGAGTTATACCAAAAGACAGGTATTATTTTTTTAACATTTTGGTATCTTGTTTGTAGTTTTTGGATAAGTATTTATTTAGTTATTGTAACAGCCCAAAGTGTGAACCTAAAAACATGTTTAAAATTTTCGCTTTTGAGTTAATTGCATCATGGCATCCTTGCATAACCATGTCCCTCTCGAGTTAACATCAGTTGCTTTGAAATGTTGTTAAGTTGCTGAAACCATTTGCGATGTTGTTCTAACAAACTTCAGCAATGAAGTCACTCAACCTCGCTCACCAAAGTTACTTCGACATTTTGGAATCGTCAAGGAAGTTCCAAGAACTCAGGGAATCCGGTAGCAGATCCGGAATCATCCGGACCTGAACCCGGATCTCATCCGGTGCCAGAACCGGAAAATTCCGGAATCCATACCGGATGAACCAGACCAGCATCGTCTTCCTCCTGTAGCGACCGAGCTCGTCGCTCGCGCCGCACCAGCTCGATGCCGGGCTCCTCGCTGCCCCCACCTGCAAGAGAGAAGAGCAAGCCCAGGAGGCCATGCCCACTCCATCCCCGACCTTATCCTCCCCGTTCTCCCTCGCTCTCTCCTCTCCAACGAGCTCGAACCCTAGCCGCCATGGCCGCCGAGCTCGACGCCGTCGATTGAGGAGCCCCCGAGCGAATCGAAGACCGCAGGGAGCTCCGCTGTGTCCTCCTCTCCGTCCCTGCCGAAGGAATCGAGCCGGGGCCGCCCGCATTGTCGCCGCCGTGCTCGTCTTCTCCAACTCCGGCCGCCGGACGTCGGTCACGATTCCGGCCATCTCCGCCCACCCCGACCTCGCCAAGCCCTCCCACGAGCTCCGGGTGAGCACATGACCATCCCCAGTGCCCTCCGTTCCTCCTATTCGCTCTCGTTCGTCGAATCGCAGTAGGAGTAGCACGTTCCAGTTGAACTGGAAAACCCGGTGTCAATCCCGGAATTTTCCGGATTCTATACCGGATTAGTGAAATGGCTACTGGACTCGCACGTCTTCACCCGGATTATACCCGGTTTACACCCGGAAATATTTCCGGATGAATTAAATTCCGGTGCAAAACTCGGATTTGACCGGATCTGGAACCGGATCTGCACCCGGTGCCAGACCCGGAAATTTCCGGACTAGGATCCGGATACCCCAGTTTTTAACCTGTTTCAATTGTAATGCTTTCTAACCTGAATCCCCCTCCTAGTACCTGTTACAAGCATGTCTAATCACCCTAAACCTTGCATCTCTCACATGATCATGTCATATCATCTACAAGTTAAATCCTAGGGTCTCAACTACGTTAATCAACAAGTAAAGATGATTCCTTACTTAACTCCACGGTGTATTCAAGGTGTGTCCCCACTAAGCACCCAAACTCCGTTTAAATTGAATAGTTGAATCATCCTCCTCTCGGGGATTTAAATTGACATGTCATCATGTGTTTGTGCATTGCATTTGCTAAGGTTTGTGTGGTGATTGATTGTTCTTCCGTTGCTATGCCTCGATAGATCAAGCAGCCGGGGTTACACCGCAATACCCCGACGATCCGTACTACCAGCACGTTGAGCAAGGCAAGCGTAATCCCCCCTCTGAGCATGTCTTATCCTATGTTTCCGCAAATATTTTCTCCACTATAATATTGCATGCGGTTCTAAATGTCAATCTTTGTTGGATTAGAGTATCCTATAGTTGCATTAAGTTCCCGATGCCAATACCTGTTTTCCCTCCTATTATCCATAGGGTTGTATTGTTGGCCGAGATACTTACTATGCTATGTTGTTGCTTAGCCATGCTTAGTTAATTGCATAGCTATATGGTGGACGGTTTATGTTGGAAACAGGTGATGAAATGAGAATGATGGTGGAGAAATTGTGGTGACGGATAATAAAATGCTTAAAGGTGGGGATGAGAGGCCACTGTGGTTGTGGTGTTTTGTCTCGTTCTCGCCGCCTAGGTGCGAGTTCTATACCTCTTGAACCAAGACTGAGCGTGCAACCATGCGTGAGGCCTATGCTTTCGCAGGAACCCTCATAGACTAAATAACTCGAGCGGGGCTAGCCAGGGTCCTCTAGTTCGGGCTTCCATTTGCGCGTGCGTGATGATGGTGGTATGAACTGAGATGAGGATTGTGGTGTTAGGAAAATAAGTGGCCGTGGGGCGGGGTGTTGTGATCCTGGCAGTCCTACCGCCACTGATGATCCTGGAAAGTCCTTAACGAGGGAGAAGTTGACACCGCTCCCACCCAGCCGGCTTTCCAAGGAAGAGAGCTAATGCGCAGGTAATGGGCCGGACGGTACGCGTGGCAAACATTTGTACACCCCTGCAGGGTTAAATCTTTTCGAAAAGCCGTGTCCGCGGTTATGGACGACTTGGGAAGTGAAGGTAAGATCATAGAATAACTTTAACGGAATGATTAAAAACTGGGTACTAGAGGTACCACTCACAGAAGCAAGGTGAGCTTCCTCGAGGGTGATTCGGGGAGGTGCCTTTGATGAAGAGGTACAGTGGTTGATGATGGTGGTTGTTGTTGAGTAAGGTGATCAAGAAAAGAGTACTTCTTACCTCTTTTGAAAATACTCTGATTAGTCGATGCCATGGAGTTGTGTTTTATAAATAAAATCAGCTTTATGCAAAACAGCCATAAAACCTTTGAAAGCCAATCATGGAGCATATATTAGCTCTTAATCTTGCGAGTTCGTCGAACTCAACGTCGTTTGCTTATTTTCAGGAGAGGACTTCACCGACTTCGAAGGTGGGTTCTTTGTGGACATCGACGAGTAGTCTGGGGTTCCCAGGTGGCAGCTTGGGACATCCTGGAACAGCTGGCGCTGTGAGGTTTATCTGTAGGCCTCTTAGGCCATATGTTGGATCTTGTTGTTTAGAACAACCTAATTTGCTTCCGCTTGTTGTAATGTTGGGTCTGTGACCTCTGTTTGTCATTTGCTATCTTTCTCTGTATAAGAGTTGAACTATATGATTTTGTGTCGTAGAGTCTGTGATGTGCCAGTTGTTCCACAAGTCTTGATCTTACTATTATGCTTTGATAGTTGTGCCTGTGTTGAGGCATCAATCGGGGTGTTGCGTTGTCTGGGGTGAGGTGTACCCAGCAACGCCTGCCAAAGGTTTTGGCCGGGGATTGGTAAACCCGTAACCTCCGGTTGTATCGCTTAACCGGTGACACACAGCATCACTGTATAGCAGTCGGGTCGGGGCGCCACAGTTATGAATTTTATAAGTTTTGTCCAATTTCTGTCCTTTTCTTTTCTTTTCCCGAAATCTGACCGAAACGTTTCTCACACAGTGCGGTCTACCCAGTGCCACTGACTGGTGGGCCCCAGGGCCACATAGGCTGCCACACAAGCGCGGAGGCCCACGGCCAGTTTGACCACGGCGACGCTACGACCGGCGCGCGCGCGGTGGTGATCCCCGGCGGCGTCGAGCACGGAAGCGTCGCTCTGAGGCGCGCGGGGACCTACTGACACTCGCAGTCGACACGCACGAGTACGGGCTACCCACTGGCGGCGCTATGGACCAAAAGGTTGCTGGCAACAGCTCCGGCGATGCACTACAGCGGCGGCGGTCTACGGCCTAACGGCGGAGCGACGAACTACGGCGAGCTAGGATGAACAGGGATGTCTAGGAGATGGGCATGCTCACCCTCGTCGCGTGAGACCAAACGGCTGCAGAAGAGGAGGACCAGAACGGCGGCGAGCTTGCTCAGAAGTTGGCGGCCGGAAGCGGAGAAGACGGCGCCGATCTCCGCGACAACGACGATCCGGCTCGATTCCTTGGGCAGGGATGCAGAGGACGACGAGGCGGAGACGACTGCACGCTTCGATCTGCTCGGGGAGGTTGCATTCAACGGCGAGCTCGGCCACCTACGGCTAGGGTTCGGTTCATGGAGAGGACCAGAGAGAGAGGAAGGAGAGCGAGTGAGTGAGGGAGGGGTGAGAGAGGGCAGAGGAGCTTCGGGGGGGGGGTGTCTCTTATCCTTCTCCTCACAGGGCAACGGAGAGGAGGGGGGTCCGGGCGGGCGAGCGACGGAGGACGACAACGGCGTCGCGGCTACTGCTGCTACAGGAAGAGGATGATGTTTTTTCCAGATAACCCCCTGGGCTATTTTTCCTATTTGCAACTAAGCCCTTGTCTGTTTCTTTTGCTTCCTTTTTAATATCCAGCAGCTTTTGGGGATTTAGTTGAGATACTAAAACTTTTTAGAAAAATTTGAAAATAATTGGGTAGGCTCCCGTTGCCAAGTAGAGTCTCCACAAAAATTGGTTTTTCAAAATAAAATGTTTTGAACATAATTTGTTCATAGAGTTTAAATATGTTGTTTTTGCTAAAATAAATTTGTTACTCCTTTAATATTTTTAAATCAAGTGAGAGATATTGTTTTGAGCATCTTGGAACTTTTTTGACAAATATGGTAACTTCAAATAGTTTATATTTTCATAGAGGAAATATTTGTTTGAAGAAAATAGAGAAATAGGGAGGAAATAATTTATTTAAGATCATTTCTTCAATTCGTGATCTTAATTTCCATTTGTTAAATAAATTGAGGAGTTTGCTTTAAATTTAAGTCACATTCCAAATTTGTGACCAGTGGGTTTCCCATTTAACACTCAAGTATTATTGGTGTAATTATTCACCCAAGCAAACAATAAAACCAGAATTAACACTCAATACAACCATAGGTCCAAATAGCAAACAATCACGACGAGATCAACCTCACCACCTAGTCCACACAATTCAAACCAAAAAGTTAATCATACCACCATTTCCATAATACTATCTTGTAGAAATGATCATACTTAATTATGACAAGATGATGTTTAAGAAATATATCAACTCATATCTTAACAGTTTTCAAAAGCTTGGATAAAGGGAAATATGTGGGTTAATATATTTCCCACTTGTGTTCTTTTTTTAAGGGAAGTGATAATCAAAGTGTATAAAATGGGAGTTGCATACAAATGCAAAATATCAAGTTTAAAAGATAGATAGGAGATAGCATATAGATCTCCATATTTTTGGGAACACATAGTTTTGGAAATACCTTTACTTTCTCAAATAATGGGTATTAGTTTTGGTTGTTGCTAAACCAAGTATCATTGAAATGGAGTTGGCTAAAATAAGAATGGAAAAGATACATGGAATATTTTTCTTGTCATGACATGATCACCAAAGTTAAATATATTTTTATATTGGTTGGGCCTTATATTTACTAGTCAAACAACTTAAACAACAAGTCACACTGGGTTCAACCTAGCAAAGGGATGGAAAACACAATCATCGGTAAAATATTTCAAAAGTTTTTGTTGGTTCTGAATTTTGGTCTTGTGAAACTAAGTTTTTCTTAGTTTCTAAATTTGGGATGTGACAGCGATTTTACTCGAGCGATGCAGGGCAGCGTTTTTGCGGATCAACTACCACTTGTTTCCAACTGGGCCACAGCCTCAAGGGACCCATGCCCTAGTTGATCTCTTTCAATCTGTCGATTCTATTCGGGACGCGATAACTCGAAAAGTTTTGCTTGGAGCCAATGCTTCACTGGGTTATGTCCGCAGCCGAAAACCAACTCTGCAACTTCCTCCACCTGTAATTGGCTCGCGGCTAGATCAGCCATGTTTAGATGGAACTGTAGATGCAGCCAACACTCTGGCGGAGCGATTTTATGATCAGATAATTGGCTCGAACTTGCCTATGAAAGATGAGCCTATGTAATTGTGATACTTTGTATAATAGAGTGTTTATAGATATGCAGCCCCCGAGCCTGTAGAGTGGGGTGTATGTGACAAATGATTACTTACTTATATAACTACCCAGCCCCGAGCATGTCGAGTGGGTGATTTGTAAGTAACATTTTTTCCAACTTATGTTTCTTCCAACCCCCGAGTCTATCGAGTGGGGTATGTGAGATAAATATACTTTTTCTAACTTATGCAATATACCAGCCCCCGAGTATAACGAGCGGGGTGTGTGAAGTTAACTTTACACTTTGTTTATTTTGAGTTGTTTCCATATCTTGAGTAATTGAACTATGCTTTGAAAACATGACTTTTGTGATCACTTTCGTTTGACACCTAGCCCGAGTATTCGAGTGGGGTGTGATTGTTCTATGATTTTGTGAAAAAAATTATGATCCAGCCCCCGAGTCTTCGGGTACGGAGAAATAAGAAAATATGCGAATAACTCATAGAGGAACATTCTTCTTTATTCCAAATATAGACCAGCAAGCCGCCTCATTAAAAACCTTCCAGTCCCCTTAGGTACCCTGGTAAGGGAAAGAGTGCGTCCGAAACTTGCTGGCCGTTTGACATTGTGCTCTTATTACATGTATCGACTAGAAGACTAAGCGTAGAAGCGACGCAAGTGCGCCACATTCCATGGGTTATGCGATATCTCTCCTGTCTTCGCGTGCTTCAGTCGATAAGCTCCACCATCAATGACCTCCGTAATGATGAAGGGTCCTTCCCATGGAGATGCAAGCTTGTGCACCTTCTTCTGCTTCAGTCGAAGTACCAAGTCTCCTACGATGAACGATCGTGTACGTAACCGACGACTGTGGTAGTTGCGGAGATCCTGCTGGTAGACAGCTGTGCGCTAGTGCTGTATTCCGCGCCTCTTCGAGTAAGTCAGCCGAGTCTTCGAGTGACTCATTTGCGTCGTCTTCATCGTATGCTTCAACTCTGGGTGCGCTGAATTTTACCTCTGGTGGCAGTACTGCCTCTGCGTCGTAGACCATGAAGAAAGGTGTGAACTAGGTCGAGGCGTTTGGAGTTGTGCGTAGGCTCCATGGACTGCTTGGAGCTCATCGACCAGGCACCCGCAACTCTTTTGAGTGGTACCAGCAATCTTTTCTTGATGCCCGTGCATACAAGACCGTTGGTCTTTTCGACTTGTCCGTTGGACTGTGGGTGCGCTACTGACGCATAGTTGAGCGTGATATTCCAGTGTTTGCAAAAGGAGCGAAACTCCTCGCTGTGAAGTTTGTGCCGTTATCCGTGATGATGTTGTTCGGGACCCCAAAGCGATACACGATGGATCTTATGAAATTGACTGTTGTAGCGGCAGTCGAGCTTGTGATAGGAACTGCTTCGATCCACTTTGTGAATTTGTCCACCACCACGAGTAGATGGGTATGTCTCCCAGGCGAAGATTTTTTGAGTGGCCCAACCATATCAGCCCCCATTGGGCGAAAGGCCATGCGAGTGGTATGGTTTTCAACGCTGATGCGGGTGCATGAGGTTTATTGGCGAATTTCTGACACCCGATGCACCTTTTGACTATGTCCTCGCGTCTTTGAGTGCTATTGGCCAGTAAAACCCCGCTCGGAAGGCTTTGGCTACGAGTGATCGACTGCCGGCGTGGTGCCCGTAGGTACCTGCATGGATATCACGAAGTATTGCTTTGCCGTCCTCGAAGTCGATGCACCTTTGAAACATACTGAGACACTGCGTTTGTACAACTCACCGTTAATTATGGTGTATGCTTTGGATCGTCGAGTGACTCGCCGAGCGTCTGTCACGTCTTCAGGTAGCTCGTCCAGAGTATGTACGCCAAGAAGGGTTGAGTCCATGCTGGTATCACTAGATCACCATGACATAGAAGTACTCGACTGGCGGATCCTCTGGGCTGGGTGCTTTGCCCTTGGATGTAGTAGTCGAGGCAGGGGAGGCCGATGTGGTTTGATGGACCTGTGCTCAATGCGTTCCAAGAAGACACCTGGTGGAATTTGTGCTTTAGTTGAACCGATGTTGGCTAACCTGTCTGCCGCTTCGTTGCTTTCGCGCCCAATGTGACGTAGCTCGCATCCATCAAATCCACTCTCCAACGTGTTGTAGAGGTCTCTATATGCGATCATGTTGTCTGCTATGGCATCACAAGCTTTCATCGTCTGTTGCACGACCAGGTTAGAATCTCCATAGATCATTAGTCGAGTGCATCCTAGTGCCTTGGCCATTCGCATCCCGTGGATCAGGCCTTCGTACTCTGCTTCGTTGTTGGATGGGAACTCGAAATCCATCTGCAATACGTAGCAGAGTTTGTCGCCCTTGGGTGATATGAGTATGACGCCTGCATCTGCGCCTTCGTTTTCTTGGACACATCAAAGTACATTGTCCAGGAGTTAGATACATCAGGAACTCCTGGCAGTTGAGCTTCTATCCACTCGGTTGTGAAGTCAGGTAGGACTTGTGCTTTGATGGCCTTCGGGTGGTCATACGTGATCCCTAGTGGCCCTAGCTCGATGAGCCATTTGCTACGCGCCCAGTCGCGTCGGGATTTGTGAGAATATCTCCAATCGCAGATTTGCTTATCACCGTTATCGGGTGTTCTGTGAAGTAGTGGTGCAGCTTTCTGGAAGTCATGAACACAGCGTATGCCAGCTTTTGAAAGTGCGGGTACCTTTGTTTAGATGTGGAGAGGACTTCGCTTACGTAGTAGATTGGTCTTTGGACACTTTGAGTTTTCCCCTCCTCCATGCGTTCGACTACCAAAACTGTGCTTACCACTCGATTTGTAGCGGAGACGTACAGGTACAATGGTTCCTTTTCTTTAGGTGCCGCCAGAATCGGAGGATTTGTGAGGATTCGCTTGAGATCGATGAAAGCTGCTTCTGCTTCGTCTGTCCATTCGAACTTGTCTGCCTTCTTCATCAGCCGATAAAGTGGTAGTGCTTTTTCGCTAGCTTGCTGATGAAACGACTGAGCGCTGCCACTCGACCCGCTGCTGCTGCACTTCGTAAAGCTTTGTAGGCCTTTGCATGGTGAGTATGGCCTGTATCTTTTCGGGGTTTGCTTCTATTCCACGTGCTGACACCAAGTACCCCAAGAGTTCTCCGGCTGGAACACCGAATGTACACTTATCTGGATTGAGCTTGATGTTGTAACTTTTGAGGTTGTCGAAGGTTTCTCGTAGATCTGCGAGTAGAGTGCTTTCCTCCTTTGACTTGATAACTATATCATCTACGTATACTTCGACGTTGTGTCCAATTTGCTTCTTCAAGCAGTTTTGCATCATACGCTGGTATGTGGCAGCCGCGTTCTTGAGCCTGAAGGGCATTGTGGTGTAACAGTATACTCCGAGTGGAGTTGTGAATGCTGTCTTTTCTTCATCTTCGACTTTCATCCGTATCTGGTGATACCCCGAGTATGCGTCCAGAAAGGATAGTCAAGCGCAACCTGCGGTGGAGTCGATGATTTGATCGATTCGTGGAAGTGGAAAGTGATCCTTGGGGCAGCACTTGTTGAGCCCTGTGAAATCGATGCACATCCGAAGAGCTGCTGTTTTCTTCTTCTCGATGAGCACAGGGTTGGCAACCCAATCTGATTTCTTGATTTCTCGAATGAAGTTTGCTTTGAGCAATCTGTCGACTTCTTTCTCTATGGCTTCTCTTTTGGGACCGGCGACACGTCGTGTTGCTTGCTTAACTGGCCTAGCGCCTGGAGTAAGTTGAAGAGAGTGCTCGGCGAATTTCCTGGGAATACCTGGCATGTCAGCTGGACACCACGCAAATATATCCCAGTTCTCACGGAGAAATTCGATGAGCGCGCTTTCCTAGCTATGCGATAGGCAGGCTTGTGGACACCCGAACTGTCTTTGATGGATCAGTCGGGTGGACTTGGTGCTTCCTTATATCGTCTGTGTCACTAAACGCCATGTCGACTGCTTGCTTCTTATGCTCAGGCATGAGTGTATGATCATTTGTGGTGACCACGCACACCACTGCATGTTGTAGTGTACAAGTCGTTGATATAATACTCACGGAAGGACCTATCCGTAAATATTACATCCCTCAGAGTGGTACAACAGAAAAATAGCTGGTCCAAGGTAACACTATAGGATTACAATACTATTCAATACAAAATCTCGAGAACTTCCTTTACAAGCAGAAGAAGATCTCGTGCAAATGAAACTCCAGAAAGACTCAAGTTGTAACACTAAGCTGGATAACAGCTCTACCTCTAACTCCTAATCCACTACTGACGTAGACCTGTTGTCACAACCCTATCTATCCTCTGGAATACTCTCGTCTAGAGTTGTGTTTCTCCTTATAATAATAGTCGTCTTGTCCGTAGGTATTGTCGTCGACGCGTCCACCTTTAGAGGGTTGTCGCCACCCATTCGTCGGCAGACTCCACCAGGTCGATTTGACTCCTCGTAGAAGACCTCACCAACACATCATCATGGTTTCATCTCCTTCCTCGACTGTCTCCAATAATCTAGGCAGGGGGTCAATGGAGGAAAGGGTGAGCAACACGAGCGTTACTCAGCAAGTTCATATAACAGGAATAAGGTGTTTTATGCACTAGCTACAATCCATTCCCAAAAGGTTCTGGATGAATGCATATCTTTGTAAAACATTTTTAGGAAAAGATCCATTTTATTTTCAGAAAACTATGCCTTCAATCATTCACAGGTGCTAGAACTTCATGGAGTTCCTTTCCGGCAGCGTTCGCAGCTCCTTCCCGGAATAAGGAGTAACATGTCACATTTTTTACACTCTGCAGAGGTGCGTTACTTTACCCATAAGAGACCAGACCTTGTTGCACATCCAGTATACTTTCCTGTCCACACTTCCTTGGTGAGGGGCCCAGCTGACGATCCAAACCATTCATAATGCTTCTCCGCGACCCCACATGCCCACCCCCTTCATGCATAGCAGAATCACCCCTGATACTCTCCCCTCACGGTAGAGACCTAGGCATCCCCTTGCAGACCATCCTAGACACCAGAGTCCGTGGGCATTAAGGGGTCCCACCCATGTGCATGTAGTCCCGCAAGATCTACAGTGTACGGCTCTGGCTGTCCGTTGACATGTGAAAGGAAGAAGACACAGAATGATTTTCCCGGCCCATACCAGATCTTATGGTCAACGCTTTATTTACGGCGCAAGAACACTGACAGCATTGGTGATTAGTCCTATGTAATACATTCCATGCAAATGGAACCACCACCAACCACATCATACCATGGTTCCATCTGCCAGCCAACAATACATATAAAGCAATTCACATCATTCGAAAATAGGTTTTCCTTTTTCATGCAATGATAAACCATAGTAATTTGTAATTACTTTGATAAAAATAATCAAGTAGGACATGAGCAAGAGTGAACTTGCCTTGTTGACTGCAAGATTATGCAGCCAAGGTCTCGATATAATAAAGACTCCAAAATCTGGGAAAAGCATCATTGGTCGGTAAGGACTAATATTTGAAGAAGCAATATGCTATTATGCATAAGTATGAGATGCGTCGCAAAATACCCCCAATCATACCCAAACTAAGCTAAGTAGGCTTCGTCTTTAAGGATTCTACGATGACATCGATTAACTTGGCTTGGGTTGTGTCATCACCTTTAAGCGATGTTATTATTACTTAAGTTGCTAATGAGTTAGAATTAAGTGTTTAAGACTTTAGAATTTGATTTGTTTCACTTGGTGTTTTCAGAATCTCAGTTTTTTATGACTTGAATGTGTATCACTTTTATTTTAATGATGAGGTATTATTAAATATTAAGATCAAAACTATTAAGTTCATTTATTGATTAAGCATCACACATAAAAGAAATAAGTAAAGTAACATCAATTTGTGATAAAATTCTTAGTTTTTGCATATGGTTTTGAATGAATAAAACTATAACACAAAGTTGATCGAATGTGAATGATCATAGAAATAATAGTGGTCAAATTTTATTAAGTAGAGATTTTACTTTTAGATTATGTAAAACACTTTTAATAATTATTTTCCTTATAGAAAATACCATTTTAATTAACCATTTAGTGGAATATTAATTATTCATATTTACATGATGTATTTTCAAATTCTCACAATGTAGAACATTTCATGATATTTCATATTTTCAGATTTGACATTTAACTATGTGAATCATGGTAATTGAACTTGGCATCCATTCCGAATAAGATTTTAGTTAACTACATAATTAAAATAATAGGTAATAGGTTAAATAATTCTTGTAATAATTCAAATTTAACCAAACACAAACTTCATTGATACAAACTTAAAGATTTTATTTTTGTGAACATTTTGATATATTGCTTATATTTGTCCGATTTAATTTGAATTACTTATGAAGTTTTGGAAGTTTATTCAATTTTAAAGTATTTCAGGAATTTATTTTCTAAAGGAAACCTAGAAATGATCTGATTGGCTGCGATGACGTCAGTGTGACGTCATCAATGGAGCAAAGCTCCTACCCGAGCTCGAATCCGAACCAACGGGCAAAATTGGGACGATTGGATTCCTGGGCTAGCACGAGTGGGTTGCGGCGAACCATTTGGAGGTGGCGCCGCTGGGTTATGGTCACCGGAGCGTTGCCGGCGACGAGCTCGCTCAGTGGCCGAAGGTGGCGCAAGGCACGGCGATGATCCCGTACAAATTAAACCAAATTGGAGTCACGAGGAGGAGCGTATGCTCATCATAAGAACTATTGAATGGTCGGAGAGGCTTGGGGAAGACTCATGGTGACAAACTCGTCCTCAACGCACGGCGGCCGGACTTGGGGAAGACGTTGAAATGCTCCGCCTCCGAGCCAGAAAGCACGCAAGACTCGACAAGGAGCAAGAGGGCGGCATGGCTCATCTTCCCAGAAACTCAAAAGAGCACGGAGAGGCCAAAATCAATGGCGCCCGGCAGCGGCCTATGAAGCTAGGGTTAGGGTTTCTTTGCTAGAAGAAATTGGGGAAGAAAGATACGGCTAGGGTTCCAAGATGGCGGCGACGGATACTTATGGGCAAAGAACGGCGGTCGCATGCATCACAGCGCATCCGCGGTGATGGACAGCGCGCGCACGGACACGACGACGGCAAGGTTGAAGACGACTCTGATGGTTTGCAGAAAACCCCTGAGTTTATGAGCAATTGCAGGCACTGTCTTAACAGGTCCCTGACCCTTGTTTTAAATGAGTTTGTAATGATTTTCATTTCAGTAAAGCCCCTGGATGTGTAGATTTGCATAAGGTTATTAATTTCAACTTAGAACTTGGAATATTTGATGTATTTTGAATTCATTTCAAATTTGGAATGATTTTGTGCATAATTGGATTGTTGTCCAATTATAGAATGTGTAGATTGACACCTCTATTTTATGGTGCATTATTCTTTTCTTAGCAACAAGAAATATATTGCTTTGTTGTTTATTTGTGAATACTTGTCATTTTCAAATACTAAATATAATTCCTTGATTGATTTCACTCTAGGCAAATATTTAAACTTGTTCTGAGTGCTTTATTAATTCCTGAGCAACTCTAAATTGTTGTCCAGCAATATATATGCATGATTTGTTAACTGTGATGACTACAAAGAGTAGACACAGTGTTTCAATTCAAATCCATGCCAAGCACAAAAGATTGCCCTAGTGGCTTTAACTTGTGATACCTGACAACTAAATCATGTGAAGACATGATCAGATGTCTATGGATGCACAAGTATAGGTATCCTGCCTGAGGTCAGGTCTTATGGCTAGATAAATAGATAAAATGATAAGAGTAGAATCTTGCTTGATTCCATAACTCATTTTGGAGATATTGATTCAATCCTTTTAAGCAGGAATGATTGCTTTAGTGTGTGGAAGCAAATTGTGAAAACAACTGCTGACTAAATAGTCCATGTGATTCCATTTACCACATTTCCAGATTTATGTCATCTTGAGAATAAATTCTTGAACAAACCAAATGGTCTTATCACAAGTTGAACTTGTGATCTCCTCTCATATGGAACTTCTCCTCTCACATGAATTTGAGAGTTAACTCATGTGATGGTCAAATATGGTTGTTAATTATATGGTTTTATGCTTTGGGCTTTACTTTCTCCATGATAGTCATACTCTTGGAGAAACACCATAAACTACCATATCACTATCTTCATTGGATACTTGATTATGCTGCCTAAGTTATAATGTGGTGTATTTTATGACGTCAGTTTTCCTTATATATATAAATAATATACTAACATGGTCATGAGGCTTGTCACCATATTACTTTGTATATTCAAGAGGCTGAGATGTACAGGGTTATCTGACCTTCTGTTTATTTGTATATGACACTCAATTGTTTGAGAATACAAAAGTGATTTCCTAACAAGGTTATAAGGCTTGTTACCAAACTACTTTTATAGAACACAAACCTTGGAATATCACACACTTTCTAGAGATATTGTTAAGAACAGATTATGATAAAAGAGTTTCCAAATTCTCAATGATGGTATGACATAGCACTTCTATGCCATCCTAAGAAATCCTTCTTCAGAATCTTCTTATTGCTTTACCTCCTTTCTTGGGATGCTTCTCTTGTTGTATGACTTCAAGAAGATTAGGGGATAAGAAGACAAGATTGTCTTGATAGAATAGATAGATCTAGATTAAGATTTAGTTTAGTCTTTTATCCTCCTCCATATGTTCCTTCTTTTCTTTTATTTAAGATATGTACTTATTCAATTAATGGTGTAGGTCATACTCATCATTTGATTTATAGTTTCTTGTATTATTATCTTGAAATCAAAGTGTTTGGAAATTTAGATAAGATAAAATTTTGAAGTTAATAACACTCATGTTGATGACTAAGTCTAATCCACCAACATCAGCGAAACCTCGATGTAAATTTCACAAGTTTGGTTCCAAGTTTTTAGTTACTCGTCAAACTAACGACATTCTCAACTAGTCTTTCGAGTGGTGGTTGAACACTCTATGACTTTGTTGAAAAAGTTTAAAATTTTCCCGTATTTTCAGATGCATGCTATGCAAATGCACAAATTTACTTTAGCCCCTTTCTATTATCTAAACTTCGGGTCATTACAGTATCTCCCCCTTAAAATCAACTTCGTCCCGAAGTTGCAGTTTCTCTCACGTATTGATGAGTGTAAAGCACTTCCTCCAACATCATCTTCTTTAAAATTTCTCTGTTGTGGTCTTGGATGTAATTGATCCTTTGTCCAAATCTGATATGTATCTGCTGCTGATTGGGCTAACTTGCCGTTGACATTAGACAATCCTTAATTCAGTTGTTGTAGTCTCATTATTCGCGTAGAGCTCTCGATTCTCATCCAGATCAGACTTCTTTCATGACTTATCGATCTAAAAACTTGTCGAACCCGTTGAATTCAGGTGTTGACAAGGTACTCTTTCTCATCCCTGAACTTATCCTCCTGATCAGGTTTCTTAAAGGTTTCTAAAGAACTCCAAAATATTAGTGATCAAGTCAACTATGTCTCAGTTAAGGTATTTCTTTCGACTTTCGTCTTGTCCTCTGTAAACAACTATCCGACTACATGATTCACTTTCCCTTAGATAAATCTAGGGCTTCCTTCGTCCTGGCCATCTATTGGTCGGTCTTCATCCTGTTGCATCCGTTCAGTCTCAGGTAACAACTAAATTTATACTGCTGAATGGATCAGCTTTTACTTTCCACCTGTCTATTCAATCGGTCACCAAGTTTACCTAATGGTTTCTCGAAGAATACAGGATACTTCCACAAGGTTGTGATTCTCCATTCATTCTCCGGTTAAGAGTTTATCCTTTCCAATATCCAATATCTTCCCGGAGAACAATTGATCAGTCCACCGTGACGTGAACCCCAATAAGATCTCCCGGTAAATCAGATAGTCACTCTAATTAGCATTCCAATTGGCTCACGTAGGGTCCTGAGGAATAAACTATTGCAAAACTGGTTGCAATTGGTGAGAACTTAACTCTAATCTAGGACAGGTTGTTAGTCATCTAGTTCAACTCGGCTAATATCACAACTCTTTTCATCTGTCTGTTGCTGGAACTGATTCCTTTCTTTTGGTTGATCAGATGATGTGACTCTTCACTCTTATGTTGGTTGAATCTCGGTCTGAGTCCTTAAATTTAGGATGTCAATCCTATGGCAATCCATCCTTCTCTATAATTACCTCGTATAAACGGTGACTTCACTATATCTCGGCATCACATGTCTCTGTTGGTGACATACCAAATAGCTAACTTCTTGGGCTATCGACAATCCAGGAACTCATCCTATGGTCATGATGTGTGTCCTTTGGAACATTGAACTTTGAACTCTTGTCGTCCTGATCTCGATGATACTACTATCTTGCCTTGCTTGAAATATCAGACTTTTTTGTTGTCTACTAAGTATTGGATTGTTGCTTCATACTCCTCAACCATCACCTTTAAGTCTCTTTTGGACATACAAGTCCTATATAACATTTTCTCGAACTTCTCCAACTATCAGTTATGTCTTCTTGTTCACCCAACACCAACTTCTTTTGCCAAGTTGCGACAACTCTTACAAACTGTAACTACATATTGTGAATTCTTCATCCAGCGCCTTTTAGTCATGCCCGATGTACTTCACTCTATAATCGTCATCCTTGGACAAGATCTTAAGTTTTACTGTCCAAATCAGAGGTTGGTCACGACCAGACCTGATGTCTAGATCTTATATCTTCATAATACTCCTACTTCAGTAGAGTTTCTCATGTAGCTTTCCTATCATCGTCGTTAGTTAAGCTCCCTTCAACTTGTGATGTTACTCTTCTTTGAACTTACGTAGTTCCTCCATCCTTCCATGTTTCGATGTTGTTGACATCTGAATCCAAATATGATGTGGGTTGTGGTTCATCCCCACATGTAGCTTCGTTTACTTCGATCATCTTGACTTGCTTGTCTTCATGAGCTTTCATTGTTGTTTGAAACTTCTGAGAGCACGTCTCTCCCTTACACGAATCTTATCTACCTCTGGATCAGTAACATCAAGAAAAGAACTCAATGTGACAATCATGCCATTGTACATCAAATTCTAACTTCATGTACCAACCTAGCCAATCAAAAATCCAATAAGATCCAATAAATCGCAAATGCAGTTATATCAATCATGCAACATAAGCCCATAAAATAAGTAGTACATTGAGTAAAAAAACTCAAGTACCCAGGCTTAGATGCAATACACTACAAGATTAGGTTTATATCACCTTATAATCCTATTCTAACAACTCTTTGACTCGGTACTTACTCCAATTAACCATTTGCAATGGAGTAATGCAAAGACAAAGTACTCAAAGAGTAGTTGTGGTTTGGCTTGGTATCATATGAAACTAAACTCCATGTATCTTGAATCTTTCGTCTTGCTAAAACAATTGTTTGCAAACATAACTAAATTCTAAATGTAGCTTCTCATGGTACATCAGAAGTAGTGGTGCAACTTCCATCATTGTATATGCCATCTCCTAATTTTCTTAACACTTTATACTATGCTCAGGCGAATCCCCTTTGAACTTCATCATTAGGGTATCGACATGCTTTCAATAGTTAAATAACGATGATTTTTTGCTATTACCAAACATCTTCTGACAACCTTCATCACTAACTTATGATAGGGTTCTACTTCATAGGATAGTGTTATCAATGATACCATGTAGGTAACACTGACTTGGTTGTATCCATTTGGTGTATCAACTGGTACAGACAGTCTTAACTAGTCATACCAAGTTGAAAAGAGATAAGATAGATGAATATTATACCTATAGAATAGTAAATAAGAATATTTACTCCGGTTGGGTAAGGAAATGTGTATACAAGTATGACATTGTTATTCTCAGGTGAATAACCATCATCGTTGTAGAAATACAGAGTTAAGTTAACTTTGATAACTCCTATAGTCTTACCAACCTACAAGTCTCCTAAAAGGGTTTTAATCCTAAGGTCGTTCGCTCTGATACCAACTGTGGTGACCACGCACACCACTGCATGTTGTAGTGTACAAGTCATTGATATAATACTCACGGAAGGACCTATCCGTAAATATTACATCCCCCAGAGTGGTACAACAGAAACATAGCTGGTCCAAGGTAACACTATAGGATTACAATACTATTCAATACAAAATCTCGAGAACTTCCTTTACAAGCAGAAGAAGATCTCGTGCAAATGAAACTCCAGAAAGACTCAAGTTTGTAACACTAAGCTGGATAACAGCTCTACCTCTAACTCCTAATCCACTACTGACGTAGACCTGTTGTCACAACCCTATCTATCCATCTGGAATACTCTCGTCTAGAGTTGTGTTTCTCCTTCCAATAATTGTCGTCTTGTCCATAGGAATTGTCGTCGACGCGTCCACCTTTAGAGGGTTGTCGCCACCCATTCGTCGGCAGACTCCACTAGGTCGATTTGACTCCTCGTAGAAGACCTCACCAACATCATCATGGATTCATGTCCTTCCTCGACTGTCTCCAATAATCTAAGCAGGGGGTCGACGGAGGAAAGGGTGAGCAACACGAGTGTTACTCAGCAAGTTCATATAACAGGAATAAGGTGTTTTATGCACTAGCTACAATCCATTCCCAAAAGGTTCTGGATGAATGCATATCTTTGTAAAACATTTTTAGGAAAAGATCCATTTTATCTTCAGAATACTATGCCCGTCAATCATTCACAGTGCTAGAACTTCATGGAGTTCCTTTCCTGCAGCGTTCACAGCTCCTTCCCGGAACAGGGAGTAACATGTCACATTTTTTACACTCTGCAGAGGTGCGTTACTTTACCCATAAGAGACCAGACCTTGTTGAACATCCAGGTATACTTTCCTATCCACACTTCCTTGGTGAGGGGCCCAGCTAACGATCCAAACCATTCATAATGCTTCTCCGCGACCCCACATGCCCACCCCTTCATGCATAGCAGAATCACCCCTGATACTCTACCCCTCACGGTAGAGACCTAGGCATCCCCTTGCAGACCATCCTAGACACCAGGGTCCGTGGGCATTAAGGGGTCCCACCCATGTGCATGAAGTCCAGCAAGATCTACAGCGTACGGCTCTGGCTGTCCGTTGACAAGTGAAAGGAAGAAGTCACGGAATGATTTTCTCGGCCCATACCAGATCTTATGGTCAACGCTTTATTTACGGCGCAAGAACACTGACGGCATTGGTGATTAGGTCCTATGTAATACATTCCCGTGCAAATGGAACCTCCACCAACCACATCATACCATGGTTCCATCTGCCAGCCAACAATACATATAAAGCAATTCACATCATTCGAAAATAGGTTTTCCTTTTTCATGCAATGATAAACTATAGTACTTTGTAATTACTTTGATAAAAATAATCAAGTAGGACATGAGCAAGAGTGAACTTGCCTTGTTGACTGCAAGATTATGCAGCCAAGGTCTTCGATATAATAAAGACTCCAAAATCTTGGAAAAGCATCATTGGTCCGGTAAGGACTAATGTTTGAAGAAGCAATATGCTATTATGCATAAGTATGAGATGCGTCGCAAAATACCCCCAATCATACCCAAACTAAGCTAAGTAGGCATCGTCTTTAAGGATTCTACAATGACATCGATTAACTTGGCTTGGGTTGTGTCATCACCTTTAAGTGATGTTATTATTACTTAAGTTGCTAATGAGTTAGAATTAAGTGTTTAAGACTTTAGAATTTGATTTGTTTCACATGGTGTTTTCAGAATCTCAGTTTTTCATGACTTGAATGTGTATCACTTTTATTTTAATGATGAGGTATTATTAAATATTAAGATCAAAACTATTAAGTTCATTTATTGATTAAGCATCACACATAAAAGAAATAAGTAAAGTAACATCAGTTTGTGATAAAATTCTTAGTTTTTGCATATGGTTTTGAATGAATAAAACTATAACACAAAGTTGATCGAATGTGAATGATCATAGAAATAATAGTGGTCAAATTTTATTAAGTAGAGATTTTACTTTTAGATTATGTAAAACACTTTTGATAATTATTTTCCTTATAGAAAATACCATTTTAATTAACCATTTAGTGGAATATTAATTATTCATATTTACAAGATGTATTTTCAAATTCTCACAATGTAGAACATTTCATGATATTTCATATTTTCAGCTTTGACATTTAACTATGTGAATCATGGTAATTGAACTTGGCATCCATTCCGAATAAGATTTTTAGTTAACTACATAATTAAAATAATAGGTAATAGGTTAAATAATTCTTGTAATAATTCAAATTTAACCAAACACAAATTTCATTGATACAAACTTAGAGATTTTATTTTTGTGAACATTTTGATATATTGCTTATATTTGTCCGATTTAATTTGAATTACATATGAAGTTTTGGAAGTTTATTCAATTTTTAACTATTTCAGGAATTTATTTTCTAAAGGAACCCCAGAAATGATCTGATTGGCTGCGATGACGTCAACGTGACGTCATCAATGGATCAAAGCTCCTACCCGAGCTCGAATCCGAACCAATGGGCAAAATTGGGACGATTGGATTCCTGGGCTAGCACGAGTGGGTTGCGGCGAACCATTTGGAGGTGGCGCCGCTGGGTTATTGTCACCGGAGCGTTGCCGGCGACGAGCTCGCTCAGTGGCCGAAGGTGGCGCAAGGCACGGCGATGATCCCGTACGAATTAAACCAAATTGGAGGCACGAGGAGGAGCGTATGCTCACCACAAGAACTATTGAATGGTCGGAGAGGCTTGGGGAACACTCATGGTGACGAACTCGTCCTCAACGCACGGCGGCCGGACTTGGGGAAGACGGTGAAATTCCTCCGCCTCCGAGCTAGAAAGCACGCAAGACTCGACAAGGAGCAAGAGGGCGGCATGTCTCATCTTGCCAGAAGCTCAAAAGAGCACGGAGAGGCCGAAATCAATGGCGCCGGCAGCGGCCTATGAAGCTAGGGTTAGGGTTTCTTTGCTAGAAGAAATTGGGGAAGAAAGATACCGCTAGGGTTTCCAAGATGGTGGCGACATATACTTATGGGCAAAGAACGGCGATCGCACGCATCACAGCGCATCCGCGGTGATGGACAGCGCGCGCACGGACACGGCGACGGCAAGGTTGAAGACGACTCTGATGGTTTGCAGAAAACTGTAACATCCCAAGTTTTTCAAAAAGTTGAAAAATCAGAAAAATTTAAAACTTTTGAAAACTATTATGTATTTTGCTTTGAAAAGAAAAATCATGCATGCATTCATCATCATATAGCTTTGTTTGCATTTGGATACTTCAAAAGTGGGAAATAAATTTCCACTTGAAAACATATTTAAGAAAATATAATAGTAGAGTAAATTATGCTCCAAATTCTTTTGACTATTTGAACTTATTGTTATGTTAATGTTTGCTTGTGATGGTTTGTAATTGGTTTGAACTTATTTGTAAAATAAAGTATCCTCAATTATTTACAATTGTGGTACTTAAAGTTATTTAAGCCACATTTACTTTGTTTAAAACCTATTTTTAAAGTGATTTGACATTAAGTGTCAAATTTCTATTTTAAACCTATTTCAAATTTTTGTAATTAATTTGTGTTGGAAAATATCATTTGAGGTTTTCAAATTAAAGAGTTGGTTTTTACAAAACTATAGAAATTGATTTGACTTAATTTAGTTTTGTATTTAAAAAGATATAAAAGTTTTTAGGAAAAGAAATGAAAAGCTTTTGAACAAAAAAATAGGAACCCTAGCTAACTGGGCCAAGCCCATCTACCTAACTACCGCGCGTGCAGCAAATAGCAGCCCAAAGCCCAGCCGCGTGCTCTTTTCTCACTGACATGTGGGCCCCAGCCGTGACGCAAGCCATGACGTCACCGCCTTCATCCTCTCGCGCAAGAACACAACAGGCAAACCCTAGCCAAATCCGAGCAAAAATAGGTTGTTTCAAACCGTTTCGATCCGATTCCTTCTGCCTATTTAAACCCCACAACCTCCACTTCGAAAACCCCCAAAAAACCCTAGCCCCTTCGCCACCAGGCTGTGCGCATTAGACCCCGCCGTGCCGCCATTGCCGCCGCCGTCCATCGTGTTTTCCGGTGAGCCTCGACCCCCTCAGCACCTCTCGTTTCTCCCCCTCTCTTCCCACATCCGGCGCACCTCCTAATATTCTTCTTTGGGATTTTACGAGCTCTAGATCGACGGGAGCTTCATCGACTTGGAGCACCGTCCGCGGAAGCAGCTCCGGCGGGCGATCATCGACGACACACAGCTCCTCCTTCAACCGAGACCACGCCATCAGCTCCGCCGCGCCCGCCTGCACCCCGTGGTATGCCCCACTCCTCCCCTCTCTCTCTGTTTCATTCTCCGGCGAAAGTCCGGCAATGGAACCACCGCCACCGGAGCTTCTCCGGCCGGCCGCGCCGTCACTTTATGGTCCATCCAATCTGGACCGTTAGATCTGTCTTCGACGGCTAGGATTAGATCACTAACGCGAAGGGGTACGGACGAATCAGAGACCGCCACGTCGACGCCAGTCAGCATCTCCGTCAGCAGCCCAGTCAGCGCCCCGTCAGCGGTCAACGCCTCGTCAGCGCTAGCGTGGAGGAGATTTTCTCTGTTTATTTTTATTTGGCGATTTTGCAGAAATGTCCCTGGAACTTAGATCTATCATTAATTTTTATTGGCTTGGCCAAATTTTGCAAACTTTATATTTTTGGAAAGCTTAGGACTTGTAGAAACTTTTGGCATAGTTAAAATTATGTTTTGACAAATTCAAATTGGTTCAAATTTTAAATTTGTTTGTTTTACTAAATTTAACTTAACTTGAGTTTTATAAATTATTTTTGAGCAAACTCTTTTGCTATATTTTTGTATGCCTAAGTATTGGCCGTAGGAATACTCTATTATTTTTGTAAAATTATTTTTAATGTTTTTTAGTAAATAATGATTAAATGCTTTTCAGGTGTTATTTTAAATAAATAAAATGTATTAAAAATTATTTTCTTCTTATATTCGAGTTATAAAATAACTTAGTAGTATTTTGAAGACAAATACTTTAGTACCTAAAGTACTTAGAAATAATTTGTCTCTCAAAACAAAACTATCTCTTCCGTAGGAAAATATTTGACAAGTACTTTGACAAACACTTTTCCTTAGAAATTTTTAGCTCCTCTTATGTGTTAACTTTTCCTTAGAATAATTTAGTAACTTGTTGTTGTCCCTTGGTCCTTAGCTATATTTTGACCATCCTTCTTGCTTGCATTTCCTTAGAGCATTTTCATAAGCATGGCATGCATATTAAAGTCCTTAGTATTATTTTGTACTTCTTACATGGCTTTCCGCCTTAGAAAATTTTGAGGATGCATGCTAGCTCTTTGACTCTCCTAGTCAAAAACCACTAAGTTAGAAATTAGTGGAAATCAAAGAAGGACTTAGCATGAAAACAAGACTCCAGAAGCCCACCTAGAAGAAAGGACTTAGAAGAAATCAAGAGGAAGTTCATGAAGACCAACCAGCTACATTTCCCAAGTCCCCCTTCCCTTTCTCTCTTTTCTTCCTTCTTCTCTTAAACTTCTTGGTGAATATTCTACAATAAAGACCAACCTTGATGCTACCAACAATCAAGTCTTCAGAACCATCAAGTCCACATTTTTCAATGGAGTCAACACACCAAGGAGAAAGTTACAAAGAAATTGAAGATGCTTGGAAGACCAACTACTACATTCTTTCTATCTTTTCTTCTTTCTAATTTCTATCTCTCACCTTGGACAAAAATCAATGAAGACCATTGAAGATCAATTATGCTACCAAGGAGTTGAAGATTAATTAAAGACCAAAATTGTGAAGACATAGAGTAGCCTTACAACTTTTCAAGTTGTGTTATCCAGTTTATTTTACTCAACCTGGACCTTGCCTTAGCCATTTTGGATTAAGTTAGTTTATGTCTCCTTTCCTTATTATGTTTTGCTTGTCTTTCATACCACATTTCTTTGTATCATCCTGCATCTCATGCATATCATATTTTTCCAAGTGTTGCATTTATGATTGTATGTTTATTTGTGATTTGTTTGACTTGTTAGAAATTCCGGAGAGAGACGAAAGTGGTTGCAACTACTACTACACTTTCTATTGCCAAGGCAAGTGGCACACCCCATGAAATTTTCCTAAGTATTTTATATGCATTACTTAGTGTATTTCTTATATGCATGTGTTGGATAGTATTATTGCTATGTGCTAAACCCACCATACCTTTATACTAGTGTCTAGAACCCTTTGATAACTTAGTAGAATATTTGATGCTATGCAAATGTGTTTTCTTTAAAGCTTAATTCTACTAAGTAATTTATCACCTGGGTGGACTTGGTTATGAAAAGATGATGGAAAGGTTGAGTGTCATCTCTTAGGGGTGACCTCTAAGGGATGGTCACTTGTGGTTGCCACCCAGGGTATTAAGGGGCCAATGTTTTCTCTAAGTGAAGATTGCTTACCGTGCAACCATTAGTCATATGGGCTCTGACTTGATGGATTAAGTTGCGTGGACTCATCCCGACTTGACAGGTGGTGGTAGAATGTTAGATGGGAGCGCGTCAAGGCGGCATGGGATGGGAAAATGCTTCTGAAAAATCTCGTCTCAACTCTCTCCTTTTCCTTAGCACAAATTGTGTGCTTGAGGATAGTTTGGGTTTGTTGGGTCTAATGATGAAAGTGCACAACCTCTGCAGAGTTAAAACTAAGTACTTAGCCGTGTCCCCGGTTACGGACAATTCAAGCAGTTGATCAAGGATGCTAACGGAGGCTCCCAACATCTTATTTCTTTAAGTAAAATTTTGATGGGTGAACAAGGGTAGACGAGACTATGGATTTCATGCCATATTGTCTCAAACATTTGAAGAAAATGTTTTACAAAGTGTTAGGCAAAATTGGCTTTTATGCAAAACAGCCTTGAACTCCACCAGCCAAATATGCATATAGGTTATTAGAGTTATTCCACTAAGTGTCCACATAGTGTCACTTGCCAGATCCATTTTTAATGGTATCTGACCAACTCTGTTGCAAAATTTTATTTGTTGCAGATTGTTCTGACGACGAGTGAGTTTTCGTTAAGGTTTCGAGTCTGCAACCAACATGTTTTTCGCCTGTGGCACATGCTAAGGATGAGGACTCCATGAAGATTATTATTTCCGCTGCTTTACTCTTTCGAAGCTAGCTTCGTGCTATGCAATTTGTAAAGGATATTTTCCTAAGTACTGGATCCCCGTGTAATAATTGATACAATGTTGTGATATTTCATCTTAGACTGTGTGTGCAAATGAATCGATCCAGGGTTTGCACTATACACAGGTACCTTGCCAATTTCCAAGTGCAGGTACGCTACAAAAACACCCTGAGTTTATGAGCAATTGCAGGCACTGCCTTAACAGGTCCCTGGCCCTTGTTTTAAATGAGTTTGTAATGATTTTCATTTCAGTAAAGCCCCTGGATGTGTAGATTTGCATAATGTTATTAATTTCAACTTAGAACTTGGAATATTTGATGTATTTTGAATTCATTTCAAATTTGGAATGATTTTGTGCATAATTGGATTGTTGTCCAATTATAGAATGTGTAGATTGACACCTCTATTTTTATGGTGCATTATTCTTTTCTTAGCAACAAGAAATATATTGCTTTGTTGTTTATTTGTGAATACTTGTCATTTTCAAATACTAAATATAATTCCTTGATTGATTTCAACTCTAGGCAAATATTCAAACTTGTTCTGAGTGCTTTATTAATTCCTGAGCAACTCCAAATTGGTGTCCAGCAATATATATGCATGATTTGTTAACTGTGACGACTACAAAGAGTAGGCACAGTGTTTCAATTCAAATCCATGCCAAGCACAAAAGATTGCCCTAGTGGCTTTAACTTGTGATACCTGACAACTAAATCATGTGAAGACATGATCAGATATCTATGGATGCACAAGTATAGGTATCCTGCCTGAGGTCAGGTCTTATGGCTAGATAAATAGATAAAATGATAAGAGTAGAATCTTGCTTGATTCCATAACTCATTTTGGAGATATTGATTCAATCCTTTTAAGTAGGAATGATTGCTTTAGTGTGTGGAAGCAAATTGTGAAAACAACTGCTGACAAATAGTCCATGTGATTCCATTTACCACATTTCCAGATTTATGTCATCTTGAGAATAAATTCTTGAACAAACCAAATGGTCTTATCACAAGATGAACTTGTGATCTCCTCTCATATGGAACTTCTCCTCTCACATGAATTTGAGATTTAACTCATGTGATGGTCAAATATGGTTGTTAATTATATGGTTTTATGCTTTGGGCTTTACTTTCTCCATGATAGTCATACTCTTGAAGAAACACCATAAACTACCATATCACTATCTTCGTTGGATACTTGATTATGCTGCCAAAGTTATAATGTGGTGTATTTTATGACGTCAGTTTTCCTTATACATATAAAAGAATATACTAACAAGGTCATGAGGCTTGTCACCATATTACTTTGTATATTCAAGAGGCTGAGATGTACAGGGTTATCTGACCTTCTGTTTATTTGTATATGACACTCAATTGTTTGAGAATACAAAAGTGATTTGCTAACAAGGTTATAAGGCTTGTTACCAAACTACTTTTATCGAACACAAACCTTGGAATATCACACACTTTCTAGAGATATTGTTAATAACAGATTATGATAAAAGAGTTTCCAAATTCTCAATGATGGTATGACATAGCACTTCTATGCCATCCTAAGAAATCCTTCTTCAGAATCTTCTTATTGCTTTACCTCCTTTCTTGGGATGCTTCTCTTGTTGTATGACTTCAAGAAGATTAGGGGATAAGAAGACAAGATTGTCTTGATAGAATAGATAGATCTAGATTAAGATTTAGTTTAGTCTTTTATCCTCCTTCCATATGTTCCTTCTTTTCTTTTATTTAAGTATGTACTTAGTCAATTAATGATGTAGGTCATACTCATCATTTGATTTATAGTTTCTTGTATTATTATCTTGAAATCAAAGTGTTTGGAAATTTAGATAAGATAAAATTTTGAAGTTAATAACACTATGTTGATGACTAAGTCTAATCCACCAACATCAGCAAAACCTCGATGTAAATTTCACAAGTTTGGTTCCAAGTTTTTAGTTACTCGTCAAACTAACGACATTCTCATCTAGTCTTTCGAGTGGTGGTTGAACACTCTATGACTTCGTTGAAAAAGTTTTAAATTTTCCCGTATTTTCAGATGCATGCTATGCAAATGCACAAATTTACTTTAGCCCCTTTCTATTATCTAACTACGGGTCATTACATCATTGGTGAGAGAAAGGTCTGCGAAAGTTTGCTCCATGCCGAACATCTCTGAGATTTTGCTGAAATCTCGGTCGCAAGCGTCGGACCTTTGGAAGTTTCCATTGACTGTGATGACTCCCTTGGGTCCTGGCATCTTTAACTTGAGGTATGCGTAATGTGGTACCGCCATGAATCGAGCAAACATTGGGCGTCCCAGTATGGCGTGGTATTGCGACTTCCAGTCGACGACCTCGAACTAAATCTACTCTATTCGAAAGTGAGTGGCATCGCCAAACGTAACGTCGAGTTGTATTGTGCCTTCTGGGTTGACTGCTTTACCTGGAACGATACCATGGAAAGTGTTTGAACATTTGGGTAAATTTTGACTGACCTATTCATTTTGTGGAGCGTGTTGGAGAAGATGATGTTGATGCCGCTTCCTCCGTCCATGAAGACCTTGGTCATGGCGTACCCACCAATCTGGGCATCGAGTACCAGGCCTGCATGGCCTGGTCGATAAACCGCTGGTGGATGATCGTCTCGACTGAAGGTGATCGCCGTATCGGCCCCTTTCAGTAATTCTAGTACAGCTGGTGGTGCCATAACCGCCATGTTGACGTGTTGAGTGTGCAGCTTTTGCTGCCTGTTAGAAGGACGTCCTTTTTGATCTTGTACATCTGCCCCTGAGGTTTCGGGTATTGATCCTCTGCTGCTTGCGGGACGTGATGTATAGCTCCTGCAACCTGGCTCCCTGCACTATGTTGCGGTGGAGGTAAGAGTGCGGGGATCGGTTGTGCCGCTGGTGCTGCCACGGGGACTGGCTGAGCAGTCGAAGGTGTGATTCTCCTTGTCTTCATCATGTAATCCATCGCCATTTGATCGAACTCTCTACAATTTCCCATGGTGTGGTTGGAGATTAGCCTTCCATCATCCCCTTTGAACAGGTGGAGTCTGCAATAGTCGTCCATCTTCTCTTCGAATGTCCTATCCGGCCTTGCGTCTGGGCGCCTGCGCCACTCGGGCCTTCTGTAGTTGCTCGTGCGCTGATCGCGGTCTCGACGGTCGTCCGTTCGACTGTCACGGCGGTCGTCGTTTCGACTGTCACGACTCTCTTCGGGTCGCCTGTCGTCTCTGCCATGAGTGTCCTGCGGCTGAGTGAAACCTGCAGCCATGAACTTGACTCTATCATCATCGTTGTAGCGGCCTTTGCGTTTGCGCCTCCGATCGTCCCTGTGACTGTCGCGGTGATCTCGACTGTCCCGACGATCTTCGCGGCTCCGCGGTGAGACTGGGCACTTAGCCCGTATGGAATCTTCTCCGTCTGCCCACTCGGTTGCTATCTTCATGAGTTCTGCCATGGACTTTGGCTTTTGGCGACCGAGTGCTTATCTGAAATCCTCTCGAAAGACTCCCTGTGTGAAGACATCCATAGCTCTGTCTTCCGAGATTGTGGCTAGGAGTTGCGGATAGCAGTCCATCGTCTGATGTACGATCTGAGCGTTTCATCAGATCTCTGTGTGCAAGCCCTTAGCTCTTCGAATGTTTTGGGCCGCTCACAGAGAGGGTCGAAATATTTGATGAAATCTTCCCGGAAGTGGTCCCAGGAGTCGTATGATCCTTCGGGTAGAGCTTTGAGCCAATCGCGTGTCGTGCCCTCAAGCATCAACTGTATGTATTGCAGCGCTGTTGTAGTTGTGCCACGTTGACATACGATTTCTAGTTTGTAGTCTTCGAGCCACCCAGACGGCTCTTGCATGCAGTTGAACTTCGGCGTTGTTGGTAAGCCGAATTTTTTGGGCATCCTGGCATCGCGGATGCGTCGAGTGAAGCATCGTGCTCCGCAGGGTCCTGTGTCGCGATTGTCACTTGAATCACTGCTATCTGATCTCCTGGACCTACTCCGCGATCGACGGCAATTTGAGTTTCTTCTTGCGCTGCTCCTGCGAGGGCTGCGACTGCGACGGTCTCGCGATGTGTGCCGTGAGCGGCTCCTGCTACGCTCTCTGCCCTTCTCTGTTTGGAGTCCTTTTGCTGCGAGTGCCAGCGCCTTCATCTGCTGCTGATGTGCTACTGCAGCCGGGTCACCTGCTGGAGGTGTCGTTGCTCTTAAATACGCTCCAATTTGCAGCAGGGCTCCATCTGCGTCCAATGTCATGAACGAGTGGTCTAAGTTGCGAGTAATGCCGGATCTCTCTCCTTCTGGGAGGTTTGCGAATCGCGATCTGTGCCTTGGCTCTGTTCCCCCTGTGGAGCCGAGGGATAACTGCCTCCTTCTCGCACTCGAGATACTGGCTTGATTTCTGAGTTCTTCGAGTGTTGCTCTGTACTGATTTAGGCGCATCGTCTCTTGCCAGTTGAAGTAGTTGTATGCCCTCATCTCATCTGCAGTTGCATCTGCAGGCATCATTGTACACTCTTTGATGACTTTGTCCACCTTTGCTGCCATCTCGGCTGTGATGGTCAATGTTGACACGCCATCTGGTAATGTGACCGTGCACGGGAACTACTTGGGTCTTCGACTGGCTGCTGCTGCCGAGGTTTCTGCGCTGAACGCGACGTATACCTGGCGAGGTATGATCGGAGGACAGGTGTAAGTGTTGTCTATGCCGGTCATGGACTCGAACTCATTGTCCAAGCTCATGTCAGAGTTGCTGCTTTTGCTAACCTTGGCGTCGGTCAGCAGATGCAGATGCTGTCGTTTGCTTGGATCTGCTTGGATCTGCTTGGATCTCTGGTCCGCCGAAATCGGCGAGGCAGATGCAGTCGTTTGCTTCTTCGGATTGCATGTAGTCGAGGATCATGTCGCGTGATTCAGCGTCTTTGACTGTACCAACTTGGTAAGTGGACTGTACCTCATCGTCTGGAATCTCCTGTGCCATGAGCTCGTTGAACTCTCGTGTTGACATGGATGAGGCTGGCGATCCTAGCGGCGTGATCGAGTCGATCTGTGATAAGGCAGCTTCCATAACCGCTGGCATAGTCGATGGAGCATCGAGTGTCTCCACCGCGACTGGATCTGTCAAGTCTTGCACACCAAACTTATCGACGAAAAAATTGTGTTTTCCAACAATTAGATCCAAACCTGAGTCGAGGCTGGCAAAGGCCTCTTGAGCTTCTGGCGAGTACGGTTTGATCCGTTTTGGTGACGCGATCTTTGAAACTGGCGAGTGATCGCCTGATGATCCGACGTTAGTCGAGCTTGCCGGCGAGTTGCCGTTTGCAGAGGTGGCAGGCGAATTGCCTTTTGCAGATGAAACCGGCGAAACCGTGAATCCAACACTACATGTTCCCACAGATGGCGCCAATTGACGAGGGGTGTCCTCGGCAATACCCATGGTCGAGTACCTATGGCTAGATTTACGAGGTAGAGAACGCGTAGTGTTAGTAGAATCGACGGCTGACAAGCGGGATTTATCTAGGTTCAGGGCCCTCGACTGAGGTAACACCCCTACTTCCTGCCTGTCTGTATTGATTGTGGACTATGATGCGGTTGCAAGGGTCTAGCAAGGGTTTGATCTCGCTAGGGTTTGAGAGCTATGGTGTTGCGTGTCCTTGATCGGCCACCCTCCCAGCGCTTATATAGGGGGCTGGGTCTCGGGTACGTAACCGACTAGACTTTACAAACAAGGAAATTATAACCGACTATGCCTAACTTGGGAAGCAATATTCGTCTTGGGCCTCCCTTGCTGGGCTTCATCGGGCTGTTTGACAATTGGGATTTAGTCATCACGTGCACCAGGTACCCTCACGGTAGGGTACCCGTTTGGTATAATCTCGTCAGCGGAAAAGAAGGACACCAAGTCGGCGACCTCCATTCGCGCTGTAGAAAGCTCTTCCTCTTCCATGGTAAAGAAGACAGCAAGCCGGCGAGCTCCATTCCCATGGAAAAGAAGGACACCAAGCCGGCTACCTCCGTTTGCGCTGTAGAAAGCTCTTCCTCTTCCATGGATAAAAAAGACAGCAAGCCGGCGAGCTCCGTTCCCATGGAAAAGAAGGACACCAAGCCGGCGACATCCGTTCGCGCTGTAGAAAGCTCTTCCTCTTCCAAGGATAAAAAAGACAGCAAGCCGGCGAGCTTCGTTCCCATAGAAAAGAAGGACACCAAGCCGGCGATATCTGTTCCCATGAAAACGGAGGTGATTAAGCCGTCGACCTTGATGCCATGCCCGCGGTGTCGTCAGTTGCCCGGATCTAAGACTGACTTCTCGCATTGGTTAATTGAAATGGCAAAGTATGAGTGTTTCGGGTGTGGCGAGATGAGAGCTTTGTACGAGCCACCATCAGATGATGAGTCTCCACCGAACGGCTACGACACTGCTAGCGATGAAGAAGAAGATCAAGGGAGCGGCTCAGGACGTTCGTACTAAAGATCTTAGAATTGGGGAAGAGAATAAAAAGAGACATGTAGTTCCTTCTATGTGTACTCGTTTCAATTAACTGATCTATGAGCATGAATACATCTATGTACCCGTAGTCGTGTACTCGTTTCAATAAATTTATGTACTCCTTATGCAACACTCTTTTCAATCAATTTACCAAATCATGTAGGAGTAGTACATAAAATTATGCATGAGCATGTTAAAGCAGAACTAGTTGCAAAAGCTAAAATTCCGATCCACACCAAGTTCAACACAAGAAAAAACCATATTGCATGGGCCTAATCTGATTACATCACACTAAGCATTTGGCAAAAATTCGATGGCATCCCTAACAATACTTGCCGCACAGTCTAATGCCACCGGGAGAGCACCGAGCCTCTCTAGCACCGCCTTCCGCATGTGTGGAACTTTGTAACTGTTCCCTCCTAGCTGCTTTAAAACTTCTTGCATGCAAGCTTGCAAAGTGAGGAAGATCCTGTTGCTTCGCTCGAGTGGGTACTCCTCGAAGGCCTGTTGCACCTTCAGTACAATGTCTTCAACAGAACCTGCACAAATAGTAAACGATCAGTGTAACTCAAAATGAACTTTATGAAAAAACACCAACTTGTACAGATACCTGGAGATAACTTGTGGAAAAGTGATTGCAGTGCTGCAAAAAAACCTAAATCCAGAATATTTAGGTCAGGGGAGTTTGGAGGCTGGCATATGAGGCGGATGTCCCAACCATCAGCTTGAGCCGCAGCGACAAATTCTGGGTCATCCACACGGATATGCGTCTTCGCATTATCCTGTTGGATAAATATTGGCATGCCGCGCTCGGCCGCAGGCCACCTGGCCTTTATCGCGGGTAGCAGGAAATTTATCATGTATTCCCGGCTCACATCTTTCGTAACCGCGGGGAGTACTTTGGTGACCTACACAACGAAAGCCATCACCATACTCAATAAAATCAATCATCATGTGAAAGCTACAAATAGCAACAAGTAAACACATTACCATGGTTCCAGCATCTCTATTTTTGCTCTTTCTTTTTGCCGCTTCCTTGTATGTAAACGGCCAAATTCCTAGTTTCCCATCAAAAGTCATCGTGCCATCAGCAGCATAGCGTGGCCGAGCAACCCCGGCCAAGAACATCACCTACAGAAGAACATCATCATGTTATTATTAGAATATGTTTATAATCCTTAAACAATGAAATTATTAAAAATTGCTCGCCTTCTCAATGAAGTTCTTGCTCTGTGTGCTCCGGTATGGATCCTCTTCGTCGGGCGCCAAATAGTAATTCTGGCTACCACGGGAGCGATAGAACCATTTCTCGTTAATGTGAATGACATTGTACATTTCATTGAAACTTGGATCCTGAGGGATAGTTAGCTGATCAAGCATTGACAAACAAAACCTTACTCTTGCTACCTTGTTCTCATCTCAGTGTGAACTTGATAGCATTTGTGTGACGCCTTAGCAACCCCTCCTTCAGACGACGCCATAAGGTAGTCTTCGACATGTGCAGCTCATTTGCTAAATCCCTAAGAGTAATTCTTTTGCTCAAATCAACTTGCTTAATAGCCTCCGGATTGAAGGCTACCCTCTTGCGCCCACAATTTTTTGCACGTTTGTTTTCCAGCCCATGTATGCCACCGGCTTCCTTGCATATATTCCACCAGCTCTGAATTGTCCTTGTAGGTACGCCAGTTAGTACAGACACGTCTGATGCTCCTCGGCTCAGTATCCCTTGAGTGGTCCTCTCTAGAACCATCGCATAAACGGCTTGCTTCTCATGGAGTTTATACGACCTTCTTTTTCTCAATGTACCATTGGCACCTGCAGAGTAAAGCGATCGGGAGAACTTGCCTGTGGCAAGATGGTTAGGAGGGTGGTTGTACCCCCAGCCCACCAGAGTTCAAACCCCAGGTTTGACGTTGGTGTTTCTCATTTAGGCGAAATATTCTTTCAGTGGGAGGCGACGTTCCCGTCGACTGCGAGGCGCCCGTGGTGACTTCGTCAATCTCAAGACCCAACCGCCGGCTTAGTCTTCCGAAGGTGCTCATAGGGGTAGGGTGTGCGTGTGTGCGTTCATAGGGGTGCGTGTATGCGCGTGTATGTGAACGTCTGCGTTGTACTGTGTTTCTCAAAAAAAAAGAGTAAAGCGATCGGATAGTCAGGCTGCTGCATGCAAATGAAAACCAGTACGGACATCCAGCAGGCTACTCCATGCAATCGTCTACACTCTAGCAATCCATGCAACATGAGTATGATTTGGCTGAATATCAACAAAAAATTGACTAACAAAAGGCAAACATTACCCGTGGGCGGCATTGTTCTGAATTTCGATTTTTCAGCCGCCAAAACTTGAAGGAGTCTTGCAACGAAAACCTGTGGGCGGTAATGTTTGCCTCTTGTTAGTCAAATTTTTGTTGATATTCAGCCAAATCATACTCATGTTGCATGGATTGCTAGAGTGTAGACGTTGCATGGAGTAGCCTGCTGGATGTCCGTACTGGTTTTCATTTGCATGCAGCAGCCTGACTATCCGATCGCTTTACTCTGCAGGTGCCAATGGTACATTGAGAAAAAGAAGGTCGTATAAACTCCATGAGAAGCAAGCCGTTTATGCGATGGTTCTAGAGAGGACCACTCAAGGGATACTGAGCCGAGGAGTATCAGCGGACGTGTCTGTACTAACTGGCGTACCTACAAGGACAATTCAGAGCTGGTGGAATATATGCAAGGAAGCCGGTGGCATACATGGGCTGGAAAACAAACGTGCAAAAAATTGTGGGCGCAAGAGGGTAGTCTTCAATCCGGAGGCTATTAAGCAAGTGGATTTGAGGAAAAGAACTACTCTTAGGGATTTAGCAAATGAGCTGCACATGTCGAAGACTACGTTATGGCATCGTCCGAAGGAGGGGTTGCTAAGGCGTCACACAAATGCTATCAAGTCCACACTGACAGATGAGAACAAGGTAGCAAGAGTAAGGTTTTGTTTGTCAATGCTTGATCAGCTAACTGTCCCTCAGGATCCAAGTTTCAATGAAATGTACAATGTCATTCACATTGACGAGAAATGGTTCTATCGCTCCCATGGTAGCCAGAATTACTATTTGGCGCCCGACGAAGAGGATCCATACCGGAGCACACAGAGCAAGAACTTCATTGAGAAGGTGAGCAATTTTTAATAATTTCATTGTTTAAGGATTATAAACATATTCTAATAATAACATGATGATGTTCTTCTGTAGGTGATGTTCTTGGCCAGGGTTGCTCGGCCACGCTATGCTGCTGATGGCACGATGACTTTTGATGGGAAACTAGGAATTTGGCCATTTACATACAAGGAAGCGGCAAAAAGAAAGAGCAAAAACAGAGATGATGGAACCATGGTAATGTGTTTACTTGTTGCTATTTGTAGCATTCACATGATGATTGATTTTATTGAGTATGGTGATGGCTTTCGTTGTGTAGGTCACCAAAGTACTCCCCGCGGTTACAAAAGATGTGAGCCGGGAATACATGATAAATTCCCTGCTACCCGCGATAAAGGCCAGGTGGCCTGCGGCCGAGCGTGGCATGCCAATATTTATCCAACAGGATAATGCGAAGACGCATATCCCTGTGGATGACCCAGAATTTGTCGCTGCGGCTCAAACTGATGGTTGGGACATCCGCCTCAGATGCCAGCCTCCAAACTTCCCTGACCTAAATATTCTGGATTTAGGATTTTTTGCAGCACTGCAATCATTTTTCCACAAGTTATCTCCAGGTATCTGTACAAGTTGGTGTTTTTTCATAAAGTTAATTTTGAGTTACACTGATCGTTTACTATTTGTGCAGGTTCTGTTGAAGACATTGTACTGAAGGTGCAACAGGCCTTCGAGGAGTACCCACCCTAGCGAAGCAACAGGATCTTCCTCACTTTGCAAGCTTGCATGCAAGAAGTTTTAAAGCAGCTGGGAGGGAACCGTTACAAAGTTCCACACATGCGGAAGGCGGTGCTAGAGAGGCTCGGTGCTCTCCCGGTGACATTAGACTGTGCGGCAAGTATTGTAAGGGATGCCATCGAATTTTTGCCAGATGCTTAGTGTGATGTAATCAGATTAGGCCCATGCAATATGGTTTTTTCTTGTGTTGAACTTGGTGTGGATCGGAATTTTAGCTTTTGCAACTAGTTCTGCTTTAACATGCTCATGCATAATTTTATGTACTACTCCTACATGATTTGGTAAATTGATTGAAAAGAGTGTTGCATAAGGAGTACATAAATTTATTGAAACGAGTACATGACTACGGGTACATAGATGTATTCATGCTCATAGATCAGTTAATTGAAACGAGTACACAGAGAAGGAACTACATGTCTCTTTTTATTCTCTTCCCCAATTCTAAGATCTTTAGTGCGAACGTCCTGAGTCGCTCCCTTGATCTTCTTCTTCATCGCTAGCCATGTCGTAGCCGTTCGGTGGAGACTCATCATCTGATGGTGGCTCGTACAAAGCTCTCATCTCGCCACACCCGAAACACTCATACTTTGCCATTTCAATTAATCAATGCGAGAAGTCAGTCTTAGATCCGGACAACTGACGACACCGCGGGCATGGCATCAAGGTCAACGGCTTAATCACCTCCGTTTTCATGGGAACAGATGTCGCCGGCTTGGTGTCCTTTTCTATGGGAACGAACCTCGCCGGCTTGCTGTCTTTTTTATCCATGGAAGAGGAAGAGCTTTCTACAGCGCGAACGGAGGTCGCGGCTTGGTGTCCTTCTTTTCCATGGGAACGGAGCTCGCCGGCTTGCTGTCTTTTTTATCCATGGAAGAGGAAGAGCTTTCTACAGCGCGAACGGAGGTCGCCGGCTTGGTGTCCTTCTTTTCCATGGGAACGGAGATCGCCGGCTTGCTGTCTTCTTTACCTATGGAAGAGGAAGGCTTTCTACAGCGCGAACGGAGGTCGCCGGCTTGGTGTCCTTCTTTTCTGCTGGAACGGAGCTCGCTGGCTTGGTGTCTCCTTTACCCATGGAAGACGAAGAGCTTTTTACAGCGCGAGATCAGGTTGAGCGATCGGTAGGTGCAACCTAATGGTACGGTAGGATTCCTATTTAAGATACGTGCGAGAGAGAAAAACAAAGAGCTAATTCTACGGTAGGTGCATATGCCATTATATGGCAGGTGCATGCGATCCAGCACCTCCCCCGATTCCAGGGATTGCTTGCGCTTCGCGAGACGTATTTTTTGCTCAGAATCGCAGTAGAATACCAATACGCACTATATTTAGGAATTTTTTTCTAAAAGCTTAGGCGCACTATAACGGCGGCAGTCCATGGGGATGGTATAGGAGTATTTTATTTGGGAAATAATACTATAGGGTATTAATTTCCTGATTGTACATCAGATGGGCAAGTTCTGTTATCCGGTGCATTCTTGATAAAAAGTTTATTTTACCTGTTGTGCAGTGGGAGCCCATAGCAGGCTAGCAGATATGAGCATGTATTTCTAGGCTAATTATCTGACTTCAGGTTGCAAAAGCATGTGAAAATTGTGCTTTCAAGTTATCCCGCAAATGCTATCGACTTGGATCCGTAGGTTGTATTCTCTCATATGCATTCGTCTTGATGCTTTATGTGTTTCAGCAATTGATTCTTGGTTCCTATTAATGTACAGATTATGCTGCTGGGCTGAATAGTTATTACGTTGTAGCAAATCCTGGCAGTTTTTTTTTTTTTTGCATGGAAAGAGAGAAAAATTAATGGGTACAATCAGACTTCAACTCCTCAGCGATAGCTGACGGAGCAGAATGCAGCCAAACTTCAGTTCTACCTTCAATCCTACCCATTTTTGCTAAGCCATGACTTGCCCAATTTGCATCACGGCTTACCTTCCTTCGATCTCTCTTTCACGAATCATATCACGGATGGTGCAGACCCTCATAGCATGACGCGACAAATTTGAGGAGCTGTCATGTATTAAAGCAATTGCTTCCGCACAGTCAGACTCCAGGATGATAGCCTTTCGAGACCAGTGCAAAGCTAGACCAATTGCTTCCTGGCAGCTTTATTTGAGCGGGAAGGAACACCAAGGCAAAATGAGAAGTTAACAACACTTTGTAGATCCTACCTACATGATCCGAGCTATTACAAGCAATGCTTCAGAGAAATCTAATCTCGTGATGCTCCTGCGAAGTCTCAGCTTGCTGCACTTCCTCCTTAGTATGTAATGTACTTCAGCCTCTCTATTTCCTGTATGTGTGTTTATTTCGTAAAGCAGTAGACTGGCTAGCTCCACCTCTTCTATTGTTCTGTATACGTGTGTTGATTTTGCTATCATTAAGCTAACGAGCTAATTACTCTTCTATTTTGATTTGTATTGGCAGCATCTACACCTCATATTCAGTACTAAATGTCAGTCATGGTTATGCTCTTTTTGTTGTTCAGAATAAAGCCTCTTCTGCTTTCTGCCATGCATGATGTATCTGATAAGGATAATTGTAAGATTCAGTTTTTTGGGTGCTAGATGAGAGTCCTATTGAGACACTGTTTACTGTTCAAGTACATATTGCTGAAAACTGGCGTCACTTAATATTCCCACTATTCAGGACATGTCAGATGGTATATGTGGTTTTAATATGCTAATGATTCTCAAATTTCAGTTTGTCTATTCACCATGTTCTTATTTCCTCACTGTGAATCTGTTGCAGCACAATTTTTTTCAATCATCCTAATGGCAGAAAATTGATTTTAAAGTTGCTAAAAATATCTTTCTAATTTATGTGTACTTCAGAGGCAACATGCCTTTACTATTTGAAAGTTGGTGAAAATAGCTTCTCCTTGCTTGATTGCTTCCCATTTCCGCTCGTGATGCTCATGTGTGAGATGTATGCATCTACACTTTTGATTTCGAAGTGGAATCTGAATTGCTATTTGAAAGTTGGTGAAAATAGCTTCTCCTTGCTTTTGAGTGCTTCCCATTTCCGCTCGTGATGCTCATGTGTGAGATGGTTGTATCTACAATTTTGATTTCAAAGCGGAATCTGGAATTAAGGTCATCAAAGTCTTTCGTTTTCTACAGCTTGATTTTTTTCGATGGCCTTCATAGTACAGTTTGAGTTACTAATTTCTGAGCAGATATTGTCAATTAGATCAAATGGGCTGATAATTGCTTAGTTGTAGTCAGTGTTCTACTATACATGGGATGGGAGCTGCATGTTTTGTTTGCCCACCGAAAATAAAGCATTCTCTTGCAATGCTTGATTACTATTTAACCAAGTGCCCCTTAATTATTGGAACATGCCAAGAAGTGAGCATGTCATGTCTAACCTCTGTAGACTTGTACTTGCCTTGTACTTGCCATGCTACTATTTGTACCGTGTCGTAAAAATGTTTGTGTTAACAAGTCTCACAAATAGATGTGCTTGTGGTTTCTTGCTCCCATCCAAACCTCCATACTCTCTTGGTTTTACTGAAGCAGGCGCAGCAACCGGCGCCTTCCCTTCTAGTAAATACTATCGGGACTAGGACATGTATCCAGCGCCCCATACAGATACAGGGCACCCTTTTGGGTCGCCCATTGGAGATGCTCTAAACATGCATATAAATAGTTGTCAAACCCGGCGGATATACAATACTCTACAAAAGAAGTTGGTAGAGAAAAGGGTCTTTGCCCCGAACACAAATGACCTGCGCAGCTTGCCGGTCCGCGCGAGATCATGTGTGCGGTTACAATCGGCGCATATCCTGCATGTCATCGTCGTTTACTGCTACAGATAAATTTAGCATTCACTCTACACAACCATCATCGTTTAACTCAGTGCGAACATGTCATCGTGCCATCCTCCTTGAACGTATTTGGCCTGCAGCCGCTTGAGGGCTTCAACTTGATCCGGCGGCGCATTTTCGACGAGGAATGTTTGACCCCAGACCTTCCGCAGCTCTGGCCAGAAAAGAATTCATAAGCAGCAGCAGCAAATAATAGTCTTGCCAGATGAATGTTGTGGAACTATTTAGTACTAGTACAACTACAGCATAAGGCCCCAAAGTCCAAATTCACGTTCATTTGTCAGTGGCGGACGCAGAAAAAAACTCAAGGGTGGGCACACGCCCAATTTTTTTTTGTGCACAGCGATAAAAAGTTGGCAAATGAACAATAAATAGCCAATTGATTTGAAAGATTGTCGCTAAATACATATGTTTCAAATGCGCGTGATTCCAGTAGATGAATACAAATCTATTGATATACATTTATAAACAGAAATCGTCAATTCTGAAATCTAAACAGTGTCTTTGGCCGTCCGCCGGTGAAAATAGGGGGAGACATTGCAGATGTATCAACGGCGGCTAGCAGAGGGAGTCAGGGATGCAGGCGAGCTGTTGTGATAATGCAGCGCATGGTGAGCCTATGGAGGCGGCCGCCGGATTTAGATGGTTTTAGTCTTGTCTCGGTTTGATAGATTTTTTATTTAGCTGATTGGCGCAATTTATCAGCTCAAGGTTAATTTTTTTACATGAATATTCACAATCGCCTGTAGATGCTCAGCCATGGCCAAAGGAGTGCAAGCAATTGATTCAATAATCTACAGATCAATGAGAAGCACATGTTCGATAGAGGTTTTGTTTTCTTTTTAAGATCATACAGGTTCGATATATATTTGTTTTGAAATAGATACAGGTTCGATAGATGGAGAGGCATACTCAGCCAAGCTAGTCGTCCAGGAAGGAAAGGAAACGTAAGAAAAAGGCCCAAATAGCCTAACTGGGCCACGAAATGCACATGAGATTAGGGGTATTCAAAAAACTTTACAGAATTCTGGGTGGGCCACAGCCCACCGGGCCCACCCTCTGGATCCGCCAGTGATTTGAATCCATGAATTTATCTAGAGACACGAAAACTTCAAAGTTTCTAAGAAATCGTCATCAGTTGTCAAAATTCGGCCAAGGAGACTCCTAATTAAAATTGTTCAAATGTGCTCAGCTCGGATGATTCGCATTGCTCCGCTACTTGCTCTTGATCCTCTCTGTATATTATTCACTTTTCCAAATCCACCAAGTCCCTAGCAAGGTGTGCTCGGCGGCAACCTCCGCTGCATACAATAGCAAACTCCACTTACCGGAGCAGGCTGCCGCAGGGCCCCTAGGCTCCATGGCATCCTGACTACATCCCCTGCCTCCTGTCCAGCAGCTCGGACGTCCAGGCAACCATGGCCTGGGCCCCATCACATCAGCTCCGAACCACCTCCCTTCCATAACCCGACATGGCACTGCCGACTTTGCGCTGCCGCATCTTTGGTGCTCCACTAGAGAGCTGACAAAGATCTTGCTCTTCCTTTTTCTTGTTCTCCACTGCTCCACGCCTCCTCGCACTGTGCTTTCCCCGTCTCTAGATCGATTGCATAGGGATGTGATATGGATTGGAGAATATGGATGGTAGGTAGGTCTCAGGGAGGTGTCCAGTGTGGAGGAGTGGTTGCACGCTGGCTGCCAATCTCACGAAGCAGCATGGCTGCCATGTGGCAGTGTTTCAGTTTTGCACTCTTACCGGAAAAATTTAGAAACACAATGTGGCATTATCTGGTGAACCTAAGGAGTTGATCCAACGGCTAATAATTCTTGATTTTCCATCTCTACGCCGTTCGATTAGACAACTTATTAGACAATTTGAATGATTACAAGTCAGTAACCATAACATCCAATCATCCATTAGACATGTAATTCAAGGTACCTATTGGTATATTTGACTGTAAAATGTGCTTTCAACTGCCAGAAATGCACTGATACCACGTATGTATGTGCACGTGGATACAATGGTTGAATTTGTTTACTTCTAAAGTTTCTCGGTTTATCTTTACCGTCCTTCAAAGTCCAAACTCGCGGATTCATTTTTAAGGAAGAGGTCTAAAGAATCAACTGTTTTGTATATCAGAATTAGGGGGCAAGGAACCTATTCCTGATTAAAATGGTTCTTGCAGACACTTAACATAAATTTGTTTCCCAATCCGAGATGGCGTCAGGTGGTTCTATGTAATCTCCAACTTTATCTACCAATCAGCATTTAAAGTATTTGAATGGTTTATGTAGGCATGTCAAAATATACTAATCACATATCCCGAACATGTTCACATGTGCCCAAACTCTGATCAGCCAGGATGGTTCTCCTTGCTCTTTATCCTCTCCATAATGCCAAGTATTGAGTGCTCGGTGGCCAAACTGCAGCACGCATTAGCAACGGCGGAGCACTGAGAATTTCGACGGCGCGTGGCATAGCCGTTGCATCGCAGCGGTACCGTGACCATCTGGGTCACCTTCCGTACCGAATCCCTAGAGTGCAGTCAAAAAGTCCCTCATGAATCCTAGAATATCGACATTGGTCGGCGACGTGCCCATCAGCTTGGTTCTCAGGAGGGAAATCCACACCATGGGCATGATCTAAAAATTAAGTAAACAGAAACGGAAAGGAAATCTAGAGACAAATCCATATTTGCGATCATTTTGTGATATACCTTCGTGATCTGATGCAAGGAGCCTGCTTGACGGAGGGTCGACAGAGAGAGATGTGCTGATAACGTGTTGTACATCCTCTGCCGGCTGGCCGGTCCCGAGGTGTACAACGTAGATGTAGTCGTCTAAGGAGTCATAGACACGAAGAACAAACAAGTACAGAAAGTAAAATTGACACAAGGTGTAGAGCGACTGTCTCTTTATTCATCTCTTCAAACCGATACGTACAACTATCTATTTCACAAAGGATAATACTCCCTCCTATATATACTGCTAAGTAGATCAACTGGGTCGAAGGGATAAAAACCATAACTTAATATTAGTGGGGAAACCTTGACTAAGGAAAGGGTGGAGGCACCACCTCGAGGTGGTGCCTCCACCCTTTCCCTCAAGGTTTCACACACTAAAGTTAAGTGATGTGCCTTGTCCCTTTGACCCAGCTGATCCACTAGTAGTATATATAGGAGGGACTATTACCAGTTGTGTATACAGAGTTGTTCGTATCCGTTGGAAAGATGAATAAAAACACGGTCTCCTTTTACCTTGTGACAATTTTACTTTGTGCGCTTGTGTGTTTTCACGTCTACTACTCCTCGACGACTACGCCTACGTTGATACACCCTTGGGGCCAGCCAGCCGGCAGAGGTTGTACAACACGTTATCATCACGTGTCTCTCCGTCGAGCCTCTATCAAGTAGGCCCCTACATCAGATCATAAGGTATATAAAAAAAACTATCATAAAATGGATTCGTCTCTCGATTTCTTTTCCGTTTTTGTATTTTGCGTATCTTTTAGATCATACCCATGGTGTGGAATTTCCGGACGAGAACTGAGCTGACGAACTCGTCAGCGACCAATGTCGACATTCTCGGATTCATGAGGGACTTATTGACCGCACTCTAAGGAGTTGTTAGAAACGTGACTCAGATGGTCACGGTACCGCCATAACGCACCAGTTGTGCCACGCGATGTCAAAATTCCGAACGAAAACGACAAAGACTTGACTTTTGAGGCGTTTGTCGTCGTGCGTGCTGTCCGCCATGGCGGCTCGGCGCCGCGAGCACCTCGCCGTGCGCTAGGCTGTCCGTGCGCCACGATGACGTGAGGCCTGCTGGCCATGCGTCTTGCGCCTCCTGCGTTCCTGCCCGGCATCACACCATAGTACTCAATACCTTCCACGTCCAAGCACCTCGACCTCACCTTACCCTCCATCCCCAGCCTCACTATATCCCAGGGCAAACCATTGCCCCCTTCCACATCAACTTCGAACCACCGAGCTATCCTCACACTGCAATGCTCTCATTTTCTTGTTCTCAACCCACCACTGCTCCGCGCCTCCTCGTGATATGCTTTCGCTCCTCTCCAGATTGAGTTCACAAGGGGGTGATGTATGGATTGGAGAACATGGATGGTAGGTAGGTCTAAAGAAGGTGTCCCGTGTGGAAGTGTGATCACACGCAGACATCAACAGCAGTGGCAATCTGGCAGGCGGCAAAGTTTCAGTTTTGTACTTTTATGGAAAAGGGTAAAAGCACGACGTGGCAGAATCCGGTGAGCCTAAGGAGTTGACCCAACAGTTAATGGTGATTGGATTTGCCATCTCTACACCATTGGATTAGAAAACATCAACAGCTAGGGAGAACATATGTTGTGCCCTGGCCAAGCAAAAAAACAGAGCTCCAAAAAGGGAATTCCTAAGCGCCAAAGCTGTTTTTTCACACAAGCCACAAAAAATATTATTTTTCCATGAAAATTTACATGTACACATAGAAAACGGACATGTACATGCGTAAAATTTTCAGGTTTTTTTATCTTATGAATTTTTTTCTCACCTGGGAGCATATGCTCTTGGGTGCCAATTCGAATATGGATGAGATGGACACAACTCAAGTCATCTGAACACGTTTTTAAATAAACCTAAGGGAATGGCAGATGAGGGGCTATGTGTCTACTGCCAATAAGAAAAAGCTGTGCATCATAAGGGAAAACAGACGATAGATGCAAGGTCGGGAAGTTCAGGCATACCAGATTTATGCATGGGCGAGAGACACATGATTATCAAGTCAAAGCGAGAAACTTTTGCCAAATTCTCCAAAATGCTAACTGCTAACACCGCATCATCCCTGAGCGTACAATCAGAATCAGTAATAAGCAATAACAACAAAGGTTGTCAAAACCAGTATTACAAGAGAATGTAAGAAGCAAGCGCACCGGAAAATTGAGGCTGTGCACTTCACGATGTCAATCAGAAAAGCAGATGAAAGTGCATTCTTAAAAATCTTCTGTAGGCTCTCTGGTGGTATCGACTGATCATGTAACAAGAGTGTGACAAATTAGAAATTTACATAAAATGATAAATTTAAGGCACCAAGAAAGAGAGGCTGGGAATAAACCTTTAACAACTCTATTTGCTGTGCAGGGTCATCAGAGATAGCCCTCCAAGAAACCTCAAAATCATAAGCTGTTTTTGGTATCTTTACACTTTTTACAGTGTTGGACATATACCGTGAAGCAGCACGTGATGCAAGATCTTGTACTGATATTTCTGGCCCAGGCTTTTGTGTAGCATCTCGAGAGTGCTGCATTAAATAATTGAAATGTTACAGAAAGAAGCAAAACCTAGTACAAATTTGCAAAAGAAGTGTGGAAAATCAGTACTTTCTATCACAATTGCAGTAAGAAACTAGAAAACAATTGTGCTCTTAGATGCAGAATGCTTAAGTAGTACCGCGATGGACTCCTTCAAGATTTTCCAGTTACTGAAATCATCTGGTCCACGACAACATCAATGGACTAGTTGCAAATAGTTAACCAGCCCAGTGGCGATCTTTTCTCTGCTTGAGTTGGCATATTTGTTACTGGAAGCCAGTCCAGCCACTGAGCTTGGATGGATTTTGACAGCTCCCAGATACATGAACAAGTTGTTTCACATATCCATAAGGATCAGATAGTGTATTTAAGAAAAATGCATGAACAAGCAGAGCATCTCTTACACTATGCAGGCTATATCGTTCATGGTTTTCAAAGCGTCCGCTTCAGGACGCCTAGGCGACGCCTAGGCGTCAAGGCGCCCCAGCTCCGCTTTGGAAAAACGCCCGCTTTAGGCGCTTTAACGTCCAAAGCGCCCGCTTAGGCGTCGCTTAAGCGCCAAAGCGCCCCCCCATGTCAAAGCGCCAAAGCGTCGCTTTGTAAACCATGATATCGTTCACAATGCTAACTATGCCATAGTATAAGCTGACAAGTACCAATACATATATGTTGGTTTCTAATCAACTTATATATCATGGGTACTGATAGCCAGAAAGACTGTAGTCAGAACACACCAGAATATTATTGTCGTTGAGGCTTACACCAGATCCTCCTTTTGACGCACCACCTGCAAACTCTCTGATCCCTGCTGCAGCTCTCCCAGGCGAATCAACTTCCATGAAACTGTCCTGTAGAATTATATCGCATATTACACATCCTAACAGGTTTTCAGAATAGACCCTATGGTGGCATGTAACCGACTCTACAGCCAATAAAACAGAGGGCTAGTTCAAAATTGCAGAGGCATGCATGGCTTGTAGTAACCTGACAGGGGGTGTAAGGCAATTTTATTCCTTAAGAAGGAAAACACAAGTAGAATACCTTCTGGGTACCACTTGGTGGGTGAGAAATAACATCTTTTCTATCTCCAGCTTTATCATATTCAGAAATTGTGTGTTTAGCTTGAACTGAACTTCTCTTAGACATTTTCTGCAGAATTAGTACAATCTTAAACATAAGTACTCTGGTACAGAATCTGAGCTTGGATGTGATCAAGTAACCAGTGAATGCATCTTTATCGGAAAAAATAGAACTTACATACAGAAACAAAGGGTTAGTTTGGAGTTTGGTCAGAGGTCATATGAAAACTGATGATATGCTCACCTCCATGAGTAGGGCCTTTATCTCGGAATATTGTTTCCTCAGTTCTGGGTTGTTAGCATCGACACTTACCGCAAATTCAGCATCTGATATGAAAATAAGCAATGTACACTAGTTATCAATGTTCACACAGATAACAAGTAAGCTTAAAGGAAAGCACAGGGGTTAAAACACATTATACCATCCATTGCCTCCTTAAGCTTCCCAAGTCCTTTCCTTGCAGTAATTCTGCGTGAGTATGCTTTAACGTATCGGTCATCCAGATTCAGAGCTTCAGTGCAATCATTCTCTGCCTCCTCAAATCTAATACGTTCCACATAAAGAAAATCATGAGACTAAACCGGATAGCAGGCAGAAAACAAAGACTTCCACAAAAGCACGAGTATCAGCCGTCTGAATTTTTTTTGCCTGGTCTATCTATCTATCAGAAGTAAGGTTACCCCAATAAGGTGAACTAGCAAATGAATTGCAGCTACAAGCACAATGAAACCAGTAAATGCCACAGCCTACCAAACACAATCATGATTCTAGGGTAGGAACTTGCCTTCTCAGTTTAAGATACGCCATAGCTCGGTTCGCAAAGGAAACAGCCGTCGGCGACAAGGCGATGCTCCTCGAGTAGCAGTCGATCGCCTCGGCAAACTTCTTCTGCTTGAAGTACTCATTGCCCTGCAAACACATCCACAGAAAACAAACATGCATAGCCTCAGCGAACCGGCCGTCTCCGGCTGTCAACACACACAGCAGCCCCACCCAAAATTCTGTTCTCCAGAAACCAACACAAGATTTTGCACTGGGATGGCCGAAACACGGACCTGCTCCTTCTCTGACGCCGCGTCAGCATCGGTTCGTCGTTCAGAAGTGGGGAGTAGCTCGCGCGGTTGTAGCGGCCGCCCATCTTGGATAACAACAACAAGGAGGACGAGGGGAATTACACAGTTGGATTCGATTTTGCGCACCGAGCAGAGAGGAGACCAATCGAAGCATAAGCTAGCTAGCTAGGGCTTCCTTACCATCTCCAGTCGGGCAGTCCACGCCGGTCGAGCGCCAGTAGCAGGGTGTAGGGGGCGGCGTCCGTACAGTCCCAGAGAGCGCCTCGGCCGTCGCTGGATGTTCGGTGTCTCCGGCGCCGGCGGCGTAGCAGGAGGCGGCGGGGTAGGGGATGCGGCGGCGCTGGTGGTGTTGCTGGATGATTTTGGGGAGAGGAAGCGGGCCGGTCTAGCAGGAGCCGCTTCTCTTGGTTAGGTCCAACCGACTGGGCAATTGGGTCCAGAGGGGCACTATGGACTTCTCACTTATGAGAACATGGCAGATAAAAAAAATGAAACGTGGTTAAGGGCTTAAAAAGCTTTAAAAGGGCCAAATTTGTACTTGAAAATATTAGGAGTGAAAAAACCAAGGTTCACAGATGGGAAATCATCAACTTTACATAAAAATAAATAATGGAATGAATTCTGCCTGTACCTTCCTCCCCTCTTCCATCATCGCACTTCTTCTTCCTCTCGCCGCTCCGCTCACCATTAACTGACACTAGTTTGACGTGTGTATAAATTTCCGTATAAAAAAAGCACATTGTACATAAACATCTTGATTCGGCATGGTTGGCTCCTTAAATATGTCACGCTGGCATTGTCCTGTACTCGAGTACGCCACACGTCTTGATATAAACGTATGCTTAGTTTGTGTCGTCTGCCTAATTTTCTTTGCATGAATCCAAATATCAGAAAACTTTTGTAACCGAATAGGCTAGAAGCGGGCCTACAGATTTTTTGCATTAATAAGCCGTGTGATTACAAATTACACAAAAGGTCCACCAAGGAAATGAAAATTGCCGCTTAGACCTTGCATATTGCAAAAAGGAACTGCAAGCAGAAGAAGAAAGCGCATCCAAGCTCTTTGACAAGAGCCTTATCCAACGGTCGAGCACGAGCCGCTTCTTTGGTTAGGTCCAGCCGAGTAGGCAATTGGGTCCAGAGGGGCACTATCGACTTCTCACATATGGGAAAATGGCAGATAAAAAAAGAGAGCGTGGTTAAGGGATTATAAGAGCCTTATCTAAAAGTGCTAAAGTGTAGAAAGCTTTGAAAGTGCCAAATTTGTAGTCTGAAAAATTAGAAGTTAAAATTCCAATGTTCAAAGATGCAAAAATCATCAAGTTTACACAAAACTAATGGAACAAATGCCTCTACTGGAACTTCTTCCTCTTCCTCATCGCCCTTCTTTCCCTCTCGCCAAGGAAAACTGATCTGGCCGTCAACCATCTGAGTTAGCGGACGAACTAGTACTTATTGACAAACCATGTTGTCGAGCAGATCCAAGGGCGACAACACCATAATTGAACTTATTGACGGAGACGGACTCAGTACCGCCCATAACCCATATATGAACTGTTCCGGTATGTATTGCACACAACACATTGTTAAAAAAAGGTGAGTGAGCTTGACAATTGTCATCACCTCATTGGTACCTACGTGTACGCATGGCACGAATACAAGTAAACACTACTACATGTATACAGATCGAGAGAAGAAGAAGAAGAAGAAGAAGAAGGGGATTGTTGGTGTGTGAAAGCCTGAGAAGGGGTGTCGATTATGTAAGCAAAATCCTCGCTTTCGTTCAGTTAATAAGGGTTGGCAATGGGCATGAAAGATGTGTACACGTATACTGTCCGGTCTTTGTGCACGCATTTATTGGGCACACTAGGTATAGTACACACCTACTGACCTACACATTGCACGTACACAACGACTTTTTGTACGGATTGTCGACTCGATGGATACTTTGGTTCGATAGGGAAGTGGGTACATCGACTTATAATTGAGAACTTGCTCGTGGCAAGATGGTTAGGAGGGTGGTTGTACCCCAGTTGTATCTCATTTAGGCGGAATTTTTCTTAAGTGGGAGGCGACGTTTCCGTCGACAGCGAAGCGCCCGTGATGACTTCGTCAATCTCAAGATCCGACCGCCGGCTCAGTCTTTCGGAGGTGCTCATAGGGGTAGGGTGTGCGTGTGTGCATTCATAGGGGTGAGTGTGCGCACGTGTATGTGAGCGTCTGCGTTGTACCGTGTTTTGAAAAAAAAACATCGACCTATAATTTGTTGTATGCATCCAAGCGTGAAATTTCAAATCAAATTCGGACTACGAACTATATTTATCGTGCAGTACTGTGTAAAAATTGTGTATTAGTGGCCGGTAGGTACAGTACATGAAAATGAGGCTGAACACAAGCTGCTCCACAGAAGAAGAAAAAGGAAAGTCCCTGTCAATCATCCAACCATGCACCCCAATAATTTGTTCGAAGGCGAGATACCCGTGTGAGCTCATAAATTCAGTTCTAGATGGTTGTTTGATCCCGTCGTCGAGTCAAAAGCGTTTCTAGATGGCTTGGATCATCCAGTACTCGTTCAATTCAACGAGGTTTTTTTTTTTTGCCTTTTCAATTCAACGAGGTTGAATTTGAAATGAAGAGGACCATGCGCCGCCGCCGCCGATCCTGCTTGCTTACGCCAAGGAGATCGACTACATACATATCCTGAACTTTCACGAGCAAGTCTTGAGAGGAATCACAAAATCAAGCCATCCTGCGTACGTGCGTGCGACGGAGGACTCCTCTCAAGTTCTCGTTTTAGTCAGACAGGCGGACACTATGCCATCAGCCTCTGTGAACCTCACGATGGAGTTAATTTACCCGCAGCCGAAGTTAGGAACGCGTCACGTGCATGCGGCGGTGTCACACCGGCGGCGGCGGACGGTGGCCGCGGCGGCTATGGCGCTGGCACCCACGGCGTCCACGCAAACCCAGGCCCGCGCTGTCGCAACAGCGACGAGACGACGGGGACGGCGAGATAGCTTCGACACCGCTAGACTCGGCAAATTGCGATTAGCGAGCAGGCCGACCGACCTAGCTAGCTTAGCTATCGATCCATCCCGCGCTCTCATTCTCACCGTCACCGCCCGCCAGTACAGTACAGCGCAGCACGCGCGCGGAGTCAGCGAATTCAATTCAATTCGAGCAACCCCCGTGATGATTTGGGACGGGACAGTTGTTTGATTAGGATTCTGTTGACCCAAAAGGATATCAACGAGTTGCGTGCATGCCCACGTCGACAGTACTTATAGAAAGGAAAATTTCACAAGCGCACTGCATAGCGTTAAGTCACACCTGAATACTGGCATTCACTGATTATTACTCCACTTACTATTTTGTGAAATTCCAGTGGATTGGTGTCGATATTTACACGTTCAAATGTCAGGTTTGTTTAAGTGGTTCACAGTAGTTGCCTTGCTTAATGAAGGCCAATTTTACAGTGGCCTCGGCAGTCAATTCCAGTCCAGACCTGAAAGAAAGGACGCGGCGCAACGTACAAAACCAGGTGATCGTCGGCGCCCAGAGAAGCAAGCAAAAGCAATCCCACGTGAGGACACGGCCACCCCCCGCGAGCACGCCGCACATCTCGACGTCCACCGGCGTCTCCTCCTCATCCTCGCCGGACTCCGGTGCCAAAATCAGTGGTTCTCGTCTGCTCCAGCGACGTATCACGCGCTGGCCACGGCGTCCTCGCAAATTGACCATCCACGTACAGTCGCAACAATGACAGCCACGGCCCGTGGGGAGAACGACACCGGACATCAAGCGAGAGTTGTAGCTAGCTAACTCGAACGCCACGTGCCACGCGTAGAATAATTAGCTACGTAGCCGGCCCACCGACCGACCCCACCTCATGTCCACCGGCCGCCACAGCGGCAGCGGAGTCAACCAATTCAGTTCGAGCAGCCCCGTTTGATTTGACACATTCAGAGTGGAGAACACAGAGTGGATAGTATAATTTACGTATCAAATTAGATTTTAGAACCGTTGTCGAGGGGTCACCTCAACAGATTCCAGGGTCGAGTACCCCGGGTTGATTGAAGGGGAGAAGATGGTGAGTGCTGGTAGTTACCACGGCTGACAAGTAAGGCGATTTAGCCAGGTTCAGCCCACCCTACTTCCTACTTGTCTGTTATTGATGGAGTTGAAGGTTACAAAGGTGATCTCGGCGAGATGGCAATCTCGCTAGGGTTTCGGTGGCTAGTATGGACGCACCCTCGACAGAGGTCCCTCCTAGCCTTTATATGGAGGCTAGGTCTCAGGATCGGTATCGATTAGGTTTACAGGTTTTGGTAAGTTTCTACCGACCTAATCTTCGACCATCTTGGGAGGCAAGTTGTCCTTCTTGGGCCCTTGCTGGGCCTCCAACGTTGACTCTAGTCCTGGCGTGCACCAGGTATCTTCACCGTGGGGCACCTGACAGGTAGGCCCACGTCAACCGTTTTAAAGAATCTGTATGGACATTGATCGGAAGCTCGATTACGGTCTGTGCGCCATTTTTCTTCCCTACTATGACGAATCAATTGATTTTTTTGTAGGCATACCGCTTTCCTATGTCCTTTTCCTTTTGTTCTTTATAAAGTGGTTACTTCCGATCCGATGCACCCATTTTCTTTAGAGAGATCCAATCGTCAAAATCAATAAAATGACATCATGGACCAAGATCCGGCGACTGTTTTAAGCAATCCGATGGATAAGGAAAACATATTATGAATTTAATCGCTGAAAATGGTATAAGATATGACATGTCAAATAACACCCAACTATGTATTATTTAAAAGTTAATTAGAATTATGCGATGTTTTTAAACTGAGTAATCCAATTTCTGCCAATGAATCTAATAGAACACGGTTAGTAATTAGTGAGTTCCGAGTTCGTCTATTTAATACCGACTCACCTACGTTGTCATTATATCGACTATGGAGTACAACTTTGGTCACTTTGTTGAAACCCTATGATCTTGTATATCCTTGACTGAATCCATGCTCTGAACCGAATCGGATGATAAAAGTGGTAAAGTTTATGGCAAGGGCAAAATTCGAGCATATTCGTTTACATCCCTGACATGTATATCGCAACGCGCTTATACGAGATATTAGGAAACAAATATAAATATAACGAGAGAAGAAAACCGACTCCTTTAGTTGCATGACGGTGCAATGCACGACGCTAACAAGAGACGTCTGCATTCGCTAACAATCTCCTCTACTTTTCACAACACAATTCAAAACAATCAGCAAGTGTTAGTCTAATTTTTGCATCAACGCTAAGTATGAGGCCATGATTTCAGAATTTAATCCTTGCGCCCGTAGTTAAGCGTTGTGCTTGTACATGCCTTGATACTGAAATTAGGTCTCTTTGGATCGGATTGTAGGAATTTCATAGAAACTTTTGTAGGATTCTAACCCTTAGATTTTTTTTCATATGAATTGTCTTTGGATCATATGTCATACTTTCTATTTTCCCCACTGGGGTTTTTAAAGGAAGTATACAAGACATATTTATTGTTCTCTAAACTCGCTATGGTTTTTTTTTCCTTTTTAAGGTTTTCCCATATGTGTTATCAAAGAGATAATAACCATCATATGTTGCATCATATTCTCCTTATTTTCCCACCGGGGTTTCAGGAGTTTTAGCAACATATCATACACACTACTCTCCTCATATTTTTCCCACATGGTTTTTGGAGGAGACTATTTCAAGATGATGAAGACTTGCAAGGACAGGCATAGATTAGGGGGAGTGTTATGATTTAATTAATTACTTTAATTAATCATGTAATCCCTGCTTGTAATGTCGGTTTGTTGAACCGACATACCCCTTTTGTAACCGCTTGTTCGGTGCTATATATAGCACAATTCATCATCAATAAAAAAACACTTTGATTCATTTGTCGTTCTCTCGCTTCTCTCTCGTTTACTTCCAACACGTTATCAGCACGCTTGCCACTGAGCGAATTCGATCCAGAGAAGAACTGGCCAAAAAAGATAGCATACAGAACGAACAGAAGAAAAAGGACGTCCCCTCCATCGTTCAAAGAAGAACAATACAGGGAAGAAAAGAATGGGATTGGAAAAACAGGAAAATCGGTAAGAAAAATTGCCTGAGGCATCCAATCTCTGTTTTGTTCCACTCCTTCGTGAAGAACACGTCGGCGAAATCGCCGGAATAGAACAAGAATCGACAGGAAAGCAACAGGCAAAAGGTGAGAAAGCACTACAATGCCTGGGAATTTTCTTTCCCCATTCCTTCGTCTTCTTCGCGACGACGGCCGTCGCCGCCGTTTCGAGGTCACCGCGCCGCTGCCATCTCCGGCCCCTGATACGTCTCCAACGTATCCATAATTTCTGCTGTTCCATGCTTATATTATACCATTTGCTACATGTTTTATATACACTTCATATCACTTTTATGCATTTTCTGGGACTAACCTATTAACAAGATGCCACAGTGCCAGTTCCCTGTTTTCTGCTGTTTTTGGTTTCAGAAAGTTAGTCTAGAAATATTCTCGGAATTGCACGGAACAAAAGGCCAAGTCCCTATTTTTTCAACACGTACACGGAGTCCGAAGAAGACACGAAGGGGAGCCACGAGGTGGCCAAACCATAGGCTGGCGCGGCAGTGGGCCCCACCGCGCCGCCTGGTGGTTTGGTCCCCTCGGGGGTCCGCCGACATCGCCCCTTCGCCTATTTATTCCCCGAGACGTGAAAACCCTAAAACACCGAGCCTTTCATCCAGAACATATTCGCTGCCGCCGCCGTCGTCAACCCTAACTCGGGGGGGTTCTGAAGCTCTTCCCGGCACCCTGCCGGAGAGGGGAATCATCACCGGAGGGCTCTACATCGCCATGCCCGCCTCCGGAGTGATGTGTGAGTAGTTCATCCTTGGACTATGGGTCCATAGCAGTAGCTAGATGGTTGTCTTCTCCACTTGTGCCATCATGTTTAGATCTTGTGACTTGTGAGCTGCCTATCATGATCAAGATCATCTTATTGTAATGCTACATGTTGTGTTTACTGGGATCTGACTTATATTGATACCTATGTGGAGCTGAATATTATATTATCATGTCTATGTCATTTGTGATCTTGCATGCTCTCCGTTACTTGTTGAAGCCTTGGCCAAGTGAATACTTGTGATTCCAAGAGAGGGTATTTATGCATGATAGTTGGGTTCAACCTCTATTTAATCTGGGATAGTGACAACAAGTTCTAAGGTTGTAGATGTGTTGTTGCCACTAGGGGTAAAACAACAATGCTTTATTCAAGGATGAATGTATTGTTTACATTACGCACATTACTTAATGCAATTGTCTGTTGCTTGCAACTTAATACTGGAAGGGGTACAGATGTTAACCGGAAAGTGGACTATTTAGGCATAGATGCATGCTGGATAGCGGTCTATGTACTTTGTCGTAATGCCCAAATGAATCTCATAGTAGACACCACAACTCACACATGCATGTTATATGCACTTATCAATTGTCAATTGCCCAGCTGTAATTTGTTTACCCAGCATGTTAGTTATCTTATTGGAGAGACACCACTAGTGAACTGTGGACCCCGGTCCATTCTTTTACATCTGAAATACAATCTACTGCAATCATTATTCTCTACTGTTTTATGCAAACAAACATCATCTTCCATACGATACGTTTAACCCTTTGTTTTCAGCAAGCCGGTGAGATTGACAACCTCACTGTTAAGTTGGGGCAAAGTAATTTGATTGTGTTGTGCAGGTTCCACGTTGGCACCGGAATCCCTGGTGTTGCGCCGCACTACACTCCTTCACCAAGACCTTCGAAGCAACCTCGTTTTCCTACTGGTTCGATAAAACCTTGGTTTCATACTGAGGGAAAACTTGCTGCTGCACTCATCATACCTTCCTCTTGGGGTTCCCAACTGACGTGTGACGTACAAGCATTGTTTCTGGTGCTGTTGCCGGGGAGATATTCCCTCGTCAACTTAGCGCTAGCAGCCCCCAATGGTCGTTGAGGTCGCCGCGCCGTCGTGCCTCCCATCGCCAACATCTGCAGTCGAGGGCGATATCGTGCCGCTGATGGCCCTTGAAGAGGTTGATCTACAGCGCCAGAAAACAAGCTTGATGCCCAATGAGCAGTCTTGATCTCCGGTGCGTAGTTTACCTGCGTCAAAAGTAAATGGGTTAGGTTGAGACTCCAAGTGCAGAGTGTGTAGTAAGTGGAAGACGTGTTTTCCCCACGAGGGTGACTCGAGGGTTTAATATCGAACTCTCGGGGAATCAGTAGTGAAAGATTTATCTCCCTATCCTTCTTTTGGTCACCTACAAAATAAGGCTAATTGTTTTGGTCCTCAACCTCACATGTGGTTGTCAAGCACAAGGTGTATGAATGATATCAAGATAAATATGCAATGCAAACAAGAAATAAATATGCAATGGTGGTGAATGAATGTGCAAGGATGATGATAACAATGATAAATGATATTTTTGGTTTTTTTATGATGAATGCAAGATGGAAAAGTGTTTTTGTATTTTCGGATTTAATAATGGCAGAAAATGGAAAAGGGGTAAAAGTGGTTGGAAAGTTGTTTCTTATGATTAAAAATTGACCGGGGTTCATGGTTTCACAAATGCACTCTCTCTTTTAATGGTGTGGCAGACAATGGACACATAGATTTGACATATGAGATTGCAACACAAAGTTTGATATCAAGTTACTAATTATATGGGCATCACGTCCTAACATAGAGATCTTTTGGTTATTAATCTCTCTTATACTCCACCAAGATGCGAACTAAATCATAACACCTTAGCAATTAAGATAAATCAGAGTATAGCTTTGAGTATCATGACATGAAGTGAAAATAAGAACATGCTAGATCTAGTCATAGAGTAGTGGCGATGGTCACACCCACATCTCCGGTAGCATGGCATTTTTGTTTATCCCTAGTAAGGCAACAAAGTAAGGTAAACACCCAAATGGATCGCGATATTTCAGTTGTCAACTTACATCACTCACCACCCCCGTTACTCCAACTAATGCACACATCACCCCACACACGCCCTCATAAACATGTTTGATCATAACAAGTATATAATAACGGGGTACATAATATGCATCTATACTCATAACTGAAATAAACATTGCAATCTCAAACATATATTAACTCATAAAAAGATACACCACATAGGAATTACATATATGACCGTAATCATGTTCAGCAGCTCATACGGTACTAATTAGTGAAGTTCAAAGAGAGGAGAGATACATATGTTACTTCCACAAACCCATAGTCCAGAGGTGGACTACTCCCTCTTCATGATGGAGATGGTGGAGATGTCGATGGAGAAGATGGAGACCACGCCGGCAGCGCCCCACTGGAGTTTTTCCCCTCCAATCTGCAGCTCTGGATCTTCGTTTTCGTGTTTCTGTGATATGGCGGCGCTTGTTTTCGAGAATGCCGTGGGACTTCTTTTATAGGCGTTTTTAGGTCAAGACGATGGCGGTGGAGAAAAGATCGACAGCTGCGGAGTTCCGAGGGCTAGGATGGTGCGCCCCACGCGGCCAGGTATAGTGGCCGCGTGGGCCACCCTTTTGGCCTTCCGGGCTCCGTTTGCTTGATTCCTTCGCTCCTACGTCTTCTTCCTTCCAAAATAATGACCTCCGTATTTTTCCATATTTTTCTGACGACGTTTGGGTCCCTGAAACATAAAAGGAAAAAATAGGGTTTTCTGCCTGCGCAGGGTTAATTCCATAAAAACTGGAAACAATTATTTTATTTCCTAAAATCATTAAATAACAGTGGTATAACTCTTATATGATGCAAATATGATTGGAATATGAGTGGTATAGTGCAAAGTTAATTTATGCATTTTACATGCATCAGCCGCCGGGATAACCGACACGCCGTCCTCCGCGGTCCGTGGCTCCCCTCCACACCTCCGCCTTCTATGCGGACAGGCGCTCACCGCCGCCTTGTGTTCCTCTGTGTCCCACCGGCGAGCAGCCGCTCCGCCCGCGCCGACGCCTGGAAGTCGGCAGCGCTCGGGCTCCCAAACGGCGCCTCCAACGGCGTCCCGCCCGGCACCCACTTCCTCGGTGACTCCTCCTCCAGGACGAGCGCGGAGAGAACACCCGTCGCCGGTGATGCGGCCGATCGGTCGTGAGGACCTGCGCCTGTTCGGTGTGGATTGGGGATCGTGACTCGCTGTCGCTGGGATGGCCATCCAGTTAGGTCGTTGACCCTTATCCGATCGTGGGAAGGCCGTTCCTATATGGGCTGCTATTTAGCCCCATTTCCATGCGATCTGGGCCAACAACACGTATTACTGTATTTGCTAAAATTGCTATACTAGTATCGATTGAGTTTTTTTTAGCATATTAGTGTTCTAACAACACTTCTAGCAATTCTGTTAAAAAAACACTTCTAGCAATTCGGTATATACTTTTTAGTATGGTTTTCTGTTGAGTACCGATGTATTCCAGATTCTAAATTGATGCAATATATGTCCACGTTTGTCACGTGTCGAAATGAATTATGTTCATTTGCAATTGAGATTATCAATTTCTTGCAAATACAAATTCAGTACCTATATAGTATTGTTCCTCTGTCGAGTACAATGTATTCCAGAAACTTTCTAAGATCTATATTTCCATGTACGTCACATGTCGAGATTAACATGTCTATTTGCAATTGAGATTTTTTTGTTTCTTGCAAATATAGATGCAAAATTCATATTTTCTTGAATTGATGTTTTGGGATCATGATGTGGTGTGTAGATTTATCTACCACTACTGTTTAAGCCTACATTTTGTCATCTTTGACATTATGATTGCCAATGTTCTCTCCCATACCTTTTAATTAAGTTATGACATAAGGCATTCGAAGTGTGAGTATCTATACTCCGCTAATGCTGCTAGATCTACTCCATAATTTATTTTGGAGATTATCTACAACGTGTCATACTTAACAATTTGAGGTTCACACTAATGAGTTCAAGGCAACTTCTTGAAACCTCATTTATTTTGCATATTTCATTGCGACATAATCATGATGGATTTTAATTTACCAAATGGAAATTAATATTCTCTGATTTACCCGTATAAGTAAACGATGGCTCGAGAGTTTAGATCGCCCTTGCGTCCTCTGGATTAGTGTGTGCAATCCAAGCTCCGGATGTTCTAACCCCTGCTGGAGTCACACCGCTGACACTACCACCAATCCCATGGAGGCAACACACCTTGACGGAAAAGGTTTGAAGCCAACTTCAACCTTCATACAGATGGTACCGATGGAGCTCGTTGTTCGTGAGACGTTCCTTCGGGACCTCGCAATACCTCAACTCTCCAGCCGTCATAGCACCTACAGTAACGGATGACATGATGGTTGAGTTCGCCTCAATCGACATGTTTGGAGACTTTGTCTAGTCCCACTATCTCCTTGGCAGTCGCTTTATTAATGTCCATTTGTATTGTCGTAAATACATATCAGCACTCTAGTATGAAAGATTGTATACATTCTATATATATGATAAAGATTTCCATATTGGAACTTCATCAATTCTATATATAGATTTCTACGAGTGCCAATCCGATGGATGTGGATCAAGTATATGAAAATATACCCACTCTATTGTCTAGATTGTACTACACGTACATCCAACTCTTAGTACATGTTGCATATAATGCAATTCCATCGGTCATGTTTTGCATGAGCTAAACTTCCAAGTCATGAGATGTTGCGTGCATATATGTGCTAAAGGATCACTTCAGTCCCTTGAACGCATTCAAAGGTGATATTTGTGGTCCAACCAACCATCGTTTGGACTAAAGATCGAATTCAATCAATTCGAATGGACAAATATTGTTGCAGAATTCTCTTCACATGCCTCCACTATTTAGTGCATGGCTCGAGGATCGAAGTTCAGCACAATGTCCTATGTGTCCATACAAATTTTTTTGGCTCCATCTCTGATCAAAAGGATTTTTCTCATTGCACGACCCATGTTAATGAATTGCAATTTACCAACTTCACGTTGGAGTCACGCAGTTTTACACGCTGCTACTGACTAACTGCATATAGCAGTACTTCCCCTCTGCAATTGATACGTGGAAATCCTCCGAGCATTTCCCATCTGCGTAAGTTCGGAAGCGCTTCACGCGTACCGATCTCACCACCGCAGCGTACATCATGGGCCCACATATGAGGGATCTATGTGGGGTACTGATATCCGTCGATAACCCAGTACCTTGAACCCCTCATAAGGGATGTATTCATAGCCCGTACTGATTGCTTATATTTAAGGAGGATTATTTCCAGGCATTAGGGGGAGATTTCAAGTACCACATCGAATGCCAGGAAATCAATTGGGACTTCACGTTCCTCCTCATCCACGTACTCAAGAATTGGACTCTACGTTCGATTCACAAATTTGCAACATGCAAATAACCTGCCAGATTCATTTACTGATCTCAAAGGTGTTACAAAATCCTTCAATCCGGTTAGAAATGCGCCCGAAAGAGTGGAGGTACCAATAAAAACCACTCAACTCCCTGTTTTATAAAAAGAGGGGGAGTAGTACGGCCTCTGACCAGGATCCAGCTTTTCGCAAAGCAACAAAGGAAATCGAGGATAAATCCTCTAAATCAGTAAATGCAAGTCAACCTTGCGTTGATGAACACCTAATGGGTAGTATACACCCAGTGGAAGGGAAACCTCCACAACCCCAGCTCCAGCTTGCACACACTGGCTGGGACATCGGAACACCCAGACTCACGCGTATTGGGAAATCACGAAGAGTCATCAAGGGTGCATGATATTTGCTCCAACTATATCGATTCTGGAGAATCATATAACCAAAGCCTACAACTGTCGACAAACATCTCTTGTATGATTGCAAACAACCTTCACAATGATTCAGATCCAAAGACCATGGCCATGGCAGAGTGTGAACACACTTGCTAGGACTGAACTCATCAAAGGATGCAATCCAAGCAGATATAGCCTCGCTCTTACAAATGAATTCCCTATGGGATTATTCAATGTTTTTCTTCAGAAACGGAATGAGAAATACTAGGTGGTGAGAAAGCAAGGCTTGTAGCATAAGGTCGGGTTTCCGCAGAGATCCGAGACCTACTCTCCAGACATGAGTGAAATCTCTTTCCGATACATATATCATTGGCAGTACAAAATCATCTATCTGTGCAGTTGATAGGTGTAGTGACAACATATCCATGTGGATCACTAGATTGCGACATGTATGGTTCCCGATGGAATCTCTGTCCAAATCGAAACACAAATGCAACATGTATTGTGTAAAAATCAATAAGTCACTCCAAGACTTGTTGTTGTCGGTATATTTTGGTACAACCGACGTAGTGAGTACCTTATCACAAGGATTACTCCTACATGATGATCACCCATGTGTTTGTCATATATAAGGATAACTCCTAAATGACAAAACATGTGATCATCTAACAGACGGATTTGAGATGAAGAATTGGATAAACCCAAATAGTGCTTGGACTACAACTCGAGCACCTTCACTCAAGTATTATGGTACACTAAGATGCCTATATCCAGAAAATTGGAGAAACTTGATATAGACAAGTCATGTCCATCTCCTAGGGATTGTTCGATCTCTAGACGTAGAGAAAGATCCATGGGAAGATGGAGAAGAGATGTTGGCACATAATGTTCCATATCTCAATGCCATTGGACCTACCAACATAATTGGTTAGGGATCAAGAATATCTTTCGATATCTCCAAGGCACCAAATATCTTGACATATTTATCAATTTGGAGAAATCTGAACTCCAATTTAGACACTGGTATTGGCTACTTACATGATCCTACAATGTGTACATACATGGTAGATCTGTCACTCCATTGATGTCTTCAAATAGACCTGGTGACTATACTACCACGATCATTCTAAGATGCAATGCTTCATGTTAACACGTGTGGCTTCACGGAATGACAAACCGCATACATTAGTCATGTGGTGTTGGTTCTCTCGAATCACCTATCATTATCTACACAGATAATGTTGCTTATGTTGCATAGATGCAAAACAGGTTACATAAAGAGCAATATCGTTAAGCATATTGCGCTAAATTGTTTTATCCCCATAAACTCATGACGAGTCGGGAATAAACATCTTGCAATTAAAATCATGCGATATCCTCGCTGATTTTCACAAGTCTCTACCAACTATAACATTCCAGAAATGATTCATGGGATTGGTATGCGACGGCTTCGGGATTTGCAAGAGTCAGGGGGAGTATCTTCCTGAACTACAAAGCATCATATTACACTCTTTTTCCCTTTATGAGTTTACTTTTCAGGTTCTCATCAAGGTTTTTAATGAGGTAGTATCAACATAGATTATATGTCATACTTTCTGTTTTCCCCACGGGGTTTTTAGGAAAGTATACACGACATATTTATTGTCCTCTAAACTCTATGGATTTCATTCATATTGAGTTAACAGAGACAATAATCATTATATGTTGTATCATTTTCTCCTTACTTTTCCCACTGGGTTTTAAAGGAGTTTTAACAACATATCATATACAATTCTCCTCACATTTTTCCCAAAGGGTTTTTGGGGGAGAACTTCAAACATCATATGTCATACTTTCTATTTTCCCCACCGGGGTTTTTAAAGGAAGTATACAAGACATATTTATTGTTCTCTAAACTCGCGATGTTTTTTTCCTTTTAAGGTTTTCCCATATGTGTTATCAAAGAGACAATAACCATCATATGTTGCATCATTTCTCCTTATTTTCCCACCGGGTTTAAGGAGTTTTAGCAACATATCATACACACTACTCTCCTCATATTTTTCCCACATGGTTTTTGGAGGAGACTATTTCAAGATGATGAAGACTTGCAAGGACAAGCATAGATTAGGGGGAGTGTTAGATTTAATTAATTACTTTAATTAATCATGTAATCCCTGCTTGTAATGTCGGTTTGTTGAACCGACATACCCATTTTGTAACCGCTTGTTCGGTGCTATATATAGCACCATTCATCATCAATCAAAAAACATTTCGATTCATTTGTCGTTCTCTCGCTTCTCTCTTGTTTACTTCCAACAAGCGACGGCCCGCGGGGAGATCGACACCGGAAAACGTAGTACATCAAGCGAGAGTTGTAGCTAGCTAACTCGAACGCCACGTGCCACGCGTAGAATAATTAGCTACGTAGCCGGCCCACTGACCGACCCCACCTCGTGTCCACCGGCCGCCACAGCGGCAGCGGAGTCAACCAATTCAGTTCGAGCAGCCCCGTTTGATTTGACACATCTAGAGTGGAGAACACAGAGTGGATAGTATAATTTACGTATCAAATTAGATTTTAGAACCGTTGTCGAGGGGTCACCTCGACAGATCCCAGGGTCGAGTACCCCGGGTTGATTGAAGGGGAGAAGATGGTGAGTGCTGGTAGTTACCACGGCTGACAAGCAAGGCGATTTACCCAGGTTCATGTCACCCTACTTCCTACTTGTCTGTTATTGATGGAGTCGAAGATTACAAAGGTGATCTCGGCGAGATGGCAGTCTCGCTAGGGTTTCGGTGGCTAGTATGGACGTACCCTCGACATAGGTCCCTCCTAGCCTTTATATGGAGGCTAGGTCTCAGGATCGGTATCGATTAGGTTTACAGGTTTTGGTAAGTTTCTACCGACCTAATCTTCGACCATCTTGGGAGGCAAGTTGTCCTTCTTGGGCCCTTCTGGGCCTCCAACATTGACTCCAGTCGTGGCGTGCACCAGGTATCTTCACCGTGGGGCACCCGACAGGTAGGCCCACGTCAACCGTTTTAAAGAATTTGTATGAACATTGATCGGAAGCTCGATTACGGTCCGTGCGCCATTTTTCTTCTCTACTATGACGAATCAATTGATTTTTTTGTAGGCATACCTCTTTCCTATGTCCTTCTCCCTTTGTTCTTTATAAAGTGGTTACTTCCGATCTGATGCACCCATTTTCTTTAGAGAGATCCAATCGTCAAAATCAATAAAATGACATCATGGACCAAGATCTGGCGACTGTTTTAAGCAATCTGATGGATAAGGAAAACATATTATGAATTTAATCGCTGAAAATGGTAAAGATATGACATGTCAAATAACACCCAACTATGTATTATTTAAAAGTTAATTAAAATTATGCGATGTTTTTAAACTGAGTAATCCAATTTCTGCCAAACAATCTAATAGAACACGGTTAGTAATTAGTGAGTTCCGAGTTCGTCTATTTAATACCGACTCACCTGCGTTGTCATTATATCGACTATGGAGTACAGCTTTGGTCACTTTGTTGAAACCCTATGGTCTTGTATATCCTTGACTGAATCCATGCTCTGAACCGAATCGGATGATAAAAGTGGTAAAATTTATGGCAAGGGCAAAATTTGAGCATATTCGTTTACATCCTTGAGATGTATATCGCAACGCGCTTATACGAGATATTAGGAAACAAATATAAATATAACGAAAAAAGAAAACCGATTCCTTTAGTTGCATGACGGTGCAATGCACGACGCTAACAAGAGACGTCTACATTCGCTAACAATCTCCTCTACTTTTCACAACACAATTCAAAACAATCAACAAGTGTTAGTGCTAATTTTTGCATCAACGCTAAGTATGAGGCCATGATTTCAGAATTTAATCCTTGCGCCTGTAGTTAAGCGTTGTGCTTGTACATGCCTTGATACTGAAACTAGGGTCTCTTTGGATCGGATTGTAGGAATTTCACAGAAACTTTTGTAGGATTCTAACCCTTAGAATTTTTTTCATATGAATTGTCTTTGGATCATATGTCATACTTTCTATTTTCCCCACTGGGGTTTTTTAAAGGAAGTATACAAGATATATTTATTGTTCTCTAAACTCGCTATGTTTTTTTTTCCTTTTTAAGGTTTTCCCATATGTGTTATCAAAGAGACAATAACCATCATATGTTGCATCATATTCTCCTTATTTTCCCACCGGGGTTTAAGGAGTTTCAGCGACATATCATACACACTACTCTCCTCATATTTTTCCCACATGGTTTTTGGAGGAGACTATTTCAAGATGATGAAGACTTGCAAGGACAAGCATAGATTAGGGGGAGTGTTAAGATTTAACTAATTACTTTAATTAATCATGTAATCCTTGTTGAACCGACATACCCCTTTTGTAACCGCTTGTTCAGTGCTATATATAGCATCATTCATCATCAATAAAAAAACACTTCGATTCATTTGTCGTTCTCTCGCTTCTCTCTCGTTTACTTCCAAAATATTATCAGCACGCTTGCCACTAAGCGAATTCGATCTAGAGAAGAACTGGACGAAAAAGATAGCAGACAGAACGAACAGAAGAAAAAGGACGTCCCCCTCCATCGTTCAAAGAAGAACAATACAGGGAAGAAAAGAATGGGATTGGAAAAACAGGCAAATCGGTAAGAAAAAATTGCCTGAGGCATCCAATCTTTGTTTTGTTCCACTCCTTCGTGAAGAACACGCCGGCGAAATCGCCGGAATAGAACAATAATCGACAGTAAAACAACAGGCAAAAGGTGAGAAAGCACTACAATGCCTGGGAATTTTCTTTCCCCATTCCTTCGTCTTCTTCGCGACGACGGCTGTCGCCGCCGTTTCGAGGTCACCGCGCCGCTGCCATCTCCGACCCCCATTGGTCGTTGAGGGCGTCGCGCCGTCGTGCCTCCCGTCGCCAACATCTGCCGTCGAGGACGATATCGTGCCGCCGGGATAACCGACACGCCGTCCTCCGCGGGCCACGGCTCCCCTCCACACCTCCGCCTTCTATGCGGACAGGCGCTCGCCGCCGCCTCGTGTTCCTCGCCGCCGCCTCGTAACACCCAACTATGTATTATTTAAAAGTTAATTAGAATTATGCGATGTTTTTAAACTGAGTAATCCAATTTCTGCCAAACAATATAATAGAACACGGTTAGTAATTAGTGAGTTCCGAGTTCGTCTATTTAATACCGACTCACCTGCGTTGTCATTATATCGACTGTGGAGTACAACTTTGGTCACTTTTTTGAAACCCTATGGTCTTGTATATCCTTGACTGAATCCATGCTCTGAACCGAATCGGATGATAAAAGTGGTAAAGTTTATGGCAAGGGCAAAATTCGAGCATATTCGTTTACATCCCTGACATGTATATCGCAACGCGCTTATACGAGATATTAGGAAACAAATATAAATATAACGAAAAAAGAAAACCGATTCCTTTAGTTACATGACGGTGCAATGCATGAAGCTAACAAGAGACGTCTGCATTCGCTAACAATCTCCTCTACTTTTCACAACACAATTCAAAACAATCAACAAGTGTTAGTGCTAATTTTTGCATCAACGCTAAGTATGAGGCCATGATTTTAGAATTTAATCCTTGCGCCCGTAGTTAAGCGTTGTGCTTGTACATGCCTTGATACTGAAACTGTGTGTTTGGTTCAGTGGCTATCAAAAAGTGGTTATGGTTACCCACAACCACCTGGTTGGTGTTAACCACTTTTCATGTTTGGTTGTGTGGGTTGGTTAGCCATGTTTTTTGTTTGGTTGAATTGATAAAAAGTGTCTATGGGTTGAGGTGTGGGTGATATGATAACCTCTTTGATCTAATGGTGAGAATACCCTCACAACATGAGCTTTTATCTACATAAATCGAAAATATGGTATGGATAATAAGAATTTTGAAAATATAATATATTTTGACATCACGTTCTATTTAGGCATGAAGAAACAAAAATTTCAGCACCATCGTTTCAATAAGCCAGACAATTTCCAATTAAAACATAGCATAGTGACATATCAATATAGATTACTAATTCAAATACAATTGAAGTGATACATCATAGTTCAGTGTTTCATGGTTCAAGAACAATCATATGGGAAAAGTTTGTTCAAATATTTAAAAAAATCCTTTTTAAATATTCTTGATATATATAAAAGGGAAAAGTTTGTTTAAGTATTTAAAAGGAAAAAGTTTTTAAAATATTTTTAGTATATAAAAGGGTAAAGTTTGTTCAAATATAGAAAAGGGTTTAATTTCTTAATATTTTTGGAAAGAGAAAAATTTGTTCAAATATTTAAAAAGGTTAAATTTTCTATTTAATAGGTAAGGTGAGACGCGGCAAAACGTTTTAAGCTAACCGCAACGCTCGTCCAAGGGTGGTTGGCTTCAACCACAACTTTTTAGTGGTTGAGCTCAACCACATTTTTTAGGAAATATGCTTAAAATGTGGTTAACCTCAGCCACCCTACACCATGAAACAAACACTGGGTAACCACTTAAAAAGTGGCTACCACTAACCACCCAGTGGATAGCCACCCAACCAAAAACACCCTAAGGGTCTCTTTGGATCGGATTGTAGGGATTTCACAGAAACTTTTGTAGGATTCTAACCCTTAGATTTTTTTCTTATGAATTGTCTTTGGATCAAAGGAATGCTACTAACCAAATTTCTATAGATCGGATTACTATGCCTCAATTTCATAGGAATTTGAATATCCACTCCAACCTCGTTTTTAGGCTCAATGCGCAGGCGAGAAAATTTTCTTGTGATTTCTCATGCGTTTTATCCAAATGACTATCCCTATAGTTTTCCTGTGTTTTACAATGCTCTGTTTTATAAGGGTAAACCTGTGGGATCTCTATAGTTTTTATATTCTTGTGTTTTTCAACCCTATGCAAAGAGCCCTCAAAAGGAAGAAAATAAAATTAAGGAACATTTGCCTGGTTGAGACAATCAGGCTCTAATGACCGAAGGAAGGAATTCATCCGATTTCAGTCCATGAAGACTTGGGCAAGTGTCCATTTTGCCACGTCACTCCAAGAAGCTTCGCCATCCAAAAACTGCAGCAGCCGACGGCTACTTGACAGACCAGACAGCGTTCGTCACAGCGCGACACATACAAAACCACGAGGACGAGAGACAAAGAGTCGCACGCGTGGCACACGGGCGCGCATGCAGCACAGGCGCATCACGAGCTAGCTCGCTCGCTCGCCGCCATGAGGACGAGAAGCAGAGCACGCCTCCCTCTGCTCCAGACGGCGGCGGCGGACGTGCTCCGGCGCCTCCTCCTCGCCGTCGCCGTCGCCGTCGCCGCGGTCACTGCGGGCGCCGACTCGTCCGCGGGGTCGCCGGTGATCCTGTCGACATCGTGCGCGGCCACGACGGCGGCCGACCCGGAGGGGTTCGACGTGAGCTTCGTCACCACCCTGGAGCTCATCTACCAGAACGTGACGCGCTCCGGGTTCGGCGCCGCCTCCTCGGCTCCGGCAACGACTCCGTCTACGGCCTCGGCCAGTGCCTCGCCTACCTCTCCCCCACCGACTGCCAGCTCTGCTACGCGCAGAGCCGCGTCAAGCTGCCCCACTGCCTGCCCGCCGACGGCGGCCGCATCTACCTCGACGGATGCTTCCTCCGCTACGGCGCCAACAACTTCACCGCCGCCGCGTCCGACGCCGCCGACACGGCCTTCTGCTCCAACGACACCGCGCCGTCCGCGCCAGCGTTCGCGGCCGCGGCGGCCGACCTGGTGCGCAACGTCACGGCGTCCGCGCCGGGGGAGAGGGGGTACTACTACGCCGCGTCGGCGTCCGCGTCGGCGATGCCTTCCGGCCCGCGGGTGTACGCGGCGGCGCAGTGCTGGAGGTCGCTCAACGCCAGCGCATGCAAGGCGTGCGTGGCCAGCGCGCGCGACCGGGTCATCGGGCGGTGCCTTCCCGGCGCTGCCGAGGGGTACGGGCTCAACGCAGGCTGCGTCGTCAGGTACTCCACGGAGCCCTTCTACCTGCCGGCGAACGCTGGCGGCGGCGGATCATCAAGTGAGTACAGTGCCGATTCTCCTCGGTCTTACTTGCCGTTCTTGGTCCAATTGTCATGACGTGTCGTGTCTGAATTCTGCTGACAGCGACGGCGAATATGTCACATGCTGAACAGCCAACAAAATCCGTATGAATCTGACAGTTTTCTCCTCTGAATTATCCATGGTAGCCCGGAAAATAATCATCATCGTCATCGCCTGCGTCTTCTCCACCCTCGCAGTCATCGGCATAGCATTTTTCTGGACAAGAATGAGGCACGGGAGAGACGACCTCCACGACGGTATGTAAAACTGTTGTTTAGAACAAGCCACTGAACTTATGGTAGCTTCTGAGTTCTGACACTGCGTACTTCCTGCTGGGTGCACTTCAGACATGGACGGCTCAGGCGAGATCATCCGCGCCATCGCCTCGTCGCAGCTCGGTTTCCGGTACGACGAGCTGCGCAAGGCGACCGATGATTTCAACCAGATCAACAAGCTCGGTCAGGGGGGCTACGGTTCAGTATACAAGGTACACTGTCATGCCATTTGAATTTTGAAACACCTCTGGCCCAGCTTGCCTTGCAACATGGCTCTCATCATCTCCTTGTTGGGATGTTACATTCGTCTGAATTTACGCTCTGGCATGATGAATTTCAGGGCGTTCTGCCAGACGGCCGGGAGATCGCCGTGAAGCGGCTGTTCCTCAACACGCGGCAGTGGACGGACCAGTTCTTCAACGAGGTGAAGCTCGTCAGCCAGGTGCAGCACAAGAACCTCGTCAAGCTCCTCGGGTGCAGTGTCGAGGGACCTGAGAGCCTCCTCGTCTACGAGTACCTCTGCAACACAAGTCTCGATCACTACCTCTTTGGTAAGAGAACAGTCTCCCTGCATTCTTATTTTATAGTATTTCATACCTTTTTTGCGGGGTTATATTTCATACCTTTTTTGCGGGGTTATATTTCATACCGCGGAGTACTTGAAATGGTACATATTCATTTATATCTTACATGATTGTTCGTGCAGATGCTTTCAAGAAGAACGCATTGGATTGGGAGCGGCGGTTGGAGATCATTCTCGGGACGGCAGAGGGTCTGTCATACCTCCACAACGCCTCCGAGATCAGGATCATACATAGGGACATCAAGGCAAGCAATGTGCTGTTGGATGAAAAGTTCAGGCCTAAGATTGGCGACTTCGGCTTGGCGAGGAACTTCATGGAAGATCAGACCCACCTTAGCACCGGCCTGGCCGGAACATTGTAAGTTCAATTTTCCGAAACATCGGGGATAAAATTGAATCGAATTTGATGGCGGGATAGGTCTGAAGAAATACCACTCACTGTCCCAACATTTGTGTAGTGGATATATAGCCCCAGAATACATCGTCCACGGGCAACTGACGGAGAAGGCGGACATCTACAGCTACGGTGTGCTGGTCCTCGAGATCATCACCGGACGGAAGAACCACAACTCAGTGGCGTCATCGGCGCAGGGACTGTCCCTCATGTCACTGGTACATATTCCTCACATTTCACCCTCTTGTTAAGTTACTACTCCTGATGAGTAGTTCACTGTAGCATTTCAGAAAACCTGATGAGTATACCACTCCTGCTGCCACCCATCCATCTTCAGATATGGAAGCACTACAACGAAGGCACCATGATGGAGCTCCTGGACCCGAACCTCCGGGAGCAGTGCTCGGAGAGGGAAGCTCTCAAGGTGTTCCATGTCGGGCTACTGTGCGCGCAGGCGTCGCCGAATCTCAGACCCCCGATGTGGAAGGTGGTGGAGATGCTGGGAAGCAGGGACAAGGTGCTGTCCCGGCCTACCGAGCCTCCCTTCATCGACGTGAAGGGGTCGAACGCGAAGAGTGACGGCTCGGGGTCATCGTCCGACAAGTCTCCGTTCTCGACGAACCAGTTATCAGTGAGTGGGGTGGAGGCCAGATGATTAACATAGTTTGAATGGTCATCTTATTTTTTTCTTTCCATTTTTGATGTTAGGATGATGTTAAAGTACTAACTGTAAGTGTTCTGATCCCACGATCCTGCTTGTAAGATGTAATCTAGCATACAGAGAAATGTCAATTTTGTCAAACATTCAGAGAAGTGTGGTCTTTTCAACTCCTCCAACACTAGGAATATGTCAGAGAATTCAGTGAAAACACAACAAACAGTTGAAAAAAGTCAGAAAGTTGATTTGATTTTGATCCAGATGGACCTATTGCTTCTGGATAACTTTAGAAACATGATTAAATTACCTTTTTGAAAGGTTAAGACACGCTCGATGAAGTAATTGTTGAGCTGGGCCGGCAGCTATCCTGATGGAAAATTTGTTGTGCTATGTGTGGATGTGGTCTGGTCGTTGTCGAGATTGCTTCCCAAAAGTCCAAACTTGCTGCTGAGAACAAGTGCAGCATGGCTTAATTGACTCAGCCGTGCGAGATGGATACGGTTCAACAATCATCATCTTTCCTTTTCTTCGTTTTCATGTTTATCACACTGCAACTTTTATGCCGTATTCCCTTTGGAATAGTATACTAGCCCGTGTACAGTGAGGTCACATCAGAAAATTAGCTACAATAACACCGCGAAAGAAGAAATTCACGGGGCCACCTATTTGTACACGATAGACTGGTAATACAGCAATTCTGAATATTCTTAAGTTCCCTACAGAATTTTCACAGGCCAGTCAGTTTTCGAAGTATTTGAATAACATCCAACCATTATCATTTCACCCCACTTCTATACCTATATACCTATATATATATATATATATATATATATATATACATATATAGGTATAGAAGTGGATGTTATTCAAATATATATAGGGAGAGACAAAAATGAAACCTACCCTTAAGAGTTTCCCTTTAAGCCTAAAGAGAAACTATACTAATTTAACCAGACCCGCTCGAACTGCCTTTTCTCTCTCCTAACCCGACCCTCCCCTCGCGTCTCCTTGCTGGCCACCGCAGTCCACGGCCGCCGGCCTCGCGCGCCACCGCGGTCCACCGCCGCCGCCGGCCTCACGCGCCACCGCGGTCCACCGGCGCCGGCCGCCCCGCGCGCCATCGAACTTCACCGCCGCCGGCCGCCTCGCGCGCCACCGCAGTCCACCGCCGCCGGCCGCCTCGCGCGCCACCGCGGTCCACCGCCACCGGCCGCCCCCATGCGCGCCATCGAGCTTCACCGCCACCAGAGCGCCCTCCACCTCCGGCCGACGGGGCCCTCCACCTCCTTCCCCAGCGTCGCCGCTCCATCTCCGGCCGGCGGCCCCCCTCCACCTCCTACCCCGGCGCAGCCCCTCCATCCCCGGCCGGCCCTCCACCCGGCAACGCCCCGCCTCCTTTGGCGCGCCCCGGGTCTGACCGGCGCAACCAACCACCAGCGCCTCCACCTACTGCCTCCCTCGCGTGGCCCTGCATGCCGGACCTGCCCGGCGAGTACCCCCAATCCTCCGTAGTCACCGCACCGATTCCCGCCTCCTGCTCTATCGATTGAAGTTGCTGCAGCGTCCTCTTTTCCTCAGCTTTTCAGTGAACTTTTGTTTGGCAAAATAAATTTGTTTCTTGTTCGGATGTGAATTACCGATTGTTTCTGAAATGGTTCTCGTGATTCTCATGAATAGTAAGTAGTGTATAGGGATGTACCGCTTCTCGTGATGTACTAAGGACCTCCACACTGATCGTCTTGCCAACTGACTTTAGGAGGTTCATAAAACATAAATAAAGGTTCACTCGATAAACGTTTAAAGTTTACTATTTTTAAATTTTAGAAGAAGGTCCAGTTGATGATTTTTTACAGTTCACAACTATAATATTTGTAGTTCACTTCATCCACCGATGAAATCCTCACATTCGATTTGGCAAGGAAAACAAAGTTCACATTGCCCAAAATAAAAGGTTCATTTTACCCAAAACACAAAGTTCACATTCAATTTTAGACCTGAGACCCATAAGTGTTCATTTTGCCCAAAAACAAAGTTCACACTGCCCTAGAAAACAAAGTTCATTTTGCCCAAAAACAAAGTTCACATTCAAATTTAGACCTGAGACTCATAAGTGTTCATTTTTTCCAGAAACAAAGTTCACGTTGCATAGAAAAAAAGTCCACTTAGTTGAGAAAAAAAGTTCACTTCGATCATTAAAAAGGTTCACTTGGTTCAGAAAACAGTTACGAAAAAAAGTTCACCTTGTTCCGAAAATTGTTCAGCAAAAAGTTCACTTCATGTTCTATTTGAAGGTTCACATGTCATACGTCAGAAGGTTCACATATCGTTTTGGAGACAGTTCAGAAAGTTTCAGTTTAGCTTAAACTGAAACAGGTTTCATTTTAGCTGGGTATATATTATTATATTATATAATAATAATAAAAGTATATTAAGGTTTCTTGTGGTACGTCATTTTTATTTCCGATTTTACCCCTACATAGTCAGCAAATTTACCCACCTTGCCATGCTTAAGTCGTACCGGTTCGTTTTTTTATTTCCTGTCTCCGTCTTCTCCTACCTTGATACCCCGCACAGAAATCCCCTCCCTCGCCTCCGCTCCCCCCTAGACGAAGACAGCGGAGGGGAAGGCATGTACATAACGAATCGGTCTGGGGATGTTGTCCATGATGGATCCGGTCACCATGTGCCCGTCGATGGCGGGAGCGGACGCGGCATGTGCAGCCCGAGAGAGGCAGTCGCGAAGTAGCTAGGACGCGAGGCGTTGATCTCTCGACAACGACAGCCAGGACGTTGTTCTTATCCTTGCTCGTTCTGGTCACGCGCCGGCGGCTTCCAGCAAGGCAGTTGCAATCGTTTGTACACAGAAAACAAAACCAGAAGATACAGGAACGATTGTCAATCCAGGAACGACATGAGCGAAAAGAACAGAAGAGAACAAGATCAAAGACGATACAGCACGCAATGAATAACAAAGCGACCTTGTCAGTTCTCTACGAATTGCAAAACTGAAGGCGGACCAAAAGCATTCCACGATTTAGAAAGAATCATCCCCACATAAATTGCACCTAGACCAACAAGCACCCCAAGACATGAGACAATTAGTTGAAGATTGAATTTCAGCCATGATCTATCATTGCCTTGCCACGATCTGTTAGAAAGCCAGGCCGCACTTCTCCTGCCTGCTGCCCAGATATGAGTAAGTGCAGAGATAATAGTGAAAAGGCTGATCTACCGGGGCTGCATCCTACCGGACTCACCTAATCCAGCAACTAGCATTCATCATGCTCCAGGATTTCCAGCGAAGCTCACGTCTGGGCTAGCTACTACTCTGTAGTCCTTTGCATTGCTCACGTCAGTAAGTTACGACCAAATTAAATGCACACTTTACCATTGCGCCCAATGTTATCTAACCAGTGCCCAGACAATGTTTTATTCGCTTTTGTGGCATACATTTTTATCGCCCGTTGCAACGCACGGGCACGTTTGCTAGTAATATATAAAGTACATAATATCCTAAATAATATAAAATACAGAAAAAAGATGCACTAATATTACAAAAAACTATTGAATTTTTTCCAAAGTGCAAATTCTGACTTACAAACTTTTGGGTTTAGGTGGCCAAGTGTTCTCAAGTATTCGGATAGTAAAGTATACACACCTCCGATAGATTTGGCCTTTGGGCCTTCATGGAGGATTAACTTCATGCATGTTCACCGCCTTTTCCGTGACATGCTCCATAAAAATGACTGTCATGGAGAATGGATACCGAACCATCCACCAAGTGTGGGATAATACCATTCACTTGACCTTCCTCTTTTGCACACGCAATAACAATACCCATAATGTCTGCGACAATATTAAACATGATCTGAGACATGGGGTCCCCTGCCTTACATGAGAGGGCAACCGCGTTGGCGCAACGTCGTGATCTCATGCAAGGTAAAGATGACATGCTCCATAAAAATGACTGTCATGGAGAATGGATACCGAACCATCCACCAAGTGTGGGATAATACCATTCACTTGACCTTCCTCTTTTGCACACGCAATAACAATACCCATAATGTCTGTGACAATATTAAACATGATCTGAGACATGGGGTCCCCTGCCTTACATGAGAGGGCAACCGCGTTGGCGCAACGTCGTGATCTCATGCAAGGTAAAGACCTAAACCCCGTCTTTTCTATTATGTCTTTTTCGGACGATCAGATCATTGCTAGGGCTGCGAAGCTAGGAGTGTCTTTGGGTACTACTCATTTAGAAAAAATTGTGTCGGCTAAGACAATAAAAGACTCAGAATTAAATAGGACTATTAATATGTTGAATAAGAATTTTGGTATAACTGATCTAGAGGACCCACAAAATCTGATTTTAAATAGAGCGGCTAGCCTCTCGGAGGACTTAGAGGAGGATGAGCTAAATAGGAATTTGGAGGATCAGCTGGATCCTATTATTCCTGTTGAACCGATCAAGAAAAAGAGGAACATAAAAGATTTTTCTAACTCGACTAGACGTCGTAGTGTTAGAATTCAGAAACAAAATAAAAAAACAATGAGTAGTCTAAAAGGGTTATTTTGGAACAGCGAGGGTTTTCGCGACCCCGGAAAACATCTTTTTATTCAAGAAACAATAAGAGAAAAACACCTAGATTTCCTTGCCTTGTCGGAGACAGGGAGATCAAATTTTTCGACACCTTTTTTGACTCATCTAGCCATCGGGTTGGATTTCTCATGGTTTTGTCTACCACCTAAGGGAAGATCGGGCGGGGGGGGGGGGGGGGGGTGTTGATTGGTATTAACATGGCCACTATACAGGTTAAAAACGTAGACGTGGGTGACTTTTGTGTCAAACTCTATGTAAAATCAAAATCTGATGGTTTTGAGTGGGTCCTAGTGTCGGTCTATGGAGCTGCTCAAGATGATAAAAAAGGCCAGTTTTTGTCAGAATTTGTTAGGATGTGTGAGAATGAACCATTGTCGTTGATGGCAGGTGGGGATTTCAATATCCTTAGAAAGCCAACAGAAAAGAATAATGATAACTACAACCCGAGGTGGCCTTTTATGTTTAATGCAGTAATTGAAGGAATCGGTCTAAGAGAGATCGAGATGTTGGGACGACAATATACTTGGGCAAATAGGAGAGAAAATCCTACGTTCAAAAAACTCGACCGAATCTTAGCCATGATGGAATGGGAACATAAATTCCCAATGACTACAATTCAGGCGCTTTCCCGTACAGGATCGGAACATACTCCGTTATTTTTGGATTCCGGAGTCCATGCTCATATTGGGAATAAAGCACGTTCTCATTTGAGCTTTCCTGGTTTCGGGTTGAGGGTTTCTATGGCTTGGTTGCGGCCGAATGGGCTAGTGCCACCAAGGGAGATAACTCTATAGAAATTTGGCAAAACAAAATAAGACACCTTCGACGGTACTTAAAAGGTTGGGCTAAAAATCTAAGCGGGAAATATAGGCAGGAGAAAGAAATGCTCCTAAGAATAATAGATGAGCTAGATATCAAAGCTGAAACGAATCCGCTCTCGGAGACGGAAAGAAATAAGCTACGGGATGCTAATGATCGCATTAGCACTCTCTGAAGAGATGAAGAGACAAAGTAGGCGCAACACGCCAAGGTTAAGCATGTGCAAGAAGGTGGAAACAATACGAAATATTTTCACCTCATTGCAAATGGTAAACATAGGAAAAAGAAAATATTTCAATTAGAGCAAGATGAGGGAACCATTATGGGGGATGAAAATTTGAAGGTCTATATTACCGAATATTACAAGAAACTATTTGGAGCATCGGCTCCAAGTAATGTCTTGATGGATGAAAATGTTTTACATGATATACCGCAACTTTCCATCGAGGAAAATGAAATCCTTACTACTAACTTCACCGAGAAGGAAGTATTGGAGGCAATTTCACAGATGGAGACGAACAAGGCGCCGGGCCCTGATGGTTTTCCAGCTAAATTTTATAAAGTTTTCTGGAATGTAATAAAGGATATCTCATGGCTATGTTTGTTCAGTTTCAAGAAGGGAATTTGCTTTTATATAAACTGAATTTTGGCGTGATCACCCTATTACCAAAAAAAGAAAACGCGGTTCAGATTCAACAATATAGACCCATATGCCTTCTTAATGTTAGTTTCAATTTTTTACAAAAGTGGGTACTAATCGGATTACTGGGATTGCCCATAAGGTGATTAGACCTACTCAGTCGGCCTTCATGCCTGGCCGACATATTCTTGAGGGGGTAGTGATCCTACACGAGACCATCATGAACTTCAGAGGAAGAAGATGGATGGGGTCTTGTTTAAAATCGATTTCGAGAAGGCATATGATAAAGTTAAATGGCCTTTCTTACTACAAGCATTACGGATGAAAGGTTTTACACAAAAATGGTGTGATTGGATTATGCAATTTGTTAAAGGGGGAAGTGTAGGGATCCAGGTAAATGATGATATTGGTAATTATTTCCAAACAAAAAAGGACTTAGACAAGGAGATCCGCTGTCTCCAATACTTTTGAATATCGTTGCAGATATGTTGGCCACACTCATTGCAAGGGCAAAGGAGGATGGCCAAGTAGGAGGCCTCATCCCTCATTTGGTTGAGGGCGAGGTTTCCATTCTACAATATGCAGACGATACTATTCTGTTCATGGAACATGATTTAGAAAAAGCGGTTAATATGAAGTTAATTCTTTGTATTTTGAGCAACTGTCTGGCTTAAAGATAAATTTCCACAAGAGTGAGATCTTCTGTTTTGGTAAGGCTAAGGAAGTAGAAGAGCAGTACAAGCATATTTTTGGATGTGAATCTGGCTCTCTACCTTTCAAATACCTAGGTGTTCCCATACACTATAGAAAATTACGAAATGCAGAATGGAATCCAGTATAGTGCCGATTTGAGGGCAAATTGGGCTGCTGGAGGGGCAAGTTACTCTCATATGGGGATCGACTTGTTCTCATAAATTCTGTGTTAACTAGCCTACCAATGTTCATGCTATCTTTCCTAGAAATACCTAAAGGGGTACGGAAAAGATTAGACTTCTATAGATCTCGTTTCTTTTGGCAAAGCAATGAACATAAGAAGAAATACCGTTTAACTAAGTGGAACATTATATGCCGGCCGAAGGACCAAGGTGGTCTCGGCATTGAGGTTCTAGAATTAAAGAACAAGCGTTTATTAAACAAATGGCTTTTTAAACTCTTGAATGAAGATGGCGTATGGCAAGAGCTGTTACGCAATAAATACCTTGGTAACAAAACGCTGGGGCAAGTTGACGTTGGGCCAACGGATTCCCCATTTTGGAAAGGCCTTATGAGAGTTAAAGATGAGTTCTTTAATAGAGGTTTTTTCAAAATAGGTAATGGGGAAGGCACCAGGTTTTGGGAGGATACATGGTTAGGAGAAACGCCCCTGCAACAACAATATCCATCATTATATAACATTGTGCAGCAAAAAAATGTTTCGGTGCATGATGTTTTTAATGGAGCGTCACCTTTAAATTTGAGTTTTAGGAGGGCTCTAATTGGAGACCGGTGGGATAATTGGTCACACTTATGCCTACGATTAATGGATGTTAATTTGACTGATAATGCTGATACTTTTGTTTGGAAGCTTACCACTAATGGTGTGTTTACGGTTAAATCGATGTATGAGGATTTGATGAATGGACATACTAGGTTTTTACATAAATACTTGTGGAAGTTGAAAATCCCCCTTAAGATAAAAGTGTTCATGTGGTTCCTTAATAGAAAGTCTTGCTCACTAAATATAATTTGATCAAAAGAAATTGGCATGGGTGTACTAAATGTTCTTTTTGTGGCTGTGAGGAGTCTATAGATCATTTATTCATCTCATGTCCTTTTGCTAGATTAATTTGGCATGTTGTGTTTTGTACTTATAATATTCCTCCTCCTACTAGTGTCTCCAATATGTTTGGAAACTGGTTGAATGTGATTGATCACAAGACCAAAGCTAGAATTCGTATCGGCGTTTCAGCTATATGTTGGTCTATTTGGAATTGCAGGAACAATTTGGTTTTTAACAGGAAAACAAACTTTCATGTCTTACAGGTTATCAATATGGCGGCCTATTGGATCCAGCTATGGGCTACCCTGCTTACTTCGGACCAGCGGGAGCTTATGGTCTCTGGATGCGCTCGACTCCTGTTGGTGGCACAGGAGTTTTTCTCCCCACATACGTGGCAGCATATTAGGAGGCTTTTGTGGTTGAGATTATGTTGCTATTTCGCTGGTTGATACATGTCTCAACCTTATGTGATCGGTGATTTGTAATAAGTTCGATACTTGATACTCAATTCTGTAATAAAAGGCTGTGTGCATCACTCGATGCAGAGGCCGGGATCTTTCCCTTTTCGAAAAAAAAATTGACATCTACCTTGCACACACTGAGTAATCCAAGCAGGATCAAAACCTTTCGTGAGCAAGGTCTGTTACAAAAAAAAAACGGTCATTCATACCTTTTTAAAGACTACTTCAAAATAAATCCATCCATCCGCAAGGACTGGAGCTAGTGGATAGTTTCACGCATTGTGAGCAAATTTTGCTAATTAATTGGTACAAACCTAGTAAGATCGGCTAACATTCAGAAGAAAGATGCAACAACACTGCTGAATCTACACTGCATCCTGTTCTTTGAAAGTAATGTAATTATGCCAAAAGAGGATACAAGGGCCACAATCCTTGTTGAAAAGAATCAAACATGGCCATTAAGTCACCTGTAACCACGTCCCCTATTTTACGTAAAAAAACAGCTGGGAAACATCGGGGATCGGAGCTTTTTTACATTTCATCTGCAAGCCTCCTCCTTAGTGGAGGGAGTGGTGAGAATATCATTTTCTATAGAAGATATTTGCAGAATAACGTCATTCAACTCGTCCACCGAGAAGAAGTTAGGAGCCGGAGCACCAAATACCCTCTTATAAATATACAAATTTTTAGCTGTTCCTCACCAACCATAGTACCATCCTCGTGCTCAAGCTGGAACATTTTTTTCTATGTTTCCCATTATCAATCAGTTGGAAATACTTTGTATTATTATTTCTTGCCTGAACATAAACTATATAGAGTATAAAGTGTACATGAGACAATACAAATCCTAAACTCTAGTGTAAAGGCTAAAAGAGGTTTGGCCAGAGCTGTTCAAACATTGCACTAAAAGAAACCTCACTATTAGAGAGGCTTTTGCTGAAAATCGCTGGATAAGGCACCTCAAGAGATCGATGTCCCCCTCTGCTATCACCCAGTTTGCTGAATTGTGGGAGCTGCGTCAACCTGTACATTTAACTGATGGTGTTGCTGACTCCCTGAGATGGCGGTGGACGAACTCCGGCGTGTTCTCCGTGCAATCTGCTTACCTTATTCAGTTTGAGGGTCGGCTTCGCACTTGGTTGTCCTCAACGGTTTGGGATTCAGATGCTCCCCTAAAATGCAAGTTCTTTGGATGGCTTACATGCCTCAACCGTTGTCTCACTACAGATAACATGCTGAAGAGAGGATGGGACTGCGATCCAGTTTGCAAGCTTTGTCGAATTTGTGATGAGACCAACTTGCATCTTTTCCTTCGCTGCCCTTTCTCACGGCAAGTGTGGGAGCTGGTTCAACTGAAGCTGGAGATCACGCTGAACCCAAGGCCAGATGATGCCACTGATCTCAACTCCTGGTGGTTTCAACAGATTGACAACCGGCCCAAGGCTATGGCAAGATCACTCAATGCTGTGTTTAACCTTGTCTGCTGGTCACTGTGGAAGGAACGCAATGCACGGACTTTTAATAACGACTCGTCTTCGGTTAACGCCGTCTTCGCCAAGCTGGTCGAGGAGGCCGCGGTCTGGTGCCAAGCTGGAAGAAAAAATGTTGGGGCGCTGGGATTTAGACCACGGGAACCGGATTAGCTCTTCCCCTGGGCTCTTTTGAAGTCTGAGCAAAGCTTGGCCTTCTGTATATATTTGTGCGCTGTTGCTTTATGTTTTTCCTAGTTGATCTGTATTCTAAAACCTTGTAAAACTCTGTTATGTTCTCCCTCTAAATCAAAAGAAAGCAGTTTTTCTGTTTTCGCCAAAAAAAGGCTACACAATTATATAGACGCATTAACAAAATGCTCCACACCTTTTCATAACCTTATATTGAACGCGATCCACACACCGGAAGATAGATGTTCTCCACGGCCGGAAGACAACTAGGGATCCAAACCACAACCATAATCCAAGGGCAAGTCCAGTAATTGTTGAGTAGTACAGATACAAAGTTTCAATTTCTATGTCATGTTTCTTGCTCCTGTACTTTTTTTTCCGTGGTACCTGAACCATTGGAACATGTAGCACCCAATGGAAACCCGCACAGCCCAGAATTGTTGTTGTAAATTGAAGGGTCATCAAGTGTTTGGAGTTGATTACCAGTTGGTATCTGGCCAGAGAGATGATTGGCAGAGAGATTGAGCGAACTAAGAGAAAATAGTTTTGAGATGCTTGAAGGAATAGCCCCAGATAATTCATTCCAAGAGCAGTCAAGAGATTCAAGCAGTTCAAGATTGCCGATGTTTTCAGGAATACGACCCGTAGATGGTTTCTTGAAAGATTCAGAAACCGAAGGCCTTGGAGATTTGCTAACTCAGATGGAATCTCACAAGAGAATGAATTTGCTGATAAGTCGATACCTATTCATAAATGCAATCGCCCCTTGAAACTGGTAACTCTCCATCTTCCAATTTATACCGATTCGTTCAATATATGTAAGGTTAGCAACTTGATGTAAAACTTCATAGTGGACTAATGTACTCATGTCGAATTCAGTTTGTGGTTTCATCATGGATGTAAATTTGGCAAGGAAACAATGTGTGGGACCAGTTAAATGGTCGCTAGCTAGGTCGAGTAGTTGGAAATGGGAGAGTTGTGATAGTTGCCAGGGAATACCACCACCAAAAAAGTTCAACCGCAACCGGAGAATCCTTAGGGATTGAAGACTTGGACCTACCCATGATGGAATTGGACCGGAAAAGTAATTTTCGCCGATGTCAAGGACAACTAGTTTCTTACAGTTCTTCAATATACTTGGGAAGCCGCCTGTGAATTTGTTATTGGCCAAATGCAATGATTCCAAAACTGGTAAATTAGTGGACCCATATGACTGAAATTTCCCACTTGAGAGCATTACTTGACAAATCTAGTAATAACAGATCATGCAAGTCCCAGAGGCAGTTACCAGACAAATCTAGAAATAACAGATCATGCAAATGTATTGTCAAATCAAACAACCAAAATAATTGTTAATAACCTAGTTACTAATTAAGTTATACCACATAGTCTTTAAAATGACTACGATTCAAGTGAGTTGTCATGTAACGAACGAATGAACCCGACAACTCCCGAACTGCAAAAATTATCGGATAACTTTATCTAATTTCAAACAATTTATATTCTGAGCTATTTAACGTACTGTAGCTTATACCATATCCTGGTGTCATGTTCGATATCAGATATCCTCACCCGTCAGATTCCTTAAGATAGGATGGGAATTGTTCAAAACAGCTTGAAAAAACGGTGCAGAAATTATCTTTTCGTTAGGGAAGTTGCCAAAAATCCTTCGTGTCGCCCTGATTCCGGTGTAATTCTCTCGTGGTGCATTTCTATTTCTGGGTTTTCCCAATTGAAATTTCAGTTTCCCTCTCAACGAAAACCACGCTCCGTGCACCCGGTCCATAGACCCGCATCTCACAAACCGCCTCCGCCTCAGTCCGCACCGCCGCCGCTTCCCGTCTCCCTACACCGCCGCAAAATCCAGCGCTGCAGCGGAAGGCAGACGCCGTCGACCCGATCAGATGGAGGCGCCGCCGCCGTTGACCGCTGGCGCGGCGAAGGAGATCGCGGAGCTCCCCAACGGGCGGGGCGCGACCCAGCCGGTGGTGCAGGTGGCGGACGTGCAGCCCGTGAGTGCCAAGGTGGGCGCGGCGGGGGCGCAGCGGTTCCGGATGATGGTCTCGGACGGCGTGCACTCCGCGCCAGCTCCGTCGTCCGCCTCCTGGACATCATGTGCAGCACCATCCAGGGCCGCAGGTATCATTCATGCATTCTCCGCCCCCGATCCCTCTGTCGATGTCCGTCGGCAGACACAGATTGGATCTTGGTATTCTGCTTGCTTCGATCGGTGGCCGGTGGGGGCATTGATCCATTGTTCGTTGCTGTGCCTGGGTTAGCGTACCAGAGTTTGCAGCTGAGATGGGATCTCTTCGTAGTTTCTTGAATCGTTGGTGTAGGCGAATGTAGTTGGGCGTTTGCGGGGGTTTAGGAATTCAGCCTTCTTTGGCTTGCAGTTAGATAAACTATGTCAGGGTCCACTACTCCCCTTGCTAATAATGATTGGGTCTCAGTCTCACCCCTGCAGGTTGGCTGGTGTTGTTGTCGGTGAAGTATTTCTTTTGTAAACATTTGGTTATTTCAACGTACAATATCAGATTTATTTTTAAAAAATTGGGTAAGATCCGCCGAAGCGGGTAGCCTTAACTGCAGTGTGCTAGAGGAAAGTCCGAAGACCGTTCCCGTCCCTGTCGGGGGACACTACAGGAATGGCGAGCTATGCCGACGGCCGGACTCTATGCGGACGGCTTTTTGTCGGGGCCGTCGCCATAGGCTTCGACGAGGAATGTCCATCGACATGGCCGTCGGCACAGGTTTAGCCGTCGGCACAGGGTCTATGCCGACGGCAAAGCCGTAGGCATAGCTATGTTTTTTTTTCTGTTTTCGTTTAATATGAAAAAATTCATATCTTTAAATCTATAAATCGAAATTTAACAAATAAAATGTCTAAATTGATTAGAAAAATGAGAGGAATCCAAACGTGACATCCATATCATCTTTTTCATCATGCATATGATTTTTCCAACAAATTATGCCACGGGTCTATTTTGACCATTTTTTCAAAAAAAAAATAAAAGAATGTGAAAAAATACCCAAAAAAATAAATATTTTGGCATGGACTCCTTATAAGTGTACTAGTTGCTAGGAAAAATAATAAACTTGAGTTTTGAAAAAATTCCACAAAACTTATTCACAAAAAGATCAATCATCTATAAACATGTATAAGTTTCGAGTCAAATGACCTAGATATGATCATCTATGTACCATAGTTTGTCTTGTTATGACAAACAATGTTGCAGAACTAAGTTTTTTCAAATTATGTTTATAAATATCATTTTTCATTTCTTAATTGTAAAAAATGATATTTTTTGTGAAGCAAGTACAACAAATATGGTGCAAACTGGCACACATCCAATTTCCACACAAAGTAGATCATATTTGATGGACAATCCAGAAATATTATGAATTTTCTCGGTTTCTAACTAATTTCGCCTACTTAAATGACTTTATGTCTATTTTCCGAAAATAATTCAATTTTGAACTATAAGTGTGTGATAGTTTATTCTGAAAATTTTACAAAAATCATTTTAAGATACAACAATAGTGGTTATATCATAGAACCATCGATGGTTTTAAAAAATGCGACCCCTTTGAATGAATACACACGGCGGCCATTTTGATAGTTTTTTCGAAAAATTAAAAGAAAGTGAAAAAATACTCAAAAAAAACAAATCCTTTGGCATGGACTCCTTATATGTGTACTAGTTGCTAGGAAAAATGATAAACTTGAGTTTTGACAAAATTTCCATAAAACTCTTCACAAAAAGGTCAATCGTCTATAAACATGTATAAGTTTCGAGTCAAATGACCTATATATGATTATCTATGTACCATAGTTTGTGATAATGTGCCCATATTTCACACATAGGTGTGTCTTGTTATGACAAACAATGTTGCAGAACTAAGTTTTTTCAAATTATGTTTATAAATATCATTTTTCATTTTTTAACTCTAAAAAATGATATTTTTTGTGAAACAAGTACAACAAATATGGTGCAAAATGGCACCCATCCAATTTCCACACAAATTAGATCATATTTTATGGACAATCCAGAAATATTATGAATTTTCTCGGTTTCTAACTAATTTCGCCTACTTAAATGACTTTATGTCTATTTTTTGAAAATAATTCAATTTTGAACTACAAGTGTGTGATAGATTACTCTGAAAATTTTACAAAAATCATTTTAAGATACAACAATAGTGGTTATATCATAGAACCATCGATGGTTTTAAAAAATGCGACCCCTTTAGATGAATACGCACGACGGCCATTTTGACCGTTTTTTGAAAAAAATAAAAGAAAGTGAAAAAATACTTAAAAAAACAAATCCTTTTGCATGGAGTCCTTATATGTGTACTAGTTGCTAGGAAAAATGATAAAATTGAGTTTTGACAAAATTTACACAAAACTTATTCACAAAAAGGTCAATCATCTATAAACATGTATAAGTTTCGAGTCAAATAACATAGATATGATCATCCCCGTGTCATAGTTTGTGATAATGTGCCCATATTTGACACATAGGTGTGTCTTGGTATGACAAACATTGTTGCCAAAAATCATTTTAAAAATAAATTTATAAACATCATTTTTCATTTTTTTAAGTGTAAAAATAACTTTTTTTATTAATAAAATACCAAAAATATGTTACAAAAATTCATATGCATGATGAAAAAGATGTTATGGATGTCATATTTGGATTCCTCTCATTTTTCTGATAGATTTAGACATTTTATTTATTAAATTTTGATTTACGGATTTGAAGATATGAAATATTGCATATTAAATGTAAAAAGGAGAAAATAAAGTAAAATAAATTTTATTGTTATTTATTCAAATATTATTATTACATAATCATTGTTATTTATTCAAATAAATTTTCAAAATTTAGACAATAAAAGTGTAACATCATGACCTAGGGGTTAATATGTTCAATAGAATAATAACATCAGTAAGTTCTAACATCTCATTTGGAAGCTAATTTAGAAGGAACTCAAAAGTTAAGCGTGCTTGGGCTGGATCAATCTGAAGATGGGTGACCGAACGGAAAGTTTGACCGAGATAAGTACTTTGACCTAAGATTAAGTGTCTAATATGTAATTAGAAATTGCGTGTTGCTAAGTTGGAAATTTCAAAATTAAAAAAACATAAATTAGAAATTAAAAAAAAATAAAAAAAAATAAAAAAAATAAAAATAAAAAAATAAGTTTGAAAACAAATGCCGACGGCTCTGTGCCGACGGCTTTGCCGTCGGCATAGCCTATGCCGACGGTTAGACCTGTGCCGACGGGTTTCTAGGCTATGCCTACGGGCACCTATGCCGATGGATCTATGCCAACGGTGGCCGTCGGTATAGCCTACGCCGACGGTAAAAAGACCTGTGCCGACGGCAAAAGGCCGGCGGCATAGGTGGCCATTCCTGTAGTGGGAGATGCCAACGTGCAATATCAGATTTATGGGAGTACTGTTACAACTTGCACCAATGTTTTGGATACCATCGTAATTTCTTGTTATTTCTTGCATGCAGCCTAGCCTCTGTAGGAACTAGGAAGTGAGTGGGTTGATGAGTTTACCATTGTAGTGGCCTTTAAGTTCAGCTTTGACTGATTGTTCTTTTTATATTCCTATATTTTTTATTTTACTAGCAGAAGGTATGGCATACTACCATTACTTCTATATTTAGTTTTGTATTTTCATTCAGTCCCAGCAGAGTAAGTTATCTTTGGTCTGGATAATGCTGATAACATGTTGGACTTTTGTGTTTGGTTTCGTGTTATTTCAAATGGATGCTGTGAACCTTTTATGTTGCTGTTATGCGTGCAATCTCATTGACTCTGAGAAAGTTGGATTTCCTCACAGGAAGCACTTCGCTTTCATGTTTTAACAAGCTACTAGTGAGAGGAAAGCTCCAGATTCCCTAAATTTCTAAGTATTACCTTTTTTGTGTTCTGGATTTTATCAGCCCATGGCATCATGTTTGCATGTCTGCTGCAGTGGGGAAAAAGGTGTCATATTTCGTGCTAATGCTTATGGCCGGCAATCTTTCATTTTCATTATTGATTGCCGTGTGAAACTAATGAAACCTTTTAGATCACATGTTGTCAGTATCTGAGCTGCTGGACTTCCGTAAGTGTTTGGAATCTTTTGTTCGTCTGGCCGCTAATAAACGGACATAATTCTATATAGGAAAATACCATAGGCAGGCTGATTTTTTTAATTCTAGAGGGGCGTTTCACTATCATATTCGTTTAAAAAACTATCATATTCTCCAATCTCTTCTTCATATTTGCTCATGTTTTGTAACTACCATTTAATGAGCTGAGTTTGTTTGTAGAAAAATAGTTCTCTGGTCAAACTACCAGGTTATTGCATATCGAGCTGACAATTCTCCTCTGATGCATTCAGGATTGTTATTGTTTGTAAACTTGATGCTTTGCAAAGTGAGTCTGCCATGATCGGGAAGCCAAAGATTTACGTGACAAAAAGTTTACGTGAAGGCCAGGAACCTAATTTACGGGCCAATGCTGTTGCCCCAATGGTGGAGCAGGTTGATAACAATCTGTCATATGGTGGATCCTACAATGGTTTCCACGACACATTGTACTCTTCTATTGGTCAGACAATCAGATCTGATGGTAGTTCTCATGGTACAACGTCAGAACAAAACACAATGCGCACCAATGTTGAGCAGCCAAACCCTCAGCAACCTTTACTGAACTCCCATCAAAACCAAATGGTTGCAATTCCTAACACAGTTGGAGTCTTCGGCCGTCCTGACAATATTTATGGGCGTCCTGCACAGCCTTCATATCAGCAACCACCTGGCTCAGTTGCAAAGAAAGAAGCTGTCCGCCGCGTTACCCCGATTTCTTCATTGAACCCATACCAAGGTACATGGACAATAAAGGCCAGAGTGACTGCAAAGACTCATGTCAAGCACTACACCAATGCAAATGGTCCAGGAAAACTCTTCACCTTTGATCTCCTCGATGCAGATGGTGGAGAAATTCGTGCAAAATGCTTTAAAGAGGTGGTTGATCAGTTCTATGACCTAATTGAGGTTGATAGGGTGTACTTGATATGTAGTAGAGGGGGGTTTAATCCCGCACAGAAGCAGTATAACCCTTTGAACAATCACTACGAAATCAGTCTGAATGCTACAACATCTGTAGAGGTTTGTTCTGGTGATGACAGTAGCATCCCTAGTCAGCAGTTCAATTTCCGAAAAATCAGCGAAATAGCGAACATGAATAAAGGGGCCATGGTAGTTTTGCTTGGGGTCGTTACATCAGTTAGCCCTCCTTTTACAATATTGCGGAAGAATGGTGTGGAAACCCAGAAAAGAGTCCTCCAACTGAAGGACATGTCTGGTTGCAGCGTGGAAACAACCTTTTGGGGTAACTTTTGTGATGTTGAAGGTCAGCAGCTGCAGTTGCTGTGCGATTCTGGTTCGAATCCTATACTGGCCCTAAAAAGTGGCCTTGTTAGTGATTTCAAAGGCAGATCTGTGGGCACAATCAGCTCAAGCTGCTTAAAAATAAATCCGGACTTTCCTGATGCAGAAAGATTGAGGCAATGTTACATAACTGAAGGGAAAACAACTGCTTTCATTTCTTTATCTGTGGGAACGTCAAGCATGGGCCGGACTGATGTCCGCAAAACTGTTGCACAGATCAAGGACGAAGCCTTGGGGAGATCAGAGAAGCCCGACTGGATCACAATTATGGGTGCAATTTCGAGCATCAAGACTGACAATTTTTGTTATCCAGCTTGCACCGCCGAGGTTAATGGAACATGTTGCAATAAAAAGGTCACAAATAATGGCGATGGGATGTGGCACTGCGAGAGATGCGAGCGCAGCTCTCAAAATTGCGAGTATAGGTACATGCTCCAGTGTCAAATACAAGATCACACTGGGATTACCACGTTTGCAACTGCATTTCAAGAGGCTGGCGAGGAGATACTTGGCCTTGCAGCGCAAGATCTTTTCAAGATAAAACATGAAGAGCAAGATGATGTAAAATTCGCAGGAATCATACAGCATGCCCGCTATCAGCAGTACGTGCTCAAGCTTAAAGTCAAGGAAGAAACGTATAACGACGAAGCGCGTGTGAAAATCAACATTGTTAAGGCTCAAAAATTGGAAGACATGTCGAAAGAGAGTCGCTTTCTTCTGGGAGAAATTGACAGCCTTTTGGCGGAGGATGGCTTAGGCTCAACCCCTGCGGTGAATGGTGCTTATGCTATTGGCGCTGGATTCACATCCAACAATACTTATGCCATGAATATGGGTGGCCTAAATCAGCTTGGGCAGCAAACGAGCTTAGCTGACGGGATGCCTACTACACGTCTACACCATTAGCAACACGATATGCACAGACTTGCAGTGTTTGTGGGTCCAATGAGCACAATGTGCAGAACTGCCTTGCAAACAACAGCCATGGATATGCAGCAGCCAGCAGCAAGTAAGCGGCTTCAGTGCTAGTAGTTCCTAGGGCTCTTTGGCTGGCAATGCCAACGCCAGCTCAGACTTGTGCACCTAGTGTAATCAGCCTGGGCACTTGGGTTATACCACTGTTAGTTCTGGGGGTTTCTTATGCCAGTTTAGTTATTATGCTTCCTCAGCACCGTTTGTAATTAGGCTAGCCAGCTATAGCTACAAGAAGTTGTCAATTTGGCTTGCTCTTTGTGATGTCTGGTGTAGATATGATGTGCTTGTTCAAAAGATTATACATGTATCAAAACGTGATGTGTGTTTCATGATTCTGCCCAGTTTGCATGCATGACCAGTGTAGATTTGATGTGCTCGTTTGATTCACTCCATCAGCAGTGCACCTCCGGCAGGTGGTAGTCATCGTATCTGCCGTCAGTGGGTATATTGGTGGTGAGGCGACACGCTCGTCGTCGTCAAGCTCGTTCCAAAGGATACGAGGGCAGATCTCCATCAGCACGTCGGGAAGACCATATGGGTGCTCGACTGCTCGTTTCTTTCTGCTTGCCCACTATGATCCCTTTGCGTAGTTTCCAATATTTTTTAACGGGACGGGGTCTGAATCGGAGTGCCGATCGAGTTCATCACGGTCTCAGTTTGCACTCCCAAGTCCAACCTGACAACAAACTTGACAGCTACGTTAGTTCCAGCAAAAAAAAAAACTACGACTTCGATCCGCATCCGATCAGATCATCCGATTCGATCCGCTTTAAAAGGACACCGGAGTTACATCGTCCTGGTGGTGCCAAGAAACGACGACGATCGAACGACGGAACCATGGGCCATGGCAGGGATGGAACGCTACTTCTCCGCGGACGTGCTGGCGGACATCCTGCGGCGGCTGCCGACGAGCTCCCGGCGGCGGGCCCGCCTCGTGTGCCGGCACTGGCGCGACGTCGTCAACAAGCGCACCACGAAGATGCGGAGCCGCGCCAAGCCCCTCATCTGGGATGACAGTGGTGTGGCCTTCGTCGTCGACGACCTCTCGTCGGCGGGGTCCTGCAGAGAGCTGTGGAGGACAACGATCAGCGTCATCGATGATTGGCGGGGCGGTCGGCGCACCTGCCACCTGGTCGGCGCATGTAACGGCCTGCTCTGTGTTTGCGACAACGCGGAGCGGGCCGGCGGCTACCTCACGGTGTCCAACCCGGCGACCGGTGAGACGCTCCCCGTCCCGCCACTACCGTGCGCCGGCCTGTTCGTGGGGTGCCATCGCCGCAAGGTGAAGTGGGACAGGGCGTACAACTTCGCGTACCATCCCGTGACCGGCATGTACAAGGTGCACGTCCCGTGGAGCTACGACAGGCTCTTCGACTTTGAGACGGTGCAGGTGATCACGCTGGGGGAGAAGACATGGCGGGAGGTGCCGCCCCCCGCCGGTGGCGCGAGGTGCGACGTCTCCGCCGACATAATCACCATCGACGGCGTGACACACTGAGTAAAGGTGGGTGGCGCCACGAGGATCGTGTCGTTTGATCTTGACACCGAACGCTTCGCATCCACAACCACGTCGTTGCCCGGGCAATATGACAGTGGCAGCAGCTACCACCTGACGGAGGTGCACGGGAGGCTCGGCTTCGTCATCTTGCCCGACGTGTGGGTTCTGGAGCAGGGGCGGCGGTGGAGCCGCCGCTACAGGCTCGGGGATGGTATCCCGCGGCCACATTTCGGCTTCGGCGATTGTGTCCTGACATGGATGGACAATTACATTCAGACGAGTCAGGGGAGGATCGACAAGTCAGGGTTTTATGCACACTGGCCTAAAAGCACGCCACCTTCGGGCTGGAGGCTAGAATGCAGCGGCGTGGAACGGGTCGGCCACCGGGATCATGGAACGCTGGTCGCCAAGATGAAGGGCAACCGCGAGGGCTGCCGGATGCTCGCCTTTGTTGAGACCATAGAGCCGCTAAGTGTTTACGCGGCAAATTAATTGATGTATGGGATTGATCTGTACCGGTATCCGGCAAATATTTACTTATTTTGATTTTGTCGCTGCTTTGCAACCCGATTAATTTGGACTGATTCTGTTTTCTAAAAGGACCCGGTAGGCGTCTCAACCTCCGGATGCAATGGGTTTGTGCTCATGACTGTCGTTTTCTAGAAATGCAGCACACTGCTTTCATTGATACTCCAAGTCCATCTGCCACAATACAAGTTAAAAGGCTTACATTATAAAACAGAGATAGTATATTATACAGAAGAAAGAGAAGGCAACAGATCACTCAGGCTGAACAGGTTGCAGGCAGAGGGTTTTAGCAACGATCCAGCCGAAGACCATATATATGGAGGCAAGGTCCACAATGGAGGTAAGGTCATCACTGTCTTTCTGTATTCGTCCGGTAGCATGGCCAGAATTTGCGGAAAAGTGATTGTGCTCCCGAGTCCCTATTTCATTAGTATAGTTCTCAATGACTAGTAGTCCAATAAGTTGTATAAATGAACTCCAGCATCAGGCCAATGATTGGCTGCAGCTCTTTGCTCATACCCCTCCGTGATCGGAACAATAGTGTTTTTTCCCTACTTTGATCTCCCCTCCCTGTAAAATCTTCAATTGTATACGAGTGTTTGGCCATTTCACGCTTTACTGCCTTAATTAAAAAAATATGCATAGATTACAGTTTCAAGAAGACCTGTGCCTGATTTATGCATATTTTTTTAAGAAGACCTGCGCCTTGCCAACTGAGCTATGCTCCGTTCTCCTATGGTGAACGTGATGCCTAATGCGATTGCGAGGCCTAGGATGACGACGAGGGTGGGCAGCGGGTTTGACAGGTCGAAGGAGAACGTAACGCCAGGAGGATTCACGGGCCCGGCCCCGTTGGTCTTGGGCTTGCACACTCGCACCGGCCGATCATCGGGCAGGCTCCGAGCTTGGTCGCCATCGATCTTACCTGTAGGCGGAGTAAATTACATAAAAGTACCATAATTGGTGTCCAAATTACTGCTCAGACTTATATTTTGGTGATAATTTTACTAAAATCTACCAATCGAACCTCATGCTCCGGCCAGACTAGCAGCGAGAAAACTCCTCCTGTGCTAGGATGACCACAATCGACTGGTCGATGCACGCATTATGCTCGACACGATGCGCATTAGAAAGTTGCTAGGACAGAGAAGAGAGAGAAGTGAAATATGCCAACGTGGCAGTTTTCATTGATAAGTCCTGCCACATCAGCCTGGCAAATGAGTCCGACTGGTCAGATTTGCGACCAAACCTGTGTCAAGCGAAATTTTGTGCGATTTGTAAGACTCGGTAAATTTTAGAAAAAATCACCAAAAAAATACTGACATGTGATTCCGCCGACATTTGTGGCCTATTTGTGGCAAAAATACTACCTTTTTAGGCAACTGTTTCTTGGGCTTGTGTGGGCCCCCTGAGCTGTACATAGATCCGCCATCGCTCTCTCTTTTTTGTTGTTTTACTGAGTGATGGTATACACACGATGAAGTGTTGAACTGGTGGCGCAACACAACGCATTAATGCAGCTGATGGTTGTGTGTAGCGCACTAATCAATGCAGATGATGCAGAAGTATCAAGCCTCGCCCATCGTAATTAGAAGGATCAGGCTTGGCCACGTCCTCACACAAGCCTCATTTTGACTGCGCAAACGCGCTTTTCTAAATTTGCAACAAATTTGGAACTGATCGGGTCGTCGTTGCTAGTCACAACGGCTGGTCCAGAGGTTGCATTTACTTCAAATCCATCTTAAAACCCTCTGTGTTACTTGAATATCCACATGGAAATAAATTCCTATGTTCTTCTTATCAACTCTATGGAATTTTCCACCTCTGCTCATACAAAGTGTGTCATACCTAAATAAGCAGCATATTCCTGAGTGTCACTAAGTGTTTTCTTGTCGTCGTCATCTCGGCTCATAACCACGGTTAGAAGATCCGACGCTATCACACCCTAGATGTGCCAGCACATTGGATACCCCTCTATGGTAACGACACGAGATATGCGAAGAAAAATTGAGCTTTCTGCGCGACCGGTGCGTACGAACCTGACCTGGGCCGCGGCTGGCCCATCCCATCAACATAGGTAACAGAGTAAGTACTAACTCCATTACCGATATGTTTGGCAACGGTCATAATTCCAGATCCATTTCGGATATGTGGCTCTGTGGCAACAGACATTTTTCTGTGTCCGTTTGCAATGCCGACACGTTCCATCTTCTTCGGAATTCGAAGAGAAGGGAGTAAATGGCATGGCGTAGTGGCACCGCTCACTACTCATTAAAAACTACAGTCCCTGCTAGCTTAAGATGCCACATAATCTGCTCTCTATCTCTCTCGCCCGCTCCTTGATACTAATTAGCAAAGATGACTTGCAACAGCGGCACACATGAGCGCACCCCTTCGCCGACGAATGATCGACGAAGGAGACGAGCGACGACGAAGAGCTCACCAACTACAACCAACTACAATGATTCCACATTGATGATGGGCCCGCCAAAGGTTGAATCCGAGGAGGATGAGGAGGAAGAGGACGAGGCGGAGGTGCCGGTCCCGAAGAAGGGAACCCCGACGAAGTAGAAGAATGCCGCCGCCTCCGATATGCTGCAGCTGCCGCCACCATGAGATGGCCCCCAATAAGCAAGGCCGTGAGAAAAAGGAGGATTACGTGGAATCAGGGTGTAAGAAAATCAAAAAGTAGCTAGGTAGTAGTAGTTCTATAAGTTCTCCGTATGTAATTTACTTTATTAATATTAATATGTACTCGGTATGTAATGTAGTAATCACTATTATAAATATCCTAGTGGTTTTCTCCTATACAGTCGAGATAAGGGAAAACTTTATTCTAGAGAGTGAAAGAAATTCCTGAGAGTCGGCGCGTAGGCCCCACCCCTCAGTGAAAGAAACACAAAGGAAACGGTTTTACTAAAAGACCGTTTCCTATGTTGTACCTATATATATGGGGCGTTCATAGCAAAACCTAACACTCTCTTTTCGTCATTGTCCCGGTATGCTATATTTGTGGCGGCGGCGCCTGGCGTTGCGGCCATCGCTGGCGCCGTCACCCCTGAGACGACTATCACTTGCAACACTATCACCCCCGAGACGACGGCTATTACCGGCGTCGCCGTCACCCCCGAGACGGCGATGTCTTGCCATCTCCCCCGAGACGGCGAGGTCTTCGCCATCTCCCCCGACACAACGAGGTCGTCGCCATCTCCCCTGACACGGCGAGATCGTCGCTGCTTTCGCTTCCTCTGCCTCCACCTTTTCCTGATCTGCTAGATCAATCTAACGGCGACGTGAAGAAGGTATCAGATCCACTCGTTGACATGTAGCTAACTTGCCTATTGTGCACCCGCTACAGCAGCTCAGTTCACATCCAGTAGTTCGATCTAGATAATTTCTTGATGTAGTTAACTTGCCTAGTGTGCACTTGCAACCGGTTGTACTTTAGCAAATGGTCTTGATAGTAGTTCAGTCACATCCTGTAGTTTTATCTAGATCATTTATTGATGTAATTAACTTGTCTATTGTGCACTTGCAACCGGTTGTAGTTTAGCAAATAGGCTTGATAGTAGTTCAGATCACATCCGGTAGTTCTATCTAGATCATTTCTTGATGTAGTTAATTTGCCAATTGTGCACTTGCAACCGGTTGTAGTTTAGCTAAGTTGTTGATAGTAGTCCAGTTCACATCCGATAGTTCTAAGTCATTACAAATTTGAAAACATGAGTCTATTTTGGTGACACTGCATAAAAAAGTCGGACACACATAACAAACAATGAACACTACTCAAGACAGTAGTGTTTGTTAACTTTTCCATAATGTCCTCCAATTATATACACAGGTCGTCAATACACACTACATACTTCATATTATTATTTTAATTTGATCGTTCTATCTAGTAGTGTTACAACTAACATAAATCCTTATTTACATTTAGGGATACCAAGCTATTCCCTTTCAAACCCCACCTTACATATCCACGGTCGCTATTGTGACATTTTGGTACACTGCATAAAATACTTTTTAACTAAGAGTGTTTTATACAGTGTCGCCGAAATGTCACATCGGTGACGTATTAGCAGATTAGATTTCGGTGACATTGCATAAAAACCCAAAGCCGATAGGGGCCTCCATGGAAAGTATGATCCCTATCAGGCATCCTATGAAGTTGCTGACATGACAATATCTCGTTGACAAGCCGTGTGTTGGCTGCTCCGGTTCAGAGCCACCTCAAGACATAGGTAACATATCATTTCAGTTTTGCTTAAATTCATAGTGTTCTTGTTTTAGCATATGTACTTAACAATTGTAACTCTATTTACTAATTTATAGGGTCCAAAGCTTCAACATCCTTCTCTCAGGAAGCTGATATAAGAAGAGATGCTAGAGTAAGGATGACTCCAACGGGCCGACACATCGAGTCCGCGCCGGTCCGTCGCTGTCCGCGAGGGCCAAAAACAAGGCCCAACGGGGCGACGCAAACGAACCGCGGTCCGTTTTTTGGTCCGCCGCGACGCATCCCTGACCCAAATTTGGGCCACCGATGCGTTGGCCCCGGACGCGAGCGGAGCTCTTTTGTGTCCTCCTCCGGTCCGCTTTTGGAGGCAAAATTCATAATCCTACCCCCAAAACCCCAGTCCATAGTCCAGACCTACCCATGGCCGCCGCCGCCGCCAAGGCCACCGCCTCCGCCGAGACCCAAGAGCTGGCCGACGCCGCCGCCGCCGAAGCTGCGCCCCGGCTGAAGAAAGTGAAGAAGGAGCTCACGGCGGAGCAGAGGGCCGCCGAGACCCTCAAGCGGGGCGCCCGGAGGAGGAGGCTGAAGCAGGACAAGCTCGACGCCGCTGCCAAGGCCGCCGCCGAGGAAAAGGGCGACGACGCCAACACCGACCTCGTGACCAAGGCAGCGACAGCTGCCCACCTCCTCATTGGACTTGCCCCGTCCGCAGCGGTGGTTGGGGTAGCGACTGCGGCGGCCAGCTCCAACGCTTCCACGGCCCGACCTCCATGGTCGAGACCGCTCGCGACCGCACACGCGACCGCACCATCTCCTACGTACGGGTACCTTCCGGGAACCATGCCGCCGCGGGTTTCTCCTTCCTCCGTCGAGTCGGTCGAGGTACCTACCCTTGATCTCAACGCCACGGGGACACCGTTGGTCACACACTCGCCCACGCCGCAGACTGCCGATGCGCGTGCAGCTGCCCCGGCAGTGGTCGCCCCGACGCGTAACCTGTTCGGCACCGTTCCCATGATATCGCCGGGTGACCCCAGGTACTACCAGGAGGACGACGACCTCCAGGACCCCTACTACCAGGAGGACGTCCTCCAGGACATGGTCTGCGACAACGGCCAGTACGACGGTGACGACTACAATGTCGGCGATGATGAGACTCTTCCGACCGGCCCCGATGTGATCAACATCGATAATGAGCCGGTCTTCACCGAGCTCGATGTTGCCGCCGCGGCCATGAAGAGGAAGTTCAGCCAAAGAGGCACCTCGTTCACCTCCGAGGAAGACGTGCTCATTTGCGAGACATGGATCGAGGTTGGAACCAACCAAATCATCGGGGCCGAGCAAAGAGGGTCGGCATATTGGGGCCGGTTCACCAAGTGCTACAATGAGGGTCGAATCCTTCCGCCTCGAAACATTCAAACGATGCGGACCAAGCTATCTATCACTAAGAGGTGGAACCACATTCAAGCGGAGATGACCAAGTTTTGCGGCGCCGTTGAGAACATTGAAAGTCGGCCCCAAAGTGGCTATGGAATCAAGGAGCAAGTGTTGCAAGCTTTGGATCTCTTCAAGGCTCAACACAACAAGGTCTTCACCTTGACCCATTGCTACCGAGAGCTGAAGGACCAGCAGAAGTGGAAGGAGCTACACGCCTCCCCGAAGAAAGCCGGACAAGCGGGACATGTAGGTGGTGACAAGGCAGGGGACATAACGGAGAAGGAGAAGGACGGGAGGCCAAGGGGAAGAACAACTCGAAGGCCGAGTTGAAACACGATGCAATGACCCTTGCGTTGCAAGAGATTTTGAGCGGGTTCCTATCCCAAAAGGATAAGACCTGTGATAAGAAGAAAGAGAGGAGAGAAAAGGAACGCCTCGAGAGAGACGTCTTCCAAGCTCTTCTTCGAATTGCAAAAGAAGAGGCTCGACATAGAAGAGGAGAACGCTCGGACTCAGGCACAGGAGGTCGAGATCAGGGGTAAGGAGGCTGAGGCAAGGGCCAAGGAGGCCGACGTGAAGGCCAGGGAGGTGAGCTGAAGGCCAAGGACCTTGAACTCGCCCTACGCACCGAGGAGGCCAGGATCATGGACATGGACATCTCGACCTTCACCCCTAGGAAGAAGGCCTACTACGAGAAGCAGGAAAGGCAGTACATGGATCAGGTTTGATCTATTCTCGGTCCCTTCTACTTATTTGATTTGAACTACGGCCAACATGGCCGGAAAAACATGGCCGATGGCCGAAACTTGTAATATTTTGGGCACACCTGGAGACATGGCCGATGGCCGCTACTTGTAATATTTTGGGTACACTTGGAGATGTGGCCCATGTGAGGCCGGGATTATGTTTTTATTCTGTATTGGTACTAGTTTTTTTTGCAATGTTGGGGGCGTCTGGAACCTATGGCCACCATGCCCAAAAATGATCAAAATGATTAAAAACCCTGGCCGGGCGGACTCAATGCGTCGGCCCGTTGGGGGGCAGTGGCCATCAAGGGGCGGACATGGGCCGGACATGGGTCCTTTTGGTGACGCAAAAGGACCAAACGCGGACCAAACGCGCGTCCGTTTGCGTCGCCCCGTTGCAGTCATCCTAACACCTGCGAGGATTGTGGAAAAGGATGTTGGGAAGAAATCGTACTTCCATCCTTTGACATGACAGGCTTAGTATAGATGAAATCTGTTATCGTTTTACCTCTTATGTTTGTCACGTCTTGTGATGCAAATGTAAAGGTGAAATTATGATGGAAATGTAAAGCTTACATTGTGATATGAATGAAATTTCTTGCCGTTTTAGTATTTGTGCTCTGTGAGATCAAATGTGGCGCGAAATATATATTGCCGCCTAAATAAATAAAAATACCACTTACGAAACATCTCAATGCAAATGGATAAACCAAGATGTCCGTAATTGATCATGTCAAACTACGGCAACGGAGATTGAAACCAACCGTCGCCAAAAATTGACCTCATCGGTGACGTTTTTTATCTCCGTTGCTGATGAGGCCCTTCACATCAGTCACGGAGGCGGGGACACGGACCACTTCGTCGTTGCCGTTGGGGTTTCGGCCCATTTTCGTTGTGTCGTTCTGTACTAGTGCATCGTCCTCACTCCTCGGTCATGAAGCCTCTTTGAGATCTCAATTGTCTCAAGAAATTAGAGATCATTAGTTCACTAGTAGGAAAAGGGTTATAGGAGATTTGGCATTCTGTGGCGCACCCTTAATTGGTGCGCCACAAAAATATTTGCCTTTCTGTGGCACATCTTTTGCCCATGCGCCACAGAAAATCACATTTATGTGGCGCACCTGGCCATGGCCATGTGCGTGATTACCCCCAAGAGCAGGGGATCACTATAGCACCTCTCAATGTGGAAGTAATGTATCGATCCGCAGGAGTAAGAAGGAAAAGTTATCTATTCCCTACAACTAAAGTGTCACAAGTTTTAGTTGATTATGCACTAAACAAGTTTGAAGAATAAGGTGGTTGATTTGATGGATGGAAGTTTAATGTAACCAAGCAAGAATGTAAAAGTGTCCCAATCCTCTTCAATGCAAGAGGACAAGACAAAGGTTTTCTCTTATAGGAACAATGGACATGGGTTCATGGGTTCACTTAATCCTCTCTCTCATCTACGGTGATTATCGTGTTATAGATAAAGTACACACAATTGTCATGTTTTAATGGTACCTTTTAATGACGGCTATATGTCCTAAAACACATATTTGAAAGAAATACTCATTTGTGTGCTATGTCACCCCCGTAAGGCTAGCATGGTTGTTGTCACTCCCACATCATACTCTTTCTTTTTACCCCCAGATAAAGGATGTTGGGCGGTACTGTGTCACTCAATACCTATGTCGTGTCACATCGGCCATCCCGTACCCACATACATCATACTTCTTAAAGAACAATATTCTATCAAAGTATGACAAGTCATAAAAGTTCCAACACAACAGTAAATGCATAACAAATCATCTCATACCACAATATCCCCCATAAGAATTACATAGATGACCGTAATCATGTTCAGCAGTTCATACGGTACTAATTAGTGAAGCTCAAAGAGAGGAGAGATACATAAGTTACCACCACAGACCTATAGTCCAGAGGGTGGACTACTCCCCCTTCATCATGGAGACGGTGGAGAAGTCGTTGGAGAAGGTGGAGACCACCCCGGCAGCGCCCCGCCGGAGTTTTCCCTCTCCAATCTGCAGCTCCAGATCTTCGTTTTCGTGTTTTTGTGATATGGCGGCGCTTGTTTTCGAGAACGCCGTGAGACTTCTTTTATAGGCGTTTTTAGGTCAAGACGAAGGCGGTGGAAAAAAGATCGGCGGCTGCTGAGCCTCGAGGGCCAAGTTGGTGGGGCCCACGCGGCCAGGTACAGTGTCCACGTGGGCCACCCCCTTTTAGCCTTCCGGCCTCCGTTTGCTTGATTCTTTCGCTACTACGTCTTCCTCCTTCCAAAATAATGATGCATGTATTTTTCCAGATTTTTATGACGTCGTTTAGGTCCCTGAAACATAAAAGGAAAGAAATAGGGTTTTCTGACTGCGCAGGGTTAATTCCATAAAAATAGGAAACAATTATTTTATTTCCTAAAATCATTAAATAACAGTGGTATAACCCTTATATGATGCAAATATGATTGGAATATGAGTGATATAGTGCAAAGTTCATGTATGCATTTTACATACATCAGTGCGGCACAGAAATATGACATTCTGTGGCGCACCAAGCTTGGTGCGCCATGCGCCACAGAAAGGTGACATTCTGTGGCGCACCAAGCTTGGTCCGCCACAGATTTTTTTCCAAATCCCACCCCCCGGATCGCCTTTTTAGTCTTGAGGAAGTAAAAGAAAATGATAAAAATTTCAATAAATAAAATCCTTTGACATGTTGTTAGGTATGAGTGTCAAGTAGGTATAGAAATTTTGAAATATGAATTTTGACCTTTTCTGCAACAAATTAAAAATAAATCTTGTAACGGCCATAACTTTTGCATACGATGTCGAAATAACCCGTTTTATATGCCAAAAAAACTAGAGAAAAACCGAGTTCGAATCCACCTGGATTTACCCGGTCAGCAATTCACAGATTTCTCAAATTCCAAAAAAAAAGTTATTTCAAACAGACGATTTTTCGCAGCAAAATAAAAAAACGAAAAAATTCAAATAGTCCAAAAAAAAGACACAGAAATGTATAACAAAGAAGATTGTTGACTTTTTTTTTTGAAGTTTTTGGATATTCTGGATTTTTTGGATTTTTTAATTTTTTTGAAAAAAATAAGTTTTTTGATTTTTTGGTTTTTTTTATTTTTTGAAAATATTTAAGTTTTTTGAATTTTTTGAATTTTTTTAAGTTTTTTGAATTCATTTGGATCTTTTGAATCTCCTTTTGAAACTTTAAAAGTTTTTGAAAAATCTGAAATTTAAAAACACACATTTATAACACATACCACACATAGACTTATACAAGTTTTAAGAGGGTTCATATGATATATATCAATAAGAATTTGAGTAGCACAAGTGTAGGTGGACTGGGTGGAGTTAAGCGTGCTAGGTTTGGAGCAATTTAAGGATGGATGACCTAGCGGGAAGATATCAGTTCAAAAAACTCAAAAATATAAAAATAGTTCCAATAATTTGGAATTTTCATATTATTTCATATACTGATTTTTCTGATTTTTTTGAATCTTTTTATATTATTTTTTTCATGCGCCACAGAATTGTGAGAATTCTGTGACGCACCAGGAATTAATTTTTGTGGCGAGAATTCTGTGGCGCACCTAGCAATTTGGCTGATGCGCCACAGAATGCCAAAAAGGTGCGCCATAGAAAGGCCTTTTCCTACTAGTGGTTGTTTGATGTCCAAATTTTAAATGATATCTAGCTATCCTTTATATACGCATTTCGTATGTACAGGTGCGGCATGTGTTAAGATAAAAAAAAAATAGTTGTAGCCAAAAACTGTTTCTTGATCTATACTACTATTAAAATAGCAAACATGTGTTGAGCTGTGTTGATACATTAAATCTGAGCCCCAGATTCTTATCAAGAGAAACTAACAGATTAGATTAAGACATAACTCTTTGGTAAAATTAGACCCAGTAATCGATCAGGTATGCCTGATTCTTTCTCCGAAAAAACGTCGCCTGCCCGCCGACCATGCTCGACGTGCAAGCCACCGGCGGCCAGCCTCCCTCCCTGCCCAGCACCCCCGCTAGCCGTCGCGCGTCGTTGGCTGTTCCTGCGGAAGAAGTGACGGAGATGGACACCGGGTGGTCACAGGCTCTCGGGTCCGTCGCCTTTTGGCGCAGCCCAGTTCGTCGAGTACTCTTGGCGTTTTTTTTTTCTTTCGAGAATGCCGGGGGAAGGAGAGCTCCCTACCGGTTGTTATATAGCTCGAAGCCACCCCAAAAGGGCCCAGCCAACAAAGTCAAAAGTTACACGAGAAATACAGGGGGCAGGGGTGAAACCCCTGGCGTTTAGGCTTGGTAAGTTGGCTCAGTTGATTTCTTGCAATCAAGCTATCAAAGTTGGCCCGATTGATTTGATGTCCCACGTACATAGCTTGATCGTTTCTTCCCTGGGCACGTAGGAACCTTAGCTTGAGGACTTGATCGATCTACTGCTAGCGCGCGCGAAACACAACACTAAGCTGTTGATTGTAGAAGGCACGTTCTTCATATTCCAACAATGAATAAACTGCAAATCCGAATTACAAAATGTGAAATAAAGAAGTTGTTAATGGCAGAGCTAGGTCGCTGTCATTAGTTTTTTACTGCATATTTGCTATTCCCTCAAGCAGTTTTTTTTCGGGGGCCTCTAGCACTAGCAGTATATTTAATTGACCAAATTCATGCGATGGTTTTCTTAAAGACTTTTTTTTTGAAACGGGGCAAAAGGTTTGCCTTATATTAATAGAGAAGGAGCAAACATGACACGGCCGAGGCCAAAGTAAAACAGCGACCACAAGACTTGAAAGACTTGAAAATGCAGTATACTTGTGATGGACGTACAATAAATTTACAGCAAGGTTTACATTTCAGACTTTCAATGTCAGCTTCTTTCTTTTCATTCTGAATATTCAGTACCAGACAGGGTATGTAATAGAGTCGAGAGCAGAGTGTTCCGTTAAGTACAAGACAGAGTCGAGAGCCAAGATAGTATTGGAACCATTTGACTTACTGCTCAATAAACACATCCAAAATTTAGACAGATTCGAGAGCCTAGATGTTATATTTTTGGATCGGAAAGTAAAACATGCTCGTGGACGGGAAATTACATCGTTTTGGACATAATTATCTCTAACTATTTGATGTTCGAAAAAGGAGTTTGCACTAAAAAAGGAAAAAAAATAACATTGTGAAAATGTGTGTCGCACATACATGTCAACTAGTTTCTGTTAAAAGCCCATGTTCAAACAAAAAAGTAAGAGGAGAGAAAAAAATCAGTATCCACCGGGGGATAACTCAGTTGCAAATCAACACAGAAAAACTAACATTGCAATATCCTCACAAGTCATTGATTAATTCGCCATGTTAACGTCGAGTTGTTTTCTTCGAAAAACATCAAGTGGCTCCGTCGTCTTGACATATGCGAACATGCGGTAGCAATTGAGCTCGCCTATCATCTGCGCAACAACCCAACTACGGTCGTGGTGACCGACATGCACCACCCTGCGCTGGCCAGATGAGGATGTAGTGCTTCTTCCCGTTTGCAGCTGAAATGACAAGGACTGGTGCGTCAGGAAATACTCCCCAAACGCAAAGTGTGGCCGCGGGATGTCATGCCCGAGCTTATACCACCGGCTCCACGTCTCCTTCTCCAGAACCCACACCTCCGTAGTCACCGAGCCATCCCAGACGGCAACGCCCAACCTCCCGTTCACCTCCGTCAAGTGGCGTCGATCCCGCCGGCGGGCAGCGTGGGCAGCTGCGGGGTGGAGCTGACGCGCTCGTCTTGGAGGTAAAAGGATATGATCCTGGTGAAGCTGCCTTCGGCGAACCAGTAGGTTGTTCCGTCGATGCTTACGTTGCCGGTGTTGAGATTGCACTTTGTGCCACCGGAGATCGGCGGCAGTGGCACCTCAAGCCACGCCGCCTCGCCCAACGTGAACACGTGCAACCCGTTAAACTCGCAAACTCGGTCGAAGCTGCATGAGATGTGCACCACCTTGTACCGCCCCGTGATCGGGTGGTAGCCGAAGCTGTACGCCTTGTCCCACCGCACGGGCCGGCGGCGGCTCCCGACAAATACACCCGCGCCATGCCGCAAAGGTGAGAGACGCAGCTTCTCTCCGGTGGAAGGGTTAACCACCATGAGGGCGCCACCGGGCTTATTGTTGCTGCACAGGCAGAGCAGGCCATTGCAGATGCCGACCAGCTGCATGCCTGCCTTGAAGTAATTGGCGGAATCCGCGATGCGTCTGCAGGTCGCCTTCCGTGGCGTTGAGAGGTAGTCGTCGACGACGTAGGCTTCGGCAGAGCTGGTGTCCCAGATAAGAGGCATGGCGCGGCTCTGCATCTCCGTGGTGCGGCGGTCGACGAGGTCGCGCCAGTGCCGGCAGACGAGGCGGAATCGGCGGCGGGAGCTCGGCGGCTGCCGCTGCGGATGTCCACCAACACGTCCTTGGATAAGTATCGCTCCATGGCGGCGGATTTCTGCTTCGTTTTCCTTCCACGGCGAACAGGTGCCTGCTTCTCTGGCGTGTACTTGTAACAAGAAGCGATCCGATCTCGACTTGGTTGCCAAGGGTTGTTGTAAATAATATCTCTACTTATTTGTTATTGCGAATTAATTAATTGGGATAACTTGGTTGGTATTTGAGAACCTGATAGATTCGGCCTAGTATTTAGAACCAACTGTATCCAGGCAGAGTTTGGCTTCGTGCTGGCAAACTGCAAGGATTCTGGGGACATGTCTTGCTTTGTATTGTATACATGCCATTGTATTCTGAAGCCTCTATTGTGTCAAAAGGTAAACACTGCTGGACTGGTACTATTTGTATCACTAATTCATGGAAAGATCATAGCGTGATGTCACATGAAGAAACATTCTGACATTTACGTTAGGCAGATAGACCGGGGACGTCCAATTGGTTGTGGAAAAACCATTCTCCAAAACGTGCTGTGTGTTTCATGTCTCTTTAGGAACTTGCTGAACCATGTCCTTGACAGGTCTGCCGAACCATCGACATAGGATAGGAATGCCTTGCGGCGGCCGTATAGATAACAGTGAAAAAAATAATGAGCTTGTGCGACGTGATTATGCAGATCGAGTTCAAAAGGACTCAGGTCTCCGTTTTCCACTCCAACCTGACAACAAACTAGACAGCCACGCTTAAAGGACACGACAGTTAACGCTATGGCAACCAAGCATAACTCGGATCACGTCGCTGCCAACAATAATAAGGCAACCAAGCGTAACTCGGATACCACCCGTTTATAAGGACACGAGAGTTAACCTATCGTCCTATTTGAAAGAAAAGAAGAAAAAACGGCAAGCAGAGCCATGGCGATGGAACGGTACTTCTCCACGGACGTGTTGGCGGACATCCTGCGGCGACTGCCGTCGATCACCCGGCGACGGGCGCGCCTCGTCTGCCGACACTGGCGCGACGTCGTGAACAAGCGCACGACGGAGATGCAGAGCCGCGCCAAGCCCCTCATCTGGGACGACGGCGTGGCATACGTTCTCGACAACCTCTCGCCGACGAGGTCCTTCAGAGAGCTGTGGAGGACGACAAGGTCCGGCGTCGATAATCGACGGGCCGCTCCCTCCCAACTGGTAGGCACGTGCAACGGCCTGCTCTGTATCTGTGACAATAGGGAGCGGGCCGGCGGCTCCCTCACCGTGTCCAACCCGGCCACCGGCGAGTCGCTGTCCGTCCCGCCACTGCCATGCGCCGGCCTGTTCGTGGGGAGACACCGCGGGGTGAGGTGGGACAAGGCGTACAACTTCGCGTACCATCCCGTGACCGGCGAGTACAAGGTGGTGCACGTCCCGTGCAGCTACGACCGCCTCTTCGACTTTGACACCGTGCAGGTGCTCACGCTGGGAGAGACGACGTGGCGGGAGGTGCGACGTCGCTGCCGGTATCATCACTGTCGATGGCGTGACGCACTGGGTAAAGGTGGGCGGCGCCACGAGGATCGTGTCGTTTGATCTTGATGCTGAGTGTTTCACCTCCACGGACACGCCGCTGCCGGACAAGCGCAGTAGCTACCACCTGACGGAGGTGCACGGGAAGCTGGGCATTGTCATCTTGCCTGACGTGTGGGTTCTGGGGCGGGGGCGGCGGTGGAGCCGTCGGTACAGGCTCGAGGAAGGTATCCCGCGGCCACATTTCGTCTACGGCGATTACATCCTGACGTGGATCAACGATTACATTTCGACGAGGACCGGCAACTCAGGGATTTACGCACACCGGCCAAAAAGCACGCCACCGTCGGGCTGGAGGCTGGAATGTGACGGCGTAGAACGGGTCGGGCACCGGGATCATGGGACACTGATCGCGAAGACGACGGACAAACATTGGCGGACATTCGCTTACGTCGAGACTACAGAGCCGCTTAGTGTTTACTCGACGAATTAACTGATACGTTGATCCGCAGTAGCAGTAGTATCCAACGGAGGCTTATTTATTTTTGATTGCGTCGACTTCTTTGTGACCATGTTCATCTAGACTGATTCTGATTTCTAAAAGGAACCGGTAGGCGTCTCAACCAATGTGTAATTAATGGTTAATCTTGGCCACGGTTACGCGTGGAAGAGCCAATTCGTGTGTAATGTATGGTGCGCTTGCAATGGGTTTGCGTCTCCATGTAGATCGATTGTGAGTTTCTGGATGCTACCGCACCACTGTCCTTCTGTATTCATTCCGTAGCATGGCCAGGATATCTTGCTATTTCCTTCATTAGTATATAGTTCTCAATGCCTAATCGTCCACCGAGATGTCTAAGTAGTAAGTAAACGTGAAAATCTCAGAAGTGCTGCTACCGTATAGTATATACGTAGGTTGAAATTAAGACATGTGAAATCCATCCAGAGCAGAAAACAATCCAGTTTCAGATGCTACAAGTTTCACTTGTAAGTATTACTCACTATATTAAAGTTGGGCGATTCCGCGGCCTCTCCGCGCCCCGCGCACTGTCCTCCATTTCCCCGAACACAGGGACCTAAACGTAATTTCGGCTAAACTCAGGGACCCGCTGCCAGATCCTCCACCACCCCGCCGCAGATCGGCCGCCGGGACGCCGCCCAGGCGCCGGAATCGCCGCCGCCTGGCCCGCCGTCGTCGGCCGCGTCCGGACGCCGCCACGGCGGCTCCGGCGACCAGAAGGGGCGGCGCCGCCACCTGCGGGTCGGCCGGTTTCGGGCGCATCCAGCGCGCGCACACGCGCGTCCGGGAGCGCGCCGGCGCGCCTTCGGCGAGCTTCACGCCTCCGCGGCAGCTCCACCCTCCCGTGACGTCACGTCGACGTCACGGCAGGCCTGGGCGCGGGCTGGGCTAGCCACATGGGCCGCTACGTGGGCCGGCCTGGCTGCGCTTCACTTTTTTTCCCGTTTGTTTTTTTCCCTTTTCTCCCCTGCTTTCCTTTTTTTAGAAACATCCTGCAAATTTTGAGATACAACTTCCATAATTTCCAAATCTACACTGCTTCAAAAATGTGGACACTTCAAAATTTGAATTCAAAATTTTGCCTACTACAAACAAATTTACAAAAAATTCCCCATGACATTCTTTCTCTCTAAAAATATTCGATTACTTTTTAGGTTCCAAAATATATTTCAAAAATACACAATAACTACAGACTTTCGATTTACTAATTACATCAACTCCACTCATACACACGAAATGCACAAACAAAAAAATATATATATATTCGACAACTCACAAGTTACAATTTGCATAAAACAAAAGGTGTTAGCAAACAAAAACAATACTTTCCAACATATCCACCCGAAAAATATGAATAACATATCCGACCGATCAAAAGAAGAAAAAAAATACTTGCTACTTCTCGCAAAAAAAAACATGTTTCCAAATTCCAAGAGAATTCAATATGTAAAAAAAAGCACTTCTTCTAGATATGTGAAGGTCAATTTTTGCACAAATGCTTGATTAAACGAACAATTCCAGAGATTAAAACTTCATATCCCCTAACTATGGATTTAATTTAAATTGCACCTAAGAAATTTACATACAATGTATTCCCTCTAATTATTTATCTAAAATGAGTATCTAACAGGAAAATGTAAAACAAAGTATAACATTCCGAATAAGTTAATATTTACATAAATATAACTTCATACATTGTAATTCCCTCCAATTATTAATAAGTTCAATTAAGCATGTAATAAAAACATAAGAAAATAATATACCGACTCCAATAAGTTCAAATTTAGATACAACATAACCAGACTCCCCAAAATTATGCAAATCGGTTTAACAAACGCTTACATTGAACTTCTGCACAAACATTCCATCCTAAAAAAAATGGCATCTGATCAAACTCCAGATTTGATTATTTCTAACTAAAATGACTTTCAAATCTAAGTATTTAACAAATGTTAAAAAAATGCAAACATGCATACCTTTTCAATTTTAATTTTCTTCAAAATTCGAATAACTTATAAGTATGAACTTAATTTTACAAATCACGACAGAACAAATATCAAAACAACTTAAATAATGCTTGACTACATGCATTTTTAAAGAAACCACATATTCATCTCCTCTACAGATGGATCGAATTTAATAAACATTAATACAACATGTTGTTTTCTTTTTTTCTTTTGGTTTACAACAAAACAACATCATAATAATAATCACCATGAAGCCAAATAATTTCGACACATTTTAGCTTACAAAACAACTGTAATTTCCAGTTTGTTGTAATAAAGCTGTAAAAAAAATGAAATTAAATCTTCCTATTTATTTTTTTCCCCTTTTTTGTTTCTTGCTTTTCTTTCGCTTCGCACTACCATACCATTGCAATAATGATAAAAAATACACATTTAAGTTTGCAAAACAATTATAAATTCCCTTTTCCAATTTCAATTTGCTTTAATAGATTTACCAAAAACATCTAAATTTATCTATGTTAAAACAATAAAACTATTGTTTCGTTTTCACAATAACTCGATAAGTTCTAACATTTCTGCAAAGATAAATGCATTAAACAAACAACTTCACCATTTCTATTCACAAAATATATTACATAACCAAAAAAAATACAGAAATATCCACTCAGGGCATGGGCTGGCCAGCTGGGCTGCCCTCTGGGCTCGGCCCTTTTTGTTTTTTTCCCCTGCTATTTCTGCTCTATTTTTTTTAAAAGGCACAAACTTAAAATGTACACATTTCCGAATTCGAAATTTACCACAAATACGCGTCATGCAAAATTGAATATCTTAATTCTTTTTTAAAAAACTAACACAAAACCCTCGAATTCCGACATTTGGGCCAGCTTTACCAAAAAAAATCCACGCAAACAATATTATCCACTGCAATTTTTTAAAAAAAAACTCAACCTCCCGCGATAATTTTCAACCGATAATATTTAACCGCATCAGGTAAATTAACGCAAATTTCGTTCTTTTAGAACATTCTCCCAAAATGTTTGGTTTCTGACAAATGGTGCCATTTTACTTCAACAGTTTCCAGAAAATTAAAACCGTTCAAACTATCTTCATAGTAATTCTAAAAAATTCCCGTTAAGGGCACAGCGTGCCGCCTTGGTGACAAATTAATTAGGCTAACATGATGACAACTTTTGTCATAGCACCAAAATTCAAATTTTCCTATCTTACAATTTTGAATATCTTTCACATCTAATCATTCTACCAACGTGAAAACAATTCAAATTTGAATAACTTCCCACCTCGAACAAATTCTACAATCTGAACAATTTTCCAAACGCGAAGTATTTTAAAAATCCACCGAAAAAAATGAATATTTAAAAGTTTCAAATAGTACCTTTCAAAACTGCCCATTCCACAAGCGTGACAAAAAAACAAATCTGAATAACTTGCCAATTTGAATTTTTTCAAATATCTGAACAATTTCCAAACGCAAACTCCTTTCAATTTTCAACGATTTCCACACCCGACCAATTTTTTAATGCGCTCATTTCCAAATTTAAATTTTTTACAAACCGTTATTTCTTCTTCTAACGACAGATTTCGACATTTCCAGTTTAGCGAAACCTTATAGAAAATAATTTACAAACAAAAGAATTTGGTACAAACCACCCATTTAAATAGATTTTGGTAAATTTTTAAACACACCTATCCATTTATATCATAGGCTTCAAAATATCAAAATAATAGTACTACAAATGTAAATACGAACAAACAAACTTCCATAACTTTCCAAACACAACTCCACATCTAAAAATCAAAATAAGAATACCACAAATGTAAATATCAATAAATAGTTGGTTGTCACTTAGCTATTTTGCACACTTCTGTATCTTTTCAAATGCAGCTCCAAATCAACCCAATCCAATTTCAAAAAAAGTTTAAGTGCTTACTAATTAGGACAAACTACAAACATCTTTAAACATTCTAATTCAACAAAAATAAATTAAAAAAAACACACTCCAACTAATTGTACAATTGTATAGATTTGGATTTAAAAACAAGTATGGAATTCAGCTGAATATATGTGCATATCCATTCATACAGACTTAGATTAAAAATTAATAAAAAAAGGAGACATCTTAAAACATTCCAACTTGCTTAAAAATTGGAAATCTTCTACACTATATGAACAAGACATTCCAGTTTAACCAAAATTTGAAAAAAAAAACCAATGCATCTGCTCCAATTATGTGGACAACTATATGGAGTAGAATTTCACGAAACAAACTCTCTAATTATGGAATTCAGTTGAATAAATGTGCTTTCACACTCATTATGGACTTAAATTAGAAATTGACAAACAGATAGAAACATTTTAAAACATTCCAATTTGCTTAAAAATTGGATATACTATAAAATGTATCAGATTTTTTTCTTCGCAGAAATAATTTTAGAAACCGTTAAATTTCTGACGTGTGAGCGTACCCTATTTAACTAAAATAGAATATAATTGTAAATGTAAACTTCGTCTACCAAATTTCAAAATATTCAACACAAAATACTTTTGCATTTGCACCTTCCCAAATTTAAAATTTTCCTGCCAATTATTCACCAATATGACAAATATGTCAACATTAACCAAAAAAAAACACACCTAATATTTACAGCACCTGATCAAATTTCAAGTTTGAAAACTTTAAAATTTCAAATGCCTTTCCAATCTAAGGATTTAAAAACCACAAGAAAATAATTCACATGCGAAAAGCTTTTACCAGTTTTGGAATTTAAACAATTTGTGAATGTAAAATTCTCCTTTTTGATTCCACCACCTTCAAATCAAAACAATTTTTGAATGTGTATATCTTCAAATTTGAATTTCACCCACCACCGTATTCACAAATATGACAAACATGTCGACATTAACACAAAAAAAATAACGCTTACTACTTATGTCGTATGACCAAATTCCATATTTGAAAACTTCAAAATTTTCAATGGCTTCCAAATTTGAGCATTTGAAAGACCAAAAAAAATGCAAATAGCTTCCCACTTTCACCAATTTTTCAAATTCAAACAAAATAAAAAACAATATCTCTGAGTATATCTGTCGGAAAAATATGAGTGGTATATCAAAACAATCAGAAAAATATATACAAAATACCTATGCTAACAAAAAAATTTTTTGGACTATCCAAGTTTTGTCACAGTTTAGACGTAACGCAAATGCATTTTTTTCGAATTTCAGTCCAATATTGACGCCGAAATACAAACATGTCCGACCATTTCAAACTACTAAACATTTAAATATTCTACAAAAATATATCAAAGAGCTAAAACACCGCTATATACTGATGCCAAATTACAAATTTATCTGAACATTCTAATTTGGCCAACATTTTGACACCATACAGATAAAGTTTCCCCAAGTGCCGAATCAAATTCAAACGGATTTTTCTAATTTCAATTAAATATTTCCGTCCAAATACAAATATGTTTGAACATTTCAAACCACTAAACATTTGAATATTCTACACAATATACCAAAAAAGGCTCACAAAGAAATTGCTGCCTATTCCTAACAAAATAAAAACATGTTTGAACATTCCAATTTGGCCAACATTTTGCTGCACACAAAAAAATTGTACAAGAAAATTCACCAAGGGCGTGGCGTGACGTCACACCAAATTCAACTAGTACCAATTTGATGGAAATACACAGAGGTGGAGGCTCCAATGCTGGGCGGCGCCCGGCAAACTGTAGCCATGACAACAACGGCATCACGAGGAGGAAAAAAGTATGGAGGGTGATAGGCTGCCAATGGTAATATTCCTTGGCAGAGCAACATGATGGCTCCCCGCGAGAGCTATATCCTCTCTCCCCACCCACCACCTACCAAACATCGACGGAGGGCCTCCGTCGGCCACCACCGTACTCCCCGGATTTAGGGCCTAGGTGCTTCAACTTCCACTTCAGCTCATCCTCGTCGGAGGGATCTATGTAGCAGACACGCACACGCAAGGTAACATTCAAGGAGGCGTTTCTCGCCGGCGACCCATCCATCGTCGGTTGCTTCTCTGGGGCAGGGCATTGAAGACGAAGCTGTTGGGACGGCTGCGGCCCAGCATGCATGTAAGGAGTGAAGGCGCTCTGTCAGTCGACCGCGGCTCGGCAGGCTCCTTTGCAGGTGCAGCAGAAACGAGCTGGTGGCTCAAGGAACGTCGTGCCGGCGATGACTGGAACCAATACTTTTGGTCTAGGCCACCCATGTTGAATGAAATCTACATTGTAACGATTTTAAAAAGTGAATAAAAATGTCTTTGAACGAAAATTATTTTTAAACAATTTTTAAAAAGTGAACAAAATAGGTATTTGAACGGAAATTATTTTGAACGATTTGAAAAGCTAAACAGAAAATAACAGTGAACAGAAAAAAATTGAACGATTTAAAAAGTGAACATAGTAAGTCGGTAAATGAAATCTATTTTTGCAACGACTTTAAAAAGTGAGGAGAAAAAGTTTGTGAAAGAAAAATATTTTGAACGATTTTTAAAAAGTGATCAAAATAGGTATTCGAAAAAAGTTAACAGAATGGCGGTGAACGCAAACTATTCTTAAACGATTTTAAAGTGAACCAAAAATATCGTTGAATGCACCAAGACTCCACGAAGATTTTCTGGCTAAGGACTACATTAAATGAAGGGTACAAGATCAAGACTTTAACTTACAAGGCAAGACAGAAACGCTAAGCGCATGAATCCCCGGGCACCACCTCTACCTATATATATCGAACTATCGAAGGCTCTACATCAAGACCTCCACATTCATTACACACCGAAACTTTGTCCAGACCGCTGTGTAAAACCCTATACCTAGATCTACATCAAAACCTCCACATTCATTAGACATCAAGTGTATGTATATAAACCTTACACGTCAAGTGTCTGTATAGCAACCTTACACATCAAGTGTCGGTATCGACCTTACACAAAAGCTTCGCCTCGTATCTAACGATTATTTGCACCTGCGCCGCCACGTTTCCAGAGCATAAGATGGAAGGGGGTACCTTGATATGCGCATGCGGAGGTGTTGGGGGTGCGGGGGGGAGGGCGACCCCCCCCCCCCCCCCCGGTTGGTGCCGCCATTGTATATGTCCATATACCATATATAGATACAATATACCCGATCATTTTGCCGCCTGTGCCAGGGTCTGGGCCTGGTTAATCCGGAAGCAGAAGAACCATATAGTGAAGGCGATGGCAAACGCGATGACGAGGCCCACGATGAGGACGATGGAAGACAGTTGGTTTGACAGGTCAAAAGAGCTGTCTTCCATCGTCCTCATCGTGGGCCTCGTCATCGTGACAGGTCAAAAGAGAAGGTGTCATTTTCTTTGATATTTATTTTCTGGGAGAAGCCCTGGCTCGCAAGATGGCGACTACGCGGACGGCGACCGTGGCGACCGTGGTGGCCGGCGACCTCGTCCCCGTTAGCGAACCCCGATCCTAGAGGCCTCCCACGGCGGAGCCGGCATTCTCCCCAGGTGGGGCGATGGAGGCTGCCTCTATCCGGGGACGGCGCTGGGCCGACATCGCCGACGAGGACGACGAGGCCGCAGAGCTCGAGCGGGAGTTAGCGGCCAGATGCGCGGTCCCAGAGTCCCCGACCCTAGGGGATTTCCTTGTAGTTGCGCGGTGCGGCCGTCCCAGGGTTTCGCCGCGGCGTGGCGGCGGCTCTGCAAGCGCGCCGGCGGCGGCGCCGCCTAGGGCGCGCGCCGAGGAAAGGGCGGCCTTTCTTACGGCGGCTGTGACTGCGGGGGGGCGCCCCGTGGACGCGCCGCTGCAGGATGGCCAGCCTAGCGCGATGGCCGCGGCGGCACAGGCGGTGCACCGCTCGCCAGAGCTGCAGGCGGCGGCGACGATGCGGGCGGCGTCGAAGCTCGGCTTGGCGATGGATCCGGCCGCATTGGGCCCTAACCCTAGGGCCGATGGTTCGAGGGAGCTGTCGAGGCCCGCCCTGGAGTGGCGAAGCCAGCCTGCACGCGAGGCGGGCTGCCAGGTGGCGGCCCAATCTCGGACGGGCCTCCGTAGCAGGCCTCGCCGGCCCATAGGCCCATGGGGCTGGCCTCGGAATGGTTTTTTACCTAGTCGGGTAGGGTTCCGCGCCGCCACTCACGTTCCCCGCTCCACGCCTCCATCCAGCATCGCAGCTCCTGCTCCCAAGCTCCCGTCCTCGCTGCGGCCGCGTGTTGCCGACGTCATGAAGCGCAGCCGGCAAGAAGAAGAGGAGGAGGAGATCCATCCCCGCCGCCGGCCGTGTTCCCCATCTCCCCCCCTCCCCTGATCCGTGGGCCCGCATCAGCTCGGCCGCGGGACGACCCTGCCCCGGTGTACAGGCCCCATCCGCGACGCTCTCCTCCCCGCATCCCCCGCCTTGAGGACGACCGCCGCCGCTCACCTTGCCACTCTCCGCGGCCGGCCGCCTCCTCCAGCCAGCGCCGGGTGGAATCCCTGAGGCGACATCTCCTCGCCGTGGCCCCTCGGCCGAAGGCCAGAGGCGGGAGGCGGAGCTGCGCCAGGAGCTTGTCCAGCGCCCGACACCGCATGGTAGGGCGCCTGCTCCCCCGGCGCGCAGCGCAGCTGGGGCAGAGGGGGAGTCGTGGCGTCATGATGGCCGGGCCTTCCAAGGGCAGCGCCGGTCTCCTCCACAGCATGGGCGCTCTGGACAGGCTCCGATGAAGAAGGCAAAGAAGAAGAAGAAACCGCGGGGTGCGGTGGCTGTCGGGATAGGAGGGAGCCAGGTCGGGCACCCCCTTGTCGCCTCGGCTGCTGCGCCGCAACACGCCGCAAATGGACCATCCCAGGCAGGGAAGGCCACTGCCCAGCCTCCTTCGGGGGCAGGGGAGAGCGCGCGTGCGCGGAACCGGTGCTTCAACTGCCGGGAGCTGGGACATTACCGGTCGGAATGTACCCAGCCGGAGGTGTGCGCAGGGTGTGGTTCGACCTCGCACCTCCTGCGAGAGTGCACTGTGGGCGAGTCCCAGACGCACCCGAAGCTCTTGGGCCAGGGGGTGGAGGCTGGGTTCTTTTACATCGACATGGGGGGCATCTCTATGATCATGCCAGAGCACCTAGCTTTGATCATCGTCCACCCCAGCCAGCTTCCCACCCTAACAGCGAGCCTTACGGTCGAGATCCTCACTGATGAGCTGTCTCAGATGATGCCGGGGCATGAGTGGAAGGTCCGTGTGATATACTCCAGTGAGTTCGCAGTGGCGTTCCCCTTGGCCCAGATGCTCCGCATGTGTTCTTTCGGCACCACCTTCACCCTCCTGACCAACAAGATTGAGGTTTCCATCAAGGCGTCAACGAAGCTCCCTGAGGCAGTCTCCCCCTGTGCCCTACTTGGGTTTGGATCCATGGCATGCCGGATGAGGCCAAGGTCGAGCGCATTGTCAGGCTGGTGGCTCAGGCCATTGGCAAGTTCCTTGAGGTGGATACGCGCTCGCTCTCTGGTTCTGGGGCGGTGAGGCTCAGGGTTCTTTGCCCTGACCCGGCCAAGCTCCCGGGCCTCCTGCCACCGATCTACTTCGGCAGGATGGGGAGGATCCTCCGTGTGGAGCTTGACGAGGATAACCCTCTGTCCCCATCCCCGAGTGTCCAGCTGACCCCTGATACGTCTCCAACGTATCTATAATTTCTTATGTTCCATGCTTGTATTATACCAATTGCTACATGTTTTATTCACACTTCATAGCATTTTTATGCATTTTCTGGGACTAACCTATTAACAAGATGCCACAGTGCCAGTTCCTGTTTTCTGCTGTTTTTGGTTTCAGAAAAGTTGTTCTGCAAATATCCTCGGAATCAGACGAAACAAATTGCAAAGTTCCTATTTTTCCCGACACGTTCCAGAAGTCCGATGGAGAGACGAAGGGGGGCAGCGAGGCACCGTCCCTACCCCATGGCACGGGTGGGCCCCCTGCCACGCCACCAGGTGGGGAGCGAGCCTCGTGGCTCCACCGACGCCGCCCCTTCGCCTATTTATTCTTCCAGACTCGAAAACCCTAAAACACCGAGCCATTATTCCAGAAAACATCCGCTGCCGCCGCCGTCAACCCTAACTCGGGGGGTTCCTGAACCTCTTCCCGGCACCCTACCGGAGAGGGGAATCATCACCGGAGGGCTCTACATCGCCATGCCTGCCTCCGGAGTGATGTGTGAGTAGTTCATCTTTGGACTATGGGTCCATATCAGTAGCTAGATGGTTGTCTTCTCCTTTTGTGCCATCATGTTTAGATCTTGTGAGCTGCCTATCATGATCAAGATCATCTAATTGTAATGCTACATGTTGTGTTTGCTGGGATCCGATAAGTATTGAATACTATGTCAAGTTGATTATTGATCTATTATATATATGTTGTTTATGATCTTGCATGCTCTCCGTTATTAGTGTAGGCTCTGGCCAAGTTTATGCTTGTAACTCCAAGAGGGAGAATTTATGCTAGATAGTAGGTTCATGCCTCCATTTAATCTGGGACAGTGACATAAAGTTCTAAGGTTGTGGATGTGCTGTTGCTACTAGGGGTAAAACAACAATGCTTTGTCTAAGGATATTTGTATTGTTTACATTATGCACCATACTTAATGTAATTTTCTGTTGCTTGCAACTTAATACTGGAATGGGTGCGGATGCTTACCTGAAGGTGGACTATTTAGGCACAGATGCATGCTGGATGGCGGTCTATGTACTTTGTCGTAATGCCCAAATAAATCTCATAGTGATCATCATGACTTGTATATGCATTGTTATGCGCCTCTTTATTTTATCAATTGTCCAGCTGTAATTCGTTCACCCACCATGTTAGTATTTTATTATGGAGAGACGCCACTAGTGAACTGTGGACCCCGGTCCATTCTTTTACATCTGAAATACAATCTACTGCAATCATTGTTCTTTTTCATTCGCTGCAAGTAAACACCATTTTCACACTATACGTCTAATCCTTTGTTTTTAGCAAGCCGGCGAGATTGACACCTGATGCATGTAAAATGCATACATGAACTTTGCATTATATCACTCATACTCCAATCATATTTGAATCATATAAGGATATAAGGGTCATACCACTGTTATTTAATGATTTTAGGAAATAAAATAATTGTTTCCTATTTTTATGGAATTAACCCTGCGTAGGCAGAAAACCCTATTTCTTTCCTTTTATGTTTCAGGGACCTAAACGACGTCATAAAAATCTGGAAAAATACAGGCGTCATTATTTTGGAAGGAGGAAGACGTAGGAGCGAAGGAATCAAGCAAACGGAGGCCGGAGGGCCAAAAGGGGGTGCCCCACGCGGCCTCTGCACCTGGCCGCATGGGCCCACCTCTTTTGGGCCTCGGAGCTCCGCTGCCGTCGATCTTTGCTCCACCGACCTAGTCCTGACCTAAAAACGCCTATAAAAAAGGTCCCCCGACGTTCTCTGGAAGGAGCGCCGCCATATCACAGAAACACGAAAACAAAGATCTGGAGCTGCAGATTGGAGGGGGAAAACTCCGGCGGGGCGCTGCCGGCGTGATCTCTACCTCTCCATCGACATCTCCACCGTCTCCATGATGAAGAGGGAGTAGTCCACCCTCTGGACTATGGGTTTGTGGTGGTAACTTAATCTCTTCTCTCATTGAGCTTCACTAATTAGTACCGTATGAGCTGTTGAACATGATTACGGTCATCTATGTAATTCTTATGTGGATATTGTGGTATGAGATGATTTGTTACGCATTTACTGTTGTGTTGGAACTTTTATGACTTGTCATACTTTGATAGAATATTGTTCTTTAAGAAGTATGATGTATGTGGGTACGGGATGGCCGATGTGACACGGCATAGGTATTGAGTGACACAGTACCGCCCACATCCTTTATCTGGGGATAAAAAGAAAGAGTATGATGTGGGAGTGACAACAACCATGCTAGCCTTACGGGGTGACATAGCACACAAATGAGTATTTCTTTCAACTATGTGTTTTAGGACATATAGCCGTCATAAAAGCTACCATTAAAACATGACAATTGTGTGTACTTTATCTATAACACGATAATCACCGTAGATGAGAGAGAGAGGATTAAGTGAACCCATGAACCCATGTCCATTGTTCCTATAAGAGAAAACCTTTGTCTTGTCCTCTTGCATTGAAGAGGATTGGGACACTTTTACATTCTTGCTTGGTTACATTAAACTTCCATCCATCAAATCAACCACCTTGTTCTTTAAACTTGTTTAGTGCATAATCAACTAAAACTTGTGACACTTTAGTTGTAGGGAATAGATAACTTTTCCTTCTTGCTCCTGCGGATCGATACCTTACTTCCACATTGAGAGGTGCTATAGTGATCCCCTGCTCTTGGGGGTAATCAAGTACTTTTCTGGCGCCGTTGCCGGGGAGCGTAGCGCTTAAGTTTCTATTCTTGTGTGCACTAGACTAAGCTTGGGGAGGTTTCTTTAAACTTGTTTTATATCTTGCAATCATCTAAGCTTGGGGAGGTTTATGGCTTTTATGAATCATGCATCGCTGCATCTTGCTTTATATGAAAGTGCTTATGCCACTACTGCTAAAGTGGTTGAAACTACTGTGTCTGAGGTACCTAAAGTGGGATTTAAAGTTCCCATTGGTCATGTTAAAAGAGTTATGAACAAACCATTTACAGGGGATGGAACTAAGTCTGCATGTGAACACATAGAAACAATTGATGAAATATGTGGTTTATTTAGGCTTCCTGGTATTTCTGATGATCAAATAAAAAGGAAGCTATTATATTTGTCTTTATCTGGTAATGCTCGTGATTGGTACATGTCTTTGGATGAAGAAGTGAAAACTGATTGGAGTATTTTGAGGGAGGTTTTTCTTAAATATTTTACTCCCCAAGAAAGTACTAATATTTTGCAGGAAGAAGATGATGAACACATAAGCTTGGAAGAGGAAGAATGTGAAGAAGAGGATAAAAACCTAAGCTTGGGGATGCCCATGCAATCTCAAGAAGATGCTGAAAAAGATGAACAACTGGAGAATGAAGAGTTGGATCCCCCAACTTCACCATCAACATGTGATAGTAACACTCAAACTCAAAAACCTTTTGTTAGTAAACTTATTGATAATAATGAGGAGTGTTGCTTAAATATGTTATATGATAATGCTTTAGATGATGGTCCTATGCTTATTGATAATCCTCCATGTTTAGAACTTGTTACTACTTTATGTGAGGATAAAAATGATATACTTGCTGTTTGTGAAAATACTCTTACTAATAAGAGTCCTACTTTGTTCCTGAATTCTCCTAATACACCATAGAGGAGAAATTTGCTTATGTTGAGAAATACTTATGTGGTTTGCAATTATCTTTAGTTCCAAATCTTTGTTGCAACCATGATATTAAACTTGATATTGATCTTAATAACTATTTTGAAAGAGGGAAGCATGCTAATGAATTCCAAGATAAATTTAATAATCCTCTTTATGTGCCTAAATTATCTAAGTTGAATGATTCTTGTGGTTATATGGTTGAATTTATTTCTACTACTTGCAACTATTATGAAAGAGGAGGTGATAAGAACCCTCTTTATGTTACTAATAACTATATGCTGCAAACAAATATTGATAATATGCATTGGGAAACTTCTAATTATGGTGATTCATTCACATACAAAATGCCAATGCATAGGAAGAAAGTTAGACTTCGTTGTTATTACTTTTGTGTTTTGTGTTTCTCTCAACTAGGTTTCAACTTGACTATTATTTTGACGGTTTGAGAGCACCATGGGACCCTGGTATAGTGCACGAACACTTCCCAAGGAAGAGGGGCACATCATTCAAGCTCCCTCATGAGCTTCATCTTCGATAAACAACAAGTAAGAAGCCTAGCTATATGGCTATAAAGAAAGCGCTTTGCGGGAGGCAACCCGGTTATTTTTATGTGTGATTTTCTTTGTGTCCTCTTGCTGTATCAAGAGAGTTTTTTTTAGTTTAGTTTCTGGAGTTTTTAATAAAGTGCCAAGTTTTACCCATTTTGGTCTTGAAAAGTTGCTTATAGCGTTCGGAGATTTTATTCCTGCACGAATCTGTGCACGGTATGATTTTTAATTCTTATTCTGTAACTCCGAATGAGCTCATATTTGAACTGTAGTTGCAACTTTTCATCCTCTGTATGCATGAATTTTTGCAGAATTTTTCGGCAAAGTTTGGTAGGGTAGAAAAATACGTTTTGCTGCTGCTTTTTTCTGGACAGATTCTGTCCCATTTTGTTTTATGCATGTTTTGAACTTTTATCTTGAATCTTTTTGATTCAAATGAGTTTATGAGTAGGCATACAACATAATATACTTTCTGGACATTCATATGATGTTTTGTTTAAGGATTATATGCAGCAAGAAACCTATTTGTTTATCACTACTAATGCACCCCACAGAAAAGAAAATGGGAGAAACGGTGTTTTGAAGTTTTTTCACAGGGATTGGAGGAGATGCACCAAGAGTTATCCAAGGATGGTGAAGACCATAAGCTTGGGGATGTGAAGACAACCCCACTGGACCTACACACTCTCGGTTTGCACACGTCTAACTTCTGTTTTTCGATCGAAACACTTTATCGCATAAACTTGGAGCGTCTTTTTGTTTGTTTTTGGTTTGTTTGTTATTTTGTGAGACCACCACATTATCATTTATATGAGAAAGAGCTACTGGAAATATGGGTTGAAATATGTTGGATGCTTTTATCATATTGGGAAAAGGGATGTTTGAGTTGATTTTTAATGATACATATAGTTGCATGATTCATGAGCTTGTTTATGAGTAATAATTTGCAAATGCTTTATCAAGAGCTATCACTTATTCATGTTTTGATGCTGAATGTTATTTTACTTAGTTTAACATGGATTAGTTAGTTCTATGGACACTCATGCATGCATCTAGATGGTCAACTTTCTCCCTCTTGCTAGCCCAAACATTCCAACAAGCAAAACTTGTTTCCAACACCTTCAACCAAAGTTATTCCAGTGAGTCCACCATATCTACCTATTGGCTTTATGCTATTCCGAGTATGTATATCATGATATTTGTGTTATCTATACCTCTGAATGAAAATGTTTATGTTATTGATTGTTATGGGAAAAGTTGGTTATATAGCTCTCACGAACTTGATGCACAACTTTATTTTTATTGCATAAATAAAACATGACCCATTGTGATTAATTATGATGCTAGTGGCTTGATAAATGTCCGAGGTTGGGAGTTAGCCCATATGTGCTGTCACATGCAAAGCTTTCAACATGCTCCTTCATTCATTTAGTTGATATCATGTACTTTTGTTTATGGATGCCTATCATGGTGAAATGAGGGGAAATGAAGTAGTTTAAATGAGTTTGTATAAATGGTTAGAGAGACGCCTGGGCCGCTAATCTAAGCCATGCATCATTCATGGTGGAAATTTACTTACATGCTATGGTGAACCGTCTGTGATGCACCTTATAATAAAAAGCTATTCCAATGGTAAATAAAAAGGGTGTTGAGGTTGTTCATCTTGTTTGTTTGTCTTGTCATTTTGATATGGGCTTGTTCCATATCCTGGGACAAGAGGTACCCCAGTTGACGCTCTTGATGATACTATTATTACTTACAATGATATAACTTGAACTTGCTTTGTTTCCTAAGTTGAGTAATCATGGTGTAGGTACTTGTATTCAAGGGGCATGAGACACCTAACCTTTACTTTATCAAGCACACTACTCATATTTGCTTTCACATTAAACTTTAATCATTCAAGATGCTATGATAGGGGTAATGAGAGCTTGACACCAAGAATTCCACATTGCAATCATTAACTTAAGTAGAAGAGTTTGGAAGTTAGATGAAACTTATGCATGCTTTACCTCTACTCACATATACATCTTTCCAAAGTGTCCACCTTTTATATTCAGATTTTCATCTACACTCTATGACCAATGTAGGATGTTCTTACTTATCATTATGCATACATGTGGTCCATATTACTATCTTCTATGTTACACTTTGTGAACTATCATTGAACATCCTTGCATTGAATACTTGATATCACTTCATAAACTATTTTGCATATTGCTACTCCTTTGAAGAATGAATCATTTGACTCTATGTAGCAGTAGCAATCATCTTTGATATTCATTGTTAGTGCTATATTGCAAAGCCCATGTTAGTTTTATCACCTTCATACTCGAGGACGAGTATTGGTTAAGCTTGGGGATGTTGATGCATGTAAAATGCATACATGAACTTTGCACTATATCACTCATATTCCAATCATATTTGCATCATATAAGGGTTATACCACTGTTATTTAATGATTTTAGGAAATAAAATAATTGTTTCCTATTTTTATGGAATTAACCTGCGCAGGCAAAAACCCTATTTCTTTCCTTTTATGTTTCAGGGACCTAAACGACGTCATAAAAATCTGGAAAAATACAGGCGTCATTATTTTGGAAGGAGGAAGACGTAGGAGCGAAGGAATCAAGCAAACGGAGGCCGGAGGGCCAAAAGGGGTGCCCACGCGGCCTCTGTACCTGGCCGTGTGGGCCCACCTCTTGGGCCTCGGAGCTCCGCTGCCGTCGATCTTTGCTCTACAGACCTATTCTTGACCTAAAAATGCCTATAAAAAAGGCCCCCGACGTTCTCTGGAAGGAGCGCCGCCATATCACAGAAACACGAAAACGAAGATCTAGAGCTACAGATTGGAGGGGGAACTACGGCGGGGAACTGCCGGGTGATCTCCACCCTCTCCATCGACATCTCCACCGTCTCCATGATGAAGAGGGAGTAGTCCACCCTCTGGACTATGGGTTTGTGGTGGTAACTTATGTATCTCTCCTCTCTTTGAGCTTCACTAATTAGTACCGTATGAGCTGCTGAACATGATTACGGTCATCTATGTAATTCTTATGGTGGATATTGTGGTATGAGATGATTTGTTATGCATTTACTATTGTGTTGGAACTTTCATGACTTGTCATACTTTGATAGAATATTGTTCTTTAAGAAGTATGATGTATGTGGATACGGGATGGCCGATGTGACACGGCATAGGTATTGAGTGACACAGTACCGCCCAACATCCTTTATCTGGGGATAAAAAGAAAGAGTATGATGTGGGAGTGACAACAACTATGCTAGCCCTACGGGGTGACATAGCACACAAATGAGTATTTTTTCAACTATGTGTTTTAGGACATATAGCCGTCATAAAAGCTACCATTAAAACATGACAATTGTGTGTACTTTATCTATAACACGATAATCACCGTAGATGAGAGAGAGAGGATTAAGTGAACCCATGAACCCATGTCCATTGTTCCTATAAGAGAAAACCTTTGTCTTGTCCTCTTGCATTGAAGAGGATTGGGACACTTTTACATTCTTGCTTAGTTACATTAAACTTCCATCCATCAAATCAACCACCTTGTTCTTTAAACTTGTCTAGTGCATAATCAACTAAAACTTGTGACACTTTAGTTGTAGGGAATAGATAACTTTTCCTTCTTGCTCCTGCAGATCGATACCTTACTTCCACATTGAGAGGTGCTATAGTGATCCCCTGCTCTTGGGGGTAATCAACACCCTCACCGATTCGTTGGGGCAAAGTAGTTTGATTGTCTTGTGTGCAGGTTCCAAGTCAACTGTCGGGAAGTTTGCCTCCCCAAACGATGCCACAAGTTTTCTGACGCCGTTGACACCTTCAGAATATCGTCGATCTCCTACTGGATTGATAACCTCGGTTTCATAACCGAGGGAAGACTTGCTGCTATACTCATCAAACCTTACACTTGAGGTCTCCTGACGAACGTGTGCTTTACACGCATCAAGCAAGTTTTCTGGCGCCGTTGCCGGGGAGATCGAAGTGTTCCTGCAAGGGGAGTCTCTCACTTCCAATCTCTTTACTTTGTTTTTGTCTTGCTTACTTTATTTTTATTTTGTCTTGTCTGCTTTCTTTATATCAAAAACACAAAAAAAAATTAGTTACTTGTTTTACTTTTTGTATTTCGGCCTAAAGTTTGTTTTGCTAAAATGAGTACTCCTGAGAAAACCAAGTTGTGTGACTTCACAAGCACAAATAATAATGATTTCATATGCACTCCTATTTCTCCACCTGCTTCTAAAGCAGACTTTTATGAAATTAAACCTGCTCTATTAAATCTTGTTATGAAAGAGCAATTTTCTAGTGTTAGTACTGATGATGCTGCTGCCCATCTTAATAATTTTGTTGAACTTTGTGAAATGCAAAAGTATAAGGATATAGATGGGGATATTATAAAACTGAAATTATTTCCTTTCTCTCTGAGAGGAAGAGCTAAAGAATGGTTGTTATCTTTGCCTAGAAATAGTATTGATTCATGGACTAAATGCAAAGATGCTTTCATTGGAAAATATTATCCTCCTGCTAAAATTATATCTTTGAGAAGTAGCATTATGAACTTCACGCAATTTGATAATGAGCATGTTGCCCAAGCATGGGAAAGAATGAAATCTTTGGTGAAGAATTGTCCCACCCATGGACTGACTGCTTGAATGATCATCCAAACCTTTTATGCAGGATTAAAATTTTCTTCGAGGAACTTGTTGGATTCGGCCTCTGGAGGGACCTTTATGTCCATCACTTTGGGTGCAGCAACAAAGCTTCTTGATGATATGATGATCAACTACTCCGAATGGCACACTGAAAGGGCTCCTCAAGGTAAGAAGGTAAATTCTGCTGAAGAAACTTCTTCCTTGAGTGAAAAGATTGACGTCATTATGTCTATGCTTGTGAGTGGTAAATCTCATGTTGATCCTAATAATGTTCCTTTAGCTTCATTGGTTGCTCAAGAAGAGCATGTTGATGTGAACTTCATTAAAAATAACAATTTCAACAACAATGCTTATAGGAATAATTTTGGTAATAACAACTATAAGCCATATCCTTCTAATAGTGGTAGTGGTTATGGTAATTCTTATAGTAGATCTGGTTTGCCTAGTGAGGAAAGGATGCTAGAAATTGAAAGGGCTACTAAGAGCTATATGCATGAACAATCTGCTATGTTGAAAAATATAGGACATCAACTTGAGAATTTGAATAGGGAAATTTCTGGTTTGCAAACTAAGCTTTCAAATGTTGAAAACAGGATTTCGGCCATGTCTGAATCACAAGCTTCTTTAATTAATAAAATGGCTGCTAAACCTGAAGATAATGATAACAAAAAAATTGCTACAGCAAATGCCATCCAAGTTAAAATTGACAACAATATTAGGATGTTGGCTGAATTGCATGCTAGGTGGGAAAGAGAAGCTGAAATTGATAGAAAGAATAGTGTGCTCGAGTTTGTACTATTACCACCACTAGTAATGCTGAAGCATCACATGTTATTAAACCTCCTACTATCAATGGTAATGTTATTGGTGTTGGCAATGTTTCCACTTCTACTATAAAGCATGCAAAATTGCCTAAAACTGCTGAAACTGTTTCTGATAAAAGTGCTGAAATTTTTCGAAGTATTGGAGGCAATGGTCCCATTACTTTTGATCATAATGATTTTGATTTTGATGTTGTAGCATTTCTGAAGTTATTATGTTCTTGCAAAAGCTAGCTAGAAGTCCTAATGCTAGTGCTATAAACATGGCTTTTACAAAACATATTACAAATGCTCTCATGAAAGTTAGGGAAGAGAAATTAAAACTTGAAGCTTCTATCCCTAGGAAGTTGGAAGATGGTTGGGAGCCCATCATTAAAATGAAAGTGAATGATTTTGATTGTAATGCTTTATGTGATCTTGGTGCAAGTATTTCTGTTATGCCTAAGAAACTTTATGATATGCTTGACTTGCCACCTTTGGAACACTGTTATTTGGATGTTCATCTTGCTGATAACTCTATGAAGAAACCTTTGGGGAGAATTGACAATGTTCATATTACGGTTAACAATAACCTTGTCCCCGTTGATTTTGTTGTTTTGGATATTGAATGCAATGCATCTTGTCCTATTGTTTTGGGAAGACCCTTTCTTCGAACTGTTGGTGCTATTATTGATATGAAAGAGGGGAATATTAAGTATCAATTCCCTCTCAAGAAAGGTATGGAACACTTCCCTAGAAAGAGAATGAAGATGCCTTTTGATTCTATTATTAGAACAAATTATGATGTTGATGCTTCTTCTCTTGAGAACACTTGATTTTCACTTTCTGCGCCTAGCTGAAAGGCGTTAAAGAAAAGCGCTTATGGGAGACAACCCACCTTTTTATTTTCTGTCATTTTATTTTATTTTGAGTCAAGGTGTTGTTTACTTCTGTAACAACTCCTTTGTATCTTTATTTTATTGCATTGTTGTGCCAAGTAAAGTCTCTAGTTGAAAGTTGATGCTAAATTTGGATTTCTGCGCAGTGACAGATTTTTGCTGTCCACCGTTTTGAGCTGTATTCACTCCAGAAAAATTCTGAAAAAATCACGCATGATCCTTATATATGTACGCAACTTTCATTAGTTTTGATTTTTCCATCTGAGCAAGTTAAGTGCCTCGAAAAAATTCGTCTTTCCAGACTGTTCTGTTTTTGACAGATTCTGCCTTTTATTTTGCATTGCCTCTTTTACTATGTTTGATTGGATTTCTTTGCTCCATAAAACATCAGTGGCTGTAGTTAATGTCCAGAAGCTTTGGTAATGATTGTGTCACAGTAGAACATGTGAATTTTTGATTATGCACTAACCCTCTAATGAGAATTACTTTGAGTTTGGTGTGGCGGAAGTTTTCAAGGAGCAAGCGAGAAGGATGATATGATGTGATCAAGAAGAGTGAAAAGCCTAAGCTTGGGGATGCCCCCGTGGGTCACCCCAGCAATATTCAAGAAGACTCAAGCGTCTAAGCTTGGGGATGCCCAAGGCATCCCCTTCTTCATCAACAATTTATCAGGTCATCTCTAGTGAAACTATATTTTATTCTTCCACATCTTATGTATTTTACTTGGAGCGTCTGTTTGCTTTGTTGTTTTTATTTTCTGAATAAGTTGGATCCTAGCATTCTTGTGTGGGAGAGAGACACGCTCCGCTTTTTCATGTGAATACTCATATTCTTCACTTATATCTTTTGAGTATTCTTATCTAGCTACTGCTATGCTTTTAGCTCCTGTTTTTCATGCATCTCTTTTAGAGCTGTTAATTCTTGTGGAAAGTACTCTCTTGTTTCATTTGTAAATTACTTGGAGAGTTGCTTGGTTGATGTGTTGGTTCAGAAAATGCTGCATGTGGTAGTGGTATAATGAATAACTTGCATAATCTTGTAGATCATTGAACTTTGATAACTTGATTCTTTGCAAATGTTTTGAGATATTTAGATGGTAAAGCTTGCTGGTTAGTTAAGTTAAAATCATTAGTGGATGTTGTCTTTAAGCTTGTACCGTACTACAAACTCTACTAAAATTGTTGAAGGTGTAGTTGGACTTGATAGCTTTCCATGTCTAAAAGTGATTCGTAATAACTAAGTTGTGCTGAAGGTCGAGGGATCTAGCGGGGTACTTGTACCGCCGTGAACGGCCCTTCTTGGAGTAATTTTAATCATGCTCTTAATGTTGAACCTGCTAGTTGTTTGCAATAAGCTTGTGAGTTCTTTTTGACTAATGTTAAGCTACGGTTTTTGGCACTTCCACCATCCAAATTTGCTAGCCTCTTCGGTGCTGTGCATTGCCTTCTGCTCACATTGAGAGTTGTGCATACTTCGCCAGTACATCCAAACCCGTGGGAGGACTTTCTCTTGTTCTCCTACACATAAACCCATACATCTTCCTCAAAACAGCCACCATACCTACCTACCACAGCATTTCCATAGCTGTTCCGAGATATATTGCCATGCAACTTCCATCTTACATTACATGACTTGTTGTCATTTATCATTTATATATTGCTTTGCATGATTCTATACAGCTGATGTGCGGTTTACCCATGTTACGCTAGATCATTGCATATCCTGCTACACTGGCAGAGGCATACAGTTTCATACATCATGTTTTGTTCATTATGAGTTATTTGTACCAAAAAGTGTGTTGTCATATTAGGATGTTGCCCCTAAAAGTGAAAAGAGCCATGGAGGCCATCGAAAAGAGAAACAGAAAAAGAAAAAAAATAGAAAAAAAAGAATAAAGAAAAAGGGGGCAACATTACTATCCTTTATCCACACTTGTGCTCATGTTTAGCACCTGCATATTCATAGTCATCATTTGTGCTCATGTTTAGCACCTATACTCCATGTGAGAGAGTTTTCATGTTTTACTAGTATAACTATGTGGGGAATTTACACTATAGAACTTGGGTTGTATATTCCAATGATGAGCTTCCTCAAAATGCTCTAGGTCTTCATGAGCAACCAAGTTGGATGCACCCCCACTAGTTCCATTGGAGAGCTTTCATACACATATAGCTCTATGTGCATCCGTTGCATGGCAATCACTACTCCTTACATAGCTTCGATTATAAGACTTCCTCTTGTCTAATGATCACTTATAGCTTTGTGAGACTTTCTTCCTTTGGCCTTCCAAACCCCATTAATGTTCTTTTAGCCATAACATCCTGGTGCCAATACCAAATGCTTGCTCACCGGTTGAGTAGACTTCGAAACAGTTGATTCATGACGTTCATGTTTATATTTACTTGACTGAATCCTTCTATGTTGTGAAAATTACTTGATGCTTGGAATTGAAGGATAGAACTCCTACATTGGATACTTAAAACATCTTTAATGAACCTTGTACGGTTTCATGTCTTTAAAGCAATAGTTCATGAAAAGTTTTAGCTTGTTTAACTATCTTGCTTTGTATCTCTATTGAATATCAATTATAGACTTTTGCTTTGAATGATTTGATCTCAGCTCACATGCTTTACAATATTATTTGATCAAGATTATGTGGTAGCATGTCACTTCAGAAATTATTTGTTGTTATCGTTTTACCTACTCGAGGACGAGTAGAACTAAGCTTGGGGATGCTTGATACGTCTCCAACGTATCTATAATTTCTTATGTTCCATGCTTGTATTATACCAATTGCTACATGTTTTATTCACACTTCATAGCATTTTTATGCATTTTCTGGGACTAACCTATTAACAAGATGCCACAGTGCCAGTTCCTGTTTTCTGCTGTTTTTGGTTTCAGAAAAGCTGTTCTGCAAATATCCTCGGAATCGGACGAAACAAATTGCAAAGTTCCTATTTTTCCGACACGTTCCAGAAGTCCGAAGGAGAGACGAAGGGGGGCGAGGCGCGTCCCCACCCCATGGCGCGGGTGGGCCCCCTGCCGCGCCACCAGTGGGGAGCGGCCTCGTGCCTCCACCGACGCGCCCCTTCGCCTATTTATTCTCCAGACGCGAAAACCCTAAAACACCGAGCCATTATTCCAGAAAACATCCGCTGCCGCCGCCGCGTCAACCCTAACTCGGGGGTTCCTGAAGCTCTTCCCGGCACCCTGCCGGAGAGGGGAATCATCACCGGAGGGCTCTACATCGCCATGCCTGCCTCCGGAGTGATGTGTGAGTAGTTCATCTTGGACTATGGGTCCATAGCAGTAGCTAGATGGTTGTCTTCTCCTTTTGTGCCATCATGTTTAGATCTTGTGAGCTGCCTATCATGATCAAGATCATCTTATTGTAATGCTACATGTTGTGTTTGCTGGGATCCGATGATATTGAATACTATGTCAAGTTGATTATTGATCTATTATATATATGTTGTTTATGATCTTGCATGCTCTCCGTTATTAGTGTAGGCTCTGGCCAAGTTTATGCTTGTAACTCCAAGAGGGAGTATTTATGCTAGATAGTAGGTTCATGCCTCCATTTAATCTGGGACAGTGACAGAAAGTTCTAAGGTTGTGGATGTGCTGTTGCTACTAGGGGTAAAACAGCAATGCTTTGTCTAAGGATATTTGTATTGTTTACATTATGCACCATACTTAATGCAATTGTCTGTTGCTTGCAACTTAATACTGGAAGGGGTGCGGATGCTAACCTGAAGGTGGACTATTTAGGCACAGATGCATGCTGGATGGCGGTCTGTGTACTTTGTCGTAATGCCCAAATAAATCTCATAGTGATCATCATGACTTGTATATGCATTGTTATGCGCCTCTTTATTTTATCAATTGCCCAGCTGTAATTCGTTTACCCAGCATGTTAGTATTTTATTATGGAGAGACACCACTAGTGAACTGTGGACCCCGGTCCATTCTTTTACATCTGAAATACAACTACTGCAATCATTGTTCTTTTCATTCGCTGCAAGCAAACACATTTTCCACACTATACGTCTAATCCTTTGTTTTCAGCAAGCCGGTGAGATTGACACCCTCACCGATTCATTGGGGCAACGTAGTTTGATTGTCTTGTGTGCAGGTTCCAAGTCAACCGTCGGGAAGTTTGCCTCCCCAAACGACGCCACAAGTTTTCTGACGCCGTTGACACCTTCAGAACATCGTCGATCTCCTACTGGATTGATAACCTCAGTTTCATAACCGAGGGAAGACTTGCTGCTATACTCATCAAACCTTACACTTGAGGTCTCCTGACGAACGTGTGCTTTACACGCATCACCCCGAGGGGATCCGTCCGAGGAAGACGACGCTTCCTCAGAGGAGGAGATCTCGGAGGCCGCCAAGACGGAGGGGGAGGTGCAGCAGCCACCAACGGCGCCCTCTCCGGCCTCTTCGGCGGCTGCACCACCGCCGCCTGGCTCTTCCTCCCTCGCGGCTGCTCCGTCTGGGACCTCTGTGCTGGCACCGCTACAGGCTAGGCACGCCGGTAGTGCTCCGGCCAAGCTGGCACGCGTGGACTGGCCTCGTCACCTGCGGCCGAACCCAGCTGCTTCGCTCGGTTTCCCCATTGCCCAGTATGGGTCGAACTTTGGGTTGCCGGGCCTCGCTCCGTCGGCGCTGGACTTGACGCTCATTGGGAAGGCCAGCCCTCTGTGCGGCGCACGCGAGGATTCAGGCAGCGTGGGCATGGAGGTGATGCCGCCCTCGTCTCCGCGCTCTGAGGGGATGACTTGCTACGACTCGGCTCCTGGTTCTACGCCCACCTCGCCGTTGGCTTCTCCACGCTCTCCCCAGGGTACGCCACCGCTGCCACGCCCCGAGTCGGTCACAGTCTTCCTCGACCCTGCCGTGGCCGATCCCCAGGGCCGCACGCCATGTCTCGACCGCCAGGCTGCCCAGCCCACCCGCCACAGCACGTGCCTGGCTGTGTTGCGTGGTGGCCTTGGGATGCATGTGCCGACCGTGGAGACCCAGGCGATCCAGTTGCCTGCAGCGTGTCGCCACACCCCAGGTACTACCCGTTCCAGCCCTTGCCCTTCGGGTGGTTGCTGCTGTACGTATGCTGCTGCTGCGTGCGCTGGTGCAGCCACGGGTCCGGCTGCAGGTGCGGCTGCGGGTACGGTGATAGCCAGCTGTGCTGCAGGTTGTGCCACAGGTGTTTGTGGTTGAACCTTTTTCTGGATGGCCTCGTATATTTTGAGGGCTTTCCTACAATCTTTCAGCAGGTGGTTGGCACTCCACTTTCCTGTCTCAGGGTTCCGGAACATGTGATGCTTGCATGGCTGTTCGAGCTCTTCTTCAGGGGAGAGGGTACGGCGTTTCCACTCGCGTTTTTGCCCCCCATCATTGCGGTAATTATCTTGATTTCGGCTGTAGTAGCCTTGGCTGTTTTGGCGACTGTTGTCGCGACTGCCGTCCTCACGGGGGTTGCTGAACCCGGCCGCTACTAGTTCGATTGTGTCTCTTGCGTTGTAGCGGGATTTCTTCTTGCGGCGATCATCTCTCCAGTTGCTTGGGCCGCCTTCTTCCTTTACCGCATAAGGGTGGTCGTCTCAAATTGAGTCCTCTCCGTCTGCCCATTGGTTTGCTATCTTCATGACTTCGACCATGGAGGTTGGCTGGATTCGACCGAACGCTTCTCTAAGATCTTGGCGCCATACACCACGCTGAAAGGCGTCCATTGCCCTATCTTCCGAGACGACCCCGATGCTGTTACGTAGCAGAGTCCATCGCGAGATGTACGAGCGCAATGGCTCATCTCTTCCTTGCTTGCAGGCCTGCAACTCGACGAAGGTGCCTGGTCGCGAGTATGTTCCCAGGAAGTTCTTGACGAAAGCCTCTTCAAACTGCTCCCACGAGTTGAAGGAGTTCTTGGGCTGGGTCTGGAGCCACCCGCATGCAGATCCAGTGAGCATTAGCTGAATGTACTGCATCGCGGTAGTCGTGCTGCCTCCTTGACAGTTACAGGCGATGAGGTAATCTTCGAGCCAGAGCCTCGGGTCTTGCTTCCCGTCAAACTTGGCTGCTTCAGCTGTGAGCTTGAAGCCTTTCGGCATTCTTGTGTCGCGGATGCTGAGGGTGAAGCACGAGGCGCCGCATGGCTCGTAACTGCCGCTGGAGTACTGCTCTTGGTCTTGCGAGCTGCTTGCTCTCTTGGCGCGGTTGCGGTCGAGCTGCTTCTGCGTGATGTAGTTGCGCGCGTCCTCTCCTTCTTGAAGGTGTCACGTGGGCCGCTCCACGTGCAAGGCACGCTCGCGGTCGCGTCGACCTGGATCCTCCGGTGCCTTATCGGCTGCGCCGGACTTGAGTAGAGCATCTTCTGCTAGTTTGAGTGCCTTGATCTGCTGCTTGTGTACGTTAACGCGCGGGTCAACTTCCGGAGGTTGGGTCAACTGCAGGTAAGTGCCTAATGACATCAGAGCGGCAGAGGCTGTTCTTGGGATCAGAATCCCTTTTGCGTCTTCTGTCACGTATGACGACTCGAGGTTGCGAGTGACCGCAGCTCTTTCCGCTTCTGGTATCCGGTTCAGGCGTGTTCGATGACGCCTTTGCGAGACTGCGGTTTCTGAGGAGGCGAAGGAGAAAGCGGCGCGTCGGGCACTCGAATTGTCGGCGATCTCTTTGCGTTGGGCCAACTCAGCTTTTTCCACGCGGAGCTTCTCGGTGTCCTTCCACATCAGGTACCGGTATGCCATCATGTCTTCTCTGGTCGCATCTTCTGGGGGCATGGTGTACTCCTCCATGTGCTTCAGGGCTCTGATCCCCATCTCGCAAGTGATGGTGAGCTTCGTCACCCCGTCTGGCATGGTCACCTCCAACGGGTACGCCGGAGGTTCTTCTCGACGATTGTTGTTGGGGGTGGTGGTTTCGATCATGTAGATCTGCGCTGGGCGCGACTGGGCCGTCGACTGCGCGTCACTGCTATCGGAGTTATCTCCGGAGTCGAAGATGGAGGCGACGTGATATACACCGCAGTCGTTGCAGAACTCGTCGGGTGAAGAATCGTCGTTCTTTGTTGTCTCTGTTGCCGATGGAGGTGCGGTGGGCGGCGTTGATGCGGGTGCGATCTTCGTCGTTGGAGCTATGGAAACGAGCGTGATCTCCGTAGTCGAAGGAGATGAAGGTGATGTCGATGACGCGGGTGTGATCTCCGTAGTCGATGGAGACGCGGTTGATGTCGATGATGCAGATGCGATCTCCGCAGTTGACGGAGATGCGGTCGATGTTGATGATGTAGCTGCAATCTCCGCAGTCGACGGAGACGCGGTCGATGTAGATGATGTAGATGCGATCTCCGTGGTCGACGGAGATGCGAGTCCCGCAGCCGTTGTAGGCGCGAGAGCGGAGGGTCGAAAAACTCCCCACTTGTTCATATGGAGATGCATGCTTCCAAAGGACAAACACAAACCTCCATAGAGATCAGCGTACACCGAGCGCTAGGCCGGCGGGTGCGGTTCGTAGACTAAGGAGCCGAAGTGGATTGGCTTGACGACGGTCGGAGCGTCGATCTTCATTGCCGATGGAGCCAGTGCAACCATGATTCCAGCACTCGTTCTTCCCATAGACGGCGCCAAATGTCGAGGGGTCACCTCGGCAGATCCCAGGTTTGAGTACCCGGGTTGATTGAAGGGGAGAGATTGTGAGTGCTGGTAGTTACCACGGCTGACAAGCAAGGCGATTTACCCAGGTTCAGGCTCCCGGAGGATAATACCCTACTTCCTACTTGTCTGATCTGTATTAATGGAGTCGAAGGTTACAATGGTGATCCCGGCGAGACGGCGATCTCGCTAGGGTTTCGGTGGTGAATATGGACGTACCCTCGACAGAGGTCCCTCCTAGCCTTTATATGGAGGCTAGGTCTCAGGAGTTTGGTGTCGATTTGGTTTACAAGATTTGGTAAGTATCTACCGACTTAAGCCTCGACTTCCTTGGGACATACGTTGTCCTTGTTGGGCCCTTCACGGGCCTGCAGTGGCTAATCTTGAGGCTTGGCGTGCACTAGGTATCTCATAGTGGGGCACCCGAAAGGTAGGCCCACGTCAGCGGTAGAACCCTGATCTGGGGTTACCTTGTCCCATGACCTATGGCCAGAGACGGCCAGGGTTTCGGATAGGGAGAATGCGGAGCTAACCCTCCCATTCCTGCCGGAAGAGGTGGCCAAGGCGATTATGGAGATGAAGACTAACTCGCTCCGGGCCCTAATGGTCTTCCGGTCACTTTCTTCCAGAAATTCTGGGAGAATCTGAAGGCCGTGATCATGGCTATGTTCCAGGAATTTTACATTGGAACACTGGTCATGTCCCGCCTTAATTTTGGCATGGTTACCCTGATCCCCAAGGTAGTGGGGGCCACGGATATCCGCCAATTTAGACCAATAACGGTGTTAAACGTCATCCATAGGATCTTCGCTAAGGTGTGTGCGAATAGTATTGCTCCGATTATGAGCCTTACACACCCGTACCAGTTTGTTTTTCTTAAAGGCCGGCTCATTCATGACGGAGTTCTGTCTCTTCATGAGATTATTCATGAGGTTAAGACTCAACGCCAGAAGGGCGTTTTCTTCAAGCTAGACTTCCGGAAGGCTTATGACCGTTTAGACTGGGCCTTCCTCCGTGTAGCTCTACAACGGAGAGGGTTTCATGATCGCATGATTGGATGGCTTATGCAGATTGTTATGAGTGGCAACACCGCCATCAACATTAATGGGGAAGTAGGCCCCTATTTTAGGCCGACTTGTGGCGTTAGACAGGGGGATCCTGTATCTCCTCTGCTCTTTAATGCTGCAGTCGACACCCTGGCGGAGGTCTTGGAGAGAGCCAAGACCGCTGCCACATTCTGGTGTGGTAGGACATCTTGTCCCTGGGGGCGGCGTCACGCATCTCTAATATGCGGACGACACCATGATCATGGTGGAAGGGTCGAAACTTGACATCATTAATCTCAAGTTCCTTCTCCTTTGTTTTGAGGCCATGTCGGGCCTCAAAATTAACTTTGATAAAAGCGAAGTCGTGATCATTGGATACTCTGAGGAAGAGCAGCGGCGGATTGCAGACAATCTCAACTGCCGGCTTTCATCCTTCCCAATTACCTACTTTGGAATGCCGATTAGAGATACGAGGATCCTAGCTAGAGACTTGGACCCGCTAGTAGAGCGGGTCAAGTTGAGGGCTGATCCTTGGCAAGGCAGGTTTACTTCAAAGGGAAGCAAATCTGTCTTGATCGACGCGTGTATGTCGAGCCTCCCCATGTTTATGATGGGGATGTATATCCTGCCGGAGGGAACCCACGGGAACTTTGATAAGGACATGTCCCGTTTCTTCTGGATGGCGGCGAATGGACGCCAAAAGTACCATATGGTGAAATGGGCTAATATTTGCGCCCCTAAGGAGTTGGGGGGCATAGGTATCATAGCATCGAGGCGGATGAATGAGGCCCTGATGCTGAAATGGGTTTGGCGTATCCTTAGAGGCGAAGGGGGCTGTGGCTTCAGCTTATTAAAGCCAAATACTTGCGGGGGTGCCCCCTGATGGCCTGTGATCGCAAGGATGGATCCCAATTCTGGCGATCCATCCAGGCCATCAAACATGAGATCCGGCTAGGGGTGTCCTTCTCCGTAGGCGACGGAAGAGGCACCCTATTTTGGCAGGATCCATGGCTTGATGGTCGTGCGATCCAGCATGAGTTCCTTCAACTCTTTGCCATATGCGCCAATCCTATGCTACTAGTGTCCGACGCCTCCGCCCAGGGTAGATGGGAGGTGGGCTTCCGGCGGACTTTTGGTCCGGCCGAGGTGGCAACATGGGGGCTGCTACTGGAAAGGCTCCCAAGATCCCGCTCGACGTCCCCTGACAGTGTGTCGTGGACGTTGGCCCCCTCGAGATGTTTCACGGTGGGGTCCGCTTACAGGGCCCTATTTAGAGGGCCCGTCCTCCCTTGGACCTCTCCGTTGTGGAAGGCCCCGTTGCCATTGAAGATTAAAATCTTCGTCTGGCAACTCCTTAGAGACCGCCTCCCGTCAGGGGTGGAGGTGGTGAAGCGGTTGGGACCAGGTGATGGCATATGTCCCCTGTGTGCGGTTCCGGAGACGGGAATCCACATCCTTTTCTCCTGTCCCGCGGCGCGCTTCCTATGGAGCTTTGTGTCAGAGTCGCTTGGGCCTGCTTGGCGGGCCCGAGACTTGGGCGAGTTCCTGGAAGTTCAGGCAAACCATACCGGCAAGAGGAGGCGCCTCTTCTGGTTAGTGTTTGCCGCGATGACCTGGACCCTTTGGACTATCCGCAATAAGATGGTTATCGAGCGTGTCTTCTTACGACGGGCCTCTGACTCTGTGTTTAAATTCTTGGCATTCTTGCAGCAATGGAACCCGTTGTGTACGCGGCGGGACATGACGCGGCTAGATGGGACGATCGAGAAGCTCCTTGTGGCGGCTCGCCAGCTTCATGCACCGTCTAGTCGTTGAGCTTTACTCCTCCGGGAGTTGTATCGGTGTTATTTCGTGTTTGGTCTTGTTTGTGCTCCGGCCCCAGCTGGTTATGTCGCACGTTTCGGTTTTGTGTGGAACTTGTTGTAAAACTTGTGGGTGGTTGCTTTATTTATAAAGCTGGACGAATGCTTGTTTCGTGTGAAAAGAGAAGGTGACTCCGACGGGTTGAAAGAGAACGAGAATGTGCAGGGTTTTTTTTCACGTCTTGGGTGCATGTCGTGGCCACGTACGCGAATAGCTAGTCCAGTGTTCCCTGTGTGTTTACTAGTTTTAATCTTTTCCTTGCTTTTCAAGTCCATTCAATTGTAACAATGCCAATGTACTGCATGGCAAAAGAAAATATTGATGTACCGTTGTAAACCCTAGCTGGTTTATTTGGCTGCCAACATTAGAGTACGTTTTTTTTCGAATGTCAACGGAGAACAACATCTCCCAGAACCAAAGAAAAAGTAAGAACCGCCGATGAAACTTCTTGACGGTCTGGAGAACGCCACTTCTAGCAGAAATCTTCGAGACCACCCCACTCCCACAAGTCTCTTCGAGACCACACCACTCCTAAACCATAAATTTTGACAAAACTTTCATTATCATTAATTCTAGACTGATTTCTATAAAAGAGTCCCATGCAAATTCTGCTGTAAGCACTCGTGAGTGCTGTTGGTTAGAAAGAGCCCTTAGAATCAGCAGCTCATGGGATCGACTTCTACTACGCTCGGTAGTTTCAGCTTTGTTTTTTGTATTTTTTCTATTTTGAATACCCATTGTCAAAATCCTGGGCCCACCACCGCTCTCCGGCGACGTTGGGCGTTAAATGGCTATCGGATTCAGGTTTCGTGGATAAAATTTCCAACAGTTGTGTGAAAAAAATGCAAATCCCTTGACCCTTGGTATGTACACGTAGAACAAGTGACATGAGCTCGTGACAGTCAGCTATGGTACTTGACAGAGGTGTAGGTCTGGACCATGCTGGTGACGAACATGACGACGGCCACGAACTCGACGACGATGACCCACGACAGCGTGAAGTAGTTGCGCTGTACATCGGCCCACGTGACGTATAGAGGGCGGCGACTCTTCTCTCGCAGCGGCCGAAAAGAAAAGGGAAAGGGCAGACCAGGTCGGGTCCAACGGAGAGAGTGGACACGGGGAGCAACAGGAAAGAGCGACGTAGACCAAAAACCGGAGAAACAGTGCCCAAATCGTCGAGAGAACCCGAACATTAGATGTGCTCCATCCATGTGACGTTGTACATTTGCCATTGACCAGAACATATGCCATTGTTCTGACCTGATCTTAAGAACTTTTGGTAGGGGTCAGTTGATTTAATTCGAAGCGATGGGTATAGTTGTAAACAGTTTCTCCGTGCTACTGAGAACAACCAAAATTATTTAGGAAAATAGAACGATAATTCATCATTTTTTAAGGGGAAAAAAACAACTACCCACGAGCAGGATGGGGCGATGCATCGTGGGGAAAGGCAAGGAAGGGAAGGTTCCTTTTTCACCTTTGTCGATAGAGAAGGGCGAGGTGACCTCTATCGATAAAGGAGAGGTGATACGTATCTTCTTTTTGGGAAGGAGAGGTGATATCTAGGGACGGCGCAAAGTCAGACGAGAACCGTAGATAAAAAAAAGGCCACACCAATCAGATGCGTTAGCAGTCCACGTGACGTATAGAGAGTTCACGTCCACAGCCCCTGCCAGGGAAGCAGGGACGGAGCCAGGGGTGCAGGCAGGGGCCATGCCCCCCCTCCATGCTGGAATTTTTTTGGAAAACCCCCTATGTAATATGTGATTTGACCCCTAAATTCCTCAAAAATTGACAATATGCCCCCCTCAAAATATTCTAGTGTTCAATTAGCCCCCTCCTTCTGCCAATTCCGGCTTCGTCCTTAACCCCGGCCCCGCCGGTCTTGGGCTTGGGCATGCGCCACGTGGAGATCGTCAGGCGGGCTCCGAGCGAGGCCGCAGTGGTGGTGAGCGTGAAGACAAGGAAGAAGCCGAGCTTGGTCGCCATCGATCTTACCTCTAGGCTGTAGCACTCTCGCTCTCGCTCTCTTGTTTTACTGAGTGATGAAGCTATATGGGAGTTGCTTGATCCATGCCGATTAACTTGCTGATATATATACACACACGAGATGAAGTGGTGCACTGATCGCACGGGCGCAACGCGTCAATGTAGCTGATGGCTGTGTGTAGTGCACTTACCGTACCGATGATGTTCACTAGTAGAAAAGCAAGCTCTAGTCCTGGCTAGGGAGAGCCTCTATTCCGGGTTTCCTAACCGGGAGTAACAAAGCGGGACTAAAGGTGCCTCATTTTTTGTCCCGGTTTGCTACGAACCGGGACTAAAGGCTCTCCACGTGGGCGAAACATGCACTGGGGCTGGAAGACCCTTTAGTCCCAATTGGTGTTGGTTGGTAACACCAACCGGGACTAAAGATTTTCAGAGGATTTTTTTTTTGCCTAATGTGTCAAACTTCTCATTCGGTCACCCATCCACAAATTGCTCCCACACAAGCACGCTTGACCTTTGAATTCCTTCCAAATGATAACTTACTGATATTAATAGTATATCAATCATATTAAGCCCTGAATCATGATGCTATACTTTTTTATTGTTTAAAATTTCAAACTTCATTTGTATAAATAATTATTATTATGTAATAATATTTTTGAATAAATAACAATAATTATGTAATACTAATTTTTTTAACAAATAACAATGATATGTAATAATATTTAATATGGAATAATTCATGTCTTTAAATATGTAAATTGAAATTTGACCAAAAAATGTCTAAATCAATTAGAAAATTGAGAGGAATTCAAATATGCCATCCATATCATCTTTCGCATCATAGAAACATTATAGTATTCTATCTAATTTCGCCTAGTTAAATGAGTTTATGTTGATTTTTCTGAAAGTAATCCAAATTTGATCTACAAGTGTTTGATATTTTGGTCTGATTCTTTAAAAAATAATTTTAAGATACAAAACTAGTGGTTATATCACATAAACATCGATAGTTTTATAGAATTTGTCCTGTTTCGATAAATAGTCATCGTCGTCATTTTGACCATTTTTTGAAAAACAAATCAAATGATGTGAAAGAAACCTCAAAAAGTGTTATCCTTTGGCATGAATTACTTTAATGTGTACTACTCGCTATGAAAAATAATAAACTTGATTTTTGACAAATTTTTCAAAAACAAACTTCACAAAAAGGTATACCGTGTATAAACATCTATAAGTTTCAAGCTAAATGACCAAGTTATAACAATTCCCAAGACATAGTTTGTGATAAAGAACTCATATTCGACAAATGGGTGTAAATTGGTATATGAAACAAGGGTCAAATGGTTATGTGCCCTATCTCCCTCTAGTTTATCTGTTTGTGCCCTACCCGCGTAGTTTTTCTCGTCTGTGTCCTGGCTGGCTCGCCGATGGCCCGCGGACGGCGAAGACGACCGTTTCCGTCTGGTCAACCTCCTTTGACCGTCACTTGGCCTGACTGGTGGGGTCAGCCTGGGGCACCTCGTGAGTTGGCAAGTGGGACCACTCAAGTGGGGATAGGAAGCGAGTTTCAAGTGAGGACAGGAAGCGAGTCTGACGCCCAGGTTGGGCATCTCGGCCCCAAGATTAACACGTCGTTAACACTGAATTAACTGATTAGGAAATGAGTCATTGTTTGGTGACAATTCTTTGATTAGTACGTCATTGTTTAGTGACAATTCGTGGAAACTGAAGTGGATTTTGGCACACCAAATGGTGGTTTTCACACACAATTGGAAACGTCAAGCACAGAGCCAAATTTCATGGTAGTACAAAATTATAAATAGATCAACAACTAATAACTAAATTGGCACTTGCCCTTAATAAAACAACTAATAACTAAATTGGTACCCGTGGCCCTTAATAAAACAACTAATAACTAAATTGGTACCTTGGCCTTGCCACCCTTAATAAAGCAACTAATAACTAAATTGGTACCCGTGGCCTTGCCCTTAATAAAATAACTAATAACTAAATTGGTACCCTTGGCCTTGTCACCCTTAATAAAGCAACTAATTTCTATCTAATTTCGCCTAGTTAAATGAGTTTATGTTGATTTTCCGAAAGTAATCCAATTTTGATCTACAAGTGTTCAATAGTTTGCCATGAATGTTTTTAAATCATTTTAAGATACACAACTAGTGATTATATCACAGATATCGATAGTTTTAAAACAAATTGATCTCTTTCGATGAGAGTCATGGTGGCCATTTTGATCGCTTTTTGAAAAAACCAAACAAAGGAAAAAACTTCAAATAAAGATATGGTGCAAAATGGAACCCATATAATTTCCCAAAGTGTAATCCACGTTTTATGAATAATTCCCAAGTATTAGGAATTTTCTTGATTTCTACCTAATTTCGCCTAGTTAAATGCGTTTATGCCGATTTCTGAAAGGAATTTCGCCTAGTTAAATGTGTTTTTGTAATGCAAAATATGATATAGATGTCATATTTGGATTCCTCTTATTTTTTTAACCGAATTAGACATTTTATTTGTTAAATTTTGATTTACGAATTTAAAGATATGAATTATTCCATATTAAATAAAAAAATAAAAACACGTTGACTTTAGTCCGGGTTGGTGTCTCCAACCGGAGCTAAAGGTCTATCTTTAGTCCCGGTTGGATATACCAACCGGGACTAAAGGGTCTTGCACTGATCCCATCCTGCCATAGCCCCTTTAGTCCCGGTTGGTATCATCAACCGGGACTAAAGGTCCCGTTTAAACCGGGACTAAAGCCTTGTGATATCCTATTCGTTGGAACCGGGACTAATGTGAGCATTAGTCTCGGTTCCAAACTTTATTTCCGAGACTAAAGGTCCGAGCGAAAGTTCTATTTTCTACTAGTGGTTACATCGCCGATCGTATTTAGAAAAGGTCATGTGATTTCTAATGTGGTTGAACATGATTAGAATTGCAAACCAAACAACCACCCACACTTGTGACGATAATTTTCTGATGAACATGATCAGAATTGCCAACCAAACGATGACCCACACTTGTGTCCATAAATCTATCACAGGTACGGCTGAAGATGTGTCGCAACAATGATGATTGGCTATTCTTCCTCCCGTCTCCATTTTTGTCATTCTTTATGCATTCATGATATATGCAAATGCTTATGTGATGGGACTATTCATGCATCACATCGTTGATATGTTTCTCTCTGGAGGTTGCATGTAGTTGTTTTTTGCTATTCCTCGATGTTGAATTAGAGATACAATATTTCTGTATTGTTATACAATCGATGAACTTTTTCAAAAAAAATACAATTGATGAAGATATAGCCAGGGGTATCATCCATTTTCGTTGTACCCGAAGCAAGATGGTGGTGCCAAGATCGAATGCGACATGAAAGTTCTGATGACATAATAATTACAAAGAGGTCGTCGTTAGAATACCCTACTCGAGATGTCCGCTCAAAGATTTTATACAGTACTGAGAAAGAAATGCGAGCAGCGGGGTGGGGAGAGGGGATTGCCATAATTAAAATGAACATGAAAACGGTAAGGAGGTCTGGTACGGTTTATATACCGCGATGAGAGTCTCCAGAACTGTCACGAACATGAAAATCCCTCTTAAGTCTTTTGTGTAGTCGAGAAATCAAGAAAAAAGATGATGAAGATGAAGACGAAGATAAAAACTGACAAAACTCAACTCATGGTTTCTTAATTACTTGAACAACATAATGTTAAATGGCTTTCGGATTCATGTTTCTGACATTCGCATAGATAACATTTCCAACAATATAGAATCAAATTAAATTTATGTCTGAAAAAATGCAAATTAACCCCTTCGTATATACACGTACGTAGAACAAGTGGCATGCGCTCGTGGACTGAAGACAGTCAGCTATGGTACTTGACGGAGGTGTAGGTCTGGACCATGCTGGAGACGAAGGTGACGACGGCGACGAACTCGACGACGACGGCCCAGGGCAGTGTGAAGTAGTTGCGCTGCACGTCGGCCCACATGACGTACAGAGGGTGCCGGCTCCGCTCCCGCAGCTTCTCCAGCAGCTGCCCGAGGTAGCTCCGCTCAAGCAGCAGCTCGCCGCCGCCCGCAGCCTCGCTGGCCGCGCCCATCCTCCGGAAGAACCTCGCCACCTCCTCCTTGCTCTCGTTACCCGCGCCGCCCTGCTGCTGTACCACCTCCGCCGCCGACAGCACCCCCGCGTCCTCCGCCGACTGCACCATCTTCGCCATGAACGACGCGTACGCCGACACGACCGTCGGCGCCCCCGTGGCCGTCCTCGTTGATGAAGAAGCTGACGACGATGACGACTGCTCGAACGCCATGAGGTTCAGCAGCAGCGGCGCCGTGCGGAACTCGAGTCGGAGCTGGGGGAGGTGGAGCCGGTCCTCGTGCTGCGTCAGCTTCACGGCGAGCGGCACCGGGCCAAGCACCGACGCGATGCCGACCACGGGTTTGCTTCCCGAGCCGCCGCTGCGAGGCTTCTTGAACTGCACGCCCATCCGCTTCAGGTCGCTCGCCGACGGCACGTCCTCCTTCCCGTAGCTCGCGCTCCACTTCTTGTCTTCGGGGAGGATCGGGTACAGCAGCGGCACGAACAGCAGAAGCGGTAGGCGGCGCAGCAGCCGCGCCGCCTCCTGCGCGGTCTCCATCAGCGCGCCGTCCTGGATGGCGCGCGGCGGCGGCTCCCACCGCGTCCGCGCCGCGGTCACCATCTCGTAGAGCAAGTGTAGGATATGGGAGACGCCGTCCGCCGCCGGCAGCACGTCGTCGCTCATGTCGCGGCCCTTCTCGCCAGCGAGGTAGAACAACACGAGCTTCACGAGGAGCACCGGCGGGGCGTATCCGGTTGTCTCGAACTCCGGCAGCTTGCTGGCGGTGATGAGGTCGACGAGGACGAAGAAGGGTATCTGGTTCTCGGCGAGGACAAGGTCGACGGAGAGCTGCGCGGGGCCGAACGGCGTGGCGTGCAGCGACGGCTCGTCACGCCCTGTGGCGACGTTGGCGAGGTGCTCGATGATGAAGCAGCCGTCGAGGACCATCATCTGGATGAAGTCGTCGGCGCCAATGTCGGCGACCTCCTCGCCGACGTACATGGCCCGGGCCTCCTGCTCGCGGGCGGCGACGATGCGGACGTAGTCCTGGATGACGGTGAGGTGGTGCGCCGGGTCTGGGTGGCCACGGGAGATGAGGCCGTTGAGGTAGGCGACCTTGAGCCGCTCGGCAGGGCGGAGGCGCCTGTCCTCGCGGTTGTGGAGCGGGCCGATGGCAACGAACCCCGGCGTGTAGGCGTCAGCGTTGATGTCGCGGAGGTGGACGGGGACGCGGGACAGCCGGTGGCTGCTCGCCGTGGCACGGTGCTGCTCCTCCGCGGCCGCGCCCTCCTGCTTGCGCATCAGGCTCCGCGCCAGCAGCTCCACGTGCACCGTGATGTCGCCGCCGCCACCTCCGACGCCGGCGGCCATGCCCCGGTTCTTCCTAGCCATGCGTGGACCGTAGCCGTAATCCATGATGGTGTGGACGACGGCGCAGTGGGATCACCGTGAAATGCATATGCATGCACGGCTGGCTTCATATATATATAGAGCGGCAGAACGGAATCTGAACCCATAACGCTAGCTAGCCTTGGAGACGATGATGGAATGGACACGCAAGAATATATCTGACTGTCAACAGGATCCTCCTGATGATGGTATGCTTATACAATTATATATGCGTAGCTTCCGTCAGAGATAAAGATGAGCTGGGGAAAAAAGTGATCAGATCAGTGCTAATTCTTTGCTTTACTTGTGCAGGCACATCATAAGAGATTCATAGATCGTCGATCTTTTGTGTGCGCAACGCCAGTTTTGTTATTCGCCATTAGGATGCATACATCACAGATAACATCTCACTTTTCTTTGCGAAATACAGTACAACATAGATGCTCACAAATACGCGCATACACTCAACAACGCGTACACGCACACCCTACCTCTATGAGCACCTCAGAAATACTGAGCCGGCGATTCAGATCTTGAGATTGACGAAATCACTACGGACGCCTCGCTATCGACGGGAACGTCGCCTCCCACTGAAGAATATTCCGCAAAATATGAGAAACACCAGTGTCAAATCTGGGGTTTGAACTCTGGTGGGCTGGGGTACAACCACCCACCTAACCATCCAACCAAGGGTTGGTTCTCATATAACATGTCACGTTACAAATATATACTATCACATAACTAATAATACCTATCTAATCATAATCGTCCGTGTGAGAGGAGAATGATGTCTTCGTCGCCAACACGACCCTCGCTTTACTTGTGTCGGCACATCATAAGAGATCCATATATATCGTCCTCTTTTATGTGCCAATGCCAGCTTTATTATTTATTCTAACCAGGTTACATACATCACAGTCGACATCCATATACCTGTCATCTAGTCTTCCAATTCTGACTCCATGTACAAATCGACGAAAACGTGATCCTTCAAGGTTTGAAAGTTCGAAATTGCTCGAGTGTATGTGAATTGCGCGCTCACGTTATTTCCATCAGTTTGTTCAAGTTTTGGCAAGACTTATATTCTAAAAACCCCTCAAACATGTGAGTCGGTGAGGTCTACACGTGAATAGAAAAATCTCAGTCCTTATGTAGACATAAGTCTCTGTGTAGACATAAACGGGGATCATTTTTGTTGTTAAATTATGAAAGTCTCTGCTGTGATACAATGTCAAGTTTCATGTACCAAACAATAGAATCAAAAGTCTCAACAGATGGAAACAACGTGAGGAATCCACTTATACTATAAGTCAGGGCCATCTTGATTTCTCGGATAGACATAGCTAACTTTTAAGTGAACGTGATTTTGATTATCTCAAGAGGAAGGAAGATCATGAGTAATTTAAGTGTGGCTATGACGGGTCTCGAGAGAGAGAGCAAAACTCTCTTATTGCCAACCACTTCATGCCTAGCAAGATAACTCCAAAATTCACATTTTTTCTAAAAAAAAATAGTTCGGTGGGGCTATCTTGTACCAATAATTAAATAGGCTTATTCAGCATCTTCAAATATGCATGTTGTTAGCATTCATTGGACACTTTCAACCTACACGCCCATGATCAACTCGTCTGTTGTTTCGACATTTTGTCGACACTAAACCACCGACAATCTTCATCAAGGTGATCTTCATCGTAAATCCTACCGACATGTTGTCACCACTTCATACACAAGGATGGAACTCTCCAATGCGTTCTCTGCCAGGCTTTTCCACAAGACGCTTCGTCGGCGGCATATCTTCATCAAGGTGATCTTCATCGTAAATCCTACCGACATGTTGTCACCACTTCATACACAAGGATGGAACTCTCCAATGCGTTCTCTGCCAGGCTTTTCCACAAGACGCTCCGTCGGCGGCATATCTTCATCAAGGTGATCTTCATCGTAAATCATACCGACATGCTGTCACCACTTCATACACAAGGATGGAACTCTCCAATGCGTTCTCTGCCAGGCTTTTCCACAAGACGCTTCGTCGGCGATGCCACCAGCATCACCGATGACATCAACAATGCCAAAATCTTTGATGAAAATTATGTACCAACATCGGCACCACCATTCTGATGATCCCCTACACGACACACACGGTCACATATGTTTTTCTCAATAAGCCCACCTATGACTTTGGCTCTATCTCTACGTCGTAGCTTAATTTCTGAGGCACTGAATGACATGAGGGGACTAGAGGCACCAACCTAGGTGATGGACCATGCATCAAAAAGGCTCTTGATGATGGTCGAGCAGAGTAGACGACAAAACTACATGCCTTCACATCCAGTCGTAATCGTCTGATTTGCTCTTGCTACAACCAAGGACAAATATTAAAGGTATAATTGGGTTAATGTTAGAGATAGAATTGGTTAAAACCATGTATAGTTGTCTTCCATTTGTCCCCCTTTGTACTCATATATACCCCATGAGGGTCAGATCAACAAAAACATTTGTAGGGTACGGTTTCATAATATTTCACACACAAGACTGACCAACACCATGACTTCGTCCTCCTTGATTATTTCGACTACATCTCCGACCGCCGCAATGCCACCACTAAATTATGCATGTAGAGGAGCAGCCCAAGGGCCATCCAGTTAAATTTGTGCGCCACTGCCATATATATCGCTCTACCAGATCTTGATCCACCTCACCGGTTGGCTAGAATGTGACCATGAGATTTCCATATAGAAATATGCAAAATAGTGGGGTGCCTTATGTATTTTCTGTGCATCAATCTGTGGAAAATGTACAAGAATTCTCCCTAATTTTTAATTTGAAATGTGAGGGAGAAAAAGTTCAGTCCTTCGGACATTCTTTTCAGTTCCATGAATGTTCATCTCGATAGCGCATGCGGTCGAGGAGGTGCTGCATGTGGAGTTTGATTGATGGCGTGGGCCACGGGTGTATTTCAGTACTGACGCCAAACTGGCGTGAGTGATTGCAAACGGCAGCACGAATCACTGGACTGCATCTAACGTCTCTAAGCGCGTGCACCGCTACCACCCATGGCACCAAATCCACGTCGATAGAAATATATATGTTGTCGCCTTAGAGTGCGGCATCAGCGTCCGTCTTCGTCACACTCGGGCCCAAGGTCACCTTGATGTTGAATGAGATGAGCGGCTTCTTCGTCTACCGCTAATATTGCGGGGGATAAGCGCGTTTTGTCCCTCACGTAAGAGCAAGCACAATAATAGAGCCGGCAGCCGGCTCTAACGCTCTGCCATGTCACATGTAGTAAGCGTAAAGCCCGCTTTGTACAATTGGTTGGCTTCAATGCTAGCTATAAGCTGGTTTAGTTAAATATTTAATTACTCATAGCTTCACACCTGATTGGAAGACATGGCTGCATGCGCTGCATGCTGCAGTCTCTCTCCTCCTTTTTCCCTCGTAACATGTGTGTAGCCGGGCTGTTAGTGAAGAGCCCGCTTCCCTCTCTCTCCTGCTTTCTCTTTCTTCCACGTAGGATTTTAGTGACATGGCACATGCTATAGCCAGCTGACTGGGCACTATTGTACTTGCTCTAAGTTCTCATCCCCTAATTCATCTCTAAATTCAAGGCCAGCAAGGTGCGCTACTTTCCCTATCATAGGTCAGCTCGGCGGCGGCGGGACCACTATGTGCGCGCCAGTTAGACCTACATCATCATCGACTCACCGCACTATGTCAAGCTACCATGACGATGACACATACCACATACGTAGCTCTGCCTCGAGACCAATGCTTGGATCAGCATGCATATGCTAGGGGCGACGAAGCACTACGGATCCGTCAACAAGACAACAAAGACTATCACCATCGCAGGAGATCGGGACACAGTGACTTGCTCAACCTCTCGCGTCGCATCTTCTTCTCCGAGATGCTCAATAGGACCACCCCTATCCAGTATGTCGCGCTACCGCTGGCCCGGAATGGATGCCCAACTCCGGTATGGGACATTATGCCAAATAAGGACCCCAACCGGAAAGTTATTTCCGGGGACCAGGAAAATGTCCTCCCCTGTGCCCCATCCGTTTCGTTTCCGCGTCGAAATTTCCCGCATGCCGCACTCTTTGCGTGCCTTTCCGCGCTGAAGTTTCACCATGCGGTCAGCTTCTCCCTTCCCTGCCTCCTTCCGCCACCGCATCTCGCCGCCGCGCCCGCTCCCGCCCCCGCCTTCCCCGCACCATGGAAAAGGGTCGCCGCGGCCCAGCCAGTTGATTCCGCCTAGTTTCTGCATCGAGGGAGGAGTGGCGCATCCGCACGCGTTCGTCGCCGCCGCCATGGATCCGGTGCCGAGGTCTTGCGCCAGGCTAGGTCGCACCGGAAGAGGCTGCTCCGGACGGGTCTAACAGCGGAGACGCTCTCATGTTCCTGCGGCCATCTGATCCGTCGACTTCATGCCATGTGCGGGTGACGAGCTCCAGCGTCTCGGATCCAGAATTTAGTTGAGAAGGAAGGGTTCTTTTTTCTCTCGATTCGATATTGATTCAGTAGTTTTAGGTTTAGATGTTAGTGGGTTTGTAGTCTATCTAATTTAGGGGAACTATTGTGTGCTAGATGGATTGTAGCTCGTCCTCCTCCTCCGAACTTGGATGATTCCGATTTCAGAGATTGAGGACATCCCCTTCAATAATGTCATCGAGCACATGGTCATGGCGCATCTCATCGACCAATACGAGACCGGAGGCAAAAGGAAGAGGCGAGGCTCAAAGGTTGGCCGTATTTGCGTTGGTAGCCAAGTGAAGCCCCAAAGGAATCCGGACCGGATCGAAACTTTTCTTGAAACCTACCGGCAGATTGAGGACAAGGACACACACATATTCAGCTCCACAAAGATCTGCTGAACATCAGTATCAATTGTATGGGAAGAAGTAGATTCACGTTTACTCATTTGAGATTGTTGTAATTTAAATCATTTATTTCCATTCGGACCATTTGTTATTGTTTTAATTATTTGAATTTAAACATTTGTTGTAATTTGGATGATTGTATTCTTTGATGTTAAAACATTTATTATGTTAACTTTATATTGATGTTTGATGAAGATTGTGTTGTTTAAAATCATGAATTTAATAGCAAACATGCAAAAATGCTTTTCTGGTACCGGTAACGGTAAGATGGATAGAACATATGTGGTAAACTCGTATCTGGTACCAATTTACCGCATTTGTTCTGCCCTACGTCGCGCGGTACAGAAAACTGATTTCCGGCTCAACCGGATAGAACATATCCGGTAGCAGATTGTGTGGTATCTGCTAGAGATGCTCTAACAAGTGAATATCACAAAGGCTAGATGATGCTCCTACTTGGTGCTCAACTAAGCTAAACTTCATTCCTCTCAAATTTTTACTCAAGAAATGAGAGAGGGACTTAGCAATAGATATTTAATAGATATTTGATTTAGAATTCCCTCAAATTAAGTCCTCAACCCTACCCCGCATTGTCGGATCCTTATATAGGCGTGACCTAGGACCTACTCGTTTATATGTAAAACTCCTCAGCCGTCTACACCGGTTACTCAAAACGTTCTTATCTAAAACAACCCAAATGGTAACATTTGTGGTGCCTCGACAGATCATAAAGGATGGAAGAAGCACATGTCAGTAGCTCGGGATTCCGGTCACACCATTATAGCTTTACTAGTCAACATGGTGCGGCGACACGCCGCACGTCGTGTGGTTATTAATAGCGAAACAAACTGTTATTAGGAGAGTAAATATTAGATGGGTGTCCGTATTTTTTTTGTTTTTGTTTTTTGGCAACAGATGTTTCGACTGGTCGAAATGAATAGGTCCAACAATGTAGTCCGTGTGAACAATAACAAATTTGTATATCACGAGAAAATAATCGTCGAAATTAAGTGGAAGTTGCTCTTATATTTCAATTTAAAAATGTTAAATTCATCGAAATTTGCCGTCTGAAGTATCTCCAAAATTTTAGCAGTTTTAAATGTTCAAATATGTGTAGGTTAATGTATGTATTTTGCCATATGTAGCTCCATAATCAGTAGAAGTGCAACAATTAAATATTTTGTAAATTCAACTTCATTAATCGGCGAAATTAAGTAAAAGTTGCTCTTATATTTCAATTGTAAATTTGTTGAAAATTGTCGTGCGGCGTATCTCCCAAATTTTAGCACTCTAAAATGTTCAAATATTTTTCATGTTGGACACATTTAAAGTTGTTGATTTCCCAGTATTTAGCAACTCAAAAAGGCAAAAATTAAAAAAAAACTGACATGTGGGTCCCACCGTGACGGCATGATGACGTCACAGTGTGGAGATCTGGCTGGAGTCTCCCGCGGCGGCGTCGACCACGGCAACGCGGCGCCACCGCGAGACGGGAAGCGCGTGTGCGCGCATCGGACGCGGGCGAGGCGTAGGTGGCGGTGCCGCCCCGTTTGGGTCGCCGGAGCGGCCGCGGCGGCGCGCAGACGCGGCTTAGGGCTGCAGACGCGGCGGCGTTAATTCCGGCGGCTCGGCGGCGTCCCGGCACGCGTCCGTGAGGCCGATCGAACGGCCAGGGTTTTGGGGAGGACGTGAACACCAGGATGGAGGGTGAATCTGTTGTACTTTTATATACTAAGGCATGATATGCTTGAAAAAGGGCATAACAGAAACGAATAACATTGGTAGTCACATGTGGCGCAGCCGAGATTTCCAAACACTCAACAAAATGCGACATGTTCCGAGGGTAACATCGCGGTGAAGAACAGGTGATACCACTTTGATAGACTGGGACTTTGCCAAGAAAATAACAGAATTGATTCTCGGAAGCAGTGCTTCATGGACCAGTTATATTGATTCTGAAGCACAACACTTAGGGCAACCTTCGAGGACAAGGTCTCCTAACTAATTTGGAAATAGTGGCCAATTTATGTAGCATCGAGCTCAACACCAATCATACTTATTTGACGCTCTATGAGGCTCAACATTACAAGCTGCAGCAAACGTAACAGAGGTCACAGCGTGTCATACAGAGCTAACGTTTTTTTTTTTTTTTGTTGCCTATAGACAATGTTAGGGTTGTATAATAGCTAAGTTACCACCTCACTATTTTTCTTCATTAACTATTATGTCACATCAGCAAAGTACCTATAACCTATAACTATAAGATCGTGCTACGAAACTTGCATTGCCATATGTATTGACACAAGGATGACCAGTCGTACCTACATTATAACTTCATAAAATTCTAGCGATGAGGAAACTGAATCTGACTGGCTTGTAGACATGCGGCACATCAAGTCTAGCACCACGTACCACTTAAGTCGTCATATGTCATCCTGTCTAGTTCATCGTCTAACAGCAAGGGTTTTTCCACTTACTGATATCGCGCGGCTTGTGGCACCCTACTAAAGGAGGCCCAGACGATTAATGGTATTTGAATGCTGCGTAGGTCTGGACTACGGTGGAGCAACGGAGATGAAGGTGACCAAGGCCAGGAACTCGGCGAGAAATGTGAAGTATTTCCGGTCCACGTCGACCCATCTGTCGTCTCTCCGGCTCCTCAGCAAGTCAATCATGTTGATCAGGTAGCTCTGATACATCTTACCGGTACCCGTCGCCTCACTCGCCGCGCCCACCACCCGGAAGAACCTCGCTGTCTGCTCCATGCTCTCGTTGCCGCCGAGCAGCAGCACCCCCTCATCCACCAGCAGGCGCACGTCCTCGGCCGACTGAACCAACTTCCCCATAAAGGCAACGTACGAAGACACGTCCTGTGACTTTGAGAGTGAGGCCCCCTGCGACGACTGCTCGAACGCCATCAGGTTCAGCAGTAGCGGCCCCGTACCGTAAGTCGAGCTGCAGCTGCGACAGATAAAGCCGGTCCTCGTGTAGCTTCACGGACAGAGGGACCTCGCCCCATCACCGCCGCGATGCCCCTCAACGGCGAAGGCACGAACCCGCGCGACATCTTGATCTCCACCCGCATCCGCTTCACGTCGCTTGCCGACGGCACGTAGTCCCACCGCGTGTGCCTCCTGGGGCCCTCGGGGAAAATCCGGCGCAGCCGCGGCACCGTGAGGAGGGACGGTAGACTGCACAACCGCCGTCTTATCCCCTGCGCCCAGCTGGCACCGTCCTGCATGGCGCGTGACGGCCGCTCCCACCGCGTCCGCGCCGCCGTGATCATCTCGTGGAGAAGGTGTAGGATGTGGGACACCCCGTTTGCGGCCGGCAGCGCCTCGCTCATGTCGCGGCCCCTCTCACCAGCGAGGTAGAACCTTCACGAGACTACTCCCGCAGTTTGGTAGCCTCCATAAGGTCGACGAGGATGAAGAAAGGTATCTGGTTCTCGGCAAGAATGAGGTCGACCGAGAGCTGCCTCGGGCCAAAGGGTGTCCCATGCAGCGACGGGTCGTCACGCCCCAAGGCGACGTTGACAAGGTGCTAGCTCGATGATGAAGCAGCCGTCGAGCACCATCATCCGGATGAAGTCGTTGGCGGTGATGTCCACCACCTCCTGCCCGTACATGGCCCGGGCCTCATGCTCGCGGGCGGCAACGATGCGGATGTAGCCCTCGATGACACGGAGGTGGTGATCCCGGTCCAGGTGTTCGCGAGAGATGAGGCTATTGAGGTAGGTCACCTTGAGCCGCTCGCCAAGACGGAAACGCCGGTCGCCGCGGTCGTGGAGCGGGCCGATAGCGACGAACCCCGGCGTATACGCGTCGGCGTTCTTGTCACGGAGGTGGACGGGGACGCGGGATATATTGTGGGTGCTAGCCGTGGCCCGGTGCAGCTCTTCCGCATCAGGCTGCGTGCCAGCCGCTCCACGTGCACCGTGGTATCGGCCCTCGGCATGCCTCGGTTCCTAGCCACGACAGAGCAGCGCACGCTTCTGGAATCACCGTGAAATGCATGCACGGCTGGCAACTTATAGAGCGGCAGAACGGAATCTAGCTTGGAGACGATGATGAAATGGACGCACAAGGAAAAGAGGATCCTCCCTATGGTATGCTCATACTTTTATATATACGTAGCTTCCGTCAGAAATAAAGATGAGCTGGAGAAAAGGTGATCAAAGCATCGATATGTGCTACTGTAGTTCTTTGCTTTACTTGTGCAGGCACATCATAAGAGATCCATACATCGTCTCGTCTCTTTTGTGTGTGCAACGCCAGCTTTGTTAATTGTTCTAATTAGGTTACATACATATCACAATGAACATCTATACTTGGGGGCACAGATCATCAGGGCCGCCGCTGTTGCTACTGATCTCTCTGCGCCGCCTCGCGCTCGTGCATATGTCCAAGCAGGGCTCCTTCAGGGCCTTGTCGGTGTCAAGAGGAGGAGGTGGCACTCCGAAGTTGAACTGAAACGAGCAACATCGTGGTGAAATCGACAGCTTCTTTGCGGCATTGTGGCCGCAAAAGGGATGGAAATGAGCAGGCATATGGTGGTGTTGTACGTGAGATTTTGTTTTAGCATAATATGTTGTGCACTCCTGAATTTGTATTACCTGGCAGCTATAGTCTTCAAAATTTGGCTCCATATATAAATCGACGCCCATGTGATCCTTGAAGAAGGTCTGAAAGAGAGGGTTGCCTTTTAGAAAGAGCCTTTGTACGCTTCTAGGTGAAGGAAGTAATTTTTTTAAGCTGCTTTGAGGGGTTTAAACCTAGCCATTCAAGGAGCATTTCATGCTGAATCTGGTATAATTTTGGTTGAGGAAAAGGCTTTCAAGATCTATCATAATGATGCAACATCAACGTTTTTCATGCAGGTCTTCGTAGGCAGATCATAAAATTCCAGTTTACTAAATTGATATCACGATCGTTTTGGGATAAATCTCTGTAAAAGACTAGAGAGAAGTAAAAATGTGGACATATAAGGCATGAAGCCATAAACACACCTGGGTTGGCAGTTTGCAAGTGTTGATACAAATACCAAGGCATTTGCTCTCTTCCAGATATTTGCACTTCTCAACGAACACCTGACAATTTTCATATTGATAATTAGAAATTCATAGTGAACAAAAACTGAAAATAGAATGCCGAAAAGATAAATACCCCACTTGACAACGATTTCCCATCAGGCAGTGTCACAGAATTCACTGAACATGAGCCCATCAGCCATTTGCATGAAAGTGATGTTGCTCTAGCTTCACGAGTCACGTAAATCACAAGAAAGGTAAGACCACCGACCACACTAAAAGTTAAGTGTTCAGTTCATCTCTACATGGAATTTAGTCTTGAAAGTATTACTGGGAGTGCCGCCTAAAATTTCTGAGTTGCAATGAACTCACCAACCATCATCGCAGCAAGTTGGCCATCAGCAATTGGTGCAAAAAGAGCTTTGAAAAGGACTAGCAAGAGAGGTGGGAACAATGCCTGGAGTACTCGGACCTGAAATTTGCAAGCACAGAGGATACAGAGATAAATAAATGACTTTAGATTTTGATTTATGTAAATGTGGCAGAAGAGGGAGTAGAGATGAACAAGGTAAGTGTCATACAGCTGATTGCTCAGTCTCCAAAGCGCTCTTCCCCTTGATCATGAGGCGATTTGCAACTTCGATCAGCCCAGCGTATCCAGCAAGGATTAAGTGTCGCTCGACAAGTCACGACAAGTCGCACGACTTGTCTACTTGTCGGTACCCCAGCGACAAGTTCAAAACCTCGACAAGTTGCGACAAGTCACGACTTGTCGCGCGACTTGTCTACTTGTCAGTACCCGAGCGACAAGTTGCGACAGGTCGACTCGTAATCCTTGGTATCCAGGCTTCTGAGAATCCCATCCAACCTCCTACAGCTTTATATACAGATAATGAGAGAAATTAACAGATGTAACAAGCACAACAGCAGTGAAAACGGTGGGGGTTCAGTGTCATTTCATCACGTTCTATCCAAATACCAGCAGAAACTGAAACATGTTGCATGCGAGTCGAGAATTTAGGCTCAGACTATCTAGTTTATCAGCCACTTACCGATATGACATTGCCAATTTATGTATCGTATCATTATTTCTGCAGTCAACCTCATCAATCGAGAATCATTTCAAACCGGAGAGGAGATAGGCAGCTAGGTAAGGAGGAGAATGGGGGACTGGCGTGGTGGAGAGGTGATAGGAAGCTAGGTAGAGAGGATAAGGCGGGCAGGTGGATCGATGGAGCTCGCCTCCACCATCTTGGCCCGGAAGAAGGCGAGGAGGAGGTCGTCGGCGAAGGAGGGCCGGTACTCGCCGCTGTTCCCCGACAGCGGCGTCGTTCCCACCTGCAACAGAGGATAACAAACGGATCAACAAACGGTGGTACCACGGCGGCCAGGGCATGGAGGCAGGGACACCTAATAACGTACCGGCGGCGAGGAGCAGTGGAGCCGGGAGGCAGGCCGGCGGCTGGGTCCCTGCGTTGGGGATGGCGAGGAGAAGGAGGCGCGAGGCGGGCGAGGTGGAAGGGCGGGGAGGAGGTGGCGGTGGAGACGGCTCGCAGTGGGAGTCGCCATGGTCGCCGTGGACGACAAGCGCCGGCGAGCTCGGTTGCGGCAGAACCGTGCGAATCAACCAGTCAGTGCGTGGTGGATAGCCGGCGGAACTCCACAGGTCAGCGTCTCTCTGCCAGGCCCATATGTCCTTTCGGCCCAACAAATAGACCGGCCCTTTAACATCTGAATGAAAAAACAGAGACTACTAGAATTCCAAGAGAGAAAGACTACCACAAAATTGTCTGAACAAACTTACAAATTCCTGCCAGTAAGAAATACTACAGCCTATAAATGTCTAAAGCAGAAATAGTTCACTCGAAGACATCCGGAATTTACATAAAATAAGGGGAAACTTTAGGTTTCAGCCGTTATATGTGCAGATTTGTAGCAAGTCTTAACAGTAGCTGTTCCAGGTCACACCCACGGTTGATTCAGAGAAGCCTGAGCAAGACTCAACAGCACTCCTGCTGAATATGCCAAGCAAAACTAAGATGCCTTAACAAACTATTGGTCATACAGGCGACTATAGATCAAAGGAGTACTGGCAGTCAGTCGACTGGTATCGAATAAAGCTTGAAACAACAACTCCCAGAATTTCGCTGATCAGATTAAGCTAATCAAGGAACTCCCAACAAGCAAAAACTTCTCCAAGATATCTTCCCAGAGTCGAAAAGAAGTGTTGCCAATCCTTATGCCGGTCAGCACACTCTGAATAGATACTGAAGATTGATTCATCTTGATAAATCCTCACAAAAGAAAATACCAACTTGACAAAACAAATATAGGTAAGCTATAATAAAGTTGAGGGTTATAGGTTATTACTACATCTGATCGTCTGGATGAACTTGACAGCAACCAGTAGCTAACAAGTATAGTTCCTTTAGATATACTACTAATTAAATTTGGCAGTGTGAAAGGAAGGAAAGAGTTGTAACTTGACTATCTTGGACTGGCTCTCAGGAGGCCTCCATTATTAATTCATTTGTCCTTACAAGAACTCAGTTGGTCTTGTTTGTGGATTGGAGAGTTAGCAATAGATGCAAGATCAACAGTTGTTTCATTCAAAACAAAAAAAATTGTCGTAGAGAGAAAAAGAAATGGAACATTCCTGACAAAACAGAGTGCTGAGTTAGATCAGTACTCTTTACTGTCATCATCTGGAGCTTAATACATCTACCTTCATAACGGTAAAGCAACTTTGTTTTTTACAGAATATACTTGAACAGAAACAAAACACGAGTCTAGATTATATGTGGCCACACACGGACAAAACTGTTTATACAAACATAAAGGAACAAAAGGAAAATTAAATCCTATAACTATCACCCTAATGACCTCTACATCTCTAGCAAACAAAACATCCGTACAATAAATTTCTTATTAGTATAACTTAGCAACAAAAGAAACCTGACATCATGGTTCTTCCGCAACTACAGACAAAAACTATTTCTAAGTTGTGGAGCTACTACAGTACTGTATTAATGTAACTTACAGCTAAACACTACCAACTGAAACACCAAATGACAGCACAGAAATGTTTCTTGCATAGCCATGGCTATAAATAAAAATGATTGATACATTAAATGATGAAATGAATCACACATCAAATTCTGCTACAAAATTGACAATTCCAAACTTCCACAAGCTGCAGACAAACAGTAAATTTGACAGAATGCTTAGCTAGCCATGTGATTAATCCAAGTTTTCGAAGTAACCAAAGTTTCAGTTACATATAAAATATGGTCTTTTCATTTACCTAATGGAAAAAAATGGAGTTCCAGATTTTCAGTTCTTCATCCAATCCTAGACTCGCAATTTCACCCAATTCAGCAGTGCCTTCTAATCACCTGAATTTCTTGCAAACTCAGTCTAAATCTAAGTGACACTGTTTATCCAAGATTGAGGCATTGAACAAACGTGAAAATGGGCCGCCTTCTACTACTTTCAGATTGCCCAAGGTAAAAAATAGGCTAGGATCTGAAGAATGGGAAGGATGGTATGACGGAGACACTCGGTAGTTCTTGAAAGGTATAAGCACCGCAACATCAACGTGAGGTTGGCAGTAACATCTCCTCACTTTGAGAGGCTGAGACCTGAGAGCACGATTTTGGTCCGCAATGGTACATCTAGAAACGGAGGAACAAGAAACGAACAGAGAAGGCAAAAGGCCACAACAGGGGAGAATTTAGGGCACCGGAAAATGGAAGAGAACTGCACACCCCAAGTGTACTTTCTCATCAAGCACATGCTTTGGTTCCTTCCCCTCTGTCACCGTAAGTGGTGTTGGTGCCTTGCAGACTGGAAGGAAAACACACACATGGGAATTGCTAACCATATGTTTCCCTCGAGCAGGAAAGAAGTTTGACCTTCAATGAAGTGAGTTCTCAATAACAGCAAGAAAACATACTGGAAATGCTAATCTCACCTGTATGTAACAAGCTCCATCAGTGCTACTCATAGCATAGAGTATGAGACTCCTGTCATGAGGCTCGAATATCCGCTAAATAACATAGCATCAGCCATCTCAAATTTCCCTTTTTTTAGGACTTGAGATTTACCACAAATTCTGCACTCCGAAAGTAAATCCACTTTGCATGGATAGCAGATCAATGAGTATGGCATATGCTAAAGTGCATTTGTATGAAGGAAAGATTATATTAGTATTCATTATGCTTCTTGGGAAAGAACACATATCAATACTTCCCAGTTCACAATCAGAAGCCATTATCACTACGAATGCAACCAATTCTGCTAGACTACTTGGTCCACCTTTCCTCTGTATGAACTCAATGAAAGAATGAAGAACCTTCTTCTACAAGCAAGTATTTTGCATTTATTATACCGGTAAGAAGGCCAGATCGCAAGCAACTAATCAACTGTAAATTCCGAGGATTTATCTCAATGCAATGTATCAACTACTCAACTGAGGCTGACTCAACCATCAACTGATACCTTGCAGGGAGCGATTTTATATGATTCTGATATTTGCCGTCCAGTGAAAATAGGGACATCACCAACAACTTAGTTTTAGTTTCAAGTGAGATGCTCTTCCCATCAACTTTAGACAAATAATTTTTGGCCTTCACGATCTCACCTTTTCCCAACAACTTTCTGATAATAGCATTTAACAGAACAGAGCTCGGAGTACAACCACTATTCTCCCATGATGTAAACATACGATCAGCTTCTTCCAACAATCCTTCTTTCAGAAGATTTTGTATCATTACTCTGTAAGTAAGAGTGTTAGGTACCAATCCATTGGCAGATATCGCAGCAAACAGAGCATTAGCTTCTTCTCTTCTCTTAGCCTTGTACATTGTCTTAATCATAGTATTGTATATGTTAATAGGGAACTTCATATTCATTGCACCCAATTTCTGGAACAGGACTATTGCTTCATCAGTGTAATTATCTTTACAAAGTCCTCTAAGAATTCAACGGTATGTGGAAGGGCTCACGGTCGTTCCACTTTCAGTCATCTCCTGGAAAATATCCGCAACGTATTTGCTTCTTCCATGCTGGCAAAGGGAGAGCATGAACGAGGTGCGAGTAGCAATATCTGGCATAATACCCTGGCTTCTCATTTCTCTGAATATTTTAACTGCCTCTTCCACAAGCGCAAAGAGAAATATCCATCGAGCATGCAATTAAATGTCACGATGTTGGGTCGAACACCATTATCGACCATCTGCCGAAGGAACGACTCTGCCTTTTCCATCGATCTGGCCTTGCACAATGCATTAATAATTGAGTTATGTGTCACCACATTAGGCACAACCCCTTGCCCCAACATCTCATGGAACAAATCACCTGACTTGCTTATTTCCCCTTCTTTACAGAAGCCATGGATGAGTGTGTTATATGCCACCACATTGATGGAGAGGCCAGCTCCTGCTTTCCTCATCATCTGGAACCAGTCGAGCGCCAGCTGGCTCCTGCTATCTTCACATAATCCCTTAAGCACTTTATCCGGTTGAAGACCATTGTCAACCATCTGCCGAAGGATCGACTCTGCCTTGTTCAATGATCCGGCCTTGCACAACGCATAGATAACGGAGGTATGTGTCACCACATTAGGCACAACCCCTTGCCCCGACATCTCATGGAACAGATCGCATGCCCTGCTTACTTCCCCTTCTTTACAGAAGCCCTGGATGACTCTGTTATATACCACCACCACATTGTTGGAGAGGGCAGCTCCTGTCATCCTCATCATCCGGAGCCACTCGAGCACCCGCTGGCTCCTGCCATCTTCCCATAATCCCTTGATCACTGTGCTGTATGGGAATACACAATGCGGAAGGCCAAGCTCGGACATCTTATTGAGCAGCACGTCGGCAGCCTCATCTGTTTGTTTTGCGTCGCAGAGGCACCGGAGGACGGTGGAGGCGACGTACCCGTTTGTCTTGAGGCCCGTCCTGAGGATGCGGCCGAAGAATGCGAGGCCTAGGTCAGGGCGACGCGCGCGGCAGCAGCAGTCCATGAGGACGTTGTAGGTGCAGATCGAGGGCGCCGCCACAGCCAGGCCGGCGACGCGGCTGAAGAGCGCGACGGCGAGAGCGGGCCCGTCTGTGAGAGGCGCGGAGGGCGGAGCACTGGCGAGGGCGGCGAGGAAGTTGTTGAGGGGGCGGTCGGGGACGGGGTCGGCCTGCCGGAGCAATTCGTCGAACAGGTGGTGTGCGTCCTCCGGGCGGAGCGCCCCGGCGCGGACCCGCTCCGTGGCCTCGGCAAAGGCGGCGGTGGGAGTCTAGCAACCCGAGGGAGGCGAGGTGGCGGCGGAGGAGGATGGGAAGGGGGCGGTGGTGGTGGAAGAGGAACGGCGGCCGCAGCGGCGGGCCTTGAGCGCGACGGAGTAGAGGCGATGCATCGGCGGAGTAGACTGACTGAGCGGATCCGCAAATTATTGCAAAGTTTAAAAGTTTCTGAAAGATTGCACAAAGCGGCCATATGAATAAGCCCAGCCGACGAAAAAGTAAGAGCAAAAGACTGACTACCCGTGGCCGTGGGCCATCAATCGAGTTCATTCAAAAATCAAAATCCATATGACTAGAATGGAGCACATGTGGATTTAATAAACATCTCGATGAATAACCTGTAAAAGTTGGCCGGCTCCTGATTTGATAAACAATATCATTTCGACAATTTCAAATTGCCCAAAAGAAAGTACAGACACCCTTTCTTTTCGCAAAATTTTGTACGTGTAGTTAAGCTTTGCCACATTGTCTCTTGAATGTAGGGGGGGGGGGGGGGGGGGGGGGGGGGGGGGGCAGCCCCAGTGCAGTCGCTCCCGCTTGCGCAGGGTCCGACCACTTTGGGTCTATAGTACGCAGCCTTTCCCTACATTTCTGCAAGAGGCTGTTTCCAGGACTTGAACCCGTGTCTCTTGAATGTATAAGAATGAAAATTTGTCACTGCGCCCTCGACAGACTGAAAAATACAAGAAAAATTTATCACTTGAAAAGGTCCGCAATAGCGGGCAAAGGCACACACGAAATACCATGCCTACCCTCTGAAGAACCGCATAATCACAAGGGTCAGACCCACTTATGGCCGCTTGCGAAAGCCCTCTGTGATCGGGGAGGCGACCCGCCATGCCCAGAGTGGACCGTGCCGGAGGAGAAGGCATATGTCCTGACACACCTAGGACAACTTCATGTCCCCACACGATTCACTAGTTGTACCACTTATAGAGACGCAGCACCGGCAGGGGCCGTCTGAAAGGGAGCCGATAAACAATTACAATAAGAAGAAAAGATGAAGGGCCAAATGAAAACATGACACGTTGAACTAAAGGTCCCAAGCACCGTCCGACTTTGTGGGCCAGAAGATAGGCAAGAAAGAAGGTTCACATGTAGAGACGGAGGGTATGTAACGATTCATCGTCACTGAACCACCGAAGACGCAAATGAACATGCATTATACGAAGAAACACAAGAAATGGCAGTGAAAAGGGCAAGAGCACGAGGAAAATAAAAATTCTTGTCTCAACTAATAATAGAGCGTTTTTCATTTGTGACAAACCTTCTGAGTTTTCCATCTATACATATATGATCATTTAAGCTTGTTACAATTGTCATAAGCTCTAGGAAGCTCGTTTTCAAATTTTGAAATGGTATATAATTTATTAAAATATCTTCGTTTTTTTGGGTACCCCACATCTGCCTTTTATGTGTAGAGCTCAACTAACATCTATTTCTTTGAAAATATATACGGCACTACTAGATATGTATATGTTTTTCATATATCTCTTTAATCCGTAAATGAAGTTGTTAAATTTCCTGAAAATCAAGCTCCTTTGAGCTCGAACTCCAGAAGAGGTTTTTGCAACTTATTAAGCTTTTTGATTGTACTGTATGTTACCAATACCAACCATGGTTTATTCTTCTGGTGTATGGATGTGTGTCGTGTACATCATTTTTTGTATTCATCATCAAATAGTAAACTCCAGCTAAAGCAGAGTGGATCATTCTTCTATGGTACTCTACGATCCAACAGCCTTAATACTTTTATTTTGATGCCAAAAGGCCATCAGATGGTGCTTTGGGATGCCAAAAGGCCATCACCTCCCATCCATCAGTTACTTATAATACGGTCAAAAAATAGATATTCAAGAGGCAACACAACAAAGATTCCAATTCTCACACCTGCCCACACACAGCTCCTTCAGGCTTTTCATGGGAGAGATGGATGGCAGATGGATAGAGAGGCAGCAAGCCAAGTCATATCAGCTGAAGCATGTAGGCAGGCTGCAGCAAGCAATTGCAAGTACACACAATGCAAGTCAAGCCAGCCATGATACATGCATATATATAGTCGTACGATGCATACATATGATCGAGGAGGAGCTGTTGCTGATACATTTGCATTGCAAAAGCGCGCAGTACATGTCCTCGTCTTACCACTGTACCTAGGTCATTGCCATGCTGCAACCTGGGCAAAAATTAATGGCGTCTTGGCTGGTGGTAGTGGTACTGCCTGGGGTTGATGTAGACGGTACAGATGGACCGATGACCAAGAAGAGATCTTCCTCTCATGGATTCTGATCTAAAGCGTGTCAGCCTCAGCTCAGCTTCTTCTTGCTCAACCTTATTCCTTGGGTCACTTCTCACTTGTTGGCGCCATCTCTTACTAATGACTACTAATTACGCATGCTAATTGACACCACATTACACACGTCGATGCTGCAAGTAAATAATTGGCAAAACAAAAGCTTCTCAATTACCTGAATGAATTAATGAAGGTATTAGAGTGGTTGATATGCAGACTAATCGAGAGGTGGTAGTAGCAAGCTGCAAGAGTTTACCAGATGAGGGCTAGTTCTAGTCACACTGCTGAAAGTAGCTCATCCAGTGATTCAACACCTCTTCCTGCTGCCTTGGCACTTGCTGCATCACAGGGCCGGCGACATCCTGCAAAGAAGAGGAAATTGATTTATTGTTGGGTGGCTACAACTTTCAACACAAAATAGCATGGGATCGTCCATGACACAAATGGATATTTGATCTTTGACCTGAGCAAGCCCTGTTGATACTTGAGCCTCAGCAAGTGAAGCAGTGGCAGCGGCTTGGCACATCCACTGCACAAGCTCATGTGGGGGCATCTCTGCCATTTTTACCACCTGAATTTCAAACACAAACACCACCGTTAATAAGTGATGTAGCCAAAATAGAAAGACAAAAAAATCATCAGGTCTAGATAGATGTCTGCTTTTATTTGTTTCAGGATGATGCTATCAGAGAGGGGGTGTACTACCATATTATGCTGCTTCAGAATCTATGTCAAGTCTCGTTTAGTTACCTGTGGAGCATCTGGATGGCATATGTTGCCGTTGTTCAGTCCGAGCTCATACACCATAACTGGGTTCAGAGTGGCGAGCCTCATCGACAGAAACTGAATCCAAACAGTTTAAAATTCAGTTTAACCTTGAAACGTCGTTACAGAATTGTGTGTTGTAAGCTATGTAAATTTCTTATTTACCTCCACTTGCCTCTGAAGAGATTGCATGTAGCTGATGATCTCATCCAGCAGAGCCTTCCCTGTCAGCTACATATGCACGCAATTTAATCATGAACCAGATAGCTACAGGTAACTCGGAACAAAACTCTGGCCAATCAGGGCCTAATTAATCAACTGATTACCTTGTCACAACCAGGAACCAGGCTCTGCAGCATCTTCATTTTCTCACTGATCTTCTCCCTTCTCAACTACATCATTTCAGAAAGCTTATGCTACCATTCAATCTTCCTTAACATCACGAAGAACTGTGATTTTGTATGTTTATTTGAGCATGATTAACTAGTACATTCAGATTAGGCAAGAGAATAGATAAGCAGACGCATACCCTCTCTGCAACGCTGTGGCTGTCTGTGGCTTGACCCCTCCTAGCCCTCACATGAACTAGATTCCTTGGCGCGGCTTGCCACGCGCCACCCGCCGTTGACACTGGTTTCCGATTTGCAAAACGTCATGATAAACATTCTTAATATGACATTATCGTCAATAACTATTATACATAGTGGCATTATAGGTTTATAGCAAAGCACAATGCTCTTAGATATACTAAGTCTACATCAAGAAGTCTCCAGGATAGATATGTTCTTCATTACAACAGTTACAATCATCACCGGTATTCAAATTGTAGAACGCACGATAAACATCATAAATATGACACGGTGGTGAAATAACTACTATACACAACACTGGAATTACAGATTTAGAGCAAAGAAAATTGCTCTTACATACACACAAGTTGACATATATAAGACACCCGCCTCTGGTAATCAATTGGTAAAACGATATGGTATCCATCATTAATGACGCGTCTAACGACTAAATATAATTACCATAAGATGCACAGATCAATCAGAGGATAGAGATGAAGTAGCGGGGATAAATAAACCTGAGATATCTGTTTCAGAAGATATAAATAAGACACCAATTCACAATAGTATATAGATTTTCATATCTATGGTCACAGGGATTGAAGACAAATTCAAAGTGGCAACCAGCCCTACACATTTATTTAAAACACTCCACATATCGATAAGAAGACCATGTCCTACAATGTCAATAAAAGGGCAATGATAAGAAAGCGACATCAGAGACATCAGAGTCAAATGATCAGAGAGCAAACTGTCTACATTTGCACTCTACAGTTAAGTGAGATATCCATACAGAGTATTAAATACAATAGCATAATACATAAGTTCAAATAGAGATGTGTAACTCAAAATGAACTATGAGAAACATTAGATGGTCATAGTTTACACGCGGTTGACTAAGGATGGCACTTTACTCAAAAACCACATAGACATCCACCAAGTATCATGACCAAATAGTTAACATGTAAGACTGTAGGAACGATATTATGATGGCGCACAAAAGATATATGCACCGAACATAGGCATCCAATATATAGCAATGATGAATAATACGTTTTAAACTGAAAACCGGATGTTCTAAATCAAATTAAAGCAAATGAAAATAAATAATTCAACACTGACAGTACTGAAAATGCAACAAAACAGAACCATGTGTTCATCATAATGCAAACCAAAATATGACCCAGTCGGATATATATGATCATATGAAATGTGTTTACTGAAAGCGAAGAGATCCTAACTAATCAACTCGGTGTTTCTAAAGTGGAAAGATAAATTGTGCCATATCGCTGACAAAGGTGGCTTTATACACAACTAAATCTACCAAGGTAAGAAATATGCATCTCATCCTATTCACTGGCTATGTTTTAACATTTAATAAATTTTCAATTATTTTGCACAACAAATTTTACAGAGGCACACGGCAAAGGAACACAAAACAATGGTAGACTCTAAGAACATGTATACATGGGTCCTTTTCTTATTCATGTCTCGTGAGTGAAATCTAAATCTAAAAAATATACATCAAGTGAACGACAGGATAGGCAACCACATTGTGTGCTGCCTAGCTAATTACCAGCCGTGAATCAAATGCCCAACTGGAAAATCAGTCAATTAGCTTAAAATGTAAATAATCAGTGTTTCACTCAGCCACTGCGGACATGCACCAGGTACAAAGGCATTGCTAATCTACCCTGATCCTCGCTGCACACAAGCACGGATAACACAAACACGGGATAAACCTAGTAGTTTAGGCAGATTGGAACCTGAACCTCTTCGAGACCAGCTGTGCGCAGATGAAGGTTGTCTCTTGGCAGAACTACCTGGAAATAGGAGAGGACGGAGAAACAATCAAAAAACAGTGGTCATGAAAAGAATCAGATAGCTACCTAAAAGAAAACCACCTGGATATAGCAGGTGACGGAGAAACAGTAAAATACAGTGGTCATGAAATGATGAAAACAGATAGCAAAACTTGGAGCAGATATAGCTAACCTGCTAAATTTGTCCTATCCAAGTGAACTGATGATTCAATCTAGGTCTAGTAGCAGTGACATTGGATGTGAGCCTCAAAAGAGACGTGTGGACCTTGAATACATATATTTACAATTTGTTACCCACTCTACCAAGGAACATTAGATAACCAAGAAATCTTCAGTTCGGATGGAGGATTAATCCAAGAGGTCGCAAGCTATATCGAACCACACCTTAAATTCAAACTTCACAAAGTAGGCCTGCCAAATAAATATGTATACTGTAAGTAAAATTGCACAAAGCAAACCTGGCAAAGAAACACACGACCAAAAGCAAGAGAAATAAAAAAAATCAAATGACACCAAATCATGTCTCATTTATTTACAATCTGAGTAATGCAAGCCAAATATATTGGTCGATAACAATTAAAACGGAGCACTGCATGTACTTCACATATAAAACAAAAAATGTAACATGAATGCTAACTATATATGAGTAGATTCTAAAAATATTGATAAAAGCCATAATTCTGGAAGATGTTGCAACAGTAACGTGAATCCAAAATTTAAGACTGTCTTTTTAATGCATCTATGACTTCATTACACAGGCGAGTAATAGGAACAAAGCTGTGCACAAATTGCAAAGATGGCATTAAAATACAGAACACACACATAAGTGCCAGAAATATAAAGATACCACATTAAAAACACATGCTTACACTTTCGTGCATGCATAGAAACTGCTAAAGATCCTTCAATGGGCCTAATGATGTTTCAATTAATCAGAACACTGACAAATGAGAAAATTAAATCTAAGATAACATGAACGATCTCAAGAAAAGAGGCACTGAAGCAATAAGCCCCTCTGATGTAGAAGTTCATGCTAAGCTTCTGAAATTATCTTTTTTCATGAGCGTAAAATTAAACAGAAAGCTATGTAAAGGCAACATCTTCACTATGTCATCAGGGTAAAAGTAAAACAGGCCTGGTAGTGGGGAAAAAGGAAGGGCTGAAATAGAAAGGAGACTCACTTGGCAATGCACGTATGGAAATACATACAGGTAAGGATCTATTCGACACACCGGGAAAGGGGATGATGGAAATTAAAAGGAGTAAGGAAGAGCGCTTTCGGCTGCATTATCTCCTATCTGCTCCAAGCTGCATAATTATTAAGTAGATAGTTAGATGAAAAACCATGGTACTATCAATGTTCACATGAGAACAGTCTATCAAAATTGGAGCACATCGATCATAAAGAGAAGATGCAATCTCTGGTCATCCCAGGATTGTAGTCAACCATATTTAACCAGAATCTAGAGAATATTGTCTAGTTTTAATACATAGTAAAACATGCACAAAACTGAAAAGATAATTCCACAAAAAACACATAGCAGGAGGCCACAACTACATGACAGGATACCACAACAAATTCAGCAGGAACATAAAATAAAAATCAGGGCTGTAGGGAATACTATCGCCTTCTTTACTTTATGCAGCTATTTTCTGAGAAACACCACCCAGCCCTCGAGGTAACATAATTCATTTGCATCAAGATTACAGAATATGTGATAGTAATTAGACCTTAAAAGTGGCTATTTTGTAGACATCACAATGCATATTCTTGAGAAGGCCATTACCAAGAGCTATTCAATTATAATCTTGATCAAAAGGCTACACATTTGCAGGCATATTCTAGATCAAACGAACCACATTAAAATATAGGCATACAAAATAGCTACACATTTGCTGCCATATTCTTGTAGACATTAGAATGCATATTCTTGTAGACATTGCATTCCATACACCAAATAAGAGTAAAGAGCAGAACAACACATAGATACAAACTGCATAAGAAACAAACACACAACCAATGGGAGACACATTCTGTTGCACTTATTGATGAATTGAGAAGGACATTACCAAGAACTTTTCGATTATATTCTAGATCAAACAGCTGGCGCCTTCTGAAGTTTGGATTCAAGACCTTGGAGTGGCGCATCAAGCAAGATGGTGGAGGTGCCCGTGGGCCAGGTGGATGGCATCAACGCCTATAATTGCAGGTTCGTCTTCCTCATTGGCATGCCCCAGTAGCGGCAGTGTCTGGTATATCTTCAACATTGGATAAAAACTAAATAACACCCACTCCATGCCTCTTTGTAACAGACTGCTGCACACAAGCAAACATGTATCAAAATAGTACCCCATTTGTTGACTCCATCCCCATTTCAAGTCCTCAATGACTGAATGGTCATCAAGTCCTCAATGCATGATCTGACCTGACGGATTTAGTAAATATTGAGCACAATCATCAACTACAGAAGTCTAAATGTTGAATCATAATTACTGCAGATCTGCAGCTGCACACTTTCAAACAAACTTCCATGCCGTATAGATGAGTTACCTTCTTGGCCATGACCTCCTGGTAGTTCTTCTTGGAGCATTGCTGCAGCCTGCAGCCTCCACGGTGCTTTTCGATTATCAGCAACTGGTTCTTTAGGCCTGTGCATGGACAGAAAATAGGCAACGGATAGAATAAAAACAACACCAGAACAAAGAAGAAAAAGGGATAAAAAGAGATGAAGGAGTTCAGATAGAAAAGAACAAAACAAATTAGGAAAGCCTAACAGCAACAAATCAAGGACGAACACAACGGGAAGACCCAAAATAAAAGAAAAAACAAACCCGGCAAAGAAAAGAAGAAGCAACCAACTCAGAAAAGGCAGAATACAGAACCTGGAAAGAGCAAGAAGAACATCTAGAGAGAAAAAAACGCGAAGGAAGCCAAAACACAACAGAGGATGAAAAGGGATTTCCTCACAGAATCTGGAAGCATGAAGAAGAATAAATCCCAGATAGAAACAAAGGCCAAGGAGCAACCGAAAGCAGAAGGAAAACCTAGGATCGAAACAAACAAAGAAGAATAATAATAACCAGAGAATGGAAGCAGGAAAAAGACCAAATCCCAGGATAAACCATGAGCTCAGCTCAGCAGTTTGATTCTCGATCCATTTAGGTAATGATAAACCATGAGCTCGAGTAGCAGCCAACCATTCGGTTATACTTGATCCATACAGTAGTGTGGGAGGTCAGAGGTTCAGCAGCGCCTACAGGCTACTTTAGTTGTTCTCAGCTTCCCCTAGAATAAATAAATAAAATTTGAGATCGAATGGTCATAGAAAGTAGACTAAACTGACCATTGAGAGCAAACCTAACCAAATTTCTTAATTAGGTTCAGAACAGTACTTCTTACTGAACGTATCGACCCACTTCAGAACTACACATGCTAGGATTGAATTAGGTCCAGACATAGAGGGAGCTATCAAAGAGCAGATTGGTTAGGGAACTATGCTGCCCTAGTCTTTGATGGACTACAGGAAGGGAATAAACGAACCACATCATACCAACCATGTCACCATGATTCACAAAAAGAACACTAAACAAACTGGCAAAATACATTTATTCAAGTTTAACTTGTCGTCAAATGGTTGTAAACAGAAAGAAGTTGAATGTAATAAATATTACCTGCATGTGATGCGCAACAGCCCAAGCTCTTTTTTTTACCTAACACTCACTAAATTCACAGGTGACAAATGTATGCAAGCCCAGATAACGTTAAATCCCGAAACATGACAGCAGAAGAATAGTCAAGTTTGAAGTTTCTAAAATATATGAAGCTCATAATATAAGCAGAAAAATAGAAACATATTTTCACGGCAAGAGAAATAAAGGCCACAAAAAGCTGAGAAATGTACGACAATGATCTAATGGACATCCTTGATCCATGCAGCTCAGTTGTTACTAATTTGAATGAAAATTAAGCTCATAATCTCACTATACTGCACCTTTAAGTCAACAGACTCACAATCACGACGGTCTAAAATCCATGGGATATTTTGTCTAGATCAGACCGAGTAGGAAATTGAAAAGGTTATTAACCCTCCAAAACTGAAGGGAGATATTCAAATCAAACCAACCATGATCCAATCCTCCATAGGCTTAATAAATAACATGGAGCAGCTAACATATATACATTTCTTCTTGTCGGTTTGGGGGCGCGGCTCGGAAACAACCATGCAATGGCACATAGAGAAACTATCATAGATCAAGGTTAATTATATCAAGGCAGAGACCTAGAAATTTAATTTATTAGTGGATTCCAACAAAGTATGAAGTGATCAAGATGAATGATATCAATGAGAAAAACTACTCTGTTTATCCAAGCTAACCAAACCTATCAGAATAATGTCAATGACTCAAAGATAGAAACATGGAACATTAACAGAACTTCCTCTTTTAAGTTAATATGACGCTCTTCCACACATCAACTGCACGCCAACCACATCTTTCAGAGTGGTAATTGGTGGGTAACACTGTGGTAATCATCATAAGTATATTTTTTCTTTGTAAAGGCAACATCCTTGGTGTGGAGGAGCACTCAAAACTTTGAACTTCAGGCCAACTGATCAGATTAGTTTTCTTGTATCAGGTAATCCATAGGGCTATGAATCTCATCAACAAATGAGCTTGTATCGAAAGTAGTTTAGTAAGCTTTACAGTTCAATTAGAAGCAGTGAAACAAAAGTCAGTTAGCACGTAAAATGAAGACGAAACATGAGAATATGAGCAGCTGTTGCAAGTGGCAAGCCCCAGACGAAATCACATAGTGACTGTAATCACCGCTACTTATGCTTCCTATGCTGCTAATGGAACCAAGGAAGTCCCTCCCTGTGATTCAAACAAATGGAGGGTATGTATACAGGGTATTGACAACATTGCTTGCATGACTACCATTTAGTTTTGAGGTCTAAATGGGCTGCCAGGTATAATAATCCCAACCGGTATAAATTCTAGTTATCCGGCTAGCTCAATTAGAAAATGCTCTGTCCAGACAGCACCATCAATATTCCTAATCCAATGCTCCTTTGTGTTCGGCACAAAAGAAGCAATAAGGAAATACATAGCGGATAAAGTTTTATACCTGAGAGAAAGACGAACGCAACACGGACTCGCAACAGGAACACACCTGGAAGAAACAAAAGCAAAGGTGATCATGTGACTTACATTAAGAAAAGAAGCGTAGCAATTTAACTATTAAGACGCTGAGATGAATAAGAATCTAGCAATCCTAACTCACATAAATCATCAAAGCATCTAAAAGTTAGTCCTGTGACTTGCAAGCACAGATAGACACAGCGAGAACAGATAAATAACCTGTCAAGATAATCACAAATATATTATTATGTGCAGCTACCATAAATTACACTACATCTAAGCATCAAGTGTCCGTCACCTAGCCCTCTATTATATCTGTATTTCTGTAACACGTGTAATTTGAGATTTTTCTTAGAGGGATTATGCATTACAAAACTACTACTAAATGTTAGAGAAATAATTTGGGATATTGACCAGAACAAACACATCAGAAAACTGATGCAGACAAAATTTAAATATGCATACCACATTTTTTGAGACACTTGCTGGTTTATTTGTCATTTCAAAAGGAAATTAAGTCGAGATAAACACAGTAAGCGATGATACCGAGTGCAGTGCTGCCAACTGGTGCCTTTCAAAGGACAGATAGACACATCTATAAAAGATGAATAACTTATCAGGATAATCACAACAAAGCAACTAAACAAAACCAGAAGAAACAATTACATGTGGATGTAAGCACTACTCAGCAGTAATTTCCACCACAAGCCACTAAAATAAAGTTGCAACAAAGAGAAACTATCTGAACAGATAGACCAGGTGCCCACTAAACCCATAAAAAAGGATACCATGTTATCACAACATAAGAACCAATTTAACTATGTAACCAAAGCATATATGTCATGATTATTGTGTTAAGTAACTCTATCAGTTGACTACGAAATAGAGACAAATAGTATAAACAAATACAATTCGACGCGTCGATGTAGGCAACTACAGCCACCATAAACGGTAAACCACAGTCTAGACATACATCAAAAAACGAATATCATATGAATCAGGACCAACCTAATTTCTGTAATATAAACAACATGCAGTTTACACTCCAAGACACCTAAATTATATTAATAAAAATAAGTTAATTCCTGTAATATAAACACAGTCTAGGCATACACCAAAAAACAATATCATACGAATCATGTAGCTCACACTCCAAGGTAGCTAAATTATATTTAGTAAAGAACATAGCTCACACCTACAACTGCCCGTAAGATTCACTCACAAAACTTATCTAGCACTCGGAATCACAGATCAAACTATATCAGTGTATTATTCTTTTAGATTCTGAAGCTTACCAGCAAGGATACAAATTCCCAAATCCAACAACAGCATAAATCTTCAGGTAGCAATCTCCAGTGCTGCGACGACCTTCAAAAAAAGGCAAAAACATCACAACCGGGTAAGGTAAAAAACGACAATGAAGCCGGAACACCACAAGCTGCAAGATCATAGAGTTCAATGGAAAAACAAAGCAGCGATTAGAACCAAACCCTAAGAGCAAATAAAAATAAGAAGTAGAGATGAAAATGGAAGTACAGGGAAAGTAAAGACGAACCAATTGAACTAACCAAAAGAAAAACAAATAAAAAGAAAAGGAGGCAACACAGACCCAAAGGAGAATAAAAGGAAAGCAAAAACAGAGCACAGAATGGAAAAGAATCCATGAAAAAAAAGGAGAAGAAATCAAAAACAAAGAAAGATGATCAGATCCAAAAAGAAAAAACCAAATAAATACCAAGAGAAAAAAATCTAAGAGTAGCCAAAGAGCACTATAAAATCAAAGAACTGTCAAAACGGAAGACAAAAAAGAACATAGAACAGAACGAAAATCAAGCAATCCGAAACAAACAAAAAAGCGACCAACTAATAAGAGACAGAGCACATGAGAGGTCAATAGCGACTACCAAAAGAACTTGGAAAGTGAGTGGAAGACCAAATTCGACATAGAAACAAAGGTGTAGGAACAAACAAAAGGAGAACAAAACCTGTGACTGAAAAGAAAACCGAGATAAAGAATACAATCCAAGAAATCGGATCCCACGTGCAAAATATGAAGAAAAAATCCAAAGGAATGAAACCCCACGGGTCAACCAGGGCAGCACCTAAACCAAAACCGCAGCTGAAGACTTGCATCACGTCAGATCCGGCCAGAGTCGGTGAGGCAGCGGTGGATCTAGAGCTACAGTTACGAAACAACATTTTGTAGGAGGAAGCGGAGGAGTTAGAAACGTAGCTCAACAACAGAAACATTTCGGAAAAAAAGAGAGCAATGGGGAGAAGGACGTGCCTGCAGCAGCTCACCTCCATCTTCTCCTCTTACTTCAGCCTTATATATATTTCCCCATCCCTATGCTCTCTCACGGTGGGGCGTAGTGCGGATCTGGACAGGTGGGTGTGGAGGAGACGAATTCCTGCTAGAGAATATATTAGTACATCCAAATCTAATCGTAGCCTAATATATCCATCTAAATTTAAGAATGGTAGAAGCAAATATGTCATCCAGAGAGAGACATGAACCTGCAAAGCGACACCATCGTCGTCCGTCGTCCTCTCGCATTTCTCTGCTGTAATTAAACTATGGCTCATTCCTGCGCGGGCAAAAACGCCGAAGTGTGTCGGCGGCATAAACCTACTGCTTTGGGGAGGAGAAGAGGTGGAGGAGGGTTAGTGACAGAGGAATTACCTGAACGCAAGAGCGAGATATGGAGCGCAGCTGGAAAGCAAAGGTCGCATGCGCTTCCTCCTTATGACGCGATGGCGCGGGATCTGTCGCTGGCGGCGCGACTGGCTGGGAGGAGGAGCAAGACGCGGAGTGGATCTGGCAAATCGGGGGATTCTTCGCTGGCCGATGTCACGGAGAGCTCCCAGCAAAGGAGATGGCGACGATGCGACCTGCTCTACCGGAGGATGGACTGACCACAGCGGCTGACGGAGAGAGGACTCTGGCGGCGGCATTCGGAGAAGGAAGGGGATCTGGCGGAGGAGACGCGCAGGAAGGGGATTCGAGAAGAGAGGCGCGCGTGGGATTGGTTGGTGGCGTCTAGGGGTTGGACCGTGGCGCTCGGTCGAACCCGTGTCGCGAATGACGCGAATCAGAGCAGACACCAAAGGCCTGCATCTCTGTGGGGCGGGACCAGCCTTTTTCGTGGGCCCAGCCATTTGCTGGGTACAAACGACGGTCTACCGGACGCGAAGGGAAAACACCGGCTGGCAGGTGGACCAGCCCAGAAAAGAGGGCCACAAGTCGGTGGCTGATCAGCTAGGAACACCGGTCGGTCCGAGCACCCCATGGGCCAGATTCACACCCCACGACGGCAGAGGAAAAAGTGTAAATAGACGCCTCGAAAGGAGCCCGAAAACCGTACCGATGAGCACACCCTCTCTGCCTCTGTGAAGCGGGACCAGCCGCATTTTGGGCCCACCGTCAGTGACCGTTCTGGGTAGCAAATAAGTGAGGCAAAAAACGCACGGTCCAGATCGCGCCACAAGGCCTCGATCGGACGGTCAGAAATCCAAACGAAGGAGAGAGCTCCTTGAGGTCTCACCATTTACCTCTCTGGATGTACCCAGCTGCCTCCTCCTCCACCTTGGCATCATCCACATCAACTACACCACCATGCCCCCTGCCTTCCCTGTTCCCCTTCGCACCAGCCACATTGGCATTTCTCCTCTTGTTCTTTCTACTAACCATCTTGCCCCCACTTCCATCCTGAATGGTAAAAAAACAAAGCTCCAAGATAAGGATATGCTAGCTGCTTGCTACAAATACAGTAGATTACAAACATGCATCAAGATCCAGCAAATGAGATGCATGGGGCCCAACATGCATGGAATGTGTTTTGTACTTTCAGGACTTGGTAGGTTTCTACTTGTAGCGTGTATATTTAAAGTTTTTCCTGCCAGATAATTTGCATAGGGACTTAAGACTTAATTAATTAACCAGGGTGGACACAATTAAACTTTATGGAAAACAAATGTCAGATTATATTTTCTCATTCCATAACCAAGATTGGGAAGTATACTAAAGGTAAATGGGCAAGAACCAAGCTGAACCATTTCTATCAAATGCGAAAACATGCGGTAAGTGTCAAAGGGAATATGAAAATCTGCACAGGCCAAGCAAGCTAAGATGCTTACCATTTCCTGAGCTGTGCCTAGTGAAGCTTCAACAGAAACCATCATTCTTCCCTTCTCACCACCACTAGCAGCAAAAGCGGCTTCAGCTCCAAAGGAGGGAGGGAAGCTCTCCTGCAGCTGCTGCATCACCATTAACAATGGAGGTGAACTGGTGCCGCACTCATAGGCCATGGAGCAGGCAGGGAAGCCTGCTTGGAGAGGCTCATGAGGGCAAAAGTAGGAGTTGTGCTGGGTTGAGAAGCCCTCCATGGTGGCGCACCTGCTAGTTAGATACCTTGCAACAGTAGTAGTCTATATGTGCATGAGGTGAACTGAACTGAGCCGTGTTGGCAGCTTAATATAGGGTGAGTTCAGCATTAACTGACTGCTCACTCCCACTGTCCCTTTGGCCATCTTCTTGCGGTGGTGGTCCTAGATGTACTGTAGCTAAGCTGCAACTTCAGGCATCTTGCCTTTTCAAACCCATCAATCACTCACACAAGCTGAGTGACTGATATTACCTCATGCAGATTACTCATGCACATATGGATTTGGTCCAGCTCAAACATTCGATAATAAAACATCTATACTATAATGCAATCATATTGCATGCTTCACTTCTAAGGTTTGAAGAAAATGGTTTTTTATAGCTACAGGTTATGCTACTTCTTGTGCCATTGTGAAATTTACAAAACTAGCTTGATGTCCAGTGCTCTAAGACATTATTTTTTATGTTTGGCTTCACAAAAAAACTGAATGAATCACATGCATATTTAAAATATTAAGTTGAAATGTAAATTATGTCTACAAATACTAATTTTTGCGAGCTGTGCAAAAATACCAAATTCTAAACACCAATATTTGCTTGCTATATTGGTGTCTCTTCATTTTGTTTCCCTGCACAGGTTACGTACGTATTTTACAGGTTTTATATTTCATCCCCTCACGTACACATGTGAATCATTTCTTATTTTACAATAAAATCAGCAAAAGAAATCCTAGAGTTTATCCGAGCAGTTTGCAGACAATATGTAGAGACCTTAATTCGTTCAAAAAATGAATGAAAGCCAGAACGAACCTTCACATGTATTTAATTAGAGTGAACTGATCAAAGTCGTGTAAAGCTTTACTAATCTGATACATATTAATAACTCCTACGCCATTACAATCCTTGACGTAAAAAAATATCATTCGATTTGATGAGTCTATAAGGTAAACAATGTGTCTGCTAGCTCATCTTCCCATAGTTAGGCGAGACTCTAACGGCGGCTGGTGTTGCCTCCCTCGTTAGAGGAGATGTTGATTTGTTGTTCTTAGCTAGGCGAGTTCGCTAGGAGGCGGTACACCTGTGTTGTTTGGGTGGAAGGTTGAGTTGACTGAGTGCTTATTGCACTGCGGTTTCTATATGTTGTAAAACATTCTTGTTTCTCTCTCTCTATAATGCAAAGGCAGAGCACCTGCCGTTCCGGTTCAAAATCTTCCCATAGTGTACAACATTACAAAGTTAGTACAAAAAAATGGAGTCTACAACAACCCGTGCTACTAGTATGATCTATCTTAACAACACATACAAAATTAATCATAGCCATTTATTACTGATAAACTAACATGTTTTTACTTTTTCTACTTGAGCCAACCAAGCAACTAAACCTGACCTTAAGAAGAGTATCAGAAACCATCAGACTACAACCGGATCCAAATAAAAACCTGGAAGCAGGCCTATCACTTACACGAAGATGCAGCCACAGTGCACTATAGATCATAACAGCTAAGCAGATATTAAATACTAAATACATAGAAGGAAAGTGAATGTTTTAGAGCTATTCTAAAAATGTATTAGAATTTGTTATGCTTGTTGTGGAAAGAACCCATCTATACCTTCCCTGATGAGGCACTTGATGAGGGTGCAGGCGCCGATGCCATTTGTCTTGAGGCCCGTCCTGCAGAGGCGGCCAAAGAAGGCGAGCCCTAGGTCCAGGCGAGCCGCGCGGCAGCAGCAGTCCATGAGGATGCCGTAGGCGCTCGGCAGTCCCTGCAAGCGGAGCAGTCCGCAGCGCGGCGAGGAAGCCGTCCAGGACGGGCGCGCGGACCGGGGTTTCCTGCTGAAGCAATTGGTCGAACACGTGGTGCGCGTCTCCCAGGCTGAGCGTTCCGTGGCCGCGGCAAGGGAATCGGCGGGGTCCCAGAGGGCGAGGTCTTGGCGACTCGCGCAGCAGGAGGCAGCAGCAGCAGTCCATGAGGATGCCTAGGCGCGGGCCGCGAGAGGCGCTACTCATTGGCTGGCTCCTTCCCGGCGGTTGAAGACGGTGAGCGCCCAAGCAGTGCAGGACGATGCCGGCCATGAGTCAGTTTAGCTCGGAACAACTAGCGTTGTAAAGTGAGAATAAATTTGCTTCCTGGCGAAAGCCGTATTTGGAGCTTGAGCTCCGGTGCTCCTAACTAAACCAGCATGGCAGCCCGGCCCGAGAAGCCCGTCCAAAAACCCGGCATCGGGCACGGGTTTCATTTTTGCACAATAAGCCCAGCGAGGAAGCCCGACAAAGCCCAGAAAATGATGATTTTTAGAATTTTACAGAAATAATAGGTAGTATTATACTCCGGAAATGATTTATTTAATATATTTTAGTACAAAATTAGGCCTTTTATACATGCCTCGGGCCGGGTCCGACTTTTGCATGCCGGGATTGTTACCTGAAACCCGGCCCAACTCGGGATATGCCCAGGTTTACTACTAACCTTTATTTTATTTTTTACTTAACACTTTATTAAGGAACCACATGCCATGTATTAAATATTATTTTGAGATGTATGTTTTGTACAAATACTAATTTTTGCGGAGCTATGCATAAAGACCAAATTTTGTAAAAAAAATCGTAGACCAGAATATAAGACATTTCTAGTTGATTTTTACATGTCTATAAAATATAGCATTGTCTACATCTGCAATTTGTTTCAGATAGTTGGAAAATTCAATTTTTGTTTTTTCTTGACTTTTTTTTTGAAACTGTCTTGACTTATATTTTAAAAAGAGTTGTAGGAAAGGTCGGCCTCCGTTATTCCACTCTCGTGGAATTCATCTTGTACAACACTATAATTAACTTAGACAAGAAAAGTCTTAAATGTCATTCATGTTAGGAGTTTGATCGATCTTAACAACACATAAAAATCACAAATTAGTTCCGGACAATTCAAGCCAATATGGCTTATAGCTAACACGTAGAACACTACAACCCAGTTTCAGAAAAAGACATTATCTAGATAAGTGATTGATATGTAAAGTGAATAAGATGAGTCATTACTAATTATCAATCTTTCCCTTGAATGAGATGATATGTGCAAGCGTAAAGCACTTTGATGATCAATCCAAAAAAAGTAGATTTGTATGTAGTGCCACCTAACACAATATACCAAATGATGCGTTAGATAACCATCCAACACTTTTATGTAAAGAAAATGCAAATATAAAAATAAACCATGTCATAGAAGCTATAAATAGACCCATATCATGAAGATCCTCCTCCATCATCCATCATTCACACATCTAGATCAAAAACATCAAATCCAGGCAAGCAACAGTAAACACATAACTGCCATGAAGACATTCCTCATCCTTGCACTCCTTGCCGTGGCGGCAACCATGGCCACCGCCAGAGTGCATTTTGACCCTAGCGGTCAATACCTTCCGCAACTACAACAACCATATGCGCAACCGCAGCTATTTTCACAGGAACAACAACAATTTTCCGAACAACAACAACCGTATTCCCAGCAACAACAACCTTTTCTGCAGCAACAACAACCTGTGCAGTTTGATCCTAGCGGCCAATACCAGTCGCAACAACAATTTTCTCAAGTACAACAACCATTTGTGCAACCGCAACCATTCTCACAAGAATAACAACAATTTCCCAGCCAACAACCTTTTCTTCAGCAACAACAACATGTGTCGTTTGATCCTACCGCCCAATATCAGTCTCAACAACCATTTTCGCAAATACAACAACCATTTGCGCAACCGCAGGCATTTCCACAGGAACAACAACAATTTCCCGAGCAACAACAACCTTTTCTGCAACAACAACAACCATTTTTTCAGCCATTTTTGCAGCAACAGTTGAACCCGTGTCGGCAGTTCCTCGTGCAGCAATGCAGCCGGGTGCCAGTGGTGTCGTTCCTCCAGTCGTGCATCTCGCAACAATGCCAGTGATCTTGCATGCCAGGTGACCCGACAACAATGTTGCCGGCAGCTGGCTCAAATTCCCGAACAGCTTCGTGTCCCCGCCATCCACAGTGTAGTGCATGCCATTATTGTGCAACAACAACAACAACAGTTCTCCCAACCTCAGCAGCAAATTAGTCAAGGAGTTTTCCAGCCTCAGCTACAACAGATAGGACAGGGCTTCATTCAACCTCAACAGGTAGCTCAGTTCGAAGCGTTGAGGACGTATGCGCTGCAAACCCTGTCGGCAATTTGCAATGTTCAAGTCCCTCTCCATCGCCCCGTTGTTTAATCGATAGACCGCTCAATGTAACAGTGACAAATAAAAGTGCCATGCACTAAAATGTGTGATCTCTGGCCAATATTAGTCGAAACTTGGGAATAAAAGACAAAAATATGTTCTTGTCTGCATGTTGCTGGTTGTCGTTTCCATTCACATGCATATTTAGATGTTCATTACTCTCCTCAATATAATAGCCTATCTGCCGCTTATTTTGGCCTAATCCTCATAGATAAAATAAAATGAACACGGAGAGTTATCCTCCATGGTTCTTTAGTCTCTCTGTATCAGATAATTTGCTACATTAGACTTTGCTGCTTTGAATGAAGAGGACATTGTGAATTTACATGTTTAAATCACTATTAGGAGCACCATTTATTACTGCTAACCTAACATGTTTTTCTACTCGAGCCAACCAGGCAACTAAACCTGAACTTAATCAGAATTTCAGAAACCATCAGAGTACAAACGGATCTAAACAAAACCTGGGAGCAGACCTCGCTTACACGAAGATGCATCCACAGTCCACTATAGATCATAACAACTAAGCTGATATCAGGAACCAAATACATAGAAGGAAAGTGACTGTTTTAGAGAGATTATAAAAATCTCAGGTTGCTGGAATAAACCATGCTAGAAAAACATTTAGTATTCGCTATGCTTCTTGTGGAAAGAACCCATCTATACCTTCCCTGGTGACAATCAGAAGCTATTATCACTATAAATGAAACTTGGTCCGCCTTTCTTCGTTTAAAAGATGCAGAGATATGTAACTCAAGGAAATAATGACAAGCAACTAATCGGCTGTAACTTCCGAGTTATACTCATCACAATGTATCAACCACTCAACTGCGACTGACAGCACCCTAAAATTGATACCTTCCAGGGAGCAATTTTGTTTGCTCCCGATATTTGCCTTCTCATGAAAATAGAGACATCATCAACATACTAACGGAAGCTTCAAGTGAGATGCAATTTCCAATAAATTTAGTCAAATAATGTCGGGCCTTGAAGATCTCACCTTTTTCCAACAACATTCAGATGATATCCATGGCTCGCTGGCTCCTGCTATCCTCACATAAGAACTTCATAACGGGGCAGTATGACAAGGCATCAGGCGCGCAGCCGAGTTCAGGCATCCTTTGGAGCAGCACGTCGACGGCCTCGTCTCCGTTTTGTGCCGCAGAGACACTGAGGGTGTAGCCGTCGATGCCGTTTGTCCTGAGGAGGCGGCCGAAGAAGGCGAGCCCTAAGTCCAGGCGTCGCCCGTGGCAGCAGCAGTCCATGAGGATGCCGTAAGCGCGCGGCCGTCACTGCAGGCGGAGCAGTCCACTCCGCGGCGCGGGCGAGCACACGGACCGGGGTGTCCTGCTGCAGCAATTGGTCGAACAGGTGGAGCGCGTCTTTCGGGCTGAGCGTTCCGGCGCGGACGTCCTTGCAGTCGAGGACGGGCGCGCGGACTGAGCTGAGCTTCGGCAGTTCATCGAGCAGGGTGGTGCGCATCTGCTGGGCTGAGCTTCCCGTCGCAGACGCGGTCCTTGTCCACGCCAGCTGGCCCCGGTCAGGCTCTCCAATTCTCAATTCGGTCTCCTCCACGGCGAGAGTACGCTGTTGGACGCTGTAGTCTGCGACTCTGCGTCGATCGGTGGAACGGCCGCGGGAGCCCCCTGGCGGCTGGCGCGGTTGATCGTCTTGTGTCACCTAGCTGCAAGCCTGCAACACGATCCGATGCTCCTGCGTTACGCAACCAGTGTAGTTTCTGACAAAGTAATTCTGGAGAACAGTACATTGTCTGGTTCGTCCAAGTAAAACCTGCGAGGATGACAGTGAGATCGTGACCCGATCTAGATTGCCTTCGATCTCAAGAAAAGAAATTCGTGCATACAGAGCATGGTTAATCCGAAAAAACCAAACAACTCCTACTTGACAGTCGACGCAGCATACATATATAGCAGTCGATAGTACACATTAACTAAACTGAACTTAACTGAGCATGTGTTCATCTAAGGATGAGTCTAACGGGTCGACGCAAACGGACGCGCGTTTGATCCGCGTTTGGTCCGTTTGCGTCGCCAAAATGACCCATGTCCGGCCCACGTCCGCCTCTTTCCGGCCACTGCCCCCAACGAGGCGACGCATCGAGTCCGCCCTCTGTTTTTTTTTTCCAGGTAAGCAGGCCCTATATGGGCCATTTTCATTGATACATAGGGGAGGTGGGGCACAAACGGCCAGGGTTTTTGATCATTCTGAATAGTTCATCAAAGCTCAAATAATACAATTCATAAAAGCAATCCGAATAGCTCATCAAGTACTTATTATTACAATCCAAATAGTTCAAACAAACACAAACAAACAGTTTCAGAAATAATAAATTGTTTCATGCATTACAAACCAAATAAATAAGACAAGTAGTTCATCAAATGGAACTACTGCCCCTGATCACCCTGGTCACCCTGGTTACTGTAGTGCTGCCAGACATGCTCCACCAAATCATTTTGGAGCTGAACATGGGACTCCTTCTCACGAATGTCACGGTGGAAGTCGAGGAACTGAGCAAATGTGGACGGTCCCTGGGGCTGAACCAACTCACCCCGGAACTGCTCCACCAAATCATTTTGGCCAGCTCGCCGGTTCCGGTCAAGAGCAGGAGAACGGCCCGGCAAGGAGCCAAAGAACACCGGTCGCATCCTCTCTATGTACTCGTTGACGATGAGGGTGGCAACCAGGTCGTCACTGTCATCATCGTCGGAGGAATCGTCCGAGGATGAGCGCTGCATGATGTGGTTCTTGTAGAACCACTCATCCGAGCTATCCATGGCCGAGGGACGTACCTGAGTAGCCGGGGCGAACGGCCGAACACCTTGTGGGCGGCGTGTCTATCGCGGGGCGCTGTGGACGCTCCTGGCCACAAGAATCACCGGTGACGGTGGGGAAGCACCTGCTCCGGTGACGGCGGGGAAGCACCTGCTCCGGTGACGGCGTCCCCGGAATGGCCTGCGGTGCCAAATCGAGGGTGCGACGGCGGGTGGCGGCGAGAGGGCGGAGGAGGAGGAGATTGGGGTGGGGATGGTCTGATTTGCGGGCCAGGGGCGGACTAGGGGAGGACACAAAAGAGCTCCGTTTCGCGTCCGGGGCCGACGCATCGGTGGCCCAAATTTGGGCCAGGGATGCGTCGCGGCGGACCAAAAAACGGACCGCGGTCCGTTTGCGTCGCCCCGTTGGGCCGTGTTTTTGGCCCTAAGGAGATCAATCTTCAGCCCAGATATGGGCCGGTTTTGCATCCAGGGATAGGAAACAGATAGTCCTTGCGTCCGCTTAGTGTCCGTCTTGGGTGCACGCATCCGAAGAAAATTTGTTTTAGATATTTTGGAAACTTCAAAAAATTTCTTTTTTGACTTGGTTTATAAAGAGCTCCAGGAAGGTCGGCCTCCATTATTCCACTCTCGTGGTATTCATTTTACCATCGTATATGTCTGAGACTAGTCCCAGGAACTAGGGTGTGTCTCTCTCTGCCAGGAATCGAGTAAGGGGCTGAACACAACGTCAAACAATCCTCAACAACCTCGGCGACGGTGCTCGTCGAGCTTGGTGGGGAACATCACGACAGAGAGATAGAACACCGACCCATACCCAGGTTCAGCTGACCCTCCGGAGGAGTAAAGACCCTACTTCCTACTATGTTGTATTGCATTGCTTGTAGAGGTTACAGTACAATGGAGCTTGCCGAAGGCGAAGCTTTAGCTATGGAAGAGCTACAATGGCGAGAGCTTGTTCTCTCTCAGTTGCGGCGTAGTCGACTTGGGTGTCGAATGATCGATCCCCTTCTCCGGACGTGCCCCTCCTCCTTTTATAGGCGCAGGGCTGGAAGCTAGGGTTCCGCTTGGCGCCGGTACAGGAGGACGGCGCACGACGGTCCAGGGCGCTGTGGACGCAGTCCACAACCATGGTCTTGCTGGTCTTCGTCAGATAAAGCCACCGTTCATCCAGGACGGTGGGCCGGTGCTGCAGAGATCCGCGGCGTCCCCACGATGACATCTTGCTTGGAGTGGAGTAGCATGCTCCCCTTGTCACCGAAATGGCAAGCTTGGTAATCGTTATGAGCGGGGCAGCTTTGTTGACTCCTTTATACACGAGAATAGCAGCTGCAGCGTCTTCGTCCCTACGTGCAGACGTACGCGTCACTCTGCGGCGGGCGCAGAGCCCATGTGCATCCTGCCAGAGTGGCAGGACCTCGTCGAGCACTTCGAGCGCTCCGACGCCTCGAGAGGGGTAATCTCGTGAGGCAATCCCCTGGTCACAGGGACTTAGTCATTTCTTCAGTGTTGAAGCCCTCGCGAGGCTCGCCTGGTCCTTAGCCGTATTCTGAGTTGAGTGTCGAGGGCTAGAAAGGCCAGCCCATGGTACCCTAGTTTCCATTGGGCTGACAGTATACAACACTAATAGTTAGGCCAAAAAATAAAATAGAGTTTCGAACAACCATTCATGTGAGGAATTTGATCAATCATACAAAATCACAAGTTAGTTCCGCACAATTCAGCCCAAAATGGCTTATACCTAACACATAGAACACTACAATCCAGTTATAGGCCAATATGGCTTATACCTAACACATATAACACTACAATCCAGTTTCAGAAAATGATACTATCTAGATAAGTGTTTGATATGTAAAGTGAATAAGAAGAGTCATTACTAATTATCAACATTTCCCTTGAATCAGACGTAAAGTAACTTTGCTGATAAATCCAGAAAACTACATTCGTATGTAGTGCCACCAAACACAAGATACCAAATGGAGCGTTAGATAAGCATCCCAACACTATTATATGGAAAGAAAATGCAAAGATAAAAAGAAACCATGCCATAGAAGCTATAAATAGGCCCACGCCATGAAGATCCTTCTCCATCATCCATCCGCCACACATCTAGATCAAAAGCATCAAACCAGGCAAGTAATAGTAAACAAAAATCCAGCATGAAGACTTTCCTCATCCTTGCCCTCTTTGCTGTGGTGGCAACCATGGCCACCGAAAGTGTGCAGATTGGCCTTAGAAGCCAATACCAGTCGCAACATAAATTTCCGCAGGTACAACAACCATATGCGCAACCGCAACTAGTATCACAGGAACAACAACAATTCCCACTAAAAGCAACTAATGCTTGTGGGGGGAGAAGAGAGGAAGAACAAGGAAGAACTCAACAAATGGAACTTCAAGATCACGATCTACTAGGTTCCCCTCACTTAGAGGAGGAATGGATTGGATGAATATGTAGATCTTGATCTCCTCTCAAATTCCCTCAAAGATATGCAAGAATCATGGGAGGGATTGAGAGGAAGGCAAGCTTTTCCAAAGGTCAACAATGGAGGAGAGAGAGGGGAAAAGCTAGCTGAAGGGATGCGAGAACCGTTGGGGAAGAAACCCCCTTAAAAAGGTCCTCTCAAAAATCTGCCCGTTGCAGACGAAAAAGGCCGCAGCGGTAGTACCGGGCCTCGCCCGGTAGTACCGGCTGACAGGGAACGGACGGCCTGGCGACAGACTGGTCAACGCCTCCTCCATGCGCGCATCGGTAGTACCGCGCTACTACCGGGGCTACTACCGGATTAAATCGAGCGAGTCCAGAGAGCATTTGGAGATCCGGTACTGGGCCCGGTACTGGCCCGGTAGTTCCGCAAGGTGTCACCCGGTAGTACCGGGCTAAGGTCGGTACTACCGGCCTAAGAAGAAACTGCAGAACCAGAAAAAGAGAACCGCAATAACTTTTGCAAGGAAGCTCAAAACGAGATGAATCCAATTCTGTTGGAAAGGTAGCGACAAGAGCTTTACTACAAAAAGTGGAAATATTAAGGGTCACAAATATAGAGGGGATACCACACATGGGAAGGTGTGGACCCTATCTCGAAGGTGGACCGATAATATTTCCAACCAGAAAACGCAACAAGTTTTCCATACGAAATCCGTTTTCGGAGAACTTGGGCTTGTCATGAAGATCACAACAAGCACCAAAACCCAACAAGGAGACAAACCAAATAAGAACCAAGAAAGATGATGAAGGCAAGTATGCAAAGGTTTGAGCTCTCTCCAACTGATACGCTAAAGCTCAATCGAGAGCCCCTCTTGATAGTACGGTATCTATCCTATAACCCGGTCTCCCAGCTAGTACCACGAGACCGGTAAAATAGAAACCCTATCATACCTTTGCCTTGCGCATTCCACTTGAGCTAGATGACGTCGATCTTGATCTCTTCAAGTGGACCACCTTTCTTGATTGCGCTTCGCTTGGTGAAGACCCAAACATTGCTCCCCCATACTCCACTATGGGAGAGCCTCTCTTAGGCACATCTTCACATGAACATTATCTCTAAATGGGTGGCAAGCTTCAAGCCTAGGATTTCTTCGAGATGCTCCTCTTGAACTTGCGCTTCTCAACATTGATGACGATCACCACTTGACGTCATCGATCATGGGCCATATGAAATCTTCATTTGATGCAAGCCCATAGAAAGATACCTAACCACACATAGAAATGCTACACACATATCATGGGTTAGTTCACAAAGCTATATGGACAATTGCTTACCATACCAAGAGATACATGATCCCACTTGGTACATCTTGTAGCTTTGTGTGTTGATCAATACTTGATCAACCTTGTATCTTTTCTTCTCTTTTCAATAGATGATGTCTTGAAGATAACCATGAATGATCACATAATTCTTTTCTTCAAGACATACTTGCAATATGCTCAACTCGATGATCTTGATGCCAAATACTTCATTATATCAATATATTCATGGCATCAACCTTGAATCCAACATATGGAGTTCAAGCATGGTCTATGGACAAACACTACAAGTAAAACTCAATGCAACCATTAGTCCATAGGGATTGTCATTAATTACCAAAACCACACATGGGGGCGCCATGCCCTTTCAATCTCCCCCATTTTGGTAATTGATGACAATCTCTTTTACAAGGGTTTATATAATGAATTAAGCAACTATGCAAATCAACAAGCATAGATGCATGAGCATGAAAGGTAAATGCTTATGACCAAAACAAAAGCATAACACCAAATTCCCTTAAACCCTATAAAACTTCTCCCCCATTGGCATCCATTTCCAAAATGGGCGAAAAATCTTAGAAGGTCAATATAGTATGAGCTCCCCCATAACGTGTGCATTTCTCAAAATATGAGTGGAATCAAAATATCCAATGAGTGAGAGCACAAACTATATTGAGGATCCAAAGATTGCAAAAGAATGATATGGAAAACTTTTTACAATTTTCCAAATAAAAAGTGAGCAATCAAAAAGATCCAACTAACCAAATAAACACAAGATATTATGATTTGAGCAAAAGAGTGTTTTAAAAGAAATAGAGGAGCTCCCCAATATTTGTACACAATTTAGAATTATTGTATTTGAATACAAGGTGTACAAACATGGAATCCTCACTCCTTCAGTATCCTCTAAAACACAAAATCAAATGGATTCACAAGCTCAATAAGATGCAAAAGAAAAACAAAGCTTGTGTCATATCCCAAGGTGAAGATTATTGGCTTGTAAAGACAAGCATGAGGTTAAGGATATTCACCAAGATGAGTGCACCAAGATGTGATAAGATGATAGGCACTCATAAGCCAAATTCATTCGGGGTCACCAAAGAATAAAGAAGGGAATAAAAGAGGTGACACCGAAGAATTAGAATATCTAGTAAAGATGTAATTTCTCTCATGTATATAAGTTTCTAAGTGAACACAATCATGAAGATATATATCCACAAGAAACATGTACACATAAATTAGTTACTAAAGAAAGAACAAGATATCCAAAATAAAGTCATATATTACACACATATGATATTTGTGTAGGATCATAGCCCATAGCTCAATGATTTCATATTGTGTAATAATGAACTTCAAATTCAACCTCAACACAAGCATCACAAATATCACTAAGGGAAAAGGAGATAGTTGGGATGCATTGAGGAAAGCAACAAGTATCATAAGAGCCGAATAGAATTTGCAATAGCTACAACAAAGGCAAATAAATACTTTTCATGCCATGATGAAACCTACACAAGGTTCAATGCTATAAAAGTATGCATGAGGGTGGATACTTGTTACCGAGATGACATAGGGTTGATGTAGTAGATAAGAGTTTATCAATCATCCTAGCTTGGCTCCAATAAGCATGGTGAAGACACTTTCATTGTAAATGAGACAAGCATCCAATGCATCTCCATGTACCTAAAACACATTCAAGTAAAATTGTTCCCAAACTAATTGGGTACAAAGTAGTTAGTCAAACTACAACACATAGAAGGAACTCCACCTAAATATGTGCATATAGATATGAAATTGAATTTCATGCACATCTTAGCCAATTTAGGATTCGTGGAGTTTCACCTATATATTGGCACAAGAAGGAAAGCATGCCATAAATAAACATGTAGTAGATATGCATGCCTATGATCTTTAATAACCAAATGGAGATACAATTTGGACAAATATCAAGAAATCAAAGAAGGTCCAAATTATATCAAAGATCCAAATCAAAAAAATGATTTAGAGAACCAATTGAAACTAAAACAAATCATCATATGATTGATGAGATACCAATTGGACAAAGGTACCAAAAAGGAAATAGGATACCAATTAATTAATAAATAAAGGACTAGATATCAAATTCCCAAAGATAGATACCAATTGAGATTAACTCCAAAAAGAGCTAGGTTCTAACAAATAAACCATCCCTCTACACTTTTCATGATGGCACAAAGTACCAAGCCGAAAAGGTTTGTCTTCCATGAGACATGTCATCGGGATCAAAGACCAATGGAAAGGATCAAATACTAATAGAATATAAATAGTGTTTAAAAGGATACATGATAGCTCTCCCAACAAAGTGCATTATTTTATGATCTTGTATTTGAATACACAATGCACACACATGGAATCATCGCTCTCAAATATCTATTCAAACACTAGTCATGTATCAAGAAAAAGCAATAAGATCCAATACTAATGAAAATATAAGTTGTACTCAATATAGGATAGCTCACCCAAGAATAGTGCATTATCTATAAGTAGCCTTTGAATGCAAGGTGCACAATGATGGGATCAATGCCTCTCCTATACCAAATAAAACACTAGGAAAGTTTGAGTAAAGTAAAATGATCCACAAGAGGTAAGGAAGATAATGGGAGTTAAAACAAATCAATTTTTGGCAAGAAATAAGGCAATAAAATCAAGAGCCAATATGGAGATGATCTACAAAATTTCACCACAATTATGACCATCAATTGTCATGGAAAAGGAGTATATGTAGAAATTTCTTAGTGGTGTATTGGATTGATTTTCAAGATCATCTTCGCAACCAATAAGCACATGGTGAAGGATAAGATTTAAGCGCGATGCTTATGTAGATAAATGTTCTTGATAGCTTCAAATATTCACGCGATAATGCAAAGCAACTACAAAGAGTGCTTTGAAGCAATCGGTTTTCCAAAGAGATATATGAGAACATATTAGAGGAAAACCTTAAAGAACATTCATCACAAACAAGATCCAAAGTGTGAGTAAGTAAAAACATTTAAGCAAATGGGAACTTGTTTGAGCAACATGCCACATAGGAATAAGATAATTAACAATATCAATTCTAGGTGGCAATACCTCACATGTTCACATTTTCTAGGATTGTAATATGCACAAAGCTTATTACTCCCCCATAATGTGATAATCCATTTTATTGTACCAAGAGACAAAATATAATCCAACAAGAGATAACTAATGGATATTATAGAATTTGAATTTCTCATGAGCATGACATACCACATAGAGACTAGATAATATTGATATATCAACACTAAGTGGTATTCCTCATGTACACACATTTTTTAGGAGGTGAAGAGCCAAAGAGCTATCACTCCCAAAAATGGGATAGTCCATTAATCTCTCAAAAGAGCCAATTAAGATATAAGTAAGTTGATACAAAAGGCTCAACACAAACTCACACATACATGGTGTGCAAACCGACATACACATACTTGATTGCTCAAGATAAGTAAGTAGAGAGCACAACATATACAAACACTAGCAAGGTACAAAACCAAACACATGCAAGGGTGCAAGCAACTTTCAATGTATATATGATTTAAATACAAGTTACCGCAAGGAGAAACATTGGATATGTTATAGAACAATATAATCCAAATGACTTGGCTTGAGATAATATAATTGATGAAGATCCCTTAATTCTTCATGATGTAGCCAAGTCTCCAATGCCCTCCACACACACCTATTGATCAAGTTTTAGCTTGTTGGTCCCCAACCAAGTTGGGTCCTAAGAGGTTAGTCACAATAGGCTTGGCAACCCAAATGGTTCTTTTCTTGACACCACTTTGAGTACCAACATATTTGGCAAACACATTGCCAACCTTATCCTTCCTAAGAGAATAAACATTATCAATTATGATAGGGTTGGATAAGGTACCACTAGTGCATGAAGAAGCAAAGTGACCCTTCTCACGGCATAAGTAGCAACATTTGCTTCCTCCTTTCTTCTTTGTTGAAATCTCAACTTGAGAAGGAATAGCTTGATTCTTCTTGGGAAGTGACCGTTCTTTAACTTGGGGAACTTTAGTTTGAACTTGAGGCAACTTCCCTTGTTGCTTCTCACTAAGAGACTTCTTCTTCAAAGGGCAAGATCTAACATGGTGCCCTTCAACTTTGCACTTGAAACAAGTGATCTTGGCCGATTCTTGACTTGCTCTTGGCCCTTCTTATTCTTGTTATACTTGGACTTGTTCTTAATATTTGAGTTGAATCCAAGTCCACTCTTGTCATTGGGGCGTCTTTGCACACTCAACATGTTGTCAAGTGTGGGCTTCCCATCATGACGCTTTTCCAAGTCTTTCTTCAAAGAAGTGACTTGGGCCTTGAGCTCTTTTAATTCCTCTACATGGTTAGTATCAACAAAAACACTAGAGGAAGTTGAAGCTTCATTGTTAGAGCAACAAGGCATGGAAAGTAATTCATCACAAGATGTAGCAATATTACGAGTGGATGAATTACTAGGACTAGCACATGGCAATAAAGCATTTTGAGTATAAGTTGTGCCATTGTCCACATGGGCTCACAAGATGTTACCTTTAACATAATAGCCTCATGAGCTAACTTTAGCTTATCATAGGAGACTAGAAGGTCCTCATGAGAGCTCGAGAGCTTCTCATGGCTTTCTTCCAAATTCCCATATTTACTAGATAGCAACTCAAGTTGAGCCCTTAGCTCAACATTCTCCGTCAATATGGATGCTTCACAAGAGATAGAGTTAGTAGCACAAGCATCATTATTTATGACAATAGGAGAAAGTAACTTGGCAAGCTCTTTAGAGTGAGAAGCTTTAAGTTGCGCATGAGACTCGGTGAGTTTGATGAGCTCACCCTTAACGACCCTAGAGCCATTTTCTAGGTGCTCAAAATTCTCAAGGAGTTTGGCATGTGCATCTATAAGCTTACCATTTGTTACTTTGAAGTCATTAGCCACTTTAAGAGAACTATCATAGGATCCCTTTACTCTAGAAAGTTCGAGAGCATAAGTTTCCTCAAGAGACTCCTTGGTGGTTTGTTCTTCTTCAAGAGCTTCCTTGAGATCGGCGATCTCTTCCGCATACTTGTATTCGCGGTTAAGACTTTCATCAATGTGAGCTTCCAACTCCTCAATGGTAAGTTTGCGCTCAACAAGGGTAGACATGATTTCTAAGAAGTTAGCACGAGCATCTTTATTCTTTGAAAGAGAAAGAATAACCATTTTACCCTTCTCGAGTATGGAAGCATCATTATCATTTTGTTCATTTTCTCATCACTATCATCATGAGATATTGGGATCCAAAGTAGGAGATACCTCGGAAGCTTTAGCCATAAGGCAAAAGTGAGTACATGATGATGACGATGAAGAATTTCTTGAGTCACCATTTAAATCCATAACTTGTTCCATGGAGTGTTCGGTTTCCTCTACATTGTTAGCCAAACAAATACTAGAGGAAATAGAACCATTTTTATCATGGCAATAAGATATAGAGAGCATATCATCAAGGATTAATCAAGCAATTTGTACATGATATGCAAGGACTATCAACACAAGCATGTAGATCATTTTTGGTTCTAGATGCGTATGAAGATAAATCATTGCAATAAAATAAGTTTACTATCATTATTGCAATATCTATCACTACTCACCATTGCATTACTTTGTGGCTTGCCACATGTAGGTGAAGTAGAAGAAGTTGAGAACTCATCACGGCCGGAAGTGGAGGGACAACAATCATCTCCACAATTCTTGGACACATCATATTTATCTTGAAGCTTGGTCCAAAGCTCATGAGCATTCCGAAAAGGAGAGACCGACATAATAACTACATCGCTCAAAGCATTGAAAATCACATTAGAAGCTTGAGCATTTAGATAGGAATTATTCTCATCCAATAAAGATAATCTTTTGGGATTCCTTGGAGGAGAATAACCCCTATCTAGAATTCGCTCTATGTATGGGTCAATGACCCGAGAATATCAAGAATGCGAATTTTCCAAACATCATAATTTGTGCCATCTAATATAAAAGAAGCATTGTGCACTAGTTCACTAGACGACATCTTTACTCTCCAGGCGGTGAAGCCAAAAGGAGAGAACCCGCTCTGATACCAATTGAAAGGACACGGATGTCGCCTAGAGGGGGGGTGAATAGGCGATTAAAATTCTTTGCGGTTTAGGCTTGAATAAATGCGGAATAAAACTAGCGTTTAATTTATCAAGCACGAAACCTAAACAAGCTAGGTTAACCTATGTGCACCAACAACTTATGCTAACAAGATAAGCAAATATGTGATAGCAAGATATATTACTTCAAGCTCGATGGCTATCACAAAGTAAATAGCATAAGTAAGAAGCTCGGGTATAGAAATACCGAGGCACTTGGAGACGATGATTTATCCCGAAGTTCACTTCCCAATGGAAGCTACGTCTCCGTTGGAGCGGTGCGGAGTCACAAAGTGATCCCCGAATAGCCGTCAAATGGCACACCGTAATCTCCTTCGTGCCTCCACCAATGCGGAGTGCCACGAACCACTATGGGACACTTGAGGGTGGTCACCGAACCCGTACAAGGATGAGGCACACTCCACAACTTAATTGGAGGCTCTCACCGAATTCCCGCGGCTCCCAAAGCCACAAGAATCACAAGGTTGGGGCGCGACTCCACAACTTAATTGGAGGCTCCCAACTATCCCGCGAGCCACCAAAATCCGAGATCAACAAGGACCGTCTAGGGCACTCCAACACTACAACATGACCTGCCCTACAGCAACGCATCAATCCGTATCTAAAAGTCAATATAAGCGTTGCTAGTGCATTTACCAACAGAAACTTATCCGTTGCCTTATTGGGCGTTGCAAAGATATAATGCAACGCATACTCGTGCGTTGGTAACCAGAGAAATAAGCGTTGCCAAGTAACAACGGAGTTCAAGCAGCATTTGCATGCGTTGGTACAAACTATACGAATTAAATCTTTTTTCTGAATAAATATTATTTTCTGCGCTGAATAGTTTGAGGGGTTCGGAATATGGTCGTGTTTTTATCCGAGTGACAAATACACTCTAGAAAAAGTATACCACAGCACAAAAATCACAGAAAAAATGGATCGTAAAGATATAATTCAATATTTATTATTAGAATCACCATTCGGTACATGAAAAACAATAATAAGAGTACACAATATACATTTTAATATTTCTTCAAATTATGTTCCAACTAATCCTATATAGATTTCTTCTAATATTCTGCCTTCAGATATGCTTGGAGCTGATAGAAGTCACTGCTGGTCCTTTGGAGAGTACTCATCTTTTGGGCCTGTGAGAAAAAAATCAATTTTACTATCGACATGGCAAGAAAACAACAAGGGTAGAATTATACTCTAGTAAGTACATGAGGGAAAATAATAAATATGCTAGTTGTGACATGGTTTCAGCTTTGCTAAACACAGTATGAATCCATATATTTTCATAGTAAGAGATACTTTACCAAATTTTCATATGCTGTGTCACAAGTGTGAGCAAGTAATTATAGTTTTTACTCTCAAGCAGTTACGTTACAAAACCTGAAAGCTGAAAGGGGAGCAGTTAAGGAAAATAACACGTACATGATATATATTTTTCGTATCTCCGTGAAGGACCATCCTTACATATTCATAGTTTATTTTGTTAACAGAAATGATTAAGTGACTATACAAAGACAAAGATAATACTGTAGTGATTGGCCGATACCTTGACTTGTTACTATCAGATCTACCATGCACTGGCATTGTAGCTGCCTTCTTTGCGGCTTTCTTTGTTCTTGGAACTGTTTTCCATCAAGATTTGACCTCCTTTGTGCAAGAATACTCTAAGAAACCAAAGCAGCAAATTAGAATACCTACTGGCTGTATACGGGCTTTCTTGACCGCAAGAGTCTTTTCTTTAACATCTTAACAATATCCTCTGTTAAACAAAAAATAACAAAGCACAAGATATATTTACACTGAGATCTAGACACCCTGAACGAGAAAAGATTAAGAGATGTTTACCTGGTTATGCTTATTATCTAGCCTGATTGATAATCTGAATGATAACCTTTGAAGAAATCATGCAGTAATGATTCTGCAACAACTGCAGCACATGTGATTATTTACATAACAAAACGCAAAGAGGCTCCAGCTCGACCTCAACTACACAAGCCAGTAACCAACTAAGCTGAGTTGGAATCATACACAATCTTAAAAAATCACGACCTCTGGTCAGATTCAATTATTGCGGACAGAGTACTGTGCTAGGACAAAATACTACTCCAGCTCGCGATCAGAGGAGTAGCTATTTTCACTAATTCCAGCCAAAATTTCAGCCAAGATTGTTCCGTCAAGACGATGCAACCTGAAAACAAACCATTGCATTAACTGGACTAGATCCTGGAACGAGCAAGAAGTGTATGCATAGTGGACAAAGCGGTACTGCAGTTAATGAGCGTCAATGTCAGGCGATGCAGCAAGATTGCATAAATATCTTAGAAAAAATTTAACAGATCAAGCCAAGGGGAATCGAGAGACGAATCTGGAAGGGGAGAGTAGAAATCGCACCTTGGGATTGCCGGACCTCCGTCCTGGCCGAGCAATATGAAATCCTTTTGGGACCGTAACTCTCTTTAACACGGCCACAACTTGTTTGACGTACTCGATCACAAGATCCGGCGTGGGGATCTTCCGGGTGCTTGGCCTCGACGAGCAGGTTGATCGAACTTGTAGATCGCCGATGCAGGCCAACAATCACGGTTACCTGGGTGAAATGATTTAGGAATTGGATACATGCTACGGTTTTAGGAACGGAGAGGCGAATCATACACGAGGCAGGATCTAGAGCTTAAGCGGCGGAACTAGCTGCTGCCCGGCAGTAGGGGACTGGATCGGCGGCGGCGGAATGAGGGGACGAGGATAGGAGATGAGAGGATATGAGAAGTTTACGCAAGGGGATAAACTCGTTCCGGGTATAGAGGCCCATTCACATGCCAACTTCCCCAACAAATTCGCCCACGACTCTCCACCCTTAGCGCCAAAACAAAAAAAATATGAGCGGGCAGTAGACCAATTATTTCCGCTTGCAACGGATGGTTCTACAACGACTTATATGTGTATCTACAGTAAAAAATTACAACACACATGCAAGACGTTGCCAAGTATGTGTTGTTATAGGGTGGTTCTTCTTGTAGTGCAAGTACCCAAGAGGACAAGCTCTACGGCACCCCAAGTACCCAAGAGTAACAAGCTTCTCAACTTCGATTTCCACGTATCACCGTGGAGAACTCAAACCGATGCAACCGATGCAAGAAGGCAAGACCACTAGAAGTGGTCAAATCCTTCACTCCCAAATCCCACTAAAAGCAACTAATGCTTGTGGGGGGAGAAGAGAGGAAGAACAAGGAAGAACTCAACAAATGGAACTTCAAGATCACGATCTACTAGGTTCCCCTCACTTAGAGGAGGAATGGATTGGATGAATATGTAGATCTTGATCTCCTCTCAAATTCCCTCAAAGATATGCAAGAATCATAGGAGGGATTGAGAGGAAGGCAAGCTTTTCCAAAGGTCAACAATAGAGGAGAGAGAGGGGAAAAGCTAGCTGAAGGGATGAGAGAACCGTTGGGGAAGAAACCCCCTTAAAAAGGTCCTCTCAAAAATCTGCCCGTTGCAGACGAAAAAGGCCGCAGCGGTAGTACCGGGCCTCGCCCGGTAGTACCGGCTGACAGGGAACAGACGGCCTGGCGATAGACTGGTCAACGCCTCCTCCATGCGCGCATCGATAGTACCGCGCTACTACCGGGGCTACTACCGGATTAAATCGAGCGAGCCCAGAGAGCATTTGGAGATCCGGTACTGGGCCCGGTACTGGCCGCGGTAGTTCCGCAAGGTGTCACCCGGTACTACCGGGCTAAGGTCGGTACTACCGGCCTAAGAAGAAACTGCAGAACCAGAAAAAGAGAACCGCAATAACTTTTGCAAGGAAGCTCAAAACAAGATGAATCCAATTCTGTTGGAAAGGTAGCGAATAGAGCTTTACTACAAAAAGTGGAAATCTTAAGGGTCACAAATATAGAGGGGATACCACACATGGGAAGGTGTGGACCCTATCTCGAAGGTGGACCGATAATATTTCCAACCAGAAAACGCAACAAGTTTTCCATACGAAATCCGTTTTCGGAGAACTTGGGCTTGTCATGAAGATCACAACAAGCACCAAAACCCAACAAGGAGACAAACCAAATAAGAACCAAGAAAGATGATGAAGGCAAGTATGCAAAGGTTTGAGCTCTCTCCAACTGATACGCTAAAGCTCAATCGAGAGCCCCTCTTGATAGTACGGTATCTATCCTATAACCCGGTCTCCCAACTAGTACCACGAGACCGGTAAAATAGAAACCCTATCATACCTTTGCCTTGCGCATTCCACTTGAGCTAGATGACGTCGATCTTGATCTCTTCAAGTGGACCACCTTTCTTGATTGCGCTTCGCTTGGTGAAGACCCAAACATTGCTCCCCCATACTCCACTATGGGAGAGCCTCTCTTAGGCACATCTTCACATGAACATTATCTCTAAATGGGTGGCAAGCTTCAAGCCTAGGATTTCTTCGAGATGCTCCTCTTGAACTTGCGCTTCTCAACATTGATGACGATCACCACTTGACGTCATCGATCATGGGCCATATGAAATCTTCATTTGATGCAAGCCCATAGAAAGATACCTAACCACACATAGAAATGCTACACACATATCATGGGTTAGTTCACAAAGCTATATGGACAATTGCTTACCATACCAAGAGATACATGATCCCACTTGGTACATCTTGTAGCTTTGTGTGTTGATCAATACTTGATCAACCTTGTATCTTTTCTTCTCTTTTCAATAGATGATGTCTTGAAGATAACCATGAATGATCACATAATTCTTTTCTTCAAGACATACTTGCAATATGCTCAACTCGATGATCTTGATGCCAAATACTTCATTATATCAATATATTCATGGCATCAACCTTGAATCCAACATATGGAGTTCAAGCATGGTCTATGGACAAACACTACAAGTAAAACTCAATGCAACCATTAGTCCATAGGGATTGTCATTAATTACCAAAACCACACATGGGGGCGCCATGCCCTTTCAATCTCCCCCATTTTGGTAATTGATGACAATCTCTTTTACAAGGGTTTATATAATGAATTAAGCAACTATGCAAATCAACAAGCATAGATGCATGAGCATGAAAGGTAAATGCTTATGACCAAAACAAAAGCATAACACCAAATTCCCTTAAACCCTATAAAACTTCTCCCCCATTGGCATCCATTTCCAAAATGGGCGAAAAATCTTAGAAGGTCAATATAGTATGAGCTCCCCCATAACGTGTGCATTTCTCAAAATATGAGTGGAATCAAAATATGAGTGGAATCACAAACTATATTGAGGATCCAAAGATTGCAAAAGAATGATATGGAAAACTTTTTACAATTTTCCAAATAAAAAGTGAGCAATCAAAAAGATCCAACTAACCAAATAAACACAAGATATTATGATTTGAGCAAAAGAGTGTTTTAAAAGAAATAGAGGAGCTCCCCAATATTTGTACACAATTTAGAATTATTGTATTTGAATACAAGGTGTACAAACATGGAATCCTCACTCCTTCAGTATCCTCTAAAACACAAAATCAAATGGATTCACAAGCTCAATAAGATGCAAAAGAAAAACAAAGCTTGTGTCATATCCCAAGGTGAAGATTATTGGATTGTAAAGACAAGCATGAGGTTAAGGATATTCACCAAGATGAGTGCACCAAGATGTGATAAGATGGATAGGCACTCATAAGCCAAATTCATTCGGGGTCACCAAAGAATAAAGAAGGGAATAAAAGAGGTGACACCGAAGAATTAGAATATCTAGTAAAGATGTAATTTCTCTCATGTATATAAGTTTCTAAGTGAACACCAATCATGAAGATATATATCCACAAGAAACATGTACACATAAATTAGTTACTAAAGAAAGAACAAGATATCCAAAATAAAGTCATATATTACACACATATGATATTTGTGTAGGATCATAGCCCATAGCTCAATGATTTCATATTGTGTAATAATGAACTTCAAATTCAACCTCAACACAAGCATCACAAATATCACTAAGGGAAAAGGAGATAGTTGGGATGCATTGAGGAAAGCAACAAGTATCATAAGAGCCGAATAGAATTTGCAATAGCTACAACAAAGGCAAATAAATACTTTTCATGCCATGATGAAACCTACACAAGGTTCAATGCTATAAAAGTATGCATGAGGGTGGATACTTGTTACCGAGATGACATAGGGTTGATGTAGTAGATAAGAGTTTATCAATCATCCTAGCTTGGCTCCAATAAGCATGGTGAAGACACTTTCATTGTAAATGAGACAAGCATCCAATGCATCTCCATGTACCTAAAACACATTCAAGTAAAATTGTTCCCAAACTAATTGGGTACAAAGTAGTTAGTCAAACTACAACACATAGAAGGAACTCCACCTAAATATGTGCATATAGATATGAAATTGAATTTCATGCACATCTTAGCCAATTTAGGATTCGTGGAGTTTCACCTATATATTGGCACCAAGAAGGAAAGCATGCCATAACATAAACATGTAGTAGATATGCATGCCTATGATCTTTAATAACCAAATGGAGATACAATTTGGACAAATATCAAGAAATCAAAGAAGGTCCAAATTATATCAAAGATCCAAATCAAAAGAAATGATTTAGAGAACCAATTGAAACTAAAACAAATCATCATATGATTGATGAGATACCAATTGGACAAAGTACCAAAAAGGAAATAGGATACCAATTAATTAATAATAATAAAGGACTAGATATCAAATTCCCAAAGATAGATACCAATTGAGATTAACTCCAAAAAGAGCTAGGTTCTAACAAATAAACCATCCCTCTACACTTTTCATGATGGCACAAAGTACCAAGCCGAAAAGGTTTGTCTTCCATGAGACATGTCATCGGGATCAAAGACCAATGGAAAGGATCAAATACTAATAGAATATAAATAGTGTTTAAAAGGATACATGATAGCTCTCCCAACAAAAGTGCATTATTTTATGATCTTGTATTTGAATACACAATGCACACACATGGAATCATCGCTCTCAAATATCTATTCAAACACTAGTCATGTATCAAAAAAAGCAATAAGATCCAATACTAATGAAAATATAAGTTGTACTCAATATAGGATAGCTCACCCAAGAATAGTGCATTATCTATAAGTAGCCTTTGAATGCAAGGTGCACAATGATGGGATCAATGCCTCTCCTATACCAAATAAAACACTAGGAAAGTTTGAGTAAAGTAAAATGATCCACAAGAGGTAAGGAAGATAATGGGAGTTAAAACAAATCAATTTTTGGCAAGAAATAAGGCAATAAAATCAAGAGCCAATATGGAGATGATCTACAAAATTTCACCACAATTATGACCATCAATTGTCATGGAAAAGGAGTATATGTAGAAATTTCTTAGTGGTGTATTGGATTGATTTTCAAGATCATCTTCGCAACCAATAAGCACATGGTGAAGGATAAGATTTAAGCGCGATGCTTATGTAGATAAATGTTCTTGATAGCTTCAAATATTCACGCGATAATGCAAAGCAACTACAAAGAGTGCTTTGAAGCAATCGGTTTTCCAAAGAGATATATGAGAACATATTAGAGGAAAACCTTACCAAGAACATTCATCACAAACAAGATCCAAAGTGTGAGTAAGTAAAAACATTTAAGCAAATGGGAACTTGTTTGAGCAACATGCCACATAGGAATAAGATAATTAACAATATCAATTCTAGGTGGCAATACCTCACATGTTCACATTTTCTAGGATTGTAATATGCACAAAGCTTATTACTCCCCCATAATGTGATAATCCATTTTATTGTACCAAGAGACAAAATATAATCCAACAAGAGATAACTAATGGATATTATAGAATTTGAATTTCTCATGAGCATGACATACCACATAGAGACTAGATAATATTGATATATCAACACTAAGTGGTATTCCTCATGTACACACATTTTTTAGGAGGTGAAGAGCCAAAGAGCTATCACTCCCAAAAATGGGATAGTCCATTAATCTCTCAAAAGAGCCAATTAAGATATAAGTAAGTTGATACAAAAGGCTCAACACAAACTCACACATACATGGTGTGCAAACCGACATACACATACTTGATTGCTCAAGATAAGTAAGTAGAGAGCACAACATATACAAACACTAGCAAGGTACAAAACCAAACACATGCAAGGGTGCAAGCAACTTTCAATGTATATATGATTTAAATACAAGTTACCGCAAGGAGAAACATTGGATATGTTATAGAACAATATAATCCAAATGACTTGGCTTGAGATAATATAATTGATGAAGATCCCTTAATTCTTCATGATGTAGCCAAGTCTCCAATGCCCTCCACACACCTATTGATCAAGTTTTAGCTTGTTGGTCCCCAACCAAGTTGGGTCCTAAGAGGTTAGTCACAATAGGCTTGGCAACCCAAATGGTTCTTTTCTTGACACCACTTTGAGTACCAACATATTTGGCAAACACATTGCCAACCTTATCCTTCCTAAGAGAATAAACATTATCAATTATGATAGGGTTGGATAAGGTACCACTAGTGCATGAAGAAGCAAAGTGACCCTTCTCACGGCATAAGTAGCAACATTTGCTTCCTCCTTTCTTCTTTGTTGAAATCTCAACTTGAGAAGGAATAGCTTGATTCTTCTTGGGAAGTGACCGTTCTTTAACTTGGGGAACTTTAGTTTGAACTTGAGGCAACTTCCCTTGTTGCTTCTCACTAAGAGACTTCTTCTTCAAAGGGCAAGATCTAACATGGTGCCCTTCAACTTTGCACTTGAAACAAGTGATCTTGGCCGATTTCTTGACTTGCTCTTGGCCCTTCTTATTCTTGTTATACTTGGACTTGTTCTTAATATTTGAGTTGAATCCAAGTCCACTCTTGTCATTGGGGCGTCTTTGCACACTCAACATGTTGTCAAGTGTGGGCTTCCCATCATGACGCTTTTCCAAGTCTTTCTTCAAAGAAGAGACTTGGGCCTTGAGCTCTTTTAATTCCTCTACATGGTTAGTATCAACAAAAACACTAGAGGAAGTTGAAGCTTCATTGTTAGAGCAACAAGGCATGGAAAGTAATTCATCACAAGATGTAGCAATATTACGAGTGGATGAATTACTAGGACTAGCACATGGCAATAAAGCATTTTGAGTATAAGTTGTGCCATTGTCCACATGGGCTCACAAGATGTTACCTTTAACATAATAGCCTCATGAGCTAACTTTAGCTTATCATAGGAGACTAGAAGGTCCTCATGAGAGCTCGAGAGCTTCTCATGGCTTTCTTCCAAATTCCCATATTTACTAGATAGCAACTCAAGTTGAGCCCTTAGCTCAACATTCTCCGTCAATATGGATGCTTCACAAGAGATAGAGTTAGTAGCACAAGCATCATTATTTATGACAATAGGAGAAAGTAACTTGGCAAGCTCTTTAGAGTGAGAAGCTTTAAGTTGCGCATGAGACTCGGTGAGTTTGATGAGCTCACCCTTAACGACCCTAGAGCCATTTTCTAGGTGCTCAAAATTCTCAAGGAGTTTGGCATGTGCATCTATAAGCTTACCATTTGTTACTTTGAAGTCATTAGCCACTTTAAGAGAACTATCATAGGATCCCTTTACTCTAGAAAGTTCGAGAGCATAAGTTTCCTCAAGAGACTCCTTGGTGGTTTGTTCTTCTTCAAGAGCTTCCTTGAGATCGGCGATCTCTTCCGCATACTTGTATTCGCGGTTAAGACTTTCATCAATGTGAGCTTCCAACTCCTCAATGGTAAGTTTGCGCTCAACAAGGGTAGACATGATTTCTAAGAAGTTAGCACGAGCATCTTTATTCTTTGAAAGAGAAAGAATAACCATTTTACCCTTCTCGAGTATGGAAGCATCATTATCATTTTGTTCATTTTCTCATCACTATCATCATGAGATATATTGGGATCCAAAGTAGGAGATACCTCGGAAGCTTTAGCCATAAGGCAAAAGTGAGTACATGATGATGACGATGAAGAATTACTTGAGTCACCATTTAAATCCATATCTTGTTCCATGGAGTGTTCGGTTTCCTCTACATTGTTAGCCAAACAAATACTAGAGGAAATAGAACCATTTTTATCATGGCAACAAGATATAGAGAGCATATCATCACAAGGATTAATCAAGCAATTTGTACATGATATGCAAGGACTATCAACACAAGCATGTAGATCATTTTTGGTTCTAGATGCGTTTAAGTCCAAAGATAAATCATTGCAATAAGATAGTGGTGAAGTATCATCAATAATAAGCTTACTATCATTATTGCAATATCTATCACTACTCACCATTGCATTAGTTAGTGGCTTGCCACATGTAGGTGAAGTAGAAGAAGTTGAGAACTCATCACGGCCGGAAGTGGAGGGACAACAATCATCTCCACAATTCTTGGACACATCATATTTATCTTGAAGCTTGGTCCAAAGCTCATGAGCATTCCGAAAAGGAGAACCGACATAATAACTACATCGCTCAAAGCATTGAAAATCACATTAGAAGCTTGAGCATTTAGATAGGAATTATTCTCATCCAATAAAGATAATCTTTTGGGATTCCTTGGAGGAGAATAACCCCTATCTAGAATTCGCTCTATGTATGGGTCAATGACCCGAGAATATCAAGAATGCGAATTTTCCAAACATCATAATTTGTGCCATCTAATATAAAAGAAGCATTGTGCACTAGTTCACTAGACGACATCTTTACTCTCCAGGCGGTGAAGCCAATAAGGAGAGAACCCGCTCTGATACCAATTGAAAGGACACGGATGTCGCCTAGAGGGGGGGTGAATAGGCGATTAAAATTCTTTGCGGTTTAGGCTTGAATAAATGCGGAATAAAACTAGCGTTTAATTTATCAAGCACGAAACCTAAACAAGCTAGGTTAACCTATGTGCACCAACAACTTATGCTAACAAGATAAGCAAATATGTGATAGCAAGATATATTACTTCAAGCTCGATGGCTATCACAAAGTAAATAGCATAAGTAAGAAGCTCGGGTATAGAAATACCGAGGCACTTGGAGACGATGATTTATCCCGAAGTTCACTTCCCAATGGAAGCTACGTCTCCGTTGGAGCGGTGCGGAGTCACAAAGTGATCCCCGAATAGCCGTCAAATGGCACACCGTAATCTCCTTCGTGCCTCCACCAATGCGGAGTGCCACGAACCACTATGGGACACTTGAGGGTGGTCACCTACAAGGATGAGGCACACTCCACAACTTAATTGGAGGCTCTCACCGAATTCCCGCGGCTCCCAAAGCCACAAGAATCACAAGGTTGGGGCGCGACTCCACAACTTAATTGGAGGCTCCCAACTATCCCGCGAGCCACCAAAACTCCGAGATCAACAAGGACCGTCTAGGGCACTCCAAGTACCCAAGAGGACAAGCTCTAGGGCACCCCAAGTACCCAAGAGTAACAAGCTTCTCAACTTCGATTTCCACGTATCACCGTGGAGAACTCAAACCGATGCAACCGATGCAAGAAGGCAAGACCACTAGAAGTGGTCAAATCCTTCACTCCCAAATCCCACCAAAAGCAACTAATGCTTGTGGGGGGAGAAGAGAGGAAGAACAAGGAAGAACTCAACAAATGGAACTTCAAGATCACGATCTACTAGGTTCCCCTCACTTAGAGGAGGAATGGATTGGATGAATATGTAGATCTTGATCTCCTCTCAAATTCCCTCAAAGATATGCAAGAATCATGGGAGGGATTGAGAGGAAGGCAAGCTTTTCCAAAGGTCAACAATGGAGGAGAGAGAGGGGAAAAGCTAGCTGAAGGGATGAGAGAACCGTTGGGGAAGAAACCCCCTTAAAAAGTCCTCTCAAAAATCTGCCCGTTGCAGACGAAAAAGGCCGCAGCGGTAGTACCAGCCTCGCCCGGTAGTAAGCAAATGGGAACTTGTTTGAGAAACATGCCACATAGGAATAGATAATTAACAATATCAATTCTAGGTGGCAATACCTCACATGTTCACATTTTCTAGGATTGTAATATGCACAAAGCTTATTACTCCCCCATAATGTGATAATCCATTTTATTGTACCAAGAGACAAAATATAATCCAACAAGAGATAACTAATGGATATTATAGAATTTGAATTTCTCATGAGCATGACATACCACATAGAGACTAGATAATATTGATATATCAACACTAAGTGGTATTCCTCATGTACACACATTTTTTAGGAGTGAAGAGCCAAAGAGCTATCACTCCCAAAAATGGGATAGTCCATTAATCTCTCAAAAGAGCCAATTAAGATATAAGTAAGTTGATACAAAAGGCTCAACACAAACTCACACATACATGGTGTGCAAACCACATACACATACTTGATTGCTCAAGATAAGTAAGTAGAGAGCACAACATATACAAACACTAGCAAGGTACAAAACCAAACACATGCAAGGGTGCAAGCAACTTTCAATGTATATATGATTTAAATACAAGTTACCGCAAGGAGAAACATTGGATATGTTATAGAACAATATAATCCAAATGACTTGGCTTGAGATAATATAATTGATGAAGATCCCTTAATTCTTCATGATGTAGCCAAGTCTCCAATGCCCTCCACAACACCTATTGATCAAGTTTTAGCTTGTTGGTCCCCAACCAAGTTGGGTCCTAAGAGGTTAGTCACAATAGGCTTGGCAACCCAAATGGTTCTTTTCTTGACACCACTTTGAGTACCAACATATTTGGCAAACACATTGCCAACCTTATCCTTCCTAAGAGAATAAACATTATCAATTATGATAGGGTTGGATAAGGTACCACTAGTGCATGAAGAAGCAAAGTGACCCTTCTCACGGCATAAGTAGCAACATTTGCTTCCTCCTTTCTTCTTTGTTGAAATCTCAACTTGAGAAGGAATAGCTTGATTCTTCTTGGGAAGTGACCGTTCTTTAACTTGGGGAACTTTAGTTTGAACTTGAGGCAACTTCCCTTGTTGCTTCTCACTAAGAGACTTCTTCTTCAAAGGGCAAGATCTAACATGGTGCCCTTCAACTTTGCACTTGAAACAAGTGATCTTGGCCGATTCTTGACTTGCTCTTGGCCCTTCTTATTCTTGTTATACTTGGACTTGTTCTTAATATTGAGTTGAATCCAAGTCCACTCTTGTCATTGGGGCGTCTTTGCACACTCAACATGTTGTCAAGTGTGGGCTTCCCATCATGACGCTTTTCCAAGTCTTTCTTCAAAGAAGAGACTTGGGCCTTGAGCTCTTTTAATTCCTCTACATGGTTAGTATCAACAAAAACACTAGAGGAAGTTGAAGCTTCATTGTTAGAGCAACAAGGCATGGAAAGTAATTCATCACAAGATGTAGCAATATTACGAGTGGATGAATTACTAGGACTAGCACATGGCAATAAAGCATTTTGAGTATAAGTTGTGCCATTGTCCACATGGGCTCACAAGATGTTACCTTTAACATAATAGCCTCATGAGCTAACTTTAGCTTATCATAGGAGACTAGAAGGTCCTCATGAGAGCTCGAGAGCTTCTCATGGCTTTCTTCCAAATTCCCATATTTACTAGATAGCAACTCAAGTTGAGCCCTTAGCTCAACATTCTCCGTCAATATGGATGCTTCACAAGAGATAGAGTTAGTAGCACAAGCATCATTATTTATGACAATAGGAGAAAGTAACTTGGCAAGCTCTTTAGAGTGAGAAGCTTTAAGTTGCGCATGAGACTCGGTGAGTTTGATGAGCTCACCCTTAACGACCCTAGAGCCATTTTCTAGGTGCTCAAAATTCTCAAGGAGTTTGGCATGTGCATCTATAAGCTTACCATTTGTTACTTTGAAGTCATTAGCCACTTTAAGAGAACTATCATAGTATCCCTTTACTCTAGAAAGTTCGAGAGCATAAGTTTCCTCAAGAGACTCCTTGGTGGTTTGTTCTTCTTCAAGAGCTTCCTTGAGATCGGCGATCTCTTCCGCATACTTGTATTCGCGGTTAAGACTTTCATCAATGTGAGCTTCCAACTCCTCAATGGTAAGTTTGCGCTCAACAAGGGTAGACATGATTTCTAAGAAGTTAGCACGAGCATCTTTATTCTTTGAAAGAGAAAGAATAACCATTTTACCCTTCTCGAGTATGGAAGCATCATTATCATTTTGTTCATTTTGCTCATCACTATCATCATGAGATATGTTGGGATCCAAAGTAGGAGATACCTCGGAAGCTTTAGCCATAAGGCAAAACTGAGTACATGATGATGACGATGAAGAATTTCTTGAGTCACCATTTAAATCCATAACTTGTTCCATGGAGTGTTCGGTTTCCTCTACATTATTAGCCAAACAAATACTAGAGGAAATAGTACCATTTTTATCATGGCAATAAGATATAGAGAGCATATCATCATAAGGATTAATCAAGCAATTTGTACATGATATGCAAGGACTATCAACACAAGCATGTAGATCATTTTTGGTTCTAGATGCGTATAAGTCCAAAGATAAATCATTGCAATAAGATAGTGGTGAAGTATCATCAATAATAAGTTTACTATCATTATTGCAATATCTATCACTACTCACCATTGCATTAGTTAGTGGCTTGCCACATGTAGGTGAAGTAGAAGAAGTTGAGAACTCATCACGGCCGGAAGTGGAGGGACAACAATCATCTCCACAATTCTTGGACACATCATATTTATCTTGAAGCTTGGTCCAAAGCTCATGAGCATTCCGAAAAGGAGAGACCGACATAATAACTACATCGCTCAAAGCATTGAAAATCACATTAGAAGCTTGAGCATTTAGATAGGAATTATTCTCATCCAATAAAGATAATCTTTTGGGATTCCTTGGAGGAGAATAACCCCTATCTAGAATTCGCTCTATGTATGGGTCAATGACCCGTAGAATATCAAGAATGCAAATTTTCCAAACATCATAATTTGTGCCATCTAATATAAAAGAAGCATTGTGCACTAGTTCACTAGACGACATCTTTACTCTCCAGGCGGTGAAGCCAACAAGGAGAGAACCCGCTCTGATACCAATTGAAAGGACACGGATGTCGCCTAGAGGGGGGTGAATAGGCGATTAAAATTCTTTGCGGTTTAGGCTTGAATAAATGCGGAATAAAACTAGCGTTTAATTTATCAAGCACGAAACCTAAACAAGCTAGGTTAACCTATGTGCACCAACAACTTATGCTAGACAAGATAAGCAAATATGTGATAGCAAGATATATTACTTCAAGCTCGATGACTATCACAAAGTAAATAGCATAAGTAAGAAGCTAGGGTATAGAAATACCGAGGCACTTGGAGACGATGATTTATCCCGAAGTTCACTTCCCAATGGAAGCTACGTCTCCGTTGGAGCGGTGCGGAGTCACAAAGTGATCCCCGAATAGCCGTCAAATGGCACACCGTAATCTCCTTCGTGCCTCCACCAATGCGGAGTGCCACGAACCACTATGGGACACTTGAGGGTGGTCACCTACAAGGATGAGGCACACTCCACAACTTAATTGGAGGCTCTCACCGAATTCCCGCGGCTCCCAAAGCCACAAGAATCACAAGGTTGGGGCGCGACTCCACAACTTAATTGGAGGCTCCCAACTATCCCGCGAGCCACCAAAACTCCGAGATCAACAAGGACCGTCTAGGGCACTCCAAGTACCCAAGAGGACAAGCTCTAGGGCACCCCAAGTACCCAAGAGTAACAAGCTTCTCAACTTCGATTTCCACGTATCACCGTGGAGAACTCAAACCGATGCAACCGATGCAAGAAGGCAAGACCACTAGAAGTGGTCAAATCCTTCACTCCCAAATCCCACTAAAAGCAACTAATGCTTGTGGGGGGAGAAGAGAGGAAGAACAAGGAAGAACTCAACAAATGGAACTTCAAGATCACGATCTACTAGGTTCCCCTCACTTAGAGGAGGAATGGATTGGATGAATATGTAGATCTTGATCTCCTCTCAAATTCCCTCAAAGATATGCAAGAATCATGGGAGGGATTGAGAGGAAGGCAAGCTTTTCCAAAGGTCAACAATGGAGGAGAGAGAGGGGAAAAGCTAGCTGAAGGGATGAGAGAACCGTTGGGGAAGAAACCCCCTTAAAAAGGTCCTCTCAAAAATCTGCCCGTTGCAGACGAAAAAGGCCGCAGCGGTAGTACCGGGCCTCGCCCGGTAGTACCGGCTGACAGGGAACAGACGGCCTGGCGACAGACTGGTCAACGCCTCCTCCATGCGCGCATCGGTAGTACCGCGCTACTACCGGGGCTACTACCGGATTAAATCGAGCGAGTCCAGAGAGCATTTGGAGATCCGGTACTGGGCCCGGTACTGGCCGCGGTAGTTCCGCAAGGTGTCACCCGGTAGTACCGGGCTAAGGTCGGTACTACCGGCCTAAGAAGAAACTGCAGAACCAGAAAAAGAGAACCGCAATAACTTTTGCAAGGAAGCTCCAAACGAGATGAATCCAATTCTGTTGGAAAGGTAGCGAAAGAGCTTTACTACAAAAAGTGGAAATCTTAAGGGTCACAAATATAGAGGGGATACCACACATGGGAAGGTGTGGACCCTATCTCGAAGGTGGACCGATAATATTTCCAACCAGAAAACGCAACAAGTTTTCCATACGAAATCCGTTTTCGGAGAACTTGGGCTTGTCATGAAGATCACAACAAGCACCAAAACCCAACAAGGAGACAAACCAAATAAGAACCAAGAAAGATGATGAAGGCAAGTATGCAAAGGTTTGAGCTCTCTCCAACTGATACGCTAAAGCTCAATCGAGAGCCCCTCTTGATAGTATGGTATCTATCCTATAACCCGGTCTCCCAGCTAGTACCACGAGACCGGTAAAATAGAAACCCTATCATACCTTTGCCTTGCGCATTCCACTTGAGCTAGATGACGTCGATCTTGATCTCTTCAAGTGGACCACCTTTCTTGATTGCGCTTCGCTTGGTGAAGACCCAAACATTGCTCCCCCATACTCCACTATGGGAGAGCCACTCTTAGGCACATCTTCATATGAACATTATCTCTAAATGGGTGGCAAGCTTCAAGCCTAGGATTTCTTCGAGATGCTCCTCTTGAACTTGCGCTTCTCAACATTGATGACGATCACCACTTGACGTCATCGATCATGGGCCATATGAAATCTTCATTTGATGCAAGCCCATATAAAGATACCTAACCACACATAGAAATGCTACACACATATCATGGGTTAGTTCACAAAGCTATATGGACAATTGCTTACCATACCAAGAGATACATGATCCCACTTGGTACATCTTGTAGCTTTGTGTGTTGATCAATACTTGATCAACCTTGTATCTTTTCTTCTCTTTTCAATAGATGATGTCTTGAAGATAACCATGAATGATCACATAATTCTTTTCTTCAAGACATACTTGCAATATGCTCAACTCGATGATCTTGATGCCAAATACTTCATTATATCAATATATTCATGGCATCAACCTTGAATCCAACATATGGAGTTCAAGCATGGTCTATGGACAAACACTACAAGTAAAACTCAATGCAACCATTGTCCATAGGGATTGTCATTAATTACCAAAACCACACATGGGGGCGCCATGCCCTTTCAATCTCCCCCATTTTGGTAATTGATGACAATCTCTTTTACAAGGGTTTATATAATGAATTAAGCAACTATGCAAATCAACAAGCATAGATGCATGAGCATGAAAGGTAAATGCTTATGACCAAAACAAAAGCATAACACCAAATTCCCTTAAACCCTATAAAACTTCTCCCCCATTGGCATCCATTTCCAAAATGGGCGAAAAATCTTAGAAGGTCAATATAGTATGAGCTCCCCCATAACGTGTGCATTTCTCAAAATATGAGTGGAATCAAAATATGAGTGGAATCAAACTATATTGAGGATCCAAAGATTGCAAAAGAATGATATGGAAAACTTTTTACAATTTTCCAAATAAAAAGTGAGCAATCAAAAAGATCCAACTAACCAAATAAACACAAGATATTATGATTTGAGCAAAAGAGTGTTTTAAAAGAAATAGAGGAGCTCCCCAATATTTGTACACAATTTAGAATTATTGTATTTGAATACAAGGTGTACAAACATGGAATCCTCACTCCTTCAGTATCCTCTAAAACACAAAATCAAATGGATTCACAAGCTCAATAAGATGCAAAAGAAAAACAAAGCTTGTGTCATATCCCAAGGTGAAGATTATTGGATTGTAAAGACAAGCATGAGGTTAAGGATATTCACAAGATGAGTGCACCAAGATGTGATAAGATGTGATAGGCACTCATAAGCCAAATTCATTCTGGGGTCACCAAAGAATAAAGAAGGGAATAAAAGAGGTGACACCGAAGAATTAGAATATCTAGTAAAGATGTAATTTCTCTCATGTATATAAGTTTCTAAGTGAACACCAATCATGAAGATATATATCCACAAGGAAACATGTACACATAGAATTAGTTACTAAAGAAAGAACAAGATATCCAAAATAAAGTCATATATTACACACATATGATATTTGTGTAGGATCATAGCCCATAGCTCAATGATTTCATATTGTGTAATAATGAACTTCAAATTCAACCTCAACACAAGCATCACAAATATCACTAAGGGAAAAGGAGATAGTTGGGATGCATTGAGGAAAGCAACAAGTATCATAAGAGCCGAATAGAATTTGCAATAGCTACAACAAAGGCAAATAAATACTTTTCATGCCATGATGAAACCTACACAAGGTTCAATGCTATAAAAGTATGCATGAGGGTGGATACTTGTTACCGAGATGACATAGGGTTGATGTAGTAGATAAGAGTTTATCAATCATCCTAGCTTGGCTCCAATAAGCATGGTGAAGACACTTTCATTGTAAATGAGACAAGCATCCAATGCATCTCCATGTACCTAAAACACATTCAAGTAAAATTGTTCCCAAACTAATTGGGTACAAAGTAGTTAGTCAAACTACAACACATAGAAGGAACTCCACCTAAATATGTGCATATAGATATGAAATTGAATTTCATGCACATCTTAGCCAATTTAGGATTCGTGGAGTTTCACCTATATATTGGCACAAGAAGGAAAGCATGCCATAACATAAACATGTAGTAGATATGCATGCCTATGATCTTTAATAACCAAATGGAGATACAATTTGGACAAATATCAAGAAATCAAAGAAGGTCCAAATTATATCAAAGATCCAAATCAAAAGAAATGATTTAGAGAACCAATTGAAACTAAAACAAATCATCATATGATTGATGAGATACCAATTGGACAAAGGTACCAAAAAGGAAATAGGATACCAATTAATTAATAAATAAAGGACTAGATATCAAATTCCCAAGATAGATACCAATTGAGATTAACTCCAAAAAGAGCTAGGTTCTAACAAATAAACCATCCCTCTACACTTTTCATGATGGCACAAAGTACCAAGCCGAAAAGGTTTGTCTTCCATGAGACATGTCATCGGGATCAAAGACCAATGGAAAGGATCAAATACTAATAGAATATAAATAGTGTTTAAAAGGATACATGATAGCTCTCCCAACAAAGTGCATTATTTTATGATCTTGTATTTGAATACACAATGCACACACATGGAATCATCGCTCTCAAATATCTATTCAAACACTAGTCATGTATCAAAAAAAGCAATAAGATCCAATACTAATGAAAATATAAGTTGTACTCAATATAGGATAGCTCACCCAAGAATAGTGCATTATCTATAAGTAGCCTTTGAATGCAAGGTGCACAATGATGGGATCAATGCCTCTCCTATACCAAATAAAACACTAGGAAAGTTTGAGTAAAGTAAAATGATCCACAAGAGGTAAGGAAGATAATGGGAGTTAAAACAAATCAATTTTTGGCAAGAAATAAGGCAATAAAATCAAGAGCCAATATGGAGATGATCTACAAATTTCACCACAATTATGACCATCAATTGTCATGGAAAAGGAGTATATGTAGAAATTTCTTAGTGGTGTATTGGATTGATTTTCAAGATCATCTTCGCAACCAATAAGCACATGGTGAAGGATAAGATTTAAGCGCGATGCTTATGTAGATAAATGTTCTTGATAGCTTCAAATATTCACGCGATAATGCAAAGCAACTACAAAGAGTGCTTTGAAGCAATCGGTTTTCCAAAGAGATATATGAGAACATATTAGAGGAAAACCTTACCAAGAACATTCATCACAAACAAGATCCAAAGTGTGAGTAAGTAAAAACATTTAAGCAAATGGGAACTTGTTTGAGCAACATGCCACATAGGAATAAGATAATTAACAATATCAATTCTAGGTGGCAATACCTCACATGTTCACATTTTCTAGGATTGTAATATGCACAAAGCTTATTACTCCCCCATAATGTGATAATCCATTTTATTGTACCAAGAGACAAAATATAATCCAACAAGAGATAACTAATGGATATTATAGAATTTGAATTTCTCATGAGCATGACATACCACATAGAGACTAGATAATATTGATATATCAACACTAAGTGGTATTCCTCATGTACACACATTTTTTAGGAGGTGAAGAGCCAAAGAGCTATCACTCCCAAAAATGGGATAGTCCATTAATCTCTCAAAAGAGCCAATTAAGATATAAGTAAGTTGATACAAAAGGCTCAACACAAACTCACACATACATGGTGTGCAAACCGACATACACATACTTGATTGCTCAAGATAAGTAAGTAGAGAGCACAACATATACAAACACTAGCAAGGTACAAAACCAAACACATGCAAGGGTGCAAGCAACTTTCAATGTATATATGATTTAAATACAAGTTACCGCAAGGAGAAACATTGGATATGTTATAGAACAATATAATCCAAATGACTTGGCTTGAGATAATATAATTGATGAAGATCCCTTAATTCTTCATGATGTAGCCAAGTCTCCAATGCCCTCCACACACCTATTGATCAAGTTTTAGCTTGTTGGTCCCCAACCAAGTTGGGTCCTAAGAGGTTAGTCACAATAGGCTTGGCAACCCAAATGGTTCTTTTCTTGACACCACTTTGAGTACCAACATATTTGGCAAACACATTGCCAACCTTATCCTTCCTAAGAGAATAAACATTATCAATTATGATAGGGTTGGATAAGGTACCACTAGTGCATGAAGAAGCAAAGTGACCCTTCTCACGGCATAAGTAGCAACATTTGCTTCCTCCTTTCTTCTTTGTTGAAATCTCAACTTGAGAAGGAATAGCTTGATTCTTCTTGGGAAGTGACCGTTCTTTAACTTGGGGAACTTTAGTTTGAACTTGAGGCAACTTCCCTTGTTGCTTCTCACTAAGAGACTTCTTCTTCAAAGGGCAAGATCTAACATGGTGCCCTTCAACTTTGCACTTGAAACAAGTGATCTTGGCCGATTCTTGACTTGCTCTTGGCCCTTCTTATTCTTGTTATACTTGGACTTGTTCTTAATATTTGAGTTGAATCCAAGTCCACTCTTGTCATTGGGGCGTCTTTGCACACTCAACATGTTGTCAAGTGTGGGCTTCCCATCATGACGCTTTTCCAAGTCTTTCTTCAAAGAAGTGACTTGGGCCTTGAGCTCTTTTAATTCCTCTACATGGTTAGTATCAACAAAAACACTAGAGGAAGTTGAAGCTTCATTGTTAGAGCAACAAGGCATGGAAAGTAATTCATCACAAGATGTAGCAATATTACGAGTGGATGAATTACTAGGACTAGCACATGGCAATAAAGCATTTTGAGTATAAGTTGTGCCATTGTCCACATGGGCTCACAAGATGTTACCTTTAACATAATAGCCTCATGAGCTAACTTTAGCTTATCATAGGAGACTAGAAGGTCCTCATGAGAGCTCGAGAGCTTTCATGGCTTTCTTCCAATTCCCATATTTACTAGATAGCAACTCAAGTTGAGCCCTTAGCTCAACATTCTCCGTCAATATGGATGCTTCACAAGAGATAGAGTTAGTAGCACAAGCATCATTATTTATGACAATAGGAGAAAGTAACTTGGCAAGCTCTTTAGAGTGAGAAGCTTTAAGTTGCGCATGAGACTCGGTGAGTTTGATGAGCTCACCCTTAACGACCCTAGAGCCATTTTCTAGGTGCTCAAAATTCTCAAGGAGTTTGGCATGTGCATCTATAAGCTTACCATTTGTTACTTTGAAGTCATTAGCCACTTTAAGAGAACTATCATAGGATCCCTTTACTCTAGAAAGTTCGAGAGCATAAGTTTCCTCAAGAGACTCCTTGGTGGTTTGTTCTTCTTCAAGAGCTTCCTTGAGATCGGCGATCTCTTCCGCATACTTGTATTCGCGGTTAAGACTTTCATCAATGTGAGCTTCCAACTCCTCAATGGTAAGTTTGCGCTCAACAAGGGTAGACATGATTTCTAAGAAGTTAGCACGAGCATCTTTATTCTTTGAAAGAGAAAGAATAACCATTTTACCCTTCTCGAGTATGGAAGCATCATTATCATTTTGTTCATTTTCTCATCACTATCATCATGAGATATATTGGGATCCAAAGTAGGAGATACCTCGGAAGCTTTAGCCATAAGGCAAAAGTGAGTACATGATGATGACGATGAAGAATTACTTGAGTCACCATTTAAATCCATATCTTGTTCCATGGAGTGTTCGGTTTCCTCTACATTGTTAGCCAAACAAATACTAGAGGAAATAGAACCATTTTTATCATGGCAAAAGATATAGAGAGCATATCATCACAAGGATTAATCAAGCAATTTGTACATGATATGCAAGGACTATCAACACAAGCATGTAGATCATTTTTGGTTCTAGATGCGTTTAAGTCCAAAGATAAATCATTGCAATAAGATAGTGGTGAAGTATCATCAATAATAAGCTTACTATCATTATTGCAATATCTATCACTACTCACCATTGCATTACTTTGTGGCTTGCCACATGTAGGTGAAGTAGAAGAAGTTGAGAACTCATCACGGCCGGAAGTGGAGGGACAACAATCATCTCCACAATTCTTGGACACATCATATTTATCTTGAAGCTTGGTCCAAAGCTCATGAGCATTCCGAAAAGGAGAGACCGACATAATAACTACATCGCTCAAAGCATTGAAAATCACATTAGAAGCTTGAGCATTTAGATAGGAATTATTCTCATCCAATAAAGATAATCTTTTGGGATTCCTTGGAGGAGAATAACCCCTATCTAGAATTCGCTCTATGTATGGGTCAATGACCCGAAGAATATCAAGAATGCGAATTTTCCAAACATCATAATTTGTGCCATCTAATATAAAAGAAGCATTGTGCACTAGTTCACTAGACGACATCTTTACTCTCCAGGCGGTGAAGCCAATAAGGAGAGAACCCGCTCTGATACCAATTGAAAGGACACGGATGTCGCCTAGAGGGGGGTGAATAGGCGATTAAAATTCTTTGCGGTTTAGGCTTGAATAAATGCGGAATAAAACTAGCGTTTAATTTATCAAGCACGAAACCTAAACAAGCTAGGTTAACCTATGTGCACCAACAACTTATGCTAAACAAGATAAGCAAATATGTGATAGCAAGATATATTACTTCAAGCTCGATGGCTATCACAAAGTAAATAGCATAAGTAAGAAGCTCGGGTATAGAAATACCGAGGCACTTGGAGACGATGATTTATCCCGAAGTTCACTTCCCAATGGAAGCTACGTCTCCGTTGGAGCGGTGCGGAGTCACAAAGTGATCCCCGAATAGCCGTCAAATGGCACACCGTAATCTCCTTCGTGCCTCCACCAATGCGGAGTGCCACGAACCACTATGGGACACTTGAGGGTGGTCACCGTACAAGGATGAGGCACACTCCACAACTTAATTGGAGGCTCTCACCGAATTCCCGCGGCTCCCAAAGCCACAAGAATCACAAGGTTGGGGCGCGACTCCACAACTTAATTGGAGGCTCCCAACTATCCCGCGAGCCACCAAAACTCCGAGATCAACAAGGACCGTCTAGGGCACTCCAAGTACCCAAGAGGACAAGCTCTAGGGCACCCCAAGTACCCAAGAGTAACAAGCTTCTCAACTTCGATTTCCACGTATCACCGTGGAGAACTCAAACCGATGCAACCGATGCAAGAAGGCAAGACCACTAGAAGTGGTCAAATCCTTCACTCCCAAATCCCACCAAAAGCAACTAATGCTTGTGGGGGGAGAAGAGAGGAAGAACAAGGAAGAACTCAACAAATGGAACTTCAAGATCACGATCTACTAGGTTCCCCTCACTTAGAGGAGGAATGGATTGGATGAATATGTAGATCTTGATCTCCTCTCAAATTCCCTCAAAGATATGCAAGAATCATGGGAGGGATTGAGAGGAAGGCAAGCTTTTCCAAAGGTCAACAATGGAGGAGAGAGAGGGGAAAAGCTAGCTGAAGGGATGAGAGAACCGTTGGGGAAGAAACCCCCTTAAAAAGGTCCTCTCAAAAATCTGCCCGTTGCAGACGAAAAAGGCCGCAGCGGTAGTACCGGGCCTCGCCCGGTAGTACCGGCTGACAGGGAACGGACGGCCTGGCGACAGACTGGTCAACGCCTCCTCCATGCGCGCATCGGTAGTACCGCGCTACTACCGGGGCTACTACCGGATTAAATCGAGCGAGTCCAGAGAGCATTTGGAGATCCGGTACTGGGCCCGGTACTGGCCGCGGTAGTTCCGCAAGGTGTCACCCGGTAGTACCGGGCTAAGGTCGGTACTACCGGCCTAAGAAGAAACTGCAGAACCAGAAAAAGAGAACCGCAATAACTTTTGCAAGGAAGCTCCAAACGAGATGAATCCAATTCTGTTGGAAAGGTAGCGACAAGAGCTTTACTACAAAAGTGGAAATATTAAGGGTCACAAATATAGAGGGGATACCACACATGGGAAGGTGTGGACCCTATCTCGAAGGTGGACCGATAATATTTCCAACCAGAAAACGCAACAAGTTTTCCATACGAAATCCGTTTTCGGAGAACTTGGGCTTGTCATGAAGATCACAACAAGCACCAAAACCCAACAAGGAGACAAACCAAATAAGAACCAAGAAAGATGATGAAGGCAAGTATGCAAAGGTTTGAGCTCTCTCCAACTGATACGCTAAAGCTCAATCGAGAGCCCCTCTTGATAGTATGGTATCTATCCTATAACCCGGTCTCCCAGCTAGTACCACGAGACCGGTAAAATAGAAACCCTATCATACCTTTGCCTTGCGCATTCCACTTGAGCTAGATGACGTCGATCTTGATCTCTTCAAGTGGACCACCTTTCTTGATTGCGCTTCGCTTGGTGAAGACCCAAACATTGCTCCCCCATACTCCACTATGGGAGAGCCACTCTTAGGCACATCTTCATATGAACATTATCTCTAAATGGGTGGCAAGCTTCAAGCCTAGGATTTCTTCGAGATGCTCCTCTTGAACTTGCGCTTCTCAACATTGATGACGATCACCACTTGACGTCATCGATCATGGGCCATATGAAATCTTCATTTGATGCAAGCCCATATAAAGATACCTAACCACACATAGAAATGCTACACACATATCATGGGTTAGTTCACAAAGCTATATGGACAATTGCTTACCATACCAAGAGATACATGATCCCACTTGGTACATCTTGTAGCTTTGTGTGTTGATCAATACTTGATCAACCTTGTATCTTTTCTTCTCTTTTCAATAGATGATGTCTTGAAGATAACCATGAATGATCACATAATTCTTTTCTTCAAGACATACTTGCAATATGCTCAACTCGATGATCTTGATGCCAAATACTTCATTATATCAATATATTCATGGCATCAACCTTGAATCCAACATATGGAGTTCAAGCATGGTCTATGGACAAACACTACAAGTAAAACTCAATGCAACCATTTGTCCATAGGGATTGTCATTAATTACCAAAACCACACATGGGGGCGCCATGCCCTTTCAATCTCCCCCATTTTGGTAATTGATGACAATCTCTTTTACAAGGGTTTATATAATGAATTAAGCAACTATGCAAATCAACAAGCATAGATGCATGAGCATGAAAGGTAAATGCTTATGACCAAAACAAAAGCATAACACCAAATTCCCTTAAACCCTATAAAACTTCTCCCCCATTGGCATCCATTTCCAAAATGGGCGAAAAATCTTAGAAGGTCAATACAGTATGAGCTCCCCCATAACGTGTGCATTTCTCAAAATATGAGTGGAATCAAACAAATATTGAGGATCCAAAGATTGCAAAAGAATGATATGGAAAACTTTTTACAATTTTCCAAATAAAAAGTGAGCAATCAAAAAGATCCAACTAACCAAATAAACACAAGATATTATGATTTGAGCAAAAGAGTGTTTTAAAAGAAATAGAGGAGCTCCCCAATATTTGTACACAATTTAGAATTATTGTATTTGAATACAAGGTGTACAAACATGGAATCCTCACTCCTTCAGTATCCTCTAAAACACAAAATCAAATGGATTCACAAGCTCAATAAGATGCAAAAGAAAAACAAAGCTTGTGTCATATCCCAAGGTGAAGATTATTGGATTGTAAAGACAAGCATGAGGTTAAGGATATTCACAAAGATGAGTGCACCAAGATGTGATAAGATGTGATAGGCACTCATAAGCCAAATTCATTCTGGGGTCACCAAAGAATAAAGAAGGGAATAAAAGAGGTGACACCGAAGAATTAGAATATCTAGTAAAGATGTAATTTCTCTCATGTATATAAGTTTCTAAGTGAACACCTATCATGAAGATATATATCCACAAGGAAACATGTACACATAGAATTAGTTACTAAAGAAAAGAACAAGATATCCAAAATAAAGTCATATATTACACACATATGATATTTGTGTAGGATCATAGCCCATAGCTCAATGATTTCATATTGTGTAATAATGAACTTCAAATTCAACCTCAACACAAGCATCACAAATATCACTAAGGGAAAAGGAGATAGTTGGGATGCATTGAGGAAAGCAACAAGTATCATAAGAGCCGAATAGAATTTGCAATAGCTACAACAAAGGCAAATAAATACTTTTCATGCCATGATGAAACCTACACAAGGTTCAATGCTATAAAAGTATGCATGAGGGTGGATACTTGTTACCGAGATGACATAGGGTTGATGTAGTAGATAAGAGTTTATCAATCATCCTAGCTTGGCTCCAATAAGCATGGTGAAGACACTTTCATTGTAAATGAGACAAGCATCCAATGCATCTCCATGTACCTAAAACACATTCAAGTAAAATTGTTCCCAAACTAATTGGGTACAAAGTAGTTAGTCAAACTACAACACATAGAAGGAACTCCACCTAAATATGTGCATATAGATATGAAATTGAATTTCATGCACATCTTAGCCAATTTAGGATTTCGTGGAGTTTCACCTATATATTGGCACCAAGAAGGAAAGCATGCCATAACATAAACATGTAGTCGATATGCATGCCTATGATCTTTAATAACCAAATGGAGATACAATTTGGACAAATATCAAGAAATCAAAGAAGGTCCAAATTATATCAAAGATCCAAATCAAAAGAAATGATTTAGAGAACCAATTGAAACTAAAACAAATCATCATATGATTGATGAGATACCAATTGGACAAAGGTACCAAAAAGGAAATAGGATACCAATTAATTAATAATAAAGGACTAGATATCAAATTCCCAAGATAGATACCAATTGAGATTAACTCCAAAAAGAGCTAGGTTCTAACAAATAAACCATCCCTCTACACTTTTCATGATGGCACAAAGTACCAAGCCGAAAAGGTTTGTCTTCCATGAGACATGTCATCGGGATCAAAGACCAATGGAAAGGATCAAATACTAATAGAATATAAATAGTGTTTAAAAGGATACATGATAGCTCTCCCAACAGAAGTGCATTATTTTATGATCTTGTATTTGAATACACAATGCACACACATGGAATCATCGCTCTCAAATATCTATTCAAACACTAGTCATGTATCAATAAAAAGCAATAAGATCCAATACTAATGAAAATATAAGTTGTACTCAATATAGGATAGCTCACCCAAGAATAGTGCATTATCTATAAGTAGCCTTTGAATGCAAGGTGCACAATGATGGGATCAATGCCTCTCCTATACCAAATAAAACACTAGGAAAGTTTGAGTAAAGTAAAATGATCCACAAGAGGTAAGGAAGATAATGGGAGTTAAAACAAATCAATTTTTGGCAAGAAATAAGGCAATAAAATCAAGAGCCAATATGGAGATGATCTACAAAATTCACCACAATTATGACCATCAATTGTCATGGAAAAGGAGTATATGTAGAAATTTCTTAGTGGTGTATTGGATTGATTTTCAAGATCATCTTCGCAACCAATAAGCACATGGTGAAGGATAAGATTTAAGCGCGATGCTTATGTAGATAAATGTTCTTGATAGCTTCAAATATTCACGCGATAATGCAAAGCAACTACAAAGAGTGCTTTGAAGCAATCGGTTTTCCAAAGAGATATATGAGAACATATTAGAGGAAAACCTTATGAAGAACATTCATCACAAACAAGATCCAAAGTGTGAGTAAGTAAAAACATTTAAGCAAATGGGAACTTGTTTGAGCAACATGCCACATAGGAATAAGATAATTAACAATATCAATTCTAGGTGGCAATACCTCACATGTTCACATTTTCTAGGATTGTAATATGCACAAAGCTTATTACTCCCCCATAATGTGATAATCCATTTTATTGTACCAAGAGACAAAATATAATCCAACAAGAGATAACTAATGGATATTATAGAATTTGAATTTCTCATGAGCATGACATACCACATAGAGACTAGATAATATTGATATATCAACACTAAGTGGTATTCCTCATGTACACACATTTTTTAGGAGGTGAAGAGCCAAAGAGCTATCACTCCCAAAAATGGGATAGTCCATTAATCTCTCAAAAGAGCCAATTAAGATATAAGTAAGTTGATACAAAAGGCTCAACACAAACTCACACATACATGGTGTGCAAACCGACATACACATACTTGATTGCTCAAGATAAGTAAGTAGAGAGCACAACATATACAAACACTAGCAAGGTACAAAACCAAACACATGCAAGGGTGCAAGCAACTTTCAATGTATATATGATTTAAATACAAGTTACCGCAAGGAGAAACATTGGATATGTTATAGAACAATATAATCCAAATGACTTGGCTTGAGATAATATAATTGATGAAGATCCCTTAATTCTTCATGATGTAGCCAAGTCTCCAATGCCCTCCACACACCTATTGATCAAGTTTTAGCTTGTTGGTCCCCAACCAAGTTGGGTCCTAAGAGGTTAGTCACAATAGGCTTGGCAACCCAAATGGTTCTTTTCTTGACACCACTTTGAGTACCAACATATTTGGCAAACACATTGCCAACCTTATCCTTCCTAAGAGAATAAACATTATCAATTATGATAGGGTTGGATAAGGTACCACTAGTGCATGAAGAAGCAAAGTGACCCTTCTCACGGCATAAGTAGCAACATTTGCTTCCTCCTTTCTTCTTTGTTGAAATCTCAACTTGAGAAGGAATAGCTTGATTCTTCTTGGGAGTGACCGTTCTTTAACTTGGGGAACTTTAGTTTGAACTTGAGGCAACTTCCCTTGTTGCTTCTCACTAAGAGACTTCTTCTTCAAAGGGCAAGATCTAACATGGTGCCCTTCAACTTTGCACTTGAAACAAGTGATCTTGGCCGATTTCTTGACTTGCTCTTGGCCCTTCTTATTCTTGTTATACTTGGACTTGTTCTTAATATTGAGTTGAATCCAAGTCCACTCTTGTCATTGGGGCGTCTTTGCACACTCAACATGTTGTCAAGTGTGGGCTTCCCATCATGACGCTTTTCCAAGTCTTTCTTCAAAGAAGTGACTTGGGCCTTGAGCTCTTTTAATTCCTCTACATGGTTAGTATCAACAAAAACACTAGAGGAAGTTGAAGCTTCATTGTTAGAGCAACAAGGCATGGAAAGTAATTCATCACAAGATGTAGCAATATTACGAGTGGATGAATTACTAGGACTAGCACATGGCAATAAAGCATTTTGAGTATAAGTTGTGCCATTGTCCACATGGGCTCACAAGATGTTACCTTTAACATAATAGCCTCATGAGCTAACTTTAGCTTATCATAGGAGACTAGAAGGTCCTCATGAGAGCTCGAGAGCTTTCATGGCTTTCTTCCAAATTCCCATATTTACTAGATAGCAACTCAAGTTGAGCCCTTAGCTCAACATTCTCCGTCAATATGGATGCTTCACAAGAGATAGAGTTAGTAGCACAAGCATCATTATTTATGACAATAGGAGAAAGTAACTTGGCAAGCTCTTTAGAGTGAGAAGCTTTAAGTTGCGCATGAGACTCGGTGAGTTTGATGAGCTCACCCTTAACGACCCTAGAGCCATTTTCTAGGTGCTCAAAATTCTCAAGGAGTTTGGCATGTGCATCTATAAGCTTACCATTTGTTACTTTGAAGTCATTAGCCACTTTAAGAGAACTATCATAGGATCCCTTTACTCTAGAAAGTTCGAGAGCATAAGTTTCCTCAAGAGACTCCTTGGTGGTTTGTTCTTCTTCAAGAGCTTCCTTGAGATCGGCGATCTCTTCCGCATACTTGTATTCGCGGTTAAGACTTTCATCAATGTGAGCTTCCAACTCCTCAATGGTAAGTTTGCGCTCAACAAGGGTAGACATGATTTCTAAGAAGTTAGCACGAGCATCTTTATTCTTTGAAAGAGAAAGAATAACCATTTTACCCTTCTCGAGTATGGAAGCATCATTATCATTTTGTTCATTTTCTCATCACTATCATCATGAGATATTTGGGATCCAAAGTAGGAGATACCTCGGAAGCTTTAGCCATAAGGCAAAAGTGAGTACATGATGATGACGATGAAGAATTACTTGAGTCACCATTTAAATCCATATCTTGTTCCATGGAGTGTTCGGTTTCCTCTACATTGTTAGCCAAACAAATACTAGAGGAAATAGAACCATTTTTATCATGGCAATAAGATATAGAGAGCATATCATCACAAGGATTAATCAAGCAATTTGTACATGATATGCAAGGACTATCAACACAAGCATGTAGATCATTTTTGGTTCTAGATGCGTTTAAGTCCAAAGATAAATCATTGCAATAAGATAGTGGTGAAGTATCATCAATAATAAGTTACTATCATTATTGCAATATCTATCACTACTCACCATTGCATTAGTTTGTGGCTTGCCACATGTAGGTGAAGTAGAAGAAGTTGAGAACTCATCACGGCCGGAAGTGGAGGGACAACAATCATCTCCACAATTCTTGGACACATCATATTTATCTTGAAGCTTGGTCCAAAGCTCATGAGCATTCCGAAAAGGAGAGACCGACATAATAACTACATCGCTCAAAGCATTGAAAATCACATTAGAAGCTTGAGCATTTAGATAGGAATTATTCTCATCCAATAAAGATAATCTTTTGGGATTCCTTGGAGGAGAATAACCCCTATCTAGAATTCGCTCTATGTATGGGTCAATGACCCGAGAATATCAAGAATGCAAATTTTCCAAACATCATAATTTGTGCCATCTAATATAAAAGAAGCATTGTGCACTAGTTCACTAGACGACATCTTTACTCTCCAGGCGGTGAAGCCAACAAGGAGAGAACCCGCTCTGATACCAATTGAAAGGACACGGATGTCGCCTAGAGGGGGTGAATAGGCGATTAAAATTCTTTGCGGTTTAGGCTTGAATAAATGCGGAATAAAACTAGCGTTTAATTTATCAAGCACGAAACCTAAACAAGCTAGGTTAACCTATGTGCACCAACAACTTATGCTAAACAAGATAAGCAAATATGTGATAGCAAGATATATTACTTCAAGCTCGATGGCTATCACAAAGTAAATAGCATAAGTAAGAAGCTCGGGTATAGAAATACCGAGGCACTTGGAGACGATGATTTATCCCGAAGTTCACTTCCCAATGGAAGCTACGTCTCCGTTGGAGCGGTGCGGAGTCACAAAGTGATCCCCGAATAGCCGTCAAATGGCACACCGTAATCTCCTTCGTGCCTCCACCAATGCGGAGTGCCACGAACCACTATGGGACACTTGAGGGTGGTCACCTACAAGGATGAGGCACACTCCACAACTTAATTGGAGGCTCTCACCGAATTCCCGCGGCTCCCAAAGCCACAAGAATCACAAGGTTGGGGCGCGACTCCACAACTTAATTGGAGGCTCCCAACTATCCCGCGAGCCACCAAAACTCCGAGATCAACAAGGACCGTCTAGGGCACTCCAAGTACCCAAGAGGACAAGCTCTAGGGCACCCCAAGTACCCAAGAGTAACAAGCTTCTCAACTTCGATTTCCACGTATCACCGTGGAGAACTCAAACCGATGCAACCGATGCAAGAAGGCAAGACCACTAGAAGTGGTCAAATCCTTCACTCCCAAATCCCACTAAAAGCAACTAATGCTTGTGGGGGGAGAAGAGAGGAAGAACAAGGAAGAACTCAACAAATGGAACTTCAAGATCACGATCTACTAGGTTCCCCTCACTTAGAGGAGGAATGGATTGGATGAATATGTAGATCTTGATCTCCTCTCAAATTCCCTCAAAGATATGCAAGAATCATGGGAGGGATTGAGAGGAAGGCAAGCTTTTCCAAAGGTCAACAATGGAGGAGAGAGAGGGAAAAGCTAGCTGAAGGGATGAGAGAACCGTTGGGGAAGAAACCCCCTTAAAAAGGTCCTCTCAAAAATCTGCCCGTTGCAGACGAAAAAGGCCGCAGCGGTAGTACCGGGCCTCGCCCGGTAGTACCGGCTGACAGGGAACAGACGGCCTGGCGACAGACTGGTCAACGCCTCCTCCATGCGCGCATCGGTAGTACCGCGCTACTACCGGGGCTACTACCGGATTAAATCGAGCGAGTCCAGAGAGCATTTGGAGATCCGGTACTGGGCCCGGTACTTGCCGCTGTAGTTCCGCAAGGTGTCACCCGGTAGTACCGGGCTAAGGTCGGTACTACCGGCCTAAGAAGAAACTGCAGAACCAGAAAAAGAGAACCGCAATAACTTTTGCAAGGAAGCTCCAAACGAGATGAATCCAATTCTGTTGGAAAGGTAGCGAATAGAGCTTTACTACAAAAAGTGGAAATCTTAAGGGTCACAAATATAGAGGGGATACCACACATGGGAAGGTGTGGACCCTATCTCGAAGGTGGACCGATAATATTTCCAACCAGAAAACGCAACAAGTTTTCCATACGAAATCCGTTTTCGGAGAACTTGGGCTTGTCATGAAGATCACAACAAGCACCAAAACCCAACAAGGAGACAAACCAAATAAGAACCAAGAAAGATGATGAAGGCAAGTATGCAAAGGTTTGAGCTCTCTCCAACTGATACGCTAAAGCTCAATCGAGAGCCCCTCTTGATAGTATGGTATCTATCCTATAACCCGGTCTCCCAGCTAGTACCACGAGACCGGTAAAATAGAAACCCTATCATACCTTTGCCTTGCGCATTCCACTTGAGCTAGATGACGTCGATCTTGATCTCTTCAAGTGGACCACCTTTCTTGATTGCGCTTCGCTTGGTGAAGACCCAAACATTGCTCCCCCATACTCCACTATGGGAGAGCCACTCTTAGGCACATCTTCATATGAACATTATCTCTAAATGGGTGGCAAGCTTCAAGCCTAGGATTTCTTCGAGATGCTCCTCTTGAACTTGCGCTTCTCAACATTGATGACGATCACCACTTGACGTCATCGATCATGGGCCATATGAAATCTTCATTTGATGCAAGCCCATATAAAGATACCTAACCACACATAGAAATGCTACACACATATCATGGGTTAGTTCACAAAGCTATATGGACAATTGCTTACCATACCAAGAGATACATGATCCCACTTGGTACATCTTGTAGCTTTGTGTGTTGATCAATACTTGATCAACCTTGTATCTTTTCTTCTCTTTTCAATAGATGATGTCTTGAAGATAACCATGAATGATCACATAATTCTTTTCTTCAAGACATACTTGCAATATGCTCAACTCGATGATCTTGATGCCAAATACTTCATTATATCAATATATTCATGGCATCAACCTTGAATCCAACATATGGAGTTCAAGCATGGTCTATGGACAAACACTACAAGTAAAACTCAATGCAACCATTTGTCCATAGGGATTGTCATTAATTACCAAAACCACACATGGGGCGCCATGCCCTTTCAATCTCCCCCATTTTGGTAATTGATGACAATCTCTTTTACAAGGGTTTATATAATGAATTAAGCAACTATGCAAATCAACAAGCATAGATGCATGAGCATGAAAGGTAAATGCTTATGACCAAAACAAAAGCATAACACCAAATTCCCTTAAACCCTATAAAACTTCTCCCCCATTGGCATCCATTTCCAAAATGGGCGAAAAATCTTAGAAGGTCAATACAGTATGAGCTCCCCCATAACGTGTGCATTTCTCAAAATATGAGTGGAATCAAACTATATTGAGGATCCAAAGATTGCAAAAGAATGATATGGAAAACTTTTTACAATTTTCCAAATAAAAAGTGAGCAATCAAAAAGATCCAACTAACCAAATAAACACAAGATATTATGATTTGAGCAAAAGAGTGTTTTAAAAGAAATAGAGGAGCTCCCCAATATTTGTACACAATTTAGAATTATTGTATTTGAATACAAGGTGTACAACATGGAATCCTCACTCCTTCAGTATCCTCTAAAACACAAAATCAAATGGATTCACAAGCTCAATAAGATGCAAAAGAAAAACAAAGCTTGTGTCATATCCCAAGGTGAAGATTATTGGATTGTAAAGACAAGCATGAGGTTAAGGATATTCACCAAGATGAGTGCACCAAGATGTGATAAAATAGGATAGGCACTCATAAGCCAAATTCATTTTGGGGTCACCAAAGAATAAAGAAGGAATAAAGAGGTGACACCGAAGAATAGGATATCTAGTAAAGATGTAATTTCTCTCATGTATATAAGTTTCTAAGTGAACACAATCATGAAGATATATATCCACAAGAAACATGTACACATAAATTAGTTACTAAAGAAAGAACAAGATATCCAAAATAAAGTCATATATTACACATATGATATTTGTGTAGGATCATAGCCCATAGCTCAATGATTTCATATTGTGTAATAATGAACTTCAAATTCAACCTCAACACAAGCATCACAAATATCACTAAGGGAAAAGAGATAGTTGGGATGCATTGAGGAAAGCAACAAGTATCATAAGAGCCGAATAGAATTTGCAATAGCTACAACAAAGGCAAATAAATACTTTTCATGCCATGATGAAACCTACACAAGGTTCAATGCTATAAAAGTATGCATGAGGGTGGATACTTGTTACCGAGATGACATAGGGTTGATGTAGTAGATAAGAGTTTATCAATCATCCTAGCTTGGCTCCAATAAGCATGGTGAAGACACTTTCATTGTAAATGAGACAAGCATCCAATGCATCTCCATGTACCTAAAACACATTCAAGTAAAATTGTTCCCAAACTAATTGGGTACAAAGTAGTTAGTCAAACTACAACACATAGAAGGAACTCCACCTAAATATGTGCATATAGATATGAAATTGAATTTCATGCACATCTTAGCCATTTAGGATTCGTGGAGTTTCACCTATATATTGGCACAAGAAGGAAAGCATGCCATAAATAAACATGTAGTAGATATGCATGCCTATGAACTTTAATAACCAAAGGAGATACAATTTGGACAAATATCAAGAAATCAAAGAAGGTCCAAATTATATCAAAGATCCAAATCAAAAGAAATGATTTAGAGAACCAATTGAAACTAAAACAAATCATCATATGATTGATGAGATACCAATTGGACAAAGGTACCAAAAAGGAAATAGGATACCAATTAATTAATAATAAAAAGGACTAGATATCAAATTCCCAAAGATAGATACCAATTGAGATTAACTCCAAAAAGAGCTAGGTTCTAACAAATAAACCATCCCTCTACACTTTTCATGATGGCACAAAGTACCAAGCCGAAAAGGTTTGTCTTCCATGAGACATGTCATCGGGATCAAAGACCAATGGAAAGGATCAAATACTAATAGAATATAAATAGTGTTTAAAAGGATACATGATAGCTCTCCCAACAAAGTGCATTATTTTATGATCTTGTATTTGAATACACAATGCACACACATGGAATCATCGCTCTCAAATATCTATTCAAACACTAGTCATGTATCAAGAAAAAGCAATAAGATCCAATACTAATGAAAATATAAGTTGTACTCAATATAGGATAGCTCACCCAAGAATAGTGCATTCTATAAGTAGCCTTTGAATGCAAGGTGCACAATGATGGGATCAATGCCTCTCCTATACCAAATAAAACACTAGGAAAGTTTGAGTAAAGTAAAATGATCCACAAGAGGTAAGGAAGATAATGGGAGTTAAAACAAATCAATTTTTGGCAAGAAATAAGGCAATAAAATCAAGAGCCAATATGGAGATGATCTACAAAATTCACCACAATTATGACCATCAATTGTCATGGAAAAGGAGTATATGTAGAAATTTCTTAGTGGTGTATTGGATTGATTTTCAAGATCATCTTCGCAACCAATAAGCACATGGTGAAGGATAAGATTTAAGCGCGATGCTTATGTAGATAAATGTTCTTGATAGCTTCAAATATTCACGCGATAATGCAAAGCAACTACAAAGAGTGCTTTGAAGCAATCGGTTTTCCAAAGAGATATATGAGAACATATTAGAGGAAAACCTTACCAAGAACATTCATCACAAACAAGATCCAAAGTGTGAGTAAGTAAAAACATTTAAGCAAATGGGAACTTGTTTGAGCAACATGCCACATAGGAATAAGATAATTAACAATATCAATTCTAGGTGGCAATACCTCACATGTTCACATTTTCTAGGATTGTAATATGCACAAAGCTTATTACTCCCCCATAATGTGATAATCCATTTTATTACCAAGAGACAAAATATAATCCAACAAGAGATAACTAATGGATATTATAGAATTTGAATTTCTCATGAGCATGACATACCACATAGAGACTAGATAATATTGATATATCAACACTAAGTGGTATTCCTCATGTACACACATTTTTAGGAGGTGAAGAGCCAAAGAGCTATCACTCCCAAAAATGGGATAGTCCATTAATCTCTCAAAAGAGCCAATTAAGATATAAGTAAGTTGATACAAAAGGCTCAACACAAACTCACACATACATGGTGTGCAAACCGACATACACATACTTGATTGCTCAAGATAAGTAAGTAGAGAGCACAACATATACAAACACTAGCAAGGTACAAAACCAAACACATGCAAGGGTGCAAGCAACTTTCAATGTATATATGATTTAAATACAAGTTACCGCAAGGAGAAACATTGGATATGTTATAGAACAATATAATCCAAATGACTTGGCTTGAGATAATATAATTGATGAAGATCCCTTAATTCTTCATGATGTAGCCAAGTCTCCAATGCCCTCCACAACACCTATTGATCAAGTTTTAGCTTGTTGGTCCCCAACCAAGTTGGGTCCTAAGAGGTTAGTCACAATAGGCTTGGCAACCCAAATGGTTCTTTTCTTGACACCACTTTGAGTACCAACATATTTGGCAAACACATTGCCAACCTTATCCTTCCTAAGAGAATAAACATTATCAATTATGATAGGGTTGGATAAGGTACCACTAGTGCATGAAGAAGCAAAGTGACCCTTCTCACGGCATAAGTAGCAACATTTGCTTCCTCCTTTCTTCTTTGTTGAAATCTCAACTTGAGAAGGAATAGCTTGATTCTTCTTGGGAAGTGACCGTTCTTTAACTTGGGGAACTTTAGTTTGAACTTGAGGCAACTTCCCTTGTTGCTTCTCACTAAGAGACTTCTTCTTCAAAGGGCAAGATCTAACATGGTGCCCTTCAACTTTGCACTTGAAACAAGTGATCTTGGCCGATTTCTTGACTTGCTCTTGGCCCTTCTTATTCTTGTTATACTTGGACTTGTTCTTAATATTGAGTTGAATCCAAGTCCACTCTTGTCATTGGGGCGTCTTTGCACACTCAACATGTTGTCAAGTGTGGGCTTCCCATCATGACGCTTTTCCAAGTCTTTCTTCAAAGAAGTGACTTGGGCCTTGAGCTCTTTTAATTCCTCTACATGGTTAGTATCAACAAAAACACTAGAGGAAGTTGAAGCTTCATTGTTAGAGCAACAAGGCATGGAAAGTAATTCATCACAAGATGTAGCAATATTACGAGTGGATGAATTACTAGGACTAGCACATGGCAATAAAGCATTTTGAGTATAAGTTGTGCCATTGTCCACATGGGCTCACAAGATGTTACCTTTAACATAATAGCCTCATGAGCTAACTTTAGCTTATCATAGGAGACTAGAAGGTCCTCATGAGAGCTCGAGAGCTTTCATGGCTTTCTTCCAAATTCCCATATTTACTAGATAGCAACTCAAGTTGAGCCCTTAGCTCAACATTCTCCGTCAATATGGATGCTTCACAAGAGATAGAGTTAGTAGCACAAGCATCATTATTTATGACAATAGGAGAAAGTAACTTGGCAAGCTCTTTAGAGTGAGAAGCTTTAAGTTGCGCATGAGACTCGGTGAGTTTGATGAGCTCACCCTTAACGACCCTAGAGCCATTTTCTAGGTGCTCAAAATTCTCAAGGAGTTTGGCATGTGCATCTATAAGCTTACCATTTGTTACTTTGAAGTCATTAGCCACTTTAAGAGAACTATCATAGGATCCCTTTACTCTAGAAAGTTCGAGAGCATAAGTTTCCTCAAGAGACTCCTTGGTGGTTTGTTCTTCTTCAAGAGCTTCCTTGAGATCGGCGATCTCTTCCGCATACTTGTATTCGCGGTTAAGACTTTCATCAATGTGAGCTTCCAACTCCTCAATGGTAAGTTTGCGCTCAACAAGGGTAGACATGATTTCTAAGAAGTTAGCACGAGCATCTTTATTCTTTGAAAGAGAAAGAATAACCATTTTACCCTTCTCGAGTATGGAAGCATCATTATCATTTTGTTCATTTTCTCATCACTATCATCATGAGATATATTGGGATCCAAAGTAGGAGATACCTCGGAAGCTTTAGCCATAAGGCAAAAGTGAGTACATGATGATGACGATGAAGAATTACTTGAGTCACCATTTAAATCCATACTTGTTCCATGGAGTGTTCGGTTTCCTCTACATTGTTAGCCAAACAAATACTAGAGGAAATAGAACCATTTTTATCATGGCAAAAGATATAGAGAGCATATCATCACAAGGATTAATCAAGCAATTTGTACATGATATGCAAGGACTATCAACACAAGCATGTAGATCATTTTTGGTTCTAGATGCGTTTAAGTCCAAAGATAAATCATTGCAATAAGATAGTGGTGAAGTATCATCAATAATAAGTTACTATCATTATTGCAATATCTATCACTACTCACCATTGCATTACTTTGTGGCTTGCCACATGTAGGTGAAGTAGAAGAAGTTGAGAACTCATCACGGCCGGAAGTGGAGGGACAACAATCATCTCCACAATTCTTGGACACATCATATTTATCTTGAAGCTTGGTCCAAAGCTCATGAGCATTCCGAAAAGGAGAGACCGACATAATAACTACATCGCTCAAAGCATTGAAAATCACATTAGAAGCTTGAGCATTTAGATAGGAATTATTCTCATCCAATAAAGATAATCTTTTGGGATTCCTTGGAGGAGAATAACCCCTATCTAGAATTCGCTCTATGTATGGGTCAATGACCCGAAGAATATCAAGAATGCGAATTTTCCAAACATCATAATTTGTGCCATCTAATATAAAAGAAGCATTGTGCACTAGTTCACTAGACGACATCTTTACTCTCCAGGCGGTGAAGCCAATAAGGAGAGAACCCGCTCTGATACCAATTGAAAGGACACGGATGTCGCCTAGAGGGGGTGAATAGGCGATTAAAATTCTTTGCGGTTTAGGCTTGAATAAATGCGGAATAAAACTAGCGTTTAATTTATCAAGCACGAAACCTAAACAAGCTAGGTTAACCTATGTGCACCAACAACTTATGCTAACAAGATAAGCAAATATGTGATAGCAAGATATATTACTTCAAGCTCGATGGCTATCACAAAGTAAATAGCATAAGTAAGAAGCTCGGGTATAGAAATACCGAGGCACTTGGAGACGATGATTTATCCCGAAGTTCACTTCCCAATGGAAGCTACGTCTCCGTTGGAGCGGTGCGGAGTCACAAAGTGATCCCCGAATAGCCGTCAAATGGCACACCGTAATCTCCTTCGTGCCTCCACCAATGCGGAGTGCCACGAACCACTATGGGACACTTGAGGGTGGTCACCTACAAGGATGAGGCACACTCCACAACTTAATTGGAGGCTCTCACCGAATTCCCGCGGCTCCCAAAGCCACAAGAATCACAAGGTTGGGGCGCGACTCCACAACTTAATTGGAGGCTCCCAACTATCCCGCGAGCCACCAAAACTCCGAGATCAACAAGGACCGTCTAGGGCACTCCAAGTACCCAAGAGGACAAGCTCTAGGGCACCCCAAGTACCCAAGAGTAACAAGCTTCTCAACTTCGATTTCCACGTATCACCGTGGAGAACTCAAACCGATGCAACCGATGCAAGAAGGCAAGACCACTAGAAGTGGTCAAATCCTTCACTCCCAAATCCCACTAAAAGCAACTAATGCTTGTGGGGGGAGAAGAGAGGAAGAACAAGGAAGAACTCAACAAATGGAACTTCAAGATCACGATCTACTAGGTTCCCCTCACTTAGAGGAGGAATGGATTGGATGAATATGTAGATCTTGATCTCCTCTCAAATTCCCTCAAAGATATGCAAGAATCATGGGAGGGATTGAGAGGAAGGCAAGCTTTTCCAAAGGTCAACAATGGAGGAGAGAGAGGGGAAAAGCTAGCTGAAGGATGAGAGAACCGTTGGGGAAGAAACCCCCTTAAAAAGGTCCTCTCAAAAATCTGCCCGTTGCAGACGAAAAAGGCCGCAGCGGTAGTACCGGGCCTCGCCCGGTAGTACCGGCTGACAGGGAACGGACGGCCTGGCGACAGACTGGTCAACGCCTCCTCCATGCCGCATCGGTAGTACCGCGCTACTACGGGGCTACTACCGGATTAAATCGAGCGAGTCCAGAGAGCATTTGGAGATCCGGTACTGGGCCCGGTACTGGCCGCGGTAGTTCCGCAAGGTGTCACCCGGTAGTACCGGGCTAAGGTCGGTACTACCGGCCTAAGAAGAAACTGCAGAACCAGAAAAAGAGAACCGCAATAACTTTTGCAAGGAAGCTCCAAACGAGATGAATCCAATTCTGTTGGAAAGGTAGCGACAAGAGCTTTACTACAAAGAGTGGAAATATTAAGGGTCACAAATATAGAGGGGATACCACACATGAGAAGGTGTGGACCCTGTGACACCCCTCCCTGGCACATATCACCAGAGAGGCAGTCGTCCCGTGCGCCATCCCAAGATAACTGCCGCACGTCACAACAGTGTAACATAATGGAAATCATTACACAATCAGGCACATCAGTGCTACAAATGGTTTACAAGGCCATCCAGGAATGACGAAATATCAATCCCAGTATGGCACGATACAGAGTTTAACTGGCAGCGGAAGACATATGAGAGGCTACGGCTTGGAGCGGCTCCACTCCACAGGTTCTGGCTGGCTACTGATCCTAGCACGCTCTTGCTTCAAATCCTTACTAAGGTGGAAGATGAATCCTCGACAAAACCTGGCCACAAACACAAGGCCCGTGAGTACATAATATGCACTCAGCAAGAATCGCCACTCACCACAAACAATCCAACAATCATGCAACAAGATATACATGGAAATAAAATCCTACAACATGGCAAGTCTACTCGAGATAGACCAATATGATAACATAGAGGTAGCATGGCATCACAAGCAAAACATGGCATAAGCAAACAACAAGAGTATCACCAGTACAGAGTCCAAGCCAGGTGGGGTTGGATCGTATACCGGCAATCAAACAAAGAGGTTACCTGTGACGAGTAGACGAGTGTATCAGTGGGTACCAAATCTTATAATTACTCCTATCAACACAATCAGGCTTCCAAGCCTCTAGCCAACTCTGGCTATCACTTCAGCCAACTCTGGCTATCTCCCGGGGCATGCACAGTTGATGTTGGCTCTGGCCTAACTATAGGCTTCCAACGCATCACACCGCCATCCCATTCACCTCACAAGTAACATTCCTGCATCATCTTATTGTTCATTTAGTGAAATCAGGTTGTTCATCTTTCTTTCAAACAAGCCTTAGGTTTAACCTCCTGACACGACAAAGACACACAGTGTGACCGACACTGAACTGTTGTTCCATAACCTTGGAACGAGGCTAGACATCCAGATTTGACACTCTCGAGAGGTTGCAATTACCACCCACCTAAGTGCACCACACTCAGCCGGTACTTTAGGATATCATCCTTAAGGCGAACTCAGCAAGATACACTCACCTGACCGTTCACGCTACCAAGACACTCCCTGTATAGCCACCGACATAACTCTATGCCTTATGCAGAAGTGAATCCGGCACGCTCCCAACTATGGGCAACGCCTAGCTCCGGAACCTTCGCAAGACTAGCCCCGACCAACTATGGTAACCGACTAGACTTGCCAAAAGGGTGGCATCAAAGGAGGCTCGATAGGATTACGTAGGTCAAGGCCCGCCCATGTGAGCCACAGTGGCAGTGCGTTCGATGTTCAGATTAGTGGCACCGTGGACTGACCCTATCGTTGTTTGGAGGGGTGTTTCATTTAATCAAGTTCCATCATTCACAAGTCCAAACCAGAGGATTAGTCCAACACAACAATCACAATATCATAATATATCATCACACGACAAAATATTAGCAACATAATAAATCAAGCAATAGTAGTATCCATGTCCAAACTTAGCAAAAATAAAAAGAACGTCAACGGATGACTATGGCAGCGGTCTTCCGCTGGCAAGCGCCTTCTCGTTTGACAAGGAAAAAGAAACGTCGATCGGAAGACTGTGGCAGCGGTCTTCCGCTGGCAAGCGCCTTCACAGATCAACTACAAAATATAGCTTAGTTGGTTTGGTTGGACGACTGTGGCGGTTCCTCCAGCCAGCGTCCTCGCAGATTAATTACAAAGTTGGTGAGGCATGTAGCATCCAAACAATGAACCGAAAAGCATTCATAAGAAAGAAAGCATCCATTCCACTCAAGGATTAACCTGACGTGGTGTCAGCGATCTTGGCAAAAAGAACCAAATGGAAAGTCAGCTCCCAAGCGTCGCAGTCCGGGTGGTCTATGCCAACCATATTTGACGGAGGGACAAGGCAAATAACTCTTTTGGCAAATGCCCCCAACTTCGAGGATCATAAGACGACATTCGTCCGCTCCTCACCTCGGCGAAGAAGAAGAAGCAAACAATCATAGGAACGCATGTTTTATAGTTGTTTATTTAGAGGGTTCGACAAAGCCACGCAAGTGCGAGGCGCACAGATAATTCACACATCATTCTAATGCATACATGGATGATGAATATGACATGGCAGGAGCAATAATCGAAGCAACATATTAAACAAGAATAACAACAGACATGCAATAATAAAACAGGGTACAGACAGAAAATATAACACTCGGTATGGCAATCAACAAATAACAAACAACATTGCGGGACGGCTCATAGCAAGGGTTTAGCTTGCCTCCGAAGAAGAATTGCAAAAGGTTTGGAAGGTTTCGGACTCGCCGCGGGTCGGAATCCCGAAAGAACGACTAAACCACGAAACGACAAACGATGTATTAAATAAAGGCCACGAAACTAAATAGCTCCAAAGATGGCAAAACTGGTACCACTAGCTAAATCTCGACGAGATACAAATTTAGAAATTTGAATCAACTAAAACGGAGCTACGGTTCAAAAGTTGTGGGCGTCCGAAGTTGCTCACCAGGAGAAAAGAAAAAAACCTGCGCGAAAAAAAATAACCCGGGCTGCTCTGGCCGCGCTGCTGGGCCGCGGATGGGCCTGCTGGCCTGCTACTGCGCTGGGCTGGGCTGGTGGCGCCTTCTTCCAGGATATGCCTTCTGAGCTGGAAATCGTAAAGCAGCGAGTACGCTTTGTACTAGCACAACTTCAACGATCAGGACACTGTACAGCTTCTTCTCCACGTACTGGAGCCTGCGCGGGAGAGCACGGGGAGAGGCCGGCCTCGTCGACGGCTGACGGGATGGCCATGCCGCTGGCCGGCGGAGGAGACGGGCGCACCGCGCCACACCGCGCCCGATGGGGGCGGAAACGGCGGCCGGGGCACCTCCTGCGCGACGCCCGCAAGATCGACCGCTCAGCCCGCAGCCATGGCGGACGCTTGGGAGGCCGACGACGCCGGCCACCGGGAGGGCTCGGGCGCGGCTAACGGCGGCGACCAGCTCGCGGTGGAGGACCGCATCCAGGAGAGGGGAAGCCGACGGCGGGGAGGCTCCCCACGCGTCGCGCGCGAGCTCAGCTCGCTCGGCCATGGCGGCCAATTCGACGGCGCCGTCCTCTGCGGTGGCCAGGGAGCCGACCGACGGCGGAGGCGGAACGGCGGCGGCGGGCTGCGGCCAGGGGAGGGGCTAGGGCACGGGGAAGGCTGGAGTGGCTCGGGTTCGAGCTTGACATGGCTCGGGTCACCACGGCTGAAACTGAAGAAGGCAGGCTCGGGTCACCACGGCTGAAACTAGAGAGAGAGCAGGACAGGGAGAATGAGGTGCGTGTTTCAGTGGAGGGTCTCGGGTCTCCTCATATAGGCAGGGGAGAGGAAATACGGGAAGCTCCCGCATATATCCGCCACGGCACTGTTCTGTCGGCGGAGGGGATAGGAACGGGGAGGCGGGATAAGGTAGACGAGCTGGACAAGCAGTGCCGCACGCAGCCGGGAGGTTAGGCGGAGGTTTAGGCTAAGCAAGATTTAGGTCGCGCCAAAGCGGGCATGTCTGGGACGTCTGGAGCGCGGCGCGGGTGACATGACGCGTTCCCAGTGACTCGGAGCTCCAAACGGAAAAAGGTTTCCACCGCGGGGTTCGTAACGACGAAAACAAAACAACCAAACAAGAATCCCTCCAGGATTCCAAACTTTGTAAAATAAGATTTTCAGAAAAGCAAAGATACCGAAGGTGCTCGATGAAATGACCTAGGTCTTGCACACTTAAGAAAAATCCCAAAATTTCACCAGTGCCTAGGTTTGGTTCAAGGAGGGTGTCCAAGAAGTTTGGGCTCAATTGGATATCTAGAAATGGGGTTTTGATAATGTGTCCGCTAAGCCGCGTACCGGCATCGATTTCCGGCTTACAAAGGAAGTAGGTCAAAAATTGCTCAAATGGGTTTGGGTCCAACAGAAGAAGTGTAGGAAATACAAAAATATGCATCTCCCTAAATTATGAGAATTTTCAGAGGTTCCTAGGTGGACTGAATAAATTTGGGATCAGTACCAATATATAACAGTTAACCCCTAAATTGGAAATATTGCATCGGAGTATACAATATTTTTGCACGGGTTGGCTTTATATGTACACGGGAGTCCTCCGGTATTTTGGTGGAATTTTATTGGCGAGGGAAATCGACATCCCTTTGATAAGTGAAAATAACCGGAATTAAAAGATCATCACGGAGGGCTAGGATTTTCGAGGGAAATCCTAAGCACGGAATTGTCGAGAGTGGTGGATGAGGTTCGCGGAACATGGGAAATTTTAGAGAGAACAAAACCAAGGTCAAGATCATCCACAAAATATTTAAGAAAGTCATTTAATAAAAGAAAAAGTTTTTCCGGTGTGAGAAAACACCACAAAAATCAATACTGGATTTTCGGGGTGTTACAGACCCTATCTCGAAGGTGGACCGATAATATTTCCAACCAGAAAACGCAACAAGTTTTCCATACGAAATCCGTTTTCGGAGAACTTGGGCTTGTCATGAAGATCACAACAAGCACCAAAACCCAACAAGGAGACAAACCAAATAAGAATCAAGAAATATGATGAAGGCAAGTATGCAAAGGTTTGAGCTCTCTCCAACTGATACGCTAAAGCTCAATCGAGAGCCCCTCTTGATAGTATGGTATCTATCCTATAACCCGGTCTCCCAGCTAGTACCACGAGACCGGTAAAATAGAAACCCTATCATACCTTTGCCTTGCGCATTCCACTTGAGCTAGATGACGTCGATCTTGATCTCTTCAAGTGGACCACCTTTCTTGATTGCGCTTCGCTTGGTGAAGACCCAAACATTGCTCCCCCATACTCCACTATGGGAGAGCCACTCTTAGGCACATCTTCATATGAACATTATCTCTAAATGGGTGGCAAGCTTCAAGCCTAGGATTTCTTCGAGATGCTCCTCTTGAACTTGCGCTTCTCAACATTGATGACGATCACCACTTGACGTCATCGATCATGGGCCATATGAAATCTTCATTTGATGCAAGCCCATATAAAGATACCTAACCACACATAGAAATGCTACACACATATCATGGGTTAGTTCACAAAGCTATATGGACAATTGCTTACCATACCAAGAGATACATGATCCCACTTGGTACATCTTGTAGCTTTGTGTGTTGATCAATACTTGATCAACCTTGTATCTTTTCTTCTCTTTTCAATAGATGATGTCTTGAAGATAACCATGAATGATCACATAATTCTTTTCTTCAAGACATACTTGCAATATGCTCAACTCGATGATCTTGATGCCAAATACTTCATTATATCAATATATTCATGGCATCAACCTTGAATCCAACATATGGAGTTCAAGCATGGTCTATGGACAAACACTACAAGTAAAACTCAATGCAACCATTTGTCCATAGGGATTGTCATTAATTACCAAAACCACACATGGGGGCGCCATGCCCTTTCAATCTCCCCCATTTTGGTAATTGATGACAATCTCTTTTACAAGGGTTTATATAATGAATTAAGCAACTATGCAAATCAACAAGCATAGATGCATGAGCATGAAAGGTAAATGCTTATGACCAAAACAAAAGCATAACACCAAATTCCCTTAAACCCTATAAAACTTCTCCCCCATTGGCATCCATTTCCAAAATGGGCGAAAAATCTTAGAAGGTCAATACAGTATGAGCTCCCCCATAACGTGTGCATTTCTCAAAATATGAGTGGAATCAAACTATATTGAGGATCCAAAGATTGCAAAAGAATGATATGGAAAACTTTTTACAATTTTCCAAATAAAAAGTGAGCAATCAAAAAGATCCAACTAACCAAATAAACACAAGATATTATGATTTGAGCAAAAGAGTGTTTTAAAAGAAATAGAGGAGCTCCCCAATATTTGTACACAATTTAGAATTATTGTATTTGAATACAAGGTGTACAACATGGAATCCTCACTCCTTCAGTATCCTCTAAAACACAAAATCAAATGGATTCACAAGCTCAATAAGATGCAAAAGAAAAACAAAGCTTGTGTCATATCCCAAGGTGAAGATTATTGGATTGTAAAGACAAGCATGAGGTTAAGGATATTCACAAGATGAGTGCACCAAGATGTGATAAGATGTGATAGGCACTCATAAGCCAAATTCATTCTGGGGTCACCAAAGAATAAAGAAGGGAATAAAAGAGGTGACACCGAAGAATTAGAATATCTAGTAAAGATGTAATTTCTCTCATGTATATAAGTTTCTAAGTGAACACCTATCATGAAGATATATATCCACAAGGAAACATGTACACATAGAATTAGTTACTAAAGAAAAGAACAAGATATCCAAAATAAAGTCATATATTACACACATATGATATTTGTGTAGGATCATAGCCCATAGCTCAATGATTTCATATTGTGTAATAATGAACTTCAAATTCAACCTCAACACAAGCATCACAAATATCACTAAGGGAAAAGGAGATAGTTGGGATGCATTGAGGAAAGCAACAAGTATCATAAGAGCCGAATAGAATTTGCAATAGCTACAACAAAGGCAAATAAATACTTTTCATGCCATGATGAAACCTACACAAGGTTCAATGCTATAAAAGTATGCATGAGGGTGGATACTTGTTACCGAGATGACATAGGGTTGATGTAGTAGATAAGAGTTTATCAATCATCCTAGCTTGGCTCCAATAAGCATGGTGAAGACACTTTCATTGTAAATGAGACAAGCATCCAATGCATCTCCATGTACCTAAAACACATTCAAGTAAAATTGTTCCCAAACTAATTGGGTACAAAGTAGTTAGTCAAACTACAACACATAGAAGGAACTCCACCTAAATATGTGCATATAGATATGAAATTGAATTTCATGCACATCTTAGCCAATTTAGGATTTCGTGGAGTTTCACCTATATATTGGCACCAAGAAGGAAAGCATGCCATAACATAAACATGTAGTCGATATGCATGCCTATGATCTTTAATAACCAAATGGAGATACAATTTGGACAAATATCAAGAAATCAAAGAAGGTCCAAATTATATCAAAGATCCAATCAAAAGAAATGATTTAGAGAACCAATTGAAACTAAACAAATCATCATATGATTGATGAGATACCAATTGGACAAAGGTACCAAAAAGGAAATAGGATACCAATTAATTAATAATAAAGGACTAGATATCAAATTCCCAAGATAGATACCAATTGAGATTAACTCCAAAAAGAGCTAGGTTCTAACAAATAAACCATCCCTCTACACTTTTCATGATGGCACAAAGTACCAAGCCGAAAAGGTTTGTCTTCCATGAGACATGTCATCGGGATCAAAGACCAATGGAAAGGATCAAATACTAATAGAATATAAATAGTGTTTAAAAGGATACATGATAGCTCTCCCAACAAAGTGCATTATTTTATGATCTTGTATTTGAATACACAATGCACACACATGGAATCATCGCTCTCAAATATCTATTCAAACACTAGTCATGTATCAAGAAAAAGCAATAAGATCCAATACTAATGAAAATATAAGTTGTACTCAATATAGGATAGCTCACCCAAGAATAGTGCATTATCTATAAGTAGCCTTTGAATGCAAGGTGCACAATGATGGGATCAATGCCTCTCCTATACCAAATAAAACACTAGGAAAGTTTGAGTAAAGTAAAATGATCCACAAGAGGTAAGGAAGATAATGGGAGTTAAAACAAATCAATTTTTGGCAAGAAATAAGGCAATAAAATCAAGAGCCAATATGGAGATGATCTACAAAATTCACCACAATTATGACCATCAATTGTCATGGAAAAGGAGTATATGTAGAAATTTCTTAGTGGTGTATTGGATTGATTTTCAAGATCATCTTCGCAACCAATAAGCACATGGTGAAGGATAAGATTTAAGCGCGATGCTTATGTAGATAAATGTTCTTGATAGCTTCAAATATTCACGCGATAATGCAAAGCAACTACAAAGAGTGCTTTGAAGCAATCGGTTTTCCAAAGAGATATATGAGAACATATTAGAGGAAAACCTTAAAGAACATTCATCACAAACAAGATCCAAAGTGTGAGTAAGTAAAAACATTTAAGCAAATGGGAACTTGTTTGAGCAACATGCCACATAGGAATAAGATAATTAACAATATCAATTCTAGGTGGCAATACCTCACATGTTCACATTTTCTAGGATTGTAATATGCACAAAGCTTATTACTCCCCCATAATGTGATAATCCATTTTATTGTACAAGAGACAAAATATAATCCAACAAGAGATAACTAATGGATATTATAGAATTTGAATTTCTCATGAGCATGACATACCACATAGAGACTAGATAATATTGATATATCAACACTAAGTGGTATTCCTCATGTACACACATTTTTTAGGAGGTGAAGAGCCAAAGAGCTATCACTCCCAAAAATGGGATAGTCCATTAATCTCTCAAAAGAGCCAATTAAGATATAAGTAAGTTGATACAAAAGGCTCAACACAAACTCACACATACATGGTGTGCAAACCGACATACACATACTTGATTGCTCAAGATAAGTAAGTAGAGAGCACAACATATACAAACACTAGCAAGGTACAAAACCAAACACATGCAAGGGTGCAAGCAACTTTCAATGTATATATGATTTAAATACAAGTTACCGCAAGGAGAAACATTGGATATGTTATAGAACAATATAATCCAAATGACTTGGCTTGAGATAATATAATTGATGAAGATCCCTTAATTCTTCATGATGTAGCCAAGTCTCCAATGCCCTCCACACACCTATTGATCAAGTTTTAGCTTGTTGGTCCCCAACCAAGTTGGGTCCTAAGAGGTTAGTCACAATAGGCTTGGCAACCCAAATGGTTCTTTTCTTGACACCACTTTGAGTACCAACATATTTGGCAAACACATTGCCAACCTTATCCTTCCTAAGAGAATAAACATTATCAATTATGATAGGGTTGGATAAGGTACCACTAGTGCATGAAGAAGCAAAGTGACCCTTCTCACGGCATAAGTAGCAACATTTGCTTCCTCCTTTCTTCTTTGTTGAAATCTCAACTTGAGAAGGAATAGCTTGATTCTTCTTGGGAAGTGACCGTTCTTTAACTTGGGGAACTTTAGTTTGAACTTGAGGCAACTTCCCTTGTTGCTTCTCACTAAGAGACTTCTTCTTCAAAGGGCAAGATCTAACATGGTGCCCTTCAACTTTGCACTTGAAACAAGTGATCTTGGCCGATTTCTTGACTTGCTCTTGGCCCTTCTTATTCTTGTTATACTTGGACTTGTTCTTAATATTTGAGTTGAATCCAAGTCCACTCTTGTCATTGGGGCGTCTTTGCACACTCAACATGTTGTCAAGTGTGGGCTTCCCATCATGACGCTTTTCCAAGTCTTTCTTCAAAGAAGTGACTTGGGCCTTGAGCTCTTTTAATTCCTCTACATGGTTAGTATCAACAAAAACACTAGAGGAAGTTGAAGCTTCATTGTTAGAGCAACAAGGCATGGAAAGTAATTCATCACAAGATGTAGCAATATTACGAGTGGATGAATTACTAGGACTAGCACATGGCAATAAAGCATTTTGAGTATAAGTTGTGCCATTGTCCACATGGGCTCACAAGATGTTACCTTTAACATAATAGCCTCATGAGCTAACTTTAGCTTATCATAGGAGACTAGAAGGTCCTCATGAGAGCTCGAGAGCTTCTCATGGCTTTCTTCCAAATTCCCATATTTACTAGATAGCAACTCAAGTTGAGCCCTTAGCTCAACATTCTCCGTCAATATGGATGCTTCACAAGAGATAGAGTTAGTAGCACAAGCATCATTATTTATGACAATAGGAGAAAGTAACTTGGCAAGCTCTTTAGAGTGAGAAGCTTTAAGTTGCGCATGAGACTCGGTGAGTTTGATGAGCTCACCCTTAACGACCCTAGAGCCATTTTCTAGGTGCTCAAAATTCTCAAGGAGTTTGGCATGTGCATCTATAAGCTTACCATTTGTTACTTTGAAGTCATTAGCCACTTTAAGAGAACTATCATAGGATCCCTTTACTCTAGAAAGTTCGAGAGCATAAGTTTCCTCAAGAGACTCCTTGGTGGTTTGTTCTTCTTCAAGAGCTTCCTTGAGATCGGCGATCTCTTCCGCATACTTGTATTCGCGGTTAAGACTTTCATCAATGTGAGCTTCCAACTCCTCAATGGTAAGTTTGCGCTCAACAAGGGTAGACATGATTTCTAAGAAGTTAGCACGAGCATCTTTATTCTTTGAAAGAGAAAGAATAACCATTTTACCCTTCTCGAGTATGGAAGCATCATTATCATTTTGTTCATTTTCTCATCACTATCATCATGAGATATTTGGGATCCAAAGTAGGAGATACCTCGGAAGCTTTAGCCATAAGGCAAAAGTGAGTACATGATGATGACGATGAAGAATTACTTGAGTCACCATTTAAATCCATATCTTGTTCCATGGAGTGTTCGGTTTCCTCTACATTGTTAGCCAAACAAATACTAGAGGAAATAGAACCATTTTTATCATGGCAATAAGATATAGAGAGCATATCATCACAAGGATTAATCAAGCAATTTGTACATGATATGCAAGGACTATCAACACAAGCATGTAGATCATTTTTGGTTCTAGATGCGTTTAAGTCCAAAGATAAATCATTGCAATAAGATAGTGGTGAAGTATCATCAATAATAAGCTTACTATCATTATTGCAATATCTATCACTACTCACCATTGCATTACTTTGTGGCTTGCCACATGTAGGTGAAGTAGAAGAAGTTGAGAACTCATCACGGCCGGAAGTGGAGGGACAACAATCATCTCCACAATTCTTGGACACATCATATTTATCTTGAAGCTTGGTCCAAAGCTCATGAGCATTCCGAAAAGGAGAGACCGACATAATAACTACATCGCTCAAAGCATTGAAAATCACATTAGAAGCTTGAGCATTTAGATAGGAATTATTCTCATCCAATAAAGATAATCTTTTGGGATTCCTTGGAGGAGAATAACCCCTATCTAGAATTCGCTCTATGTATGGGTCAATGACCCGAAGAATATCAAGAATGCGAATTTTCCAAACATCATAATTTGTGCCATCTAATATAAAAGAAGCATTGTGCACTAGTTCACTAGACGACATCTTTACTCTCCAGGCGGTGAAGCCAAAAGGAGAGAACCCGCTCTGATACCAATTGAAAGGACACGGATGTCGCCTAGAGGGGGGGTGAATAGGCGATTAAAATTCTTTGCGGTTTAGGCTTGAATAAATGCGGAATAAAACTAGCGTTTAATTTATCAAGCACGAAACCTAAACAAGCTAGGTTAACCTATGTGCACCAACAACTTATGCTAAACAAGATAAGCAAATATGTGATAGCAAGATATATTACTTCAAGCTCGATGGCTATCACAAAGTAAATAGCATAAGTAAGAAGCTCGGGTATAGAAATACCGAGGCACTTGGAGACGATGATTTATCCCGAAGTTCACTTCCCAATGGAAGCTACGTCTCCGTTGGAGCGGTGCGGAGTCACAAAGTGATCCCCGAATAGCCGTCAAATGGCACACCGTAATCTCCTTCGTGCCTCCACCAATGCGGAGTGCCACGAACCACTATGGGACACTTGAGGGTGGTCACCTACAAGGATGAGGCACACTCCACAACTTAATTGGAGGCTCTCACCGAATTCCCGCGGCTCCCAAAGCCACAAGAATCACAAGGTTGGGGCGCGACTCCACAACTTAATTGGAGGCTCCCAACTATCCCGCGAGCCACCAAAACTCCGAGATCAACAAGGACCGTCTAGGGCACTCCAAGTACCCAAGAGGACAAGCTCTAGGGCACCCCAAGTACCCAAGAGTAACAAGCTTCTCAACTTCGATTTCCACGTATCACCGTGGAGAACTCAAACCGATGCAACCGATGCAAGAAGGCAAGACCACTAGAAGTGGTCAAATCCTTCACTCCCAAATCCCACCAAAAGCAACTAATGCTTGTGGGGGGAGAAGAGAGGAAGAACAAGGAAGAACTCAACAAATGGAACTTCAAGATCACGATCTACTAGGTTCCCCTCACTTAGAGGAGGAATGGATTGGATGAATATGTAGATCTTGATCTCCTCTCAAATTCCCTCAAAGATATGCAAGAATCATGGGAGGGATTGAGAGGAAGGCAAGCTTTTCCAAAGGTCAACAATGGAGGAGAGAGAGGGGAAAAGCTAGCTGAAGGGATGAGAGAACCGTTGGGGAAGAAACCCCCTTAAAAAGGTCCTCTCAAAAATCTACCCGTTGCAGACGAAAAAGGCCGCAGCGGTAGTACCGGGCCTCGCCCGGTAGTACCGGCTGACAGGGAATGGACGGCCTGGCGACAGACTGGTCAACGCCTCCTCCATGCGCGCATCGGTAGTACCGCGCTACTACCGGGGCTACTACCGGATTAAATCGAGCGAGTCCAGAGAGCATTTGGAGATCCGGTACTGGGCCCGGTACTGGCCGCGGTAGTTCCGCAAGGTGTCACCCGGTAGTACCGGGCTAAGGTCGGTACTACCGGCCTAAGAAGAAACTGCAGAACCAGAAAAAGAGAACCGCAATAACTTTTGCAAGGAAGCTCCAAACGAGATGAATCCAATTCTGTTGGAAAGGTAGCGACAAGAGCTTTACTACGAAGAGTGGAAATATTAAGGGTCACAAATATAGAGAGGATACCACACATGGGAAGGTGTGGACCCTATCTCGAAGGTGGACCGATAATATTTCCAACCAGAAAACGCAACAAGTTTTACATACGAAATCCGTTTTCGGAGAACTTGGGCTTGTCATGAAGATCACAACAAGCACCAAAACCCAACAAGGAGACAAACCAAATAAGAACCAAGAAATATGATGAAGGCAAGTATGCAAAGGTTTGAGCTCTCTCCAACTGATACGCTAAAGCTCAATCGAGAGCCCCTCTTGATAGTATGGTATCTATCCTATAACCCGGTCTCCCAGCTAGTACCACGAGACCGGTAAAATAGAAATCCTATCATACATTTGCCTTGCGCATTCCACTTGAGCTAGATGACGTCGATCTTGATCTCTTCAAGTGGACCACCTTTCTTGATTGCGCTTCGCTTGGTGAAGACCCAAACATTGCTCCCCCATACTCCACTATGGGAGAGCCACTCTTAGGCACATCTTCATATGAACATTATCTCTAAATGGGTGGCAAGCTTCAAGCCTAGGATTTCTTCGAGATGCTCCTCTTGAACTTGCGCTTCTCAACATTGATGACGATCACCACTTGACGTCATCGATCATGGGCCATATGAAATCTTCATTTGATGCAAGCCCATATAAAGATACCTAACCACACATAGAAATGCTACACACATATCATGGGTTAGTTCATAAAGCTATATGGACAATTGCTTACCATACCAAGAGATACATGATCCCACTTGGTACATCTTGTAGCTTTGTGTGTTGATCAATGATCAACCTTGTATCTTTTCTTCTCTTTTCAATAGATGATGTCTTGAAGATAACCATGAATGATCACATAATTCTTTTCTTCAAGACATACTTGCAATATGCTCAACTCGATGATCTTGATGCCAAATACTTCATTATATCAATATATTCATGGCATCAACCTTGAATCCAACATATGGAGTTCAAGCATGGTCTATGGACAAACACTATAAGTAAAACTCAATGCAACCATTAGTCCATAGGGATTATCATTAATTACCAAAATCACACATGGGGGCGCCATGCCCTTTCACAATGTAATAGTGACAAATAAAGTGCCATGCACTAACATGTGAGATCCCTGGCTGGTACTAGTCGGAACTTGGGAATAAAAGACAAATATATGTTCTTGTCTGGTTGTTTTTTTTATCACACACGTATTTAGATGTTCAATCCTCGCCACAATCTCATGCATGAAAATCAATATGAACATAACAGAATGGGAGTGGAACTTGGGAAGTACCACTAAAGTAAGATTGTTAGCACGATATAGTAGGCGAGCCTTCATCCAAGACGGTCAACAATAAACAGATAAAGTTGTGTTTTGATTGGATTGGGGCTACTTTAGTCACTTAGAATACATTGGGAACAATTAAACCTTCAAAAGCATGAGATAGGTCATTACTTATAGAGTGGAGCTTGACCAATCCTGAGTAAAATTCAGATTCCATCACATCTCGTATCGTGTCGCCGGATGTAGGAGGACGTTGGCGAGTGGAGGTTTGACCAATCCTCTTTTTATGATAAAGGAAGAGCAAATGTTTTTCTGGAGGACAATAGGTAGGCGTTGTTGTGCCAAAACGATTAAAATTGGGCTTCTGTCTCACTCAATGCTTGGTCCAACATGCTCAGCATGTTTGGGTTCAACCCAATCAATCACCTCGCACAAGCCGAGTGATTTATATTACCACACGTTAAGATTTACTCATGCGCATCTGGATTTGGTTGAACTCAAATATTAGATGATAAAATATCCAAACTATAATGCAATCATGTTTCATGCATATGTTTTGAGATTAAAATGTGATCTTCTATAGATATAGTCTATATTCACCTTCTTGTGCACTCGTGATATACCACATAAGCCGGTGTAGTACGTTAACGGGAAACAACTATAGTTGTATAGAGATATTAAATTTGCTTCTTGGGAATGTAATGAAAAATTGTTTTTTGAGCTTGAGCTTCGGTGCTCCTTACCTTTATTGTATTATTTTACTTAATTGTTTTTAAAAAACCACAGGCACATGTATAAAGTATTATTTTGAACAGTAATTTTTGTACAAATACTATTTTTTGCGAGATGTGAAAAAAGACTAAATTTTAAATATCAACATTTGCTATATAGGTATCTCTATTCATTGTTTTTCTCTGGATAGACTATGAATTTACGAGATTATATTTCATTCCCTCGTGTAAGTATGTCAAATTTATAATATGAATTAAATCCAGATTGAACCTTCACATGTATTTGATTAGACTGAACTGATTAAAATCATAAATAGTGTAAAGCAATACTAAACTGATATCTATTATATTATCTTACATGACATTACAATCATTGACATATAAAGGGTATCATTCAATTTGATATGTCTAGAAAGTGAATAATTTGTCTGCTAGTCGCGAGAACAATAAAATGGAGGCCGAGCTCTATGGAGCCCTTCAATTGTTTCTAAAAAATAATATTTTGGAAGTTTCAAATAGAATTTAAAAAAATCAAATGTGGGCAATGGTCTATTCTACCAAAGTGCAAATTTCAAATTAAAATATTTCATATTCTAGGCTACACATAATTAATAAAAATCTGATATATTTGGGTGTGTTGAAAAGTTTACTTTGTAATTTTTGTGCGGACCAAAAATATATAACATTTCTAGTTGATATTTTACACTTAGATAAATATATCATTGTTTCATTTATATTGGAACTTCCAATGATTTTTTACTTATTTTTATAAAGAACTCCAGGAAGGTCGGCATCCATAATTTTACTCTCGTGGGATTCATCTTACCATCGTGTACAACACTATAAGTTCAAAAAAATAAAATAGAGTCTAGAATAACCCTTCATGTTAGTAGTTTGATCAGTCTTAACAACACATAAGAAATGACAAATTAGTTCCCCACAATTAAGGCCAATATGGCCTCACATGTGGAACACTGAACACTACAACCCAGTTTCAGGAAAGGACACTATCTAGATTAGTGTTTGATATGTAAAGCGAATAAGGTGAGTCATTACTGATTATCAATGCTCTTTTGAATCAGATGATACGTTAGCGTAAAGTAACTTTGATTATGGCGAAGAAGGCAAGCCCTAGGACAGGGCGACGCGCGCGGCGGCGGCAGTCCATGGGGATGGTGTAGGTGCAGAATGAGGGCGCCCCCAGCACGAGGCCGGCTTCTTCTCAGCGGACGCGGTTGAGGAGAGCGGGCTCATCTCTGAGAGCGGTGGAAGGCAGAGCACGGGCGAGGGCGGCAAGGAAGTTGTGGAGGGGGCGAATGGGGATGGGGTCGGCCTGCCCGAGCAATTCGTCTATCAGGTAGTGTGCGTCCTTCAGGCGGAGCGCCCCGGCGCTGACCCGCTAAGTGGCCTCGGAAAAGGCGGAGTTGGGAGTCCAGCAACCTGAGGGAGGCGAGGTGGTGGCGGTGGAGGAGGAACAATGGTGGCCACGGCGGCGGGGCTTGAGCGCGACGGAGTAGAGGCGAGGCATCGGCGGAGCAGCAATGAGGCAGATCAGCCGAAATAGTTTGGTCACACTCACCTGCTGAATTGTTTTCCTTATGAGAAAGCAGTTTTTTTCTATTGGAAACTTGGACGGGTGACGTATCTGGGCTGCATCACACACAGCCTAAAATTATTGCAAAATTTTAAAAGTAAAATAGCTTACATCTCAAAGATTGCACAGAGTGGCCATATGAATAAGCCGACGAAAAAGTAAATGCAAAATTTGCAATCATTTATCATGCTGACAGCCACCCTAGTTGAATACAGCCCGAACGAACACCATCAGCCAAGTGCATTCAAAATCCATAGGATGCTTTGGTTCCCTGGGAGAAGGTAAAATCACATGTTTAAACTTGACTCGATGAATAACCTGTAAAAGTTTACTAGCTCCTGCTTTGTTTTAAATTTTAAAATGGTATATAAAACTTTTAAATATCTCTCTTTTTTTGTACCCCACATCTGCTTTTATGTGTGGAACACAGCTAACATCTATTACTTAAAATAAAAAATCTATTACTTTGAAAATATAGATGGCATAGTGTATACTATTTTCATAACTTCTTAAGCTGTAAAATGAAGTTGTTAAATTTCTTGAAAATCAAGCTCCCTCGAGCTCAAGCTTAAGAAGAGGTTTTCGCAACTTAGAGCAACTCTAACAGCTGCCCTATATTAGGCTCAGTGCCATAAAAACCGTTTTATAGGGCACCGAAGGACAAAAACATGTCTCCAACAGCTGCCCTATATTAGGCTTCGTGCCCTAAAAACCGTTTTATAGGGCACCAAAGGGAAAAACATGTCTCCAACAGCTGCCCTATGTGATGCCCTAGTATAGGGCTGCCCTAAAATTTGGTCCTCTCTGCCCTATATATGGGGCACTTCGGACGTGTCCTATCCTAAAATAGCAGTGAAGCGGGAAGGTACTCCCTCCGTTTCAAATTAGATGACTTTCATTTGTGCACATGCGGATGTATCTAGACATGTTACAAGTATAGATATATCCACATTTAGACAAATGAAAGTCATCTAATTCAGAACGGAGGGAGTAACTGCCACCCGGAAGTTTCACCTTCCTACTAATCCCCTTTGACCAGCGCCGCCACCGGCTGATTCCGACCAAAATCCAGCGAATCCTGCGCTGCCGCTCCCCGGTACGGCTCGCCCTTGGCATCCCTACCGATTCCCTTCCCCGTCGGCCATCGCCGCTGCTCCGGCGAGCTCTCGCCGACTGATTGCGCGGCTCCGGCGAGCTCTGTTCTTCCATGGCGTTGGTGGAGCTGGTCGCCGGCCGTTTCCGCGCGATTCTTTCATGGTGCGCAGGCGGATCTTCGCCGGCCGTCTCCGCGCAGTACTCCATGGTGCGCGGGCGGAGCTTTGCTGGTGCCGGCCGTTTCCGCGTCGCTGGTGGCCGGCCGCTGCTAGATCGATAAATGGATCAATCGATCGATGCATAGAAGCTAGCTAGCTAGCTGCTGACCTAGATAGATGGATCAATCGATCAATTGTCCAGATCGTGGCTAGCTAGCTGCTGCTCTATTTGGTTGTTGGTGCAAAATCAAATTTATTTGTACAATTGGTTGTCAGCAATTCGTATTAAGCATTTTTCTAGTAAAAAATTCAAATTTGGTTTACTTTGCCGAATTTTATGTATAAAAAGTTCTCAAATTATCTTAAATTTGTCACAAATTTAGTTTGAAATTAGCTATTTATGCTCTAAAATAGGGCACCTACTGTCCAACAGTTGCTCTATTATAGGGCAGCTGGTAAAGCATAAATTTTGTTGGTGTCCTAAAATGCTAAAACAGGTGTTCTATACCTGAAAATAGCCCTCCTAAAATAAGGCAGCTGTTAGAGTTGCTCTTAATTAGCTTTTAGTTGTACCGTATGTTACCAATAGCAACCATGGGTTTTCTCTTCTGGTGTATGCATGTGTGTCGTGTACATCAGCTTTTTATTAATAATCGTATAGTAAACTCCAGCTAAAGCAGGGAACCATCACTTGATCATACTCCAACAGTACTCTATGATCGAACAGCCTTAATAATGAGAAAAAGTCAAGGTTCTATTAAACGCTAGGCGCTAATTGAGCGTTTTGTCTCCGCTTTTCTCTTTTTTAAAGGATTAAAACGTTAAGCGTGATTAAGCGCACATTTAAGCGCAGTTGAGCGCTAAGCGTTTTGCTCCGCTCAGCGCCTAAGCGAGCTTAAGCGTGTGCTTAAATGAGCTTTTTATAACCTTGAGAAAAGTAAAAGATACTAGAAATTAGAAAAAGGTTGACACCCTGCTTGACGCGCATCTCCTTCCGCTAAACGCTAATGTCACGGAATTTAGAACAAGTCAAATGCATCACAAGAAAAACAAGAATTTTAAGTAATTTTTGCCAAATCAACATCATACCATCATTTCTGCAGTCAACCCGGTCCAAAATCATTTCATCTCAGCTAACAATTAATTGTCTTATTAAGAGCTGCGGACAGAAGGAATCACCGGCCCCGTGGAGAGGAGATTGGCAGGTAAGTAAACTGAAGCTTTATGCTTGAATTATGTGATGTTGAGTACTGATGACGGGTTTGAATCATACTAATTTCAAATTTATTCTTCTAGTATAGCTCATATCCAAAGAAATGCGACAAATAGCGGGAGGGCGATTTGGCGCCCGAGCACCAATGCTCCTGTAATCTGGACCGTGGAAATCATTTTGAGATTGTGTACGTATTGTCCGCACGTGCGGGGGAAGAGTAAAAAAGTAAATCCCATCGATCGTATCGATGATGCTGTGCTAGCTTAGCTACTTCTTGGTCAAGGTGCGCGCGGCCTTCTTGTTCATGACGATGCGGGACTTCTCCTGCTTCCGGGACGGCGCCGTCACCACCATCTCCGCCGCGTCCTCCGGCGCCGGCGACCACCTCGACCGCTCGCTGCAGGCTGCCACCGCATGCGTCTATAGGGCCGAGCTCTCCTCCAGCCGCAAGGAGCTCATCGTCACCGTCACCTGGACACGCTCCATCCCCGGCACCGAAGCTGCCGACGGGACTCCCGGGCTCTCCGTCGCCATCGAGGACGTCGCGCCCCCGAAGCCGAAGCTTCTCCCTCCCTCGTCCGCGTTGAAGACGGTGCCCACCACGCCGCGCCGGTCGACGACGTTGCCGGCGGCGAGCGCGCAGCAGAGGGGGCGGGAGCCGGTCGTTCGTCACTGAGGGCGGCACCGCCGTGGCAGTCCACTGGGACACCTCCGACGCCAGGTACGCGTCGCCGTCCTCCCCCGAGCCCTGCGGCGGCGGCTACTACCTCGCCGTGGTCGCCGACGCGGAGCTTGCGCTCCTCCTCGGGGGCCGGGGCCGGGGGCGGCGAGCTGTCCCGCCGGTTCGGCGCCGCGATGCGCCCCCAAGCTGTCCTGCTCAGCCGGTGCGAGCAGCTCCGCGCACCACCGCCCTCGCCTTCGACGTCCGCCCTGGTGGTTGCGCACAGCACGCGGTGCCGGTTCCGGGAGGGCGGCACGGAGCACGAGGTGACGGTGCACTGCCGAGGCGACCGGCGCATGTCCTCGTCCGCGACAACCGACGAGGGCGAGGTGGCGGTGAGCGTGGACGGGCGGACGCTGGTGGAGGCGCGCCGCGTCGGGTGGAACTTCCGAGGGAACCGCACCGCGGTCCTCGCCGACGGCGCCGTGGTGGAGGTCATGTGGGACGTGCACGATTGGTGGTTCTCCGGCTGCGCCGGCGCGGCGCAGTTCATGGTGAAGGCACGCGGACGTGGCGACGGGGTGTGGATGGACAAGGAGATGGCCAGCAAGGGCCACCCGCCCACCGGGTTCTTCCTCCAGGGGGCGCCGCGACGGGCAGTGCGGCGGTGGGCGCGTCGGCCAAGGCTGCGCCGGCGCCGGCTGCAGCCATGGCGAGGAGCATCTGGCGGAGGCCGCGCGCGTACTCCAGGAGACGGTCGATGGAGGGGATGGTCTCCCTGACCTCGTCCTGCGCCTAGAAGTCGCGCAGCCAGGCGTGGAAGAGCGGGAACGCCTCGGCGCCCACCAGCTGCACGCCGGTGACCTCCTCGAAGACGGTCAGCCAGTAGGAGCCGCACCCCGAGGACGACGTCGAGGATGCCGACCTCGTCGCCGCCGAAGAACCGCCGGCGACGAACTGCTCCAGTGGTGGACGCCCTCCGGCCATGGGAGAGTCTTGGACGCTCGAAGATCGCCGGTGGGCCCAGGCGGGCAGCGCCGTGAGAAGCGGCTCGGCGGGGGAGACGGCGTGCGCATGCGCTCGTCACCATGGACTGGAGGTTGGAGGAGGAGGACGGCGAGGCGTTCTCATTTTGTTGTTGCGGTACTACTGGACCACAGCCCGTCTTAATTGTTGGAGGTACAGTGCTCCGCGGGAGAGATTTTACCATAGTAAAAAACTTCTGAACGTTAGCCTAGACACATATCTCGAGGCCAGTGGAGGGACAGGATTTCAGGACTAGCTGGGCTCGGGCACCAAATTGGTTTTTCCGACAAATAGAGGGAAACAGTCTACGAGTATGCAGTTTTATCAATATATCTGCACTGTGGTATCTGCTATGGTTGCCCTAAGCAGTAGTTTACCGGGTGACAACTGACAAGCATCTACACTAGCCATGTGATACAGGTGCTCTGAGATGTCAAAAAAGCCATCACCTTCCATCAGCCACTACTTTTACGGTCAAAACATAGTTTTTAGGAAGCAACACAACAAAACAAAATTCAAATTGTCTCACCTGCCCACACAAAGCTCCACCACGCTTTCTATGGATGGATGGGCAAATGCACACAAACATATGGATGGAGAGAGGCAACAAGCCAAGTCCTCTCATTTGGGGGCAGGCAGGCTACAACAAGCAATTGCAAGTACACACACATTGCAAGCCAAGCCAGGGATGACACATGCATATCTAGTACTAGTACAGTGTACCATATGCTTTACATAGGATTTGCATTGCAAAAGCAGAAAGCGACACAATGCATGTCCTCGTCTTACTACTGTACCTAGGCCATTGCCATGCTGCAACCTGGGCAAAAAACTAATGACATCTTGGCTGGTGGTAGTGGTACTGACTGGGGTTGATGTAGACGGTACAGACGGACCGATGACCAAGAAGAGATCTTCTTCCCATGGATTATGATCCAAAGCCTGTCGTCGTCAGCTCAGCTTCTTCTAGCTCAATAGTGGGTCATTTATGCATGCTAATTGACAGCTATGTACACACGTCGATGCTGAAAATAAATTAGCAGACGAATGGACAGTTTAGAGTGTGATTAATGTGCACACTAATATAGTACTACTAGTGGCCAGCTTAAGAATTTGCTTACCAAATGAGGGCTTGTTCTACTCACACCGTTGGAAGAAACTCATCCAATGATTCAACTGCTCTTCTTGATGCCTTTGCACTTGCTGCATCACACGGCTGCTTCTGCTGCTGCCGGCGCCATCCTGCAATGAAGCAGAGGAACTTAAATTAGTTGTTGGGTAGCTACAATTTTCAACAAATAATAGTATGGAATGGGCCATAACACAAATGGATATATGATCTTTCACCTGAGCAAGCCCTGTGGCTCCCGTGGGTAATCCTTGAGCCTCAGCAAGTGAAGTAGTGGCGGTGGCTTGGCCCATCCACTGCACAAGCTCATGTGGAGGCATCTCTGCCATTGTTAACACCTGGATTTCAAACACAAAAAAACGCATTTGATAACTGCACATAACTAGTTTAGCCAAAATAGAAAGACAAATAATTCTTCAGGTACCGGCTTTAATTTGTTTCATATTCCGCGAATCAAGGTCAAGTCTTGTTTGATTACCTGTGGAGCATCTGGGTGGGGCATGCTGCCCGTGTCCAGTCCAAGCTCATACACCATCACTGGGTTCAGAGTGGCGAGCCTCATCGACAGAAACTGAATCCACAGTTTAAATTCAGTTTAACCTTGAAACACCACACCAAAATCGGGTGTCGTATGCAGTATAGAGTTCTTATTTACCTCAACTTGGTTCTGCAGCGATTGCACGTAGCTGATGATCTCATCTAGCAGAGATTTTCCCGTAAGCTACACATGCACACAAGTTAATCATGCACTAGGTTGGGCCTAATCATGCACTAGGTTGGGCCAAGCTACAAGTAACGGAACAAAATTCCAGCCAAAGTTGGGCCTACTTAATTAATTGATTACCTTGTCACAACCAGGAACCAGGCTTTGTAGCATCTTCATTTTCTCACTGATCTTCTCCCTTCTCAACAACATCATTTCAGAAAAAAGAAAAGACAAAAACAATTAAGCTTATTCTACCATCTCATCTTTCTTAACATGATGAAGGACCATGATTTTTTGGGGGTGTGCCTGATTAACTAGTACATTCAAGAGAGCAGACAAGCACACACATACCCTCTCTGCAACGCTGTGCCTGTTTGTGGCTTGGCCCCTCCTAGCCCTCACATGAACGTACCCAGCTGCCTCCTCCACCTTGGCATCATCCACATCACTTACATCACAAATCACCCTGTCTGCCCTTTTCCCCTTCACACCAGCCACATTGGCATTGATCCTTTTGTTCTTTCTACTAACCATCTTGCCCCCGCTCCCATCCTGAATGGCAAAATCAGAGCTCCAAGATAAGGATATTCTAGCTGCTTGCTACAAATGCAGTAGATTACAAACATGCATCAAAGAGCTGATGCATTGGGCCAACATGCATGGACACTTGTGAAGAGGAGGCAGATGCTTCCATGGGGGGCAATGTCATTAGCACATAAATGTGTTTTGTACTTTCAGGACTTGGTAGGTTTCTACTTGTACGTGTATATTTAAAGTTTTCCTGCCAGATAATTTGCACAGGGACTAAGACTTAATTAATTAACCCAGGATGGACACAATTAAGCTTTATAGAAAACAAATGGCAGATTATTTTTCTCATTCCATGACCAAGATTGGGAAGTATACTAATGGTAAATGAGGAAGAACCAAGCTGAACCATTTCTATCAAATGCAAAAACATGCCGAAAGTGTCAAAGGGAATAGGAAAATATGCACAGGCCAAGCAAGCTAAGATGCTTACCATTTCCTGAGCTGAGCCCAGTGAAGCTTCAACAGAAACCATCCTTTTTCCCTTGTCACCACCACCCGCAGCAGAAGCGGCTTCAGCTCCAAAGGAGGGAAGGAAGCTCTCCTGCAGGTGCTGTGTCAGCATTGACAATGGAGGTGAGCTGGTGCTGCACTCGTAGGCCATGGAGAACGCAAGGAAGCCTGCTTGGAGAGGCTCATGAGGGCAGAAGTAGTGGTGCTGGGTTGAGAAGCCTTCCATGGTGGCGCACCAGCTACCTAGATACCTTGCAACAGTAGTAGACTATATGTGCAAGAGGTGAACTGAACTGAGCCATGTTGGCAGCTTACTATAGGGTGAGTTCAGCATTAACTGACTGCTCACTCTCTCTTTAACCATTTTCCTGCGGTGGTGGGCTCACCTGTACAGTAGCTAAGCTGCACTTCAGGCATCTTGCCATTTCAAACCCATCAATCACTCACACAAGCTGAGTGGTGTCTCTTCATTTTGTTTCTCTGCAGACGCTACATACATATTTTAAAGGTTTATATTTCCTCCCCTCAAATACACATATCAATTATTTCATGTTTTCGAATAAAATCAGCAAAAGAAAACCTAGAGTTTATATGAACAGTTTGCAGACAATATCTACAGGACTTAATTCATTCAACAAACGAATGAAATCCAGAACGAACCTTCACATGTATTTAATTAGAGTGAACTGATCAAAGTCATGTAAAACCTTACTAATGTGATACTAATAACTCATACGCCATTACAATCCTTGACATAAAAAGGCTATATTCGATTTGATGAGTCTATGAGGCAAACAATGTGTCTTCTAGCTCATCTTACCATAATGTACAACACTACGAAGTTGGTACAAAAAAATGGAGTCTAGAACAACCCTTCATGTTACTAGTCTGATCTGTCTTAACAACACATACAAAATTACAAATTATTTCCACACAAGTCATACCAATATGGTTCATGCCTTAAATGTAGAACATTACAAACATAGTTTCAGAAAATGGTGCTATCTAGATAATTGTTTGACATGTAAAGTGAATAAGTTGAGTCATTACCAATTATTAATTTTTCTTGCGAGTCAGATGATACGTGCAAGGGCAAAACAATTTTGATGATTAATAAAAAAACTACATCTGTATGTAGTGCCACCAAACACAATCAGTGTGGCCAGCGTTTAGTGTTCATAAAGTTGCAGGAAGATATGGGACATGATCTCTTCCCATGTTAAAAAAAAATCAGATTTCTAAAGCTTAAAAAGATCAGGCCTAATGGTCTCTTGACTTTACTGCCATATTAATAGGAAGTAAATTTAAAACAGCTATTATGATAAAGCAAAACATATCTTGATATTAGCATATGCAAGTGCAAATCAAACGCATGAAATAATTGCTGAGTACATCTCTAAATGACTGCTCGCACACTTCAACATGCAAAGTCTGTAGGTTTAGCGGTGGTGGTGTTGGCCATCTTCATAATAATCTCTACAATGAGTTCTATTGATCAACAATTTGCATCCAGCGATCTTACCTTTATAATTAGATTTAGCGGTGGTGGTGCTGGCCATCTTCATAGTATTATAGAGATTTTTACAGGCTTGCTGTACCGACAACTATGTGTCGGACTTTTGGTATAACAATTTTTTCATAATTTCAAATCCTGTTTTAGAGAAATAGAAAATTAAGCAAGCACATTACCGTTGCATGAAAGAGGAACAATTTTCTTTTCTTAATCTAGCAGCATCTCCGCTGTTGCTATCTGCCTATCTGCCGCTGGTTTTGGCCTAACCAATATAAATAGAAGAACATGAACACGGAGAGTTATCCTCTGATGGTTTCAGAGTCTTTCTGCATCAGGCAATTTGCTACAGTAGTCTTTTGCTATTGCTATCTGCCGCTTATTTTGGCCTAATCATCATAGATAAAATCAAATGAACACGGAGAGTTATCCTCCATGGTTCTTTAGTCTTTCTGCATCAGACTATTTGCTACATTAGCCTTTGATGCTTTGAATGAAGAGGACATTGCAAATTTACAAGTTTTAATCACTATTAGGAGTACCATTTATTACTGCTAAACTAACATGTTTTTCTACTCGAGCCAACCTTTCTTCGCCCAACGAAGATTAAGAGATGCACATGTATAAAACTCAAGGAAAGAATGACAAGCAACTAATCAGTTGTAATTTCCCAGGAGTTCTACTCATCACAATGTATCAGCTACTCAACTGTGGCTGACTGCACCGTAAAATTGATACCTTGCATGGAACAGTTTGTTTGCTTCTGATATTTGCCTTCTCATAAAAATAGAGACATCATCAACATACTAATTGAAGCTTCAAGTGAGATGTTATTCCCATCAACTTTAGACAAATAATGTCGGGCCTTGAAGATCTCACCTTTTTCAAATACATTCTGATGATATCCTTCAACAGAACAGAGCTCGGAGCACAACCACTCGTCTACATTGTTGAAAACATATAATCAGCTTCTGCCATCAATCCTTCTTTTAAAAGATTTTTACCCTTATTTCGTAAGTAGAAGCATTAGGTACCAATCCATACTCTTCTCCGAGTCCTGTACATTACCTTAATCATGGTATTGAATGTTGTAATATTGAGCCCCAATTTCATTGCACCCAATTTGCGGAACAGGATGATTGCTTCATCAGTGCAACTATCTCTACAAAGTCCACCAAGAATTACACTGTATGTGGATTTCCGCAGCTTCTTTGCTTCTTCCATGCTTGCAAAGGGAGGCCATGAATGAGGTGCGGGCAACAATATTTGGTATAACACGCTGGCTTGTCATTTCTCAGAATATTTTAACTGCCTCTTCCCACAAGTCCAAAGAGGAATATCCATGGATCATGCAATTATATGTCGCGCTGTTGGGTCCGACACCATTACTGATCATGTGCCGCCGAAAGTAACAGTCCATTGCTCTGGCCTTGCACAACGCATGGATAACCAAGGTATATGTGACCACATTAGCCTTAACCCCTTGCTGCATCATATCAATGAAGAGATTGCATGCCTCACTTACATTGCCTTCTTTACAGAAGCCGTGGATGACCGTGCTATATGCCACCACGTTGGGGGCGCAGCGACCTCCTTGTTTCACCATCATTTCGAGCAGGTCGAGCCCTCACTGGCTCCTGCTATCCTCAAACTGGGAGTATGACAAGGCATCAGGCGCGCAACCGAGTTCAGGCAACCTATGGAGCAGCACGACGGCCTCGTCTGCGTTTCGCGCTGGAGAGGCACTTGATGAGGGTGTAGGCGTCGATGCCGTTTGTCCTGAGGCCCGTCCCGAGGAGGCGGCCGAAGAAGGCCCCAGGTCCGGGCGACCCGCACGGCAGCAGCAGCAGTCCATGAGGATGCCGTAGGTGCGCGGCCGTCCCTGCAGGCGGAGCAGTCCGCAGCGCGGCGAGGAAGCCGTCCAGGACGGGCGCGCGGACCGGGCTGTCCTGCTGCAGCAATTGGTCGAACAGGTGGTGCGCGTCTCCCGGGCTGAGCGTTCCGGCGCGGACGCGCTCTGTGGCCACGGCAAGGGAATCGTCGGAGTCCTCCCAGGTCTTGGCGACTCGCACAGCAGGCGGCGGCAGCAGTCCATGAGGATGCCTAGGCGCGGGCCGCGAGAGGCGCTACCCATTGGCCGGCTGAGCTTCCCGTCGCAGACGAGCTCCTTGTCCGCGGCATGGATGGAATGGGAGCGTGTCTGCCTCGGGGGTGCGTTTGGTCTCCGGCAGTACACATTGTGTCGTTCATCCAAGTAAGAACTACGAGAATGAGACTGAACCTTCAAATGTACGGTGTATTTTATTAGACTGAGCTTTAAAGGATACAATTCGATTTGACGAGTCTACAAAGTGAACAATTTGTCCGCTAGTTCCGAGAACCACAAAATGGAGGCCGAGCTCCATGGAACACTTCAAATTTGATTTTTTTTTAGTTCTAACAAGAATCTAAAACAATCTGGATGTAGACAATGTTATATTATACCAACGTGCAAATATCAAACTATAATATTTCATACTAGGTGAATACAGGTGCGTTGCTACGGAAATTGAGTTTGTTTCCACACTATCATTGTGCTTTTTAGTTACCCGTAGTCAAATAACGACGTCATTGTGCCATGCATAGCTCCCTCGTGCGTTGCAATGAGCGGCAATTTTTTTCCAAGTATTGTATATCTTGGGTAAGCTTGGCTTCATATTATCAAAGGGAGCTGTCACCAAATTTACAAATATTTTCTATAACTATTACGAGCCCTCTAAAAATCCCAAACTCCTTTTATTTTCTGAAAATAATAAAACAAAATAGTAAAAAATGTTTTGAAGGGGTAGCCAGGCCACCACAGCCCACTCGAACCGAACTACCCAGCTCACCTATGCCCACGCACGCGTGACACCAACAACACGAAATCATATGATCAAATAACAATATTTAATATCAAGGAAAACACCACAAAATAAAATAGACAGGGTACTTATGGCAAGTGTTTAGGCTGCCTTAGAAGGTTGGTGTCCACTGGTTCGTTGATTATCAAAAGACGTCGTGGACTTGGGCACCGGTAGCCCACCATGCCGTCGGGATCGAAACATAAAATGTTTGACCCGGAATTTATACTGTAACAATGTGAAACTTATACCATTTTATAGATCTCAAAAAGATAGGATTTATAAATTTTAATCAACGCAAACGGAGTTGTAGTTTGGGAGAAAACTGTCGTCGAAACTTAGCTATCTGCTGCCCACGGCGAAGAGAGCAGGTCTTCGTGGACAGGGCTGGACAGTGTTGCGTACTCCACTGGAACACGCTTTTAGGCCCGGCAAATGTATTCCAGTAGAATACACGTCCGAAGTGGGAAACGGAAACTCAGGATTACGTGTTTAGCTAGCTCAAAGGAATCGATTGGTTCACTGTACGTCCTCTTCTAGCTCGAGCACGAGAGGCACGTTTGTCGCCGGACGGCCGGAGCTGGCCGTTGGTCGCACGGGGAGGCCGAGAGAAGGCGGGAACGTGACGGCGGCGGTACACGCCAGGGGAAGGGAAGCCGGCGGCGGGGACGCCTCCTACGTGTCGGTGGCGAGATCAACTCGCTCGGCCATGGAGATTCAGCCACGAGGACGATGCCCATGGCGGCGGCTGATGGGCGCATGGGGAGGCCGGGAAAAGGAGGGGACGGGAAAGCGGCGGCAGATCGCGGCCAGGGGAGGCGTTGCCGGCGGCGGGGACGCCTTCTGCACATCGCCGGCGAGCTCAACTCGCTCGGCCATGGCGGTTCGACCATGAGGACGATGCCGATGGCCGACGCCGGATCGATCGGGCGGAGGCATGCCAGAACGCGGTCGTGCTGGGCGGCGCCAAGACACGGGACAACGGCGGCGATTTGCTGCTCCCGGTGGTGAGCGGCGGTACGGGGAATTGGGCATTTCTTTTCCATGGGTGGATGTTTCGTTTCACTTGGGGGTGGCAGCGGATGTAAATTCTCTCAAAATTCAGGGGTAGAACCGGAACTTTAATAAACGTATCATCACCTTCTCAAGCCATATTATATAGTAGAGAAGAGATAGAGAATCTGGGCTACTAAAAAAAACTGACAGATTTGGAAGAGTTGAAAATTTGACTTTGTAATTTTTGTGCAGCCCAAAATATAGGACACTTCTAGTTGATATTTTACATGGTGATAAAATACAACATTGTTTACATCTACAATTTGTTTCAGATTGTTTAGTAACTTCACATTTTGATTTTTTTTTACTTTTTTTAAGTGCTCCAGAGAAGTTGGCCTCCATTATTCCACTCTGGTCGAATTCATCTTACCATCGTGTACAACACAACAAGTAAGCCCAAAACGTAAAATAGAGTCTAGAACAACAATTCACCTTCTCAAGCCATATCTCTACTATAATAAAAGTATAAAAGTATGCAGTGTCCTGTCTCCTGCCCGTCCCTTCGTCCGTCGTACGTCCAGTATTTTACTGCCCCTCCTTTTGTTCGAAATTACGGCCATTGCCACCGCTCACTCCTGCTCAAACCCTAGCCGCCAGCCACCCGTCCCCACGCGTTCTTCCTCGCCGCCATCTTCCTCGCCGCCAGCGTACCGGACACTGTGCTCCACATCCCCGGCGTCTTCGCCCGAGTAGGAAGGAGGCACAACTATGGGAGCGCCTTCGAGGAGCGGTGCTCTGCTCCGCCGGGAGAGCCGCTTCTCCGATGGGACGAGCGCGACGTGGCCATCGCCAGGAGGAGCGCCATCTGCTGCTCCGGCGGGGCAAGCGCCCACGGGGCGCCGCCGCAACGTGCAACAGGGCCAGGTCGTCAACATGAGGTGAGCCGCCTCAGATTCGCCGATCCCCTCCGCCTCCACTGCTCTTCTCTCGCGGCCCCTCCTCTACATCTCTCTATGTGCGCGTGCCGGCGTGCTTGACTGCTTGTGTGTGTGTGTGTTTGCTAATCCCCTTTCTTCTCCTTTCCCCTCAGATGTTCGTTCAATCTGACGCCGACCCAGGGGCTATTGTTCCCGTCACCAGGGGATCGAGGAGCTTGCCTGGGCGGATCAGGGTAGGTCCCAAGGAACTGGTGATGTCAAGGAGGTCGTTCAACCTCGGCCGCCGGGCCTCCGACAGGGACCTGCCCACCGTCGCCGGTCTGCTGCTACACCCCAAGTCGCGCTCACTGCCCCTCCTCACCATCTCACTCCTCCTCCTGGTACAGTCTACGAAGCTCTCTCCTTGCTCTCTTATGTTTTGCGTTTGGATCTGAAAATAGCATGCAGTTAGATGTAATTTCGTGTGCTATGATATGATTAGGGGTAAAATCACCTATGTTAATGCCCAAGTTGCTGTGAAATCTGGTGTCAGGCAAGAATTTATTGCGCAATCAGCCTGAAGTTCTGCAGCAATTTGGTACGGACATATTACCTACCATTTTAAGTTGTAATACCTTGGTTTGCTGATATGAATTAATTTTGGTGTACTGAAATCCTGTTATTTGATACATCCAGGGGACTGAAATGGCCAATTATATCCTGCTATTGTACACTCCTAATGTGACAAAATTTCGCAATACTCATAATCAAGACGAGGCCAGGGCCATGCCTGCTCAGCCGGAAATGGCCAACTAGCAGTGTCCCATGTTCAAGGTGTTGAGGTACGAGACAGAGTATAATTTCGTTTTCCCTCAATCGATATTCAGTGTTTAGGACTTTAGGTATTGCCACAGTCAGATGTATCATCTTTGGTGCTATGATTTTCTTGGTTCAGTGCTGATTATTTCCCACAGAACATTGGCCGCACGAGGAGTCACTGAACTATACATTAGACATTAGCTTTCATGTGTTTATTTGATTCATGGAGTATTGGAGTTAAAGTCTTTTGTACAGTTTCTTTTCCTTCAGGAATTCCATTTTTTTCTAAAGTAGGTTTTTTGTGTAAGAAGTATGCCAATATGGCTTTTAAACTTTTTGCCTTTGAAGTAAGGTGAAGTTAACAGGTGGAGACGTGAGTGTGCATTTAAATATTGTCTAATCCTACTCATTTCATGCTAATAATCGTGATGATTAAACTTCATAAACCTTCGGCACCCCCTCTCGTTCGTGGATTTGGTCACGGGCGCTTCGAACCGGCTGCTTGTTCGCCGCTCTGAATTGTGTTAGTATTCTCACCGTAACAAGCTCGGAATTTACATGCTATGGCATCTAATCGGTCATGACAGACAGTTGTTGTGCTATGCTAGCTTAACATTGCATTACGGAGCACATCTTCTGTAAGCCATGCTCTGATTTATTGAGAAATTTGCCTCTCTTCTCAGGCTTCGACCCTGCCTCCTGTCGTGGTCCTGTGTGCCGCTGGATCGTTGTCTTATCCGCTGTGCCGACGGCAACGAGCCCAATCAACGGGTCCACGTCCAGCACCATTGAGTGGTGTCATTGAAATGCCGACACAGCCGTCGATGATGCCATCGTCTAATGCAAGAAATCCAATGTAAGTGCCCCTCAGGAATCAAACGAACTGAACATGGGTGCATATACAAGCACGTATATAGCACCATATTTTCTATAACTTTGAGTTACGTCTAGATTTCCAGGGATAAGATGTATTGCCAGATTAATCGCTGGTCATCTACTGGAATTTCTGAATCCACGAGAGTTCGATATGATTGATCATACTGGAGTTCTTAGACTATTTGCTCTTAAGGTCAGCAACGATTTTACCCAATTCCTTTAATAAACCATGCATATAATTCTGTTAGTTGATACCTTTTAAGTTTCCTCAGTTTATTTGTTCTTCATGGCAGAGATACAAGTCACAACAACTTATAGTGGTGGAAGTGATTTGCTGTTGCAGGTACTGCTATAGCAGATGCATGTACATATAGGAACCGTGGGATTAGATTCTGGCCAATGGGACCATGGTGCAAAAACTACACCATGGCCACCGCCAACAAGGCCGCGAAGTGTAAGCTCAACAGGCTGACGGGGCGTCGGAGGGGGTAGCATCCTCAGGCAGAAAATTGTGAGCACTCTACTACATAAAGCTTTAGGATCTGGGTGGGCTTTTATCTGTTCATGTTAAAGTACTTCCTTCCTTTCTTGAATTCTTACACTTCCATGTGAATAGTCAGGATGCCATCGCACCCAAACTCATATATATCATAGGAAAAATAGGTACTCTCTACAGAAGAACCTAAAGTTTGGTCAAAATTATGGGGAGTAAAACTCTATGAACTTCTCAATTACATGCTGGCAAAAGTATATGGGCTATTTGTACCTGTTAACACACTATTGAAGTGCGTTACTCCAAAGAGTAAAGAGGAGTAAACCACATAAATCAGTTTCTGTCTATGCTGATGCAATGTCAAGAACATGGAAATGCCATTAATTTTGTATGCTTGTAACGGATACTGCATAAAAATTATTGGTAGCTAGAGCTAGAGCGAGCAGCCTCCCCTGAGAATGCTCTGTAGACTGTAGCAGTTCGTTGGGCTGGACGACGCAGTGGACTGGACTGATCGGTGTACGTGTAGCTTTCAGTTGTGTGCTTGTAGCTTTCAGTTTCTTTTGAATGATCATCAGTTGGCTTTGTGTAGGACTACGTACATTTACTGTACCCATCTTGCAAATTATTTGAGTGATTTGGCTAAGTACAAGCGTGGCCATTGCACCCCTAAATCTTGTAACGGGAAAGCCCCATTTTTAACACCCGGAGCTTGAGTATCTCGAATTCTTGCTCATTAATTAAGCTGATGCCAGGATACATTCTGTTTGCGGATGACATGATATAGCGGCCGGACTGGCACACACTCCCATATTGACTTACTGCAACACACTCCCATGTTGACTTACTGCAACAAATTTCAGAATATGTCCCTTTTTTACAAATTTCAAAATATGCATTGTTCTCCCTCTTATTGCTGCATTTCCTAAGTTCAACAATGGTTAGCATACTCCCATATTGACTTACTGCAACACATAGCAGGTCATTAATGTATTTCCAACAGTGGTTCCTTATAATACCATTTTGTTCAATTGTTCTATTAAAAATGACACCAATTCTTTCGCTACTCCTTTTTATACATAGACAGAGCCAACCAATCGAGTCAGTTATTGAATCCAAGAGTTTCTAGGAGACTACGAGTGGTGAATTAGTCAGCGCAATACTGCATCTAGAGCTGAAATTTGGTAAAGTAGATTTGACTGATTCAGCCAAGTACCCGCATCTACTAAAATTGAGTGTATCAAACCAGCACATGCACATTGATACGGAAAAATATACCTGTTGTAATTTTCAAGCTCATAATATACCTATTGTTAGGTTTCACATCACTGAAGCAAGATAATCGCGGCAATTCGCTTACAGTCAACTAACCGACCAAGCGTCATACTTTCTTTACTCGGCAATGAGATGGGCACACACGCTCAGGAAAACTCGTTTTAACTAAAGTAGGTAGCTAACGGAGGGTGCTCGGTGTGGTTTGAGTACGAAGTTGTGCTACAAAACGTTAATTGTTGCATTGTGACTTTCTCGCTGAGATCCAATATTGCCAACAAGAGTGCATAAACTATGATTGGTTGATGTTTTGCTGGGTAGAGTGATTCTGATGGGAGTTTGGTTGATGCAGGAATGGGTTCCAGAAGATAGACAAGAATATAAGATCAAGAACTCTAGCAGGCATCTAACTAGCTAGAAGGACGCGCTGGGAAGATGAGGGACTGCAAGTAGTAAATCTGACTGAACGTTGTCATATGCACCGTTTGTTTGTTCCTACTTGAACATGCAGTTTCAGATCTTCTATATGTGGCGTGATGAATTTTTGCAACCTCTCTACTTGTGTAGTACTATTGTGTTCTTATGACATGTCTTAAATTTAGTATATTTGCTGAGAGTTTTTGCAGCTTAATCAAAGAATTTGATCGTGTACTGAAACTGGAATATGAGGAGAAAAGGAAAATACTTCTGAGACCAACACGCACCTAGCTAAATGACAAGAATTAATTCAAAGTTTTTTTGTTGTCTTTGTTGTGAGCTCTCCACAAACGCTGATTTGTCTAAAACATACCATGAGTTATATAATTTGTATGGCTTTGCTGCATTGTCTTTGATCTATTACTAATCATAACCTTTCTATCTTTCTTGCAATTTTTTGACCACTGTGACTAATGATACCCTTCTGTTCCCCCTCAAATTAATTAGTCTTTCTTGTACTAGACATGAATCAGGTGGAGTAGATATTAATTAACAAGTGACAATTGGTTGGATTTTTGATTTCTATACATACAATATCAAATTATTGCATTTGTCGAAATGCAATATGAGGGAAGTGAATCTTAATGATTTTTTAACGTTATATGATTGCTTTTCTATACATGGAATGTGCATTGTGTTTACATGTGTGGCGAGAAAAGAAACTTGAGATCCCGTAGCAACACACGGGCACTCAACTAGTTATATAGTAGAGAAGAGATAGAGATTCTGGGCTACTCAAAAAGAACTGACAGATTTGGAAGAGTTGAAAATTTGACTGTAATTTTTGTGCAGCCCAAAATATAGGACACTTCTAGTTGATATTTTACATGGTGATAAAATACAACATTGTTTACATCTACAATTTGTTTCAGATTGTTTGGTAACTTCACATTTTGGTTTTTTTTTTTTACTTTTTTTAAGTGCTCCAGAGAAGTTGGCCTTCATTATTCCACTCTGGTCGAATTCATCTTACCATCGTGTACAACACTACAAGTAAGCCTAAAACGTAAAATAATGTCTAGAACAACAATTCATGTTAGTAGTTTGATCAATCTTAAAAACACATAAAAACACAAATTAGTTCCGCACAAGTCACGCCAATATGGTTGTACCTAAACGTAGAACATTACAACCCAGTTTCAGAAAACGACACTATCTAGATAAGTGATTGATATGTAAAGTGAATAAGATGAGTCACTACTAATTATCGATCTTTCCCTTGAATGAGATGATATGTGCAAGCATAAAGCAACTTTGATGACGAATCCAAAAAAAACTACATTTGTATGTAGTGCCACCAAACACAATATACCAAATGATGCGTTAGATAAGCATCCCAACACTTTTATGGAAAGAAAATGCAAAGATAAAAATAAACCATGTCATAGAAGCTATAAATAGACCCATACCATGAAGATCCTCCTCCATCATCCATCATTCACACATCTATATCAAAAACATCAAATCCAGGCAAGCAACAGTAAACACAAATCTGCCATGAAGACATTCCTCATCCTTGCCCTCCTTGCCGTGGCGGCAACCATGGCCACCGCCAGAGTGCACTTTGACCTTAGCGGCCAATCCCAGTCGCAACATCAATTTCCGCAACTATAATAACCATATGCGCAACCGCAACTATTTCCACAGGAACAACAACAATTCTCCGAGCAACAACAACATTTTTCCCAGCAACAACAACCTTTTCCGCAGGAACAACAACAATTCCCGAGCAACAACAAACTTTTTCCGAGCAACACCAACCTTTTCTGCAGCAGCAACAACCTGTGCAGTTTGATCCTACCGGCCAATACCAGTCACAACAACAATTTTCTCAAGTACAACAACCATTTGTGCAACCGCAACCATTCTCACAAGACCAACAACAATTTTCCAGCCAACAACCTTTTCTTCAGCAACAACAATATGTATCGTTTGATCCTACCAGCCAATATCAGTCTCAACAACCATTTTCACAAATACAACAACCATTTGCGCAACCGCTGGCATTTCTACAGGAACAACAACAATTTCCCGAGCAACAACCTTTTCTGCAACAACAACAACCATTTTTCCAGCCATTTCTGCAGCAACAGTTGAACCCGTGTCGGCAGTTCCTCGTGCAGAAGTGCAGTCGGGTGCCGCTGGTGTCGTTCCTCCAGATGTGGATCTCGCAACAAAGTAGCTACCAGGTGACACGACAACAATGTTGCCGGCAGCTGGCTCAAATTCCCGAACAGCTCCGTGTCCCCGCCATCCACAGTGTAGTGCATGCCATCATTATGCAACAACAACAACAACAGTTCTCCCAACATCAACAACAAATTAGCCAGGGAGTTTTCCAGCCTCAGCTACAACAGATCGGACAAGGCTTCATCCAACCTCAATATGTATCTCAGTTCGAGGCGCTGAGGACGTATGCGTTGCAAAACCTGCCGGCAATATGCAATGTTCATGTCCCACTCCATCGCCCCGTTAATGTTTAATCGATAGACGGTCAATGTAACAGTGACAAATAAAGTGCCATGCACTAAAATGTGTGATCTCTGGCCAATATTAGTCCTACCTTGGGAATAAAAGACAAATATATGTTCTTGTCTGCATAATGCTGGTTGTCGTTTCCATTCACATGCATATGTAGATGTTCATTATTCTCCACAATCTTATGCATGAAAATCAATCTGAACATCACAGAATGGTAGATGAACTTGGGTTGAGCTGAAGTATCACTAATGTAAGGAGTAAGCTTGTTGGTAGGATATAGTCAGGCGAGCCTTCATCCGAGCCGCTCAAGTATAAATAGATAGAGTTAAGATTTTAGTTGGATTGAGGATACTTTAGTCACTACAAAATATTGGGAACAATTAAAGTTTCAAAAGCCCGAGATAGGTCATTACTTGTAGAGTGGAGCTCGAACGGTCCTGAATCGGAGTAAAATTCGGATTCCATCTCGTCTTTGACGAGTGGAGGCATGACCAAGCCTCTTGTTCTATGAGAAAAGGAAGAGCAAATGTTTGTTTGGAGGACAATAGGTAGACCTTGTAGTGCCAAAGCGATTACTGGGCTTGGTCCCACACGCTCAACCCGTTTGGGTTCAAACAAATCAATCACTCGCACAAGCCGAGTGATTTATATTAAACCATGCACTATGTCAAGCCGACTCAACAAAAAATGTGTCAGATTGGAGCATCGCTAGTATTTCTCTGCTATGTGTGGAATCGCTTGCTGTCCCACACATGCATGCAAATGGCCCAAACTTTATATTAATTTTATACTCTATCCAGCCTTCTTCGCTCCCTTGCTACCACAAATGGCCTACGCATGCATGCAAAGAAGCGAACCATTGTTTTGAGTCGTTTTTCTTGTCAAAGCCAATGAATCGATTCCCTACTATGTATCGAGCCGACTCAATCTCTCCTTTGGTTCGCTTTTTGCATACATAGTGGATGGTCTTACCACACCGTAAGATTTAGTCATGCACATCTGGGTTTGGTCAGACTCAAATATTAGATGATAAAACATCCCAAACTATAATGCAATCATGTTTCATGCATATGTTTTGAGATTAAAATGTGCTTTTCTATAGATATAGTTTATAACATAATCAAAATTTGTTTTTAGAGCTATCCCCGAAACATTTCAGAAATTTTTAGGTCTTAGTTACTTCGTGTTTATAGGTCTCTTTGTTCTCTTATCCTTATCATGGGTGTTTTCTCTTTTTTTTTTTTTGAAAACTATGGGTGTTTTCTCTATGTTATAACTGGCTGCGGTCGTGGGCCATCCTAAAACATACCCGCCACCAACTGTGAGATAGAAATTGACGCCAGGAGACGATTTACCTGGCAAGACATGTCCTGGTTTGGGCAGAGTGTGTCCTATAGGCTCTTAATGCGTGAACCAATGTTTATTTGGTCTATATATTTTATTAAATAGGCTAAAAAATTGGTTTCTAAGTTTCAAAAAAAAATGGTTTCTAAGTGGTCAAATCATACTTTTTTATTAGGTTTTTATTTGACAAAATTTGGAGGCTGACACCAAATAAAAAGTGGAAATGAACCGGCCGGTACCTATACCTGGTAATTCATTGAACCCGCCTCGATCGATCGCGAGCATCGCAGCCAGCTCCTTCATCAACAATCTATAGTGCAATTGTCTGATGTCCTAATATTGTGCAAGCCGGCGTTCTAGAGAAGAAATATCCTGCTCCTCCTGTACCTGATCCCATACCGCGCGATACCTGATCCTTTGCCAGACGTGAAGACAGAACTGGAGAAAGCCAAGGAAGATGTCAAAGAGCTGACGGTGAAACTGAATATTGCCAATAGCCTGACGCCTGACGGTGAATCTGAATACAAAGATCCATGAACTGGAAATGCAACTGATGAACAAGAAGGCAAACAACGTCAAGCTGACGAGCAACCTCAAGACGTGCAAACAAGATTGTGATGACTGCAATAGGAAACTCAATGGCTGTCAAGGAAATAAGAAGCCCAAAAACCCAACCCATGGCCCGGGTGACGAAGACGACTACCACTATTGAGCTAATCCACCATGAGCCATCGCTATGAAACTAATGTCATCTAATCGGCAATCGAATTGTTTTTATCTCCAGTGTTTAATCTCGGTTGTGTAGTGATAAGCTATGCAGCGAATAAAGTACATTTTCTTTGACGCTCACATCCATGCACGGACCATAACCCAGCTTATGATCACACACGTCCCATAACCTATTCCTACTGTCTATAAGCACCTTCAAGAAACAGAGCCGGCAAACCTTAAGAGCGACTGACGAAATCACCACAGACACCTCGTGATGGCATGACAGCGACAATGCAGCTAAATCCGGTGGTGTGCACTTCTCCACCTCCTCAGTGTGCCTCTCTCCAGCCTCCCCTCTACCTCATTGGTACTATGACCATAGCCAGCATAGAGAAAAACTACTTTTAAATACACACTGTTTTAGGTCGTAAGTAAAATGGTAACAGCACACAAGAACATAAGCTATCCCATCGTATGATCATGCCAAACACATGTAAGTCTCTGCCTGCTGAACTGGAGCATCTGAAACAACTAGTACCATCCTTTTGTTGCCCAGAACACTAATTGCAAGACAGCGAGATAATTATAAGGATCGTAATGTTCACTACAAAAAAAAATCCTGATTGTGGCATTGCGGATACACTGTATTTTCTTATTTCACAATGAAGAATTGTACAATTCGATAATAAAATTTATTCTGGGTCAAGAATGTTCAACTTATAAGCTTGCAGCCTAAAAAACTTTGACATTCAACAGGAATACAATTCCATCATATGCCTCAAGAGTATTTTAATCATCTGGCCTTGCGAATGGGGATTTTCAGCCACCCATGCCTTACAAACCAGGTAGGTTCATTTGCTTACGTTTTGCCTAGGTCATGAAAATATACATGCTTCCTGTACTTATCAATTACAGTGACAAGACCGAATTTCGATACTTGACATGGAGAAGATAAGCACATATGTTGAAACCTTACTCTAATTCGATCGGGGAAGTTCTCATCCTGCAGCCAGATAAGAAAATATATTGGGTTCTCTAGAGATTGGGCCACAAATAAACGAACAACGTGCCATGGTTAGCAAGTGGAAGGAGCAACCAACTTCATAAATTATTTACCAATCCCTAGATTCTCCATTATCTGTATTGCAGCTCAACATCACTGCAGCATCCCTAGATTCACCTTTAGTGGCATACCCACGAAGCAGAATAGATTACCTGAAGATATCAGGTTTGCGGCGCTTGTCAGTCATGGAATTAAATATTCCAGCTGCTTCATTGCTCTCATCCATGCTTGCACAGGGAAATAACTAACTAGCTGAAGTACCAATATTTGGTATAAGACCACGGCATATCATTTCTCCAGATATTTTGCGTGCCTCTTTCCACCGGCCCAAAGAGGAATATATATGAACCATGCTATGATTGCTATCATATGCCACTTTATCCAGTTGAACACCGTCATCAACCATCTGCCGAAGGAACAACTCGGCTTTGCTTAGTTCTCCTTCCTTTATCAAGCCATGGATGATTGTACGATATGTCGCCACATTAGGCACAACCCCTCGGCGCACCATTTCATGGAATACATTGCACGCCTTGATAACTTCTCGTCCCTTAAATAAGCCATGGATGACCGTGTTATATACCACCACATCGAGGGTGCAGGCACCTCTTTCTTTCAGCACCATCTGCAGAAGGTCAAGCGCCTGTTGGCTCCTGCCATCGTCACATAAGCCCTTCATAACAATGGAGTATGAGACAGCATCAGGTACACCGCCAAGTTCGGGCTTCCTATGGAGCAGCATGTTCATGGCCTCATCTGTCCGATTTGCATAGCAGAGGCACCTGAGGAAGGTGTTGGCGGTGATATCGTCTGCCTTCAGACCCGTCCTGAGGAGGCGGCCGAAGATGGCAAACCCTAGGTCTGGGCGATGTGTGCGACAGCAGCAGTCCATAATGATACTGTAGGTGTGAACTGAGAGAGGAGCCACCCGTGGTCCTTCTTCTCGGTAGACACGGTTGAAGAGAGCCACGGCGAGCGCGGAGCCATCTCTGCAGGCGCCGGAAGCCGGTGCACGGGCGAGCGCGGCCAGGAAAGGAAGCTGTTCAGGAAGCCCTGCGCGACCGGGATGGCCTGACGCAGCAATTTGTGGAACAGGTGGTGTGCGTCTTCTGGGCTGAGTGTCCCAACTCGGGCGCGCTCCGTGGCTTTATAAAATGCGGCGACGGGAGACCAGAATTCTGGTGGTGGCGAGGTGGATGGGGTGGAGGAGTGAGGGATCCAGCGGTGAAGGGTCTTGGCGCAGAATTCTGATGGCGGCGAGGTGGAGAGGCAGTGGCCGATGGTGTCGGCGACAACCTCGTCTGAGCTCAAGCCCGTCTTGAGAAACCGGCCGAAGAAGGCTGGCGCTAGGTCCGGGCGACCCGCCCGGCAGCAGCATTGCACGAGGATGCGGTAGGTGCGATCTGTGAAAGGCGCCGCCTGCCGACCGGCGGCTTCTTCCCGGCAGACGCGGTTGAAGAGGGCGATGGCGAGGGCGGGGCCGTCTGCGCAGGCGGAAGAGGACGGAGCGCGGGCGAGTGCGTCCAGGAGGTCGTTGAGGGAGTGCTTGGCGACCGGGGTGGCCTGGCGCAGTAATCCGTCGAACAGCCTGTGTGCGTCCACAGGGCTGAGCGTCCCGGCACCGGCGCGCTTCGTTGCGGCCAGGAAATCGGCGGAGAGGGAGGAGCTGGTGCGATTGCGGTCGAGGTGGCGGAGGAGGAGCACGGAGAGCGGCGCGGTGGATTCGATGCGAGGCATTCCGGCGGGGCTCCCGTGCTGGAGCTGGACTGCCGGTGGAGTGGTGGAGTACAGGCGTGTTTCGTGCCTGTGCCCTGTGGAGGTGGAGTGGTCGCGCATCTCCAGTTTCCCTTTCTTTTCTTCGAGCTGAAGCTGTACTGTGGCTATACTTGTACGGACAATGGACACATTGGACACACCTGAATGGCTAAATCGCTGTTTTTTTTTTTTTTTTTTGAACAAGGAGACTATTTTTTGAGCATACCTCGAGGAAGTAAGGAACAACAACATGACCCTTGGAGTTTAAGACCTCAAGGAAGTAATGAATTACAATATAGCCCTCAGGATTTTCATAGACGACCCTAGGAAAAAGGCTAAAAAGCAATTAGGTCTAGGCCGAACTTTGACACCCTTCTCCTCTATCACAAACATAGCATTTTCACCACAATACCGTCAAATTCATCACAATCCCGACATGAGTTTATACAAATTAAACTACTCAAGATGCCAATTAACATAGTTTTGCACCACATGCCCAAAATATCTCATCATATGCCCACTAATCACTACCAAATCAAGCATAATTGCCGCCACCACCACCACCGCTTGCAGAACCGACGCCACCACCAAGCTAAACTATGATCTAGCAAGAATGGCTTGTTCTTGGAAGCCGGTCCACTGTTCTTGGATCGCTATTCTTGAGCAATTTCTAACAATGATCTAGCAAGAATGGCTTGTTCTTGGAAGTCGGTCCATGTACCTATCTCTTGCAATTCGGTCCTACAAAAATGAAAGCCATGTCAATGTGCAAACATATCAACAATGCAACCAATATCAAGCAATGAAAGAGCATCTCACCCAATTGGCCTCATTAGTGCCGCTAGGAGGTGCATTCCGCACTTGCTCCCAACATCCACTCCAACGGCTACACAACGTCTTGATCCCAACGACCTTGGAGTGATCGATATATGTGTCGGATCGTGGTACCATTGCAAGGCATGAAGTTAAAGAACTTGTGTTCCACCCTTTGCCAATTCCGCTTTCCTGTTTGGTCAACGTCGTGAATGGAATCGAGAATGATGCTCTGCCAAGATTTCACACCAATGCCTCGTCTTCGACAATGGTGTAGGTATAGTTCATCGCCCCGGTCCTTTGCTTCTTTGCGAGGAATCGAACACCTCCTCCTCTTCATCACCGCCACCATCAAAGCCACCTTCGGTGTCGTTGTAGATGTAGTGATCGAGTGGAACTTGATCGATATCCACCACTATACCTGGCCATGGGCATCCCGCCCCGGACGGCCCGACCCGTCCCTAAAATCTTGGGTCAGGCCGGGCTTGCACATTGGGCCGGGCTCGGGCCTGAATTTTGGGCCCGATAGTCAGGTTGAGCCGTGCTCGGGCTTAGCAAAAACATAAATTAAGAAAGGACCGGCAGGCTGGTCCAGCTTTGTCGGGCTCAGGCCTGATATCTGCAGCCCGACTGTCAGGCTGAACCGGGCCTGAATTTTTCCGCATTGGGCTTTCTTAGGCCCGACCCAGCCCGAGAAATGCCCATTTATATCCACCGTGCCCTCATTCAACATGTTCATGTATGACGCCGTAGGTACTTCATACAAATTGGAACTACAAATTTAATCGGCACAATGTAACTCAAATCCAACCGAACCACATAAAAAATCAAAACTGGAAGCAATTAAAAAGGGGTTCATACCTTGTGGCACAAGCGGCCGAAGCATGCGTTTCATCGAACACTTGGGAGGCGACTGGCCGACTGCGGGGTAGGCGGGCGGAGCGACTGGTGGAGCCATATGGGCCGTGGCAGTCATCGACTTCGTCTTCTTCCTTTTATGGACAGTCGTCCTCGTCGGCTTCGGCGTGACAACGACAACTAGGGTGGCGAGCATGTTGGTAGTGGTGGCGGCATCAGCCGCGTGGGCGGCTGCATCAGCGCCCATGTTTCCTAGCCACTTGCGCTTGGGGATGGTGGAGGCCTCCGGCACGGGAGCGGCGGTGGCGCGAGTGAGCCAACCGCTAGATCTGGCCGACGTGGTTGCTCGGCCGATGGCGCCTCCGCGACGGGGAGGTACTAGCGATGGCTGGGAGGCATCCATGGTGGCGCTGGAGGGGTGCGGCAAAACCAGCGGCGGTGGTGGAAGGAGGGAAGTTGTGTGGCTGAAATGTCCGTCCTGCCAACTGCTTGCTAGCTTTTCAGGACACAATTGGCTCCGCAACAGAAACCCAAAACTTTCGGCTCCGAGGGGGAAATTCTCGGGCGCTCGAAATAAGTTTTTCGGTTCGACCAGTTTTATGGTCGTTGTTCTGGCTCGTTTTTCGTCGCGCAAACCAAAAGCAACAGTTTTTTTCGAGAGGCGCTTCGTCTTTACATCATTCCTTTGATATTAAAGCAATAAACTAAAAGGAAACGATTTGCTCCGCCGGATAGAACAATCTAGCTTTACTTTTTTTCACTTATTTTGTTGCAAGTTATTTTGTCTTTACGGTTGCAGCCCATATTAAGTCAATTTCAAAGTCAACAAAATCACCTATGTTTTTATGAGCTAACATATTTTGTGAATCATGAAAATCTTAAAAAGTTACTCCCTCCGATCCGAAAAAAGAGTCGGACAGATTAATACAGTGTCATTTTGCAAAAAACCACACGTAGATTCTAAAATCGTGTTCGCGTCGCTTCTGTTCGTCTCTCTCCAGCAGATCGCAGCAGCTCTCTCCATGTCGCTCCCCTCTCTCTCCTCTCTAGCAGATCAGAGAGGCCACCGGATCCGACCCGTCCGGCCGCGCAACCACTGGATCCGGCCTCCCCGATGCCCGATTTGGCGATTCGTCGCCGGCGTTGACCAAGGGCGAGCGGCTCCGATCAGAGCAGAGAGAGATTGGCGGCGGAGAGGATATGAGTGGAGGCGGGACGAGATCAGAGCGCCGGCGGTGTCCTTGATTTCCCGGTGGGCGTTGAGCAGGTTGTTCGCGGCTTGAGGTTGGATTGGTGGCCGGCAGCAGCTCGGAGAGGGAGATGTGATGGGGTGAAGAGAAAGGAGGATGCGGCGAGGGTGGGTGGCGGCGGCGCGTGAGATAGAGAGGGATGGAGAGAGGGGAGCACCGGCGGATGATAGCTCGTCCAGCGATGGATATGGTGCTTGACGAGGCCCATCCAGCGGAGCTCGTGTTCTGCACGGACGGAGCGGATCTGGTGCGGGCGGGCAGGCGGAGGCGATGCGGATTTGAATCGGGTGAAGAAAGAAAGGGGATGGATCGAGGGAGAGGAAAGAAAGGGGATGCCTCGACCAGGATCCATGGCGGGCAGGAGCAGACCTTGGTGGGCCGGGACCTGACGAGCAGCGGTAGAGGACGAAAGGGGAGAGGAGGCGGCGGCGGGGGTGAGAGAGAAAGGAAGGGGATCGAGGATGTGTGTGGGTGGGTAGCGAGGGGCGGAGGAGCTTGACGACGTACTGCGGGTTAATGCCACATAACTTTTGAGGGTGTTTTTGCAAAATGCCGTCCGCGAATCTTTTTTCGGACCGGAGGGAGTATCAAACAACCTGGGAAATAAAATTAGAAAGCTTCTGGAATATTAAACACGAAGCACACAGAATCCATGTATATATAAAACTTGAACAGATTCTCTCCCTGTCATGCGTCCACGTCGGCCCGAAAATTGCAGCCGTCCGATCCGGGCAACGGACGGCCCAGATCGTCCGCATCCTCCGCTGCTACAGTATTACTGTAGCAGAGGAGTTTCTTCCAATCGCGCGTCGCCACGTCACGCACGCTTTTGCGGGAAACCCCCCAAAGGACCTACTCGCAATTTTCGGAAACCTAAGGGACTTTTCTGCAAAACAGGCACGGATCCCTCCCTCTCCTCTCTCCCGCGACGCCGGACATCCAAGCACACGGGGAGATGCGCCATCGTCGCCGCGCCATCCTAGCTCTGCGCCGCGTCCTGGGAGGCCACGAGCTCGCCGGAATCGGCGCCGCCGTATCTGCTGTCCGCCGCCGCGTTGCCTCGCCGCCAAGGACGCTCCGACGACCAAAATCCAGCGGCGGCGCCGCTCCCGGGATCCTTGCGTCCAGCCGCGTCGGACGCGCGGAGGCGCGCATCCCAGCTCGCCCTGACGCGGCGGCGCCGTGGTCGTCGCCGCCGTTGCCTCCACAGCCTCAGCCACGGCTGACGTCATCACGACGTTAGCGTGGGCCATGGTTGTTAGTTTTTTTTTTGCGAAAAAAATGCTAGATTCTTGAGAGGTGGACTCCATATTTGGCCTGGCCAGATGGGCCATTTGGTGGGCCGGGCTGGCTGCTGGGCGGCTCCATCCGGCCTTATTTATTTATTTATTTATTTTGCTTTTTTTCCTTTTCTGTTTTCCAAACGTTTTGCAATTTCTGAAATACAAAATATTCTCAAATGTGGCAAACATGTCAACATTAACACGAATAAAAGTACGACGACTATTTATAGAGATTGATGAAATTTCAAATCGAAATTTTTCAAAATTTCCGATGCCTTTCAGATCTGGGCAATTGAAAACCTTAAAAAAAATCTCTCTTTTCTAATTTTGATGCATTAAAATCTAAACAATATTTGAATGTCCACATTTTAAAATTTGAATTTTTCCTCCCGACGGTATTTACAATTCTGACGAACATATCAGCATTAGCACAAAAAATAAACGTTCACTATTTACGATCAAATTTGAGCAATTTTTAGAATCTATTTGAGCATTTCAACCAAATGTCATATTTACATCTCTTAACTCTGAACAATATGAAAACATTAAAAGAATTCAAATCTGAATGCATCCCAAAACGAATAATTTTAGAATTCACAACATTTTTAAACACGACCTTCCGCGAATTCCAAAAATTCTCAAATTGAAGGACTTACATCTCCAAATTAGAAATTTACGAAACACCCAAACGCGCGCGGCATTGACGCGCTCATATGTCTAGTACAATATCAAGGGACAAACTTCGAACAGTACTAGTACTCCCAAAGTTTTACCAATGCCAAGTGCTAGGCTGCTAGCACGAGCTGGTTTCTCAAGAAAGAGAAAATAATCTCAGGCACCAACCTTTCCAGTACAACCGGCTCCGAGCTGCCGACCACAGACAGCACCACGGCGAACACGAATGCCATGCCTGATGTCCCGCCTCTGCTCCACCACGCCGTTGCCCGGCCTCCATCTCCGGCGCCGCCTCTCCTCCTCCGCCACCTCGCCCCTCTCACGCCGCTGGTCTCCCGACCACGCCTTCGCCGCGGCCACGGAGCGCGTCCGCGCCGGCGCGCTCAGCACGGCGGACGCACACCACCTGTTCGACGAATTGCTACGGCAGGCCAACCCCGTCCCCAAGCGCGGACGCACACCACCTGTTCGACGAATTGCTACGGCAGGCCAACCCCGTCCCCAAGCGCTCCCTCAACAACTTCCTGGCCGCGCTCGCCCGTGCTCCGTCCTCCGCCGCTCTCAGAGATGGACCAGCCCTCGCCATAGCCCTCTTCAACCGCGTCTGCCGAGAAGAAGCGGGCCTGCAGGTGGCGGCGCCCTCAGCCTGCACCTACAACATCCTCATGGACAGCTGCTGCCGCGCGCGTTGCCCTGAACTAGGGCTTGCCTTCTTCGCCCGCGTCCTCAGGTTGGGCCTCAAGACAAACGAGTTCGTCGCCACCACCCTCCTCAAGTGCCTGTGCGGCGCAAAACGGACGGATGAGGCTGTCAACGTGCAGCTTCATAGGATGTCCGAGCTCGGCTGTCTACCTGATGCCTTCTCATATTCTATAGTACTTAAGAGCTTATGTGATAGTAGCAGGAGCCAGCAAGCGCTCGATCTGCTCCAGATGGTGAGAAAAGAAGGAACTGGTTGCTCCCTTAATGTGGTAGCGTATAACACAGTCATCCATGGCTTCCTTAAAGAAGGGGAAGTAAGCAAGGCATGCGATCTGTTCCACGAGATGATGCCACAAGGGTTTGTGCCTGATGTGGTGACATACAACTCGATTATTGATGCACTGTGCAAGGCTAGAGCAATGGACAATGCAGAGTTGTTCCTCCGGCAGATGGTTGATAACGGTGTTCAGCCCAATACAGTGACATATACTAGCATCATACATGGATATTCCACTTTGGGCCAGTGGAAAGAGGCAACAAAAATGTTCAGACAAATGACAAGGCAGGGTATTATACCAAATAATGTTACTTGGAACACGTTCATGGCCTCCCTTTGCAAGCATGGTAGAAGCAAAGAAGCTGCAGATATTTTTGATTCCATGATAGCCAAGGGCCACAAACCTGATATCTTCTCCTACTCTATTCTGCTTCATGGGTATGCTACTGAAGGATGCTTTGCTGATATGATCAATCTCTTTAATTCAATGGCAGGCACAGGTATTGTAGCCGACTGCCATGTTTTCAACATACTAATTGATGCATATGCTAAACATGGAATGATGGATGAAGCTATGATCATGTTTACCAAAATGCGGGAACAAGGAGTGAGTCCCAATGTATGCACATATTCAACTGTAATAGCTGCACTTTGCAGAATTGGTAGGCTGGGTGATGCTATGAGCAAACTAAATGAGATGATTGCTATGGGAGTACAACCAGACACAACTCTTTATCACGCCCTAATTCAGGGTTTTTGTACACATGATGATTTGGGGAAAGCGAAGGAGTTGGTTGCTGAAATGATGAACAAAGGTATTCCTCGTCCTAACATTGGTTTCTTCAGTTCAATAATGAACAATCTGTGCAAAGAAGGAAAGGTTGTGGATGCACACAATATTTTGAACTTAGTTATATACATAGGTGAGAGGCCTGACGTTATTACGTTTACTTCACTAATTGACGGATATTGCTTAGTCGGCAATATGGAGAAAGCATTTGGAGTACTTGATGCCATGGTATCATTTGGCATTGAGCCTAATGTTGTCACATATACGACACTTATTAAGGGCTATTCTAGAAATGGAAGGATCGATGATGGCGTGACTTTGTTCAGGAAAATGATGCGTAATGGAGTTAAACCTACAACTGTTACATATAACATCATACTGGATGGATTATTTCGTTCTGAGAAGAGAACTGTTGCTGCAAAGAAAATGTTCCATGAGATGATCGAAACTGGAACACCAGTGAACATTTCCACATACGCTACAATTCTTAGAGGACTTTGTGAAAATAATTGCACTGATGAAGCAATCGACCTGTTCCAGAAATTGTGTGCAATGAATGTGAAGCTCAATATTACAATATTCAATACCATGATTAATTCAATGTACACCGTTCAGAGAAGAGACGAAGCTCAAGATTTGTTTGCTGCAATACGAGCCAATGGATTGGTACCTAATGCTTCTACCTATGGAGTAATGATAACAAATCTTCTAAAAGAAGGATCACTGGAAGAAGCTGACCATGTGTTTTCATCAATGGAGAAGAATGGTTGTGCTCCCAGCTCTCGTCTGGTAAATGATATCATCAGAACGTTGCTGAAAAAAGGTGAGATTGTCAAGGCCGGAAATTATTTGGCTAAAGTTGACGGAAAGAGCATCTTACTTGAAGCTTCAACCACTTCGTTGATGATGTCTCTATTTTCAATGAAAGGAAAGTATCGGGAAGACATAAAATTGCTCCCTGCAAAGTTTCATTTTTTTCCACTGGATTCAGTTGAGTAATTGATGTCACATCGCATATGAGCTTAACACTACAAATGACATAATACCCTGCTGCTGGTATAGGAAATCCAGTTCGCCTGCTTGTAGAAAGTAGGTCCATCATTTTTTATCAAGTTGGTTTTGATTTGCTCGAAATCACAAGAATGTGGAATATCTTGGAATCTTGTGATCTTCGACGGCGAGGAATGGGAGACCAAGTCATGACTTGAGTTCATTTGTTGTTGCCGTTCATGATCCCAATTAAGCTCAACCCCTGACCAGGTTGGTGGTGAAAAAGTGTACGTCAAAACAAGGAAGGGTGGAACGTTAAAACTTTCACCAAAATGTACTCCATATTAGTATGCCAGTGGCTTGGCCCAGTTCGGAAGCTAACCCTTGTACCTTATTATGATCTTACTGGATTATCAAATTAATTTCTCAAGTGGATATAATTTCATGCTCACACTATTCGCAACGCCACTAGATCTGGAGCAGTTTTTAATAATTCAGCTACTGTACATAAGTTGACTAATTTCTGGCACTCGTTTGAATTTGGTGTAATATCACTTGATGTTTTATTTTCGGTATTTTTTTATTGTTTTCATCTGAGATCAGAGATATTTTTTATAAAATGATCTGCGATTATCATGTTACAGTTTTAGAGATCGGAGAGTAAACCTGGTGTTCTCCTTTTCATATGAGTTTTTTTCTTCTGAGATCTGAGATGTTTTTATGAAAATATCTGAGATTACCATGTTTTCGTTTTAAGGATCTGAGTGTAAACCTGGTGTGTTTCTTTTTCTTCTGCTTTTTGATTGTCCCTCGCTCCATCTCTTATGTGCTTGTACATTGTACTGATTTATCGGCTATATCCAGTTGCCTGCAGCTGTGCTCATTAACAGGCCTGTGAAGAGAACCACTTGTAGCTATGCTCGTTTGGTAAACTATTTACACCTTCTTGGATTAAAGGAACTCGTAATTCTGGGTAGTGAATGACCTTTCCACTTTTATGTTATGCAAGATTGCAATGCATGCATACTTTGAATTAGCCGGAGCTATTTTTGATGTTTAGATTATCAAATTTGGTCAAAGAAAGTGATTTGTACTTCCCTTTGTGCTTAGTCTGTGTTATTTTTATGGTAGTGTGTATATTTTTGTGCAGGACAAGTAAAGTGGTAACTGTGAAAAAGTCAAAGAACTGGCTTCTCCTGAGGAAAAGACTTGAAGATTAGTTTGAAGGCTTTTAAGATTGAGTATTCCGATATCCAAGGCTGTTAATGTACATGGTCTAGACGCCAGGCTAAGAAGAAATTGCACATCAGTCTGCACTTCAGAGTCCTGATTAGCTCTAGTTAACTGGTTAAAGGCAATGTTCGTGACATCCCTATCAGCTTTATGATTATTCGGAACCTCTTCTCGAGGTCCTACCTTGATGCATGGGGCAGGCCTAGTACTGAACTGACCAGGTATCCACTTGCATGTGACAGTCACATTGTGACTGTATATAGCATGCTGTACACCAGGTGTCACTCATATTGGACAGATAACAGTGAGAAATTTTATACCATGGCCCGCCCTTGTGCATCATACATCGCACCCTAATTCAACCGGGCAAGCAAGAACTGGAAACAAGGGTATCTACTGACCTCATGTATTTAAACAGAACCTGCACTTGAGGGTTACAGAATGGTCTTATCTCTGACAAACCAAAATGTAACAGAAGGCAATGTTCTGCTGAACTTCTATTCAGAAGATATGAATCGGTGTCTCTAAAACAGTAATGAAGTTCGAGCTAGACGTCTTTTTCAACTGCATTGTAAAAGGACCGCGAACTTTCTGGGTTATTTCTACCAGTTTTTTCTGGCTTCACTGTGCCACAGTTTGGCAGTTGTGCACGTTAGAGCATCTCCACCGGTGGCCTCCAAATGTGTGTCCGGCACCCCCCAATTGGGCTTCACTGTGCCACAGTTTGGCAGTTGTGCTTCGTATATTACAACGTTTGCATGCACCAACCTATTGTGCTACTTAGCAAAATTTAAGAGAGCAAATGCAGAAGATACAAAATAAATCATGTCTACTATTTGTGGCTCTACCCATCACTCCTTCAAATAAAACTGATATTCAAAACTTGCCCATCTAGTAGGCATCTAAAAACACATCAGAAGGTAGATGACCAATGCTGATTTGCCGACATATAGTATGCATGTAATTTTTTCGAAAAGGATACAACTCTTCTTTGCTTGCAGCAGCACCCCATATCTAAGAAAAATAGATGGCCATGTAGACCCTTCATGCCCTGGCAATCGTTCTCTACCTTTGTCCGACAACGTAAAAATAGATGAGCTCATATTGATCAGAATTGCAATAACAATGCCTCGTTGTGCCGGTCTCCACAAACGGCAACATGGACATTGAAACCGTTGATGAAGTAGCCACCATGTCCACCCCACGCGCCCAGAACGGCTTACACGCGTCCCTATGTGTTATACTGCCCTCCAATCCCGCCTCCACCAGTGCCACCAATGTGCAAGGAGCTCCCGCAGCAAAGGCGTTGTAGCAGCGCGGTCGAACATGGCCTTGTGGATCTGGATGAATAGAGTCACGCCGTCCGCAACAAAATATAAGGAGCTAAAAAATACTTGAGATAAGACAGTCAAAATAAACAGTGTGGAGCATTCTTGCCCAATATGCATACATGTCGGCTGTCGTGGTGCAGATACAGCTTGTAGACCAGCGCGAGAAGTATGTTCATGGACTTGATATCTCCATGCAGGATGGTTGGCGCTTGGCACACATTTCTGGTGCAGCCGTGCAGGTACACCATGTCGCGTGCCACGTCCAGAGCGACGTCGCACGCGCCCCAATCTGTAGCGAGCGCATCCTTGGCGAGGCTAAAGCCACTGCCATGGAATGGAAGAGTCGTCCGCACTACTAGAAAAAGGACCTCTAGTCGCGGTTCCAGAGCCCCTTTAGTCGCGGTCGGGCAACCGCGACTAAGCAGGCGGGACTAAAGCCCCCCCCCCCCTTTAGTCGCGGCGGGTTCCGAACCGGGACTAGAGGTCCCTCCACGTGGGGGACGTGGGGACGTGGTGTGTTGGGACCTTTAGTCCCGGTTGGTAGAACCAACCGGGAAGGGTTTTTGGATTTTTTTTTTCGATTTAATTGCAGGGTTTAGGGTTTATATATGCCGGGGTTTGGTTATAGGTTCCCGTGTCCCATGTCGTAACCGTGGTTTCACTAGTAACCCTTCCCGTAACGGTAACCGGTAACCGTTACGGTGACGGTGACCGTTACGGTGACGGTTACGGTAACCGTTACGGTAACGGTGACGGTTACCGTAACGTTTTCCACGTCGTAACCGTTCCCGTGTCGTATGAAGTCGATGCACATATTTATAACACATACAATTAAATTAAGTAATACTTTTAGATCGTAGTCAAGAGTTGATGCGCCAAGAGTTATCGTAGTACAAGAGTTGAAGCAAAACAACAAGTTATTTACACGCTTTCATGCTTTCAGCATCGTAGTACTCTCCTTTCTCCGATAAGGCCTCCGAAAGGTAAAATCCCGCCAATTCCTCTCCAATTGCTTTGAAGCGGTGCTCGAATGGTAGCTTGCAGCGCTTTTTTGCCAACTCTGCACTTTTCATATTCCATTTCTCGGTGACTAGTACATGTACATACTCGCAAACGAAGTATGCACATAACTCAGTTCCCTTTGGTTGCTCCAAGCAAGACTATACAAGAATAGATTTCAATCAATAATAATGAAGTATGCATGAGAATGTTGTGTGGACGTAGGTAGCAGTACTTACCTTGTTCAACTTCCAATCCAGCTTTTTGGGCCACCCACCTGCAGGATCTTCCTCGACAAACCTTGCCCAAACGCTGCCCGACAAAGAACATTCACAAATGATTTATTCGTTAATGACTTGACATCAAGATATGAATGACAGAGGCGGTAAGAAATGAATGTACCTTGCTAGTAAGTCGAAACAACTCCTGTATTTGTCAGGATGATACCTCAATGAGTCAAGTGAATGAATAAGTCCTTTGCGATGTTCAATGACAAGAAGAATCCAGTGGTAGCTGCGCACAGTCATGCATAACTCATCAGTTAAACTTAACATCGGGTGAGCAAATTAGAATGTGTAGAAGACACTAAAACTTACCCGAAGTGGTAAGGCCAATATATAGTTCTTTTGTCGCGGTATCGCTTGAACACCCTTAGCAAATCATCCGGTGTGTTCTTGTTATACAAGGGATTTATTATGGTTTCTTCGTTATATTTATCCGGGTCAATGAACCCAATGTCATGCTGGTTCAGCTTTTTGAGCTCGAGCATCTTCAATCTGCATAATATAGCACACAAAAGATTAAAGTGAGAATAATTACAAACAATGAACGAGACTAGGTAAAGACTTAAATAAATCACTTACAGGCAATAGGAACTCATGATAGATTTGTCGAGTGCCCGCAGATTGTATAGCTGAAAAAGTTCGCTAAACCGAACAATGTGGTTGTAGTCTTCTAAGAAGTGCTCATCGTCTTTCCTACATTTCAGAACGACAGAAGCTGTCCCTTTCTTTGCGGCTTTCAAGTACCAAAAATGGAGAGCACGCATTTTTGTTGGTAACTTGCATTTCACCAAAGCTTCCCCCATAACAAATTTACTTACTGGTGGAGCTGTTGGTGCAGTCTCAAAGTTCAATCTCGAAGCATATTCGTCTATAGGAACTTGCGCTTCGGCGGCAAGACGACGGATTTCCTCTAAGTCAAACACCATCGGCGCTTTAGGGTTAGATTGTACTAGTTGTTTTCCGCGCTGGGGAACTCGACTATCTTTGTTCGTCGGCGGCGGGACAATTAGCGGGGGGACAGAACGTACGGGTTGTTCTCCGAGCTGGGGAACTTGTTTACCTATCTTCGGCGGCGGTGGGACCGATGGTGCTGCTTTTGTAGCTTCCTTCGGCGGCGGGTCCGATGGTGCTGCTTGTTTATCTTTTGCCGCCGGCGGCGGGACTGACTCTGCGTCTTGTTCACCTTTTTTCGGCGCCTCCACCTCTGTCACCGCGTCATATGACTTTTGAATATAACGGTCATAGTCAGATGGCGGCTTCTCTGGAGGGACATATAAGTTGTCGATGACTCGATTACAAGCCTGTGCAGTATAGCCGGCGGTAAAATTTGGCGGCGGCACTTTCGGTGCGAACAATGCTTTATTATACTCCGCCACGGCTGCTTCGTTTTGCTCATGAGTCTTCTGCCAAGGTAACCTCGGATCAGGCGATGTGGCCCTTTTAGTTCGCCTCCTGACCGGGGAAGACGCGCGCTTTCTCCGGAGAAGCGCTACGGACACTTCCTCACGCGGTGGCGGAGATGGACTGTGCTGACTGAGATGGTCCTCTACATCAATTTCCGGTGGGGGGTCCCTGTCACGCGGTGCCGGAGATGGATGTGTCTCATCGATACCCGGGCAGGATGGGCTTTGCTGAGTCGGTGGCTTTGAGAACTTGATGTATTTCTTGTTCCACTGGACGAAACCACCCTTGACATCGTACAATGTCTCCTCACCGTCACCTCCAGAAATCTCAAGAGCCAATGATTCAAATCCCGGCGCAATTTCATCCACCCCGACAACAGCATAGCCAGGAGCAATGTCACCATTATGGTAGCTTGCTCCGGCGTCACTCGGTAAAGCATAGCCGTCCGCCACCTTCGTGGATATGTTAACCACAGGTGCATGTAGCTCACATGGTGTCTTCTCCGTGACATCATCCACGGGGTAGTGAGCATCGACATCTATTTGCGTGGAACCCACGCTGCTTCTAAGCTGAGATCGAGCATCCATGGGTTGCTGCTGCTGAGACGGCCCTGTCTGACTATTAATTGACTCCATGAGTTGCTGCACCTTGAGTTCCAATTCCGTTAGCCGCTCTTCACCCTTCTTCTTCTTTCTTGCACGGCTTCTATAAGTGTCAGCGTGTTGCGGATACGCTTTCTTAATGGTGACACCGCCGGGCATGCCTCGTAAACGTCCCCAGTGTTCAGGATTCCCTAGGGCCCGTGTCAGCTCGTCCTCTCTATAGGGTTTCCACACACCCCGTTTAACTTCCTCTATTACCTTTTCAATCTTCGGGACGATTTCTTCTACTTTTTTCTTGAATTTTTCAACCTTCGGGACAATATACCCTGTTTCCTCGTCCAACGTTGCGCCATGCGCGAACAACCAGAATTTGGACCTTTCGGGCCAGTAGTATGTCTGTGGAGTGATATCTTTAGCAAAGATTTTATCTTCTAAGGCTAGCCACTTAGGAATGGCTGACCTGTAGCCACCTGTCCCCAAGTTATGGTGGTGAACCTTATTCGCGGCATTTGCCTTATTTATGTTCGATCGGGCCACAGCCGCATCCGATTTCTTATACGCCTTAAACTCTTCCCAGTGATCTCTTATCTTCACTAGTTTTTCTTCACTGAAATCTGGATCAACTGTTTTATATTTTGCCCATAATGTTTGCTTATATTTCCGAAATGCGTCGGCCATCTTGGAGAGAGTCCACTGCTTGAGTTTCAACTTCGTGGTGGGTTCAATATCATCCGGGAGGTTAAAATGCTCCAAGAGTGTGTCAAAGCAGAAATCTTTCAAATGCTTGTGGACATAGCAGGGGTCATCCTCGGCAACGCCCGCCGGCTTATTCCATTCTGGTATGGAGATCGGGACCGAGTCCCTAACAATAACTCCAGCTTGACTATATATTTTTTGCGGTTCTCTGGGGGTTCCACCGGATCGCCCTCTTCATCAATTTCATAGATCGGTAACTTTGCATCTTTGCTCGTCATTCTTTTCGTGCGGCCTCGAGGAGCTTGATTCTTAGCCTTTTTATTCGAGGTGGAGGCCTAAAGTAAGAAATATAATGCGTTACTAAGTGCAATACAAATCAGTTAATGCATTTTGTGATCAACAAAATATAGAATTCATATATATACCTCGAGGTGGAGGGTGTTCGAGGTGGAGGGTGTTATTTCTTCTTCATCTAAAAGACCCTCACCAGAGTCCATCAGAAATTGTGAGGCAAATTCCTCAAAATCAAGATCTACACCGGCACCGGCGCCTTCTCCACCGGCAGCATCTTTATCGCGATGCTCAAAAATACTCTGCATTAATATGTCTTCATTCTCCTCGTCTCGCACATAGCCAGGCTCCATAGCTCAATGTTCCTACACTCAATAAAATTTGCATAAATTTGCATGTATAAATTGCATTTATAAATTTGCATCTATAATTTGCTAACACATGTATAAATTTGCATCTATAATTTGCTAACACATGTATAAATTTGCATCTATAATTTGCTAACACATTGTTAAATTTGCATATAAATTTGCATCTATAATTTGCTAACACATTGTTAAATTTGCATTTATAAATTTGCATCTATAATTTGCTAACACATTGTTAAATTTGCATCTATAATTTGCTAACACATTGTTAAATTTGCATTTATAAATTTGCATCTATAATTTGCTAACACATTGTTAAATTTGCATTTATAAATTTGCATCTATAATTTGCTAACACATTGTTAAATTTGCACCTATATTGCTAACAACCTAAATTGCTAACACTAAATTTGCTAACAACCTAAATTGCTAACACTAAATTAGCTAACAAACTAAATTGGTAACACTAAATTGCTAACACTATATTTGCTAACACTAGCTAATAACCTAAAAATGAAAACAAAAATGAATAAGGAAAACAAATTAACCTGAGGAGATGGGGCTCGGGCAGGGGAGGCGGAGCAAGGGCGGCTGGCTGGAGATGGACACCATGGCGCGGCAGGGGAGGCGGCTGGAGATGGACACGGCGCGGCGGAGATGGAGCTAGGGCACCACGGCGAGGCAGGGGAGGCGGCTGGAGATGGACACGGCGCGGCGGAGCAGGGGCGGCTGGCCGGAGATGGGCACCACGGCGCGGCGGAGCAGGGACGGCTGGCCGGAGAGGGGCACCACGGCGCGGTAGAGATGGGCACCACGACGAGGCAGGGGAGGGGCGCGTGGCGTGGCGTCGGAGATGGGCACCACGGCGAGGCAGGGGCGGCTGGCCGGAGATGGGCACCACGGCGCGGCGGAGCAGGGCTTCGCCGGCGTTGTCGCGTCGTGGGAGCCCGAGGCGCGTCTTCGATTTGGGGGACTTTGCCAAACAATTCGCAGAGTCCCCCACTAAACGGCGCGGAATTGACCTCTAGTCGCGGTTGCTGGCTGCAACCGCGACTAAAGACCCTTTAGTCGCGGTTGCAGCCAGCAACCGCGACTAGAGGTCGACCTGGGCCGCCAAAATTCTGGCGCCAAGCCCAGGGGGACATCTAGTCACGGTTGCTGGCTGCAACCGCGACTAGTTGGGCTTTTTCTATTTTTTTTTGCTGTTTCTGTTTTCTTTTTTGAATGTTTTAAAGGTGTTTCTTTTCTATTTTTGATCAGGGGTGTGTTTCTTTTTTTTTTTTGTTGTTTCCGTTTTATTTTGTTGTATTTGTTTTCTTTTATATACTTTGATTTAAGTTCTTTTTGAATTGTTTTTGTTTCTAGTTTCTTTTCCTGTTTTGTTTTAGACATCGACAACAAAATGCCCCTTTCAGAGACTACCTAAATTAACCGACTACCTAAATTAACCATGCCCCTTTCAGAGATCCTTGCCGCTGCTTGGATCCGACCAAAGATGCCTCTCCGAGTGACGCTGGAATGTTTTGTGTTTGAGCGCCACTTCGATCGAAGCAGCGGCAAGACGTCTCTGATGATCTACAACCGTCCGGCAAAACATCTCTGATGATCTGCAACCGTTTGGAATGGTCGCAGGTCATCAGAGACGTCTTGCCGCTGGTTGCCCAAAGATGCCTCTCCGAATGACGCTGGAATGTTTTGTGTGTGAGTAACCTGTCTGAGGAGGGGGGCTATATATAGGGTACGTGTGCTTCTTTAGTCCGGTTGGTAACACCAACCGGGTCATGTGGCTCACGAAGTGGTCATGATGATACTGCTGATCCAACAGCTCACAATCCCTCAAAAGAAACACACCCCTGATCCAACGTCTCACAAGCGCTTGAAAGAAACACACGATCCGTGTGCTTCTTTAGTCCCGGTTGGTAACACCAACCGGGACTAAAGGCGGGTTTTGGAGGTCTTTATATATTGTCGCCGACGGGGTAAACCCTAATCCACCATTCCTAGCCACGAACGCATCGTCTCCAAGAGATGGATCCGCCACGTCTGCCACAGCGCCTTCTGGACGAGGTCGAGCGTGCTCGGCAGAGCGCGCTTGGGCCCAACCGCGGGAGCCTATCCCGCCGTATGCCCACGAGCCCGGCGTGGAGAGGAATGCCCAGCTACCGGCCTCCTGCTCCACCAGGTGCCGCCGCACCTCCACCTGGCGCCGCTGCACCTCCACCAGGCGCCACCACTCCTCCCGCGGAGGAGGAGGAGGACGACTTCGACTGGAGCGACGACGGGGAAGAGGGTTGTGGGTTGCAGATACAGGAGGCCATGGAAGCCTCATTCCAGTCTGTCCGCGACTACCCTGTCCAGCGAGCCAAGACTTCCTACCAGCTCAAGGCGAAGGAGGCTTCCGAGCTGGATTGGGCCCTGAAAGACTCATCCTCCATGGATCTTGCCCTCCGCCGCAAACGTGCGCGCGAGAACCGGGCGGCCGCCCACGGGGCTGGCTCCTCCCGCCGTTCCCCTAATCCTACGGCCTTCGAGCCAGCAAGTCCATTTATGTAGAATAATGTTGGTGATGTTGGATCAGGGGTGTGTTTCTTTCAAGCGCTTGTGAGACGTTGGATCATGTGTAATAATGTATTAAACCTTTTATGTAATGCATTCTATGGAACGTATTAAACCTTGATGTGGCTCACGAAGTGGTCGTGATACTACTGATCCAACAGCTCACAATCTCTCCAACTACCTAAATTAACCATGCCCCTTTGTGTTCGGTCGATGAACTGAAGGATTATATAGATATATAGAACATAACACACGGTTTCCCCTGCATACAGCCCAACGGTGGCTCGTGAGTGCCTGCATATCAAATCGACCTTCGATCCACAGCGGCAAGACGTCTCTGATGATCTACGACCGTCCCAAAAAGTGTTGGGAATGTCGCAGATCATCAGAGCGCCTTGCCGCTGCTTGGATCGGACCGAGGGGCATGGCTACCACTTCCACCTCCACCACTCCACCTCCTCGGCAATTCATCATTGCGTCACCCTAATCCAGTGGCTGGATTCAACCTACCTGAGGGCTTGTGTTTCCAACAGCGTCGTTGTGTTGTCGTTGTTCACTGTCCTATAGGAGGTGGCTCCAATGGCTGGCCGGTGAACAAGGACGAACACAATAATGCCAGGGAACATGCCAGCAGGTAGGCTAAATCCAGCCGTTGGATTCGGTGGCGAAGGTAGACGCTCGTTGTGTGCCGTTCGCTGCAGGGACGCCGCTATTTATAGGCGATTAAAAAGTGTACCTGTGGATGAGGTGGGAGTGCTGATCCAACAGCTCACAAGCCCTCAAAAGAAACACACCCCTGATCCAACGGCTCAGAAGCGTTTGAAAGAAACACACGATCCGTGTGATTCTTTAGTCCCGGTTGGTGTTACCAACCGGGACTAGTTCTAAAAATCCAACGGCTCACAAGCCCTCAAAAGAAACACACCCCTGATCCAACGGCTCACAAGCGTTTGAAAGAAACACACGATCCGTGTGCTTCTTCAGTCCCGGTTGGTGTTACAAGCGTTTGAAAGCCAAAATATAGATTTCTTCTTCCACATGGGAACGTGGTTCTGAGCGTCATTCGGAACAGATAGTGCTCCAGCACCCTTCCCAAATATTACTTTTAAATCCTTGACCATATCATGTATAACAGAACTAGAAGGTCGAGTAGGCTTTCGCCGAATATCTTCCTCACCTTTGTAATGTTGGCCTTCCATTCTTACTGGATGCCTCGGTACAAGCCATCGACGATGGCCCAGGTACACAATCTTGTTACCTATATGTTTACCTTGAGTCTCACCTAAACAATGCGTACATGCATTGTATCCCTTGTTTGACTGTCCTGAAATGTTACTAAGAGCAGGCCAATCATTGATGGTTACAAACAAGAGCGCTCGTAGGTCAAATTCCGTTTGTCCGTGCTCATCCCACACACGCACACCTTCATCAGTCCACAACTGTAAAAGTTCTTCCACCAATGGCCTCAGATACACGTCAATGTCGTTGCCAGGTTGCTTCGGGCCTTGGATGAGCACTGTCATAATGAACTTCCGCTTCATGCACAACCAGGGAGGAAGGTTATATATACATAGAGTCACAGGCCAAGTGCTATGACTGGAGCTCTGCTCTCCAAATGTATTAAATCCATCTGTACTTAGACCAAATCTTAAGTTCCTAGCGTCATCCGAAAATTTTGGGAACTCTCTGTCGATTTTTTCTCCACTGGGACCCATCAGCGGGGTGTCTCATTATCAGGTCTTTTTTACGTTCTTCTTTGTGCCAGCGCAACAACTTGGCATGCTCTTTGTTTTGGAACAAACGTTTCAGACGTGGTATTATAGGAGCATACCACATCACCTTGGCAGGAATCATCTTCCTTGGACAACCTTGCTCGCCCTCAACTTCACCTGGGTCATCTCGCCCAATCTTAAACCGCAATGCATCGCATACAGGACAAGCATATAATTTTCGTGCTTGCCGCGGTAGAGGATGCAGTCATTAATGCATGCATGTATCTTCTGCACCTCTAATCCTAGAGGGCAGACAACCTTCTTTGCTTCATACGTACTAGAGGGCAATTCGTTTTCATTTGGAAGCATCTTCTTAATTATTTTCAGCAAACTTTCAAAGTGCTTGTCGGTAGTACCACTCTCTGTCTTCCATTGTAGCATTTCCAGTATGGTACCGAGCTTTTTCTGGCCATGTGTACAAGTTGGGTACAACAATTTGGTGTGATCGGCTAACATGCGCTCCAACTTCAACCTCTCGTTTTCACTTCCACAGTCCATTTGTGCATCATGAATGGCCTAACGAAGATCATCGTCAGGCTCATCTTTTTTTCATCCTCTTCAACTTCGTCTTCCCCCATTGAAGTACCACCGTGTTCATCGAACATAGGATAGTTGTCATTATCCTCTTCTTCTTCATTCTCTTCCATTATAACCCCTGTTTCTCCGTGCTTGGTCCAACAATAATAACCAGCATGAAACCATTTTGCAACAGGTGTTGGTGAAGCTTGACTGAGTAAGGGTAATCCGTCTTTTTCACAGAGACTGCATGGACAACACATAAAACCATTTTTTCGCTTGCTTATCTCGGCCACAGTGAGAAATTCATGCATGCCCTTAAGGAAATCGTCAGAAACTCGGGAACCGTACATCCATTGACGTCTCATCTGCATTATGCATGCCAGTAATGAATAGATAAGTGACCATAATTCTTACAAGTTCTTCAAGCAAAGTAGAGTGGCGACAAATGTAATACATTGTAGCATTAAATATTCATTAATTTAAACTAACATAGAACTATCTAAAGAATTTAAATCCAACAACAAATGCGAACATAATCGCAACTAAGGTCATTATTGAACCAACAACATAATGATACCAAGCCTCTTGACTAATGGCATAACTTCTAATTTTTTTAAACTTCAAGCGCATCTCATCCAACTTGATCTCGTAAGCATCAACGACGTCGGCAAGCTTCGAGCGCATCCCATCCAACTTGATCTCGTAAGTATTGACGACGTCGGCAAGCTTGAACTGGTGTTCATCGATGATGTTGGCAAGCTTGACCTCCAATTTCCTCTCTCTTCTTGGCGGAGATCTTCACTTATTTTTAATTTAGCTTTCAAATCATCGTTCTCTTTCACAAAAAATTCAACAATAGGGTCCATTGGAATTTTCGGTTCAACTACCTCCTAGATAAATATATATTTATGTCAAAGTTGGTCGGCATGATTGTCATAAACATGAAACGAAACAAATATATAGTTATTAACAGTCATACCACATCCGAATAATAGAACGGACGAGAGCCGGTGGGGGTATTTGTGAAAACCATGGCACTAATATATATATAAAAAACAATTATACAACTTATACAAAAAAACAAATAATTATGGAACAAAATCATACAACAAAGATTTTTTTAAATAAAAAAGAAGGCTCACCTAGGTGGTGTCGGTGACAAGACGGCGCGGTCTATCGACGACGGTGATGACGTGAATGTTGTGACACTGAAATACAAAAACATAATTTAGTTTAAACTCAAACTGAATAAACAAATTGAGCTAAATAAGCAAAAATGAGCTAACTTAGGCATTTCATCAAACACCTACCAAGCACTAGAAATATAAATGAGCTAAATAAGCTAAAACA